>JABUBV010000008.1:0-1222952 GCA_013305495.1 Metarhizium anisopliae | reverse complement strand
CCCTAACCCTAACCCTAACCCTAACCCTAACCCTAACCCTAACCCTAACCCTAACCCTAACCCTAACCCTAACCCTAACCCTAACCCTAACCCTAACCCTAACCCTAACCCTAACCCTAACCCTAACCCCAAAAACAAAAACAAAAACTACTACCTTTAAACAAAAACTTCAAAAACTACAAAAACTACTACCTTTAAACAAAAACTTCAAAAACTTCAAAAACTTCAAAAACTACAAAAACTACTACCTTTAAACAAAAACTTCAAAAACTTCAAAAACTTCAAAAACTACAAAAACTACTACCTTTAAACAAAAACTTCAAAAACTTCAAAAACTTCAAAAACTACAAAAACTACTACCTTTAAACAAAAACTTCAAAAACTACAAAAACTTCAAAAACTACAAAAACTACTACCTTTAAACAAAAACTTCAAAAACTACAAAAACTTCAAAAACTACAAAAACTACTACCTTTAAACAAAAACTTCAAAAACTTCAAAAACTTCAAAAACTACAAAAACTACTACCTTTAAACAAAAACTTCAAAAACTACAAAAACTTCAAAAACTACAAAAACTACTACCTTTAAACAAAAACTTCAAAAACTACAAAAACTTCAAAAACTTCAAAAACTTCAAAAACTTCAAAAACTACAAAAACTACTACCTTTAAACAAAAACTTCAAAAACTTCAAAAACTTCAAAAACTACAAAAACTACTACCTTTAAACAAAAACTTCAAAAACTACAAAAACTTCAAAAACTTCAAAAACTTCAAAAACTACAAAAACTACTACCTTTAAACAAAAACTTCAAAAACTTCAAAAACTACAAAAACTTCAAAAACTTCAAAAACTTCAAAAACTTCAAAAACTTCAAAAACTTCAAAAACTACAAAAACTACTACCTTTAAACAAAAACTTCAAAAACTTCAAAAACTACAAAAACTACTACCTTTAAACAAAAACTTCAAAAACTTCAAAAACTTCAAAAACTACAAAAACTACTACCTTTAAACAAAAACTTCAAAAACTACAAAAACTTCAAAAACTTCAAAAACTACTACCTTTAAACAAAAACTTCAAAAACTTCAAAAACTTCAAAAACTACAAAAACTACTACCTTTAAACAAAAACTTCAAAAACTTCAAAAACTTCAAAAACTACAAAAACTACTACCTTTAAACAAAAACTTCAAAAACTACAAAAACTTCAAAAACTACAAAAACTACTACCTTTAAACAAAAACTTCAAAAACTTCAAAAACTTCAAAAACTACAAAAACTACTACCTTTAAACAAAAACTTCAAAAACTACAAAAACTTCAAAAACTACAAAAACTACTACCTTTAAACAAAAACTTCAAAAACTACAAAAACTTCAAAAACTTCAAAAACTTCAAAAACTACAAAAACTACTACCTTTAAACAAAAACTTCAAAAACTTCAAAAACTTCAAAAACTACAAAAACTACTACCTTTAAACAAAAACTTCAAAAACTACAAAAACTTCAAAAACTTCAAAAACTTCAAAAACTACAAAAACTACTACCTTTAAACAAAAACTTCAAAAACTTCAAAAACTACAAAAACTTCAAAAACTTCAAAAACTTCAAAAACTTCAAAAACTTCAAAAACTTCAAAAACTACAAAAACTACTACCTTTAAACAAAAACTTCAAAAACTTCAAAAACTACAAAAACTACTACCTTTAAACAAAAACTTCAAAAACTTCAAAAACTTCAAAAACTACAAAAACTACTACCTTTAAACAAAAACTTCAAAAACTACAAAAACTTCAAAAACTTCAAAAACTTCAAAAACTACAAAAACTACTACCTTTAAACAAAAAATTCAAAAACTACAAAAACTTCAAAAACTACAAAAACTTCAAAAACTACAAAAACTTTAACCAACACGCAGCGGTTAGCGGTTCAAAACCAACTTCTCTGTCGCCGCGCTCCCCCTGCCGGGAGCCTGAAGCGGCGGGTCGCGTCGCACCCCAACTAAACTAAACACCCACCGCACTGCGCATAGGGTTAGGGAGAAAGGGTCTTCTTCAACCTGTCGCTCGAAAAACACCCGTTTTGCCTTAGGCGTTAGTGCCGAAGCACTTAGGGTAACCTAAATCTCCAAAAACAGCTCTTAATACTCCGGTGAGGGTTAAGCTTAAAGGGTCCGCTTTAACTTGAAGCTCCAAAAACAGCTGTTAAACCTTAGGGTTTAGGGGTTAAGGGACCCCTTCATCTCAACGCTCTAATAACAGCCAGCTATTTAGTCTTATTTAGTCTTAGAGTGTGACTGGCTAAATAGCACCCGCCTAGCTTTAAAGCCAGCCCTGAAAACTACGAACTTAAATTTAAAGCCCTAAGGGTTAGGGCTCAATCTACAGTTTTCTTTATCTTGAGAGCTTTCATCTTATTTTAGAACACTAAGCAATATTTTCACAGTCTATACTCACCAGGGCTCCTATCTTTTTTATCCCTTTACTAAGCCACCCCGCGGCTGCGTAGCACGGGCAGAACATTGATCGGGACGCTGGGCGGGTGATCACCCAGATATAAGTAATCGCAGGCAAGCGATCACCTGGGATAGCACCACCGCGGAAAGGGAGTAATCATTTAAACGTATAAAGGTATATAGGCACTATAATCTTCCCTCAAGTAACTACGGTCTACGACCTGTCATCAACGTAACATTCAACCGCTTAGAGTAACTGCCATAGTGTTTCTGCCAACATAAACTCCACCTAGTTTAACCCTTAAGAACCCAGTCGTTATATGGTTTAGCTAACCCTTAGTATACCCTAGACAGATATTGTAAATGCTTGGGGTCCCTTTTACAAATGGACGTATGCTGGGGAGATATACGTATAGGGTAGGGCGAAGAGTTCTTCAGCAAGAATCTCTCTTTAGTTGCCATAAGGAAAAGTAGAAAGGAGTCAACCTATTCGTTCGCATGCGATTATTATTATCTACATACAACTTCCTTGGATCTATCTTAGCTCGGCCAGAAGGGCTGCGGCGACACAAACGGCCTGCACGCATGAATCACGGCCGAGCGTGGCTGATGTTCCAAGCCATAACATGTAATCGTCGATGTCGCGAAAGGTTCGTGGAAACTTGCTCTTTATGAGCGCCCGTGACCACGCCTGGAAAAAAGCTGCATAGCACAGCGGCATAATCATGTCACGGTACTTGCACGCCGTCATGCTCTTGTCATCGTCGTTCGCTTCCTTAGCTTCGGAGTCAGCCCTAGGGCATATCGTCTGGGGCAGATAGCACATGAAACATGCGGAGAATTTCGCCATCCAAGGCTTGCCCCTTCTCTTGCACGACTGCAGAGTCTTGGACTTCGCGCTAATCCATGGCCATCGCCTGCCGCATGTTGCTGCGCTGTGATCAAACGGTCTGCCTCCTTGCACTCGGCAGAGCAGGCAGCATTGACGCATTATCTCCAGGTCCATCTCCAACCGTCTTATGACTTCGTCCTCGAGCATCGCCTGACGAAGCACCTCGCTAGGGCCGGTGTACACCATCTCTTTAGGTTCCCCGGCTATTGCATCATCTCCACCTTCTCCCTCAAATGCGACGTCCTGTTCATCCTCAGCAGCTGTGTCCGGGACTGGCAGGCGGAGCTCTAGGCTGGGCGGCCGCTGTTCGGTGTGAGGCTGGGGACAGACCTCACATAGTTCGTCTTCACCTTCCATGCACCACCTCCAATCAGGTCGCTGGTCTAGGAACTGACTGAGGACTGCGCGCGAGCAGTGTTTCTGGGTCAAGTACAGCTGCATTGCCTCCTCGTCTGCGGTCTTGGGCTCCTGCCCAGCGGCTCGCGGCTGCCACGCCGCGCTCAATAGAAGAATAGACCTGGCTTTCTCTTGATCTCGGCCGGCCCGACCCGATTCCTGCGAGAAGTCCGTAATACGGCGTGGCGCTCCGGCATGAACCACCCAGCGCACGTACAGGTAGTTGAGCCCAACGCCTAGCGCGGATGTTGCTACGATGACTGGCGGGCCATCTGGGCTCATCCACGCTTCAAGAGCGGCCTCTCTATCCTCATCACTCATGCTCTCATCGTCGCCTGTGTACATCGGGCATCCTAACTCGCTCGCTATCTCCCCCATAAGATCCAGCGTTTGGCAATACACGATGATCCTGGCTTTCCTGCCACCAGCCAACATGCTGCCATCAACATCTACACCCTCCAAGACCATGCCCGCTAGCATGCGTGCAAGCTGGACAGCATGCGCACACAGCCCCCCCGGGCCCTTGATGCGCCGTATAGAATACTGTATGTTCGGCCGGTTTGTTGATTCCCGGACTATACGAGGTTGCAATAGGCGGTTGTGCTGTATAAAACTTGCTTCAAAGTCCGGCGGCAGCGTTGCGGTGAGCCATACCGTCTGGGTCCTGACCCGCCGCACGTACGAACCAAGTTGCCTCATGCTCTTGCGGAAAGTGGCAGTTATAGTAAGGTGGCACTCGTCGACCACAATCCGGTCCAGTCGCTGTCGAGACTCAAGCCGATGGGCGTAGCCCACGAAGGTCTCCGTACAAGCTGCCTCGGCTGACACGACCACAAGCGGTGCTGCTTTCAACTGTCCTGGCTCCCAAACGAGGGTTTTAATACCGACTCTCCTCAACCGATCAAGCATGTCGCATCTCAGGGCAACGGCAGGAAGCACCATGATCGTCGTGCCGGCTCCCTCTAACGCTGCGGCGACCATGACGATTAACGTCTTCCCCGAACCCGTGCCCAGCACAACAATAACCTGCTCCTCGGCACGGGGTCCCATGGCCGCCAACATAGCGTCGCGTTGTCCAGGCTGTCTGAAGCACAAGGTGGGATCATTGTAGAGTCTGCGCGCGACCGCCTCCAGGTCTTTCGCCCTTCCCAGGGGCCTCGTACGCAGCTTGGTGCGCTTGCACAGCTGCAGCATATCTGCCTCGTCCGACTGCCCGGCCAGCCGTCGGCGCTTTCCCCCGCCCATGGCTGCCTCCTCCGCTGACAGCTGTTGGTCGATCTGGAAGAGCGTGCGCCAGCTCTGTGATGCTCGGTAGGCGCGGTGTAGCGGCGTATTCATGACGAGTGTGGTCGAGCCTGCATACATTTGGTTGAAGGTCTTGAACGCGTGGTTGCTGGCCACGGCTAGGTCCACCAACAGCTCCTCCTCGTCAATCATCTCCGGCGCTTCGACATCCTCCATGTTGAAGTTTGCCCGCTCTTTAGGCGTGAATTTCTGCTTCGTAATAGAGGCGGCTGCTTGTCGCCACCATGAGACCTTGAATTCGGGCACCTGGGCACGCATGCATGCTTGACTGAGGTACTTTGAAACGAGATCATCCCGCCAGACATCGCCATTCAGCGTTGACCATAGATACGGCGATAGGAGGGCTCCGGGGTGGATTTGTCGAAGAAATGTCTGCCGCAGCGGCTGCACAACCGCCAGGAACGTGACCAGCAGGTCCGCGATATAGGACGGCACGAAACGGATGTTGTCTGTCTCTTTTCCCGTCTGCTCCTGGCTCTTGTGGTAGCGCAGGTGCACCATGAGCATCTTCTCCCAGATAAGCATACTGCGGCGCCGCCCACCCCCGTTTACGCATGTTATGCTCAGCAGCTCCGGTGCCCTCAACGGCGGTGCTGGCGGAACATGTAACAGAGTGACCATTGATTTGAGGAATTCTTGCACCTCACACTCATAAACAGCCATTGCTTGCCGACATAGGGCTTTACCTCCCGTATCATCTCCGTCATCGCGCACAAATGCCCGTCGTAAGTCTGCCCTCTGCTCGATCTGCCGGAGCAAGGCATCATGCGTCCCGCGAAGGTACTCAGCATTTCTTTCGTCCGTTATCCATGATCCTCCATAGTCCTCTGCGTCTAGATCGTCGTGAAGCATGCAGGCCTTGACCAGCGGAATGTCCCGCGCGCCAAACAGCAGCTTGTCGTGCAGAAGAGTACGAGCCCGTCCGTACTCCGATACCACGAGCTGGGGCACATGCTTCATGTGAAGCTTCGTGCCTCTGAAGTCAATCTCCTGACCATCTAGTGACCAGCGCGCCTGGTCGCTAGAGATGGCTCCCTGCGCCACGGTTCCGAGGTACAGCCGCCATTGTAGGATGTGGCCAAACGCCGTTTCCTGCCTCTGGTGCATGAACTTCCTGCAAATCTTTTCTAGTGTGTCGGGGATTTCCTCAGTCTGATGCCTTTTGTAGAAGCATGTGCTCTCAAATATCATGAGCTGTGCACCCCACACAAGCTTGGACAAGTTGCTAGTGTAGCTTCCGGGCTTGACCCAACCACCGAACCTCTCCTCCCGCCTCGGCACGATATCCCCATGCCCCTCTTCGGTCATAACGTTGCGCCTGCTCTTGCCCTGGTCCCGACTCTCGCCCTTGTTCTCACTCTTCTTCCGCCTCTGCCTTTCGTAGTAACTCTTGTCTTTAAGCGTCGCGCGGCTAAGCATGGCGCAGAAGCTAAGTACTGGCGACCGGAAGGGCTCACTCCCTACCTCGTGGAAGATCAGCCCAATGTAAAACCTGCGAATTGCACATGCTAATCTCGAGTTCAAATAAGAGTCGCACGTCTCAACATCACCTTGTTGTTTCAAACCCCCATCCTCGTCCCATTGCTCGGTCGTGTCCTGTTGGGCCTGTTTCGGCCGTCTCCTCCGCTCGTCGTCCTCTTCCCTCAACGCGCTAAACATCTCTTCCATCGCCTGCTGCTGTTCATCTGTTGGGATGATGACATCTTGCGGCATTGTTACCGCCTCGGTCTCATCTCCATATGAACGCTTTTCTTCATCGGCCACGCCTAGCCGGCTAATCTCTTGAGGCCGACTGAAATGCCCGTCGTCGCAATACACCACCCTGTAGTAGTACATCAGGAGCTGCTTCATCGTCCTGAAGTACTCTGCCAGGGAAGAAGGGTTCTTGAACCTTCGAAATGCCGTATCCTTGCCCTTTTTGCCCGCGCCCCATGCAAAGTCGCTGAGTATTTGTGCACGCTGCTGCGTTACTTTGCGATTTGGTGACCGATCTGACACCAGGGTATAGGCGCTCCTAAAAAGGGCGTCGGCTGCGGCCAGTATGCGTCTAAGATCATCATCCTCCTCGTCCTCCTCTCCTGCCTCATCGTTGTCATTCTCGCGACGGTTGGCATTGTCTTTGTCTCGCTTGCTCTGGAACAGAGTATCTCTATGTTTCGGCAACTTAAATGACGACCAGATCTCCGTGTTCGTGAGCCCCCGAAGGTGGGTTGGGAAACCCGTGTGGACCAGCCACGGCTCCCGGTCCGCTCGGCCGCGGCCGCAATCTTCAACAACCGCCCCATTGTCCTCCACATCGCGCGCCGCTTCCTGTACGTCGTTCTTTAGTCTATCGAAGAGTGTTTCCTCCGCCGCCGAGGGCGGGGCTCCCGTGTATAGAACCGGCTGTGACGGCCCGGTAGTGTTGTTTGCGTCTTGGTCTTGGCCGCTCTCTGTTGCCTTGACGGTGAAGTAGTCAATTCGACTTTTGGCGGTCAGGTAGGTCTGCAAGTGGCATTGCTTCCACAGAGGGCTATCTTCCCTGTGCTGCGATGCGGTTCTCCCGTGCCTTGGCAGATGGTCGCGCATTGATTCCAGCCTTGTTGTCACGAAATCGCACGTCTCCACGTCGCAGTTGCATATGTAGCCATTGAACAACTTTAACCCGGTAATCTGCTCGCATGGTGATCTCCTTTTGGGCCGCCATTGTCGCAGCTCTTCCGTCGTTTCGCGCAGGTCATAGGTTGACAGCAGTTCGATTGTTTTGCGCAGCTGCTCGCCTGCCATGTAATGCGGTTTCTTGCGAAGATGGGACTCCCATTTCTTCCTGCCCCCCGGCGCAAGGCAACTCTCGCAATCCACGCACACCACTACTCGATGCTCTTCATTGTAGATAAAGTCGTTCGCACCCATCGTCTCGATTCTTGCAAGCAGAAGGAGGGAGGGACGGAAGGGATAGAGTCGCTCTTTTGAACCCTTCTGCCTTTTTTTTTTTTTTTTTTTTTTTTTTTTTTCCCTAGCTTCCTCCTTAACGGGTGCCGGGCATTAGGCCGGTCTGGTTTTTGCTAAAAACGTTCACTTTATCCTTCATCTTTACCTTGCTTTTACTAGGCGCCCCCCTTTCCCCCCATGTCCCTACGTGCGTCTGAGAAAACAAAAAAAAAAAAAAAAAAAAAAAAAAAAAAAAACGCCCATCACATGCAGCCCACTCACTCAACTGGTCCTTGCGGCGAATGTGTTAATCGCTACCTGGGGTATTTAGATTGGAGAGGGAAACGGGAAAAAGACGCCCCATCAGCTTCCTTGTCTACACCAATCATGCTTGGCCGTTTCAAGACAAACCCTTTTCAATTCACCTACAAAGCCCCTGCCCCCAGCTGCCTCGTCACGCCGCCACCAAATTACGCTGTCAAGGGTACCTCGCCTGCGCCCCATGCCATCCTCTTTTTCACTTCAAAAGACGGCTCCAAATCATTGCTAGGCCGACTTTTATACAACCTCTCTCGATCCGGCCACAATCGTTGGTATTACGTTTGGTATAGTTACTGTCCTTCTTATGGTCCATGAGAAGCGTACTTCTTTGTGCCGAAAGAAGATCTCCGCATTGCAGGCCTACATATCCGTGAAGTTCGGGGGCAAAGTACGTATCCGGCCCAAGTTGCCATATACATCCTAGAGATAAAGAGAGATGAACAATTGGAACAACCAGCTAACTCCCAGGTCGCCGCGTTCTTTACCAGACTGGTACGCTGATCACGACTCCGCCCGAGCCGGTGTCAATACCCTCGAATGGAAATATAGCAACTCAGACCACGCATGACACGATGGCACTGCTGGAGGAAGCCAGAGAGGAAGCAAGATAAGGGCACGGCGTTTGATGTTGACTACTTTCTTGCACCTGTATTGGGCTATGGCTACTACGCGGATCGGCATGCCATCGAACGGGAGACCCAGCAAACCACGTGCGACACATGGAAAAAATATACGAATGCGGATGTGTCATCAAGTGAGGCACTTGAGCATGGATACGTATGAGCAATCCACAACCTGTAATAACACGGTGACAAACAACAAAAAAAAAAAAAAGGAAGACTCAAGTAGCACGGGTAGGCACATCAAAAGACAGGCAAGACAAAAGAAGTACCACGCACTCATTGTGTTCCGAAACCCGCCAAACAGGCAAAGGCTGACGTGCAAAAAGAGCAAAAGAAGGGGCAAGGGCGAAATGAATCGTCACCCTCTCTGTCTTCCTCCCTTCTCTCTTGTTCTCCGTACCCGCTCCAGAGGAGGGCCAGGAACAAAGCCCACTGGCTGTTGATTGCAAGAAGGATTTGCACACGCCCCCAGTTTCGTCCGCCTTTCTTCTTTTAGTCCGCATGCAAGATGTAGCCTGACCAGTAGCGCACAAATACGACTACCCAAATAGATAATGGAAGCTGAGCCGAAATATGCAATTTTACTTCATCAAAGGTCTTTTTCAAAGCAATCTTACGACGGCAACACGGCAACAGCTCAATTCTATCTCGCTATAATATTCCCCCCTTCCGGACGTACCGCCACCGTAACGGGGCTTACGGCGTTCGCGTGCTCGCGTGCCTGCTCGCCTGCTCGCCTGCTTGTCTGCTTGTCTGCTTGTCGCACCGATGTCCGCTGGTCAGCACATCTACAAAACTGCTCCAACTTCCAAAGTCCGCTGAAGATGACATGCTGCATTAATGAATTCTCTTTCCCAACAGACGCCGCGATGACGACGAGATGTAGTGGTGGATGAAGAAGACATCTGCATTGCAGGGCACGTCTCTGAGGTTTCTGAGGCCTGTAAGGCGGTCTTTGGCACCCAGTGCGATCCTATCAAGGTGCAGGAGCATTCAAAGTGATGCCGGTTCTGTTGCCGTGCGCCGCGAGATCTACACACATCGAAAAAGAGACTCTTATCCAGACCTACGGAACGCTGTTGCTAGAATTCTCCATGAGCGTACACAATAACTGCTTTACGTCAAGGAGCCAAACGAACTAATGGAGCAAAATGATTCATCCAACGCCCTATCTACTCATCCTTGCACTGTGTACACATGGCGGCTCTAGAAAGTGCTAGTACTCCTATTACTGGAGTCCATACCTTTCAACACTCCGAACAATCTTAAGAACGCTCTTATGGCTGTGTCTTAGTCTCCCTAACCTGGGAGCCGAATGAATAAAGCAAGCAAGGACCAGAACTAGGCTGGAGGAGGTCGGACAGAAAGCAAGGCAGAAGCGGTTAGACCCTATTGCCTGCACCTGTATTGTTGAGTCACGATTGCTACGGGACTTTGCATGTCAACGAAATAAAGAGCCTAAACACCCGAGCATCGATCCACCCAGAGCTTGTCATGTTGCTGGGGCCCCGGGTTGGTCGTTGAATTGTGATTGATTGGGTTGGATATCTGTAACATCTCCGTGCATGATTTACATTTTTCCAAAGGTGGTAAAACTTGATTCTTCGAGTAGTATCCCTCCTTGGCCAGTAGTCCGTACCCGCCAGCTTGGGTTACAGCTAAATATTGCAGTCAATACTACAGAAAGAGCCTGCTGTTGGCCGTACACAGTTTAGAGACCCTACATGTGGCAAATTGGCTTCACACTTTGCTTTAATTGGCCACCCCGCGATCTGCACTTGGGTTTACTCGCGGCCATCCCAACCGACTAACTAACCAACCAACCTACCAACCAACCAACAGTTTCACCAATCTACACCGAAATCATGCAGCTCAACAGGCCGTGTTTGTGACCCGTCATTGTGACCCGTCACTGCCAGCAAAGGAGAAAAACATTACATAAGTCCAACGTTGGGCTCTTCACTCAGCCTTCTCTCGCTGCCTAAAACTACACCATAGCTCATCCCGTTCACCCCCAACAACATTATCTATCAATCACTATTACAGCTCAAGTGTCGCTAAAAATGGCTAACAAGACTCCCAAAGAGCCAAGTAGCAACAAGAATCCACAAATTGAGTCCACTAAGAGTACTTCCAAGGAGCCATGCGCCAACAAGATACCAACAGTGGAATCCAATGACGACGACGTTAGAGTATTATTTGCCTTTGCGGGAGAATTCTCATCTACTGGAGGACTTGAGAGACTTAAATCACTCAAGCAAGACAATGAGCAATTGAGGGAAGAGGCCACCGGCCTTCGCGCCACAGTCAAAGAAAACCTCAGGTCTTATTCCGAGGACCGCGACGACTGGAAAGCTGAAAAGGAGGCTTTCACGAGGCAGCTCCACGAAAAGAAGGAGACTGAGCACCAACTACGCACCGAACAAGATAATAATCGGCAGCTAATTACTCAAATCAAAGGCCTGGACGACCGTATTATACAGCTAGTCGAAAGAACAAAGACGGGCGAATCAGAAATCACTCGACTTACAAATCTCGATAAAAAGCATCGGGATACAATTGATAAGGAGACAAAGGACCGAATCATCCTCCAAGCCGAACTAAAGAAAATGGCAGAGCGCCTAGACGCTAGGACTGAAGATCTTTCTACTGCGGAGGAGACTCTCGGAGCCGTCCGAGCCATCCTCGTCCAACTAGCTCCTCTGGATAAAAAGCGAGCTCAAGTGTATGTGCAAACATTGCCATGACCCAATCATTCCGCACACCGAAAGCGCTGACCTTCTGTACACAGCCATGACGCTCTTGCAGAAATGTTCAACGCCGCCTTGGACTATTTTCAGCACACTTTGGGCCAAGAGATTGATACCGGCGTCCTCATGCGAGGCAATGCCCATATGTATCCTCCTAGCATCCAGTCCCTACCACTTTCAGCATCCAACGCGCCGGGCGCGAAACAAATGAGAGTTGTAGCCGGCCTAATAGCCTACAGTAACGCGCTCATCAGCCGCGTATTTAGGCCGACGTATCTGACGGAAAGCCTCGAGCTTGATGGGGTATTGCATCAGACGGCGGCGCAGAATCCGCAGCAAGCGGCCTATATCCGTTCCATCCTTCTCAAGGCGATGCCGGAAAGACAAAGGCACATTCAGGACACCTGCGTTGGCCTAGCCATAAAAGACGTATTAGCCGCAGTTGGACACTGGATGCAAAATAATAAACAAGAGTTCGAGTCGGGGCTAAAGCAGGTTTGTGAAAGAGCCTCCACCACCTGGGCGCTGATCCAACTCGTGGAGGAAAGAATTTGTCCAGAGTTCAACTTCCACCTGCCTGAAGATTGGCGCACCATACCCTTTTCACCACTCCAACCTAGCCCTGTCCCTATGCCGGGCCCGTCCAGGCAGTCGCCGCCGCAGAAAAATCCCCAAGACCGTCAGCCAAATATGCCCAGGGTCAACCAGCAGTCAAGCGCGCTCACTAGCGGTGATGTGGCTAGGGTGGTTTGGCCGGCATTCCTTGCTGATGACCCGCAAGGGCCAGATGATTCTGGCTTGACCTTGCAGGAGTTGGTATATCCCGGCTACATCCTGACCAAGACGCAGATGAAGGTCGCTGAAAATGAGATTTCCGAGGCTTCCCAAAAAACCGGGTCAAGGCCTGTGAGGCGGGCAGATTCTGCAGCCACGAGGAGGAGGAGAAATTCCGCCGTTTACGTAGCGAATGATGGGAATTTAGACGGATCAGAGCGCAAAGTGACGTAGATTCGTGTGTTTAAGCGACGTGAAGACATGCATAATGTAATTAATTAAAAATCCTGCCTCCGTAACTAATGTATCACGCATATGAGAATGTGTTTCTTCCCCCTTTCCCCGTTGAGAATATGCTTTGCCTTTACCATATTAATACATCCTGCAGCGTTGAATGGGGTGGATTTTTGCACCGTAAGATATAATTCTATTAGGATATAGGGTAAAAAGTCTCCTTGGAGTAGTATGGCATGTAATGGCGTTGCTAGCGTTGCTGACATTCGGTAAATGGGGTCACGTCTTGCATTTGTGTCCGACGAATATGTTTGATGGATGGGCTAGTCAATGTGGATGAGCTGTCCCCAGGCGCAGTCCGCATATAGCCAAATCTAACCTGAAGCCTGGTGACCCGAATCTTGATCATCAAGCTGGTACTGCCTCTCATTGCACATTTCTCTATCGACCAAGCTCTTCGTCGAGATCCTCCAGTTTTTGCTTCAAAATCGCGTCTATGTCTCCCAGCTCGTTGCTAACGTTGCATTACTGGATCTAGCTCAACGCATTTCTGGCCCTTGGTTGCTTGTTTCTAACCAGGCTGTTGCTATGACTTCACAACTTACGCCGCAGTCTCACGCCCACCAGCATCTAAAGCGGCATGTCAATGTCCTAGGCTCTACTCGTACGGTATGAGGTCACTTTTGGCTGATCAATGACGCTTCCTCTTCATCCTCTCTGTGGCCTTTTTATCAGTAGCGCTGGCTTCACACCTAACTGTTCTTGCCACTAGCTGGATATTTTGATGTAGACTTGCGCACCGTTCTTGCCAAGATAATTTGTTCCAATGAGCACACCAAATAACTGCTGCGAGTTCAGCACGCGTCGTTGGGTAGAGACATCATCATCATCATCATCATCATCATCATCATCATCATCATCATCATCATCATCATCATCATCATCATCATCATCATCATCATCATGTTATTGCAGTCTGTATATTGTAAATAAACATCAGAGTCCTCCGGCTTTCTCTTTGCACTCCCTTGCCACCGGTCCATTCAACGCCGCCGCCGCACACGCTCCATCTCGCCCTCACGCTTGCACTGGACGTTGAGCTCCAGACCCATGGTGATGCCCTTCCTTTTGTCCTTACCCTTCTCCGAACGCGGCTTCCGCTTAGCTCCGCCATCCGACCCTGAACGATGCTCTGCCGTGGCCTCCTTGACGGCCTCATCATCATCATCATACCGAGATGCCTGCATTTGGCCAAGCTGTGTCTTCACGATCATCTCCATCTGTCGCACTTGTTCTCTTGAGCTTTCCAGCAGCTGCACACATCTGTCTTCCATTCTGCTAGCCTTCTGCACTAGCGTACACAGCTCATTCGACACGTCACGAAAGCCACCTTGCATCTGCGCCAACACGGAATCCAACCAAAGCTGAGTCCATTCCTGCAGAACCTGCCCTGTGACCTCTCGAGCCACGTCCTTGATCCTATCGCACGATAGCGGTAGCCGCGCACCTAGGCACAGCACCAGTTGTGATTAGCGGCTTCCCGCCAATTTCCGTAGCACAGGGCCGGGTGCGCACTTACCACTAGCAGCAGTCCCACCGCGGCTGCACCCGCCGCTACCGTTGTAGCCGCCTGCCATCTCTCTCCTCATAGCCCCTCCCACTAGCCTCCGCAGCTCAGATAACCCCGAACAACCACCTTGGCGACTTACACTACGGCAAAGTTCCACGCTAATAAATACTGGGCATCAGAGCACATGAAGAGATAACTCAAGAGGAAAAGGAATGGGCTATCACCCTGGGATCAATCGTGATCTTATATACCCTAGAAAAAGTGGGTCGCCGCGTCCAGACACAAGTGGATAGCTTATGCCTTGGTTCTGTATGGTGGGCTGCTACTGCTCCTTTGTTCTAGAGGCGTGGCGGTTTCTTTAATCCTCCGGAATGAGGCTGTTTCCTTGTTCTGCGTGTGAGCGGAGATCCACAGGACCATGAACTCATGCACTACCAAGTCATGAGCCCCTGCCCCCTGCCCCCTAACCCCCCGCACAAGCATCGATAGAGACGCTGCCCCATATGAGCCTGAACAGATGCTTATTTGTCCACTGCAGTTGTAGCCTGACCATGGTTACAATACACTTTGGCCCCCTGTCCACCTTGCATGTCGTTGATCTTACACATCCACAACAATAGTGATCGACGAGCATCCATCTACGGAGGCCTCGTCACTACCAAATATTAATAATAACTATGATTTATTGTCTATTAGTTAGTTATATAAGAGACAAAACTGTAGGCTGGACCCTAGACATCTCTTAATATGGACGCACACCTATCTACCCATACCTTATCATTATTACCAAACACCCGTCCAATGAAACTGTCCGGCTCTTGCCGGAGCTGCATTAGTTCCTTGTACAGTCTATAAAGCTCCTCTTGCGGAGACAGCGTACAGTCACTGTTTCGTGGGTTCTCACGAGCTGTCTTTGCCTTGACCCACCCTAACTCACGGAGGACTTTATTGCTTACTCCCTTGTGCTCTGCCCATTCTGTTAGTGATCCTTGCGGAAATAACAAGCGTAGCTGAACCAAGCCCGGCGGGCTCAGCCTGGCCATACCTATCTTCTTCGTCATCTCCGAGATGCACAGTATCGAGCCATCGTCCTTGTCCCAAGGAAATGCATCCGGCTTGAGGAACCAAAGCATCCGAGTGACCATGTTCGCCGCCAGCAGCACGGGGTCTTTTCTTTTCGTTGCACCGCTAAATCTTCGCTCTCCCTTTGCTACCTGTGGTGTTACGGACGATGCTGCAAAGGTCAATGCCATCATTAGCATCAGGTCGCACAAGGGATCTCCCAGGCTCTTGCCGAGGCAAATCCGCGCTTGCTGGTAGTGTTCCAGCACCCTGTGATCGCCTTTCGCGAAAAGGATCTCGAGTTTGCTGAACCCCTCGTTCACCAGCCGAGGCACCTCTTCGAACGGAACCCTGCAGCCAAAGTCAATCTTCCGCCTTCTGTTTCGCTTTTGCGGTGGTCCCAGCAGCATTTGCTGTGTAGCCTCAAGAGCCTTCCGCTTGAGGCTTCCGGGTCGCGCCGCAAGCACCTCCGGCGCTGCCGCCACCCCGACCAGCCGAACGATCCGTTTGTGGGTCAACTTCTGCCGATGCCGTCCGGGCACCCATTCGATCCCCACGGACTGCATGGCGATTTCTATACCCTCCACCCATCGAGCCTTGGGTATCACTTCCGTCCTCGTGTGCTGCACTGCCGCTCGTAAGATGGTGAACCATGTCGAGTGTGCCGGCGCGAACCCTGCAGCCTTGGACGGGTCGCCACTTGCGAGTGCGCTATACACGTCTTGAGCAAAGTCTTGCCTTGCCATTGTCGCCGGGCCCGTGTTACCACGTCGGTCCCCGTCGTCACCGGGCATGATGCCGGCAGCAACCAGCCGCTCGAGTTTTCTTTGATGAGAGCCAGTGTCAGACAGATTTAGTATTTAGTGATGATCAATTTACTTCAGAATGCAATGCAAGCACCTTAAAGGACGGTGAATAGGGGGCGGCCGGGCGGGCTATTTTGCTTACTTCTGTCGGAAGGGATCGTCGCCATCTTCCCATTCCCGTAGCGCGGCTCCTGTCTTGGCTGTCGACTGGCTGCTGCCACCTTGCAACTCTTGCCCAAGCCTCCGATGGAGCTGGTGAACCATGAAAGTCTTTATTTCTGGTATCCAAAGCTCGCGAAACACCTCTTCCAGAAACCGGCCTGCTGACGCAATGCCTTGAATTGACCGGCCACCCAGTTCAGCAAACCACAGCTGACTGTGGCGATTTGAGGCCACGTCGCGGCCGTAATGATACGCCAAAGAAGCTACATGCATCAGCACCGGTCGGTCCTGCTTCAACTTTGGCCATTGATCTATGTGGATTTTACCATCACCATGGCGGATGTCCAGAATATCTGGACTAATATAAGGCCAGCCTCCTCTGCGCAAGCTCTCCATTGTTTCCAGCGCTCTAAACACTCTACAAGGCAACACGCGCGGGTGGCCTGTGAAGCAGAAATTTCCAAGACGATCTATTGCAGCGGTGCCCTCCGAAAGCGCTAGGCCGAGGCCCTTGCAGCCCTGGTCACGAAACCTCTGTTCCATCTCCTCAATGGCCAGCTCGAACACGGTGGAAAACGCCACAAGTATGCCTGGAAAGACCTCCGGCGGAAACCGCTTGAGGATCGGTGAGTAGTATTGCTTCTCCTGCAAGAAAAACCTCATCAGCTGGAAGATTGGGCGAATTACTGTGCGAAAGCTACGCTCAGCGCGAACCAGTCTTTGCACTCGAATGGAAACAACCTGCTCGAATCGAAAGGCGAATTCCTGCTCGGCGATGGCTGCCTCTACTCGGAGTCTTTCGCGCGCAAATGGCGTTGAATAGTCGGGGTTGTCTGGTGTCAAGCAGCCGCGGATTCGATCCAGTAGCTTCTTCTGCTTTGCTCGAGCCCGAGCTGAGCGGGCTATGTCGCAGGCCGGTATGGTAAGTGCCGCCGTTGCCAACCCTTGGCTTGCTAACAGGTCGCCGGATCTGTTCCGTACTTGCCTTTTTATGTTAGAGTACGCTTGGAAAAATCCGAAAGAGACCACGTCCGCGCCTTCGTTCTCGTAGCTCATGTTGTCCCTCGTGATGGCGAGCTGATTTCTCGACAGAAAGGCCGGCGGCTCTGGCGATGAAAAGTTGCCGTACGCTGGGTGGAACCCCAGTGGGAAGAAGGTGTAGTCCCTGGGGCTGGCATACTCTCTGCCTAGTCGGTTGCGATCCGCCAAAAGACAAACGGGTTGGCCTGCGCCCTGCGTGGCACCATCTCCGGCAATGCTGTCGAGGTTGATGGCGAGGGCATACGACACCGTGTCTACATTATCGAGCACGTACTTTTGTTCAAGCTCGGCACGGAGCTCTCGGAGCCCTTGGCTGTACAGGGCGTCCTCGGAGTGGTCGTCTCTCCTGGGCGAGCCTGCCCCGTCGCTTGGCCGGTGGTTCGTCGACGTGTGAGAGCTTGTGTTGGATGATAACCGCTCCTGCGTGCCCAGATCCTCACCATCTGCTGTTTCTCCGGCCCAAGGCGAACGTTCATCGCCCTCGTCCTCGACAGGAATATCGCGCGGTCGGACATGTGTTTCCGGCTCAAGGACCTGAATCTGCTCCGTGACGTCTATCTCGATGTTGGCTCCGTAATCATACGCATGGAACGCCGGTTGGTTCTCTGACCAAAACGGATCGTATGAGTGCCTCGCGGCAAACCTTTCCCATCGCTCCATAAATAGTTCTTGGAATGTTGTCCACTTCTTGAACGTAATCGTTTGGGAGTGCTTGCTGTTCAGGACCCATGATGGCTCGATCCCCTCCCCGAGGAGTGGGCTGGCCAGAAATACCTCCTTGATGTGTGATGCGAGAACCTCAGCATGGTGCTTTGCAAGGGCACTGCCGCACTGGAGAGATTGCTTCTTTGTTCTGCCCCCTGAGGCTGTACTGCGCACGGGGTGCATAACAATAAACCATATCTCCCGCGACGCGCCAGAGGCCAGACGGAAGGTGCGATTGCTCAGATCAAATGGCAGCTCTGGGTCGTGCTTTGAGCTGTACGGAGCCTGCCACTTGCTAAAAGAGATCTTGACATTGTCAAAGAAGCGCTCACTATGCCCCGTAATCGGCCGGCCCGGACGGCCCACGATGCTGAAGTAGTCGAGATAGAAAGCCGGGTAATATCCGTCGTCAGAGGTAGCGGCGGCCGATCCTGTTGATCTGGGGTGACCGTAATCGATCGTGTAGGGTTCTTGCAGGAGTTCTAAAGCTTTGGCTCCGTTGAAGTCCTCCTCGCGAGTTCTCGCGATGAACTGATGCACTAAAAGGAGCAGACCGCCATTGTTAGCAGCACACTCTTCAAAAAATGGGCAGATCCCGTGTGGAAGTTTCTTTCGACTCACCATTAAAGTGATATTGCCCAAAGTTAGGGTCAACCCTCCACGTACGTGACTGAGCCTCACCAGCCAAGGCTGCATCTTGGTCGTCAAGATTTCGGTCATTTAGGTATAAGTCATCAGCCGCACTGGGAGATAAATAGCCGCCTTGGCCGTCATCAAGATCCTCATCAAGCACTTCTGTTTCATATTCATATTCATCTTCGTCTTCGATTAGTTGACCTGCCGTAGTAGGCTCGTCGTTCCACTCAACGGGTGAAGAAGTCATGATGGGCAATGGGAGTCCAATAGAAACAAGGACAATCTTTTGCCACACAGAGGCTAATATCAATGCGCGAATAGGCCGAGCAATGTCCTAGAAGCCAAGCAATTGGCGGTTTTTAGCTAAATGCTTGTGGACCAATGCTTGTGGACGCATGCTCTAGTTGTGCGTTTTCTGGCTGCTAACGCGTCGCGCTCTCCGGTCTTGCCCCTAACCCAGGGTTTGTATAGGGTGCGTGATGGATATGCGGTGAATTAGTTTTTTTTTTTTTTTTTTTTTTTTCATATTTCTTTTGGAACAGTCCTTCGCTGAAACAAAGTGATGTGATAGCAAGGATGTGTGGAAATTGGATGGCGTTCCGGTAAGCAGGGACCCTGGGCAGGAACCAGCTTTGATGCCGCAGTTGCCAGTATCATCGGTATCATCTACACCTGGTAACTCGGCGGTTTAAATCTTGTTGAGCTACGTGCATTTTATAATTCACTCCCCCGAAGATATTGCGCTGGGTTAGGGCCGCCATTAACTGTCCAGACTATAAATACTCTTCTTATTACTGTAGTAACTGCAAGTATCTAGGGTCAATAATACAATAATAATTCGTAATCATATGATAAATAGCGAAAAGACCGTAGTTCTATATGCTATGCTGCTTGCCCTACCCCCTTCATTTTTGCACGTTCTAATTCTGTAGTCCATATTCTCACGGATATAGGGTATCAAAGCTTTCATCTCCTGTTCGATGACTGAGCTGCCACTCTTTGCGTCCAGGCAGGACTGGTCGGCTTAGCCGCAGATTGGTTTGAGCAAAATTGAGCCGACGAGGTCTCACAACGGCCGCCTGCAACTGCCGCGTCCGTTATTTGTGGCTGAATATCACATCCCGTCTTCGCAGTCTTTTCAGACCCCCTGGCCAGCTTCGACGCTGATGGCAATGGGACCCTGCCGCTTGGAGTTCCTTGCCCGGGCTGTGCCCGCTCCGAAGTCGGTGATGATGTGACAAAAAGCAATGGTGACAGTGGCCAGGGCTGAGTCGGATTACTATCCTGTGACAAGATGGGCGATGCCACCGGCGTCAAGTCGCGACTGGGGAGGCGCGTCAGGAGATCAACACGCCTGTTGTAGTTTTCCGCCGCCAATTCAACCAGCTGTTTTGTCTCATCAGTCCACGTAGCTGTGTTTCCTGTAAAGGCGGGATGGTTGCTGAGTGCCATCTTGCATCGCTTCGCTGCCCACGCCGTGACCTGCTCATCAATTGCTTCGGCCAACTCTGCGGCTGCTTCTTTGCTATTGAGCGCTGGGTTTCCGACCACTTCTGGTACCTTTCCAATGTAGCCGCAGAAGTATCGCGTTAAGGCAGATGGTGTGGTTTCCTTAGCACCTTGACGCGGCTTTGACGCGTTCACTCTCCACCAAGGACGAAATCCTGGTCCGGCAAAATCGGAGACGACTTTGAGAAGTCCAATCCAGAACTCCCATACGAAGCGCTCTGCATAGGCTGCGTGACTTGTTGCTGCTGTCTCTGCAGGTGTTTTCTTTGTCGAACTCTCTCCTATGGTTTCCTCTGGTTCATCGTCTGTTTGGATGATTTCTGGGAGGATATCCAGGTACTCCCTAGCTCCCGGTTGCAGCAACTCGCTCATCTTATTGCGGGTGTATTCCAGAACCTTTCTTTCCAGCAAGATCGATCTTCTGTCCGCAGTTCCGGTATCGCCACCAGCTGCGGCAGACATACCTTCCAGTGCAGTCGCCAGATCTTCTCGCAGCAGTGGTTTGTTCTTCTTGTTTCGACTGTAAAGCGCAGTTGGGCAGCGGTTGAGCCATAGCACGACGTGCTCCATCACTCTGGTCATGGTACGACCATCGCTCTTTCCCGTCTTCAAAAGCTTACCGACGTCCGTGAAAGAGACTTCGGATTTGTTCTCGACCAGAAACCGGTATATATCCCGATAGCCTTGGTCGGGAACGGCCTCGAGGACCCCCTTCTGTCGATGCGTCGTAACGATCGGTTGACTGGAATCGACCCGTGGATTCTTCTCTTTATACATGTAAAAGAAGCGGCGTATCGTTTCGTCTGTTGGAACGTCTTCGTCACGGTTATCCGGTAAGAGCTTCGTTAGCTTATTCCAGTCGGCTTCGCGAATGTTGTTGACGTGGTGGTTTCCAGGCAGAGCGCTAAGCGTTTTCAGAACTCGGTTAAACGTGTGAAACCAGTACTGTAACCGTTAGAGAGAAACAATGCCAACGATCGGGCATAGATGTTGCCGTTGCAACCGAGTGCGGGAGAAGGATTGCGAACCTACATTGTCGATGCGACAACTGGCCATCCATTCCCAGGTCGATATATTAAATAGATCTCTTCCAACAGCGGTCTCGCACCAACGTGTGATCATAGGTCGCCATCTGTCATTGTCCCACAAGGTGAGTAGCCGGCTGATGGGAAACCGAGGTATGTCTCTAAGCTGCAGAATGTCGAGGACTATGTCTTCGTCGTTTACTTTCTTCCCACTTAAAAGGTCGCGGTCTTGCTGCGTTGCTAACACAAGCTGTGTCCATATCTGGCCATGACTGTCTGGCAATGACAGTCCGATACGGTTCGCTCGCAACCTGGCGAGGAGCCAATATGGCATGGCATCTGCGTAGTATTAGAAAGAACAGAACATGGAAATACCCCGCCTCATTGGCACATTGGCACACTGGATATCCAGCATGTCGGTGCTGACTTACCTTGATCATAGATCTCGCAGGTCCACCAGAGTGCTTCCTCGTGAAACCCATCCTGCTGTCCGAGCTCTTCTAGAGCTGCCCGACGATGCTGCCCAGCTATTATCTCTAGCCGCTCCTCAGGATTAACATCTGCCCAATCGTCAAACGGGAGTGGTTCTTCGCCAGTTCGACCAGCTCCTTGTAGATGCTCTTTCATCTTGTGGACGGATTCGCGGCGTCCAGACACAAAAAGATAGTTATCATATGCTGTCCGTTTCAACGCTTTATTTCTGAACGCAGAACATAGGTCTTGGACGTGATCGAAGTCCAACGATCTATTTTGGCCGATCTTCCACTCCGCGGTAAGGACCCTGATTGGAATTCGTGCGGTGGCGAGCAGGTACGGGAGTGCCTGCTGCCTCGCCGATTCAGTTTCCTCAATGTTGACGTTTTTCGTTTCTTTAACCACATTAATCCGATGACTTGACGACTTTCGCTGACTTTTTGTCGGCCGCTCGCTGGGCGGTGGCATCAGATTCGCACACCGTTTCATGGTGTTTTTGGTGTTGCACAATATAGAAGGAAAATTACAGGCAAAGCGCTTTTCGCCAATGCAAGGGACTGGGCAGATTCTTATACAGATGTCCAAGCCCCTGACGGGGAGCTGCGACATGGGCTGGCACCCTCCGGCTGTGGACATGGGTACTTGGCCCGCCAGGTTGGCAATTTCACCCCCAGGGGCGAAAATTGGTGACTGGTTAGCGTGGCTAGTTCTCGTCAGAAGCGGCCTGTTGATCCAGCATCTTGTTACCCACGAGCTTTAGGAATCTCGCCCCTACCGTCAGTTAAGTTTCCACTTTCATGATAATGGTTTCATTTATGCGCATCCGCTTTACGCAAGGAGCGGAACGCATGAGATGCAACCACAGACTCCGTAAGTGGAAAGAATTAGCCTTCCTCCATACAATTTCGCCCCTGGGGATGAAAGTGTATTAGCCATGGTGCAAAACGTTGCGTTGTATTATTACAGTTTATAAACTATGACCACCAGCACTTTCACCCCCAGGGGCGAAACAAGACACTATGATTCTAGCCCGGTCCCTCGCTGACCCAACATCCAAAGGCTGGAGAGCACACTACTATTTCTCTATACTTTTTATATCTTAGGTTATTATAGTTTACTATATGTTTCTTGTTATATCTAGGGTTAAACTTCTATTTATTGTATTACTTATCTAGTTATTATTTATTATAGTATATTAATTCTATAATTTCCCTAGGGTCTTTTTATTTAAGTATCTCTAGTGCTCGCTATACCTATTTATATACTACTAGTGTTCTATATTACTATTTATACTATTTCCTAGCCTTATTTACTAGATATTCTAAATAATTAAGTAGTGAGTATACTATATAGTCTTTCATTTTACATTAAAGTGTCTTAAGTAATAATTCTCTTTAATATATAGGGATCTTTCCCTTATACACGTATTAATACTATTATTTATTCTTTATATACACGTGTAATTAACATGTATTTAATTTATATATATTTATAAGATCTATATAAGCTTAGTACTTAATAGGTATATTTAAATTAAGTTCTAAGATTATTATTTAATGTAACGGCTAAGGTTCCCAAGGGATAAACTAGTCGTAGTTTATGTTGGCAGAACAACTAGGGCAGTCAATCTGAGCAGTTGGGTGTTACGTTGGTAATAGGTCGTAGACCGTAACCAAGTGATCAGAGTCAAAGAGTTGTAAGCGAAGCTTAGGTCAATGTAATGATCGTTGTTGAAAGCTAAGGAGCTAGAGTCTATCTATGAAGCGAATTTGGGGGTCCCTATATACTACGGTTGCTAGTTATCGCGGAGGTGAGCATCCTCGATGCTCACTTCCAAACACTGGTGAGCGTTGTGCATGCTCACTTATAATAACTGAGCGTCCTCCCCATTGGTCCTGTCGTGCCGACCAATGTTCCGTGGCCCGTCATGGCTGTGCCGCCCGGCGGCTCCATGCAGCCGGCCCAACCTGCAGCCTACGTGCTGGGTCGTAACACGATGTCCCCTCTCCCACGGTCTTGTCCTCAAGACCTAGGCCTTGTTTCATAAATAGTCCTGTAGCCCTTTCTCCCGTTGGTAAGTTCCTTTTTTTTTTTTCTTGTCATCCTTTGTGATGTCCTTCTGACGCCATGTCCAGTCGTACCGTCGTCCCTCGTACCCGAAAGCGAAAAGATCCCTCGTTGAAGGCTCCTTCTACCTTACGGAACGATCGTTTGGCTGATTCCATCGAATCATTTGGTTACGACGTCATGCCGTGTTCTTTTTGTTCCGCCCGTGGCCTTCGTTGCAAGATGATTGAGCGTTCCTCAAAGTGCGGGGAATGCGTGCGGCGGGGGCGTTCCTGTGATGCTTCTGGTGTCGCGATTAGCTCGCGTAGGTGTCCTTCTTGTGTGTCACTGTTTTTCGCTAATGAGTGTCTTTTAGTTGGTCGCATTATTTCCGAATCGAAACGTTTGGATCAGGAGGAAGAGAGAGCGGAAGAGCAAATGCTCAAGGCTCAGGCTGAGTTAAATGAAGCGTTGGCCCGTCTAGCGCGATTGCGCCGTCAAAAGCGGCAGTTGGTTACCAAGGGTCAACAAATGACTCGCTTGGGTCTGCAGTCGCTGGATGAGTTGGAGGAGGAGGAGCGTCGCGAATCCGAGGCTGTTATTGATGCGCAATCTCTAGGCGCTATTGACGTGTTGGATTGGAACGCTGTGTTTGGGGATGCCTTGTTGAATGCTGCTGGTGATACTGCCGTAATAGGTGCTGGCAATTCTTCAAATGCTCCGTAGGTTCCCATGTGTTTTCCTCGTCTCCATAGTTTTTCCATTTAATGAGATATTGGCGTGTTTTTTTTCTTGTCCTCATGTCTAAGATCCGTTCTACTTCATATTCCGTTTCGTTCATGACTTCGATGTCTTCTTCTGCTGGTGCATTGTTTGGTGCTTTTTCAAGAAGTGAAATATGTACTATAGGATGATTCCTCATAGTCTTTGGTAATGAAAGTTCGTAGTTGTTCGTCGATATTCGTTTTTTGATAGCGAATGGTCCTAGTTTCTTGTAGTCCAATTTGTCGCTTGGTCGCGTTGTTTTGATGTTTCGTCGGAGTAGGTAGACCATGTCTCCCTCCCCAAAGATTGGTCCCTTCAATCTTTTCTGATTATGGTATTGTGCCATTCTCTTTCGTACGAATTCCAATTCGTGTCGCATTTCTTCGTGCAATTTCTTCATTTCATCTGCTTGCAGCATTGCTCGTTCTGCTTGCGGTCCTTCGCGCTGTGTTCGGAATACTTCGGGATTAAATCCGTAATTGGCGTAGGCTGGTGTTTGCTTTGTCGATTCCGATATCGAGCTATTGTAAGCCAATTGCGCTGTAGGTAACCATTTTACCCAATCGTCCTGTTGATGATTGATGTAGCATCGCAGATACTGTTCAAGCGTCTGGTTCAATCTTTCCGTTTGTCCATCTGTCTGTGGATGATATGCAGTGCTTAACTTGTGATTTGTTCCAAGTTGTGCCATCAATGCTTGCCAAAACTTAGAGGTAAATGTACTTCCTCTGTCCGATATGATTTCTTCTGGCAGCCCATGATTGCTTGCTATTGTTCGCAAGAACACATATGCAAGTTCTTCTGCATTGCTTGCTTCTTTGTACGGTAGAAAGTATCCGTACTTTGTGAGTCTATCCGTGACCACGAATATGCTGTCATATTCCACATTGGTCATTGGTTCTTTCGACATTGGTAGCTTTGTAATATGATCGAAAGCTATCGATTCCCATGGTCGTGTTGGTACTGGTAATGGTTGTAGTTCTCCGTATGGCTTATGTCGCGAAGCCTTACTTTTTCCGCATCGTATGCATTCGTTGACAACCTTTTCGACCGTCTTCTTGATTCCTGGGAAATCGTATTGTCGTCGTATCTTATCCAGTGTTTTGCGGATTCCTTGGTGTCCGTAAACTGGATGTTCATGCATTTCTTTGATGCATTCCTCTCGTAGTTCTGGTGGTATCCAGATCTTTTCTCCTTTGTACAATGGTACGTCTGAGAATTCCATGTCACATTCGAGTGGTACATCTCGGATGCCCGTGACGTTCTTGTTTGTCCATTTGAGTATCCTGTCGTATACTGGATCTTCTTGTTGTACTTTCATAATGGCATTGAGTTGTCTTTGCTGATAGTTGCCATTTTTGTTGATCTCAAGGAGTTGTCCTGTCGCTGTAGGTACTCCTGTATCGTAGTCGCTTCTTCGACTTAGAGCGTCTGCTCGTCCGTTCTCGGATCCTTTTCGATGGATAATTTCGTAGTCGAATTCTGAAAGATATTCGGCCCATCGAATTTGTCGTCCATTCAATTGTTGCGTCGTCGCAAAATGAGAGATGTTCTTATGATCGGTATACACCTTAACTTTGTGTTTGCTTCCCATGAGATAGTGTCTAAATTCTTTGAAGGCATTGATGATTGCTAGGAATTCCTTGTCGTAGATGGGGTAGTTGAGTTCTGCTCCGTGAAGTTTCTTCGAGTAGAACGCAATAGGGTGTAGTTTTCCGTCATCGTCTCGTTGTCCAACTTGTGCTCCTAGAGCAAAGTCTGATGAATCGGTTTCTAACTCCGTTTCCTTTTCTGGGTCGAAGGTTCTCAAAACAGGTTCGGATGTGATGAGTTCTTTGATCTTGTCAAAGGCACATTGCGCCTCATCGTTCCAGTTCCACTGCTTATCCTTCTTGGTGAGTTCATCCAAGGGTGCTGCGATTTCGCCGTAGCTTTTGATGAATCTCCTGTAGTAGTTCGCAAAGCCCCTAAAGCTTTGTATGTCCTTGACATTCTTCGGTGTTGGCCAGTTTCTTACTGCCTCGATTTTTGTCTTTTCCATTCGTATCTCGTTTGGTCGTATCGTGTGTCCTAGGAAGTCTACTTCCTGTGTATGGAACTTACATTTTGCTGGTTCAAGCAATAGTTTAGCGTTTTGTAGTGCTTTCAGTACCGTGTGTACGTGTTCTTTGTGGTCTTCTAGGGTTTTCGAGAAGATCAGTATATCATCGAGATATACTACCACGAAGTTGTCCAAATATTCTCGTAGTACGCTGTTAATCATTCTCTGGAATGTTGCTGGTGCATTGGTGAGCCCCATTGGCATCACCAAGTATTCGAATAGTCCGAATTTCGTTCTGAAGGCTGTCATCCATTCGTGACCCTTTTTTATTCGAATTAAGTTGTATGCTCCTTTTAGGTCTACCGCGGTGAACCAATTCATACCGTGCAATCGGTCCCGTAGTTCCGATATTAGTGGCAACGGTGTTCTGTCTTTCATGGTAATCGCGTTCAATCGTCGATAATCCACTACTAACCGCAATTTTCCGTTCTTCTTAGGAACAAACATAACTGGGTATCCAGCTTCTGATGTTGATGCTCTGATGTAGCCTTTCGCTAACATCTCGTCGATGTACTCTCGTAGCGTTTCGAGTTCTTTTGCGTTCAAGTTGTAAATTTTATGGAATGTTGTTGACTTTCCATCTATTAGTTCGATTTTATGATCCCATTGACTATGTTCGGGTAATCCGGTTTCTAATTCTTCTGCGAATAATTTTTCGTATTTCCGGTATTCCTTAGGGATATTCTTGAGTCTTTCTTCTTTCGTTATTGGGCTTTTGTCGTTTTTGTCGTTCTTGTTCTTCTTCTCTTCTTCGAGTTTCTTATTTGTGTTTGCGAGGTCTTTCCTTAAGGTGGCAATAACCTTTCGGATCTTGGCTTTTGTTTTCTTATTGCTTATTGTTGTTCGTATTCCGGTTTGTAGCGCCGTCGAGGTCGTTACGGTGGATCCAATCGTTCTTTTCTTTGTATTCGTTGTCTCTGTTTTGTTCATCTGTTGTCGTTGGTCCTTGAATAACTTACTTGAAGGTTCCTTTTCTTCAGAACTCTGTTCGTGAGCTAAGTTATGACGAAATTTCGTTCTTTCTTCCGAATTCTGCTGATTCTGTTGGCCTGAAGTCTCGTTCCACTTCAGTTGGCCTGTCCTCCAGTTGATCAGTGGGTTACTCTCCCATAACCATGGGTACCCTAACACTAGGTCGTGTTCCGATACGTCCATAACATCGAGTTGAATCACTTCTGAATGACCTTGAATCTGTACTTCGAGATGATCAGTCTCTTGGTTAATGATTCCGTCATTATAGGCAAAAAGTTTTCCTTCGATATCGGTTAACTCGTATGGTGCCTTTTTGTGTTTCCACGGTAGTTGGTAACGATTAACAACTCTGGGTGAGATATAGTTGCCCATCGCGCCACTGTCCACAAGTATGCGAACGCGATGTCCCTTGACTTCGGCTTCCAATACCATCTTGCCTTCGTGACGTCCTATCGTCGCGCAGAGGGTCATTGGTTTCTTTCCTTTTGTGCCAGTCTGTAGCCCTTTTACAGATGGCGTGCCTCGTTTTTTGATTTGTCCGGAATAGTTTCTTCGGTTATCTGTCTTCGTAATTCCAGGTACCATTCTGTAGGTCCTGCTCCGTTTAATGTGTGTTTGTGGCACTCGTCTCTATATATCATAGTTTGAAGTTTGTCGTATATAACTCGCTTCATGTCTGCATGTCGTTCGCAGTACATATTTTCGCAATTGATTGCATGCTTCCACTGACATGTCTTTGTTTGATTGTTTTCGTACCATGTATCAAGTATCCTCTCGTTTTGGTTTACTTGTTGTTGGACTTCTACAGGCTTCTCTTGTAGCATGTCGTGTAGAGCCTTCTGTGCTTTTCTGTAAAGTGGTGGCGTCCCGTTATTCCACTTATGCCATTCTCTGGCTTTCTGTAGCATATGATCTGAGCAGTTGATCTTTCTGCATGCGAATTGGTCATTGCCCTCACACGGTCGTAGAACTTCTTGTTTTCGTGCGGGTCTTGTTTTTCCGTTGGCTGTATACTTATGCCATTCTTGTAGCTTCACAAGCCAATGAAGTCTGCATGATTCCGATCTACACACTGCATCCAAGGATGGGTTATTCCTGCATCCTAGGGGTGTGTTTGGATCTGGTTCAATAATCATGACCTTTTCCATCGGGTTTCGTAGTGTCGCTCTCCATTCAAGTAGCTCTTCTTCCAAGTACGGTAGTGTGATTGCGTGTCCTTGTAGTCGTATTGGGAAGATATTGAGTCTTGCCTTCACTTTGAAGTGTGTCGCACACTTCAAATATGCGCATGATGCCCATGAGATCTGTGAATGATGTCGATGCGTTGGCAGTAGTCGTGGGTCATCTGCGTATTCTTGTGTGGGTTCCACTGTTCTGCTTATAGCTGCTTCGAATCCTTCCGCTAGGATTGGGATTGCTAAACTTGGTCCTTTTGGTGCAGGTACATATCTTCGTACTGCTCTCCCTTGCGCATCCGTGAGTGTTGTAGTTGCGTCTTGTATGTTTTCGTCTTCCGATGTGCTTTCTGCCGCGTCCGATGAATACTCATCGTCTTTGCACTTGATTTCGAAATTATCGTCGGGAATTTCCTCTGGTTGTCTGTCTGGTATCTCTCGTTCTTCTTCTAGTTGTAATGCCTCCCTTCTGGACTGTTGCTCGATCCAGTTGAGGAAGTCTTGCTGTTCTTCTTCTTGTTCCGTATCTTCTGGATCAGGTAGTCCATAATTGTGGGCCCGTCGTCCCATCATTGCGAGAGTCCGTATGGTGCTGAGTTGCGATTGCACCCATTCCGAAGCTTCTTGAAATCTTCGTTCTTCCAATTCTTCTTGTGTTGTTTGGCTGTTCTTGTCTTTTGTGTGGATTTTTGTGGTTTCAACTTGTTGTTGTTCGGCTTCGTATTGCCTAAGCCTTGCTAGCTTTTCACACATTGGCATTTTGCTATGATCCGGTTGTTCTGTTTTCTCGGCTTCTGGCGTCTGTTTTTCCTGCATTATCCTGAGTGGTTGTGTGTTGTGTGTAGCCTTAATTGGTCGTTTTTCTGTTACGGCAAAAGTTTTCTTTTCCCCTCTTGGCTTCTTTGGGAACCATCCACGGTCTTGCTTGCTGCTAAGGTGGATATAACAGTTGTCATCGTAACAGAAGGTCCAGTTTAGGTTTTTGTGTTCCACCTCTGGTTCGGAGGTCTCGATCTTCTGTTGGTTAGTAGCATTGAGCTGTTTCTTACCTCCTTCTGGTACTGGCTTCCATTCTTTCTTGGGTTTCTTGCATTCCTTGGCGAAGTGTCCAAACTTCCCGCAATTGAAGCATTTCTTTCCTTTCTTATCTTTGTCTTGTTTGGTAGCGTCAAGCTCCATTCGCCCTGGATTTAGTGTATGTCCGTAGGCGATAGGTTCATCGCGCTTTCGGCGTTGGTTTGCTTGATAGCTTCGTCCCTTGTTAGGATTCCAAGTACCTTTATGTTGCTTTTTCTGTAAGCGTCGCTGATACTGCCTGTCGTCAATTCGTACTGCCTTGGCGATATAGTCCGATAAGTTGTCGGGTCTGTTTTCTCTGTAGAGTTCGTCTTTGACTTCTTCTTTGAGTCCTTTGTAGAAGGCTGACATGAGGGGTTCATCTTCCCAGTCTAGTCGTGATGCCAGCAGTCTGAAGCGAGCAGCATAATCCGATGCTGATCCTTTCTGTCTGAGCCCATCGATGTTGTATTCGGCGGCCCTGGCTTCATCAACTGTTCCGAATGCCTTCTTGATGGCTTTCTCAAATTCCTCGTAACTAGAAAAGATAGTATTGGTTTCATCGTTGCGGTCGTCTTCTTCGTTATTGAGGTAATCTCTCATGATGGGCTCGAACCATGCAAGTGCGATCCCAGTCATGCATCCTCCAGCGTGGAGTATCTTCGCACGATGTTCCGACATCTTGTTAGGGAAAAATTGGTGGTACGCCCTAAGTTGGGTAAGAAATCCTTGAAGTGCGCCTGGGGCTCCATCATAAGGTCCTGGCGACTTAGGCTTGGTGATTTCTCCCAAATCCCTCTGAGGTATAGCTTGTTGAGCCTGATGCATTTGCTGAATCTGCTGACGCAGTCGATTGATCTCTTGCGCCATTTGCTGTTCATTGTTAGGCGATCCAGATGAGGTTGGTGTTTGAGGTGCCATTTTTAAGACAGTTATCAGATATTGCTCAGAGTGACGCAGTAGTAGTCTGAACAAGAGCTTTCAACGTGTAACGGCTAAGGTTCCCAAGGGATAAACTAGTCGTAGTTTATGTTGGCAGAACAACTAGGGCAGTCAATCTGAGCAGTTGGGTGTTACGTTGGTAATAGGTCGTAGACCGTAACCAAGTGATCAGAGTCAAAGAGTTGTAAGCGAAGCTTAGGTCAATGTAATGATCGTTGTTGAAAGCTAAGGAGCTAGAGTCTATCTATGAAGCGAATTTGGGGGTCCCTATATACTACGGTTGCTAGTTATCGCGGAGGTGAGCATCCTCGATGCTCACTTCCAAACACTGGTGAGCGTTGTGCATGCTCACTTATAATAACTGAGCGTCCTCCCCATTGGTCCTGTCGTGCCGACCAATGTTCCGTGGCCCGTCATGGCTGTGCCGCCCGGCGGCTCCATGCAGCCGGCCCAACCTGCAGCCTACGTGCTGGGTCGTAACATTTAATCTTTATTAATTATCTTTACTTTTTATTCTAAGAGTTCCTATTAAAAGTATAGTACTTTAATTAGGTATCCTTTTATTTTAATTAAAAATATATCTAATTATACCTTAGTTTAAAAGTGTACCTAGTACATTATAAATACGTATAATACCCATGTTAATCATGTATATTTTATATGTCTTAGTAAGAGTCTAGGATTATTTTCCTTTTTTCCTTCTAGAAACTATAATATCTAGTTTTCTATTACCATGATAGTATTTATTACTAGAATAGAAATTACGAAATGTTTTCCTATTAATACAGGAAAGTATTATTATATAACTTATTCTTGTATAATTATTAACCTTATAAGCGTTTCTTTCTTGCTTTATTTATCTTTAAATACTTCTAGAGTGTCTAGGATTATATAGTTATTATTAACGCTTATTTCCCTTACTTTATCCTTAAGTTTATTAAAGGTAATAAAGATCTATATATTTTACTTCTTATTACGTTATTATTCCCTTTATATTTTTCTTACTTTTACTTATTATTATACTTAATTAAGGATTTTCTAGTAAGTGTTTTTATTTAAATTTTCTAGCGATTTTAATTTATAAAGCTCTTTTTATCCTATTATTATAAGAGTTCTTTTTTCCCTTACTTATTTATTTAAGCTTTCTTATACTAGTTACTTAACTACTTATATACTATTTCTTGTAATATTTATATTTTTCTTTTTTAGTTCTTTTAGAAATTATTCTCTTTTTTATTTACTACTTATATAAACGTAGTAATTATCGTTATAGTAAAAGGTCTAGTTAAGGTTCTTATATTTTACCTCTAGTTCTTTAGTAATAACTTTAACTTTCTATTAATTAGTAATATTAAGTTATTTTTTACCTCCTTTTAATACTAGCTTCTATTTTTTCTTAGGTTTTTTACACTTATTTACGAAGTGTTCTAGTTTCTTATAATTATAACACTTCTTTTCCTTTTTATTGTCCTTTTTAGTAATATCTAGCTTTATTTATCTAGAGTTAAAAGTGTAACTATAAGTAATAAGTTTATTACGCTTTTTACATTAATTAGCCTAGTAATTCTTTCCTTTAATAGGGTTCTAGGTTCCTTTACCTTATTTCTTTTATATACGTTACTAATACTATTTGTTATTAATTTATACTACTATTATAATATAGTCTAATAAGTTATCTAGTCTATTCTCTTTATAGAGTTTATCTTTAACTTCTTCTTTAAGTCCTTTATAGAAGGCTAATATAAGAGGTTTATTTTCCCAGTTAAGTTAAGATATAAGTTATCTAAAGCGAGTAGTATAGTTAGATACTAACCCTTTCTGTTTAAGTCTGTTAATGTAGTATTTAATAGCTCTAGCTTTATTAACTATTTTAAAGGCTTTTTTAATAGCTTTTTTAAACTTATTATAACTTCTAAAAATAGTGTTAGTTTTATCTTTATAATTATCTTTTTCTTTATTAAGGTAGTCCCTTATAATAGGTTTAAACCATGTAAGTACTACTCCTATTATATATCCTTTTATATAAAATACCTTAATAGAAAATTCTTTTATTTTATTTAGAAATTATTTATAATAAGCCTTAAGCTAAGTAAGGAATTCTTAAAGAGCACTTAAGGCTCTATTATATAGTTCTAGCGTCCTAGATTTAAGGATTTCTCCTAAGTTCTTTTTAATTATAATAGTAGCTATAACTTATTCCTATTATTTTTCTTCTATCTATTAAACCTGTTCCTAGAAGCGTATAATTTTAGTAAGCATTTTATAAGCAAAGATATTAATTAGTCTCTCCTAGGTTTTATTTAATCTAAATATAGTATTAACCTCATGTAATACTATATTAATAGTTATTAAATATTACTTAAAGTAATATAGTAATAATCTAAATAAGAGCTTTTAACATGTAATAACTATTACATAGAAGGTCTAATAGAAGTCTTTAGCGTGTAACACTAGGTTCTTAAAGGATAAACTAGTTATAATTTATATTAGTAAAGCTACTAGGGTAATTAATCTAAGCAGTTAAATATTACGCTAGTAATAAGTTATAGACTATAATTAAGTGATTAAAGTTAAAGAGTTATAAGCGAAGCTTAAGTTAATATAATAATTGTTATTAAAAGCTAAAGAGTTAAAGTCTATCTAGAAAGCGATTTAAAGTATCTATATACTATAAGGGATCACTTTTCTAGTTATAATATTTCTCCTTAAATTACTACTATAAGCGTGATCCTTCTTATATAGATTATAGTTCCCCCTATAATTTAAATGCACTAGTCACTCTAACTATTAATCCGTGGTCTATCCTGCCTGTGCTGCCTAGCAGCTCATGTAGCCGGCCTAACCTATAGCTTGCTTCTTGCAGATAACTGGGTCGTAACAATAACTCTTTAACTCTAATTACCTAGTTATAATTTATAACTTATTACTAATATAATACTTTACTACTTAGATTAATTGCTCTAGTAGCTTTACTAATATAAATTATAACTAGTTTATCCCTTAAAAACCTAACGTTACACGTTAAAGACTCCTATTGGACCTTCCGTGCAATAGTCGTTATAATAGCTAACTACCTTTAAACCTCTTCTAATCGAGAAATCGCAAGATTGTTATAATAGATACTAAATACGCCTAGAACTAATTGAAATATTACCCGCGTCCTACTAGGCGTTGCTGAGTAACGTATTGAAGGTAGGGCATATCTATTAGTAATTAAAGATCTACACAACCTAAGCCAGGGGTAATATTATGACTTCAAACACTCAACTATTATAAACACTAAGCATCTAGATACTAACACCATGAATATCGGGCACCGCGGCGCTGATAGTACCTTAAGCAGAACGCCTCCGAAACATTCTCCGCCGCCAATACCCCCCAGAATAGTCGAGCGGTTACTGGCAATTAACTCGGTCCAACAACTCCGACGGTACTAGGCCGATCGAAAAGCAAACAAAGCAGAGGAGATTGTTTGAATACAAATAAGCAAAGAATTTGATCCGCACCAGCACCTTAAGAAAATTAGGGATATCTTTCGTCGCTTCGATTGTTATCCTACAGCTATTTGTGTCCGTATACCTTCACCGATCCACGAGCTTGTAATTAGCGACTTGGAGCGAGAGTATACTATAAAACAAGATCGACGCGGTGGTAAATGTTCAGATATTAAACTAGGTCGCTCATCCCGAGTCTACCTGGATAGGAAGAAGGAGAGTCGTCAACCCGACATACAGTTTCGACACAAATCAGAGAAACAGCCTCGCGTTATTGTAGAAGTGGCGCTCTCTCAAACCGAGAAAGAGCTAGAGATTCTTGCCTATAACTATATCCTCAAGTCCAATAGCAAAATTAAGACGGTGTACGGTATTGGTCTCAATCCACTTAAAAAACCATCCACAATTTCACGATAGTGCGCTAGAGTCACACCTTCCGACGATCCAGCTTACAAGAAGGAAGTACGAGTTAAAAAGATTCTATACAAGGTACAGGTGCACAAATATCACTCTATTTGAAGTGGTGTTAACTTGTAGCAGGCCTTTCGAGCGGCAAACGGCTCGCCTGCAAATCCGGATGAATGCGTGTTAATCCCTTTGGGCGATTTTCACATCGATTTGGAGGAACAAAATTCTGAGATATCTATACCCTTCCGCAGCATTTTCGATGCGTATAGAGAAGCCCAGGAGATGGAGGCTCAGAGCGAGACGGATATCGAATCACAACGCCCGGCTAAACGTGTCAAGCGCATTTGGCGCACGCCGAGTCCCATCGAACAATTAAACCCAGAAGATAAGGCCAGGTTTCAAGCAGCTGAAAAAGCTGCTGAAGATTTAAATGAAGGGTCAGATTTCGAGCTATCGGATAATGGGCACAAGTCGGATCGGAGCAGTCAACGAAGTTGAGCCACCTCGAACGCCGGACTTCCCGACTATACTACCAGCGTAGCGAACAAGTCCAACCAGAACATTTAGACATTTATCTGTCTGTAGTCCAGTATGAGCCCCCCTTCCCAAACCGATAACATAGCATGATACAAGCGGTTAGTGGTTTGTTAGTTAGGACATAGTGTCAAAAAATGACCGGGGTCTCTTCTAATAGGACAGGTGTGAAGGTGTCCTGGTAATGGCGGATATGGCGGCGGCGTTGATGACAGTAGCGAACGGATTACCGGGAGATAGTGGTGAAGCCGAGGGTTACATCCAGGCGCAGGAATGCCGTGAAGAACGAGAAGTTATTACCTCGAGAATGCATGAGCGAGCAGATTAGCACTGCTAGTAGTGTGATGCCTCGAGTTGTGGACACCTTCCAACGGCCGAGTATAGGTTCGACAAAATTTCTTTGTATAGCTTCCAAATTTGCTGTCCCGTATACTATTTAGATTAATATAAATCGCCTACTTCCCGACTTGCGCAACCTTTAGCTTTTACTGTAGCATAACCACTGAATACCTATAATTATTAGTTAGCTAGTCCTTGTATAACCTCCGGGTTTGCCTTACGAAATGAGTCCTCCAAGAGCAATAAGAACGCCAATAATAGACTTGTCGCCGATTGCCCTCCCTGAGGTTGCCCAACCAAGAGCTATAATAGTACAAGTCTTGAGGTGACCAACGACGGTACTCGAGACTGGGCCGGTTTGTGCGATAATAAAGAATTGGGAAATATTAATTAACGAGGCAAACAAGCCAGACTACTAACGGTCAGATAGCTCATATCGCCACAGAATAGGGGAAGAACGCTATACCATAAGAATCATAATCCACCGATTGACCGCGATACTGCTCCATACTGGAAAAGTATCGACGAATGGAATAACATAGAGTAGCAGCAACGCAGAGACGGGAGCTTGGTTGAAGAGGAGCTGCATGCTAGACATCTGTAGCTTGCGGTGGTAGCTGGCAATCCAGACCGTGTAGAGCGAAGAAGCAAAAATCCCGGAAAAGGCAAAGATGACGCCGATTGCTGACGTTGTCTTGACCTTCGCATCAGCCACCGGGAGGGAATCGTAGTACGATACTATCCCGACGCCTGTGCAGGTAGGAATCAGAGCTAGGATAGCGTTTCGGGGTAGAGTCGCTCTATAGAGAATATAGTTCATCGCCGCGACACATGGTGTAAGTAGGATTCGCGCGACCTGGTAGAAAGTCACAGTCGAGAAGGCCAAGGAAAGATTCGGGAGAACGACGTTTAGCGACATGGCAATAGAGAGTGGAGCAATATCGCGGATCGAGGCTCTTTTAGGCGTGAAGAATGCGAATCGTGGTCGCGATAACGTATATAAAATAAGACAGGTAAGAGAGAAGTGGAACGCGGCGAACATGAGCTGAGCTAGCTTTAAGGATTGATCAGAGAAGATGGCTTTATTCGTAAAAACCTATAGCAGCTTGTCAGCGACGTGATTATATCTCGAAGAGGTTGGGGAGCTCTCACGATCCCGATAGTCGCCAAAGTGTTCACGGCCATCCATATAATCGCTTTTGTCGAGGAGCTCGTGTGCGACGCGGGCGTCGTGCTCTCCCTGGAAAGAAGCGTGTCTTCTTCGCGTTCGTCTTTCGATTCCACGTCATTCGGCGACGCAAAATCCCTCAGCCCTTCCTCGGAGTGCTCCATCTTGACAATACTCTCGTTCTCGCCAATCACCCCCAGGTCAACAGCGGCCGAGGCCATTGTCGACGCCTTGTCCGGACGGCAGGCTTCTGCAGACATAGTAAACCAAGATTAAGAACCAGCGCAACGTAACGCCAGGCTGGGTAAGATGCGAGACCAGGCCATGACTAGATGTTAAAAGGGGACAGACCAAGCTTCGATGAGGCGTCGAGGTTCAACAAAAAAACGCTCTTCGGGATGGCCTCGGCGCGATATTAGCCCCATTTCCGAGTCAAGTCGGCCTCGCCGCGGGCAGAGGTGGATGTGCGCATGAATTTGTAACTATAGCTCGGCCATGCGTCCTAGGGTCATCCATGCACTCCACGAGCCACACGGGCCCTGCCAGGATAAAGAAGTGTTTGCGGACGAATAGGGTGTCCTCTTCGCAATGGATGTCCCCGGGTCACTTGTATACCCCATGCAGAAGAAGATACCGGGAGACAATCTTCAAGTTGCGCTGATCTGCTGCAGTACGGAGTACACGACCCGGATAAGCGAGCTTTTATTGCGGCAAATGCGGTTGCTGCGCCCGGAATGGCACCGCTAGTCGAAACCACACCAAGTCTTTGGGTTTTCCATTCTTTGTACATGCTGATAAACCGATCTCGTCGTATTTGACTAGGCACTACATGATACAGCGGCAAAAGTGAGCTCTTAGAATCCGGTAGAAACGCAGGCGACATAAATGCATCCATTGCCAAGCCCAACGAGCAAGAGTCTTTTTCTACAACGCAACAATCCTCAAATAAACCCAAGCTGAACAAAGGGAGTCAAGTGACACGCTTGTCTCATTCAATGCCGGCAGCCTTCATTCTCTCAAAGCATTGTCGATAAGCTTCGTGAACTTCTGGTACATTACACCCGTACTCCCTCAACTTAATCACAAGCTTTGTTGTGTCTAGCTCACAGTTACTGCGATCAGCCTTGATGACTTTGGCTTGCTCTGCTAGCGAAAAGTTCTTCCAGGTAAACTCGGGTCGCAAGATTTCTTTGAAGAGGTTCAGAATCTCGTTGTGGGAGATGGCGCCAGGATTTGTAAAGTTATATACACCCGTCTCGTTGTGCTCCGCTAGCAAGATAGACGCCGGTAGAAGGTCGTGAAGAAGAGTATTGCTATTAGGAACATCGACGACTCGCTCGTAACTGGTGATTTTGGTGATGAAGCTGCGTGGGTGAAGGTCGTCGCTCACCGGCATGCGAAGACGAAGTATAAGGCAGTTATCGTAGCTCTTCAGGATCTATTATGTGATTTAGCCACAGGATACTCATGTCTCGTCCAAAAACACTCACAGGCTCAACATGACCCTTTGTCATCGAGTAGAAGCTGCCGGTGAAGTTGGGAATTTCCTCTTCCCCATAGCCCGGACCTCCAATGGGATGAGCTTCGTCATACTGGTAGATGCAGCCAGTAGCAAAGACTGTGCAATGGATACCCCGCTGGAAACAGTAGTCGGCCAGATTCAGCGTACCGATAACGTTGGAGCGCACCGTTTGTGCTTTGTTATCCTCGCACCAGTCGACATTGGGCCGGCCGGTACAGCCAGCGCAGTTCAAAACGTGTGTCGGCTGGACTCTCTGCAGTTCTTTGGCGACCTCGGCAGAGTCGTCCATGCGAACGGTGGTGGTATAAACCTCCTTGAATTGCTTTTCGAGAAGGTTCTTTAGATGACCGGCTATCCAGCCATTGCCACCCCAGATGAGGAACCGCAACGGCGTGCTAGACATTGTGGCGTTGAGTGAGGAGCGAGCGAAGGGTGCGTGATGTGAGAGTCGGAGTCGTCAATATCCAGGCAAGGCCAAGTATAGAGAGTCAACAGCTGCTGGGCGACGTGTGCAAGAAGAGATTGTTGTGGAACACTAACAGGGATATATGGTCCCGGAAATTAATCCTCTTGTCATGAAACAGCTGATTTCATTGAGGCGTTTCCATGCTAGCGGTAATCTCGACCACGGGCCGGTGGGAGATTGTCAATGCGATTCATATCCGTGCTTGTGCGTAGCATAGTGTGATTAGCCTCGCGGCGCGTGTCAGTCGACTAAGCTGGAACATGTCATGAACATCGGGGTATCCGAACACAGTCGCACCTTGAAAATTCCACGCTAGGAAGTTTGACATGTTCTGTAATGTAATTATCTTTACATGCGATACCTTCTAGAAGGACCCGAGACCTTTTGAAACTGTCAGGGGTTGATAGTTTAAACTCTATTCCTGTGGCGCATACACTAGACGTACACCGGTGTTGTTCCTGGGATCATCTTTCGATGTAAATGATCAAGGCAGAAGAGATTCCTCGGATTAAGAGGCCGGCTTACATCTTTAGAAGGCCCCTTCTCCCTTCAGGCATCTCTGCTCGCTCCATTATCCTCACTGGCTATCCCACTTCAGCTCCTCCCTTGACTGCACGCTGGTGTCGCTTTCCCCAAGGCCTTCAGTCTGATAGTCTGCACTTGGTCACTGGGAGCCCTTTCTGCCGCAGAAGCCCTCTTTGAAGGCCATCCTGGCCCTTACTCTTTGGTGTGAGGATTGACGAATCTACCACTTGGCTACCTGGCTCTCGCACCAAGTCTCGCCGCCTCATGCCAAACATCAGCTTCACACCCTCCGACTGCCTGGAAGATTGACTACAACTGTCTTGATGACGACCCACAAAATGGTAGACAGTATGTATGCCAGAAACAATCTCGGGGCTCTTTGACGCGGACTGTTGGCTGACTCCTCCGACAAGGCCACGGCGCATACCTACAAGACGTCGATATCTGGAAGCAGGCACCCGTTCTCATGGGAAGCACGAGATTTGATCCCGCTCCGAATGTAAAAAATATCATGATCACCGGCGGAGCCGGCTTCATGTGAGTGGTGCCGACTGCTATAATTTTTCTCCATGTTAGCTGACCTCACATCAAAATACAGCGCATCCTGGGTAGTACGCCATCTCACCCTTTCATATCCTCATGCGTACAACATTATTTCCTTCGATAAACTGGACTACTGCTCGGCGCTGAACAACACGCGGGCTCTCAATGATGAGCGCAACTTCACGTTTTACCAGGGTGACATTACTTCGCCGTCCGAGGTACTCGACTGCATGGAGCGATACGAAATCGATACCGTTATCCACTTCGCGGCCCAATCTCACGTGGATCTCAGCTTCGGTAACTCCTATGGCTTTACCCACGCCAATGTCTACGGCACCCATGTTCTCCTGGAAAGCGCGAAGAAGGTGGGCATTCGACGGTTCATCCACGTCTCTACTGACGAGGTATACGGCGAAGTCAAAGAAGATGGCGACGATTTGGTGGAAGCCAGTATCCTCTCCCCGACCAACCCTTATGCCGCTAGTAAGGCGGCCGCAGAGATGCTCGTCAACTCTTACCAGACGAGTTTCAAGCTCCCCACTATTATCGTTCGAAGCAATAATGTATACGGGCCGCATCAATACCCCGAAAGTAATTTAGTCCTGCCCAATCTCTTACCCTCGTTCCTAGACTGACTTGGTAATAGAAATCATCCCCAAATTCACATGTCTTCTCAACAGGGGACAGCCCATGGTGCTTCATGGCAATGGCTCGCCAACACGAAGATACCTCTACGCCGGCGATGCTGCCGATGCTTTTGATACAATTCTCCACAAGGGTCAAACCGGGCAGGTTTACAATGTAGGCTCCATAGACGAGGTCTCCAACTTTGATCTCTGTGGAAAGCTTCTTGACGTTATGGGTGTTGCCCACGAGACGCCTGAGCAGTTCCGCAACTGGGTCAAGTATACAAATGACCGGCCTTTTAATGACTGCCGATACGCCGTCGACGCATCAAAATTGCGACAGCTAGGTTGGCAGCAACGAACAAGTTTTAAGGATGGACTGCAAGCGACGGTAGACTGGTATCGACGTTTCGGGGAGGAGTGGTGGGGAGATATCAGCCAGGTATTGACACCCTTCCCTGTCGTCAACGATGGCGTGATAGCCGACAACGGAAACCTTATCGGGAACGAGCCATTTAAGCCTGTCAACGATGGCAATGACCTGGAATAAGGGAGGGAGAAATGAAGCAGGACACTGCCCTATGCTTGAGGAATACTCTGCTGCTGTTACCTTGGGAGGCTATTGTATTTATGAAGATATGATTCAAGAGTAGGGAAGGGGGTCGGCAAGGGACAAGTAAATGCCCTTGCTCAAATTTAGCAATAAATTTTATACTACTATCATGGTACCATTTTCTTATTTAATCGACGGGTTCTGATGACGTTTGTTCTCATGCTGCCTTGTACATTCTGGTTCTAGCCAATACCTGCGGAGTGAAGAACTGGTTGTCTCCGGCCGTCCTGCCGACTACTCTTGGATATGACCGTGAAATCGAGTCGGATTCAAGTACAAAGACCGCAGTCTACCGCCACATGGCTCCGAATGCCGTTGAACAATGTATTCGTCTAATCTTTTGCCTTTATGTGGCTCGTCATCATCTTTCGTCTTGCTATGCCTCTTACCACTCTTGCCCACAGTTCCCCGGCACAAATTCTGCCATGTCCATTTTGTGAATCATCTTCGCCTCTGGACAGTACTGCCAGATGTGCTCCCTTTTTTCCTTCGTGCCCCAGATTGAACCATGCGCGCCCCCGGAGCCAATATGGTAGCCCATTGGCTCGTAATACCCTTCTCGCCAGTCGTCAATTCCCTTGACAAAATCTCCAGGATGGCTCACCGACAATGAGCCGCTATTGCTGTCGTTGCCACTGTCGTTGAAGTTGGAGACATTTGAAACGTGCTCCGGGAGTCCGACGTTATACTCGCCCGAAAAGGTCAGGGAAACGGAGCCGTTGGCGACTCTACCGTGGGGTTGTTGGCCAAGGCGATAAGAGAGCCAAACATCCTCGGGATCAGAATCGTCTTGTCGCCTTTCACTGCGGAGAACATCAATGATGTGGCTCACACTGCGGAGGGATAGTCCGCCATTGCCGCCCCAGGTTCCCGCAGGGTCCCATGGTGCGCCAACCCAATTGTATCCAAGGTACTCGTCGATATTGTGCTTGCTATTGGCGCAGATCATCGAGTCTGTCTGGAAGACGAGCAATAGTTCCGCAGGCTGCAGAATCGTTTCGTAAAGGGATAAGGTTGTGAGGAAGCGGCTGATCATCTCCTGACCGTTGGTGCTCATGTTGGACGGGATGTACGTCAGGTCGAGTTTTCCAGCGCCAACATGTTCCCGGATAGCGGCGGACCTGTTGACGGCGGCAACAGAGGCTTCGGAGCCCATGAATCGGAGGCGCCAGTCGGGTGGCAATGAGTACATGAAGTGCAGCATCAAAGGTACGAGCAGCGGTTGGGGCCGGCTCTCGACAAGGAAGGCGACTTTGGACTCATTATACGTTGGCTGTGAGCCATAGTCGAGAGAAAAGCGGGGGACTGGAACTATACGGAGTTGAGAAAATGTTATGAGTAGCGATGTTAAGATCCTATGTGCTCCTAGTTAGGTTGCTTCCAACCATATTCTCTTCTGAGGATGTGGGCTAACAAGATGGCGCGGAACTTTCGAGGTAGCTGAAGCCATACCATAGTTAACAGCGATAGCCAGCTGACGAGCCAGCGTCTCTCGAATACTCTGATTCCGTGCTCCGGGTATGCTGTGGCTGAAATACAAAGGGCTCGACGGCACGTTGGACGGAGATGGAGGATGAAGGCTGTTGCGCGACCGAACGTATGGATGGTGCGAAAGCAAAATACAGCCATGTACACGCGTGCACGCTGTCAATGGACTTCCTACTTCGTAGTGTAGGTACACCCCCTCGCACACACCTCTCCCCTGTACTCCGTCAATGCGCTTGGTTTCAAATCTACGAGTCATCCGTACGTGTACGTCAACGGTCAAATACCGAGGTTGGGGCAAAAGTATCTCCACAGACTGACTTTTAACAAGGGTCCTTTGTGTCAATAGCAAAAGGGAGCTAAGCGTATTAGGAATCCGACTACGAGTACTTCGTACTGCTGTGGATTTCGACTTTAGTTCTTTGCCACTTGTATTCCTTCCTCCATGAGTTTGCACGCCCGCCATTCAGATCACGACCATGATCGTGGCAAAAGATAGATGCCCAGTTGCTTTTACAAAAGCTCGGATTTACATAATCATATCACTTAGCTTGACGTTAGTACTGATTTTGCGCGCCCCTAGGCAGCTGCAGGGTCCTGCTAACAATTCCCAAGGTGGTGGTTAGCGTTCCTCCTTTGTCAGTATAAACCGATAGTTGCGTCCCGAATTACGGAGGCGCGGCAGAGACTTCCCTCAGTCAAGGTCGACTGGCAGTCGAGTGATCCTCGCGCACGATACGATGCCTCCAAGATCGCCCTCATAATTGAACCCGAGCCGATTCCTCTCCTTGTGCCACTAATATTGCACATGATCGCAGTGGTCCCTCCAGACTGGCGGTTCTTATTTGTCGGCTCGAGCAAAAGCGTCTTTACCGTTGGTCGAGGCTTTGGGATTCAGATTCAGCAAGCCTTGGGGAAAATAGACCTGAAAGTGTTGCCCGAGCCTTGGGTCATCAATACAGATGAGGATCAGGCTCGATTATTAGCGGACGTGCGATTTTACGACGAGTTTCTGCCAGAGGCGGCTTGGATCTTAAAGTATAACCGCGAGAGCATCCTCTGCTCTAATTCGGAAATAAGCCTGAATGACTGGCTTGACTACAGCTGGGCTGGAGCCGCCCGGTACATTCCACCCCTGACGTCTCCCATCACCACTGCCGCGATCTTGCTAACACGGAAGGAGAGGCAGGCCGGAAGATCAGGGATTCGCCGGGTACGGTGGTTTATCCCTGCGTCGCGTGTCCTCGATTAAAAAGGTACTCGGATTTCAGAAGCGCCACAATAACTCGGAGCCGGAGGACGAATGGCTCGGAAAGCGCATCATGTCGATGCCTGGCGAGAAAGTCGCCAACGGGTCTGGGGGTGTGTTTGCAGTTGAGAACAGTCTAGCAGATAAGCCAATGGGGTACTACGCTCCAAAGTATGGCAGAGGACTGAATAAGGATGTCTGGAGAGACTCAGAGGCGCGGAAGAAGATCCTCGAGTACTGTCCTGAGCTGCATATCATCATGGACATGAAGATGGAGCAGGAGCGGTGCCCAGGGGATAACAGGCAGGGCGATATCGTCAAGCAGAGCAATATCGCCGAGCTGACTGAGACGAGCGTAGAAGCTCCGAGTGCGGGGACGACGGAGTAAACGAGCCTGAATGCAATAGACTACTAAATAGCCGCTCTGGAGCTATTTTAAGAGCTATACTAGAGTGGAGTCTTGCTCTTGTAGAATAGGACTACGATTCAATACTGATATATTCGCAGCATGGGTTAGCCGTCGTTTATATAGACAGTCACTTGTGGCTCAAAGACAGTCAGATCTTTTCCACCTGCCTTCCCTGCGCATTCTTTTTGTATAATATATGTATAATAAACAGAGGATGTAGAGGGGTAGGTCGTCGATGCAGGCTATGAAGTGTGAAGTTGCAGTGTCGCGTATTGCAACAAGGTTTCAAATTCTGCTCGTTGTTAGTTGTATTGCGGCTAGGCGCTCTTGCCTCACGACTGAGGGAAAGGAATACAGGTACTTCAGACACACCTGCAAGTCCTGGCAAATATGCAAAGCATGGAATTTCCCGACTAGAGGCCAAGGAATGTTTCGCACTGTTTTAGCTATGCTCGATTTAGAAAGCAGATTAACAAGAACAAAACCCTGTCTTCAGCTTTATCATAATTTATAATAGAATGTAATATACCCGAGCATAGTATAACCCCTGTTTAATTAACTACCCGTAACTTTAACAGGTAAGGCTAGCTATAAGGTTATTATTAATAGCTAATAATATAAAGTTTAATATATTTCGCTTCTATTACGACCTAGTTACAGGCTACAGCCTAGGTCGTAGTGTTAGAAATACGGTGGCACAAGTCACGGGGGATACTATCTATCGGGTTTTTAAAATAGTTAATTATCTGCCACGCGCCCGAAAAATTAGCTAGTACTAAATACGCCACTATATTTATCGCGATACCAATTCCTACCTTGGTGAAGCGTGTCTAAAGACAAAGGAACTAATAATACCCGGGCATTACTAAGCGCCGACAAGATACAAAAATAAACAGTAGGAACAAAGATAGAGGTATAAACAAAGGGCAGCGCCACTTAACGTTCCAACTACGACTGGCATTACAGGTACGACAACACCGAAAGCAGACGGACGACAATCAAAGACCTGCAATAGCCATAACAGACTTACGAATATAAGTCGTTGCTACGCGACGCCACACCGAATTCCAGTATGTTTGCACAGGGCATTATCGATGCCATGATCGGATATACGATAGTAGAATCATGCACGGTAGGCCGTCTCGCGTAATCGCTATCCTTTTTATTAAGTTGATCTAACCGGAAAGCACTGAGCTTATTAAGGCCTTCCTAAATCGAACCGGATCAGGTTCCAACTTCACAATTTCGGGTTAGCTTCAGATGCACGGCCGCCTGGATTCACGGGGTCTATTTACACGTGTGCTTTTAAGACAGTCTATCTAAGAACACACCTTCAGAGCATTAAAAGCCTACAAGATATTGCTCGACACAAGAAGCTCAAAACACTTATAGGAACTATCAGCTACGATGGAAGGACGTTAGATGCTACAGCGGCTTAAATAGGCTTTAGCTCCTGGCTTGAATACAGCGCTAGCAGTGGGTTAGGGCTCGATTTAGGAGCCAAAACGAGTTCCTCCGTCTATTCAGTATAGAGGAACTTAAGGCGTATTACTTCAAGTATTACCAGCACTTGTTTGCTCAACAACTTAGTCTCAGATGCGACTATGTCAAGGAAATACTAGTAGACGCACTAAAACGGCTTCCAAGTCTATCAGGAGTACAGTATACGTCGAGATCCACGGATATGGTCAGCAAGGTGCCTTCACTGAGTTCTTTAAGTCACGCGGCCCGCCAGACTTTAGCAGAACCTGAAAGGCATCATAGGTATCCATGTCTGGAGAAGAGGCGACTTTTCTGGACCCTCCTACAATCGGTTTAGCTATCTGGCTATTCTTAACGGCTGGAGAACGTTCATGGATCGGACCTTAATTTAAAGCGTTAGAACGACACTGCGAAATTATTCGTCGGTTGCTACACAGCTCTACAAGCTCTACAGACTCTGTCGCTCGATTTCCAGTTCGCCAGCTTGCTGCCAAGATTACGCACGCGTCATCTCTGACATCACTTCGCCTCTCCTTCGACGACCTTTCGTTAGAAGCTCCAGGTGCTGTTATTCACCTTCCGCAGGTTATTAGTAGTGCGACACGTTGGCAGAACCTTGGCCGTCTTTCGTTGCTAGCGGTTGTGGCAACTAAGAAATGCCTGCGCGGCCTTCTAGAGAAGCACTCGAAATCTCTCCGGTTCGTTGAGCTCTCAAATATAAGGTTACAATCTGCTAAACCCCCAGATCAATATGGGCGAGGTTCGTGGATCAGTATTATCCAATTCCTCAATGAACATCTATTACTAGATCGCGTTCGATTTGATGGCTGCTTTTCTAATGGATGGGACGAGGCATGGATATCCCGAGATGCAGATTGGGAAAGAGTATATGGTAATAGCACTGTACCAGCGCCATATTATCACGACTGCCTAAAATACCGCACTGAGCGTTTCATCACTCAGGGCGGTCTATGCCCTTTTGCTGCGCGGATAAGGAAATCCGATGACGCCTATCACGATTATCATGATTTGCCTTGGGTCTTTGAGGATGATAGGTCGTGGCGTTTTGAATATCGCCTAATTCAATAGGCAGTCTAGTTATTATTAAGCCCCGATCAATAGTCGTGGGATAACGGTGGATAAACAGCCAGCAAGGTAGACCAATTGTTACACGGAAATCGCAGGTTACACAAGGGCTACGGTCACGAGACCTAGGGCAAAGTCCCTCACTGACTTCTTGTATTTATAGTGGCCTTTGGTCCCTTAAGGCCTTGAGGAAAACCAAGGACCTTTGATACCAAAGACTGTTATTAGATGAATTGAGCTATGTTGCTCTAAGCCCCCCATGACGAGCCCTTATCACACCAATGTTGTTTTGGTACTAGAATTATTGAGATCACGTTCAAACAATCTCGGCCCGTATAATTACATACTTCAAGGGTGTTAAAGATTTATGTGAGAGGCGTAAAGGCGCTGTCAACTTTTATTTCGTCGACCTTTATTTCCTTAAGCAGCTTATGACCTTCTCTCCTTACTACGCCAGCCACCTCTTCCTCTGAAGCTAGCTAGAAACTACTATACTATTCCTATTGAAAACTTTCCTCGAAATACTCAATTCGTAGCAATGGCGATAGCATCCTGGACACTACTGCTCTTCTACAATCATCAGCCATCCTTGCCGGACCGCACGCGACTACCGCCAGACTGCTCCCTTCTCCAGCATCTAAAGCTGCCTCAACAACCTGTTCGATATCCATCCGCCCAGCCTTGCACTTGACGCCACGATGGCCTACCTCGTCACTCACTGCCCCGTTCCCAAGACCAGTTACGTAAATATTCACCTGCACCCGCTCGCTGTTCAGAGCGCAACTCATTTCGCAGCCTAAAATGTCCGCGGCCAGAGCCGCCTGTTGCACAGCCCAGTGAATGCAAATAGTCCCCGGCCAGTCCATCAATGTCAGCTTCTGAAGGTAAGATAGGGCAACGGCGATGCCACTCCCCCCAACCACAAAGAGTACCTTGTCAAAACACTCGAGGGGCAGCGTCTTGCCGTACGGTCCGTCGATGGCTACACGCACAGTCGCCGGCTTGGGCCGACTTGACTCTGCGTACTCCGTTAACCGAGAGGTGAAGCCATCATAGGGCCGGATCAGAAACGTCATTTGTCCCGCGGACCTCTTTGCCCCTATCCCCAGCTCGGTAAGAAAAGATGGGTTTCTCTCTAGTAGGGGTGAAGCCTCTTGCAGCTCTGCGTTGTACTGGTCATTTCCTAATGCGGATGCGACTGTGAAGGGATGGCTCTCCCAGAAATTCCACTTGTTGAGCACCATGATGTAATAGAAGGTCCCGGGCTGAATGCGATAATAGCATAAAGACACGGGAACCACGAGGCGAATCATGTGAGCGCGCTCGTTATAAGTAACTAGGGCAGTGGTATCCCAAAAGACTGGGTTAAAAGAGAGAATCCGAACCGCGCGAAGCATGCGATCGAGTAGCCATATAAGTGCCGGAACCCACACAAGACTATTGTACCTGCCATTAAATATCCGTACATGGCTATTTGCCACGGTGAGCTTGGCGTTGGAATAAGGGGATATGTGATGCAACCTACCCCAGCATGGTGACAAGAATTAGGGCAGATAGAGCAATGTGGATAATAAGAAAGGTCTCGAATTGTCTGCGCCTGATCCGAAACGCCGAAAAGACTACAAGTAGAGTCATGAAAACGGTGGCCTGGGGAGTCAGTTGGCGGGAAAACAACAAATTATTGGGAACTAACCAGCTCTCCGGTCCACCAGAACGTTAGCGTCCACAGCCTCCAGAAATATTCCCACCCGCCTTCTGCGAGCAAAGTTAGCAAATAGTCTTTGAATGGGTTCGTGTTTGTGTCCTACTCCTCAAAATCAGCGCCGTGTAGCCGATGGAGTGAATCACGGCCTGGATGGTCGCGATCCGCGCCACCCATCGGTGAAAGTTGTTGTACGTGCCAAAGTTCCACCCTGTAAGCCAAATCACGAGGTTATTTCTCATGCCGAAAAGCCATATTAGGGGAAAGTTTGCCAAGGATATGATGCCCGTTCTGTCGGAGACGTGGCGAAGAATCTGCATCGTTTTGGAAGGGTAGCTTTTCTCATTTTTCAGCCGTGTTAGTATAGACTTCAGGGAGACGAGACGATAAGAGAAAGGGGAGGGGGACGCCGCACTAGACGTTTCCCTGGAATATCCTATACCCGTGCAGGCTGCATACTGCATTTATCAATACGAACAACGACAGAGTCAATACCTGCACGCGTGGCGGCACGGTGCCCCAGCCCCCGACGTCCTGTGCAGATCGCCGGCCAAAGGTTGCCGGCGTAAAAATCTTGCGCTTGAGCCATGTCCAGATGCTGCTCTCACCGGACAAAGAATGTGGCGACCGAGTCTCCAGCAGTTCGAGTGCTCGGTTTATTATGCCCATGGCAACCACTAATGCCCAGAAGATGCCCATGGCCCAGCCATAGTAATAGTGGTAGTAATGCACATAGTCAAGTGCGTCCTGTTTGTCATGTTGTCAACAAACAAATACCAAACCCTCCACAAATCATAAATCTGGGTCATAAAACTAACCAGAGTCCGGGCCCAAAGATGGTAAAACTCTGACGATGGCAGCATCGGCGAGCTAACCGGCAGCTCGCGAGTCGGAAAGGTAGCATTGAACCTCGTGAGCCGGGCTACATCCTGCTCCGTGAACCCGTCGACAATACTATAAGGGGGGAGACGAGAACCAACTAGATCCTGGCAGGTCTCGTTCAGGCTTCTCAGCTCGGCGAGCCGGACTTGCGCAGTACAATAGACGCGCCAGCAGAGGTAGAGTGCCTGGTGGTGCAAGCGGCTGGTACACTCGTGCAAGGGGAACGCCTGGCTGGGCGGAACGTCTGAGAACTGCAGCGTCTGAAACGTCTTTCGACAGGTCGTCGCGCAGAGTTTTTCGGCGGTGGGTATGGGGGCGGCTGCCCGAGCGAGTGCGGCAATGCAGTGTGCCAAGGTGCTCAGATGCCAGGGGCGCATTGTAATTATTGAATGGGCCTGGCCAGCGCCTGTTAGGGGAAAGATGAATGTATTGTAGAAACTGGTAGGCGGGAGTGTTTGTGTCGAGATGCCGCAGCGGTACGAGCCTCGAGGGTTCCTTATCAGATGATCTGATAAGATTTGTGGGCCAGACACGTCACAACGCTCGGTCCTGGGTGGACCCCTAACACGGCCAAAGAGGTGGTGTGGAGTATCAGCCGGTTTCTGTTGGTTTTAAGCCTAGCTTATTAGAAGCTAGCTGTGTAGCCTAGCTAGTAGGAAGCTGGCCTTGATGCCTCGATTTGTTGTGTGTGGCCTAGCTAGTTAATAGCTAGCCTTGTTGCCTAGATTTCGGTCGACAAATATAGCTCCCTTTAATTACCGCCTATATCTCCCGTACCTTGTACGGTGTACCCCCTAAGAGCTCGCGCTACCCTTATAAGCCTAGGTTAAATTTACGGGGTTTGAATTTAAAACCTTAAAGTAGCTAGTTTAACTGTAGGAGTTTAGTTTAACGAGCTATTATAAGTATTAGCATTAATATCCGGACGTAGCTTAACCTATTTAATACCACGAGTTATAGTGCCAATTATCATAATAGTAGCGTAGTATTTTATAAGATAAGCTGCTATAATCAAGTAATACGCTAACCCGCCAACCTCATAAAAAATACAAGTAAATTTTATAAGTAATATGCCTTATTCTCTGACAAAGAACATGATACAAAAATATTCGCGCATCGTAAAAAGCGGGCAATTACAAGCAAGAGGCAAAAAAAGGAATAATGGTGAAAGATAAGGCGCTTACAAGATTGACATGTTTTATTTGCGGTACAAAGCAAGCACCTTTTGCCACAGTGACGCACGCTTGGGCTTCTCGCCCTCCTCTCCGCTCTGCTCGGGCACATGGACAACCTCGCCATCGAGACCCTTGTTGTTGACAGCGTTTTGCTGCTTGCCGAGGTAGTAGTTGGGCATGAAGAGGGAAGCAATGAGAGGGACAACAGCCAGACAAATGGAAGCAATAGTGATGTAACCATTGACAATGGCATAGGCGCGGATAGAGCCCTGACGAATTGGGTCCATGAAAGCATACTTAGTGCGAAGGGTCTTGATGTTGCCGTAAATGGTGGAAATAGTCTTGTCAGGGACGCCAGGAAGCTCGTCGCGCATCTGGTCAAGCATCTGGTTGGTCCATATAGCCGAGGCAATGGCGCTGCCGACACTGGATCCCAGGGTAGACCATAAAGTGATGATGGAGATGATGGAGGCCACATCCTCGTGGGGAACTGAGGCCTGGACTCCAACACGGGCGCCGACGTTGTTGAGCGAGGCGAGACAAAAGATGAGCTGCGCGGCAACAAGGCGGGCAGTGTCCTGCGTCATGTTGCCACTGGGCTGGATGAGGATGCCGTAGCCGAGAATCTTGGCCGCGGCACCAATGACCATGACGGTCTTGTAGCGATGAGAGACGCGGTGGACCAGACCTACCACGGGGCCGACCAAGCAGAGACCCATGGTGGTGATGCCGAGGAAGCTTGTCCACTGGTAGACTGTCCAATCCTTGATGATGAAGATGTAGGACGAAAAGTACGTGTTGCGGACCGACGATGCCATCTGGTTAAAGGTGTGAATCATGACGCCGGCAATGAAGGCGCGGTTCTTGAGAATGCGCTTGGTCATGATGGGCTTGGGCGCGAGGAAGACTTCGAAGAGCGCGAACAGGATGAGGCACACGAAGCCCACGACCAACATGGCAACCATGCTAGGGTTACTCCAGCCGCCCTGGGACTTCTTGGCCAGGGTGAAGGGCAAGAGAATCAAGGCAAAGGCGAAACCGAGAATGACGAGGCCGACAATGTCAATGTCGATGAGACCCTGGTAGGCCAACTTGGCCCAGTACCGGAAGCTCCTGGGCGAGGCCTCGGCGGCGCCAGTACGAACATTCTTGGAGTCGGCCATGGTAACCAGGCCGGCCTTTTCACCGCGGCGTTGCATCGAGTAAAGGGTTATAATGGCTGGGACGAGAAGGGCGGGGACGAGAATGGCAAACATGCCCAAACCCCATCGCCAGTTGTCGACAAAGCCATCGGCAATGAAGCCGTTGACGGGCACGGTGACAACAAAGGGGAGAGACAGGCAGGCACTGAAGAAACCGCGCCACTCGAGAGGCGTCAGGTCGGCGACGATGATGTCGCTGAGAAGATCGAGGCCCGACTTGCCCACCGAGGTGAAGCAGATGCCCACCGTGTAGGATGCGAAGCTGTGGGCGCTGGCGGCGACAGCAAAGCCGACGGCGTAAAAGGCGAGGATGACGACGTAGGTGGTCGGGCGCGAGGTGATGTCGGCCATCTTGCCGATAAAGGGCTTGCTGATGGCACGGATGATTTGGCTGGCCGTGCTGACGGCGCCGAGCTCGCTGTGGACGCCAAAGCTCGACGTGGCCAAGGTGCTGAAGATGCCGGTGGTGATGCCCATGTCGAGGGCGTAGGCAAACATGGTCAGCCCAATGGACACGCCGAGCAGCCAGAGCAACAGCTTCCCCCTCTTGCCAGACTGGTACAGCTGCTTGTTGAAGGCCTCGACCCTGCTCACGCCGACCTCGTGGAGAGAGGCCGAGTCGGACGCGTTGGCCTCGGGCTGTTTGTCGCTGCGCGAGGTGGACATGTTTGGCTATGTCTGCGGCTCTATCCAAGATGTGGATGAAGGAAGCAAGAGTAAGTAAACTCGAGCATGCGGCCGCGTGGGTATTTTTACCGCGTGTATAGGGACTGCGCAACCCTTGAAATAGTTGATGCCAACTATTAATTACTAAGTAGTCAGAAACTGGTTTTGATTCTTGGCTCTGAAAAAAAAAATTTTTTCATGAGGAGGATCCCGGTGGCCCTCGGATGCTCCTGCCTCGTGCGGCCGTGGTCATTCGCCTGGCGTGGCTTTTTGGCTTGCAGATTGATTATCTTTGGCCCCGCGCATCAGATAAGCGCTTTGCGCCTGGATACACACACACCGGCTCTTGCGCACACCCAGGCTTTACCATACTTGCACAATGCAGAGGTCGGATTCTAGATCTGATAACACCCAGTGACCCAGCAGGCAACCCTACCCGACGGTGACATCCACCCCGATGTCGGGCTCGCCTGGATAAATGATGCCAAGTCCCCTAATGCACTAGTAGTACGGAGTACACCACCGTTGTAATTGTAAATCATCCCTTGGCCGCGACATCCGGTGCCAACAAGGTGGGCGCACAGTGTGTACATGCGCTGTTTTATGGACTTGCACGGCCAAGGCTCCGTCGTCAAAGCCCCGGTTCTGGTGACGCGGCACAGCTTCACGACGACAGCTCACCGCTTCTTCAAGATGACTATGATAAATCTAGGTGCCTCTCGCTAAATGTTACCCATTCTATATTAAGAAAGACCATCTATTTTACGCCTTAGTTTAACGACTTCCTGGGCATTCCAGGGACAACTAAGAATATATATACTTTTAGGGTTTTTAAACCTTCTCTTTTAATTAATAAGCTAGGAATAATTTAAAATCAACTTGAACTATTTTTTTTTTTACCTCTTGTTTTCACTACTATAAAGCCCAAGCTTGAGCAGGTACAAGTTTCTTTTTGCAGGTATCCGAAATTTCGGACCAAGTCTAATCCTCTACTTGCTGTAACCAAACATGTCTGTAATCACCTCTTCTCGCCCGCCACCGTAATCTTGGCGGCATCGCACAACGCCCTGAATAAACTGTCCGGCTTGGCGTACAGATCAGGTATGCTGCCAAACTCGGCGACACGGCCTCGGTCCATGACCAAGACTCGGTCGCACGAGTCAATGATGGTGTCGAGTCGATGCGCCACCGTCAGAACTGTAGCATCGCCCATGACCTGGTTCAGCATCACCTGGAGCTTCCTATCGGCTCGGCCGTCAATCGAGGCGGTGGCCTCGTCTAGAATAACCACCTTGGATCGTCTGACGAGGGCGCGAGCAATCGAGATGAGCGACCGCTGGCCGTGCGACATGTTTGCTGCGTTCTCCTTGACCTCGGAGTCGAGATGCAGGACGGAGCTGTCATGACTGTGGTCCTTTTCAGTGTCGCTCTGCTCCCCCGCGAGCCCGACCATGCGCAGGCACTGCGTCAGCCAGGCGTCGTCGTATTGCTGCAAGGGGTCGAGATTGTATCGTATCGTCCCGTCCAGGAGCACGGCCTCTTGACTAATGACGGACAAGCGGGATCGTAAAAGCTGCAGACCGACCGTGTGGATGTCGGTGCCGTCGATGAGGACTCGTCCGTGTGAGGGCTCGCAAAGCCTGAGGAGAGCCGTCATCACTGGCAACACTAGTTAGTAGCAGATAAACATGGCATTTCGGCGCCAAAGACTTACAGGTGGTTTTCCCCGCGCCAGTCCGGCCAACAATGCCAATCTTTTCACCAGGAGCAACATCGAGCGTCACGTCTCTGAGTGCTGGATCCAAACCGGGACGGTGGCTGAGAGTCACCGACTGGAATTGAACACGTCCTTTGCTTGGCCACTCCTGCTCCGCGAGGCTCTTGTCCACGCTCTTGACATGGTGCGCGGGCTCTTGCGGAAGGCCGTAGACGTAGTGCAGCATTCTCTCGACCGAGTTCATGTTGTTTTCAATCTCGGCGCTGAAGCGAATCATGTTGCCAAACGCAGCCTGGGCGGTAACCATGTACGACAAGACTGCGCCTCCAGAAGAGGGATCGATGCGGTCGCGAAGCCCGACAACAAGCAAACCTACCCCCAGGACGAGAATCGCACCACAAAGATCGAGACGCAGGTTGAGCCAGCGCACAGCGGCAATGGAAAGCCAGTAGGCCTTGTTCTCGGCGTCAATCCTGACTGCATTGTCATCGACGAAACGCTCCACAACGCCAAATGCCTTGAGCGTCGGCAGCCCGGACAAGGACTCGCCAAAGTGCTCGTAGATGCGGCTTCGCAAAAGGTTATTGAGACGACGCAGCTCTCGCGCAGCAGGGCGATAGTACATGCCGGTCCAGATGTACATGAGCAAGACGGCGCCGGCAATGGCCAGGAAGACGGGCAGAACAATGCTGACGACAATGATGGCACCCACGACTTGCACCAGCGTGGAGATGAAGATGCGCAACTGCTCGCCAACAACGTTGTCCACGGCATCCATGTCCTTGCTGAAGCGGTGCGTGATGCGTCCTTGTGGCGTTGTGTCGAAGAAGGCCACGGGGGCCAAGAGCACGCCCGAGAGAGCAGCGGCGTGGAGTTGGTTGGAGCACCAGAAGCAAAAGAGGGCAAAGACTGTGTTTGTGAGGAACAGGCCGAGAGACTGCCCGATGCCCCAAGCGGCGAAGCCTCCCATGTAGGTTCCCTGCGATATGTTGCCGTACCTGTTTGTCTGCCACCAGCTGAGCCATAGGGGGGAGACGACGCTGGTTCCTTGGAAGACGGCAATGGCTGCGAAGAATAGGGGCACTGTGAGCCATGCGTTGCCAAACTTGATGTAGCGGAGGTATGTCTTTGCGCCGACGGCGCCGACGAGTCGCTCCTCGCGTTGCATGATTTCTTTGCCCCTTTCTTGTTGCGTGCCCGGCGTCGTGGCGTCCATTGCGGCGGGCTTCGCCTGCTCCTTGGCCTCTGGCGGGATTTGGGTGTTTGCCTGAGCGTCAGCATGCTGCGTAGTCTCTGAACGAGGGTCCAAGGTCGAGTCTTGTGCCGTTGATGCCCCGACATAATCATAGAACGGGCCGCCGAGGCTGTAGAGGCGGTCAAAGGATCCTTGTTCCACAATGCGTCCCTTGTCCATGTAGACAATGTGGTCGGCCTGGCGGGCAAAAACCATCGAGTGCGTTATAAACACAATGGTGCCCTCGTTGTTTCTGCGCGCCTGGCTCACAACGCTGTCGAATACACGAGCGCCCACATGAGCGTCGAGTGCGGAGAAGCAATCGTCGAGCAGTAAGAGTTGGCTCCGGCCATAGACGGCTCTGGCAAGGCTGATTCGCTGCTTTTGACCTCCCGAGAGGGAAACACCCTTCTCGCCGACGACAGTCATGTCGCCGTCAGACAGCATCTCGAGGTCCTGGTGCAAGCAGCACCGACCGAGGACCTCGTCGTACCAGGCGGCATCGAACGGACGCCCAAAGACGATATTCTCCCGCAATGTGTCACTCAGGAGCCAGGCCGCCTGTGGCGCCAAGGCCAATTGCGAGGGGGCCGAGAGGTCGAGGTTGATGGCGCACGACCGCGCCTCGACGAGATGCATGTCGCCGAGGAGGGCCCCAAACACTGAGGATTTTCCCGAAGCCACGGGGCCAACGATGGCGACGAGTTCGTTTTTCCTGACCTTGAGCCAGTCGAGACACAGTCTCTGCGACGAAGCAGCACTGGGCGTTTTTTCGTCGCCTGCGAATAACTGCTCATCATCGTGGTGGGCAAATTGGGCATCTTCAACCTCGATCACACAGCCGCTCCCTGATTCTCGGCCCTTGTGAGCGAGCTCCTCGCGCAACGCAGCATCGCGGGCAACCGCCTCGTCAGAAGCAACCATGAAGGCGGACAGACGCTCCAACGCTGCCCGTGCATCGGCGATTGCAGAAACGGCCACGGGCAATGCACCCAAGGGCGCCCTCATGAGCAGAAAGAAGGCAAGGCCCGAGAAGACCACACCGGCCTCGATGCTGTTTCCGGTGACGGCGCCGTAGCACACGATACTGACCACCGAGGCAAGGGTGGGCGCCGTGAAGGAGACGGCGATGTTGAGGGCCCGTAACAGCATCCTCTTGCGGACATAGACGACCTCGTCGGAGCGGAGTTTTCCAATCTTGCGCAGCAGGCTCTCCTCGTATGCATTCGTCTTGACGAGGCGAATGGTCGACACTGCTTCGACGACGGCCTTGACACGGGCGTCGGTAAAGGGCATGCTGTTTCGCCGCAGCCGGAAGAGACTCTTCATCATGAATGACTGCAGAGGGTAAAGCAGCGCCAGCAAGCCGAAGCCAGGCAGGGCACTGTATCCCAATGTCCAGATGGCGAGGCCGAGGCAGAGGATGATTTGGAGGATGCTGGTCCACGCCGCGTGCAAGTAGCTGCAGCAAAACTCTACACGCGTCACATCAGCGCTCATCAAGCTCATCAGCTTTGCTGCGCCTAGCTGGCCCTTGAGCTTGGCTCGCTCGGTCAGCCGGGTCGTTGACCGGCGGTAGATGACGTGCATCAAGGCCGCGCGCAGCAAGATGCCGGTCGAGGCGGATCGGTAGAAGCCGTGTACGTTTGTGACGACGGAAAAGGCCAGGACGGCAAACAAGCCGACGGCAAAGCCGAAGCCAGATCGATACGCCTGCGGGGACGCATCGTTGAGCGAGTCGATGAGGAAGCGGATGAGCAGCGGCGACACCATCTGCGTCAAGTCTCCAAACATCTTGAGCAGCCCTCCCGACCAGAAGCGTCGGAAGCAGACGTCGTTGAGGGAGAGTGCGAGGACGGCCGTGTCTGTTGTCCGTCTTGTCCACAGGTGTATCCAGGAGAGCCACGGCGCAGGAGGACGACATTGCTTGTTCGCCTGGCACCTCGCGGCCCACGACTTCTCGAGCCGATTGGCGTGGTCAATGGCCAGCCTGGTGTTGGGGAGGTCGTAGAGATCATCGGCCTGAAGGGGTCTGCTGTATCCGGTCCGCAGCAGCGTGCCCAGCCAGCTGAATGTAATGATGGACAGCAAGTTGGCTCTCACTTCTGGCGTTTGCGTCTCGTACATGTGGTTGCCGGTGCCCTCATGTCCGTTTTCCGCCCCGCGCAACGAGGCGGATGATGTGGACTTGACACGTCGTTGCGTGAGCCTCGCCTCGATGGGTTTCTGTGACAAGAAAGGCACCCTCCTGTACCACTTTCTGGGAGCAAACGTCTTTCCATCCGTGCTCGCCATGGCGTCGTTGGCATTGAAGGATGGGCAAAGGCAAATCCGCCAGACAGGATCGAGAGCCGAGGTGGACTCCCGAGTTGGAGCTTGAGGTGCTTGCTGGTTGTGGCCGCTTTTACGAAGATTACAGTACTGCAGGGACACGACATGTAGGTAGATCGGCAGCACAATATTGCCGCTAGACTCAAATTAGCTGGATGCAACACATAAATTTAAGCAAAGGCCCAATATTTTTCACAACTACGTCCCTCCCTGTTCACGATGTACTGAGCTAGCAGGGGCAGCCTCAATGCCCGAAAAAGGCCTAGATGCCAAGATTTACGTGAAATCTTTTAAAAATTCTTCGTTAAAAATGTCGGTGGTAGCTTCACGCTGATTTCTGCTAATTGGGGTGACCGACATTCTTTTTTTGACGAAATGAGCTTATTAATCGGTCTAAATAACCTTCTAATATCGGCTTTTTTGATCGATGACGACGACGATGATATATCTCTGCTTGCCCTGACTTCTGTGTTGTTTAGTAACCACCTATATAGTAGGGAAAACACTCTTTTTGGCATTCCATGAAGATCAAAAAAGATGCTATTTAGAGCATAAAGAAGCCCTTGAGTATGTACTGACAAGTCTCCTGGAGGTAGGTCATCTGATATTTTCGTCTCTTGTTCTGATTGCTGAGGATTTCTTAGGGACAAAAAACACCTCATAAAACGCTGCAGTACACATCGCAAGCCTCAAATCATCTCTTGAATAAAAAGTCCTTGTTTTCCTGTGGATTAAAAAAAAATCACTGTGGGACGGTACAAAGTAATATCCCCACCTTAAATGCGTGGAGAATGTACTGACCAGGGTCGAAAAGTTGACCTTAATTTTTTGACCCCAATTCCGGGAATCACACCCTTATTGGTTGCAACGTTGGAAATATGGGCTCCGGCTGATGCACTGCTATGCAATCCTTGTTATCAAGGGTCAATTGGTGCATGGAGACGCGGTCCAGACCGATTTCGCGATGCAACCTGCGCTGGCACAGTGCGAGGACGATCCCTGTTACCCTGTATGGCATCAAGAATGCACCAGACTCGACAGCTCCACATCAATGGCACCATTTTAACTTGCTTGATTAACTCTAACGAGGCCAAGTCCAGTTACCGCGGCCTAGTTGAGTTGCAACATGTATTCCGGGCAGCTGACTGCATGTGTATCCCAAGATAGCTCAAACTCCTATCCAATGGACCAGCTACTTCACACAGCCACATGTGTAGGTTTATGCACCCGAGTAATCAAGGGCATTAATCTTACTTTAACGTCTGCCCTCTCAGGGAGATTTTTTTTTTCTTGACCACCTGCATTGGCAATTCTTGCATCAATTCCCAACAAACCAAGTGAGTAGCCTACCTTGAAGACGCCGATAATCTGGCTAACATGACAACCTCGAGTAACTCGCCATGGGCAGCATAAACAAGGAGGCGAACCCCGTGTCGCCGCAAGAGCAACCCAAGATTTCCTTCATACTGCCTGATGGCACAACTGCATTGTGGATTCACGCAGTCACCTCGGGCAAGTCGGTCGCATATCATGTCGGCCAAGCAGACCTTGTCTTGGCTCGCTGGGCCACGGCCGATACAAAAGTCAGAGTATCGCCAGCAATGGTCAACGACGATGTGACAGAATACGACACCCTACTGCATTTCGAGATTCTCAAGACGGACGCCTCACCAGTCCCATTGGGAGACGGAGCGCAACACCATGACCTGGCACTGCTATGGGCCTCGGTGTACGCGCTGTGGCTTCACCCTCAGCTGAGGGAAAAGGACTTGATTGCAATTGTTGTCAACGCCCAGCGCCTTGCAGACTATCTCCGATGCACCGGCTTGGGCGTCATCTCTCCCTTCTCCAAAACCACATCAACGACAACCGCGGCCCCCCCCGACGCCACCTTCTGGCTTCACCGCGAGGCCTTTTGGCAGGGCGCGGGAGCACCAGACGCGCAGGCCTGGATTCGCTGCCGTCCCGAGGTGACGCAGTTCCCCGGCTTCAACGGCACCAACGGAAGCTTCGCCAGCCAAATCGGCTTCACACGCCAGGGCAATGTCTGCGCCGTCCACCCGGTGCGGCCGCCCAAGGCTGCCCCCGGGACGCTGCTCTACTCTCGCTACATTGTCGAGCTCGGCGAGCAGCTGCGCATCTACCACATCGACGCCAGCAACCCCGTGCACTTTGAAGCCTACGCGCGGTGGCAGAACTCGGATCGCGTCAACGCCGGCTGGAGGGAGCGCGGCCCCGACGAGCACCACCGCAAGTACCTCGCGGCGCAGCTCCAAGATGCGCACACCATGTCGTGTGTCTTTGAGTGGGACGGCCAGCTCGCCGGCTACATGGAGATTGGCTTCGTCATGGAGGACAATGTAGCCTGCTTCATCGGGTCCAACTGCAACATTGTCGTCGGCGAGCACGACCAAAACGCCCATTTCTTGGTGGGCGAGGACAAGTTCCGCGGCGGAAAGCGCTATCAAGCTGCCAATAGTTCCATGAAGCACCTCGCCTTCCTGCGTGACCCGCGGACCAAGCAGATTGTCGGCGAGCCACAGCACGATCAGGTCAACCTCCAGATCCACCAGAGATTCATGCCGATAGAGAAGAAGAAGCGCTTCCATCTGCCGCACAAGACGTCCATGCTGATTGCCTTGCAGCGGGATCGCTTCTTCCAGGAAGGTCACTTTGTGTAGTGGAACGGTATTGGAAGCAGTTGGTACTATGAGCTACCTATTCTTTTGGGTGCTATAAATCAAGTCTATAACTCTTCATTTCATATTCAAAACTTTTTTTTACGGCAAGCTCTGCCATTTCAGTTTACAGACACCCAACATGAAGAAATGTCCCCCCGCCCGAGAATTCCGTCCACGAGTGTAGTAGCGTCTGATCAAGTTTCAAGTCGCAATCGATCATCTAATCAGATTAGATGATCCTTAGAAGAAACTTGATCCTGGTGGGGAAGATGAGTGGTCATCCACGCACGGTGCGGAGACGCCAAGGACTACTAGTGCGCAGCCCTTACTCGTGAAATCTTATCAATCAGATTATCAGATCAACAGCCAAGGCAATGACTCCACTTCAGCTAGGGGAAACAAGTTTCTGGTACGGAACGCGCGCTAAGCGCTAGTTTAAATTTGGCAAATTGGGAATCCCGCCACCGTTCGTGGCGTAGAACGCGCCGTTTATTCACACCCCCTTTGCCGAGTCATGGGCAACAGCCATCGTCATGTCTGGGACTCTGGGGCCTGGGCCAGCCTTGAAGAGTAATCACGGACACAGCCATGTTGCCCAACATGATGCGTCCTTGAGAAACAAGGCCACAGCACTGCAGATTCACTGTCGAGGGCATTCATACCATTCCATCTCAAGGTCAAGCACAGCTTGACACCAACATTCACATGCACGACGCAATTTCACCACACCGGCCACCGGTCACACAGCTTCGGCCTCTGCATACTTGCAATGAGATCGATGCAACACGGTCAGCTGAACTGGGCTGGACGGCCCCGTTTGCGTCGGGACCAAGCGAGGAGACGATGCTTGAAGCTTTTGTCAGGCTCGTCTCGCGAATCTTGATTGCCGACCTTGGTGAGGCGTTTTACATTAAACATGATGCACGCGGCGGCTTCATCAAGGCTCGCGTCGGCGACCACGTCAATGGCAGTTATTCCTTGATACCTTACGGGCAACAAGGACAGGACATGTCGTCCGACTTTTCCATTGGACCAGGAACGGTGCGTCACTCAAACCAGCCTCGGGGCTTTTTGATACTGACAAGACGTCTAGGGCCTGCAGCTTCTTGCGGCGGACGGCCAGGTACGGCTGATTGCGCCGGCCGGCCTTGTCACACAGGCAGCTCTTGATGCCCTGGGTCAAATGCTGCTAGACATTCTTCTCCATCTGGACAAAGGTGTCGTTGAATGGACGCAGCCCTCGGTGTTGAACTTTCCTCCCAAAGACAGGCCCGTACCGTTGTGGCCAGGCCGAGGCCAGGCCGGGCAGCCGGCGCTGCTCCATGCGTGGTTTGAGCAGAGGGCCAGGGAATATCCTCAGCGGGTTGCCTTGGACTTCCTCACGGACCTTGCGACCGGCCAGCGGAAACAATATACTTATCAACAGGTCTCCAACGCGGCCACGGCCCTGGCAGACAGACTCCGTCGCGCGAGCTCTCCGTCGGGCGCCGCCGTGAGGACAGTGGCCGTGCTGATGGGCCCGTGTCCCGAACTATACACGGCCTATCTTGCCGTTCTGAAAGCCGGCCTGGCCTTTTGCCCGATCCCCGTGGATGCGCCCGCTGCGAGAAGAGACGCATTGCTGGCCGACTTGAAGCCAGTGGCAGTTGTGGTGCAGGAGCCGGGCGACGTCGAGGGAACCGTGGAGAGCATCGGCGTGGCTGCATTTCTCAAGATGTGCGACGTTGAGCCTCAACCGCGTCGGCCTCTTGCTCCTCCCTCTGAAACCGATGCAGCGTACATTCTGTACACATCGGGAACGACTGGCCTGCCCAAAGGCGTCACCGTCAGCCACATCGCTGCCGCCTGCACGGTTGCCTCTCTGAGCAATCACTATGGATTTTGTTCCCACGACACGCCGACTTGTGGCCGACCGGTTCGGTGGTTCCAGGGCGCGGCGCCGACATTTGATATTTCAATCTTTGAGATCTTCTGGACACTCAGCACCGGCGCAACGCTATGCTGCGCGCCCAGGAGCCTCACCATGCAGAATGTGGACGGCGTGATTGCTACCCTCGAGGCCGACATGACAAACGTCACACCCAGCTTCGCCAGCCTCATCGATCCACGCTCCCTACGTGGTCTCATGGTAGGAGGTGAGACACTAAACGCCCGACTGTTGCAAGACTTTGCTCGCCACAACGTTTCGAGCAAAGACGCTCTACCGGTGCCGCAGGGCATCTACAACGGATATGGACCTACAGAAGTCGCCATCTACTCGGTTGCCCAAGCCCACGTTCCGGGCAATCAGCGTGGCTCTGTCATTGGCACGCCGCTTGCGACGTGCGGTCTCCTCATTGTCGACGGCCAGGCTCAGGATTTGCAACCGGTGCCCATGGGTGCGACTGGCGAGCTGGTTCTCACGGGTCCCCAGGTCAGCAAGACGGGCTACCTCAACCGACCCGAGGAGACGGCCCGAGTTTTTGTCAATGACGCCAAATGGGGTCGTGCGTACAGGACCGGCGATTGCGCCCGGATTGTCTGGAACGATCAGGGCGAAGCGCTCGTCGAGTTCCTGGGCCGCATGTCCGACGACCAGGTCAAGCTGAGCGGCCGGCGTGTCGAGCTCGGCGAGATTGAGAGCGCCCTGGCAAGCAATGCCGAGGGCGTACAGCAGACGCTGGCGTGTGTCTGGAGGCCTCGGAGTGGTGCGTTGGGCTCCGAAAAGATTGTCAGTCTGGTCGTTGTTGATCCAAAGAGCACGCTGAGCGTCGAGGCTGTTACATCACAATGCGCCGAGGCAGCGCGACAACATCTGCCCGACTACATGAGGCCTGTCCGCATCCTCCAGGTCCCAGAGCTGCCTCGGTCGGCCTCTGGCAAGGTTGATCGCAAAGCAGCGTCGGCCCATGTGCAAAGCATGCTGTCGCAACAACCGGGGAAAACGGAAGCCCGGGAAACAGAGGCGGGAGGCTTGGACAAGGCAGAGGATGCCCAACTCGAAACGGACCTTGTCCAGATGCTCGCGGCCATTGTCGGCCAATCCTCCTTGACCGCCACCTCGTTGCTCGTCGAGGCCGGCGTCGACAGTCTGGGCGCAATGAGACTTTTGCGCCAAATCAGGAACCAGTGGCCGGACTCGACGCATCTACAACCATCATTGGGTTTGCTGCTGGCGCCCAAGGCCAGCATTCGATCCGTCTTCTTCCCTTCCGCGTCCAACACGGATGCTTCCTCGGACAGGGCCAAGAGACACATCGCCGACTTTGCTCGCCGCCAAACCATGGAGTCGCTCGGCAAGATGGGTTCCATTGAGCAGTCAGATATTGAAATGGTGCTGCCCGCGACAGGCACGCAAAGCCAGCTGGCTGTGAGCTTTGCCATGGACCGCCGGAACTATGTCACTCACACGACCCTGCTGCTGGACCCAAGCGTCTCGCCCGAGGCGCTCGAGAAGGCCATTTATGCCGTCATAGATGGGCAGGCCGCCTACAGGTGTGCCATGGTTTCCTGTCACGACGACTTGTCACCATTTGCCCAGGTCGTCTTGAAGCTTGATGCGTGGCGCAGATGGGTAGGCAATGACAGTCGAGTCGTCCGCAGACAGGGCAGCACCGCCGGTGATGCTCGTGAGTGGCTCCAACGGGCTCATGAGTACCTGGAATGGGAGTCACAAAGGCTGTATTACATGCAGATCGTCCAGCCCGAGTCTCACGGCAGTCATGGGCTGCTCGTGGTCAGCATGGCACACTGCATCTGCGACGGCGCATCGCTCGAGATGCTCCTGAGCGACATATCCAGGGAGTACGCAGGCCTCGACCCTCTTCCGCGACTTGGTCTTCAAGACGCGGTCTGGGACTGGGCCTCGGGCGTCGACGCCGAAACGAACAGGCAATGGCAAGAGGCGCTCCGACACTGGGAGGCCGAAAGCTTCCACGCATTGAGCGGCAGCAAGGTCAAATCACTCGCACCAGGCGTACCGGCGGATTACGCTTCTGCCACGGCCCAGTTTGCCAGCGACTTGCCATGGCAGACGCTCCAAGCATCAAGTCGGGCTTTGGGCGCTTCGCCCCTCGCCGTCTTGCAGGCATCTTGGTCCTTGCTCCTGCAGGCCTTTTCGGAGGCAGACACGGGAAATGTCGTGTTTGGCAGCGTCATCTCTGGACAACCCGGGGCTGTTCATGCCCCGACCTTCTCCGTGGTGCCGTGCCGGGTCGCTCTGCCCGACGGCCAGACTCTCCGTGGGCTGCTCGACGACCTCACCAACAGCTCCCGGTTCGCTCATGGCCACCGCCACACGTCTTTTGGCATATTCGAGACGTTGCCGTACAACACCGCCTTGGCTCTTCAGGCATACTCCTCCCCCGATTCCGGCCCGGCAAGAGCAGCAGCGCCCTGGACCGAGATACGCAACCCGGCCGTCCGCTACGACTTGGATGTCTTTGCCGAGGTGTTCCCAGCCGGTCCTCTCTCAGACACCATGTCGTTCAAGCTCACATACCGTGACGACTGCCTGTCGGACACCTCGGCCCAGGTCATGGTGAGGCAGTTTGCACAACTAACCAAGGTGCTGATACGCGCCGGGCCCGACAGTCTCGTCCACACGCTGCCGGCTCGCCTGTCCAGAGCATTGCTGTCCGCAGAGGGCACCATTCCAGCTCCATTGACGCAAGACGCGGCAGAAGAGCGAGTTGAGCTTCTCCACGCTCAGTTTGAAAAGCAGGCTGCGGCAACGCCAGACCGGCTCGCATTGAGCTTCTACACGGCTCTGGATGCTCCGCCCGTTGAACTCGGCTACGCAGAGCTAGACGCCCGGGCGAATGGCCTGGCAAACATTCTGCGCCAACAAGATGTCGACGTCATCCCCATTTGTATGCAGCGTAGCGTTGAGCTCTACGTCTCCATCCTGGCTGTTCTCAAAGCCGGATCTGCCTGGTCTCCCATCGATGAGACCTCGCCCACTCAGCGACGGACCTCGTTGATTGCCAGGACCAAGGGCAAGATTCTTCTGACAACCACCGACTCCTTCCACCTGGTCGAGCCCTGTCTGGCCCACGAGAGCCTGGCCGGTGTACGCCCATTGCTCGTGGACAAGTACGCAAACACGGCGACCCCGTCAAGGGCCGAGCCGCGTCGCAGCATATCTGCCATGTGCGGACAGCATCTCGCCTACCTCCTCTGGACATCTGGGACTACTGGGGAGCCCAAGGGGGTCATGATGCCGCACTATGCTGCTGCGAATGCCATGCGTGACCTCCAGGTTCGGGTCGAGCACGACGACAAGCAACAGGTGCGCACGCTGCAGCTATCGGCTTACAGCTTCGATGTGTTCGTGCAAGATCTCTTCTTCACGTGGGGTTTGGCCGGCAGCGTGGTAAGCGGCACACGAGAGCTCGTATTAGGCACATTCACCGATTTTGTACGCAAGGCACGCCCGACGCACGCGCACTTGACGCCGTCCTTCGGCGCCAGCATCGACGTGGAGGAAATCAGGGGCTCGACTCTCCAGTTCGTCACGTTCATCGGCGAGAAGCTGACCGAAGACGTCGCCGAAGCCTGGGCGGCGCCAGGCATCACCACAAAGGCGTATAATACATACGGCCCGGCCGAAAATGCCGTCGTATCAACCATGAGACAGTTTTCCGCCAAGGGCCGCGACCAGGCCAAGGCTGCCAACGTTGGCTTCCCACTGACACCATGCACGGCGTACGTTGTACGTCGAGTTGAGGGGCAGCAATGGCAACTTGTGCCTCGCTATGGCGTCGGCGAGCTGGCGCTCGGCGGTGCTCAGGTCGGCAAGGGCTATCTCGGCGACCAGGTCAAGACGGCCAAGGCGTTTATCCAAGGAGGCCCCGGCATCCATGAGCGCATCTATCTGACTGGAGACATGGTGCGACTCAACGACTACGGCTTTGAATTTCTCGGCCGCAACGACGATTTAGTAAAGATCACGGGCATCCGGATCGAGCTGAGTGAGATCAGTGCGGCCTGTGCCACCGTCAAGGATGAGGAGCCTGCCGTCGAGCACGTCGAGACACTCCACCTGCCGCGCCCAGGAGTCGGCGGCGGCGATGATGCCAGCCGCAAGGTTGTCGTTACCTTTGTCTCGGTCAAGAGGGACAAGGTCGACACGGCTGTGATTCGAGCAAAGGTGCTGCAGAGGGCGAGGGAGATGCTGCCGACATACATGGTCCCCGGTCACGTCCTCGTGCTCGACACCACCATGCCGCGGACGGCTTCCAACAAGGTTGATCGAAAGGCCCTGCAAACCATGTACAATGACGCGGGACGCGAGGCCACTGCTGCCACCGGCTCCGTTGTCCATCAATGGCCCGAGCATCAGCTTCCCGTCGTCGTGGCCATCGCGGACAACTTCAAAGTGCCCGTCGAGCCCCTTTCGCCCGACGACGGCCTGGCCAGTCTGGGCTTTGGCTCCTTGCAAGTCACCAAGTTGGCCTGGGCGCTGCGACGCCAGATGGGGTGTGCGGTCGGTGTCCTCGACCTGATGCGATGCCAGACCCTGGGCGAATTGGTCGCCATTGTCGTCGACTCCATCGAGACTCGGGCCAAGCCAGCCTCGGAAACCTCGTGGCTGGCTCCTGTCAAGGAAACCCTGACGAGGAGTCTGGACGGACAAGTACGGCCAAAGGACACTGCCTACATCCTGCCGGCCACCCCCGTGCAGGAATCACTGCTCGTCGAAACCATGATGGACCCAGGGGCGTACTGGTCCCATGGCATCTTTGACCTCCATCACCAGATGGATACGTGCCGTCTCGAGGCGGCATGGACTGCCGCCGCCTCTCGACTCGACATCCTCCGGACAGCTTTTGCGCCCCTGTCGCAACTTTCTGTGCGCGGCCAACCGACCAAGGGCGCCGACAATGCACAATGGGCTCGCCAGCAAGGCGTCTGCGCCTCCGTGCTCCAGCTGATTGTTGACAAACCCCGTCTTCACTGGACCACGCTTCGCAACGCAGATGCCCAAGAGCTGGCTCGCCTCGCCGAGGAGATACAGGTCAAGCTGACGCCTTTGGGGACCGGCCCATGTCGCCCTCCGTGGGCCGTTGCCGTGTCCGAGGGCAACAACAAGATGATGCTGAGTATGCATCACACGCTCCATGACGAGACGGCCTCGAGAATGATTCTCGACACGGTTGCCAGCTTGTACCGCGACCCGGAGCAGGTTGCCGAGGCCAGCAATGCCGCTCTGCAAATGGCCACGGGCATGGACCTGGGTCTATTGCCGTCTATTTCTCAGCGAGACGAGGCCTTGGCTGCGTGGACCAAACGACTGCACGGCCTGGTGCAAGAAAATGGTGCCCTGAACCGACTACTTCCTGACCTTACAGAGTCCCGCCAGGAACAAGAACGAACAATTCTCTCGGCCAAGCGCGCCATTCCCGGCCGGCTGCTGGAGCGGCGAGCCGGGACGCCCGACCTGCCACGTCTGGTGCAATCTGCGTTTGGCTGTGTTCTCGCCGGCGTCCTCGAGCTCAAGACGGTCGTCTTTGGCCAGACTGTCTCGCAGCGAATCTTGCACCCAGACCTTGCCCGGGTCGTGGGACCGGCCATGGCCACCTTGCCGGTTGTTGTTCGAGCACATGCCTTGAGCGCCCAGGAGCTCTGGGCCGACATGGGCCGCGATGCTGCCTGTTTGAGTGAAAGCGCCCATAGACTGCATCCCGTGGACATGAAGAAGTTGATCAACGAGGGTAGCGGACACAGCCATGCCCCCTTTGCCGCTCTCTTCGTCTACCACCCAGCCGCCGCCGATGACGAGAATCGTCACTCGACTCTATTCCGTCGAGTCGGGCAGGCTCTGCCGCTCAATGTAGAGCACCCAATGGCCTTGAACATCTTCGAGGCCGACAATGTCATCGAGTTGACCGGGAATGCCCGTCGCATCTCTCAACCCATGCTGGAGCTCTTGCTCGAGCAAACTCTGGACCAGGCTCGCGCCATGTTGGACCACCCCCAAGTACCGCTGGATGGACTAAGCAGCTACATGCGCCGCGAGCTCATCTCTCTTGTTGGTGAGTCTGGCCATGCCCCCCTGGTGGGCACAGAAATTGCGACGAATCCGGCGGACCTGGTCACCAAGCAGGCCATGGAGCACCCTGATTGGATTGCCGTCGAGGAAATATTCTTGCAAGATGACGGCCATGGTGACGATGATGTTGTTACCAAGACGCTCACGTATCGGGAGCTGCAAGTGCTCGTGGACGCCATTGCCTCCATGCTGACCAGCCACGAGTCGCATCTTGAGCCCGACGACGTGGTTGCTCTGTACCTCGAAAGAGACACCAAGTCTCTGGCTGCCATCTTGGCCATTTTCAAGTGTGGCTACATCTATCTTCCCATCGATGGGGATCTTCCTGCAGCCCGGAAGCAGCTCCTGGTCCGCGACGCCAACGCCAAGCTTGTTGTCACGACGAAGAACTTGGTTGGGGACCTCGACTTGAATCCCGACAGTGATGCTCCTGCAGTGCTGCTCCCAGATGGCGACAATGACGTCGACGTGATTCGGGCCTGGCCCAAGACCGTTTCCGAGCATGACACCAAGACTGGTCAAGGAGGCTATCTCCTCTACACATCCGGCTCAACAGGCCGGCCCAAGGGTGTCCGCGTCACCAACGAAAGCCTGCTTCACTTCATTTGTGCCATGACCAAACGCCTTGTCCAGGCCAATGCGGAGACGGCCCATCTCGGAGGCGAGGGCAAATACCTCAACGTCGCGTCCCGGGCCTTTGATACCCATCTCACCTCCATGTTGGCCCCGTGGCACCTCGGGTTCCGTTCCGTCATTGGCAAGGACCGCAACGGCATTTTTGCCGGCCTACAGAAAGTCATCAACGAGGTCAAGATTACGCACATGGGGTCTGTGCCCTCGGTGCTCATGCAGCTGGGCCTCCGTCTCGTGGATGTGCCCTCGATGCGGGTGCTGACGTTTGGGGGTGAAAAGGCCTCCCACGAGCTTTTTGAGCAATTAAACACTGGAAACCCCAAGGCAGCACTCATCAACTTTTACGGACCGACCGAGGCCACCATTGGGTGCCTGAGCCACATTGTCGGCCCCAACTCCAACGCACGCAACCTGGGCTTGCCCCTTGCCGGTCTCGAGGCCATGCTCCTTGTTCCCGGTCACGGCGACGCACCAGTGGTTGCCCGCAAGGGCCAGCCTGGCGAGTTCTGCATTGCCGGTCCGCAGGTGGCCGTGGGCTACCTCGACAGACCCCAAGAGAATGCCAAGGGCTTCCAGTACACCGAGCTGTTGGGAGGTGGTGAGAAGCGCATCTACAGGACGGGCGACATGATGAGGATGATGCATGACGGCTCCCTTGAGTTTCTCGGCAGGACGGACCAACAGACCAAGATCCGGGGCCAGCGCTTCGAGATTGGTGAGGTCGAGGCCTCGATCAAGAGGACGGTTGCTGACCAAGGGGCTCTGGACGTTGCCGCCGCCGTTGTTGACCAGAGACTGATGGGCTTCCTGGCGCGCGGCAAGAACACGCTCCTCAAGGCAGAGATGGATGCCGAGCCCGAAGTGCTCCCGCAGCCGGGCCAGGCTCTGCAAGCTGTGCTCCTGGCCGTGGAGCAGGCCTGCCGAGAAAATCTTGCCGCCTTTATGGTTCCCGAGATGATGTGGGTGTCCAAGATTCCATACCTGGCTGCGTCGGGCAAAGTCGACACCAAGTCCCTCGCCAAGTTGGCAAACGACTTTGCGACCCTTGGACAAGCTCCGCAAACCCGAGTGGCTTCTCCCCTGAATAGAGCAGAGCTGGGGGTTGTCGCCGCGATCCAGGAGGTCGTGGGCAACAGGGTCACGGCCGTCTCATCCAGCAACATCCGTAGCCTGGGCATTGACAGCCTTTTGGGTGTAAATCTCGTGTCGGTTCTCAAGAAGCGAGGCCTTGGCCAGGTTACACTGGCAAACCTGCTTTCGCCTCGTTGCACAGTCGGCTCACTCGCCCTCGCGGCCGGTGTAGACGGGGGCCCTGATACGAGCGTCCCGGTCAAGAAGCTGAGTCTCGACGATGTCGGGCCCGGTGCCAACAGCCTCAAGGGAGCAAAGGTTGCCGCAGTCCTTCCTTGTTTGCCTCTGCAATCTTCCCTAGTCGCCCTGTCCCTGAATTGGCTCGACTCCATGTCGGATCAAGAGTTGACGGCGGCTACCCATGTTCCGTACGTGACAGAGTTCAACTACCAACTTGCTCCCGGCACAGACGTTGCTCAATGGAAGAAGGCGGCTGCGCACGTCATTTCGTCGGAAGCCATGTTGCGAACGTGCTTCGTTCAGCGTGAGCAGGACGGCCAGATCTTTCAGGTTGTGTTAGAGTCGCCGCCGCCCCCCTTTGACGACCAGGACGACGACGACGCCACTCTGGTTGCCCAGATGAGCTTCCGCCCGCCTATTCGCCTTGCAGTGCAAGAGGCAAGAGTCTCGTTGAAGATGCACCACGCCTTGTATGATGGTGCAGCCGTGGCTTTGCTGAGGAAGAAGATGGAGCAAGCCTACGCCAAGGGGGACCAAGCCGTGGCGTTTGACAAGCAGAGTCTCTTGACATTACAAAGTCTAGCCAACCACTGCAATCTTGGTGCTGAACATGTCGAGTCGGCCAAGACGGCATGGCAGGCCAAGCTGCACGGCATCCAGCCCTGCCGCGTCGGCGCAGACACTAGATATAACGAAGGCAACAACATCAAGGACACCATGGTCCGCTCGACGCGCCAGCTTGGCTACACGACAGCCGAGCTCAAGACCAAGCTGCACCAGGGAGGGTCGTCTGTTTCCATGTCGACGGCCTTCCAGCTTGCCACTACGCTCTGCCTTGCCCATCTGACCCAGGCATCATCCATTGTCTATGGGTTTACCATGTCTCTTCGACCCCTTTTGAGCCACGTTTCCACCCATGTCGACGACTTTGTCGGGCCCTGTCTCAACACCATTGTTCATGCCATCAAACTTCAAGACCCGGCCGAGACGCTGCCTCAGTTGGCCGCGAGGCTTCATCAAGGCCACACAGATGCTTGCCAGGGCAGTATGCCGCTGGTTACCGCAGACAAGATCCAGCGCTGGGCTGGCCTCGGGGAGAAGCTCTTTGACAGCCTCCTAACCATCAACCTTGTCCCCCAAGATGACAGTGTGGAGCTTGCTCCCGGCCACATGACTCCTCTGCCAGGCAAGTCCAAGGGCGATTTGGCCTTGGCTATTGACATTGACGTGCATGCCAATGGCAACATTGTCGTTTCCCTTGCGTCCGCCGGCGTTTTGACACAAGCACAACTCGACCACGTCGGAGTCTTGCTCGACAAGATTGTTGCTTCTGCTGCGGACAATGCCGCCGCCGTCGGCGATTTCGCATCCGTCAGCCATGAAGCTACTGGCCTTGTTCAAAATGGCATGCTCCAGGGCGTGTCGGCACAGTCTGAACCCGGCAAGGGATTCGATGCGGCTTTGGCCTGCGTGCAGTCTATTGCGTGCCGCCTCTTGCGCTTGGACGAGGCCGACATGAGAGCCAAGAACCCAAAGACGACGTCGCTCTACCAACTTGGAATTGATTCCATCAATGTTTTGCCCTTTGTCAAGCTCGTCAACAAGTCCGAGGGCATCAAGATTGCGCCCAACGCCGTGATTCGGGCACGTTCTCTACACGGAGTTGCAGCGCTTCTTCACCAGGCAAAGAGCAAGCGCGTCAACGGCGATGAAAGGGACCATGTCCAGGCGGACAAGTCTGGAGGCGGCCAAGAGCCGTATGAGCAGATGCTGCAGCGGCTGGCAGGCAATCTCCTCTTCATTGCCACACCGCTCCAAGAGGGCATGCTGAGCACATCCATGGCCATTGAGGACCAGGCATACATGTACACCCACACGATGCAAATGTCTCGGGCCGCCCAAGAACAGGACGCTCCCAGCTTCCAGTGTTTCTTCGCTGCGGTCGAGGATACCGTGCAAGCTTGCGAGATACTGCGGTCTCGCTTCATATTCACCCAGGACCATGACGCGCCGTGGGTTGGTGTCGTCTCGCCCATGGACCAGAGTCATCTTGTCCACTGGCATGTATCAGAGTCTGGTTTGGTCCGGTTGAAAATCCACCACGCCCTGTATGACGCAAGGTCCATCCAGACCGTGTGGCGACTCTTGAATGAAAATTATGCCAGGCGTCTTGCTGGCCACCAACAAGGCCACAAGCAGGCAAGATATCTGTTCCGCCCCTTCGCCGAGTCGTCTGCCCGCGCGCAAAAGAGTGCAGTGGCATTCTGGGTGAATACGGTGCAAGACTACACCTATAGGCCTGTAGAGATATCGGGCGAATCTCTTCATGCCTCATCTTGCTTTTACTTTACCTTGGACAAGGCGGAGCTGTCGAGCCTACAGACCAAATGCAGAGCGGCCAGTGTCACGCAAAAAGCGGCCATGCAGCTCGCCTGGGCCAAGGTTCTCTGCGAGTCCGTCTACAAACAGGCAGATACTGTCTTTGGAGAGGTGATTATGGTGAGCAATGATGACAGTGCCCATGTCGTCATGGGACCAACCATCAACACGATTCCCGTGCGCATCAAGTTGACTCTTGCGTCGGGTGCCGTCAGCATCGGCCAGGCTTTATCTCAACTACAAGCGCTGGGCGACGATGCTAGGAGTGCTACAGGAATGGCGTCTTTGCGGGCCATCCAGACGGCCTGGAGGTCGTCCAGGGTTCAACATGTCAACACAGCTGCCGGGCTTTTCCAGAGCTTGTTTGTATTTGATGGTGTTATCGAGTCTCAAGGCGGCAATTCAGCCGAGGATCCTCTTGTGCCGGCTCGTGCTCCGACGACAGACGATGCCATGGGACCTGCATACGATGACTACCCCTACATCGTCAGCTTCCGTATCAAGGACGGGGCCTTGCATGGCGCGTTGCGAGCCAAGGTGGGCGACGAGGCGGCCAACAACCTGGGCAAGCAGTTGGTCGCTGCCTTGCGATACGTCTTGTCCGAGAATCTGCAAAGTTCGGCACTCGATCCCGCACACGTACATCTGGCGGATACCTTGAAGGACAGTGAACCTATATCCACACAGGTGGTGGATGGGAATACGAACGGTGCAGACTTGCATGGATTGATGGCAAAGGCCGATGCTGTTGTAGAAATTGTAAAACAGGTGGTTGGGGACAAGATGAGAGGAAAGGAGCTGGGATACAACACCAGGTTGGTCAACATTGGACTCGACTCCATCTCAGCCATCGGCTTCTCCAAGATGTTGAAGAAGCAGATGGGCATCCATGCGAGCGTTTTTGAAATCATCAGAGGTGCCAGCGTTCAAGATATTGTCAACAAGTCGACCCGGACCGAGGAAAATAGTGTCAAGCAACCGAGAGAACAACGCCCTGTGCAAGACAGTCGTCTCAAAGAATTGGTAGCCAGCAAGCTTGGTCTGGCACAGCAACAGGTCAAGTCCATCTCGCCCGTCCTACCGGGACAGCAAGGTACCCTGCGGCAATGGCTACACAGCGGAAAGAGGTTCTTTGAGGCTCCCTGGGCGTACCGGGTTGCCGATGAGTGTATTGACGTAAACCAGGTGGCAGCTTACTGGGCAGCACTTTGTCAAGCACACGAGATTCTACAAACTACATTTGTTCGCTTGGGCGACTCTCCAGAGCTGGTACAGGTTACTCTCCACGAGGGTGTCTTTACAGCCACGCGCTTCACCGTGGTTCAGGACAGAGCACTCACGGTTCACGAGTTGGTTCAAAAGCACGTCCGCGAAGGCAACACCAAGCCATCTGATCTAAGGGAACCCCCGGCTCGTCTTTCTTTTCTTGAAGCATCCGACGGCAAGGCAGTCATTCTTCGGCTTCATCATGCCCTGTACGATGCATGGAGCATCAAGATGATCCAGAAGGACCTCGCTGGCCTGTTCGCCGCGAGGCCTCTGCCATGCTACCCATCTGTCGAGTATGCCATTCGGGAGATTGCCAATCTAAGACAGCCTGAAATCGAGCAAGAGTACTGGAAGCAGCACCTAGCCCAGGCACAAGACACGGTTATCCAGTCGGGAGACGGGGCAGTGAATGGGAGCAACGCTCCGCTGGGACCGCACTTCAAAACAACGCACGCCGATATCCTGCCGCAAGCCATCGCCCATGCCCTCAGCGGCGCCATCAACGGCAAGGCGTATACCTCTGCCGCAGTCATCATCGCCTATGCTCGCGCACTTGGCCAGGTGACGGGTCGCGCGCGGCCTACATTCGGCTTCAACCATTCCTCGCGTTCGTTGTCTTCGGCCGACGGTACACACACGCTCGACCTCACGGGCATGAGTATTCCCACCATGACCGTGACACCACTAAGCGTGGACTTGGAGGTTGAATCAAAACGGCAATTACTTGATCTTGTTCAGCATCATCTAGCTCAGCTCACCAAGTTCTCGCAGGCCCATAATCTGGACAAGTTATCACCCAAGTTCAACTCCTTCCTCAACATCCTCTACTCGGAAGAGGATGCCGGCGTCGAAAGGTCCAAGGTGCTGCAACGTTATAAACTAGGCGAGCCCCTGGCTTCCGAGTACTTTACCAAGACAGCAACGTCGTCGATGGTTTCGACCGTTGACGGTCTGGACATGTCTTTTATGCACGACCAGCAGTTATACTTTAATGTTATGGTATATCAGAATGGAAACATAAGTGTTTATATAAGCGGTGATGAGGACTTTATACGTGGTAACAATAGTTTTATCACTACATTTATAGACAAGCTTCGTACGGAGATTATCAATTTTATTAACAAGGAATAGGTTTTATTACAAGATAATAAAATAAAGAATTATAATAAGCAACTTTGCATTATATCCCGACCGTGAAGGCTCTCGTCGTAATTATTATCACCAAGATAACACCTATTAGTTTGCGGATAAAACAACTTATACGTACTTGCAAGCTAAGAAAGCTATTTCTTGGCGTTAAAATACTACGCGACCGCTTGCATATTAGAGCTATCAACTATAAGGGGTAAGATTATTTAAAAGTTAAAAGTTTATAAGTTAAGTAATAAGTATAATTACTATATTAATTAATTATTCAATTAATGTCGACCGAAATCTCGGCAACAAGGCCAGCTTCCAACTAGCTAGGCCACACAGTCATCGAGGCAACACAGCCGGCTTCCAACAAGCTAGGCACTAAAACCTGCAATGAAACCCTCTGTATTTCAGGGGTTATAGGAGCTTTACCACCTGTGTTACAGAGGAGTTACAGGTATTACAGGATAAAACATAACTAAAACACCTTATAAGTCTAGCGAAAAAAGGCCTAAATAACCGGAATCTAGGCTCAACAAGGCCAGCTTCGAATAACTGGGCCACACACACACACACACACACACAACAAATCGAGGCATCAAGGCTAGCTTCTAACTAGCTAGGCCACACAGCTGGCTTCCAACAAGCTAGGCTTGAAACCCTCTGTAATACAGGGGTTACAGGAGATTACTATCTCGTATTATAGCGTATTACAGCTTATTACAGCCTGTTACAGCTAGGTATCAGGACCCTTTGTGTTTTAGGGATCACAGGAGCCTTTCCACTTGCGTTATAAAAAAGTTATGCCTACAGAAAATGTTGATCCTGGTATAAAACGTCTGGCTGTGTTTAGCTATCCACTAGTAGTTACCTAGGTAGTTGGTACATGTATTGTTTATTTTTATTCCCGATTTCGTGCCTTGAAATATGCTTCCTGAGATCCGATTTCGACCGCCAGTGGAATTTCACTGAAATTGATCCCGCATATCCCCCCTCACCTGGATACTGTCAGGCTCGGTCGCGGCCCTGCCGTTTTCAATAAAAAATCCCATTCTGTGCAAAACGAGCTGAGCCCCTACACATCGTGGCAGGCGCCGTATTTGCGCCACTGAGTACGTTCAAGCCATGGTAATATTACTGCAAGAGACCCGTTCCCCATCTTCTTCGCACACACGCGTGACTGGTGGTGTGCGTCGACATGTTGCTGGTGGCGACCAAGTGCGGCTTCCAAATGTTCCTGTAGAGTAGCCTCTGTGGCTCCTGTATGCCTGCCATGTCGAGTAACTTGCTGACCTTGGGATCCTCCAGTATTAGAGAACGTTGGCTTCTTTTGCCAGATTGCCTTCATGGACAGAAGTACAGCCGGTTTTATTTTGTGCCACAAAATAACCCGAGTTGACGCAGTAATAGCGGCGTAAGAAGATAGGAGAGGGAATGCTGGCAATTATCTAGTCATGAATGGCCTGTAGTCCTGCTCCTTATACGTCTTGCGTTTATACGACTTGGAGAAACTGTAGCAGCGCAAATTGTTTTCCCGCCATATGCCTTGCAGGTGTCGGAGTGGTAGTTGGACTTGACCAAGTGGTGCTCCATGGGGATGAAGATGCATGTCCATGTCCAGCTTGTAAGCGGGCTGACTCGATGCGTTGCGAGTCAACCACTCATGCAGGCAAGAGTCGAGACAGACAGGCGGTGGTTGACCCAACTCCATCTCCTATGGGTATCTACGTGACTACTTTGATTGGGACCCTGCTATCTGTACTGTTGCTGCGCATGACAGTCCAGGAGGCCCAGACATGGGTGTCACGCAACACTTGCCCGCCGTCACCCAAGTAGGCGGTGGTCTGTAGATGCCCAAGACACGTTACATGTGTGCTGGCCTGGCACCAGTTGACCTCATTGCCCACGTTTCTCCCTTCTTTGCACTTGTGTGTGCAAGAAGGCAACCATTTTGTAATACCAATACAGACAACTCCAGCGTGCGCGTGCCCAAAACAAGACTAGACCTTGCTTTGGGGAGGATACAGAACGCAAAAAGAGAAGACGAGCAATTAGATCGATAAACCCCCGCGCTATAATTGCCACGACACGATAGCAGGCATTCTAACTAGGTAAGAAAGATCTAATAGTAGAATAAAATCGCCCTTATTTGTCTACAATCAAGCAGAGTCGTGCTTAATCAACTCAGCAGCAAGCTCGGCCATGGCATACAAGGTGCTAGTCAAGTGACCGCAGACTTGATAAGGAAGGATAGAGGCATCAATCACACGGACGTTGGACGTACCGTACACCTTTAGCTTGTTATCAACAACACCTCCCTTCTCGCGGGGCATCATGGCAGCAGTTCCCACGGGGTGGAAGTTCGAGCGGTCTATCAATGCAAACTTTAGCTATAGCCATGATTTAGTTTTCTTGGTCAGGAAACTTACAGTGCCCGTCCAACAGCCACTCTTTCCATGCAGTATCAGAGGCATCATCGCCGATAACGGCAGGGTCGGGAATAGTTACACCCTCGACGAGCTTCCCAAGCTGTTCAGCACTAAACGAGGTGCGAATGTACTTGGCCACCGCAATCATGCTGTCTATATCCCAGTCCAACATGAAGAAGTTGGGGTTAATAATGGGCATCGCGGTAGGGTCAGATGAGGAGATGTGCACGTTGCCGCGAGCAAAGGGCAAAAGAGTCCAATACTCGGAGGAGATGGCGTTAGCTCCTCTGGCGCTATAGAGGATCTCAGCGATAGGGGTACGCTCCTTGAAGATAAGGTCGTACTGGACCTGAAACAGCGCCTCTAGATCCGAGGCCTTCATTATGCCGTTGCTGACCTCGGCGGTGGCTCTGGCATAATCCTTTATTTTGTTTTGCATTGAGAGCGCCAGGGAGTCGGTCTGGTTGCCGTAGATGTCGTAGACGTTGGGGTAAACGACGTGGGTGGCGCTGGTCATATTGGCCTTGATAGCAGCGCCTGACTGGGCGTTGGTTTGATCCTGGAGGTTCTCGCCCACGGTAGGAAGATTAACCCGGACAGGAATTTCGTGCTTCTCAAGGAGGGTAGCATCGCCAATACCGGATAACTCGAGGATCCCTGGCGACTTGAGGGCTCCGGCCGAGACAATAACCTCCCGGTTAGCAGACACAACCGACGTGGTTCCGTTTGCCAAAGTAACCTCGACTCCAGACGCGGTAACGTGGTCACTACTGTCAGCTTTATCCTGCCAGATAATGCGGTTGACAAAAGTGTCCACCAGAAGATGTAGATTTTGGCGAGAGGCAACGGGCCAGTAGTAGGCGCGGGCGGCATCTTCACGCACGTTGGCGGCCACGTTGATGGTGGACGGAAAGATATTGAAACCGCGCATCTTCCCGCCATTAACATCCTCAACCCAGGGGATGCCCAGACCATTCATCGTGGTATTGAGAATCCCGGTAAGGTCATTGTCGGGGATATCGAAGAAACCCACATCCAGAGGACCAGACTTACCGTGAAGGGAAGCATTGTAGGATGCGCCCTTGGAGACCTGGCTCTGGCTGGGGATGGTTAATTTCTCGCTCTGCAAATAGTAAGGAAGCAGCTTCTTCCATGTCCAGCCGTCGTTGCCGATAGTCTGCCACGCATCAATCTGGACATCTTCGGCACGAGTGTAGGCCATTCCTTGATGATAAGATTAGATCGACTTGTATGCAACCTCGAAGACACTGCTAATTGGGAGGGGAAAGTACCGTTAATAGCACTAGTTCCAGCCACCGCTTTACCCGCTCGAAAAACTAACTCTTTATTGCCCCCATGGGTCTGGTTGACACTTTTGTATTGCCAGTCGATATCCGTGCCGAACGCCAGTCCGTAGCCACCAACATCAGTGACATTGGCGTTGTTGAGCACTGATTTACCTGCCTCGATGACTAGGACGGAGACGTTGCGATCTTCTGACAAGCGATTGGCAATAACCAGACCGCTGGTTCCACCACCAATGACGATGTAGTCGTATTTGGAAGCGGTTTTGATCTGGCGAGTAGGACAGGCCAAAGCGGCCGTCAGAGTACTAAGAAGAACAAGCGGACGAAACATGGTAAAAGATAGTACTAGTTATATTTGTTGGGAGACAAACACTACTGCTTCTCCCGCGCGTTTTTATATCCTCAGGATTGTCAAGTCCATCTTGAACTATTAATTACCGAATTTGTCAGAACCAGTCAGCAACAGACTCCTTCTATGTAGAGTCCTGCCAGTGGATACTGTCATGCCATGGACATAAAAGTCAGACGCAATTGCATGAAACACGTTTATGAGCCGGCAATTTTCCAATCGTCGCAGCTGCATCGGTCCGATTTCCTTGGCGATCGACGCGTCACCGAGCCTTGACAAGTCTCTCCGATAAATTGCAGGACCAGGCAGAATCAGGGGCTAGGCCTGTATGAGGGACATGCGCCTCCACCTGACTAAATGTTTGTCAGAAGACCCGCAACCTTCCATCGAATAAATTCCGACTTCTAGCTCCTCCTTGGCGCATTATAGTTATAGATTAACTGCGATAGGAAAGTGTCAACGGACATCAATCAATGCCGAGACCCACAGTCTCTTATCTACGGAAATATCCAAAAATCGCTCAACATCACGAGCCTTGTACTTGCTTATTCTAAAACCTTGAAAAGCTACAACCCAACGGGGCCTTTACCGATAATTGCCAACTCTAGTATAAAAAGCTTCACCAATAAATACAGGGGCTCAAACTATAGTCCAGACATGCCTTGGAACTCGGTGCAATATCCGCTTTAGATTACTCCTAGGCTCCCGGCTCGTATGGACATTGTATCCTTGACGACTCCTCTATAGCGATTCCTAGCCATGTTACACACGGATTCACTTTGCTGAGAAGCCATCTAGTCACGGGCAATCTAGTATCATGTAGCGCTATTAGTAACCGCGTGCTTCAAACATATAGTTATTACACGTCCACTCGCGAAACTCATATAATATATAGCGACACAAAACACACCATCAGTATAATCTGGGCTGAGCCTGCTCAACTTGAGAAAAATGAGCAAGCTGGCTCGCGGGCGCTAATTATGCTGCCCATATCTGCCCATGATGATGTGGCGTTGAAGGTAAGCACAGCTTCAACTTTGAAATTCTTAAACGAATTCGATATTGCAGGCATGCTTTATACACTTGGCCGTCGAAAATCCAAGTTTTCTCGGCGTGCTTTTATTATTGGAGAGCGTGATGTGTTGCGCAAAAACAGATTAATCATGGACAGTGTATCCTTTGGTAAGACGAATGGCTCCCCAATACGCAGCATTGGCTTCGTACTCACCGGCAGGGGTCACAATGGCCACAGATGGGAATGAAGCTGCTGGATAAATACACCACGTTCAGAGAGACGGTTCGACACCTAGATAAAGTTCTTTCGGGCTTGCCAAACGAACCACAATGGACCATCGAGCAAGCTCTGTGAGAGCTAGCCGCTACAAGCCAAGTCCATGATGCAGAATTTTCCCAAGTTTTGTGTATTACATTACAGATGAGAATAGTCAATGTCTTGCGCCTCTGGAGCACTGAACCTGCTGTGACAGTTGGTCATTGCTGTTACACGGAAATCGCAGGTTACACAAGGGCTACGGTCACGAGACCTAGGGCAAAGCCCCTCACCGACTTCTTGTATTTATAGTGGCCTTTGGTCCCTCAAGGCCTTGAGGAAAACCAAGGACCTTTGATACCAAAGACTGTTATTAGATGAATTGAGCCATGATGCTCCAAGCCCTCATAGAGCCCTTGTCACATTCAATCTGCATCAGGAAGTCTTGGTATGGCCGCGATCTAAATCGCTTAATACTTAGGCGCGGATATTTTTACCACGGCTAGAACTAATAAAAAGCGTAAGATACTTATAGAAGAATTTAAGCTATTACCCACGCATGTTTTTAGCCCATGAGATACTGCTACTATAAAACGAATTATGCAGGCAATAAAGCCAGATTTAACGTCCCGGAGTCTACTCGTCCAACTTGAAATGGCCTGGCCCATGTACCAGTAAGCGCCCAGGACTGCTGCCTGATGGTCAGGCAAGTGGTTCACGCCCAATGCCCATGTCTAAGCGATAAAACCCTGCGAGTCGCCCGCATAAGAAGCTCGACTAAAGAAGACTGCCAGATACTCTTCCATCCATCCAGAGTACACGGGAGATAGGACTTTCCGGTATCATGTGTACATACACCACCGCCGCGGCTATTCATGTTAACTGCCAGAGGAACCCTCAACACAGGGTAGAGAAGCTTCTGTACAAGAGGTGCAAAGATCGGCCGAAACCAGGACCTCGCTGCGATAACCCAGTTTTTGATCCTTCTATACCGCAACCCCTAACTTCTGACCGCAGAGGGGCTTGCAAGATGTGTCGCGATTCGGGGGCATCTGTTGGAACCACAATTTATGAACATGTGAGCCGATGCCACCATTTACTAACTTATTTTCTGGCGACCGAGTCTAACCTCTATGAGTAGCATGATATGACTGGGTAGCTTCGGGTGCATGTGGATCGAGAATCGGAGCTGGGCTGGCGGTGGGGACTTGTTGAATTAGTCAGCGCATCTTTGTAACTATGTACGGAGTACGGAGTAGTGCAGCTAGACTTGACTCCTTGACCACGCAACCCTCAACCGGATCTGGTTCATAGGATATCTCACGACATTCAAGTTTCGAGCTTCAAATGAAACGCTTGCAGAGTGCTTGTCAACCTATTGACTACAACAGCCTGACGCTGATTGGCATTGGCGGGTCAGCAATTGTGTACGGCATCGATGAGGCAACCGTCCTTAAGGAATATTACGATGAAACTGACGAATGCATCGCCATTGAACGTCGCGTATTCGATCGACTCGGCTTGCATCGCAATATCGTGCAGTGTCTCGGCGAACACAATAGCAGATCCATAATTCTCGAACGAGGACAACCCCTCTCGAATGTGACGGGGCATACAGGGACGAAAGCTCAACTCGAGCAAAAGCTGCAATGGATAAGAGACGCTGCAGAAGGGCTACGACATATGCATCGCAGCGGAATCATCCACGCTGATTTTGGCTGTAAAAACATGGTATTAGTTGATGATCGCGTCAAAGTTGTCGATTTTGGAGGGTGCAGCATCGATGGTAGCGAAGCACTTGCGGGCTACAACTGGTACAACCGCCGAGGATCCATGTCTCCGAGCCTAGAGACTGATATATTCGCTTTTGGCTGCGCTGTATTCGAAATCTTGACCGGCAAACTTCCCTATCATGAGTTCCAAGACTGCCCGGAACGAGATAAGATAGTGCAGCAGCTGTACGCTGAACTGCGCTTTCCTGCTGTTGAACAGCTGCCACTACGCGAGTTGATGCTGGGATGTTGGCATGGCACCCTCGGCTCCATGGACCAAGTTGCGCGATGCCTTGATGCGGCATGCACCGTACACAAAGAAATCGACAGCACGGCATCCATTGTTACGCATTTGGTCAGCAAGATGCGGAACTGCTTCCGATCGACTCGTCTTGCGCTAACTAGACAGCTTGAGGGCCGGATGGGCCAGACGAACGGATGAAGAAGCCGCGGGCCGACTACTTGCGAGCCGTATATTGCCTTTCCCTATACTAGTCAGTTTATATCCGTTCCAGACAAAAGCGATTCGCGGGTCTAGTCTAATAATTATAAGATTTCTACCTAATCGTATTATATAGATAATAGTCACTTGTATTACTTGGCTTTTACTAGCAGAGAGAATATTACGGCGCAAGTCCAAGTCACTAGAATGGCGGGAGAAATTCTTGGAGTTGTTATAAGAAAGAGTAACTTAAAATAAAGTTTTAATACGGCCTTCTCCATCTCACCTCCATCTCTCTAGCAGGAGGTGTTGCGACCGCGTTTATGTATGTATCGTCATCCTGCGCTGGTCGGTTAGAGGGCGGGCAATCATGATAAAGCCACTAAACACTTATAAAACCCACTTCAAACCTCAAAATTAATATTGCAATACTGTTATACGATAACTCCATTCGACATCTTCTGAAGCAAGAGACCGGAGCTTCCTGGCAGTATAGAAGCCTAGATATCAAGTATCTGTGCAAAAATCCGCCGTACCTCGAATCGCTCCTTTACGAATCACCGGGGTTACATGGAGGAGCCGTGGTTAGTCGTACCGTGTTACGAAAAACCAAAATCAGAGAACAATATTGCAACCTAGAAACGTTATTCTAGACAGCTTCATACAAATAAGAACGTCTGGGGCCACAGCGCCCTAGAGTTTAATCCTGCAAAGTTCTTAAAGAACAAATCCCTAGGTCGTTATCCGTCCTTCAGGCCGTTCCGCGGTGGAAGTACCTACTGTCCTAGTCTTTCCAAGACAAGGCAAGTTGCTTAGTAGACAGATTCCACGTCACGTTTGACGACACAAGTTGGTCGACCTAGGTTCGCCAACGTCCTCGTAGCTCCCAAACGCCAATCCACCCTTCTTCCAGCAAGAGCATCGAGAATCGTGGCTATAGGACTCCTCCTTGTATTGGGTGGCCTTGCCCTCATTTGGGTCTGCATTCGACTGTTCTCTACGCAACTCATGACAGAAGAGAGCAACCTGCTATCCTAACCGGAGTCCCTCTACTCAGCCCTCTACTGGGAATGGTCAAGAAGAAGTCCAAGTTCTACCCTGCATTAAGGTTGGTTAGACATGGTCAATATAGCAACATTAGTACAAGTATATAATGCAGGGCTTATAAACTAATTTCATCGACTAGGGACCGCTATAGGCGACCCATTTACACTCTTCGACTGCCATTTTCACGAATATATATTGTCCACGACACTAAGCTTATTCCCGCTATCCAATCACAGTGGCGTCATGTCATCTCCGCCGCTCATGCGGCCGGTGCATGCAGAATATTTGCAGTGAGTGAAAAGGCTAGCGATATAATAGGTCGAGACCTGACAAGCCCTCAGTCGTTCAGCGTAAGCTGGCCAAAGTATATCGGGCCAGTGCTGGCGCCCGGTGAAAATCTCGACTTGATGAATCGCATCGCGATACAGGCACTGTGTGTGGCCATGGCCGACCTAAACACACAAGGAGCAGTCCAAGTTGGCTTATGGGAGTGGACACAAAGGGTCATGGTCGACGCTATAACCGTAGCTGTTTGGGAGCCGGTGAAGCCGTTTCGAGATGCTGGCATATTAAAGGCTTGGAAGTACGTTCCGGTGACTCTGTGATATTTGTTCATGTCTTCTGTTGAAAGCATTATTAATACTCATAGTAGCACCTTTGAAGCAAACATTCTCAACCTCAGCGTGTTCCCGATGCCGTGGCTCTTCTTCCCCAGGCTTTTTCGCGCGCGGGAACTAGTCGCGGCTGCTTTCATCAGTTACATGCATAACAACGCTCATGAAAAATCCTCTCTGCTTGTGAGAATGCTTTACGAGCATAATCATCATCAATTCGGCCTTGGTGTCGAAGACATTGGGCGTGGACAGCTTGGTATTGCCTTTGCCATGTTCGGCAAATCTGCCCCTTGTGCACTTTGGCTATTGTATCATGTCTTCTCGTCTTGTCAAGTTCTTGCAGCCGTCCGTTGGGAAGCGTCGGCGATTGCTCGCGAGAATCACAAGGACAACGTCAATGTAGTTGACCTCGCTGACATGTCAAACTCTAGTCCAATTCTATAGAGCACATTCCAAGAGACATTGCGGCACCGCACTATTAGCCCAGGCATACGCAAAGTACTACGCAATGTGTTGATAGACGAACAATTCCTTTTGACAAAAGGCATGATTCTAGCTACAGTGCAGCACAGCAACATTGAGGCGCGGGGCCCTGACGCCCGGGAGTTCCATTACGCGCGGTTTATGCACAGAGGTTTAGCATCGGGATTTAAACGACCGGATAAAGCTGCTTTTCGTGCATTTGGAGGTGGTCATGATCTCTGCCCTGGGCGGCATTTTGCCAGCTTCGAAATCATGCCCTAGTCGCCCTTGTGGTTCTCCAGTTTGACGTATTGCCCATGACAGGAAAATGGGTCGAGCCAACACATACAAATTCGCCAGTGACGGCGGGATTTCCCATCATTGACCAAGAGATTGTAGTGGAGTTTCGGCCTAGATACCCAGGGAGAAAATGGGAGGTCGTTTGCTCCAAATCAGATAAACTTAAGCACAGTATCTGATGATGTTGTGAAAGATGAGTGAGGTTAATGGCATTGGAGTCGGGCAAGTTTTAGTAAAACCTCCCGTCGGGAATCAAAGCAGGTCTGTTGCTAGTGATGAAAGCCAGTCAATAGAGTGCAGGTCAAATACGACTAAGCAGTGGCGTTCGAAAAAGCTTACCCCCAAGCTCACTACTAATCGAGTTATGCCCATCTCTCTTAAACTATCCTTCATAAACACATGCTCACAATGTCTCATATAGCTCTCCGGGGCGTACCAGGCCTTTATAAATAACGCGTCCACGCCCCTCGACATCCTCCGCTGCTTGCGCTAGCGGGACGAGCAATACAGGACATGGAATTCCTACGAAACATTACACAACGCTTTCCACCAGCACAGCTACAAAGCGGCCACTTGCCGTTTCCATACGCCACGCCCAATAGTCCCATGTGTTATGGGGGCTGGGTCCCGCTGCAAGCTCCATGGTAAGCTCATCGTCACGAGCACGAAGGCGGCAGCCAAGAGACAATTTCGGTCTACGTCGATAACAACTGGACCTACCCGTCAGTTAGCCTAAACCTAGTTATTGTTGCCACAATATACCCCATAACTACCAGTTCTATCAAAACAAGAATCTAAATAACTAAGAACTATATAACCAAATCCGATTCTTCTAGAATCTAAAACTCCCAGGTAAGTGTGTCCATAATCGCAACCTCTCTACTGTTGCTTACAGGCCGACTAGCAAGCTTGTACACCTTTCAGAGAGACAACGTCAATGCTGATAGTGTGGCAACCGCCAACATCGCTGTGCCACGTCAAAAGCCTGCAGTAAAGGGCGGTTATGAAATTAACAATGTGACTCATATGCCTATTAATACTACGCCCTTATTAAAGCCATGTAGTTGCTGACTCGCTGGAAACGAGTGTCACCATCGAATCATGCTGAGCGCCCGCAGCATGGTCTTTGAGACCGGCCATTTTTCTGATAGCGTACCCCAAGTACATAAGTACCTGCAAAGCTCTTTAAAATGGGATAAATACACTGGAATCTCTTAGAGTTTTTGACCTTAAATAACTGCATTTATGACCGAGAATTCACCTATTTTATAGCCCAGTAACTACTCGACAGAACGGAAAAAAATGCCCAAGAACGAGTGTAGCGAGGACGAAAAAGACCCTCTATATTGGTACAAATCGTTGTCACTACTAAGGGTAGATATTATCGGCGATTTTACAGGAAAGGAACTATTTGCTATTTATAGTAACTCATTGATGCTTCACTGCGTCACCAACGCGAGGGTCAATTACACTAGTACGTTAGCCTAGCGGCTGCTACTTGGCGGCACAATTCTCTATCAATAGAACCTAATATAACTAATATTTCAGATGGCTTCTAACTTTTACATGCAATATTTGCAGTGGAGAATTTTCTCTAGAACCTCAGGCGACGTGGATGTACCTAAGCTTATTAAATAAAGAAAAATAATAGAATTCTTATTAAAATATACTACGTTTACGCACAAGCTAAACTCTAAGACCTAATATCTAGGAAATTTATATTATATTTTTTAAGCTCTCTAGACTGTCGCAGTAAAAAGTATTCTAGTAGTAAAGAATATATAGCTCTAAAATCTAAATAATAGTAATAACTTAAATAGTAATAATAATAATAGCTTATTAAGATAAGAGAATAAAAGCTATAAAGATAAAACAAGTATAATATAAGTAGCTTTTTAGATTTTAATATTATATTTACCTATATATATATATATATATTTTAAGACAAGTATCTAGCTTGCTTAAAAGATATAAGGTAAAAAATATAATAGGCGATATTTCGCTTACTAAGAACTTTTATAATAGTCTAAGAACTATAAATTTAAATAGGTTTTTTAAGTTAAACTAGGAGAACCTTGATAGTAACCTACAAGTAACACCAATTTTGCAGGTAGCATCTGCAAATAGAGAGACAGATACAGATACAGACTCGGATACGCTGTTAAAGCTCTGGATACCCTACTATTAGAGGGTCCGGCCAACGGAGACAACGGCGAAGAGAGTTTAATGCTCGTTTTGACAGCTTTTCGACAACTGCAACAGCAATTTGATGAGGTGTTTAAAAAGGTTTGGACTTAACAAGACCTTGATGTGAGGGTTGTTTTTGGTATGTATAGTTCTGAAAATAGTAATATTCACATTTACAGTGCTATTAAGTACTTTAGAGAGAACCCCATTTCCAACAACGTCGGCAATATGCCTCGAAAGTTCGAAATAAACTAATGTATCAGTGGTGCCATTCATCAAGTACTTCTCCAGCGAGGCAAAATTCAGAGTCATCGCGCTCAGACAGCTAATAGAGTCTGACATCGTGGTGTTTTCGGGAAAACCAAACCATTCTATAACTCGCGGTGAACGGTTATTAATCTCACACAGCAGTAAAGGATTGATCTCGTTGCCTTGCACCAAGAGAATCCAGCCCCGTCCGGGGCCTCCAGTGCGCGCAGAGCGGCTAACAGATGCTAAACTTACGATACCAAATAAGTTTTCCGAGTCCCTCTCCCTATACGCATGTTATCGCTCCTTAGACGCAGATACATTACAGGGCAAGTAGCGATGAATGAGATATCTAGGCAGTATTGACTAGCCGAAGTTTCTTCAACAAACCTAAGAGTTTATCTAAGGGTGATGGGCGAGAGAAAGAGGAAGGGTTAGCAAATACATCTGGTGTAACGAGCTGAGCCCAATATAGCTCGGCTTGCACTCTCGCCTTCGGCCCTGGCCTGCCGGTGACTGCGCAGGAGGACTCCCCGGGCCATATAATTGCGGGAGAGTATAACATCATGGAACTCGGGATATTTAAGCAACGTGTGGGCAATATTGCGAAACGCAAGGAGCCTGGCGAGTGCTTCCTCAAATGCGGGGATGTTAATAGCATTTACCAAATATTTTTCCTCATTAAGGTCTTGATTAGCCTAGCGTTGCTCCTGCCTTCCACACATATCCGTGATGGTGCCATGTTGCTGCTTCTTCAAATCCGACCTTTCCACCTGTTCAACAATACAAATACCATGAAAGCCCCGCAGGTGCCTGCGGGCTCGGCTCAAGTTCGTTGTGACTAAATTAGGGTTTTTCGTGGAGTCGCAGTGTTTGCAATACCAAATTTCGTGATACGAGTTATCGCGAGATTTCTCCCCTCTCTATTTATTAGGGTCAGGAGCCTCGCTCCAAGTCCTTTTATTTGTGCGGCCCTTGGCGCGCTTGCTGGCACGATCAGAGGGAGAGCGATCTAATGGACGCTTCGCGGGGACAGGAGAGCCAGGTGAAATAGATCGTAGAAGCTTGTCAGGCGGCTTTAATAGCGATAGAGCGGGCGAGGCTCATGATATATTTATAATTAGGAAGTTCTAATTGCGCTGAGGGCATTTGGTTTACGGACTTTCTTGGTTAAGTACTAAGATATTTAAGACTTATTAGCGATATATAAAACCGTATAAAACCGCCTGAAACATATGAAATTAGGGAGTTTACAGTTTCATATAAACCCGGGTCGAAGGGCTGTTTCAGTTTCATATGAAACCGTATGAAACTAGACGCGTGGCTATACTGCAATGTTTTCAGTAATTGCGCAACTCATCAATCAAGAAAATCCAACATACAATGGCATTTCCTATTCGTCGTACTGTTTTCTGGCCGGCCTTATCCCTCTTCAAAGCTTCTGTGAAATGTGAAGAAAGGCACGTTGGTATTATACTTGTACATGGCTATACTTTTTACATACAATTCAGTATACAGTGCCATTACAGGCGAGCGTTCCTTAAACAGTTGAAGCATGCCGTCAAATATGGCATGCGCCATCGCCAATGCAGCAAGTTTTGGTTCTGGCTTGTTTCCGAGTTCCGCTTGCACAAGTATACCAAGTTCTCACGGTTGCTATTCACAGAGCTAAGATAGCATCGCCGAGAGCAATGTCGGGTTGACTAGTTGCAATTTTGGCACGCACAATCAAGTGCGGCGCATAACTCACATTGTTACTTGGCATAGAATTCGTCATGGCTGATTTCCCGAAGACCAGAGAGCATCGGTGTGTCATGGAGAGAGAGATCGAGTATTCCGGTGTAAGTCGATTAAGAGCTGATTCCACAGCATGTTCCGCGTAGACGTTTGCAGAAAATGTGGCATCAGTCTCAGCCAGTAACTTGGATTCAGAGCGCCGCCACGGCGTGTTCCGCGTACTATGTGCGTTTGTGTAACCAATCTTTCACGGTCGCTTGAGCTTGTTTGGGTTAGCAGCAGGTAAGCCGACCTCCTGTTTGGTCGGGCCCGCAAAGATGAGAAGTCTTGATATCATCGTGAGACCGTCTAGACCGAAGCCGCATTCTCAGCCCATTATGCGGGATTGACAATGTGATGTATATATACCTAGTTTGCCGCAGTTATATACTGATACTAGCTGCATATGGCAAAGTTTACGGCTGAGAAACTTTTACGGAAAGGCCATGAGGGTTCCTAGTGCGACTTTGAACGAGTGGCTGAGTAGGTCTAGGTAGATATTGAGCGCGGGCATAAGGCCAGCCTTCCAAAATGCCAAGGCACCGGTGATCCACGGTGCAGAGCCTAGATCTTCTCAGACCACAAAAACCCCCTTGTATACCCGAATTATGTCCGTGTTTTCTTTTATCCAACGGCTCAAAATACTCACGCCTAGTTGTATATACTACGTCGCGCAGCTACGTTGAGAATGTTGTGGTTTCGAGTGTCTAATATACAATCGTGAGTAATTCCCCAACGGCGATGCCCAAGTTCAGGGCTAGTTCGCAGCCACAACCCAACCTGGTTAGAAGCGCTTGGCAGTCTGGGCACAACGTGACCAACTATCGATAATTGCCAAAGTTTAAGAGGGCTTGTGCGGCTTCGATGGCCCAATGGGTGGCCTCGTGGCGTGGCTTTGACCCGTCAACCAAATTGTATTCGACCGCAAGAGAGGCGTGATTGTAACGTCACAAGCAACCGCGGCTGGTCAGCGTAGCTCGTAGTACTACAATTGGGTAGGTAGTATAATATAAGCCTGGAGTGCAAAGGCAAGCCTTTTGGTTTTGGATTTGAGTCGACGTTTGGAACGAAACGTACTTTTTTCTTTCTTGTTCCCTTTTTTTAGCCCATGACTAAACTCTTTAACTACAGAAGAGTTCGTACGTATTCGACCTCTTTGGTCAATCAACCCCACCGTAGTCGAATACTCTTGTCCATAAACTTGAAGTTTACCTCATTATGTTTCTATCTTTTTTGTCAACCGCCTAGATAGTTAGATCTAGGTAGCACCCAATACACGCCTATCTGTGCGGCGATTCACTAATGTGACCTTCTATTAGTAGCAGCTCGTTTTGTGGCCAACGACGTTTATCCTCGGTTATATACCTCCGCTTCTTCACCCCCATTTCTTATTGCCAGAGCTGTCCAGAAACTATAACAACATGTTGATATTTTTCATTGATTAATTTATGTTAAATATGCTAATAGCGAAAGAGCAATCACCTACGGCTTATTAGTGTATCCTAAACTATGCTGGTTCCTATAAAATATTCTTGCCGCTCCGTGTTGCCACGCCTACGAACGACGGCTATGGAAAATAGGCAACTAGGCGTACTTTTTCGTTGTATCCAAAAACAGAAAACCATGCTGAACGTCGGGCAAGGCCATTCATCTCTGTGAGCGTGCTTTAGAGTAGCCCGAGGTAATTAAGCGTGGTATATCCCGGGTCTACATTGATCCTGGCTGGAATCTATATCTGCTTGAAAACGTCCTACTCCTCTTCTATCTCGTCTAAAATCACATATAACCATAGCTTCGGAAGAATCCACTGAACTACTTCCCCATCTTCCATGTCCATCTCAGTTGTAACTCGGTATCCCTAGTGACACCCGACACCTAAATTTCATTATGAGCTATGAGAAGAGCCGCAGTCTCGCTGAGATCTACATGTCTATCCTGCGGACCTCCTATTGTGTACTGAGCTTTTATCTCCCCATGATAATACCTCGTTGGTAGTTTTGTTTAACTAAGGCGTTGAGAAGACGTTGACATTAGAAGTAGTTTGAGCTTCTCGAGCTCTTGATTTGTTGGAGTGCAAAAGGGACTGTTCCTTGTCTACTCTGATACGAGTAGATGTAACGGCAGCAGATTGCTCCTTAGTCTGTAAAAGTGAGTTTGCTACATTCAAATTCGTAGCTATGCTTTAGTATCTGTAACTTGGCTTCCGTTTAATCTTGAAGAGCCTGTCTCTTGGTAATACTTATGCTACCACCTTCATGTAATAGTTTTTTTCTTTCTCTAAGCCGCTTACATAGCCTCGTATTTGCCTCTTATAGGATTTTAACTTCTGCTCTTAATAGTACTATTTGATGTGTTATTCCCTATACTCCCCCTATAAATTAATTTATAACAGTTAAAGTAAATGTCAGCTAGCTTTCTTGGTGTTGGCTTATACGCTTTTTAATATTATTTATCTGACCTGAGAAGTTGCCTTGGCTGATATTAGTCTTTGAAATCCAAGTATAAGGCTGCTCGATTACCGCCTCCGCTGGTGATGGCGTGCGTACCTTCATATCTATCCTTAAACACTTTCTGGATCAAGCGGAATAAGCGCTGCTTCTTTAAGAGCCCCTTTTACTTTTTTCATTTTTTTTTATTTTTTCTTTGCTGTTAGTATAACTTATTATACCGCGAAAAATACGGGTAGAAAGTCTGTCTTGTTAATAAGCGCAATGCGAAGGAGGATATTCTGAAAATGAATTATGTATTGATTTTGTGATATACACATATAATAGTCTGGTAGTGCAAGCTGGTCGAAGGTTATATAAGAGTTGCCCGACGTGTAAAGACGAGGAGGGAGTTGTAAGGCAAGCAGGTCGCGCTTAGATAGAAATCGGAATGTCTTATAAAATTCAATTCAGCAATAAAGTCGGACAAATTAATAACACAGTAGATTTTATCCCGGCAACGATAATTACACCGACTCCGAAGTTCAACTTAAAACTTGGAATAAGAGAGGACAAAGACACATTGCGCAGGTGGACCCGAGTTCAGTTTGTTAAATTCCAAGGGCTAGCTGAATTTTTCTTTCGCAACTTACTATAACGCAATTATAAGATGTGTTGTAATTAATATTTTATTCTAAGCTGTATTCTTAGCCCTTTTATCTACCTTGACTATTCCCCCTCTAGGCAGATATGCTATACGTCTGTGACTAAGTAGGCAAGCCACTTTAACTTCCAAAAATAGAGTCCAGATAAGGGGCCCATAAAACCCTGATTAGGCCTGGCTTATTAGGAATCGTAGTGAACTAGTCGGAAGGATTATGCGATCAGACACCACGATATATAACCCCACAACGGATTGACGTCTTGCCACGTCTACACGCGGCGGCCTTGTTTGTCCGGCCGGCGAGCTAGATAGATACATATGTATAGTACGAACTAGCCGCCAGTGGGTACTAAGTTGATATCCACTGGGCAGTCCACTCTATCTGATGCTCGCTTTCTTCATTTATTTCAACATGAACATGGGGGATGAATGTTAGGCCGACCAGGCTACAACGTAGATCTATAGTTCCCCCGAGGTACCGTTGCCTACCTGCAGATTTAATAATAGTTACCGTAGGGAGTCTGCGTGTTATTAGTGATGAGTTTCCAGTTATGATTCCACCTTTTGCATTTGTTAACGTGTGTAATCATTCCTCAAATCGGCAACAACTTGCAACAGGGATAGAAAAAATGCCCAGCCTAGAACTTCATCGCCCAATTACCCTACCATGCGGTCTCACGTTGCCCAATCGCCTCATCAAGGCTGCCATTGCCGAAACTTGGGCCGGCACAGATATGCTTCCTCATCAAAAGATGCTCGACACGTATGGCGCGTGGGCCGACGGGAATTGGGGGTTGGTGGTGACGGGCAATGTCCAAGTCGACACTGTGCACCTTGGAACACCAAATGATCATGCCATCAATACCGACATTCCGTACGAGAAGCTTATCCAATCATGGAAGCAGTGGACAGAGGTAGCAAACCGGAGCTCGACCCCTACTATTGTCCAATTAAATCATCCTGGTCGCCAGAGTCTAGCCGGCGCTGGAACAAGAGGGCTCTTCTCAAAGACAATTGCGCCAAGCGTAGTTCCCGTACAATTGGGTACTGGCTATATCGCGAGGTTCATGAGTGCATTAGTGTTTGGGTCTCCCAGAGAAATGACAGTGCAGGATATCCGACATGTCGTTGATTGCTTCGTAGCAGGGGCCAAGGTTTCCCACGAAGCCGGGTTCGCGGGGATTCAAATCCATGCTGCCCATGGCTATCTATTGGCACAATTTTTAAGCGCCAAGACCAATCATCGATGCGATGACTATGGAGGTAGTCCTAAGAATCGGTCGCGCATTGTTGTGGAAATCCTAAACGAGATTCGCCAGGCCCTGCCCAAGGAGTTCTGTGTTGGTATCAAGCTGAACAGCGTTGATCACCAGAGTAAGGATGAGCTGAGAGATTGCATTCAACAGCTCGAGGATATTGTTGGCGCTGGTATAGACTTGTTGGAGGTAAGCGGAGGTACATATGAGAATCCAACAGTAAGTCAGCTAGCCTTTACTTCGGCAACGAATACGTGTTGACAGGATGTAGATGGTGATGGGCCAACAAGAGAATGAGCAGAAACAAGTTTCTGCCAGCACCGCTCGTCGTGAAGCTTTCTTTCTTGAATTCGCCGAGGCGATCCGCGTCAAGTTTCCTAAGGTCCCTTTGATAGTCACTGGCGGATTTCGCACCAGACTCGGCATGGAGCAGGCTCTTCGGGATGGATCTTGTGACATGATTGGACTTGGAAGACCAGGCATCTTGCAGCCTGACCTCCCCAAAACTATCATTTTCAACGAGTCCATTGCTGATAAGGACGCGAAGCTAGAGGCACCACCCTACCCTAGCTCTGCATTGAGTCATGGCGTGGCCAAAGCTCTGGGTATCAAGGGTTTGCCGGGAGCCTCGGAATCGGTAAGCTTTCCCAGGCTCACATTAGTGTCTGTTCATGCTAACTATTACGACCAAGGCATGGTATTCTACCCAACTCCGCAAGATACCGTCCAAATATTAGATTTGCGATAGAATCCCATAACTACTTGTTCTGATTTTGTTATTTTACTCTATCGGCGGAACCTACTACTTTTACTTTAGGAGACTCTTAGTTTGCTATATTTTATTATCCGACGTTTATGCTTGATTCTCTTTCCTTCATCTTATTGACTATAGGGGCCGAACTACTTTGCTCTAGGGGCCGTGCGGCTAGCTTTCTGCTGAGGTTATCGAGGTTCTCCTTAGGTTTGGTTCTAGTAGGCGACAGGAGCGTGATCAAGTTGCTTATTCGAGGCAGCAAGCAGCAGTATTATAACAAGTATTTAGTTTTCGTATTATTCCACTCTTTATATAGGAAATCAAGTGTCTTTTATTTTGTTTAAGCTGTAAAAAATCGTGCTGTGTAATAAGTATAAGCCCGGTTTACACGACCTAATTCGATTAGTGTAGCTCGCAAGTTGGCCAAGACCCAGCAAGTCTAGGACTATATTAACCGCCGATATTATATAGTAGCCAGATTTGACACCTCCGAACTAACTCCCGGGCAAGTCTAGGAAAACGCGGCTGGGCAGCGTCAGTGTGGGGAATCTATCTACCGATGTAGATGAAATGTAGATGTAGATAGATATAGATCTACATCTATCTATCTACCAAGAGGTCATGTGGGTCATCTATCTACCTACCTGGCTACCTGGTAGATAGACGAAATGTAGATAGATGCATAGAACTTGGTGGGATGTACAGGTACCTTGCGCCAACCTAAAACTACCTGAAGGAAGATGTTCCGGTACTATGGGCAACGCCGACGATCTTTGCGATTTGGATGCTGGCTATTTTTTGCTTTTTCGACCCCCTTTTGCCAGCAGCATTTTGTATCGTGTCTCGTAGTCCATAGATCATGTGGGAAGGCCGTTTCGATACTCCTCTACTATTGACTGCTACGCGTCTGACCTGTGCGATAGTTCGACGCTCGAAATGGCAACCGAACCCGACTCATCCACCCACTCAACGGATCCGGTCAGTTCTGCACCGGCGAGCAGCCAGGCAATCTCAATTGGAATACAGTCATCGTCACCAATTAGCAGCCATGCGACAATGAAAGACTGGGAAACAGTTTCTCCATCCATCCGCGCTCAATGGGTTCTCTCAACTCGAAGTGGGCTAGCCACCGGATGGTTTTGGGCTCACGGCTATGATGTTCAAGCCAGGACTGCTGGCAGCAGGTTTGGTCCAACTTGCTGGCTCTGCTGCCATTGCATACGACAGAAAGCCCATAAACCGAAAGCCTATGTTTCATCGAACACCCGGAACATCGAAGGCCATCTAGGCAAAGCCCACAATATCTCCCATCCCGACCCAGCAAAAGCCAAATGGCACCCCCCCGAGCGACCTCCAAATCAAGCCTCTCTCCACGGTTTTACCGTCAAGAAACGCAAAGCCGACGACTTTCGTGACGAGCTAGCCGCCCGATTCGACAAGGCCCACTTCCAACGCCTTCTTGTCCAGTGGATTGCAGACGCAAATCTGTCCTTTCGCCTATCCGAGCACGAAGCTCTCCACAAGATGTTGGAATACCTTAATCCCCTGGTTCGAGAGACCTCAGCCCATCTCACACACAAAACTATTCGGACAAGGCTCGTGAACGAGTTTCATGCATATAAGTCCCATGTTATTGACACTCTTTCACGAAGCCCTAGTAAAGTGCATATTGCGTTCGACGGGTGGACCTCTAGGAACCGACATTCATTCTTCTCAGTTAATGCTTTTTTCCTTGACGAGGAAACATTCCAACCGAGGAAAATTGTCCTGGGTCTTCCTACCATCTCTGTATCTCACACTGGAGAGAACATCTCAATCGCCGTTACAGAGGTGCTTGAGGAATTCGAGTTGATTTTGCAGAACAGAGTGGGCTGCTTTATTCTAGATAATGCTGCAAATAATGACCGAGCCGTCGAGGAGTTGGGCCGTACGTTGAAATGGAGGGACCCGGCCAGCAAGAGGATACGGTGTTTCGGGCACGTCCTTCACCGCGTCGCTCGAGCTATGCTCTTCATCAACAATGGCGATTCTTTTGAAGATCTTGATCCCGATGACTTTGACGAATGGACCAAGGCCGGCCCCGTAGGCAAGTTGCATAATCTTGTGGTCTGGGTCCATCGATCAAATCAGGCTACAGCAATGCTGCGAAGGCTTCAGGAAGAGGATCCAGACAAGGCCTACCCAGGTACACTAGATGTAGTTCTCGATAACAGCACACGTTGGCTCTCACAGTACTACATGATTGAGCGTGCAATAACGCTCCGACAATATCTTGAAGAGTTGATCGACATCACTGTGCAATCGAGCAAGAAGCTCACCAGATCTCGATCGAAACCCACACAACGACGAAATTCAGCACCAAAATGTCTCGATGAAGGGAATCTGCTTACGGACCAGGACTGGGACGCTCTCGGCTGGCTTAAGAATATTCTTGCCATGTTTGACTCCTGTCTTTTACGGCTCGAAGGAGACGGCCAGGTCAGAGTTCGTAAAGGAGGGGTTGAGGCGCAGTACGGCATGATATGGCAAGTAGCTATTGCCTATGAGTTCCTCTTAACGACACTGGAGAAGGCGAAAATTGAAGCACAATGCCGACCAGAACCAAGTTACTATTCCACTTGTATCAACTCTGCCTGGCTCAAGTTAAATAAATATTACACAAAACTTGATGAGACCCCGATGTACTATGCTGCCACAGTCCTACACCCTGGCATACAGTGGGCCTTTTTGCAGAAGGCATATGGCGGAAGAGAGGAATGGCTTTGCAAGGCTCGTCATCTTGTCCAAACGCTATGGGAAGAGGAATATCGAGATCTGCCCATCCAGTGGCAACTGTGTGACAGTAGTCTTCCTTTGGCAGTGAGAGCTCGTGAATCCAATCCTTTTGACTCGTTTCAAGACGAATTGATACCTTATACTAGCTGTGAGGAAGAAGGGATCGCAGACGAATTCGAGAGGTGGCTACGTACAAAGCAGGATGTATATACAAAGCATGATAACCCACTCCAGTATTGGTCTGCTAAGCGGTTTGAATACCCTCGCGTAGCCAAGATGGCGATCGATATCCTGTCGATCCCCGCCATGGCCGCCGAATGTGAGAGAACTTTCTCGTCCGCAGGCAGCATGGTGTCTCCAAGGCGAACTCGTTTAGATTCGAGTACAGTTTCAGTTGCCCAAACGGTCAGATCATGGTTGAAGGCTGGATTGTTGGAAGGATACGACGGGTTGCTGAAGGACATGGGTGGTGGCCTGTCAGAGGGTTAGGGTTAGACTCCGAAGAAAATGTAGATAGATGACGTCTATCTACATCTACATGTAGCCTACATCTACCTATCTATCTTTCAGTTTATGACTAAGCATCTACATCTATCTATCGGAGCCGTCGGTAGATAGATGTAGATAGATTCCCCACACTGACAGGGTCGTATTTTGTGGTATCAGGATCTTCCCGTGGCATTCATCATCTGCAGGTCATCATCCGTATGCCCTGCTCTGAAACCTTGGAATGGCAAGCTGTCAGTCGCGCATGTAACGGATCAAGCTGCTCGAATAGCGGCCATCACCAACTCTCTCAGCGGGTTGATTCTAGAACCTTCTGTGCAGGCGAATTGGCCGGATATAGGACTCTATTACTACATGTATGTACAACTATTTCTTCTTCATCGTGATAATAAACAGCATAAGGGACTAGTTTGTGGAATCAACGCGACTACAGGCCTTTCGCAGTAGGCAATTTCGCCGCGTTCTCTCGCTGCCACTCCATGATGTCAACATGCGCTTGGCGCGGTTTTGTTACATCGGAGGAGGAAGATATGCTTGACCCATTGGACTTCCAGGTGCTGGATTCTGCCTCCTTTTCTTTTCGCAATATATACTTGTCCACCAAGGGCTTGACTCCCGGGACTGACACGGCAATAATTGTGGCGCTGACCTCGGCGACCTCGACACACAGCAGCTTGAGGAACGAAAATTGAAACTCAATCTTTTCATCCGATTCGTCTTTACATGTTTTTGTCAGTAAAAATATCTAGCCCCAACTAGGACAAGCTGTCACTCACCACCGTAGTTAATAACTAGCACAACCCGCATGGCAGAGAGACCGATGACGCTGCAAACATGTCGTCAGGATACTGTCCATTGTGCCCAAGATTTATGAATGGTTAATCATATCAGTAACTCACAGTATACCCGGCAATAAAATACCAGCCAGTTGAAGCTTTTGCTTCCGCGCCAGCTTTAAGCCCTTGAGCATTACGGCTGGAATGCCAAATAACAAAAAGTCAGAGGCAAGCGAAATGCTAGATATGATCGAGTACGCCTGAAACCAATGGATGCATGAATGCTTATTGTACTCTTCCTCGGTATAGAATATCCATAACAGGCTAACAGGTAGACAGTGGAAGACGAGAAGACAAATTTGCGCCACGTATCCTGCTATAATAATGGCGGTAATACCCTTGATAGCCAGGAGGAACTTTTTGTCCATGTAGCAAAGCCGCCAATAAAATGCGATACCAGATATTCGGCAAAGCACCAACGCCGTGCTGTATATCAAGTGGGCGATGGTATCAAGGGCCTGTATTTGCGCGTACGTTTCGTCGTCCATCATAAAGTACATCCACATGGGGTTTTGCCCAGCACCCATTACAATAAGTCGTATACATAATGCCATGAAGGGAATAAATACCACCTAAATGAAAAGATGGAAAATTAGCCCTTGTTAATATCTTGGCCTAAAGCAGATTAAAACATGGGGGCCCAGCTTACTAGCGACGCGAGTACAATTCCGTCATCAAGGCCAAATCCACAGCCCTTTATAATAAACTTGCGCGAATAGAGTCGACAGATGACTACCAACGTCGCCAGAAAAGTAACGCAGACGATGCCCGCGATGCCCGGTATGTTTTGATTGTTTCTCAGAAGTCCCATGTCGACGTCTGGAGGAATCCAGCCATCCCGGATGGCTTCGTCAATACCGTCGCTCATTTCGTTGGACCGTGTCGAGTGTATCGAGTTGCTAGACGCATTTCAGGACAAGAGCAATAGGTTCGGAATAGTATAATCAGGGGTTTGAAAATGAGCTGTGGAGAGTTGATGGGCATGGGGCTGCGTACAATCAATTTATTTCAATCTTCCACCCGTATTCATTGCGTGATGTTACTAGCCTCTAGCCGGCCAACCATCATGACTCGCATTTCAGCGGCATTTACAAACCCATGTCGGAGGAGAAAGTTTCTTTGCAGATTCCTGCTTGGCCGTGTGTCTGGAACCTGGCCACTTTGAGGGATTGAGCGGCAGACGTGCTAATCCGATGGCTGACTGTCGTTTCAGGTCCGCCGCACTAGCGAACGCCATCAATGCGTTGCGCGGAAATGTCTCCCGTATTAGACGATAGTTCCCACAGGCATTGGTGTTAGCTTGTGCTGTTGAAGTGCGAATGTCTCGCGATTGTTTGAAATGAAATCGGACTGCAAACTTTGCTCAAAGCTGCGTACGGTCTGGTGGAATATGAATACTCCAACTGCAGACTTTGCCGAGGGCCAAAACACAAGTGGCACACATACCGAAAACCGCAAGAGTATCGGGATTTCACGTGCCGGAATTTTAGCTCTTTCTCGGGGCAAATAACACCGAGGGGTTCATCGGCTGTGTTGGTGATGCCGACTGTGATATTAAGCTCTTGAAAAGGGCCAGACTACGATTGTGATGATCGTGGCTTGGCGATTGCCCTCGTTGCACAACCGTAGCGAGTCTCCTCGACCCTGCAATCTTTCAATTTTCGTGGCGCATGCAATCATTTACGCTCATACATGCAGCTCCTAATAGACGATATTATTTGTTGCCTCACTGCTGCGTATAAATGTGTCGTCGGTGATGGAGTCACCAGATAGAGCAGCCGTATTGCGAAGGCGACTGCGCTGCATCACAACAAGAGTTAGCCATGGCAGAATCCTTTTCGAGTCCGGTTAGCAGGCTTGATATTATTGTTCCGCGTTAGATACAAAATGTTAGCATCAGTTGATCTGCGGGATTGTACTACCAAAAGTAACACCGTGTTGTACGTGTTTTATTGTTAATTTATTAATGACATGTGCAGAATATTCCTGAGAGCTGCAGGGTATGTACTATGGCAAGATGATGCAGACAAGTGAAGTTTAAATGCTGGACCCGTCCGATGTGTGTAAATTAATTTGGAGGCTGCCATGCATCCTTGGGGCAGGGGGGGGAGTACGAGCACTTGAGAGTTTTCCAAGATGGCGGATGCTAGGCGTGGCATTAAGGTCGGTGACCTTGCCAACATTGGAGCGACGTTGAAGAAGTCAAGTAACAATCTCCAGGATATTATCAAACGCAAATGGAAGTTTTCAACGATGAATCACATGAACTCGAATATGCTTTTGTGTATGTAAAGTAGAAACCAAGGTGAATTGTCAAAAAAAATCACATGAACTCGAATATGCTTTTGTGTATGTAAAGTAGAAACCAAGGTGAATCGTCAAAAAGAATCACATTTTGCTTTTTATTTCTCTTCTAGACATGGGCTGGAGGCAAATGACAGAAATTGTTAAATTCAAAGACAGCGGGAATTTAATATCTGCGGTGACTCTCGTTGATGTAATGCGCTCTGACGCTAGTTGGTAAGCACATGCTACACGGATTTATTTATTCGGAGGTCGGTGTCTACCGTTTATGCTAGTTGCACGAGATTTTCAAGCAGGGGCCGGCGTTCTGATCGTGCAAAGAGGATTTATTGAGAAGTCATATTCGTGTCGACGGTGTTCTTGGCTAGTTATCAGACGTCCACTCAGCAGTCAGGCAGCCTTGCTTCATCCACCCGGTATCAGCATACCTTAGAATTACCTCTTCATATATCTGCTTATGTCTCGGGACTTACCCCTACGGTATCTAACAAGCATATACAAAAAGGGCAGGGGTTGCTGCGCAGGCAGCACTTACTGCGATGTGCCCCATAGTACTGAGATAATGGTGTCCCAAGAGGCCCAAGTACACGGCCAGGAAGGACACCAGCTTCCATTGACAAAGTTTGGAAGAAGTTGTTCGTGCAGGCAAGGTCTATGCAGAGAAGTTTTGGACTATTCGGAGTTGACTGCGTTGGGCCAATCTGCTGTCCGGCAGAGAGCCAATGCTTTGGCACAAGCAACAGCCCTCTAATTGACAATTTTACCTTGTGTCATTACCTTTGCTAGCAATCCATCCCCATCCCATTGGCACTGTCTTGGTATTCTATTGTGCTAGCGGCTGGGGAGGCTCCGTGGTTCCCGGGCGATTGGCTATTACACGCATAATGTTAGTTGATAATATGAACGTCTGGCTGGACACAAAGTACTCATTGATGGAATTTTGTGCGTCCACGCCATCATCCTTCGGTTCCTGTTACGGAGTTGTCTTCATGGTCGGCATGGACATCCTGATGGCAGGTTGGTTGCCTTGTTTGGCAGCTGCTGCATTAAGATCGTGTCAAGCTTTGATTGGGTATATATTGCCAGAATGCACTAGAAGCTGGTAGGACCGGGCATTGGCGGGGCTGAGTTACTCAAGTGTTTGTGCGTGACAATATTACTGCTTTCTCATTTAATTGTAATAGTACATGTAGTTTGGCAAATCTTCGGGATCTCAGTTAGTCCGTAGACTGTACTGCTTTCAAAACGGGGCGTAACCAATAATCACATGTCTGGTACAACCGGGCTGAGAACCCTCCCCATAACGTGTGGACCAATTAGATTCAACGTTCATAGAGGTGGTGGAGTGGGCACGCAAAAACCTCACGCAGACTTACCCAGCCTAACCAGATTTTATTCCCCATTTCTCATGTCCATGCAAACAATATTGCGCCTCTGTCAGAACGCAGACCCTTTTTTTTAAAAAAAAAAAAATGATTGCGCGGTCCCTATAGCTAGTGAGCTCGTTAAAAAAACCGCCATCTCTATTATTTTTTTTCTTCCAGAGGCCGTGAGGGCTAGCCTTCGCCGCCGCATCATGTCTGGCTCCGGGAACTCGCCTTCGGTCAGCTCCTCATCGAAGGAGCGCTCGGCCGATGAGGCCTCTACACTGGCCAATCGTCTGATACTCGCGCAAATTCAGACCAAGCTGAAGAAGAACCCTACGACATATGTCAACGCCAAAGGCCCCTTTCAATGGAAGAAGGCTGCTATTCAACGGGGACCCCGAAAAGCCCTGAAAAGCCTCAACTAGGTGCCTTACGATTGTACGAATGAAGCCACCAAAAGCCTCCAAAATGCTCACGCCACGACCCTATTGAAGCCGGACCTTCAATAGCTAGAGGCTTCAAAATCCCTCAAATTGATGACTTTCTAGGTAACCTGCTAGATGACCTCGATATCTATAAGTAGGGCCTGTTTTCCGTACCTAGATAGCTTCAATCCCAAGGACATTTTCCACACTTCAAATCATTCCATAGCTATCAACGTGATAACATACCTATCTCCATTCCTTCAGCAGCAGTCAGAATCCTACGACGAATTTGTTGCAAACCTAGCCGCCACGCAAAACACTGGGAGTGACAGTGAAGAGGAGGATTGCCCAGATCTCTCTAATGAGCTGCGTGAACTCCTACTTGATGGCTCACCTGAAGTCATACATGCCCTCCACGACAGGGTCGTGAAATTGTCCTCGAGGGGTGTGACGACGTGCAATCTCGACTACTCAAAAAACCTGCCCATGGATATTGTGGCGGGGCTCAATGAGGCCATCCAGGGAGGACCAAGGAGGACAAGTTTTGTGGCGATTGCACGACACGTTTGTCATCGGCCTTGGGTCTTCTGAAGTCGTCAAAATCAGTACCTCGCTCGACCTTGACGAAATTAGCAACTTGGAGTACCTCAACAGTCTCTCTCTTGGGATTCCGATACCCCTGTGTCTCGGCGCCATACGATGGGGCCGAAGGGTTTATCTGTTCATGTCTCGAGCGTCCGGCCAACCACTTGAGGTGGTGTGGCCGCAACTAACGCCCCTCCACAAAACATCCATCCAACAGCAGTTGATACACATGTTTACCACTCTACGATCTATTCCCCCAAGCACAGCCAGGGAAGAAATAAAAATCGGCAGTTTCGTGTCAGGCATCTGTAAGGACACCAGAAGGTGTCAGCGAGTGAGCGTTGAACCCATTTATATTGAGACTGACTTTAATGACTTTCTCTGTCGCGAAGAAAAAAGGACACAAACCGCTTGGATCAAGATGATTCGATCCGCAATGAGGGCGGATCATGACCTGGTTCCTACTCATGCAGACCTTCATCCCCGGAATATAATGGTTGATTGGGACACCGAGGAAGGCGATAACTTGCATATTACCGCAATCATTGACTGGGAGCTAGCTGGATGGTATCCTGAATATTGGGAGTTCGTGAAAGCTCTTCACACGGTCGATACCAAGGGTAGCTTGGCGGATTGGAACGAATACCTCCCCACAGCGGCGATTGGGTCTTGGCCTACTGAGTTTTCGCTTGATTTGCTTATTGGACGCTGGCTTGGGTAAACTTACTTCTCCAACTGTGTATTAATGTGAGATTTTCTTGCTGGATTCTATAATACTCAGCACTTCTCTATCCTTCACTATTGCCTTCTTGCGACATGATATCCATGATGAAACGATACATGTCATCCATCTCATCCGGCACTTGAAACCAATGCCCTTCTTCCTCAGCGCCTGAATATTCCTTCCACTCTACTACGAAACCGGCTCTAGAGAGTGCATCCCTGGCTTGCCTCCCTAGTGTCACGTCGACGTAGGCATCATCCACACCGTGGCCAAGGAAGATTTTCGGTTTTCCCTGGCATAATGAGTGAGGAAGGACTTCTTGTTGAAGGCTTATCATCATGCTGCTAACGAAGGCGTCGAATCCGTCTCCTTCAGCAGTTGCCTTAGGCCGCTCTTCTTCCATGTTGCCCCGAAGACTAATAATTCGTTCCAGGTTTGAAGCAAACGGAAGCCAAGTGCTAGCCCCTAAGAACGCCCCGATGCTACAAGCAGGACCTTGACAGAGCAACGTCCACAAACCGATCGCGCCACCCTGGCTGATACCTCCTAGGAACAAATTGCCGGCTTGCCCACCGAGTCTAGCAATTTCATTCTCTAATAGCCCCTGCAGGTATTTCACAGAGTCGTTGATACCGCCGATCTGGAGATCTTGTCTGGCAGTAATATCGGTCAACGAGTGTGCCTCAAACCAGGCTGGGATTAGCTCCTGGAATGCCGTACTCCAAAGTTTTTGCGATGAAGGGAAAACCCAACGCAGACCAGATAATTTTTGCTTCAGAAACACGTTATCGGATAAGTGAGACGAAAAGAACTCTTGGGCAAATTCTTGGCCGTTACTGCCTCGCCCGTGTAGCATAACCATGGTATGTGAGTGAACTGACTTTGGATCGATTGTGTAGACCGGCCCGAATTGACAGACGCTGGCCAAGCTGTTCTCGCTCATATTGTGATGTATCTGGCGGAATGGAGTAACAGTAATGTGCTGAGGAGTGTGGTGTTCAGGAAATTATTGGTTGTGACTGGAACAGAGGAGTTGCTCCCCTGAAGACACGTGTGATAACCCTCATCCAAGCGCAATTTGAACCATAGAAAAAGCAACTGTCGTGACCCTTTGTCCTTCAATTACCGCCTTTCTGACTCAATAGCTAGCGGTTCAGGGTGCGCGGGCTCACAAGCCCCTTAAATTCTTCTATCAGTTAAGTTAAAAAACAAGTACGCGACTTTAGTCTAACATCTCTAGTTGTATCTGCGCAAGCGTAGTGCCATAATAATTCCCCTGCATGTAGGCGAATTTCCTTTCTTTCTTGGGAGCAACGCCATCGGATTCGTAAGTAACTCAATTAAATGGGTCAGCGGAAACCTTCTTCTTCTTTCAGTTTACAACCGGTCCAGGCGAGACCTCCCTCTCGGTCTCCCAGTCTCCCGGGTGAATCGGACAGGATATGTGGGCTTCGGGCGACTCGGACAGTTCGGAACCTCGGAGGTTGAATGCAATTGAAGACTCATTTAGCTCGTCCGAGATTTGCTAGTGTATAGGTCAGATCTCGAAAGTAAGATGTGGAGAATAGTTGTCATTTAATTTACCGGATACAAATTCACAACAACTTCAGAATAGCTTACTGTGCCTTACTAAAGTTCTCATTTCTATGACGTCAAGATATTCTAGAGTAGGCACGGCTTGTCAACTCAAGCTAATTAAGAATAAGTGCAGCCACTACACCCTGAATCTATTGTACCGAGCTCCGAGAAGTTTTACTATCTATTACCGAGCGTCCCGAAGTCCCGAGTCTTTAGGCCTACAGTGCTCCAATAACACCTTGCACGAGAATATATATTAAGCACTGCGAGACCGCTGAACCCTGGGAACCTAATAACAATACTTTCTACCTCTCAAGTACTAGTCGTTGAAATTTGACCTTTTATCTCTCCACTTATATTACTTATCTTGACGCTGCTCGCACTCTAAGAAGCTACAATGGAAACTACTTGCCTTTGCAAAGCAGTGACTGTGAAAGTCTCGAAGAATTGGCTTGATGGGAAGCAACATGGTCAAATATGCCATTGTTATAACTGTCGCAAAGTCAGTGGTACAGGTATGCGTCTCCTTCCAATACTCTGAAAGCAATGTTTGTCAATCTAATATATTTTCCTAGCTATGGGAGCTACCAATCTTATTGTTGACCGCTCCACGGTCACAATTTCTGGTGAATTGTACCTCTTTGAAGATTACGACACCTCGACTGGCAAGCCAGTTCACCGCTATTTCTGTAAAGTCTGCTGCAAGTAAGTATTTTCGACTTTTGCCAAGCTAGAGGGCAAATTAAGAAAGCTAATCGATTGCGACAATAGCCCTATTAAGAGTGAAAGCCATCTGGTGCCGGATTCAATCATCCTCAAGATGGGCATCTTTGAGCATGTTCCGAAGCCGAAGAGTGAGGGTTTTGCACAGGAGAGACAAGCTTGGGGCCAGCCCGTTGCGTCGGATGTTGAACAGTTGCAAGGAACAAGCTACGACTAAATATTAAGATAGCCTTGTTCCGCAAGGTATAGCCGTTTTGGCAGAACATATTCAATGATCTAGATATTAGTCAGCTACATAAATAGAAATATATTACTATTTTCTTTTAGAAGGTAATTGCTAGACGGGCCTAGTTTGTCGGGTCTTGCTTGTCGGATAAAAGTGTCACTGTGAATTGAACACGCAAACCGCTTTTACTACTAGCCGAAGCCCTACAAGGGCTTTATATAGTTTGGAGATCAATGACTGAATTTAGTAGTACTGTCGTAGTGTGTTAAAGGTTATAAGTTTCCCGAGTATAAGGACGAGTGACTATTATATATATATATAAGTGGAATAGCTATGCGTAAGGCTTCCACCGGGTCATGTGTTGAATTTGTGTAATTTCGAGGTCCTTTATCCGTGATGCACCTTTTGTTAGGCTTTATTCTTGGGCTTTATTGTTGGGTCTTAACCCTGTAATACCAAGCCGCCATGGCTTTGCAGGGCAAACATCTTGAAACTATGATATATGAACAATGGCTGTATTGCTATCAGTGTAGCAAGAAGTAGTTATAGTTATTATACTACTACCCCAAGGTAGTTGTACTACAAGTATCTAAAGAAGATAGGAAGTCGTCTACTATTATATTGTACTTGTTTTCTAGCTTTGTAATTTTCACAAATACGGGGTCTCTTACTTAAAAAACTACAGTACCAGACAATGGAATAAATGCTAATCCTTTCCCTCTAATCTATCTAGCCAACAACTCTCGGTCGCTCTCAAGCGAGACTTCAATTTTTTGCCCAACCCTCCCACCTCGCAAAGTCCCCCGTGTCCAAATCGAATAGGTCTAGCATGCGGCCTACGCTCTGGTCGACCAAGTCATCCACCGACGAGGCCCGGATGTAGTACGCCGGGACGGGAGGGAAAATAATAGCGCCCGCATTAGACACTTCTAACATGTTGCGCAGATGAATACTGCTCAGTGGGGTTTCTCGAGCGACCAAAACGAGCCTTCGTCGCTCTTTAAGCATCACGTCAGCGGTACGAGATATGAGATCGTCGCAGAAGCCGGTATTTATTGCAGCCAGTGTTTTCATGCTACAAGGAACGACTATCATTCCGTCTGCTTTGAAGGATCCGCTTGAGATTGGAGCTGCCATATCGTGGATGGAGTGGGTATGGTCGGCCAGGGCCTTGACATTCGAGGGGTGGTAGTCGGTTTCGTACTTGATGGTTGCCTCGGCCCACTGGCTCATGACCAGATGCGTTTCCACGTTCAACTTGCGCAAAGCGATGAGAGCCTTGATGCCCAGGGTTGCCCCCGTCGCCCCGGTTATTGCGACAACGATCCGCTTGCATCTCTGAGATGATGGATGTTCCTCGGGTGGATTTTGTGCGACTTTTGTTGACGGCATTGCTGCTATCACGTTTGGGGCTTTCGCTGGTAGTTGGGCGACCAGAGTTGAGAGGTTGTGGGTGCCAGAGAATAGAGTATGGGCACTTGGTGGTGATGCTAGGTCGGTACTAGCCTTGGAGCTTTTGCCTCGTCTGAATGTGTCTTGATGTTATTGGCTGGTTGACTTTCGATTGTTTTTTATGAGAGAGGAGATTCTTGAGAATCGTTGCAACTCGGCCCAACCTTATATCTTATTACGTGGCAAGGAAAACCGTCAGACAACCTGTGATATTACCGGCCGAAACTGTACAGCCGCTAGCCACAGACACCGTGCACATCGATACTACCAGACTTGACTAGGTTATTCATATACAATGATAAAAAGGGGATGGAGGTTGGTTGTGTGGGACCTCCGAGGCCCCGGATCCCGAGGCTCCGAGCCCGGACCCCCGAACCTTGGGCGAAACGCCTCGGGCGATATGCCGGACTCGATCGCCGACAGTCATACTCGCCGCGCCATGCGTGCTGCCTTACCGACATCTCGGGCTGTTCGGCATGCTCCTTCAGTGCGGTGGCTGGAGGAGGTGTAGAGTCAATAGAGCAAGACCCAACTTGATGACCTCGGTCTCCAAATGTATGGCAAGCATTCAATCCGGGTTCTCCCAGGTCGACTCCAGGGATATTTAAGCCACGCAGTCGGGCCATTCTTATTCGAGTTGTGGACGCACAACCTACAGTCTGTTGTACAACTTACATATCGATTCTATAGAAGCACCACCATAGCATTTGAAAGTGCACACTCGCCGTGGAAACGTCCCGATGGCCGCCGACCAGCCTCACCTCTGCTTTCGGGCCTTTGTCGATGCCCTCAAGGCCGACAATGACCTTGTCGAGATCAACACCCCAGTTGACCCCCATCTCGAGGCCGCCGCCATCACTCGTCTTGTCTGCGAAACTGATGATAAGGCACCGCTATTCAACAACGTTATCGGCTCGCAAAACGGTCTGTTCCGTATCCTCGGTGCTCCTGGCTCGCTGAGAAGGTCCCCCAAGGAGCGTTACGGCAGGCTGGCACGCCACCTGGGCCTTGCTCCGACAGCATCGATGCGGGACATCCTCGACAAGATGCTGTCCGCCAGTGAGATGGCCCCGATCCCGCCGCAGGTTATACCCACCGGGCCGTGCAAGGAGAATTTCCTGGATGAGAGCCAAATCGACCTGACCAAGCTTCCTGCACCTCTGATTCACCAGGCCGATGGCCGCAAGTACATCCAGACCTACGGCATGCACATCGTGCAGTCTCCAGACGGATCGTGGACCAACTGGTCCATTGCCCGTGCCATGGTCTCGGACGAAAAGCATCTTACCGGACTCGTCTTTGAGCCGCAGCATATCTGGCAAATTCACCAGATGTGGAAGAAGGAAGGCCGTGATGTGCCATGGGCTCTTGCCTTTGGTGTTCCTCCAGCAGCCATCATGGCCTCCAGCATGCCAATTCCAGACGGCGTCACCGAGGCCGACTATGTGGGCGCCATGACCGGCTCGGCTTTGCAGCTTGTCAAGTGCGATACCAACAACCTGCTTGTTCCAGCAACTTCCGAGATTGTCTTTGAAGGCACCTTGTCCATTACCGAACAGGGTCCCGAGGGGCCCTTTGGTGAGATGCACGGCTATGTCTTCCCTCATGATGCCCACGTTGGGCCCAAGTACCATGTCAAGCGCATTACGTATCGCAACAACCCCATTCTGCCCATGTCAAGCTGCGGGCGACTGACTGATGAGACTGTGAGTTGATATTGTTGTCCTGGTCAATGCAAAAGCCGGCCGCTAACACAGAACACCAGCATACCCTCATCGGCTCTCTCGCCGCCGCCGAGATCCGCAAAATCTGCCAGCAAAATGGCCTCCCCGTCACGGACGCGTTCGCACCGTTCGAGTCGCAGGTGACCTGGGTCGCGCTGCGCATCGACACGGCTCGACTGCGCGAGATGAAAACCACGCCAGCCGAGTTCAGAAAGAAGGTCGGCAACGTCGTCTTCAGCCACAAGGCTGGCGTCACTATCCACCGCCTCGTTCTGGTGGGCGATGACATTGACGTATATCAAGGCAAGGACGTCATGTGGGCCTTTTCCACCCGCTGCCGCCCAAACATGGACGAGACTTTCTTCGAGGACGTCGCCGGATTCCCACTTATCCCGTACATGTCGCACGGCAACGGTCCGCCGGCTCGGGGAGGCAAGGTTGTCTCCGATGCTCTCCTTCCGCGCGAGTATACCACGGGTCGGGATTGGCAAGCGGCTGACTTTGGGCACTCGTATCCGGAGCCGCTCAAGCAGAAGATCTTGGCCAGCTGGACCGAGTTGGGATTCCAGGACAACTAAGTGCGTAGTAGAAGAATACAATACTTTCGGTTTAGTAATATACAAGGCCGAGGAATCAAGTCGCTTATTGAACAAAATAGCTAGTATTGTATCGCTATCCGGCAGGTAGTAATATTATAGTAAGATTATTGATATTTAAAATAAATATTAGTCTCTAGAATACCTGGGTAGTTATAACATTGGCTCACGTGACCGCGGGCGACACCTACCGGCAGGCAGATAAAGGGGGGCCGCTAAACCCGGGTGGCAAGCAGTCTGGTAGTAGGACCAGTCGACCGTTAGCCAGTACAAGTCCCATCTCAAATTCATCATCTCAGATGTCGACGGTGCATTTTGACGAAAACCGCCCGTTTGAGACTAGAGGACGCCATATAACGGCCACCAACAGCAGCCAGGCCCACGAGCCCGCCGCCGCGGCATTCTCGGCGACATGAGTGCCGTTCCCGTGAACAATGAAGAGGCGGACCGGGTGCTCCGCCAAAAGCGCCGGGCGCGAGGGCCCTCTGCTTGTTATCCGTGCAAGAAACGCAAAGTCAAGTGCGACGGGAGTGTGCCCTGCCAGACCTGTCGAAAGCGACAGCACCCGCAGATCTGCACGTATCATCGCTCCATGCACCCGCAGCGTGCGTCGATGGCGGCACCGGTTCAAGATGAGACTGCTCGCTCGGCCTTGCCTGTCTGTCCGGGAGAAGCGGCGAGGGTGAGTAGTGAGCCATCATCTCTTCCTGATGAAACTTCTAAAAACTATGTGTACTCTGGAGACAATTCCTTCGTCTCTATTTTGGGATCGAGGGCATCCGGGGCCCACGACTCGGTGGCTGGTGAGCTTACTTCGGTCCTGGGTCTCCAGAACACTTTCAACATCTATCCGTTTATGGATTCCAAAACGCCCCATGATAGGTGGAAGTTGTTGCTGGCTGTGCTACCACAGAGAGCAGAAGTCTTGAAGTATACTCCAATCTGCTAGCAGCAACGGACACTGTCACTAACGAAACCAGATTTTTTCACTGCTATCGGGCTACAGCATACCCATTCAACCCAATCATAGTAGATATTGACCAATTTGAGTCAGACCTATGCACATATCTAAGTGCTCATGCTGCTGGCGACTTACATGACCCAGGCAACATCTCTGACTGCTGGGCCACCAACAAGTCCATTGGCTATATAAGTCTTTTGCTAGCCACTTTGGCGGCAGGATCACATTATTCGGATGTCGAATATCCCCACCGCCAGGAGCTCTCTATAGACTTTGGTAGGAAAAAAATATCGACCTAGATGATGTTCTGCTAATAGTGTTGTAGCCAGTCGGTCGTTTCAAGCCCTTCGCTTAGCCAACTTCCTCTTCCGACCGTCACTAGACACCATTCAAGCCCTTCTCATCTTGGGAAATACCCTGCAAAATATGGGTCAGTCCGATTCCGCCTGGGCAATGCTCGGCACAACGGTACGGCTGGCCCAAACGATGGGGCTGCATGCCCAACGAAACACAGTTCGCTGGCCCGAGTGCATTAGAGCAAGGGCAAGGGCGCTCTGGTCAGTTGCTCCAAGAAGAAGGCCAAAATCCCTTTGACCCAACGTATACACCACGTAGCATGGGTTGATAGCTTACAGATGACACCCAGGTCGACAATTGTATGGCAGGATAGCCTCCTCTCTCTTTGCTATGACCGCCCGCCGATCGTGTCGGTAACTGAATGGCCACTCGACGACTCCTTCTTTCAACGACAAAATCTATCGTACACGGAAATTATGCATTTCATCTGTCGATTGAATTTGGACATGATGCGGCCTGAAACTCTTGCCGTTGCAGAGGTCAACCGAGCCATCCAAAGCTTGCAACAGTTTGATAGTGTTTACCAACGGGGCCAGCCTCATCTTCGGGCCTGGGAAAACTGCACCACGATCCAGCAGCATCTGGAGCACCTCGCATTAAGAATGCATTCGTCCTTCTTCATTTCCGTCCTATGCCGCCCAGCTATAAAGACATCACCTGCACAACCACCGCTTCCTCACACCGACATTCTTCGTGCTCGCGCCAAGGCGAGCTTAATAGATGCGTCGAAAGCATTCCTGGACTTTCAAGCCCTAAGCGTTATTCCACTACGAAGCTGGTCAATGGTTCACACTGTTCTCAGCTCGACCTTGCTACTTTGCGCTTGGGAAGAGACCCGTAACGACCCCGAATGCCGTGGCCTACAACAAAGAGTAATAGACGTCTTCTCGTTGTCAGACTCTACAACTGGCGATGGTGCTTTATTATCAGATAATAACAGGGAATGGCTGTCTACTCGCCACACTCGGGCATTGGTTAAGCTGCGAAATGCGTTGGACCGAGAACAAGGTATTAGCACCGCGGGCGATGAGAACTGGGCTGGACTCGGCGTTAATGCTACATCTCCCCTCGGGACTGTGTGCGTCTTCTTTGTCGTTTCTTTATTCGTGTCTCGAGATGCGCTAATATTCTGCGTAGACCTGATGGATATTTGGATATGCTAGATCCTGCGGCCATATCGCCCGTTGCCTACCTTAACTCGATCCTAAACGGTATGTCTGTTTCTCTGCTAAATAACTACTAACCCTAACTCAACGCTTTGTTCTAGTTTCTATTTTCGACTTTTCTTAGAATACTGGCGTTCTAGCCCATCACAGAGTAGAGAGCTTGCTGCTCGCTGTCACGGGCTACGCCCGAGGCTGTGGACTGGGCTGTGCTGGGCTTGGAACCTCGGCGCCGGACTTTGCTCAAGTTGATACACGTAATTATATAATGGCAAGTTCAAAGTTTACTCCATGTATACGTTTTGGCTCTAAGCCTACGACTCAATCTGGGTGCATTTGATTGGTGCTTTCAATCCGCCGAGTTGCAGGTGCCCTCTGCCGCGTGCAACATTGCCTCGTAGGTGCACACATGGCAGGAATTTGCCTGGGATGAGGGGATTTTGCAACAACATTCCAATTGGTGAAAAGGCAAAAAAGTGACATGTGACAGTCCTTGTCGCCAGTCTCAGAACCCCTTCATGTATACGAGAGGGAAGAGTCGATGCTTGAAAGGCAGCTCGAAATGCGCAAGGTGTTTCATTGCTTGTCAAGCCCAATGCCTTCTTGGGGAGAATAGGATGCTCTGAAGGTGTTGAGCTATCACCACGTAGGCCATCGCAGACAGTAACATAAAGAAGAAGTATACAAGAACATTAGTGCTCACAACTCCAAGTGAAAGATTCATGTACGGTAACGTGGCCGTGAGGGCTGGGCATTCAATTCTACAATTACCCTTACTAGTGTGCCGGTGCCGGCAGCTGTGTGTGACAAGGCCAGGGTTACTAGGCTTGGAACGTTGGGTTAAGAGTATAATTTAATAAGCAACTTTGAGGTATCAAGGGTCCTTGGTTTTCTAAGAAACTTGAGACATCAGAGGCCTGCATAAATACAACAAGTCCGTGAGCTCTCGAGGCCCGAGACAACCCTTGCCAAAAACAGTAAAATATGAAAATGAGAGTGTAAAGCGGCTTCAGTTGACTGATGATCGTGTGCTGGCATCTAGCTGTCGCGGATTCGCAGGCCCGTTGAATTATCCTGTCAGGTAGAAAAAAAACAACAAGCAGGCGACTTCAGTCTACCATGTCTAGGTTTCTCTGCCTAGGCGTAGTGCCATGATAATTCCCGTCCTTGTAGTGAATTTCTTTTCCAACACCCCCTCCGGTATCATGTCGGCGTCACCATTTGCCCTCAAAGCCTCCTCTAGTGTGCAAAGCCCTGTTCGTTCAAACCCCAATGCCTGGTACATGCCAAGTGTGGCCAAGTTGTCAGGCTTCACCATGCACCGGACTGTAATCGTCGGGGCCAGCCCACGACGCGAGACGACAAAGTCACACGCTGCCTTGCAGAGTCGCTTGCCAAGGCCCTTTCCCCTATGACTCGGCAAATTGTACAAACTGAGCATCTGCCATTTCTCCTCTTCTTCATCCGGCGCTGCGGGCGGCTGTCCCGACTCGGGAAGGCGGAATTCCTCGGCGGAGAGGGGCCCGCGCAGTGTAACTTGGGCGACCCATTCGCTTTTGCCCTCCAAGGTGGCTACGCATACAAACGTTTCCTTTCTCGGGTGTTGAAGGCGGGAAACCCAGACGTCGTCGGGAAATTGAGACTCGGTGTCGTACGTTGAAGAAAAGGAATGGGGGGACTGCTTGAGCGCTTCAAGGCGCAGCCTTTTGTACTGGGCTGCGAGGGACAGCAGGTCGGGGTCCGACGGGTCAACTCGAACAAATTGATATTCCATGGTCAAAGAATCTGATGCCGCGTCAACACCGGGACAGAGCCGTCAATTTATGCTTTGGTCGCGTCAGTCTGCCATGGTTTGTAATTTCAGGGAGGATTGCGCGTGTTCCGACGCTTCGGCCGAAATAAGTGGGTCGTTATTGAGCCATGGCGCCGAGTCGCGGACCAAAGCGCATGCTCGTCCGGGCGACGGTGAACTGCTGTCAATATCAGAATTGGCAACGTCGAACCCGTCTTTACGAGGAAAAATACTGACTCTGCATGTTTTGTGGGCCAACTTCTGGTCAAGTGTCATCTTGCGTTATTTTACGCCCTGTTTTTCTCTGTAAAAGAGCATAGCACCGGCCCAAATGGTTCAACATTACGGCCACGGCAAAAATGTCGTTGCGGACCAAGACCTCGGAAGCAGCATTTGTGTCTGGCAATCACGACATGGAACTGTTCATCGTATGAAGCAAACCATTCGCCAGCTTCTTGGCCGAGATGCAATAGATCCCGGCGACTCCGGACCAGCCTCAGATGGAGGTATCGGGGCGTGGATAATCGGTGAGAATATACAACGGTCAATAATGCGCGCTCTTAGATTCACGCTCTAGGCTAACTCGTGCGGCGCACCAAGTCCTCTGCTCACATTTTCTGGTTATGAATACGTAGGGTTTTGCCAATTCTTTCGGGGCCCTCCAGGCCTATTTTGTCGAGACACTCGGACGTAAACCCTTTGTCTGATGTTTCCTGGATAGGCTCCATGAAAGTATTCCTGCTCTTCTTCCTGAGCACCTTCACTGGTCGTGTGACAGACGGGGGATACTTTCGCCCCATACTCCTTCTCGGAACAGTATCGACTCTCGTTGGGCTATTTGCCTCGTCATTTTATCAATCTATTCATCCCCGTTGACGCATGTACAAGTATTCTCCTGTTTTGCTGGCCAGCTGTCCACAACGTCACTGGCATCCATGTACATGTGGCATTGCAACTGGTGGCTTTTAGAGTTTGTTTCCTGCCGCTCTTAGTTCCCTGACGCTGGATATGACTAAGTTGGATATTCGAATGGGCATGGTCTTCTCCGTTGTCAGCTTCGCCAGCTTGGTTGGCCCTCCAATTGGTGGCCAGTTGATCAGCAGGAGGAATGGTGAATATTTGGCCGCGCAGCTTTTTGCAGGCTCGTCCATGCTGTTGTGCACGGCGTTTCTGATCGCTGCCTGGCACGTAAGCTTGAGGGTTCAAAAATTGGGCAACGGTAACCGGAGCGAAGTGTCGCCTCCTTCCCGTTAACTCATGGCTCACGGATGAATCGGGATGACCAGGCTAGTCCATAGATCGGGTCATCTAATTGCTCGTCCATCACATGCCCTATCTGATCTCCGCATCTCCTCCGTCGGCTCCCTGCATCAAACTGTCAAAGAAGACATTTACGCCCTGCAAGACCCAGTTATTTGTGTCCAGAGCCATGCTTGATTGTCCGACATGCTGCTGTGGCATGAGTGCGTGGGCAGTGCCGGAAAATGATGAGTGAAATTGGTGACACTGCGTTGGCTGGGGACCCGTGGTGCTCGGTGACATGGCGACTGTATTATGAAGGAGCGGATCGAGAGCTGGGCTATCGGCAGAGCCAAGTATTCTTGCTGAGTTGCTGTTTGATGGCGCCTCCGTCATTGGGCTGCTGTGTTGCGGCTGCCGCTCGTCGTCACGGTTAGTAGAGACCTGCGGCCAGCCCGACAGTGGGGGTTCCATAGAAATGCGACCCTCGCGAGCGATTTTGATGGTTCCAAAGTGTGGAATGTAAATATACAATACGGAGGAGTCATGACTGAAGCATGCATGCGGAGCTTCTGTGCCAAGGCCGCCCTCGGTCAGACTCGGCCGGGACGGAGACACGCTCTCGGCTGCGTCGACACTCTGTGTGCTATACGTACAACCCTCTGCAGCGTGGCCTTCGACTGCGAGCAGTTGGGCCAAAAGGTGTGCTGCTTTGTGGGGGAGGGGATCGGTATTAAGCTCGGTGACGCGTTGCATAATGTCGATGACTTGTTCCACCATGGCAAGATCACTGCAACGCTGATGAGCTATAAAGCTATGGCCCGCATGCTGATTGGCGTTGATGTGAGCCAAGATGAGGGTCATGGCTGCCGTGAGGGTGAAGAAGTCTATGGATTGGCAGCACAGGGCAAGCAGGTTGGAGGAGCGGAGGGCAATGAAGCGGGTCAGCATCTCACGGCTGGAGGTGACCGAGGTCACCCTGTTGTAGACGTACTTGGGATCCAGCGAGGCGCGGAGCATGTATGGTAGATGCAATTGGTTCAACAGGCCGTAGTGCAGCAGCTGGTTGATGAGTCGGAGCGTCTCCGAGAAGACGTCGCGACATTCGCAGCTTGCGAGGTTGGCCAAGTTGGGGGGCAGCCACCACCGGGGCGGCATGGATTGCGCCAAGCGTTGAATGTCGAGGTCGATTTCTCGAGTCGTGGTCAAGTCGTGGGACGAGGTTAGGCCACGCTGGTTGCGGTCGAGAATGCGAGAAGCTATTACACAATGCATCCGCTCGAGACGTCCCATGGGAGTATCGCTGGCCAAAGCCGACTCGTTTGCAAAGCTATCGTCAGGGGAGCCCTGAGGCAGCCCGAGCATCAGACATAGGTACCGATCCATGCTAACAATGCGGAACCAGATGAACTGTGGCATCGCCTTGCTGGCAGGATCGAGCATCGTTGGGGTCTGAGCATTGGCGTTGAGCCCTATCAGTTGGGAAAATGCCACGGCACGGCGCAAGGTCAGCCATGCTCGCCTCAAGTTGCCACTGTTTGCCTGGAACGAGCCCTCGAGCAACAGACACTCTATTCCTTCCACAGAGAGCATAAGATGGTCATTGGCAGTAACGAGACTGGAGGCGGTGTTGAACAGTCTTTCCATCATGGCAGACGGTGACTCTGAGAGCCCGCAGGCTGGATTCTGGAAGTCGGAGTGGACATGCTGGAGAGACGCCGCAAGCATGAGCATATGCCGAGCAAGAAGAACGGGATGAGCGCCGGGCGCAGGCAAGGTTGCCAGTTTTTCGGCCGGCTCATAGTCCTCGCAGCTCAGCTCGGAATACGGCCGAATCAGCATCTGATGCAAGAAGACTGCGAAGCCTTTGCGGTGCTGACAAATAATCCGGCAATCCTGGGCCGAAGGAAACGCTGCGTAGAGAAGGGCTGATATCTGTCCAAGCTTGGCCGTGTAAGAGGCATCGGGGACGGGAGCCGGGGGACGGCATTCCGTCGTCTGGCAAGCTGGCTCTGAACTGTCAGTTGTACGTACGCCCCGACGTCCACAAGAGGCCTAGCAAGAAGAAGAAGAAAGTTAGACTGCAGCCTTCACTGCGTACTTGTGACGCGGGACGAACCGGTGGCGTGACCTGCAAAGGCGAACAGGCAGTAGAACTGCGACGCGGAACAGGAACGTCCTGGACGAGCCGCCCTAGCAGTCCCTCGACTCTCTCCATGCGCTCTGCCATTTCTGCATGTTTATCGGCTGGTCGGGAGAATGCCTCCGGGACTGGGCCATCCTGGCTGACACAATGAGCACCCCGGCGCTTGCACCCGAGACACGCCTCCCCTTCCTCGGAGCATGGAATGCAACGGACCTTGCGCCGCTTGCACTCCCAACAGCTTCGCGTGCCTTTGCGAAGCTTTCGCCTCCTTGGAGTGTCGGCCTCGGGCGCGCGGGACGGGGGCCGGACGTTGATGACGTCCATGCTGCAGGCGAGCCTCGGAGGTATGGCTTTTCTTGTTGGGTGACAACTCCGTTGCGTCGAGGGACAGAAGAGGAATCGGGATGGATGAAGTGGCTGAAGTATTCCGCCGAGTTGGCGGAAGCGCCGTGGCCAATAGCCGAGAGTTCATGACGCCATGACGTCTGGTCTGGTGCCACGGCGCGTTCGGACTTAACGGGGCACCGTCACTTTTGACATTTGAAGTTTGAACTCTAACATCGCATTACCGGCTGTGGAGCGGGCGCGCAGGATGTACGCAGGAAAGAATATTTCCTAAATCCGCCCTCAATGTTTATATCAATTCACGCCGGCTAATGCGAATATATATATACCTGCATCGTCCAGCCCTGTGACGCTTAGGATGCTCATCCTTAGCAAGTTAGGAGTAAGTAAGCAGCCATCATGCCTCTTAATGTTCCCGCCGCCCACCGCCTTCTTGACCTTCTCAGTTTGAAAGGCAAGGTAGTCATTGTCACCGGCGCCTCGGGCCCTCAGGGTATCGGTATTGAGGCGGCCCGAGGCTGCGCAGAAATGGGCGCCAATATCGCCATAACTTACACGTCGCGAAAGGAGGAAGCCGATGCAAACATTGCCGACCTGACAACCAACTACGACGTTCAAGCTAAGGCATACCGCTGCGATGTATCCGACTATGGCAGCGTCGAGCAGTTTGTCAGTGACGTGATCCGGGACTTTGGCAAAGTTGACGCTTTTATTGCAAATGCCGGAGTTGTCCATCACAGCACCATACTTGATGCTTCCAAACAAGACTGGGACAGAATCATCAACCTCAACCTCAACGGCACAGCCTACTGTGCGCAAGTCATTGGGCCTCACTTTCGACAGCAGGGTCATGGCTCCTTTGTGATCAATGCCAGCATCGGCGGGCATGTCGCCGCCATGCCCGTCGAATTTGGAAGCTATAGCGTCGCCAAGGCAGGCTGTATTCACTTGGCCAAAACTCTGGCCAACGAGTGGCGGGGGTTTGCGAGGGTTAACAGTGTCTCCCCAGGGTACATTGATACAGGCCTGGCAGGCGGCGTTGGGAATGACGTCCTTGATGCTTGGCATGGCATGATTCCCATGGGGCGCCAAGCGGATCCCAAGGAGTTGAAGGGTGCGTTTGTTTACCTCGTCAGCGATGCCAGCTCTTACACCACTGGGGCGGATATTCTCGTCGATGGAGGGTATTGTGTCCGGTAGCTGGAGACATATTTTCGAGTCAAATTAGGGCTACGGGCCACTCCTCCAGCAGTGACGCGGATAGTCAGAGGGCCATCGTGGTGATGGATTAAGACCCCAGCGATAAGATACCGAGCACCTATTTGCGATAATAAGTACTTGGACGGTTTACTTATTAAAAAGGTAGATTATATTGGCGAAATCACGCTATTAAGAGTTATATACGAGTCGTATTATTTATGTACTTTCCATCATACTTTGCCCCATAAAATGTAATACACCGCTGCTAGCCTGTGATAAGACCAAGCTGCTCTTTCTATTAACTTATCTAGTCTTGTCTTGTTGTGCGCGCAGAATCTATCCTCCCAAGATATCGCCTCAATATCATCTCTAGTAATACGAGTATACGTCGCCGTACTATTGCAGAACTGCTCGTTATCGCCCTTTCCACTAGTTAACACCGTACCGCCGCTATTACCTAGCTAGAGACTCGCCTAGTCCATTTTACTATACACATAACATAAACATGAAGATTACAATTACCTACGTTGCCCTTCTTGGACTAAGCTGCGCACAACTAAGTGACAGAGCGCCACAGGGTCCGCTGTATAAGGAGACACCACCAGGCAAGCAAATTACTGATCAAACGGTAAATGGCTTAGGGGCCATGTTTGGCGGGCTTACTCCCCCCAGGGAGGACCTAAAGCCCCTATTAAGAACATGATAGGGAGCGTGCCAGGCTATATTTCTGAGAGCAAGAAAAATAGCATCAACAAGGATGGAGGTAACCTCAAGGGAAATATAAAGAAGCCCAACAACTCGTGGACAAATAACAGACTGTGCCGCAAGGACAGCGGGGCATGCTCGTACAAGTCACGCCACGTACGACTGACCGCGGGAGGGCAGGCGCGGGTGGCGGGTGTAATTGGTCTTCAGATACTGGCGCCGTATGCGCGCGAGGCACTCGAAGAAGTCAAGAAGTGGCCCGTCGTCGGTGACATTCTTGCGGGGATTAATAGTGCATTGACGGCACTCCAGGAAAAAATCGGAGGCAAGCAGGTACCCGAGATTTATGGAAACGAGTTGAAGTTGGCTCCTATTTGTTGGATCAGAGGGGAGCAACGGTGGCCCAACGACGTGGACAAGGCGTGCGACCGACAAAGAGAAAAGACAGAAAGAAAGAAGACACAGGGATGGGCCGAGCAAAAGTGGCTCGATGGACTCGACCGACTTCTAGACGTTTGTTCTAAGCTTGAGACGAAATATCCCGAGGACGAACAACTTCGGAGTGCACTGGAAACACGCTGTGCCACGCCTGAAGAAGAGGCCGAGGCAATAGAAAAGTGCAGGGTGCGTTGTCAAACACCACCCGAGACGCTTTGGTCTACTCGAGTGACGAGACTAACTAAAGTATAGTGCTTTCTTTCGGAATTTCTAAAAGAAGACGATCCCTGCTACAAGACATGTAGAGATGGCCTTGTGTTGCAGTATCCCAAGTGCGAGGTATTACAGACAAATCCTTACCACAGGGAGGAGTATCAGCTGGATCCGGCGAAGCAACTATGCCCCGCGGACCTTTGCGACTCCATCAAGAAATATCCCAAGTTCGACGACAAGGAACGGCAAAATCTGCTAGAGCTAAACTGCGCTCAGCCAACGACTACGTCGACATCTACATCACTATTTGCATCGCCAGAGCCAGAAACAGTGTTGGAGAAGAACCAGAAAAAACCTTTGGATTCTTCAGAAAAAGTGGAACAGATCCCAAAGTTTACAGTTGAGGACCTCAAGGAGCTCGAGAAGACAAACAAGCAGAAGGACCAACTGGGGAGATATGGGGACGTGATTACTGAACTGAAGAATGAGACATCACATGCCTATACATGCTACGATAACTACCGGAGTAATATCGACAAGGTTATTGCTAGCCAGCATAGTATTGGGGATTGCGATAAACAGTACAACAAAGTCCAGGCCCTGGTCCGAAAGGCCCGCGAGATAAGTAAAGAGCCTGATTTTCCAAGCTCTTGGCTCTTGGAACTGCAGTTACCGGACATACAGGATAGTCGTACAAGTCTCCGAGGCGATGCGACAACAGAGCTAGAGGATATTCTTCAAGGCTTATGGAAGGTTGCCGAGAAAGCATCCGTCTTGGAAAAGCAGGTAGGGGCGGCTGCTATTAGATAAAAATGCCTCCTTAAGAGGGTGTTCCAGTAATATCACGTTAATGCAGCTCTTAACCTGCGCTCCCTATAAATAGCCCCTGGCGGCATTTCTAGGTTATAAAATCAACACATTTATTTTATTTGTGTTCCGCTATAATGTTTAATAATTTGCGTATAATACTTCAGGTATGATCCACCCGAAACTCTTTCATTGACGACATTAGTAATTGTGGTTGGCATCCAGGCGTAAATAGCTGGGACTAACTGGGGGAGTCCGGCATGCGCTATAGATTGGCGATAGATGCTGCACCGCTATATTATTCTCTACGCGGTTGGTATTGCTAAATCCAGTGGCCGCTGGGTTGCTAAGCTTGATAACAATAACAGATATGCCATCGGAGGGAGCCTTAGTAGTGCTAGACTGCGTGCCTGGGAACAAGGAGGATAAGGCTGGAGTTGCTAGCTCTACTTTAAACAGGTAGTTATTAAACGGGTACACGTAATTTTTACTGTATGCTAGAGTCGAGATATTGTTGGGTAAAAAAGGTGATATTTGGAGTCTGTTAGTCTAGATAGTTGCTTTTTCTAGGGCTTAAAGTAGGGCTTATATTATAGGCTATAATATGGGTTTTTAAGGGCTTTAATAAGATATAAAAAGGGTTAATTTCCGGGTCTTCTAGTTATATTAATCTTTATTATTTGTTGCTACTACAGATGTGGATCACGCGCGATGCGTGGCCCGTGCACGATGCACGAACTGTGATTGGCTGCCCGGGCTGGCGTTCAGCCGGCACGGACCCACTATAGGAGCAAAGGCTTGATTAGTCAGCCAAAACACCACAATGAAAGGGCCACGATGTCCGCACCTATAGATAGTTAACAACTTCAATATATATAATTTCCCACTCAATTGATTGCACATGTGCTATCCCCCTTGACGCCCCAACATTATTAATAAATTTATTAATCCTAAATAATCTCAATTCCACTATATAAATTGCTTATAACTTTCAACATATATATATATAAACTCGGATAATCAAATATACTCTAGTATTAATATCTATCTATGTATTCTATAGCTACAATTCATAGTATTTCTGCTCTTAAACTAGTTGGTGTAACTCCGGTCACTGGGTGTTGCAGCCGCTTCAAAACAAGCTTGGAATAGTTGCTTGAACTGACGTCAACGCTGCCCAGTGTGGGGAATCTATCTACATCTATCTACCGACGGCTCCGATAGATAGATGTAGATGCTTAGTCATAAACTGAAAGATAGATAGGTAGATGTAGGCTACATGTAGATGTAGATAGACGTCATCTATCTACATTTTCTTCGGAGTCTAACCCTAACCCTCTGACAGGCCACCACCCATGTCCTTCAGCAACCCGTCGTATCCTTCCAACAATCCAGCCTTCAACCATGATCTGACCGTTTGGGCAACTGAAACTGTACTCGAATCTAAACGAGTTCGCCTTGGAGACACCATGCTGCCTGCGGACGAGAAAGTTCTCTCACATTCGGCGGCCATGGCGGGGATCGACAGGATATCGATCGCCATCTTGGCTACGCGAGGGTATTCAAACCGCTTAGCAGACCAATACTGGAGTGGGTTATCATGCTTTGTATATACATCCTGCTTTGTACGTAGCCACCTCTCGAATTCGTCTGCGATCCCTTCTTCCTCACAGCTAGTATAAGGTATCAATTCGTCTTGAAACGAGTCAAAAGGATTGGATTCACGAGCTCTCACTGCCAAAGGAAGACTACTGTCACACAGTTGCCACTGGATGGGCAGATCTCGATATTCCTCTTCCCATAGCGTTTGGACAAGATGACGAGCCTTGCAAAGCCATTCCTCTCTTCCGCCATATGCCTTCTGCAAAAAGGCCCACTGTATGCCAGGGTGTAGGACTGTGGCAGCATAGTACATCGGGGTCTCATCAAGTTTTGTGTAATATTTATTTAACTTGAGCCAGGCAGAGTTGATACAAGTGGAATAGTAACTTGGTTCTGGTCGGCATTGTGCTTCAATTTTCGCCTTCTCCAGTGTCGTTAAGAGGAACTCATAGGCAATAGCTACTTGCCATATCATGCCGTACTGCGCCTCAACCCCTCCTTTACGAACTCTGACCTGGCCGTCTCCTTCGAGCCGTAAAAGACAGGAGTCAAACATGGCAAGAATATTCTTAAGCCAGCCGAGAGCGTCCCAGTCCTGGTCCGTAAGCAGATTCCCTTCATCGAGACATTTTGGTGCTGAATTTCGTCGTTGTGTGGGTTTCGATCGAGATCTGGTGAGCTTCTTGCTCGATTGCACAGTGATGTCGATCAACTCTTCAAGATATTGTCGGAGCGTTATTGCACGCTCAATCATGTAGTACTGTGAGAGCCAACGTGTGCTGTTATCGAGAACTACATCTAGTGTACCTGGGTAGGCCTTGTCTGGATCCTCTTCCTGAAGCCTTCGCAGCATTGCTGTAGCCTGATTTGATCGATGGACCCAGACCACAAGATTATGCAACTTGCCTACGGGGCCGGCCTTGGTCCATTCGTCAAAGTCATCGGGATCAAGATCTTCAAAAGAATCGCCATTGTTGATGAAGAGCATAGCTCGAGCGACGCGGTGAAGGACGTGCCCGAAACACCGTATCCTCTTGCTGGCCGGGTCCCTCCATTTCAACGTACGGCCCAACTCCTCGACGGCTCGGTCATTATTTGCAGCATTATCTAGAATAAAGCAGCCCACTCTGTTCTGCAAAATCAACTCGAATTCCTCAAGCACCTCTGTAACGGCGATTGAGATGTTCTCTCCAGTGTGAGATACAGAGATGGTAGGAAGACCCAGGACAATTTTCCTCGGTTGGAATGTTTCCTCGTCAAGGAAAAAAGCATTAACTGAGAAGAATGAATGTCGGTTCCTAGAGGTCCACCCGTCGAACGCAATATGCACTTTACTAGGGCTTCGTGAAAGAGTGTCAATAACATGGGACTTATATGCATGAAACTCGTTCACGAGCCTTGTCCGAATAGTTTTGTGTGTGAGATGGGCTGAGGTCTCTCGAACCAGGGGATTAAGGTATTCCAACATCTTGTGGAGAGCTTCGTGCTCGGATAGGCGAAAGGACAGATTTGCGTCTGCAATCCACTGGACAAGAAGGCGTTGGAAGTGGGCCTTGTCGAATCGGGCGGCTAGCTCGTCACGAAAGTCGTCGGCTTTGCGTTTCTTGACGGTAAAACCGTGGAGAGAGGCTTGATTTGGAGGTCGCTCGGGGGGGTGCCATTTGGCTTTTGCTGGGTCGGGATGGGAGATATTGTGGGCTTTGCCTAGATGGCCTTCGATGTTCCGGGTGTTCGATGAAACATAGGCTTTCGGTTTATGGGCTTTCTGTCGTATGCAATGGCAGCAGAGCCAGCAAGTTGGACCAAACCTGCTGCCAGCAGTCCTGGCTTGAACATCATAGCCGTGAGCCCAAAACCATCCGGTGGCTAGCCCACTTCGAGTTGAGAGAACCCATTGAGCGCGGATGGATGGAGAAACTGTTTCCCAGTCTTTCATTGTCGCATGGCTGCTAATTGGTGACGATGACTGTATTCCAATTGAGATTGCCTGGCTGCTCGCCGGTGCAGAACTGACCGGATCCGTTGAGTGGGTGGATGAGTCGGGTTCGGTTGCCATTTCGAGCGTCGAACTATCGCACAGGTCAGACGCGTAGCAGTCAATAGTAGAGGAGTATCGAAACGGCCTTCCCACATGATCTATGGACTACGAGACACGATACAAAATGCTGCTGGCAAAAGGGGGTCGAAAAAGCAAAAAATAGCCAGCATCCAAATCGCAAAGATCGTCGGCGTTGCCCATAGTACCGGAACATCTTCCTTCAGGTAGTTTTAGGTTGGCGCAAGGTACCTGTACATCCCACCAAGTTCTATGCATCTATCTACATTTCGTCTATCTACCAGGTAGCCAGGTAGGTAGATAGATGACCCACATGACCTCTTGGTAGATAGATAGATGTAGATCTATATCTATCTACATCTACATTTCATCTACATCGGTAGATAGATTCCCCACACTGGACCCTGTTGAGCAGGGAGTTCGATCTGGGACAGGGGAGGTATCTTTGGAAATATATACCCTCATCCTTGTCTATATCGATGACCTCGGCAATGTTCGGGTGGGGTTGCTTCTCTAGTGCTCGAAGAATATTTTTTCTTGCCGACTGAGGAGAAGACTGAAGAGCGTCGAGTCGGAGTCGTTCCACCAATCCCTCCGCGAAGCACCTCTGGCAGGGCGGTGGTATGTCTTGCAAGCTTTGAGGACCATGTTGTCGATCATCTCGTAAACGACAGCCGCCGCGTCAGCACCGACCGCATTCAAACCATGTGCACGAGAAGGAAACAACCAAGGTTTCAGGGGCTTAGAAACGATAGATATATACGATCCATCGATATTGAAGTCTATTAATCCCATCTCTATAACACCTCTTTGCGTCTTCGTAATTTGTGAATATTATCCTTACTATTGCAGTATTCATAATCTAGTTAACAAACTCCTCAATATCTCACTACCAGTCTGCTCGTACACCTCCCGTACTGCACAGTAGGAAATGTCAAATGGTTTCCCAGTCACATTGCTTATATACTTGCCCACAAGTCGTCGAGCATCGATAGCATCTGGCTTAATATAACTACGCAGCACACTTCGAAACGCATCAATCTCTGATCTCAGAAACGAGCTATGGAACGGCACGTCAATACCGTCCAGAGGAATAGTGGCGAGACCGCGCTTCAGCTGCGTAGGCTCTGGCTTCTTGGAAGCCTCTTCCGCCCACATGGCTATCACGGCTTGGAGCTCGGTTCCCTTGGCCAAGTGAGAGGGCTCCAACTCAGCCGGATGTGTAGCCATGTAATTCGCCACATGTGTCAGGCAATCGAGCGCTGGGAGTGTCCCGGCAGCGACATACTGCTGCCCTGCTATATTAAAGTTGACCAATTCTAAAAGATTACCGGTAGCAGCAGCGATGGAAGAAACCAGGGTCTGTAGAGACTCCGTGGTCAGACTTTGTCTGATGCGCGACGGGTTAATAGCCATCAACGAGAAGTGTGAGCATCCGTTGGCGTCGCGGGCGACGCTGGACTGCATCACCAGGCCGCGATAGAAGACGACGGAGAGAATCTGCTCAAAAGGCATAATGTCGCCAATGGCACTAAGCGCTGTGTACTCTCCAAGAGAATGGCCGGCAAAGAGGGCCTTGGGGTCGACGAGGCCATTGGATTTGAGGTGGAGAAATTGCGCATTGCCCAGGATGGTGAGAGCCGGCTGAGCGAATTCAGTGCTGTAGATCAGCCCGGCGCCATGTTGAAAGGTGTATTTCGTTGTGGTTGCAGTGATGGTCTTGAATACTGGCCGCGGCTGGCCGTTGCAATCGGTTGTCATGTCCATGTAGTTCTGTCGAATCTTCCGGCCGCGCTGGCCGCCAAAGTGAATGGTTAACTGCTTTGGGTTACGTTTCACGATGTCGCTAATCATAAAACCTAAGCCTTGATTAGCATACAAGCCAGCCAGATAGTAGGGAAAGTAGGCCGCGATTTACCATAGGTTTCGAAGAAGAACTTGTCCGCCGAGTCCCAGACTCCTCTGGCGACCTCTGATGTGGTGTATAGGTCCATGCCCATTCCTGGTGTCTGGCTGCCTTGTCCAGTGAATATGTATGCTGAAGGCTGCTGATCAACCTCGGCTTCACCTACAAGGGCCTTGTTCCCGGTTGTTATATCAGTCGCGTGAAACGAAAGTACTCGCAGACCGTGCTTGGTGGCCGTATGGTTGACTTTCACTTCTAGTCGAGTACCTGGAAGAACCATATCAACAAAAGTGCACTTGTACGATCGCATGCGAACATTCTTATTGATGCCAGCCGCTTTCTCGACTAGTTGCCGCACAGCAGCGCTCGTAAACATGCCGTGTGTGATTGTGCCAGGCAAGTTGGCATATTTGGAAAAGGGCTCCGAGACATGGATAGGGTTAAAGTCTCCAGACGCACAGGCATAACCGTGATTAGTTGCTGGGGAGGTGAAGCGCAGTGACTCCTGATCTCTGAGCGGCTGAGGGTCATCTTTCTGTTTTACCACATCAACAGAAGACCCATGGCGCTTAAGATAGTCGATGACTGGGTTGCCGATCGTCTTTCCGCATTGGTAGTGTACATTGGCAATAATGTGGCGCGTCTTGGTAACCGCATGCTCACGGTAGACTTGCCCGACTGTTTGGACACTGCGATAATTGGAGTCTTGGCCGGGGCGGCTTAGGCTTTTCAACTCGAAGATGACGGTGTGGCCCAACAAATCCGTCTCCGAGTCGAGTAATTGAAACCATTGCTTACTCTTCAACACGGTGACCTTGGCCGGAGTGTTTAAAAGGATGGACGTCTTGGATTCGATCTTCTTCTCGAAGCAGACATCGTGATCAGTGTAGCTGCCTCGGAAAAGAAATTGGGATATCACCTCCAATACTGGTATGGAGTCTCTTTCGATGATTGCGCCAACCTCGACCACACGACCGGCTGGTTCATTGCGGATTGCCAGAATCTCCGCTTGGGTGCTAACACGGTCAAGGCTTCTCAACGGCGCGCCATCACCGAGAATCTTGAACTCGTTCGAAAGATGGACCAACTTCATGAAATCTCCATTAATGGCGGTGGGAAAGATGGCTTTTATCATGGCCTTCCAAGCTACCACAATGGCAAAATCGAAAGGTGCCGTTTGCTCATCCAATCCACACGGCGAAGCCATATGTCTTTCATGTCCAATACTGTCAAGGAAGGATTGTATCGCAGAGGAAGAAATAGTCAAGTCACGATTGTTGAAAACAAAATTTTCCAACGAGGCCTGACCGAACGACTCATCACCCAACTCCAAAAATGTGTTCTCTTCTATGCGATCCAGCTGGGATGGAAGACCAGCTGGAATAGATGGCGGCATTTCGGGCTCACTATTCTCTGGAATGGAGTCACATGGTTGAAGATGTGAAATTGATGGCCGCTTCTTGCCATGCGGGGATGGAAAGCGATCAACCTCATCTGCGCCGAACCATAGTTGGTAGTAGAGAGAGCGAAGTCTCTCGTTTCGACCTTCCGTAATCTCATGTATTGGGTGCAGTGGCATTTCCGGATGATGTGTGAATTTAAATGTCACAGAGACAGTGGCTCGGTCGACGGTCTCATGAGTATAAAATGTCACAAGGATATCCTTCTCTTTCCGAATTTTTAAACAAGGCCTCGAAAAGGATGACAACGAACTTTCTGCCTTCAAGTCAAAGACAGCTATGGCCGTCTCCTCTGGGTTACCGGTTTCTGTGACTTCTACAAGCATACCTTTACTTGGTGAAAGTGCCCTGCGGATTGGATTGGCAACAAGGGTGAAGCCTTGCGAGACGACGCTTGTGGTGAGGAATGTGTGTAGCCAAGTTCCAGAACATCCGGCAATCATTTGCAGCCATTTTTCAGCGTCAGGCAACTGCTCGTTCTCGATGGACTTTGCAAGATGATAGCGAGTCTTCTTGCCTTCATATTGAACGAAGCAATGGCGAGGTGTGAATGGAGCAGTCCACGGCTTGGACGAACTCGCCTGTAACTGGGGAACGCACGCCATGTTGTCACTATAGCGGTCTTTCATGATACTCGAAATCAGGCCGCGGTTGATCGAGTCCAAGATTTCACCAACAGGCTCGTCGACACGTGTTGAGTACTTGGCTGCTACTGGTCCTTGCAAGATGCATGTTCGGCCAGCATCCTCGCCCACAACGGCAGCCAAGTCCTCCGACTGCCACAGTGAGTCTTTCTTGAAGCACACTTCAAAGTCGTCATCCATGTCGAGCAAAAAGGGCGGAGGTTTCTGACCCGGGAGTTTGCACAGCAACACGAGATACCGCGCATCGCTGTAACTGATGACCTGTGTTTCCGCCGTCGGGCATTGGGAGATGATATTTGGCACTGCCTTTTGCGGGTCTCGTAGACCAAAATCTGTTTTGATGCGAGGACTAGATGGCAGTAGCCGGCTGTACATGCGCCTTGCAAAGTCTGCCGTCAACTTCATGTAGCCCACATCAATCCATCGCGACTCTTTGGCCACGTAGAGCAGCTGCACCAGCCGTCGAAGTACTTCCGCATAGGTCATATCCTCCAGGTCTATACAATTTCCCTTGTCGTCGCGCCCGAACCAAACTTTTTGAAAGTCATTATTCAGCTTCTGAATAATGTATGACCTCATCTCTCGGAGTTTTTCGCGTCTCTTGGACTTGTCAGCAATGCTGAAGATTTTGTCGTCCATTTCTTTCCAGAATAGGACGCCTCTGGTTGCTATTTTGTGAATTGGCTGGCCCATCTCGCTCTTGACGGTGACTATACCTCCTGTTGGCTGGCTGTAGCTCTGTTCCCAGGACGATTCATCCTTCACTCCAGGAGCCGCGACAATGGCTTCTTTGCAGCCTCGACTGGTCTTGGCCTCTTTAGCAACCATCATGCGGCTTCCGAGAAGTATGCCATCAAATGGCATCGGGGGGCGGCCAAAGGACATGGACCAAGTGCCTGAGAGATATGGATAGGTATCCGCAGCTCCTCCAAACCCGCTCCCAGCCAGCAAAATGATATTAGAGCATCGCCTAATCCGTGCGTATAGCTTCAAAATAGGATCGTGGAAATCTTCAAAGGAATGGTGGCCTCCTCCTCGACCACCTGTCCATTGCATCAGTATAGGGTAGCTCTCGTCTAGCCGGGCAATGGCAATGACTTGATCAATATCGAATGCGGAGCCTGGTTTGAAAGACAGATACCGAAAACCCATCGCCATGTATTCCCTTGCCACTTCGACAGATGGAACGCCGGCACCAAAAGTGAGTCCGTCGATAGGGAAGCCTTCGGAACGTAGCCTCTGCAACAATGGAATCTGCCACCGAACTTGCTTGGGGCTGGCGTAAATAATATTGACGCATATTCCTCGACCAGCCGGAATAGCATGCATAAGACTGTTAATGGCGGTTGTCAATTGCTCCGCGTTGTGGAAGCCGCCTGCAGCCAGTTCGACATGGTATCCCGAGTTCATGACCGCACTAACAAACTCCCAAGATGAAGTAGTCGGTGTCATTCCGGCTACCATTACAGGAGGGAGTCCCAAGAGGCGAGTCATTCGATTCTCAATTTGCGTCTCGGCCGTTGTAGGTTGGACGAGGCTTGGCGAGTAGACTTGGTTCCAGTTCTCGCTGAAAGTGACCTTTTTGGCAAATATCTCTGATCGATAACCACATTCAGTGGATTTGCCCTCGGCTAGGCCTGCCATAATGACCCTGACACCTGTCCCTTCTTGGTTGCGGTGCAGCATCATTCCTACGCCCGAAAGGCCACCTGGGCCGAAATCGAGAACGTGTGTGGCATTGGTGAAGGCAGTCGACAACGGCCAGTCGTTCAGCTCGCAAAGAATCATCTGAACTAAATCAGGGACAATATTTTGCTTCTTGAGAGTCCTCATGTCTATTCCATTGCTGCTGTGATGTACCGGCAGCTTCAGCTCAGACGCGGCGAGCTGAAGTTTGTCGAGTTCTCGGAGAGCTGCTTCTTGTGCCCCATGTAGATGTGATGTGTGAAATGGAGCAGAGACAGGCAAGAATCGATACGAGAAATCGGGCTTTCGGGCGGAGAAGCTAATCTTGGATTGATCTGTGCCAGGAGCAGCCTTGACCTTGCGCAACACGGAAGACAAGCTATACAGAGACAGCACGGGCCCCGAGACGACAAAATTTAATAGACCATTTTTGAGGCCTATGAAAACGCGCTGATGGGGCTGCAGGCGACTGTTCAGGTCGTTGATGTAGGTTTCAAGCTGCTCCAGACGGCATCCAACGACATTCAGCATGGGTGAGGGGAGTCCCATGCCATTCTTTACGGTTTCTGCCGAGATATTTGAAGGTATAGTGACTTGAGAAGTTGCCTGTTGGGCAGCAGACCCAACATGAAACAGTATGGTGAGGGCTTTGACGAGAGCAGCATCGAAGCTGTCCCAAGTCGTCACTGTTGCAAGAACTGCCGCTACTGCGACGCCTTGGCTATGTCCAGTCATGCCAGACAGATGACCTAGAACATCTCCTGGCGATTTCCTGAGACAGCGACAAATGACGGCAAAGTTCACAAGCTGGAGGAGGCCAATCAACGGGCAGCTGACAGGAGCGGAGAGCAGATAATCTTGATCCGGCGTCGATTGTGGCTCACGAAGCCATTGCATGATTGCCATGCCTTGATAGTATTGTCTTTTTTGAGCGGAGGAAGCGTTTGCTAGCATATCTTGGAAGGTTTGCTCAGCCACGATTAGAAACCTCTCAATAAGAGATCTATATGTCTTGAACACAGTCCGCAACTCCCCAAAGTAATCTAGGGTGTTGCCTTGGCCGCCGAAAATGGCACATGTCGTTGTGGTTTTCTCGGTGGAGGAAGGAAACAGGGCTGTTTCTAGCTCTGCTCGATTATCCTCGCGCTTTGTGCAAACCATAGCGGCCGTGTATGCTTGAATGACAACTTGTCGCTGCTTTGCATTTCCTGGCAGCTGACATGCTAATGTGTGAATATCGGCACCTCTGAGAAAATCTGTTTCCAGTCTCCACAGCAGAGTTTCGATACATTTCTCTCGAGCTTGCAACGACGTTTTACAGCCGTCAATCTCATCTTGCTCTATCAGATGGAGCAAGAATCTGGACACCAACTCAACATTCGATGACGAGGACGTTTCGTCTTCATCATCGGCACTTATTGTTGCCATAAACTCTTCTGTTAAACGCGATATGTAGCTATAATGAGGTTTAGGAACATTCCATCGATAGGAAAAATCGCCATGTTCAATCGTAATATATTGTGAGGCTTTTGATGGATCAAGACCAATGAGTGAGCTTGGAGAGGAATCTGTATTTTCGGAGCCCGTTGCCGTATCCGTGCAACTCCAGAAAGGCGTTGGAGGCTCTGTTACAGCAGCCGAGACATCCATTTGTGAATAAGTATACCGCAGCTTATACAGCGAAAGAACGATTCGAGAGGGTATGGTACAAAAGAACAATGGACAAGTTTCTGTAACAAAGACTGTGCCACACACTTGATCTAGGAGTTGTCGGGCTTCGTCATAGTAATGCGGGCGATTTCATGAACAAGTCTGGGCAACAGAGATTATTTCGTACAAAAGTTGCAACGAAGTATTACGGATCCACTCACGGGCTACAATTTGATGTACCACAGCATCACAGCGCCGTTCTTTTGTATATTCCACCCGCGGCATCTATTGTCTCACCATCCTTGGATGATACTGACCGGGGTGCTTCTTCAGTCATGCTGACGATGCAATCTGCACACCAGGAGAACCTAGCCGCACGAGTGGTACCTGGTTTCCCACGTGTAGAAGTGAGGTGTGGATATTGCATAATGTTGGAACAAAGGCATTCATTGCTAAGAATAGATTCTATGACTCTGAGACGTGTGCCTTGGCTACCAATAAGCGTATGAGTATACACAAGAATACCAGGCTGTGGGTACTGTAGGCACCGGGTTGGTAGTCATCACCTGCATGAACTGCATACTCACACGCGCTCGTCAAAGGGCGTAAAGCAGGTGAACTGGAGTCTTTTCACGCCTCTCGGCTAGCATTCGAGCCATCCTGCTGCTTACTCGACCCCTACATGGGAGGGGTGTGCCCAGCTTACCAATACTACGTGGAGTAAGACACCACGAGCTTTGCACGTGGCGTAAGCAAGGCACCGATTTGAACTTGCCCGTATGACTATGAATGTAAATTTACCATCCCTGCAAAGCAAATGCTGACGCTGTGCTTCTTACCGTCAGCTGTCCGTAGTTGGTTGGAAATTCCGGGCCGCCATGACCGGCTTCCACGTCCCGACTATGCCTCTTTTCAGAAATCCGTTATATTCGTGCCAAATAGCTCGTAGTCTCATCTGCGCCCTGCACAATATCCATCATGGCTGATATGCCCCTGGCAGTACAAGGATGGCGATCCGCCCGAATTGAGGCAACCGAACAGACACACGGCTCAGTCAAAGGTGCCTTCAGCCGTGGCAACCATGCAACATACTGGCGTCTTTGGCATTGCACAACAACAACTGCACATTCAGAAAACGGGTGCTCTCCTTCCGCGCCACGGCAGCTTGAACTGAGCCCTCAGCACAAGCGAAGCTTCCAAGAGTCGAGGACCAAGACTGCATATTCCTTGTTAGAATCCCCCGAATAATTTAGTCTTCTACACCATCATGAGCCTCATTTCGTCAACCTGCGTCGCCGGTGTGGCTGTCGGCCTGACTTTCACCACGGCCATATTCGGGCCCAACCTCAAGTGCCTTCCCGGCATGTACCATGTAGGTGCCAACATTGAATCACTCAATTTCCTGACACGCGCCATTCTTTGCGCCTTGTTCCTTGGTTCATCCTCCAAGTCTGCCGTCTTCATTTGCATGCTTGACGGCTATAAGCTTACCCAGTGCTAATATGCGCATTCGTCTCAGATAAGATGTCTATATTCTGTTCTTGTGTGGAAGAACCGTGCCAAGCTTGATCATGACCAATCTCTATTCAAGCCAGAAGTCCTCACCACCTGGTGCCCCCTCATGGAGATCGACATGAACCTACACAAAACAAACTCCAGTTACTTCTCCGACTTGGACGAAAGCCGGCTGCGGGTTCTGGCTCGAGTCTTCCCCGATTGTCTTCAGCTAGGCGGCGCCAAGGTGAATCTCGCCTTGGGAGGCGTTGCCTGTACCTTCTTCAAGGCCATTTCCCCTCTCCAAAAATACGAGTTGCAATCTCAAATTTTATCGTGGGATGAGAAGTGGCTATACATGGCCAGTTACTTTCTAGTATCCGGAGGCTATCGTCGACTGTCCACCGCTCGAGACGGTCAGGATCAAGATGAAAAGGCTCTTGAAGATGTGGCTCGCTCTGTTGTAATCGCTGCAGTCGTCTCCAAGTATTGCTTCAAGGAGGGTAGGAAAACAGTCGCTCCGGAGACAATGTTGCGACGCAGAAGGATTTTGCGTCCGGAATCAGAAGACGAATTAAGCCGGAAGAACATGGAGGGCATGCGTATTGCTTTGTCGCTGAATCAAATGGGTGCATTGAGGGCCGCTCTCTGACGGGAGGCGGGAAGAAGACATTTGGCGTTCAGGTTAGACCAAGAGATCAGACTATTCAGCACATGAATAAATAAGTACATACAAGTCGATTCCTAGCCGATGGTTTGAAGGCTAGCTGTCATGTAGACGACCGAGGGGGGACGAATGTGTGCGACCCAACTCGTACCTTCCAAAATTCTGAAAATAACGATGAATAAAAAGAAACGACTCGATTGGAATATGATACTGGAACATACTAACAAGATCATGTTCAAATTAAACCCCGCAAAGTACCGCGACGCCATCTACCGACTTGTCCGCAACGCCATCAATTCCTCGAGTGTATTATTCCCACATCCATGCCCACTTCTCATTCGCAGTAGTCGAATCTGACATCTCCTCGTCCTCTTCCTCAATCGTCTCCCCCTTCTGTGCTTCGTAAAGCTCTCTAAACGCCGATGGGCGCTTGAGCAGCTCCTCTGGTGCATCGAACTCTACCACCACTCCGTCATCTAGCACAGCAACGTAATCAAAGTCCACTACAGTGTCGAGGCGGTGCGCTACTGCAATAATGGTGTGTTTTGCGAATTCGGAGCGGATAACTTGTTGAAATAGTGCATCCGTTTTGACGTCAAGACTGTTGCAGTGAAATGGCCGTTAGCAGGACACGTTTTTCCTTGATTCTTGGTTTCATTTGGGAAACGAGGAGGACAAGAATCGTTATGAAACAGCGAACTGGTTGAGAAGAAGGACCCAATCGAACAGAGATGGCAAAGCGAGAAACCAGCAAACATACCTGCTACTCGCCTCATCCATGACGAGCACACAACTCTCTCTCGTCATGGCGCGCGCAAGACACACAAGCTGGCGCTGGCCGTGTGAGAATAAACCTTCAGTCATCATGGCATCAAGGCCACCCTTCTCCTGGACCAATTTCCACAATCCGACTGTCTCGAGCACTCTGATTATCTTTTCATCTGATGCTCGGCCGAATGGATCCACGTTTACGCGGATCGTCCCTGTGAGCAGGTAAGGTTCTTGAGGAATGGCGGTAAGACGCGAGCGCACTTCGTGCCGTGCGAGAGTGGAAATGTCGATGGAGTCGATGGTGATGCGGCCGGCATGGGGATCCAGGAGGCGGAACAGAGTGGAAACTAGAGAAGACTTTCCACTGAAAAAACATAACATTAGCATTCGTTTTTGTGTAGTGGAAAGAAGGGAAAATAGAATCATGACGAACCTGCCGCTTCGCCCGCAAATGCCAATGCGTTGCCCTGCCTTGATGCTCAAGGACACGTCACGGAGGACATTCTTTTCCAGTGATTCGCTACCACGCATAGTGTTAGCATCTGAAAGCAGAATCGCCGTTCAACAGGCTTACTCAAACCGCGCCGTCACGCCTTCAAAAGTGATTGCACCAGCGCTAGGCCAATCGCTCGGCGGCTGTCTTTGCCGCCCGTCGTCGTTGTTCTCCGACTCGGTGCCCTGCTCAAAGCTGCGGACGCGCGAAACAGCACCGATGGATGTTTCCAGTAATGTCCAGTTCGTCACCAGGAACTTCAAATTCGTGCTGAAGCTCACAATGTTCACCAGCGCCAGCCCCATCAGCCCTGTGTCGACAACACCCTTGGCCTCGACGCCAATCGACACAAGCACCACGGCGATGCCGGTGACGATGAGATCAAGGACCAAGCCTAGCCATCTTTGCACACAGAACAACATGTAGTAAGGGCGTTGTGATAGCTCGAGGATGCGCTTGCTCTCCTCCAGATATCCATTCTGCCAGCCAAACGCGCGAATGGTGGCCAGTCCCGCAAGCGCTTCTAGGAAGTGTGAAAATAGAGGCGATTTGGCTTCGATATCGAGCAACCGCAACTGGCGCGACGTGCGGAGGTAATACTTTTGCACGGCATAGACGATGCCAACACACAAGGGAAGAACAGCAGCAACGTAGCGGCCAGTCACGCAGATTAAAACACTTTGGGCGATTATGACTGCGAAAACTGTTGAATCATAGTTAGTAGGGCAATAGTAGCTCGACTGGTTAGACAAGGGCGCTTACTTATGACGGTGTTGATGACTGACAGAGGGAGTTCCATGTCAATGAGCTCCAGGTCCTGACTGAATCTGTTGAGTGTGACGCCAGTGTCGGTCTTGGCGAAAAAGGACATGGGTGCACTGCAGAATTCGATTGCTTGTTAGCAGAGATGATGACTTTGAGGGTTGAGGACACGCACTTGAGAACAGTCCGAAGGAGAGTGTCGTGTACTTTCAGGGCTGTCCTTGGGACCAAGTTGATGATGAGATGCCTTGTAACCATTTCGTCAGCCTGTTCAGTCCAACCGTCGCATTCCGTAATGAGAAACCTACCAGCAAGATGCAAATAGCGCTACAACAGACAGAATGCTAAGGGCGGCGTAGATGCCAACGTAGTATGCAAGCTGTGAACTCGGCTGCTTCAAGTTTGCCGTTGCCCACCAATTAACCCACACCTCTACAAACATCGTGGTCAGTACAGGTGGCAAAAATGAGATGGTTTTTTCTCTTTCAATTCCGCTTTCACTTACGGGGGAAGACAGTCAACAGACCGTAGCACGCAGCGAAGAACATGAGAATTGACCACTTGTACCAGCCGAAAGTGGCTATGTAGTAGTTATACACTGTTCCATCGCCTGTACGTCTTTGCAAGCCTTTTGGAACCTCTGGGGCTATTGCTTGTGACAGCTGAGTATTGATCTGGGTCGTCATGGGGTCTCCCGCAGACGCCGTCTTGCGTTTCGATGGCGCCAGCGCGCGCGTATAAGCACCGGTGGCATGCAACTCGTCGAAGCTGCCCTGCTCGAGGACTCGGCCGTCACTGCTGAGGGCAATGATGTGGTCTGCGGCGGACAGGCGATGAACTAGGGAACTTTCATTCAGCAAATAAGCCTTGACGTTGCCGCGATGAACCAGGAACTCACCAGCGTTGGTTGCCATGATGACTGTTGTCTTTTGTTTCCGGAAGAGGCCGTCGTGGCCGAAGAGGCGCGCAAAAATCTTCTCTTCCGTCGTTGAGTCCAAGCCACTGAAGACGTCGTCAAGGAAAATGACTGCTTTGCGCGAGTAGATTGCTCTTGCAAGCGCCTAAGCAAAGTCAGTAACATATCTCCCGAAGCCAGTGATTGAACTTACCAGACGCATCTGTTGGCCTCCGCTCAACCTGACGCCTTTGCTTCCCACCATGGACATGTCGGATCCATGAAACTGTTGAAGATCGGTATCCAGAGCACACACATGGATGACAGTGTTGTACCAGGCTTCTTCCATCTCCAGTTCCCCCAGAATGTTCTGGCGTACGGTTCCATTCGTAATCCAGGCCGTCTGGCTGCAGTACGCCGCCTCTTGAAAGGCTATATGGATGGAGCCGGAAGTCTTGGGTATCTCACCAAGTAATGCATGAATCAATGTTGACTTGCCGCATCCCACTGGGCCAATAATCATGGCAATTTGCGAAGCCTTGATCTCAAAATTAAGCTCCTTCAAAACCGGCGCCTCGTTGTTGCCATAGCCAACACTTAGTTTGGCCACCTCGATACAGTTTTCCAACCCCTTTCTTCCCATCGATATGATTGACCTGGGGATAATTGGCGGCATTTCAAGCCCAAAGGACGCGTGTTTCTCGTATGTGACGTTGTTCCTGCTGTCAACGTGTACCTCCTTCGCGAGATACTCGCCGATTCGCTGGAAGGAACCGACCGCAGACATGACACCTCCGAGGGTTTCAATTAGTATGGAAACAGGAGAAGCTAGGAGTTCAAACAGTGTCAAGGCAGGAAATAGAATTTCGGGAGTCAGTGTTTGAGAATTGTTGACTTTGGCCAAAACGCTAAAGACGAGGAACGTAATGACAGGACTCAGAGCGGTCGACATGAAAGCTATTTTGCAAATGGTCAATATGCGAAAACAGTCCTCGGGCGGATTTCTTGGCTACTCACATAGGTTGACGACGCGGACAAGCAATTTTCTGAACTCGTATGAAGAACTAATTTCCTCGGATCGCAATTTTCGAATATTGGCCGACAAGTCATTGGTGAGGCCGGACATCTTGACGCCTCTCATCGAGCCCAGCATATTTGCCGTTGCATGTACTCGCCTTTGAATTGCTTCAAGCCAGACGCTCTGACGGTCTCCAGCACCTTTCGCTACCCAGACGGCGCCACCAGTGCAGACTATACCATGTCAGATCAGAGCTACGATTACCGGGGCTAGAGAGAGGCAAGCACACACATAGAGTCACGAGTCCAGTCGCTATAATCGATATTCCGAGTTGACCTTGAAGTAACCACATGGCCAGTGCTATCTCAATGATACAGGCCCAAATTTCATGCACGTTGCGCAATCCTGTGCCGATCCTCTCGATATCAGAACTCATTAGCGTGACGGCTTTGGACTCGTTTGAAGACGACGTGCTGAGTTTGAGGGTATGGTCGAAAATCTGGCTAATTAGGGTTCCTCTAATCATTGTGATGAGACGAAATGCTTTGTGCTGTGCTTTCGTTCCGCTGACCTGTAAAGAAAACCAAGTGTCAGTCGACCATCGCCAGGGAGAGACAGACTTTGTCCGTCACGGATCAAAATATCGCTTGTCTTACTGCAATTCCGACATAAACAATGACATACGCTGCGATCAGCCCATAGCCCGAGTTTCTTGAATGCTCGCCATTCAGCTCGGAGAGGTAGACGACAGCAGACTGAACCAAGAACGGTTGGGCAAATTTGAAGCCAATCAGACAGAGCCGGGGAATGACGGCGGCCGCGAGCTTCCATCGAAAGTGAACGGCATACGTCACGAGGAGCGAGTGAGACATCTTCTTGTTCCATCTCCTCCACTTGTGCCAGAGCGCCTGGAGCTTGTTCTGATGGGTATTCGGATCCAGAGACCTGTCGTTGGCCTCCAGCTCCGTAACAACCAGCTCTTTGCTGAAGCCACGGATCAACGTTGGACACAGCCAGAGAAAGAAGTTGCGGTTGAAAAAACCGGCCGTGGCTTCAGACGGATACGTGGCGTATTCGGGAAGAAGAATACTTTGCTTCTCGACGGCCTCGAGGACCAAGCAGACGACTTTCAAGCCAATCGAGGCGCAGAAGCCACTGGCAAACGCGGCATTCTGTGAGATTGCCCAGAGGGTGCGCGCCCGCGCAATGTCGAAAAGAAGCGAAAAGAAGAAGTAGGCGTTCAAAAGCAGAGACGGCCGGACCGAGCGCACATGCTCGAGATGAGATGAAACCCACATGATGGCCGCTCCCAGCAGGTTGACTACAGCACATGCCAGCGATGCTGCCGTAGTCGGGGTGCCGGGAAGGGCTGCAATGGCAACGAGCGCAATCTGGACTGTTGTGAAGACGGTGAATGCAACCTTGACCAATTTGCGTTAGCTACTGGACGGGCGAGGGGATTTTGATGGCAATTACCAGTTTGGCTTTCTGCAGTAAACCTCCAGAATAGACCTTTTGAGGCTGCTTGTTCAAATACAGAAGCCGATGAAGCAGTAGGAGAATGGTAACGCCCATCGGGGTTATCGAGAGGATAGCTTCTTGGAATAGAAGCGTAAAGTCAAAGTTGTCCAAACATCCCTCGACAACTGGCCCAAAATCGTCTTGGACAGCAATACTGCAGCTTCCAGTCACGGAGCGACCAAGTAGTCGATCAAGGACGAGCGAAGCCATCCTTGCCGCTGCTGCCAACGAGGTTCGCTTTTGCCCGATGAGCGTTTGGTGTCGTCGTTGAAATTGGCCAAGTTACAAGGGGAATAGAAACGGGCAAAAACAGACAAGTATCACGCAGCGTTCTCTTGTCGTATGGATGTGTGGCACATGGGACCTGCAGAATCACAACTGATGGTCGGTCTAGGGTGGTACTCTGGGGGAATAGATGCTCTAGGGGTTGCTCGGCCTGGTCAGATCAATATCTTGGGCACATCCTGATCTGTAGACCCCAGACGATGGAAAGTGTGCGCGTGCGCAAAGCATACAGGAGCTTCTCAATGACCACACCTGCATACGTCTCGAGGTACGTGGCTGAGGAAGGCTGACGCGTAGGACTGAAATGAAATGAAGCATACACGGGCCACTAGCAGAAGTCTCGTGCCCAGCTTTTCCTTCACCGATGACTTCCAAGGCCTGCCATCGTGTTGGATCCCAGCCCGTGTCGCACGCCTCTACCATGGTCCTCTGGCAAGTACGCCGACATGCCCGACGAAAGGGTGTGGTATTAGCGAATCGTAGCATGTCTGGCTTGCCGTGCTTACCGTGGATCTACCCGTGACCGTTCACCTCACATGGTTGTATGCACACGCCCCTCTGGAAATGGCTGACGTTGCTTTGGTGACAACTTGACAAGGGTGGTGTGAAGCTGAGAGCGCATCACTTGGTAGTACAAGTTGAATTCGTGTATGCGCCGACGGGACAGGCAATAAGCACCAGTCCAGTCCCTTGACGTTCCATGTGGAGCAAACATTTGAATCCTAGGAATATCAACTTGACATGCCACCGATGAAATAATGTAAGCGCTCAGCCGTGCCCTTTGGACGGCGAGTCGCCTGCGCGAAGCTCAACGTAGGGACTACGAACAAGTCATCATGTCAGCAAGTAAAGCATACTCCCAGGAAAAATAAAATCGCTTTATTGAGAAGCTATTAGATGGTTTGGGGCAAATGTAGCGGCTGCTCTCAGCATTTCCGCATTCGATTTGAGCTCGCGCCAGTATACCTGCCATTGGAGTTTATGCCAATTGCCTCGACAATCCTCTTTTCCCAGGACTCAACAAGACTCAAGCTTTGAGACCCCACTAAAGACAAATGAGGTGAAGCTGTTTCCAACAAGACATTAAAGAGAATAGAAACTATTCCTCGCGGATTTGGCAAAGCCCAAACCTAGATACCCGGTAGTTGGTCAACACCAACACAACGCCAGCCTCTCACAACCTCTGTCCGGCTTTTCCCTCCAAAAAAAATTGACACATCTCAGAAAAAAACGCACCCATGGCTGCTGTCGGTGAAACGTTGCTCTTGGAGAGCACAGATTTCCAAGAAACTGGCAGCATTCACACTGCCGTCTCGCATATGGATGATATTTCCGCCCTGCAAAGCCAGCGGCGGTCGGTCAACATCGCTTGGAGCCACAATGTCGAATCTCTGCAACGATTTTGTCATGAAAATGAATTTCAGTTGCCCAACGTCTTCAAAGCCGCCTGGGGACTTGTACTTGGCAAGTACCTTGGCCTGGACCACGTTGTCTTCTCGTCGTTGGTACAGGATGGCAGCATCGATGCCGCCCCGACATCCTGCCAGCTTCTCCTGGACGAAACAGTCTCGATTCTGAACCTGTTGAGAAATCTGCAACTTCAGACAAAAACCCTGGACGCTGAAAAGAGCCCCAAAACAGGGAATAATTCACCTCTGTCGGACAGTCAACTCGTGTTCCAAGTCCACCAACCCGGAAAGGTGGTTGCGGCTGGGAACCAAAGTAGTCGCAGCACTGTCAGTATCCCAAGTCGTGCGGAATCGGAGCAAGTGTGAATAGTTATTTTTCCAACTAACTGGCTGTAGGGAAACATTGTTTTGCTGGTTCAGGCTTCGGACAAGATGCTCAGCATGACGCTCAGTTATTCCACATCCACCCTTGCCGAGGAGGAGGCTGTCAATATCGGCGCCACATTCGCCAAGGCCGCATCTCTCATTGTCCTCGATCCGAATCAAAGGCTCCATGACCTGGATCTAGTCAGCGACCGCGACCTGGCTTCAATCTGGGGTTGGAACGAAACGCAGCCTCGAGTAATCGACAGCTGCGTGCACCACATCATACAGTCGCGCGTTGAGCAGCAGCCGGATGCTCTCGCCATCTGCGGCTGGGACGCATCCATGACATACCGTCAGCTCGATGATTACTCCAATTGCCTAGCTCATCATCTTGTAGGGTTGGGTATCGGCCCCGAGGTTATTGTCCCTCTCTGCTTTGAGAAGTCTGCATGGGCCATTGTCGCCTTGTTGGGCGTGGTCAAGGCTGGCGGAGCGTTTGTCTTCATTGACCCTTCGCATCCAAAAGGCCGACGTGATGATATTATTAGTCAAATCGCCTCCACTTTGGTCTTGACTTCGGTTGCACAGGCGGATCGGTGGACAGACTCGAGGCTCAAGGTTGTCCCCCTGGGGCCGCAGTCAGTCGATGCATTGGCACACCAAGCTCAACCTCCCGTCACGGCAGTGTGCCCAAATAACATTCTCTACGTCATTTTTACTTCGGGGAGCACCGGCCGCCCCAAGGCTTGCGTCATTGAGCATTCATCCTTTTGCAGCGGAGCCGTAGCGCAGGCAGAGGTGGGCAATATGGATTCCTCGAGTCGCGTTCTCCAGCTGGCATCGTTTAGTTTCGACGTGAGTCTGTTGGAGATTATGACAGCATTGATGCATGGAGCATGTATTTGCATGCCCAGTGCTGCATCGATGAATGAAGGGGTAGCCAAGCTCATCAACACGTTCCAAATAACCTGGGCCTTTCTGACTCCATCTCTGGTCAAAGTCATTGACCCAAGAGACGTTCCTGGTTTGAAAACGCTGATTTTGGGCGGCGAGGCATTGTCAAAATCTGACATAGACACTTGGGCCGAGCATGTACAGCTGGGAAATGGCTATGGTCCAAGCGAATGCTCCGTTGCTGCGGCCGGAAACCCCAACCTGACCCCGTCAACAAGTCCTTGCAACATCGGACGTGCAGTTGGTGGCCTCTGCTGGATTGTGAATGCTGAAGACCACAATAAGTTGGTCCCGGTTGGCTGCGTCGGAGAGTTGCTAATTGAAGGACCAATTGTTGCCAGAGGATATCTAAATGCTCCTGAAAAGACGGGAGAGGTATTTATTACGGGACCGGATTGGGGCCCTGTTACAAAACAAGGAATTCCTAGACGATTATACAAGACGGGAGACTTGGCACGATACAATCCTGATGGCACGATTCACTTCATCGGTCGCAAAGACACCCAAGTCAAGCTTCGAGGCCTACGCATCGAGCTGGGTGAGATTGAGCATCATATATCGGTGCATGGCCTTACACAGCACGCGATCGTGGTCTTACCAAAGTCTGGTCCTTGCAAGGAACGCCTAGTTGTCGCGCTCTCACTGAAAGATTTCCTGCCCGACACTTCTAAAACGTCCGATGTCCGGTTGATCCCAGAAGAAGCCCGAGAACGGGCGAGTGAACAGGTTGCAGACATCAAAGAGCAGCTTAGCCGACACGTGCCTCATTATATGGTCCCTGAGACTTGGATCGTAGTCGAAGCAATTCCACTCATGCTCTCCGGCAAGATGGCGAGGAGCCAAGTGTCCAAGTGGATTGCTGAGATGGATGATGAAACATACGACCGAGCTGTTGGAGTTCAGTCACAGGGTGAAGGAGCAACGGAGATGACAGAACACGAGATGCAACTGCAGCTCGTATACAGTGACGTTCTTAACCTGACGCTCAGCCGAATCCCGCTCGACAGATCATTCTTGAGCCTTGGTGGAGACTCCATTTCGGCCATGCAGGTCGTTTCACGATGCAGGTCAAGAGGAATGGCCGTCACCGTAAAAGACATTATTGCTCTCAAGGGAATTTCGGAACTCGCATTACGTGTGGTTCATGTTACAAATTCAGCACATGACCAGGAGGAGAGCTTCGATATGCCATTCGCCCTCTCCCCCGTCCAGCGAATGTACGTCGCCACCACATATTTGGCCTCGAATGGATCTTCCACGCGCTATAATCAGAGTTTTTTCCTGAAAATCACTCGAAACACAGGAGTTGAGGAGCTGCGCAAAGGATTTCAAATGGTAGTCGCCAAACATTCCATGCTCCGTGCCCGATTTATCGAGAGTCAAGACGGAAGCTGGCAGCAAGTGGTTTTGAAACAAGTAGAGGGCACATACAATTTCGTGGTGCATAATGTCACCGCAGCGCAAGATGTAGATGCCGTTATCGAAGATGCGCAATCATCTTTGGATCTCATCCGCGGACCGGTCTTTGCTGCGCATGTCTTCAACGTCAAGAGTCGGGGTCAGTTTCTGTTTCTTGTTGCTCACCACGCCATCATCGACTTGGTGTCGTGGCGTGTCGTGATGAAAGACCTTGAGGACGCGGTCACGACCGGGGAAATCGCCAACCATGCATCATTGCCTTACCAGAAATGGCTTCAACTGCAAGCGGACAACGCCAGGGACCATGGAAGTCCCGACGAGGTTCTCCCTTTCAACGTCACGCCACCTGATATGCAATATTGGGGAATGGAACATCAAAAGAACTACATTTCGGATACTTCTGAAGATACGGTCAAGTTGGGTCTAGAATTGACCGAGTCTCTCATGGGAAGCCAGTGCCACGCAGCGCTTCGCACAGAGCCTATTGATCTGATTCTATCGATTTTGATGTATTCGTTTGCTCACGTGTTCAACGACCGTGCCACGCCTCCGTTCTTCCGAGAGAGTCACGGAAGAGACTCATGGACGCAAGAGATTGACATTTCTGAGACTGTGGGTTGGTTCACGACCATGTTTCCATTATGCACCAGCGCCACTTTTGAAGATGATATTGTCGAGTTTACGCGTCAAATCAAGGATAATCGACACGCTATCCCCGCGAATGGACGTCCCTACTTTGCCTCCAGATTCCTGAACCAGGAGGGCATGGAGGCTTTCGCCGATCACTCTCAGGTAGAGATCTGTTTTGACTACCTCGGCCTGTATCAACAACTTGAGAAACCTAATGCATTGCTCCGCCAAGAACCTCGTACCGTGACGGCAAATACATCCGATATTGGACCAAATGTACGGCGTTTTGCACTGATTGAGGTCACTGCCGAGATGATGAATAATCAGATGCAATTCTCTTTCGTCTACAACCACAACATGAAGCATATGCCAAAATTGAAGGAGTGGATCACAAGACGTATCACGTCATAACCTTCAAATAACACAATAAAGGCTCAACGGCCACCATGTCCAACGAAGACAGTAGTAACCTCCATGAACGCGATGAATTACAACCAGAACACCTCAACATCAAAGTAACGGATAACAACAACCAAATGGTCTTCAAAGTCAAGCGAAGTACCAAGTTGGAAAGGCTGATGAACGCGTTTTGCGACCGTCAGGGCAAGTCGCCTAACTCTGTGCGATTCCTATTTGAGGGTTCGCGTGTGCAGCCTACCGAAACTCCAGATGATGTATGCCAGCTCTATTCCCTTCATCTTTCTGACCGTGCATTTACCCCTTACGCTGTGAATTTCGGAGAAATTGTGAAGTGCTAACTTTCATTTGAACAGCTGGAAATGCAAGACGGTGACACTATTGAAGTCCACCAAGAACAAATCGGCGGTGGAGATAAGACGAAGTGCAACATGTAGTCCAATGCTCAGAGATGAGCAGAGGTGTTGGAAACAATCATTGCTCCCTGTCGACGGTTTCCAAGGAGTGCAAACGGCGGCACCATGTGTCTTCAGATGGCTTCACACTGATTCATTGCCCATCGGACTCGAAGCCAGAGTGCGAGATGTTGAAGAATTCCTGCTCACAAGGCAAGGAGATTTCTGCCAACAACATACCAGAAAAGTGGAACTGCCTACCACGTCCAGCACTGGTAGGGAATATGCATCGTAGGCAGACTGTATTTTGCCCTCCCAGATACAGCAATTTTATTCACCTAGTCCTCTAATGGAAGTCTACCAATGGCTTCCTGTGCGGCGGTCATAGTAGTGTGTAGCGAATTTGTTGCGGATTCCGTCGCTGGAGGAGCACTTGCTGTCGTGGGAGTGCCTCGCGTTGTTGCGTGTATGTATGAGTCAATAGCAGATGTTCCAACAAACAGTCATTGAGGCCATTTACGAAATAAAGAGTTTTCGTGACGGTCCGAGTTGTTACGGGCGATGCATGTCCGGAAGAGGGAGGAATGATAAGACAAGGGATTGTTTGCTCAGCTCCGCTGAGATGCTCTAGCACCACCAGCGGTTCCTTCTGTTCTTCTCTCTAGGTCCTTTCGATGGGGTTTCGACAAACTGGGCACGTATTGTGCTCTCTCAGCCATAGTCAACGCAATTCTCGTGAAACCAATGCCTGCACGGAAGGACTACAACTGTCTGGCGCACCTTAATTTCATCTGTGCAAATCGAGCATTCCACCCTGCCTTCAGGCCCAAGGAGTTCCCTGTCTACAGTTCTGCGCTCTAAGCTGTCGATCGCTCCTGGCAACGCGGGCGGAGCAGCACTTGACTGCGGGTTGGCTTCCATAAGCTGGGTGATGAACCGATCAAGCGCCTCTTGAGAGTAGACAGCATCGCCCATCATGGTAATACCCGGGCTAAAGCGGCTTGAAATCTCTTGTAAGTTTCTAGCAAATCCAAGTTGGGTACCAACTTCACCTGGCACTTGTGGCAGCAATATATCCCGGATGGCATTGGATAAGATGCTTCGCAAACTGTTAGTTTCTAGACTCTGGACTATGTGAAGCCAACAGGATGACAATACGGCTGCTGTGCAAAACTTTTGGTTGCTATGAGCTAAGGTACGTACGCTTGAAAGAGATCAATATTACGCCGGTTAGAGGGGTCTTCGGAGGCAGTTTCTCCACCGGGGGCGCCAGATGTGAATGTAGTTGTAGTACGTTGGATCTGTGGTAGTGCGTAGGAGTCATCGTCCGCGCCTGTAAATACACTTGTGCTCTCATTTTGTCGAGGTTGACTGAATCGTTGAGCCGTGTCTTGGAGCAGCTGGAACGTAGGATCAAAGGATGGACCACGATGTCTATCTACCGTGCCAGTTCGAGGAGTTCTGCCGAAGTGAAAGCCGAGCAAACCCAGGTGCTCTTGTATATAGGTTTCATCTGGAACCGAGTCTTCTGCGAAGGGCACCGGGAAAAGTTCTGGTGGTGCCGGGTTTGATGCATCGCCTATACTTCGCGGGTCATTCTCTGGGCTCACCTAGACAGGGTTCGATCAGTGAGACAGAATAATAGCAGGTAGATATAATACGTTAGAATACATACAATTTCAGTTATCTCACTTTCACAATATGGGCACGTCAAGCCATAGTCGTCGCCATACCATTCGTTACAGCAGGCGTGGCAAAAGACCACTTCCCGACTGGAGGTGGCATCGAGATGCCCGTCGCGGTTGTCTCGAGCAGCCATCTGGCCTTCGGTGGCGGGTGTGGGCGGTAAGAGCACTAGGACCTAAGTCCACTCGGACGCCTGCAAGCAGCTTCGCACGGAACGCTAGAGTGAAGAAGGCCGTATGAGGACTGTTCGGTAGGACGCGGCCAGGTTGGATCGGACAGGAGAAGCAATGGCGAAATTGGGTCGCGGAAGTTGACGACGAAAGATGAGGAAGATGAAACGCAGAGTCAGGCGCAAGTTGATTCTCCGTTTTGGACGGCAAATGGTAATCAAGTGAGGCTGACTGTTTCATTTCTGGCCTTGATGCAGAGGTGAGATGTTGGCGCAACTTTCAATCATCCAATGAATCGTTGACGACACGCGCCACGGCGGCACACACCAACCTCGTAAAAATTGCCAACCGCGTCCAACGAGCACGTACACAATCCTTGTCAGATATATTTTGCTGAACGCCGCAGGCGGCATAGAGAGCCAGCGCGGTCGCGATGGTTGGACTCGAACATCTCGCGCTTGCCTGTCATCGCTATACCCCCTTTTGCGCAAGCACTGTGAAGATGCTAAGAACACCCTGGTATACCAGTCGAGAACCAGAGGACATCGTAGTGACAAAATTGACTCCAATCTGTCATGTACCTTCGGAAGTTTGCAGAGCGAGTCACTCACGACCCCTCTCATTCCACAAAATAGCCATCCTCCCCCCCCTCTTTTCTTTTGCGGTGTCTCCAACAAACGGGCTTGGCATCGCGCCCAAGAACTCTGACTCCTGCAAGGACTGCTGCATCCTTCGGTCGTATCCATGCGTGAAAGATATTGAAACAATTTAGCCACCGCTGTGCTTGTTACTGGAGATGCTAATTCAACCAAGCGCGGAGGGGTCCATGCATCTCCGTCCCACAGCTAGGCTGAATCTACTGCGGAGCGGCAAGCAGCCGTTCGACGTCCAATACCCGACTATTACCCGAGTCAAAATTTCTCCCCTCAGCGAGGTATGAACAAGGATTGTGCATAGATAACTATGCGTTACGGCATGCGACATGGACGTTCAGACGGATTCACGAGGTGAGGCCCTATCACCCTATACTCACACATTTCAGGCCTCACGTAAGAAACTAACGTCCCAGCTTTCCAGATCAGGCTGGCCCTGCACGTATGGTCGAGGATGTAGAAAGACGCTTTGGAAACAGGTGGTATGGAAAGGATGGGCACGGTCTGAGTAGGACCAAGTACATCTTTCCGATTGATGAGGTAAGGTCAACAAGACGCAGTTTGGGAGCTCTTCTGACCATGTTCTGCACAGGAGGAACGCGCCCGATTGGATGTATTTCACAAGATCTTCCTTATGGCTCGGGGTGATGTCCTGTACTCATCACCTCTTGATACCACAAAAAAACTGCGGATCCTCGATTTGGGGACAGGAACGGGGCATTGGTCAATAGATATGGCCGAGTAACTCCGTTGTCCATCTTGTGGTGTAGCAGAGACGACGTCTAACGCATTCACCTTAGGGAACTGCCAGAAGCATCCGTACTCGGGGTAGACATGAACATGATTCAGCCAAAAAGGTGAGGATCAGCCACGGAGCCGGCTGTGAAGGTCCTTCGCTAACAAGGGCAGGATCCCACCAACCATGATGCCTCCCCTGGAAGTTGACATAGAAAGCGATTGGGAGTCCCTCGGGCATGACTGGGACCTGATCCACGCCCGAACACTATTCGGGAGTATCCAGTGCTGGAACTCCCTATATAAGAAAATCTATGAGTCCGAAATCAGCAACCTTGACGTGGTCCGTCATGAACCCGCTAACATCTCCTTTACAGGCATCTTAAACCAGACACGGGGTATTTCGAGCATATAGAAATAGACTGGGTACCGAGATACGAGGACGGAATTGTTCCATACAAGTGCGCACATATTGACTGGACGGACAAGCTTTTATGCGCAATGGATCAGCACGGCCGCAGCATGAGAGTGGAGCCAAAGCGAACTCGAAAACAGCTCGAAACTGCTGGGTTCACACACATTCACGAAACATCGATCAAAGTTGGTTTCACTCCTTGGTCGGATGACCGCCAAGAGAGGCGCATAGCGTTGTATCTGCGGTCTGGATTTCAACGCGCTATTAGGGCTCTGGCCTATGGTCCCATGAACACGTATCTTAGCATGTCTATCAGAGATATCGACTGTCTTTGCGATGCCGTCCTTGACGAGTTATTCGCCGTTGATGAATTCAACGCTCCACGATACAGAGCCTATTGCCGAATGTGAGTTACAATATGAAGGTCTACGGCGCCTCACGCACTAATGAATGACAAGATATATCTGGACAGCCAGGCGCCCTTCTTAATCACCGGCATCGAAACGGGAATGAACGGCTGACATCTTTGCCAAGCTTTGTTGTGGAACGAATTCATACTTTGAGGCCAACACGTACAGTAACTCGCGGTGTTGGGAAGCAGGACCACCGTATTCCTCCTCAAAAGTTCGTACGGGGTGAACTTCTACGTCAAACTGTTCGGAGCAGAGACTGCTTTGAGGAGGCACTTCGTTACCATGCTTTACAATATTGTCGTGAGCTACATACGTTATGTTTCATGAAAGGTGCTAATGCGGTTTGGGGGATCAGCTTCTGTCGGCAGCCTCCACCCTACTACTGGACTTTCACGAGCGTCTCCGAAAATTGCAACGACTGGAGTTGGCCTCTCGCAAGCAAACAGACCCATAGACCGCTCAATTCCGTCCCTAAAGACTAAATCAACTGAGCATCTCTCGCGGATATGCTCTTTCTTTACAGGATTGATGCCATCGATACCCCTGATGCACTTCTCCGATATAATGCGAATAGTATCGTCAGAATAGTAGAGGACGTTCGTCCACAGCTTGCCGCCGCTTTGGCGAAAGAACACACTTGGATCTCTGACTTCTACAGCAGCATCACCATCATCATTATCGGGGTCGAGGTTAAATTGGACTTTAATGCAGGTCCCTGCCAATCTAACCTCCTTTCTTTGCTCATCGTATAGTTCAGGGCCCCTGAACGATTCAATCAAACCAGGCTTTAAGTAGTGGGAATCACCCGACCAGTAGAGGGAGATGGTCCTCCGAAAGACTCATTAGCGCCTGGAGCTGGCTCCAAGATGTGAATGTGTCCATCCCGCCACGCCCACTGCGCTCCCCCTGTACTTTCTCGGCTGATGGGCATCACAGAGTCGCTGGGTATGTCTCATGTCGGGATGACAAGTCAGGTATTTTATATCCCAATCTGATCCTTGACCCTACCAGTGCGAGCTTTGCCCGCAGTCGCTAGAATTGCAGCACACCACCTTCACTGTGCACGCGGCCCGACTACAAGGCTGGTTAGACATCCACACAGCAAATTCTCCTCGCGACAATGCTGCTAGGTTGAGAAGCACAGCAATCCAAACCAATATTGTCTTGACGGCGATGCGCGTTCGGCTTGCCACCGTGGCCTTCGTGCGTAACCACGCCTTCCAACCTGCGGCATAGACTTCTGCAAGTATGGCTGGACTAATCCTGGTAATTGGAGGAAGCGGCCTCTTGGCAAAGTCGAAGAGACATGCACATTAATGCATTGTGTCCGGAAACTCCACGTCTACCCTAGACTGTAAACCGCCTGTCACGGCACAATGCAAGCACTCAACTCTCCTCCTACATCTACAGGGGTACCTACCTTGTAGACAGACAGCGACGTAGAGAATAAACACTTTCGCATTAAGCAAAACTTGCAAAAACATCCCGAGCGCTGCTGCGCTGTCGTGGCCATGGTTATCTCCCAACCAGCCACGCCAGAGCGTGGCGCTGGGGCTCAGCTTGACCAGCAGTACCCGGATAGCTTCAACTTCAGAGCTCGTCAACAGCTCCTGAAAACACGCCCTCCGGTAACCCTGCAGCCATTTCAACCCAGCTGCAGCCCAACCCGCAACCTCCCCTGTATTATTACTTTCTTGGCATGGAATTGTTAAGAAAGTAGACTAAATTACACCAATTTGCTTAACACTACTCGAAAACTTCGTTTTTTCTGCGCGTTGCGCAGCTGCGGCGGCGGCGATGGCAACGGCCACCTCCAGCCCGCCATACGAGCCGGATTCATTTGATCTCGGCATCTACACACCCAAGAACTTAGCTCGAGGCGCCCGCGCAGCCCTCCTCCGAGACAGCTCCCCCGTGGAGACCACCGACATTGGCGTTTCACCCGCACGTGGAAGGACGGCCCAGACGCCCTCGTCGCCACTCACCCGGATGTGCAACGCTGCCATTGCGGAAGGACATCAGCTCGACGAATTCCCTGCACTGCCTACGACGGTCACACACGAGCAGCGATCACCCATTGACATCACCGATGCAGCTAACCAGCTCGTCGATGAGCAAGTCGCCGCCTACAACGCCAAACTCAGGGTCTTCCGAACCTTCTGCGCACTTTTCAACGAGGCTGCCAAGGAATTTACTACCGGGCCGGAACGCGACTTCGCTAAGCACTTCTCCAGTAGCTTCCTCGAATTCTGGAAACAAACTCTGGCCAACACCAATTGTGCATCTACACCAACCTACAGCAACATTGCTGCGAATGCCACTGCCCCTTCGACTCGGTTTGCCACCCCGAACACTGCCCACCCACCCACCACAAAAACCTGCTGCCACTTACCGCCAAGGGCAACGACCACCGGTGCCCGCCCCACCTCGAGAAGACCTCCGGGTCTTCATCCGCCTTGAAGCCGACGCTCCGGCCAGAAACCACATCGGCTACGCCATCCGAGCTCATGTAGCCAGCAAGACGGGCCTTGAGCTCAGTCGAATCCCGCAAGTCCTCCAAGTAAACACTGGATGGGCCATCCGTGCCACAGACAAACTCACCCGCGATCTGCTTGTAGAACGCCAAGCCGAATGGGCCGATGATCTCGGGGCAACGGCCGTTGAGACAAGCCAAAAATGGTACACCTATGCCGTAGACAACTGCCCTCGAAGACTTACCGACCTTTACGGAAACGAACTGAACTACGATGCTGCCGTCCGTGACGAAATAAACAACCAGACGGGACTCACGCCGGTCAGCATCCGAGTCCCTCGCCGGGACAACGAACAGCTTCCCTACAAGACACTCATCATCTCCTTCCTTGAACCGACAAAAAGACCTTGGAGCCTATTCGGCACCAGCCGATTAGCCAGACACATCGAGAGAAGCAACCCTCCCAGACAGTGCGAGAACTGCTGGGACTACCACACACGACATGCGTGCAACAGACAAACACGATGCAAACGCTGTGGGAAGACAAACCACGCGAGTGACAGTTGCACTGCCCCAGAGCAGTGTGCCAACTGCCTCGGGCCACATGCCGTGGACCTTGCGGCATGCCCGGCTCGGCCAAAGAGAGCCCATGGCCTGCTTCATCGTCTCCCCAAAGAACAACGAGCATTAATCAGACAGATGGGATCCCGCCTTTTTCAACAACACCAGGCTGCACAGCAGCGACAGCAATCTCAGACGGAACCTAGCGGCCAGCCAGCATCAGAGGCCGCCGCAGAACAACAGCGTGCTCCAGTGGCAGTCATGGAGGTGCCTCAGGAACATGTCAACCCCCAAGCCTTGACCAACTTCTTCAGCTGCACCCTACCAGTTCTGCCGTCGTCGTCCCCGATGCGCCCCAGGGCCGTGGAACTCGGACCAGAAGCGGCTCCGAGACGTCCTCTGCCGACATCACCTAAGCGGCGCCGTGCTAATACCAACCCGTCCTCTCCATGAGTCGGCGGCCAAGGATTCACAATTCCGATAGGAAGACGCTGAAAGTCTTCCAAGCCAACGTGGGCAAGATCCCGCCAGCCCACGATTGCGCCCTGGCACTGGCTGACTCCGAAAAATATGACATCGTCCTTCTCCAAGAACCCTGGACAGAGGCAAAGAACGCAAGATGCCTCACCAAGACTCACCCAGCCTACGACACCTACTCACCCGTAGACAGCTGGGATAGCAATGACACGCGGCCGAGGGTCATGACATACATTCGTAAGGACTCACGCATTCTCGCAGACCAGAAACGACCGACAGTCACCCGAGATATCCTGTGGCTTATGGTGAACGGCGTCACAATCGTCAACTTCTATCGCCAACCGCGCTACGACGTCTCCCTGGACGTCCTGCTGCGGTGGTCGGCACCAGAAAGGACCCTTGTGGCTGGTGACTTCAATGCCAAGCATTATTCCTGGCAAACCGGACGACTGGAGGGCCGTGGAGAGGACATTGCCACCTGGGCAGCGGAAAACGGCCTGAATCTCTTGAATACGGCGGACGTGCCGACAAACCCGCATGGCAACACAATCGACTTGGCTTTCTCCAACATCGCTTTTGCATCCGCGGCTGTGGAAGACCATCTCGCCACGAGCTCTGACCACTTCACTCTAAGTCTCACGCTTCCTGATGTTAGCCTGAGCCTCCCACAGGTGCCGGGCAAAGTGCGGGTAACGACCGAGGAGGAGCTGGAACGCTTCAAGGAACTCGTTGCCGCCGGAGCTTGTCGAGTACCAACAGACACGGCAACAGCCTCGCAGCTTGACGCACTTGCCGCGGCGCTTGTGGACCTCCTCCAGTCGGCTGCCAGAGCAGCCGGTCGTCGCGTACGGAAAGGAACGCGAAGTGCGCCGTGGTGGACCGACGAGTGCGCCGAAGCCGCCGCGGGATACCGCGCCGTACGAAGAATCCTCCCTTTGGGATTCAGCCAGGAAGTCCAACTAGCAAGAAGAGAGTTCCAGCGTGTGGTCCGCCGAGCCAAGCGGCAGTACTGGCGCAACCTCATTGACGGTCTCGGATAGCATCGGTCTATAAGGCAGTCCGGTGGCTCAAATCACCAGGAGCCTTCCAGCCTCCACCACTTCAAATTGGTGACGATGTATACGAAACCCAGCTGGATAAAGCGAATGCGCTGAGACGCAGCACTCTTGAACGCCGCACGGCAGCGGATGACATTACGGACCCATGGATCCCGGTGCGCCCAGTCCGGAAGATACCTTTCGCCCAAGAAGTCACGCTGGAAGAAGCAGAGGACGCTACGATCAAGACGGGCAACACCTCGCCCGGAGCCGACAACATCACGGTCAAGTTGCTGCAAGCAGTATGGAACATCATCGGGGGACACGTCTGTCGCCTCTATCAAGGATGCCTAACAGTTGGCCATCACCCTGGAGTATTTCGAGAAGCAGAAGTAGTCATGATCCCCAAGCCGGGAAAGAGAAATCTGTCGTGCCCCAGGGCTTGGCGCCCTATTTCTCTGCTCTCCTGTCTTGGGAAAGGCCTTGAGCGGCTGATCGCTCGCCGTCTAGCGTGGGCATCGATCCACTATGCAGTCCTCCACCCACAGCAAGCCGGCGCGCTCCCGAAACGGTCGGCCGTCGACCTAGTCGCCGCGCTGGTTCATGATATCGAAGAGGCATTCGCACGCGGAGAGGTGGCCACACTGGTCACAGCAGACATCCAAGGAGCCTTTGACACAGCCATGTGCAACAGGCTTGTCCTGAGGCTCCGTGAGCAAGGCTGGCCGGACAATCTTGCGCGATGGGCAGGCTCGTTCATGAGCGGCCGCTCCGCCAGAGTCAGGTACCAAGACATCACGACACCGACGACGCCTTTGCAGTGCGGCCTCCCACAGGGATCGCCCGTGTCTCCGATCTTGTTTTTGCTCTACACGGAACCGATCTATCGGCTAGGCAATCCCGAAGGACGGTTCGGGTACGCGGATGATACCGCCATTCTCTGCACTGGACCATCGCTGGAAGAAACATCGCGAACAGCGTCGGAATATCTCCAAGAACTCGTGAACTGGGGCGCCGCCAACGGCATTTCATTCGACCCGAAGAAGACAGAAGTCATGCACTTCTCACCGAGGAGGCGGGAAACCGAGCCGCCTGTCCGCCATGGTGACGTGGAGAAGCAACCAGAAGCAGCCATGCGCTGGCTAGGCCTTTGGCTAGACAGGAAGTTGACATTCAAGACCCATGTCGAGACGTGGACAGCCAAGGCCCAGGCGGTCGCCCACCACCTCCGGAGCCTAGGGAACACCCGGCGCGGCGCCCTGCCGAGCGCTGTGCAGAGGGCCGTCAGAGCCTGTGTCGAGCCGATTCTGCTCTTCGGTGTGGAAGCGTGGTACCCAGGTCCAACGTTGCCGCGCTGGAGACAGCCGACGAAGGAAGGACCATCTAGAATCCAGCAGCTTGTGCGGAAAATGACCAAAGCTCTCAAGCAGGCCATCCGAGCCATTCTTCCAACCTGGAAGACCACACCGATCGCCGTGTTGCACCGGGAAAGCGGCATACCTCCCGTCCACCAACTCCTGGAGGCAAGACGTCTCCGCTTCTCTGCCCGCATCAAATCACTAGACCACGCACACCCTCTGGCCAAACGCACCACCGAGGCAGCGCCACGGCCCATCATCAAGTGTATCAAGCTCAAGTACCAGCTCCCGCCAAAGTCATTTCCAACCCGATTGAGGAGGACGAACAGATTGCTTGGGAGTTGCCAACGCCCCGTACTCATCCCGCGCAAATACAGCCACGAACCACAGCAGCCTCTCCAAACTGCATCCAAAGAAGAGTCCGCCAAAGACTTCGACCGATGGCTTCAAACCATCCCGCCGCTTAGTCTTATCGTGTACTCTGACGGCTCTCTGTCCCCCAGCGGTGCCGCCGGATACGGCTATGCTGTTCATCAAAACAGACGCTCTGTTTGCCAAGGCGCAGGACGCCTCGGCCCCGCGGAGGTGTTCGACGCTGAGGCTAAAGGAGCGCTGGAGGGCCTCAAAGCCGCTCTTAGGCTTCCCCAGTCTGCCACACAACGAATAGTGGTATGCCTCGACAACATCGCGGCTGCCGCATGTCTCCGAGGCAAACCCTCCGACTCGTCGCAGAGGGTCTTCTTGACATTTCAGGCCCTAGCAAAGACACATCGAAAGACCGAAGTCCGCTGGATACCCGGACACACCAAGATTCCAGGAAATGAACAAGCCGACATCCTTGCGAAGACAGGATGCGCCCAACCCGAACCAGACAGCGGTCCAAAATCGCAGTGCAAGCCTGGTGGGATGCTTCCGCACCCGATAAGTATCAGAGTCTGACCCTCAAGTTCCCTTCTAGCTGTCCTCCGGAGTTAGCTCTCTCACGAACAATGCTTCACCACCTCCTCGCCGCGAGGACTCATCACGGTGACTTTGCTGACTACCACGAAAGATTCCAGCACAACGACGCTTGTGTGACATGTTCTTGCGGTCGGCGCAAGGCGCCGACGCATCTCTTCTATTGCCGGAAGATTCAGCCGCGCTGTCGGATGAGACTCGCACCCTCACCGACCGTGGCGATCAACCAAGCACTAGGCAGAGATTTCGACAAATTCGTCAAGCTGGTGAAGGCAAGCTCTTTCTTTGAGAAGATTTGCCCGCACCACTAGATGAAATCATCCATCACAGCACTTTCGTGCTCCCTTTCCTTTGTTTCTCTCTTCTCCGGCGGCGACAGGCGGAAGGTGGTCTCAGCACCTTCTACCCGCGCACGCCTCTTCCGGCTGCCACCGCAGCCCGCACCATGACCAATCTGGTCCAGTAGATAGCATCACCTGTACAACCCGCTGACGGGTAACAGAGTAGACCGTGAGCGCCTTTGAGCTGATGCCATGTTAGATAGTGTTTTGTTTACGTAGCCTCACGTAGCAAATTTAGCCACTAGCCTAGCACGTCCTGTGCCCCGCTAGGGGACCTGAGTGGCCTGAGGCCACTGGACGGAAAATACACATACATACATACATACAGCCCAACCCGCAGTCTTACAGCATACGACAGGGACAGAGGACATGGCCGCAATAGACTCCTGGACACGGGCACCCAAGACAGCACAACCAACAGGTTTGCAGCCCTTGCAGAAGAGGATGACGCCACAGAAACGCCTACCCCGGTTTTTGACCTGGAAGCTAAGACCGAAGAAATCATCAAGACGCAGAAGGAGAGACTTGACATACGCGCGAAGGTCCTCAGAACCTACGCAGAAGCAATCACAGCCTGCACGCGAAAATTCACCACGGGTTACGGACTACACATTGCCAATGAGTTTCAGAACACCCTCCTCCGACATTGGAACCAGTTTGTACGCGCAGAAGAACCGCTCATACCAGGAAATAAGAACACACCCGCTCCAAGCTCACTCACAGGGACAAACAAACCTACGCCGCCAGCGCCGGCCGCCAGAGAAAACACCAGAAGCGACAAGTTGGTGAGCTTCGCCAACATCGCGAAAAATGCCTCACGCCAGGCACCAGGGGATGTGCACGTCCACCCCCACCGCCGCCAAACCACAACTATCGCGGATCGTAACGATCGCAGGGTCCTTCTCCGCTTGAAGAGTGGCTCCTCGTTCTTCGAGAAGGGCCTACAGATTCGCCTCGCACTAAAGGACAAGCTTGCTATTGCATCTCAGGACATTCAAGACATCAAGCCAACAAATACAGGATGGGCAATTGTGGCCCGGAACGAGAAAATTCAGCAGCTTATCCTTGAGAAGCAGAATGAATGGGGCCCATGTATCGACCTAGATATTGCAGAGAAACAAATCTCGCACCTACCTGATCAAAAACTTCCCCAAGACTCTCCACTCATGGGACGGTACCGTTCTGAATTTCGAGGCAACTGTTGAAGAAGAAATTGTAGCCCAAACAGGCCAAAAGCCAGAACGATGGCACGTCTCACAAAAGCCTAACGACGAGGACCCGACCAAAGCTACACTGGTAATTTCCTTCCTCAAACCACTAAACAGCAACTTCCGCCTGCTCGGGTAAGGAAGCTACTCCTTCAAACTTACCAAACCAAAGAAACTCTCTCAATGCACTCACTGCTGGAACTTTCACCCGCCAACTCGCTGTATCGCTATAAAAGTCTGCGTGCGCTGTGGCGTCAAGGACGACTTGCACAGTACTGACAGCTGCGATAATACACCAAAGTGCGCTAACTGCTACGGCGCACACGAAGCCAACTACCAGAACTGCTTCGCCCGCCCACAGAAACTCCGCGGCAGCTTCCAGAAACTTTCAAAAACTCAGCTACTCTACGCTAGGCAACTAGGACAAGAGGACTTCAAACGAAAGAACAGTACACAGCTAACTGATAGTAACCAACCCCTCCTAGCCGAAGAAGAGGGCGATGAAGACGTCCGCCTCCAACATGACGTTGAAATGGGCGGCACCAAGACAATTCAGACAACAGATATAAACCCAGTAAACAACGTAGACCACGAAGAGAGAGGAGGAGAGGTACTAGACGAGAGAGGGGAAGAGGAGGACGACGAAGAAGAAGAAGCAGAGGAAGAGGAGGAAGTAGAGGAGGAAGAGGAAGCAGAGGAAGAAGAGAGAGAAGAAGTCCCACCTCCAGCAGTACAGTCTCGCCCACCAAGCACTAACACAACACAACGCCAACATGCCAACACTAAACACCATACCCATCCCACCAGGATAGGTGGACTGGGAATAGTCACCAAGCAGGGGCCTGCGACTAGTACTGGTACGACCAGGAACCCGTACCTTGCCATTAAGAAGCAGTATCGACTTCAACCCCGTACTGACGACATCGAACCACCCAGCGAAGCCACCGCCCAGGAAGAAATTGAAGTACAAACAACCAGTGTTTCAGACTTGACGGTGAGCGTAAGGGCATGCTCCTCCATCTTACAATCCAACACTGCTAGCTCTGATGTCGACGAAGTGGAGGTTCTCATAAAGCTTGGTACCGCTAGTTAAGGTATCTATTAATTTTACTTTGGCTTGTTTTAGAGCTGTGTGGTGGCCGTGACGCGGGAAAAACCATGTATTTCGCTGTAACTGAATTTTCACCAAGTAAAAACGGTCCACGACGCTGTGTCCCCTACTAGGCGAGCACAGATATTCGCATCATGTTCATCGTCACCGCTGCGGCCGGAGTCGTGCCATACTGTCCTCCGGGAAGGCCAGCAATGATGACATAATGTCTGCCAACTCGACCTAGGGTGTATGAGTTGGTATCGGTGCTGTCTTGCTCACCGAGGAATTCCGAAACTCTCATCTAGCATCAACTCGGCTGCGGCGACCTCCATCGGCAAGGCACATATCCAGCCAATTTGGTACACATCCCGTGCGGGAGGGGTCATGATGTCTAGGCACTCAGTTTGGCACAGCTTGTCTTTTCCACCAGGTTTGTCTTCTCAAGCTCTCGGTTTTCGATCCTAGAGAAGCACAGACAGTAAATTTACCCACATGAGATGCGATGACTTCCATAAGAACAGGAGCCGCCAGGGCGTAGGGCTTGGGCCTGAAATGGACCACGATCTCATTGAATCGAGGTATGTTCTTGGCCCCCTAGCTCTGGCTTGCAATACACATACGTGTCGCGGGTGACAGCCATTCGTTGTTCTTGGCCAGCCGGTTTGACACATCATGCAATGCGCTGTGGCCGACGTGTCAGAGCTCGGCATGCACAGCTAGGTGACCGCAACAGTGTACTGGTGAAGTTGGTGTCCACGTCGCCCATCTCGACCTGCTGTTATCCCCGGGTTCGCTAAGCTCGGACGGGAAATCAGATACGCTGCTGTGAGACTCTACGAGTGCATCTCGCTGCCATTCATTGTCGACTGCACGATACCAGACGGAGAGATTGTGAGACGGTGGAGGTCCAAGCTGGCCCGGAAATTCGTGGTGGGCGATTGCACAAAGCAACCCCTCCTCACCTATCCTCATCTGCAGGCGACTCATCACAGTTGCCTGAATTCTCTCACCCAATAAATATCATTCTTTGTGTGCCATATGTGGTGGTACGACACTCCGTTCGCCAATCACGCTAGGGCTGTCAACCAAGGGATCATCACCTGCCGCGTCTACCGCTGAATCAATTTGGTTGAGCACAGCGACGAGCAGTTTTACTGCAAAACCTGTCACGTCAAATCTGCAGCCCACAGCAGCCCATGGTTGTGTTAAGTGAAGGAAAGGAGATCTCGGCAATTACGAGATCGCAGGGGTGGACAATTCGCTAGTTGTGCTCCTCCGTCTCTGACCCATTTAAGCTAACAACTTGTCAACAGAGTCTTCTGAATCTGCACCTGGCTCCTCGAGTGAGAATGGGCGTGGGCGACAACGCGTCACGACTACATCCTCTCCCCTTGCCTACGACGTACCGAACAGAGTTTGGTGAATTGGCTGCCGCGAGTTGTCAGGTCACGTCCTGCCATCGAGAAGTGGCTCGGCCTGGTGCAACTGGCCCAATTCACAGTTTGCTCGGGATCGGGGGTGTCCCTTACCCGCCCGCGTCCACTACACCACCCCGTCCTGCTCTGTCTAGAAGAATACCGCCAGACTGTAGGGTTCAAGAAGTAGGATGTCGACCGATATCTCTTGAGCCGTGAATTGTACTAAGTATTTATAGAAACCCACTTAGCGAAAAATACTTGATGGGCGATTTAGAGCATCCCATCGAATACAGGTCAAGCCACTCCGAGCTTTCCAGGCGGCGAAAGATAGAGCTGGCGATCATGTCTTGGAGATGGATAGTATCCCACCGGATATCTATGCCGATGACGGCAAGCTACCTGACACTGGCTCATTAGGTCGTTTCCCGGATGATATCATTCAGCATCTGCTTCGCTTTGTCCTGCCTGGGGATACTTTGCAATGCTTTCAGCTGCTGTGTCATCGTTGCTATAGATTAGCAAATCAAGGCTTGCTTTGGAGATATTACTGCCGGAATACCTTTAGTTACTGGCACCCGGATCATAGTTTTGGCGAAAAGCTGCAAGCGACGGTGGCAAGTGTCGATTGGAAGTACTTGTTCATGTTGAGAACACGCAGCAACCATATCGTCTCCCAGCTTCTTGATGGCATTGTGGCAACCAAAGTTGGCCGTTTAAAGAAGATTGAGAAGATTTGCCGTCTGGGATATGACGCCAAGGACTTCCTTTTGGTCCAATGTCATATACATGAGTCCGCGCCAGATGTTCTAGCAAGGAGGTAATTAGCCTGTTCTACCCTGCCCTGCCTCACACGCAATCGGCCCAGGATAATTAAAACTCGACTCTTAGATATTTTAGCAATGTCATCCTCGACAACATTCATCGGAGCATCGCCCTTGAGGAATGGTCCAGGCTGGGTCTGGACCGCGATTCGCTGTCTGCACAAGTTGCCGCGCAGAGACTCGAAAGAGCACTCGGCGCCTTTGACATGTTCGTGTTACACGACCAAACTGGTGACCTAGATGACGTATGTCCTCGTACAAATTGCTCTCTCAATGCTTCATTGACACACTCACTCTGATTGGCTTTGCTTAGATTTCCCAGATGTTGGATGATATAATTGCTCGATTTCGAGTCAGTTGCACTGACCTTTCAGAGCTTACAACTCGAGAGACAGCTTTGGCATTGAACAGATGGGTGCGCGCTAATAATTTAACCGGCCTACGTAGCCCGGAACAGAATTATCGAAATCTTCGAAATTGTTTAATAGGTCAGGCGTTGCGGCATGAAGAACATGAGTCTATTCCACTCATATCCAGTGCCATATTTTGTTGTCTCGCCGCGAGACTGGGGCTCAATGCTCAATGCTGTGCTTTGCCTAGCCACGCCTATGCAATTGTCCTCGCTCAGTCCGGATATACTTTGGACGGGGATGTTGTTGATAGCTACCATGAGCAACCAGAAAGGATGTACCTCGATCCTTATGGGCTCGACAACGAAGTCCCTGCTTCCGACCTACAGGACCTACTAGCTCACTATGCATGGCAAACAAGCACAGATGCATTATTAGCCCCTGCGCCACCCCAGACAATGGTGTTAAGGACCGCTCAAAATATCAAGGCGACTTTTGCCAGGATTCTGGAACTACAAGACGACGCTCACCCAGAATTGAGCCAGCTTCTGCGTGGCAACGACACAATGAACGTGGATGCTGCACTGTATTCAGCCATGTGGTCATCTTTGATGCTGACGCCTCCTAATACTTTTGAATGGAATGATAGGTTAGCAAGTTTTCTACACCGATTTGCTGGGTCATGGCCCGAAGACGTATGGCTGGTAGAGAAGTATCTTTGGCCCATGTATAACAGTTTCACTGCGCTTCGTCATGGGTTTGCCCGTCATGTAAATCGCGGCTTGGGAGATCCGTGGGATCACTGGCGTTTGGTTCGAGACCAAGATGACCTGATACCACCCATGTCCCGGAGAGATTTGGACGGCAATCAGTCAGTGCCTTTTAAGATCGGCCAGGTTTTTCGACACAAGCGTTATGGTTGGATAGGTGTGATCACTGGCTGGCCTGACCAAGGCACAAAGCATTTGCCTATGGCAACGTCTCGAGACACAGATGACGAGTCAGGCACTGGCGCCCCGGGCGAACACCCACGAGTACCTGTTCGGCTACCGGATCAGTTCTATTTTATGTGCTTGTAAGCCCCTGAAGCCCTTCCTCTCCGATGTAGTAACTCCGTTGTTTGTTTCTGTTCGCTTGTGCTGACTGTCGGTCCTTGGGACAGTCCAAGCAATGGGTCTGAGCCAAATATTATAGCAGCTGATAACATTGAGCTCATAGACGATTTTAGGGACACCGATGATAACATGTTTCCCATGGCAGGAAAGTTTTTCAGACGTTTTGATCCAGAATCTTGTAGATTCGTATCCAATATGAAGGAGCAATATCCAGATGATTAATGATGTTAGCCCGATGATCATAAAATACTTCGAATAGCCGTTAGTTAGTTAGCCGCCTAATTAGGCGCATGAGTGCCCTGTTTGCCGCATCATGTCATATCAAGTAATATTCCTGTTGGGCTTGAGCTGTGGGGAGTTTTTCTCCCCAGCACTGCATATAGAGTGGTAACTAGAAATCTCAGAGTGCATAGCCGGATGGGGCCGCAGCGCAGTACATTTCCATTGTATCAAATCCGAGCCCTTGCATTGACATATCTGTAGAGAAAACTTTATGCTAAGTAGTTAAGCAACTTTAAAAAGCCTATTTCCAACATTCTTCGACAACTTAAAGACCGTGGCGCTTCGACTTCGAAGTACGATATGAGCCCTTTCGCATGAATACATTTGCACGTAGCATCTGCCTATTTTCCCCCTCTCCCAGGCTTGCATCGGCGAGACACCAATTTTATGCGTTGCTAGTGATAAAGTATTGTTTCTCATCGTATTGTACGATGCTGGCAAACGTTGCATCGAAATGCTCTGTAAACTCGGAAGTAAGGGATGGCCGGGATTATCTGCCGCGGGATGGGAAGCTTCTTTACTGGCGTGAGCTGAAGAGTGCTAAACCGCTCGATATAGGCCTTACACAACAGGCCCCAAAATAAGGTCACGCTTTAAATGATAGTATAGTGACCGTCTTCCCGGACTAATAACTGACTCGCAGGCCACACAAATGAGGATTTGGCCTTCTTCATTGTAAATGAACCCTTTTGGAAACTCCTCCCACGCTGGCTTGTGTAGTCAAATTATCTTTATGTCCAGTCTCACTTGTGCCGACTCCTTTCCTCTCTTTTCGGCAAGCATCGCCACTGGAGTCCGTTGGCGCTCTCCTCGGTACACCGATATTGGACTTGGTACTATTCTCCAGACTGTGTTTCCGGCCCGCCGGCTGGCCTGCTACGTTTTCCGTCACCGCTCTGCAATTTGCTGCGCAGTTCTGGTCATAATATTGCGAATTCTAGTTTTGTCAGAGTGTCGATAGTTGGCGGTACATTTCAGGAAGTACGGGCTGAAGTCGAGTTGATAAGGCCGTGTCGATGGCATAGGCCGTGAGAAGCATCCTCGGACGATGGCTAACGCCGGCAGCAATCATTCGAATCGGAGTATCAGCACTGCTTGGATAGTAGAAGTTTCTTTCCTTGATTAGCTCGGTTACGTGGCCCTTAGCAATGGCAATTGATGCCTGGCGATAGAGTGATATCTTCCACGGCGTCTGAAGAGTACGTGTTAAGTCCCCAAGAGATTCTGTTGCCTACGTAGTGGATAAATGCCTTTCTTTGCGCTTTGCGTCTAAAAAGATGAACTCGTTGCTGTGATAATGCGGCAGCCCAAGCTGATTCCGCTAGAAAGTCAAGAAATGGTCGGATATATGCAAGGTAGACTACAACAGACAAACCCAGATGATGAGATCATCCGGCGGGTGGCGAACAATATAGAAAGCGTGGTTATTCGAGGAACGGGCCTTGGTATAACTGATAACAATAATAATTCGTCCCTCGCGGATAAACAAGTTCCCAATGGCTAACTGCTTTTCGCAAGCGGATAGTCATCTCCGTGCCTCGACCCGGTAGATCTGCCGTAACATGAACCGCAGAAAAGACCTTTGTGGACGGCTCGGCACCCGCCTGTAGGTAGGCCAGGCAAGAACCAGGCAACCAATGTCCCGCCTTGGCCAATGCTTTGCCACGGAATGAGGATGACCATGCACGGCGTGTCATTGCTTTGCACGTGCCTAAAAGTTGGTTCTCAGGTTTGTCGAGGAAACACCACCCCGGCAACCGACAGGTTAGGTCGTCGCGGATTGCGGAGAGATCAACTGTAGGATCCCACCCTAACATCATCTCGGTGACGAGCTCTTGTACTCGGGTGATCGCAGCTCGATAGGTTGCACAGAAACTCCGATAGGCGCACTACCTTGCCGTCACCAATGGTGAAAGAGCGGCCGTCTGGAGCCCAGGTCAAGGTCTCACAAGCCCCTTCCCGTTGCGCAATGCTCTTCCCAAAGGCCTTGAGTTCAATTAGCTCGCTTAGCGGTGAGTAGCAGCCCCTAAGCATGTACATCGGATTGCCTCTAGACGCTCCGGTTGTGATGAATATGTGTGTCGGGCAGGCCAGGGATAAACCAGCGGGTCGTAACTATATCGCGGGAGGCTATACTCAAGAAACAACAGCCGTCCTACCCAAATAAGAGCCGCAAGGTCCGGTGTGAAACTATATGCGTCGCGGTATGCCAATATAGAACGATGAATACCCATAACAGCTATAAAATGTACTATTGCAGATGAGTCCGTTACTCCATCTTGGCATTGGTACGTCCAGAACATCATCGAGAGTTGGAAGACTGCCTCTGATAGCTCGAGGCGGGTGCCATGAGGAAGACGGAAAATATACTGGGACGCGTCATGGTACGGCGCATAGCCATCTTCGGTACTATCTTCGGTGTCTTCACCATTGTTGCGCATCTCGCCTTCTCCTTCTTCATTCATAAACCGGATATTGCTTTGGTCATGTACTCTGCCGTCGCCATTGCCTTCGCAGTCACTATTGCAGTTGCTGTCGTAGTTACTGTCGCAATCACTGTAGTCGCTGCCATTGCCACGGTCGTTTTCAGCGTTGTTTTCAGCGTCGTCCTCACAGTCCTCATCGTCGACATCTTCTCTTTCCACAACTTGCGACGCAAGATTCACAATATGGTTCATCATCTTTATATCGTCACCACGCAACACCATGTTATGCACTTCCCGGAGCCGGCGCGGGCCTAGCTCAAGAGCTCGAAATATGTAGCAGATGAAGCGCTTCCACTTTGATTTGTACTGCCGCCCAGTACTTGATGGCATGACGCGCAGCGGGCGGTTCCGGAATACGCCATTCCTGTAGCTTGTCAGCCAGCACCGAGACTGATAGGAAGTACATGCGAGAGTGGCCTCGGCTCGATCAAACATATCATCAACAGCGCGCATGAGGACGCGAATCCGGGCTCCCACTGCTGCGGAGCTTCGGAGCGGAATTCCTCGCCAGCTCCCCAGAGTAAAATTCTCGTTCTGCTCATAGCAGCCCCGGGCAGGCAGCCTCGAGGACGCAGTGATGATATCGAGCGGCCGGTTCCGGAATCGTTCCGGCCACCTCGTATGCTGCAGCCAAGGCGTCGTCTCGTTATCCTCGGCACATGAGTACTCTTGGCTCTCATGCCACATCCGGCTTGCCCTAGCTTGTAAACGAGAATCCTCAGCCGCTTCCTGCGCGAGCAGTATATCGTCATACTCTCGTATAGGGATGAGTGGAGGCGGCGATTGTTTAGGAGGGCTAGTATATAACGGTTTACTGGGAGAGCTTGTAGGTGGAGGTGTCGGAAGCGTATAGGTGATTGCTGCGGCATATTGGGCGGTCGAAGCGTCGGCAGGGACATGATTCTAGTCGAGTGAGAGAGCCCGGAGCGTTTCGAATGCACTATGGCGGATAGTAATCTGTATTGGCCTGTATGTACGGAGCCGAGGTAATGTTTGGACGGGTTATTTTCAACATCATCATGACTGCCAAAAACAAAAGACAGGATCTTCCTCTTCTTTATTTAGTTACTGGAAGTTGGCTCCGGTGAAGAGTAAAATTAAGGGGCGTAATTTTTGGAGGAAAAAGGAAGAATAGAGCGGCGGTCCCGGTAAGCGGGGCCGTGCCGTGTTGGGGTGGGGGATTTCGCCTGAAAAAGGATGACAAACGACGTTGATTGGACGGGAGCGGCATGGGTACGCTTTTTGGGGCAAAAAGATCGAGCCGCTACAGATCGTAGTAGTAGTAGTAGTAGTAGTAGTAGTAGTAGGGCTTTTGTAGGGCTTGTAGGGCTTGTAGGCCTGTAGGCCTGTAGGTGTGATTGCACTCCCATCTGCAGCGTCGAACTGAATAGATCAATGACAAGGGCTGAGGGCTACGCTACTGAAGTATGAGCCTTCTGCTGGTCGGCATGTGCGACGTCAGACGGAATGTAGCACTGATGCAAGCCATTGTTCCCTCGTTCCCTCCCCTCTTTCTACAGTGAGACAAAATTTCCACGGCAAGATTTGAGTCGGACTCGCTCCAAAGAAATTGCTGGACGGTATTAATAAACAAGCGACACGCTTTTGTAAAGTTGTTTAATTGGGCTGGGCATCCAGCATAAACCTACAGCATGCCTTGTCTACACTCTTACCTGGTAGCGTCATCTCAATCCTACAGTTTGGTATAGCCAGAATTCGTGAGCTGATGCTCAGGGGAAAGATGAAAAGAAGCAATTGTTCCGATCTTTGTGCGTCGAAATAGAAATGCGCTACTGCTTCTCGTTCATGTCTTAGGCAGGCGGACTGCACGGATGATGCCTCATTGTTACCGCAAATCGCCTGCAGCTACTCGAGCCCTGTAAATGTTGCCCTCCCGTCAAAATGAACTCGCCTACATCCTACATTGGCCTCGGGCCTGCAGCTACCCGTACGATGCTCACCGATTGATCAAATATGTACCGAGCATAAAACATTAGCCAGGCACCGACCTCACGTGTCTTGGTGCCGCCGTGCAGTCTCCAGCAACTGCGACATGCACCCGTTCACGGTCACCATCGATGCCCAACCGAAAACAATAGCATGGGCTATTGAGCCAACATAAATACTCACCGGCAATCCTTGTTTGTTTGACCCCGATCATGTCAAGAAGAATTGCCACAAGATCAAATCAGCAGCTCCCACCGGTTACTTACAATGGGAACCCGTGGCCTCATCATAGTTCGCTTTAACAGGCGGTACTATGCTCGGTACAATCATTCGGACAGCTACTTCGAGGCACTTGGCTCCTGGATTGTCGCGGAAATCCCAACCGACCCAGAAGAGTACCGCGGTACGTAAGAAGACAGTTGATCTCAATCTGCAATTGACTTACTACAGCATAGCATGGCTCGTGCGCACTCGAGCAGAATATGCAGCTCTTGAAAGGGATCTCGAGAACGAAGTCTATGAACTGCGAGACGACGTCGATTCCATCCCTGATAGCTACCATGGCTTCCGTGATTTTGTCGAGTTTCCTTCCGAGCTTCCGTCGATGCCCGACGTCGGTGCCCAGTACACCTACATCACAAATTTGGATCAAGAAATTCTCACCATGAATGGGAGTATTCACTGGAAATTAAGCAACATCCCACGGCAGGGCAATCTGTGGCTCCACGCCATCAAAAAGAGCATCCACAAGGGCAAATTGACGATTTCCTCAGAGACATGCCCAGAGGAGCACATGGCATCGCCAGCCTTAGCACCCTCTACACTGAGCAACGAAATCAAGTACAACTACCGCCTTGTAGTTCCGAAAGCGAACATTGAGGCGGCTCCAAAAATGTTTCTTACCTACGTTTTGTCGCGGGTACTCAAGAACTATCAATCGCAGATAACTCAATTTGCAATGGAGTGGACCGCGGAGTCTTTCCCTTTTCGAGAGCTTTGCTTTGCTTTCGTCTCTATTGCATCCGGTAAGGCCAGATTTCATCCCTACGTGCGAAGACGGATCCAGCTTGATAGGTGTATCGATCGAGAGTGGGCTCAGACGGCGGATGAAAGGCTGCCCATTCCGTTCGGAGCCATGTTCCATAGACCTGGCGAACCTCCAGGGGTATCACCCGTTGAAACCATCTATTGGCTTGACGACGTGCTTGTCAGCCTGACCCGAGTGCCCGACGGCACATCCGTCACCAGGGCCGTTTCTTATGGTGTTGGCCAGGGGCGAAATCACTTTCAGATTGTCATCTTATCGATATTCGAAGTCATTTTGGCGGAGGTGCTGTTGGGCGACGAGAACAAACCATTTGTTAAAGTGAGCAAACCAATCAAGCTTTCACCTCTGCGAATGGACTATTGCACCAGCTTCCATCCGCGAGAGCGACCAGAAGCAGAGACAGGGATGAAAAGGCGACGTCGAAGAGGAGAGTTGATCATGATGTCGCATTGCAGGTGGACCGTGCGAACCCTTGGTGAGGAATTCCTGGGTTTTGCTGCTCTCGTCAATTTCTTCGAGGTCGCAGGGAATCGCCGCGCAGCGACCAAATCTTCTGGAAGACTTCCTACCGAGCTGTACGAGCAGATTCTTGACTTTGTAGATCACGAGACGTGGATCAGCTGTTTAGATGTGTCGCGGCAAATTCGTTACCTTTGCCTGCGCAGGTTCAGGCTTGATCATCAGATGAGAATCGTGACTGGACCATCTGTGCTGCCTCAAGAAATGGACCGAGAACACCTCCCATCCTTCGACGCTGAAAACATCCAATCTGGTAGGAGCATCCCAATCATGGCGGCTCCATCACGGTTTGGCCCTAGGGACGACACATATAACTGGATACCGGAAATCGGCAACGATCTTAAAATGGCCATGGAAGACGTGGTCATCCAGTTTGGGCTCCAGGGCGAAGTGTCAGTGGGAAGTGACAGTCCAACTTGGACGTCTGACGAAGATGAATGAATCAGATATAACTTTTTATTCGGGCTACTGTATACACGAGCTGCTTGGAGCGATCGACACCGAATATCCGGGGGTCGCGTCAATGATAAATTGACGCGGAAGGGAGCCTTTCCACAACCACATCGAAAAGAACCCTCACAATTTGTTCAACTCCTTGCCCTGTTGCTTCTATCCATCTAGGGTTCATCCAGTGTTAGCAATCCAACTCTGTTGCAGGTGCCATAGGCGCGGTAGTCAGGCGCGATATCTTTCTTTCTCCAACTCGTACCCTCAAATGCTGTCAAGGTCAAGTCGCTCATTCAAGGCAACAGCCATTGCTATACTGCTGCCTGCCAGGCAGCAGTATTACAACAAGTATTTAATTTCGTATTATTCCGTTCTTTTAGATAGGAAATGAAGAGTCTCTCGTTTTGCCCAAGCTGTCCCATACAATCGTGTGTGTGACAGTTATGAGCCCGGTTTGCACGACCTAATTAAATTTAGTCACAAGCTTCCACTTAACTGAACACCACCGATTACAATGGCAGCTGACGGCCTCGACGCCTCTTCCCGGGTCATCCTCAAAGGATCCGGTAACTATCTTGCTAGCCCCGGCCACTCCATTTTAAAATACTTCTTTACCTTGGCTATAATTTCGGAGTATTGATCCGGTATCATCATCTCTAATTGGTGAGTTTTATAGAGCGGATCCAGGATGTGAGCCGCAAATAGCATCATTTGATCGTCCAGCTTCTTCATGTAACGTGTTTTGCTTTGCCCTTTGAGAACGCGTTCCGGATGGACATATCAAGGTCTGTAAAGTCTCCAACCCCTTCGACTACATCGTCAAGAAGAGCTTCAAATCCCAATAGATATCGAGACTTTGCGAGATTGGCGGCATAGCTTCCGAGACTTTCAGAATGTGGTCCTTGAAGAGTGATGATCGGGACACTCATCTCGACACTCATTTGCGCCACACACTCATTTCTTCACAGTGGCTGAGCAACGTACCGTACCATCTCGTTCTTGTGTTCTTCAGATAGTTACCTCTCAATTTAAGCATGCTTTCAACGCTGTTATGATTGTTTCCTTATACAGTCATCTGACAAAAATTTCTATCTCCTTCGCTTCATCTCTTGCGAGTCATCGTCCACTACCCCTGCGTAGTATCCTCGTTGAACTCGCCGTCGCTTGCTGCTGATCTCACCAGTGATCGCTGGGGCGTTGTAGATGGTGGTTGTTGTTGCAGAACTGGTGGTTCGGATTGAGACCGTGACTGCTCCACAGTAAGTCTCTGCGTCAGATGCCTCGGAGTTAGCCCCAGATGATAATGACACCATCACCGTAAGTTGCGTGTTCCCCTGGTCGACATTCACGACGATAGTGCCCTGGGTTAGCTGTCGCTGTGATAGGATCATGTCGTCTCTAGCCTGGGCATTAGCTTCTCGCTGTATCCGAAGTGAATTGCGTGCCTGTTCTAAGGCGGTAAGTAGTCGTCTGGTTCTTGTGGCTTCTCTTCGACCAATTGCCCGACAGTTTGGTAGTGCTTCTGGTGCAGATATGGGAATCGCCGCAATTGCCCTACGATTAGAGGCAATTGCCTCCCTCTTTCCCGCCAGCGCAAGTAGTTGCTGCTCGAATCTGCTCCTGTCCTCACCGTCGAACCCATCGCGTAGCTGTACGAGCTTCTGAAGCGCGTTCTAGCTTGGCTCGCTTTGGTGAGATAATAAGCCGTGTGATTGAGTCATATGACGGCGCCTATTCTCGAGGTCTATGCACATGGCCAGCGAGCCAATATCTGGTATGAATGAGTGACCTTGGTAGAGGTACTCCAGTCTCGTATGCTTTCCAGAGATCATGATAGCAGACATGACTTCACCATAAAATTTGATGGTACAAAACAGTCCTGGAACCCTGCTGATTGGTGGTGGACGACCCACCGAAATGAGTGTGTGGCGCAAATGAGTGTCGAGATGAGTGTCCCAATCATCACTCCTACAGCACCCCAAAAAGACAAGTTTACCAATGTCGACCTCAAGGCTCGTGTGCATGACATTGATTATTGAAGCGCTATCTTTATCCACGCGACCGTACTGGTATAAATGGAGGACTTGAGAACTCCCGATTGGCTGTAACTATGTTTTCGTTTTATTTTCTTTTGGTGGAGAGACGGGGAAGGGGCGCTCCCTCATAATAGCGGCAACTAGGAGAAAACGGGTCACAGCATTCACGCAGTTAGTACGCGCGAGTTTGGAACAGTACCGTGGTTCGCTCGTATGGATGGAGTATGCTCAAGACATCAATTCGTTGAAGACACAGAGCAAAAGCTTTTCCACTTCGGATCATGCCAGCGAACTAGCAGTTTATGCACATGTTGTGTGACAGCTCCTCAGCATCCCGCAGCTGCTTCAGTAACGTTGGACAGATGTACATGGAACACTTGTGTCGGCCAACCCGCCTGGAAGCGAAATTCAGAGAGACACACCTGCAAGATCGGTGAGTCAGTCAAGTCGTGCCAGAATTGGCGTCGGGACTACTAATGACCGGTCACTGGCAAGTTGCGCTTGCCTAGTGTCAACAATGCACTGTTGTTCTCTCAACGATGCAAGCTTCAGCGGAAACAACAGCGCGAAATGAGTGGTGTTAACATTTAAACCAGACTGCGGTATCGACACTCCCCTTTCTGCAAAACTCAAAACAGTAGTTAGTCCAAAATTCCCGTCCTTGTTGAGACACTTCTGCCCCCCACACAATCGACGTAGAGGGCCTTCAAAAAAAAAAGAAGAGAAAAGAAAAGAGAGAGTCAATCATGCGTGCATAACATTGCCGAATCAAGCGCGGAGACACCATCTCTTCTGCCAGAAGACCCAACCGCGACATGCAACGAGGATCGACCATAGGAATTTCGGTAAATTCGTTAGTTAAGCTAGATTGGCTACGTATCTGTATCCGAGGTTTCTGGTGGCCAAAGATGTAACAGTGCTTGATCTCGACGAAACGTCCGGTAGCATCTGTTACCCTGTTACTACATGTATTCCTCCGCAACCGTGAAGTTCACTTAGCATCTGTACAGCCATTACTGGATGACTACTGAAGATGAGGTGGTTACGACTAGCTTGACTTACCGGGCGAGCGTCCAAGTAGCTTGAGACACGTTATATGGTTTTTTGCAAAGTGTGCAACGTTGGGTTGCAGAATTCACCCAAGATTTAGCAGCATGTCTTTTTTTTTTGGGGGGGGGGGGGGGGGGGGGGGAGACCACGTGCAGAGGTTAGTTAGGTGGTTGGGCAGCAGTGCACCTTAGCTTCTCGAGAGGACTAGTGAACGCATCAGGCCTCCATTGAGCCGAACGTTGCACGCATCCTAGACAAGGAGTCGGGCCATTTGTCCCTAAATCTAAAGGCTGCAACCCTTTCTACAAATGGAATCACTTTAAAACCAGACGTGCGTGTTAAACCCTTCTGTAACTAATCCTGTGACATGTATTTCGCCTTTTACAGTAATGCACCAAAGGAACAGTGGTGCTAAGACCTGCACGAAAGCGCGAGCGCGAAATGCAGAATAACTATGCAGTGTATATATTTCGGTCTACCTCGACAACAACTGGACCTACCCGTCAGTTAGCCTAAACCTAGTCATTGTTGCCACAATATACCCCATAACTACCAGTTCCATCAAAACAAGAATCCAAATGACTGAGAACCATATGGCCAAATCCGATTCTTCCAGAATCCAAAGCTCCCAGGTAAGTGTGTCCATTATCAATAGCCGCCACTGTCCATGCCCGCTCTAATAGAGCCTGGAGCAGGCGAAGGGCGGTAAAGACATGTCTTCTGGCCACTAAGTTTAGCTTTCTATTGGCATCGTGATTCTTCCGCTCCGCCCCGGCCCCCGGCGGCGGTTAGAGAGAGCGTTACTAGGTCCTTTTGCTTGAAAGTATATTCGATGGCCAATTCAACTTTCGAGATATCTGAAGCGGCAGCCATGGAAATCGAGAAATATCGCAATGAAAAGACCTTTGAACTAGTTTGATAAGCCAACGAGCAATTAGGCTTCATTTGAAGGAAGCTTGTTGATGCATAAATGCTCCTGAAGATTGTTATGTATATATTCATACATACACGTGACATCGCAAATAAAGTAATTTCTGAACCACCGCACATGAGAGAAAGTAGACCAGCCACTCAAGCACGAAATTTTTTCCATAGTCTCACCAATCTGGGCATTACGTTTGGGCACCTGTGTAATGGCCCAACGTGGTTTAGCCTGACCGTGGGACTACATCATCTTCTTCCAGCGTGGTTTTATGCCTAATGCAATATCACTGGTTAGGCCTTTTACTGTTTCAACGCATTTTCGGGCGGCGGCGTTCTCTCTTTTCCAGTGCAGACGACACCCAAGAAGAAAAAGGTTGATTCAACATGCCGACCACACAAAAACTACAGTAATGCATGAAGAACAATGCTTCTTATTTTCTATCGCAAAGTCCACTTCCGCGAGTTATTTTCAAAATTTCTAAACCAACACGTCCCAGATTTCGAAATAGTTGTTTCTTTTTTGAAGCTATGGTGCATGCCGGTGTGTGGATTTTCACTTCAGCTGGCCAATCCTGCAAGCTTCGTACAGTCAAGCTTTGCTGGTCCTTCCCTGACTCCTGAACAAGATTGGACGGTCCATTGGCTGTAGGATGGTCGAGGACGGGTTGACGTGATCGCAACCTCTGCACTGTTGATGGTGCACTCGAGCGTTGTACAAAAGAAATATGTACTTTCGCATGGTCACGGCGATTTTCTTGCTTAACCAGCCATTAATGCCGCGACTGTCAATTTTTGCATTTAAGTGGTCCAATGCTTGTACATGGACCACTTTTTCGTCACATAGACCTTTTCGGGTATTTTGTTTTTGATTGCTTTTCCCGACAGGTGCTGTTATTTTACAAATGCCCTTGAACTTTGAACAGGAACTGAACAAAAAGCCTTAGAAAAAGAGAAGTGAAAAGAGGAAAAAAAGCACAGAAATGGTAACGATCACTCAAAATCGCTACAAATATCGTTGATGATCGCGAAATTAAGTACGCTTATACACCTGTTTGAGCTGCTTGGTGGGCAGGGAGCACACTGCTCACAGGCCGACTGGCAAGCTTGTACACCTTTCAGAGAGACAACGTCAATGCTGACGGTGTGGCACCCGCCAACATCGCTGTGCCACGTCAAAAGCCTGCAGCAGAGGGCGGTTATGAAATTAACAATGTGACACATATGCCTATTAATACTACGCCCTTATCACAGCCATGTGGTTGCTGACTCGCTGGAAACGAGTGTCACCATCGAATCATGCTGAGCGCCCGCAGCATGGTCTTTGAGACCAGCCATTTTTCTGATAGCGTACCCCAAGTACACAAGTACCTGCAAAGCTCGTCGAACTGGGATAAATGCACTGGAATCTCTCAGAGTTTTTGACCTTGAATAACTGCATTCATGACCGAGAATTCACCCATTTCATAGCCCAGTAACCGCCCGACAGAACGGAAAAAATGCCCAAGAACGAGTGTAGCGAGGACGAAAAAGACCTTCTACATTGGTACAAATCGTTGTCACCACTAAGGGTAGATATTGTCGGCGACTTTGCAGGGAAGGAACTATTTGCTATTCATGGTGACTCGTTGATGCTTCACTGCGTCATCAACGCGAGGGTCGACTACACCAGTACGTCAGCCCAGCGGCTGCTACTTGGCGGCACAATTCTCCATCAATGGAACCCAATATAACCAATATTTCAGATGGCTTCCAACTTTTGCATGCAATATTTGCAGTGGAGAATTTTCTCCAGAACCTCAGGCGACGTGGATGCAACTTCCACGTGGTCTGGTTTACGGACCACGAGGAACTTTGTGTGCCTAGAGACGCCTCTGACGCCCTCGCATCTGGATACCGGCTTACTCGAGCCATTCTTATCAAACATTTAAAACAAGACACCGGAAGCACCGACCCCGCCGAAAGAAGTATCAGTCTTCAGTTCGAGGGTATACAAAGTTACGAGTTCCAGGAATATCTTACACAAAATGCAATCCATTTCTTCCTCAGTCTTGACGGCCAAGGCATAGACACCCACTCTGCGGCTAATGAGATTCGTTATCTGCAGTTCATTTACTACCTGGCTCATAAAGGTTATAGTCTAGCTATTATCAATAATCTTGAGTTTGTAAGCTCAAAGGTAGATGGAAACTCTTTCTGGCGATACGCACCTTGCAGTTTGTGTAGCTAACTAAACCAACGAAAAGGTTCATGCATCAGTATGCTCACCATCACTGAATGGTGCCCCCGTCCAGCTTGAAGAGATACCGCGAACACCCAGAATTCCAGTTGAATTCATTTGCGAGTGGGAGGCCAGGCAAGGGACCAGTCTACTCGATGGCTCTCCCTGGGAAGACGGCGGACCATTCTCGGCAAGAGACATTGTCTCTCTTACCGGCCTAAGTAACACGCTATTGATCGACTGTCGAAACAGTACAAAAAACTGTGTTGTGGCTTTTATCATTCATCTGTCGGTCCTGAGACGTTTGGATCTGTCTCAGAGATCGTGTAAGGAAACCGCGCTCAGCGAGCTTCAGCAGTCATCATTTGAAGACTTCTTTGGGTCATTTAGCAACATCTGCACCACGATCGTGGAAAAGATGTCATTTAAGGAACTATGGGACGTTTTTGACCTCTTTGACGGTCGCATCCTACGACAAATTCTCGGCTGTCTGCAAACCCTTGCGCTTCCTCTATGTATCCTGCGAGAGGTGCGTAAATTCACAACCCTGATCTATCAGCTTACGCATGTGGACCTCGCGGAAGCCATTCCAAAAGGCCAACTTAGCAGCAATGTGGCTACACCCACTGCCAATAATGCATCCAAACATGTCTCTCCAATTCTGGGCTTCAGCCATCCAGCTTTGGACGATTACCTTGCATCTGTCAAAATTTCTACCACTACCACAGTTTCTGAGGGTCCGCAGCTCGCACCAAAAATCTTCAAAGAAGTTTCGCACTGGCATAATGCACGTGCTCCTATCGACCCGAGGCACAAAATACAACGCCAAGGTTTCTTTGCACATAAGCGAAACCAAAAACTGATGGCCAGCACCATTGCGTACTCTGCTAGTCTAACAAATTCTTCCGGTAAAGCTATTCATCCCGAAACTATTGTGTCACTATCTGTGACGGAACTTTCTTCCAATGAAAGCAAAAGCAAGGGTTATGGGGCCGAAGATGGTAAATCGCAGCGAACCGGCCATAAACACAAGAAAACTGGGCAAGGTAGTGGTCGGCGAAATGCTCTAGAGGCGGCGCAAAAACTCCAGGCTGAGAAGAATAAAGGCAAATTTATGGCGATGACAGCGAGCTGGAACCAAAGGTGCCAAGAATTCGAAGCCGAACTAAATTTGGACACCCGATGTCTCAAAGTCATCAAGTATCTCAACGGGTTGTCGAATCAAGACATGGAGATCATTGGCGGCGAGACCACATTGTACCTATGCAATTGCATTGTCTACATGCTACAAGAAGCAAAGAAGAGAGGGAAAAGAATGCCTGGTATGTTGGAGTTGAACGTAGCAATACGGAGCTGACATAAGAAAAGAAAACTAACCACTCCGCAGAAATGGGTTTGTTGGCCATATGTTGGTCAAAGCTGAGGGAGCTCGGAAAATTACCGCTTTCGCAGGAAGGAGTTGCACTATTCAAGCTCCTCGCAAAAGCTGTCAAACTGAACATCGAAATGCCGCCGGATACGTCAAAAAGGGGGCGGAAACTTCCCTTTGTGAGCATAATGTCGACGCTTGGCGGTCAAGTGGAGATTACCGGTGATCCCCTTGAGTTTCAGTTAAGTTATTGCGGACCATATTTGGAAAGAGGCTTTGACTCCAGCCCAGATGATCGTGTACCTTTCAGCCCGGATGCCTGGCAGAGGAGAGTTCTAGATGCCATAGATGCCAGCAAAAGTTTGTTCGTTGTTGCGCCGACATCAGCTGGCAAAACCTTTATTTCGTTCTACGCAATGAAGAAGGTGCTGCAATCGAACGATGACGATGTTCTCGTTTATGTAGCTCCCACCAAGGCTCTTGTCAATCAAATCGCTGCAGAGGTGCAAGCTCGGTTCTCCAAGGCGTATTCAACTCAAGGTAAATCAGTGTGGGCTGTGCACACAAGGGATTACAGAATCAACAATCCGACAGGCTGCCAGGTTCTCATCACAGTTCCACATATTTTGCAGATTATGCTGTTAGCGCCATCGAATTCCAAGACGGCCAATTCCTGGGCTTTGAGAGTGAAAAGGATCATCTTTGACGAAGTCCACTGCATTGGGCAGTCCGATGACGGGGTAATATGGGAACAGCTACTTCTACTTGCGCCGTGTCCCATCATCGCCTTATCTGCCACCGTAGGCAACCCGATGGAGTTCAACAACTGGTTGAAAGGTTCTGAGGAAGCGAAAAGCCACAATATGGAAATGATTGTTCACCCCTATCGGTACTCTGACCTTCGCAAGTTCATATACCGTCCCAACATGAGTTGGGCTTTTAGTGGTCTTGGACCCGCCGAAGGTTTGCCGATTCCGGGATTGGATGAGGGACAGCGCGAGCTGTCGCCGTTTACGAATATTCATCCTGTGGCTAGTCTTATCAATCGGTATGGACAAGTAGAACGTTTTTCTTTCGCAAAATCCTGCCTAACTTCATCTTGTCAGTAACCGGGGAACAATCGACGACATCAGTTTCGAACCGAGAGACTGCTTTATCTTGTGGCAGTGTATGTCGAAGCATCAAAGTAAAGTATTTCCAGTAAACGAATCCTTAAACCCCCGGAATGCACTTCCTGGTAATATCGTGACGAAGCATCATATCGTTGAATGGGAAGTGGCCTTGAAGCGAGTCTTGTTGAAGTGGATGCAAGATCCCAGTTCGCCATTTTCTTCCGTCCGAAACGACCTTCAGTCATCTATTGTTAATCGGCATCTCTCAACTTTGGATCAGTCGTCCAACACGGCTAGTCAAGAATTTAATAATACCGTCCTCCACGACAGCTGTGAAGAGACCGGCCTTCACACTCTAGCATTACAGCTCCTTTCTGACCTCCATTCCCACTCGGCGCTCCCAGCAATACTATTCAACTACGATCGGAAATACTGTGAAAAAATTGTGTTCTTCGTTGAAAAGAAGCTGCGGCTTGCAGAGATTGCTTGGAAGGCATCAAACTCAGAATGGAGGAGGAAGCTTGCTGAATTTGAAAAGTGGAAGAAAACAAGCTCCAAAGCCATCTCCAAAAGGACATGGTCACATGAGGCTGGGCTTTCCAAGAGTGACAGCATCAAAGAAGCTGCAAATGCGGACATTAGTGTCTGGGAAAGCTTCGACCCTGAGGCGGCCTTGGAAATGTTCTCATTTGCGGACCGTGCAAAGTTACTCGGTTCAGAGTTTGAGGCTATAGTTGCGCCTCTCAAAAATGCCAACTTGAAATCGGGCATTGTTGATGCTTTACGACGGGGAATGGGAATACATCATGCAGGAATGAATCGGGAGTATCGCCAAGTGTGAGACACTCTTAACCCTCGACCTTTCAACATCTCACTTATCTGACTTTGCTCTTTAGGGTTGAGATCCTGTTTAGGAAAGGGTTTCTGAGGGTTGTCGTTGCGACTGGTACCTTGGCCTTGGGTATTAACATGCCTTGCAAGAGCGTCGTATTCTTCGGCGATTCGGTGTTTCTAACAGCTCTAAATTACAACCAGGCAGCTGGGCGAGCTGGCCGTCGGGGGTTTGACTCTCTCGGAAACGTTGTTTTTGCGGGAATGACTCCGGAGAGAGTTTTTGAGATCATGTCATCCAGACTGCCCGACCTTCACGGCCAGTTCCCTCTGTCAACGACTCTGGTTCTCCGCCTTTTAGGGCTGCTTCATCACACACAAAATTCCGAATACGCCGTAAAGGCCATCCGGTCCATACAATCGCAAACCCGCCTATACCTGGGAGGCCCTTCGAATCAGATGATAATAAAGCACCATTTGCGGTTCTCAATAGAATATCTTCGGAGGCAACATCTTTTGTCTCAGTGCGGGACTCCGCTCAATTTCGCTGGTTTGGTAGGGCACCTTTATTTTACCGAAAACGCCGTGTTTGCCTTTCACTCTTTGCTTAAGGGTGGGTATTTCCACGAGCTGTGTGGAGGCATCCATCGGAAACCGCAAGAAGTGCTTCTTCAGCTCATACTTGTTCTGGCCCATCTGTTTTGCAGAGTACCTCTTCGATCGGTGAGTGACGAAGCGACCAAGAACATAATTCACCGATCGCCGTCAGTAGTTGTGTTACCGCCATTACCAGAGCGGGCGGAGATGATTCTCTGTGAGCACAACCACGAGACTCTCCATATATTTCGAAACTACGTTAGCTCGTTTGTCGACCAACACCTCCAAGGACAACAAGATAATCAGCTCCCATTTACGAAACACAGGGTGCAAGGTAAAAACGGAAAAGGTGCACTAGCACTTATTGATCCTCTTCCGCCTACAAAGCTCCGCTCGTCATTCGCTGCGCTTTCCGGTTTCAATGATGAGTTCCAATCAATTCACGATCTATGCACAACAGTTCGAGATGGGGTTTTCCTAGAGGAATCCGCCGTTCCGTATATCCCCATTCATCCAAATGGAGACGTTCGGCTGCACTGGAACGCCTATATCTATGACTTCTTCAAACATGGTGACATGGAAGCTTTGGTACGAGACAATGGGATTAAGGGTGGCGATGTATGGTTCCACTTAAAGGACTTTTCACTCGTTTTAGCCACCATAGTTACCAGCCTCACAAATTTTCTCCAAGCGGATTCTTCTATTGACGATGCGGCTATGGTGGATGTACAAGACGTGGGCGATGTGATTGAGGGGAAGGTTGGCGACGAACAGGAGGGACCGGTTTTGGACGGGTTTCCTCATGCGACACCGGAAAACCGGGTGTTGCTTTCTCAGAGGACCAAAAAGGCTGTTCTGGCGGACTCATGGGACGATGATATGAGTACTGGGAGCTCTCAAGACGAGGATACACCAGCTGCTGAAGCTCTGGATACCCCCTTGGAGGGTCCGGCCCTTGGGGACAACGCCGATGAGGGTTTGATGCTCGTTTTGACCGCTTTCCGACAACTGCTACAGCAATTTGATGAGGTGTTCAAAAAGGTTTGGGCTTAACGAAATCTTTTGTGAGGGTGCATTTTGTTTTGGAATGCATGGTTCTGAAAATAGCTTCCATGTTATTCAATGTGTGAGTAGCAGCAAACCTTGAGTGATACTGTGTATTGTTAAGTCACCTAGATTAACATTAGCGAGACCAGGACCATTGGTACCTGTAGCAACGTTATATCTTCAATTAAAGCATGTGTAGTTATCGATATCTCCAGCCGGACTCGCGGAAACTGGTGGTAACCACACAGACCAGTGTGCGATTTCAGAGCCACTAAAGGAATGCAATGCCCACCAGTACTGACAATGTCTGAGACAGTCCATTGGCAGGGCGGAGCTGTTGGCCTGTATCTTGTATAAAGGGGCCACAATCTCGCTGTTTTCAATAGGTGTGTTGTTATCTCCATTCGCCTGTGGCCTCCAAAAAGTGCATCAACCTCACTCGATACTGAACGCAATGGGCTCAGGGACGCTTCAATCACAAGACCACCGAGATCTTCTCGATATCATCGACAAATTACGCTCCAAAGGCATCAGCAGATATGTTGGTCTCCCTGAAATCATCGTCTGTGGAGACCAGTCTGCTGGGAAAAGCTCTGTGCTTGAGGCTATTTCCGGCATGGCGTTTCCCACCAAGGATAACCTCTGCACTCGATTCGCGACAGAGTTGATACTTCGTCGACATGTCATTCCATCAGTGAAAGCTTCCATAATTCCTGGGCCTGGCCGGTTGCCCGAAGAGAAGGAATCGCTATGCCGTTTCCAAGTTGAACTCGACTTGACCAAGCCTGATATGGGATTGGTTGTGGGAAAAGCCAAGGAGGCAATGGGTCTCTCTGAAGCGAAAGCTTTTAGCACTGATTGCCAGCGCAAGCGTCAAAAGTCCGCGTCACGTGACACTATTCTACTCGTCCACTTTACCTCAGGCACTCAGACCCACCCACTAAGCGCCCAGACGCGATGAATCACGTGGTTCTGTGGGAGGGCCTGAGTGATTTCCGACGCGTTTTGGTGTGAGTGCGACTATCCGCCATAACGAATCTGCATCCCAAAGTCATCCTTGAAGTGCTTCGCCCGTCGTAGCTTCTCCAGAAGGACGCTCAACCCACCTCACTGACCTCACTCCAACCCCATGTAGCGTCGAGGGCCATGATGCAAGAACCCACCTCACCTCTTTCCTCCCTTGGATCGACAAGCAGCCCACCCCCCATCAGCATTGAGTCATCGCCAAAACCATTTTCATCACAACTCAACGCGAATGCACGAAAGAAAAGGCGAGAGAGCGCCGAAAAGCTTGATTTGGTATGGCGATATATACGTGATGACTTGAATTGGTCAATTGGCGATTTCGTTCGAGCTCTAGCGACTTCTGGAGGCCAGACGAATGCTCAGCGGAGGACTGCATTTGCCAAAGCAACTTTCCAAGACGCCACTGTTCTAGATTCATTCGTGGGGCGATCTGGAAATAAGAATATAGCATCCTCTCGAGGTCACTTGATCCAATACCTAAACATTGGTGCCATCGAGCTACGACAGGAGATTGAGCAACTTAGCAGGCTAAAGCCATTTCTCGATACTAAAGGTGACGAGATGGTTGGTTTTGAGCGGTTGAGCAGCAATCAGATCATCGGAGCCGCTGAGGACAAGTGCCCATTGCTTATACAGACGTTACGCAGTATTCTGACACCAGAAAACCACGTCAGAAGATGCTACAAGGGCATGGAAGATTCCGGGTATCTTATCAATATTCTGGCAGTGCTATGTAGATCGCAGCAGCGGAATCGATCTTCGGGCTTTCAGATACAACTGAGCATATATCTCCACTCCAAAGGCGTCAAGAGACGACAGTTGGAGGCTCTACAGCGACTCGGGCTTTGCAGCTCTTATCACAAGACGTTGCAGGTGATCAAGAAGCAGTCAGAACAAGCTGCCAAAGCAGTGGCTGCAAGAGGGCAACAGCCAACAGTCATTACTGCATATGATAATTTCGAGCAGATGGAGCACGTTAAAGAACAGCGTGTTGATAATCAGAGCTCTTTCCATTCAGTCACAACTGGGCAGCTTATTCAAGGCATTGAGATGCCGGAGGGGGGACTGCTACAAAGCATGTTGAATCCAACCACGAAACTGCAACTAGAGGATATCTTCTTATCCCCTGGAAACCAAAGGGATGCTATTGAAGTAGAGGTGAGATTCATTCCTATATATTTTATACGTCTTCCGGTCTTACAGGTAGTTCATCCTATAAAGGTATAGATATCCCGTCATTTCGTATACGAATCAATCGGAGCCGCGTTTCCTGACTGCATGTCAATGGCATCGCCTCCTCGTATGCCGGTGATAGATATCCTTCCACGACGACGGACGGCCCACCTATCACTTGGTCCTATTCCATACGACGAGAGCACAAACGCAGGCAATCTAAACGTCTTACGTAATATCTTCCAGGAGCAATATCAGTTGCCAGACGAGGCATTCAACGACCGGCTGCTTCTCATATACGGCGACCAGAAGACGATTCAGCGGATCCGCACGATCAAGAGTCGGCGATCCAGAGCTGCTCGGCCAGTCGACAGCTTACAATGGGCATTGCCTGTGCCGGCTCTCTTTCCCCTGAGGATGAACTACCTCTATATGCTAAGCCGGACTCATTTCGGTGCAGCAGGTGATGGTAGTAAGGCCACACTCTACGACACTATGAACTTCTGGATCCGCAAGGGGATCCAGGCGAAGAAGGCAGACTTCTACGCTCTTGAACAGCTTATTATCCACAGCTTTCAGGCCAGGATCTGTGCTCTTATGTGGTCTAGACTCCGTGATCTCGGTCTAGGCGATACAGAGATGGAAATCTCTCGTATTCTGCAATCCTACGGCCCAAACGAGCTCAACGGACTCATTGAAAGCATCATGCAGTCTTACGACGTCGAGTGTCGATACACAAGGAATCCTGAGCTAAGGAACCACATCTTGTTCCTACAGCACACCCAAAACTACCTGGTTTTAAAGCACGCCATCAAGCATGCCGATCTTGGCCTACTCCATCGAGCTATCACCCGCAGTTGTGTTTATTTCCATGCATCAGGACAGCATAAATACGCCTTCGAGATGCTCTATCTAAAACGTCTTATTTCAACCACTGCCGCAGCGCCCGAGCTGCAGAGAGCTATCTTGGCAAATGGTCTAGTGAATACTACTGGCGCTGACGACGGTTGGCTTGAGATTGATAGACTGGTTGAGTTCCATAACGGCACGTTAAAGACGATACTGCGGGATCGTCGCGGCTCGGCTATTACTGTCAAATATCTCATGGAGAACTGTGCTCTGAACACAGAGTTTTTCAAGTCAGTGGCTGAGAATATAGAGTCACTCCTCGGCATGAATCATAATGCGAACCATCCAGAGAAGAAGGCGATCAAAGATATCAGAATGATGGCAGGTGTGCTCGTTGAGAGTGGATCTATCACCGGAACCCAACGCCGCCCAGTCACACATGAAGCGATCGATCTATTTGATGCAGCAATCTCGAAACTAGCCGCGGGGAGTCTATGCAAGTTCAACAGGAGGGCATGCTTAGATCCACTGGATCTTACTGCAGACGACTTCAACGTGGAAGAAGAGGATGCTGTAGACGAAATAGACGAGTTCTTCGCTATCGATGCAGAACACGGGTCGTGATACTCAGCTTATGCTTTATATGTCATTGGGTTGCCCTGCTGCTTCTTACTCCTCCTCTGACTATTGCTCTCAATCTCTTGCAAAGCACGGCGCTTCTTTGCGTTGAGTTCGGCGGCTTTTGCGGCCTTGGCTTCCGAACACGCCCCTAATAGGAGATCGACTACTGCAGCCGCATGCGTCTCCCATGCTGCCCAACTAGCACCAACTAGTATTTCTAGTTTGTCAACAGTATCGACAGAAGACGCTGCTTGTGATAGCTTGCGTAATATCGTATCAGGAAGCACTAAAGTCTCTCTGTCACGAGAAAGTATGGAGGACCAGCGCTGGGCAGTGTCTTTCCTCCACCTCAACAGAGCGGCTTTTGCAGCAGCGACGATGTGCTTCTGTGATGCCATAGTATTCGATAGCCTTGTTGCAACTCTGCTTTGCAAGGATGGTTGATCTCCTCGACAAAGAGAACAACAGGACTGTGGACCCGAAGGGTGCAAGTAAGAAGCGGCATCTTCGAAGAACTGGAGGATACTCCTTCTGGTACAGTTCTGGCTATTGACCACATCACTTAGTTCTTTTGGCAGAGATCGATTGTGTAGCTTACTTAACTGTGAAGGTCCTTGAGGGCCTTGAGATCCAGCCCCTGGCGTTGCTGCTTCGAAGCACCAGGGTTCCACGAGCCAGATGAACTCTCCTGTAATGCTAGCACCTCTGGCTGCCCGACCTGCTCGTTGCCACAGAGAACATAATGTGGCTGGTTGTTTCCACTGTACCACCAGCTTGATATCTGGATTATCGATGCCCATTCCCATGGCATCAGTTGCCATGATAATGCGATGCCGGGAGCTCTCCTGCGCGGTCCCGTTGTCAGGCTTCGCGAACTCCCTTGAGATGCACTCTTTATCAAAAGTTGCAAGCTCGGCGTGATATGGCTGGATGGCGTTCGCCGCAGCCGTCTTTGAGCAGCCACTACTGATTAGCGCTACAGTCAATAAAACTGTGGCCGCCTCGAGAGTCGCAATAGAGTCGAAATACACAACGGTCTTGCGGATCTTCATGCAGCATGCCCGACTGTCGACTCTCTGGAGGATCCGGCTGTTCTGTGACTGCCGTACGCCGAGAGATATGAGCTGCCTTGCACTATGAACGTCTCCAAATGCTATTGCTGCTCGAGCTTGGCTTTCGCAGTACTGAGTGGCTGCATCCCTTATTGCCTTTCTTGCTGGCTCAATGAGGAACTCTAGGTCTCGGAACGTCGTTAGGGGATGTATAATCCGCTTCACATCAATAAAGATATCCGGGCGATCAATAGAGTTACGCTGGATGAAGACGCTGGAATCAAAACCACACAACTCCTGCACCTTGGCTAGTGTTTGAGGATCAAGTGTTGCGGAGCATGCTAGCCATGGCACTACTCTAGGAATGAAGCTTCTCAGTACCACTAGTTGACTGTAGTGCGTTCTAAATGACTCTCCCCACTCCCACACAACATGAGCTTCATCTATAGCAACAAGAGCCAGCCTTTGTTGAAACAACGGGTCTCTAAGCACCTTTGTTGAAACAACGGGTCTCTAAGCACCTTTGTTTTAAACGTTTCGGATAGTGCAAGCTCTGGGCTGAGAAGAACTACGAAATCAGCACGTAGTTCATGGATATCTTTGGCTGTCACTAACCATGGGTGTAAGCACCTTTCCTGATGCTTTCAAGCAATGCTAGTGAGTTCGTCCCTGCATTGAGGATACATGGATTGCAGCCCGGGATCCGAGATATCGATCTTGCCTATATAAGACGAGTCAGGTAAGCCGTGCTAGCAGCTATCAAGAGCAGATAACTAACCTGATCCTCTTCTAGGAGCGTCAACGGCATGATCATAATGCAAATCCCACCACGTAGGGCTGGAACCGCCTGAAAGACGATGCTCTTGCCCCAACCCGTCGGTGCAATCAATATCAGATCCTTCTGGTCAACTATGAGTCTGTGTATTGCCTCTACCTGCCCAGTTCGCGGCCTGAACCCAATGACACTCTCAATCCTCGACATCAATTGCGCGTTATCCATACGAGCGACGGCAATCTCACCCATACTTTTCGATCCGCATAATCGACTGATCCTTTCCAATATCTATTTTACGTCAGTTGAGTCAGGAATGAAGGATATATGTATATGAGCCTGTCGCTAAGGCTAAAGTGTATCTAAGCGTCGTCAACGTTCGCGTCGATCAAACAACATAGGAGGGTAGGACACCGAATCAAAGGCTCTCCAAAGGTTGAACTAGCTGAGGAGATCCTCTACATACAATGGAGTTGCTGTCGCACAGAAAATGGTGGAATTACACGTTGTCGTCGACTCCATACGCGGAGGATTTTCGCGACCCAGCCACCCTTGATAGTGATATTTCCACAAAAACGCGTCGCAATTAAGTAAAATATACATCAGAAGGCAGCCGGGGCCTGTAGGATGTTATTGATATATTTATTGCGATAGAAAATGTAGAAATGAAGGCGCTATGCCACGTAGGAGCTGATGTCATTGAAGTTGTGTCCACGTAGCCGTACCTTCTTCACCTATTTTGTATGGCGGATAGTCGCACTCACACCAAAACGCGTCGGAAATCACTCAGGCCCTCCCACAGAACCACGTGATTCATCGCGTCTGGGCGCTTAGTGGGTGGGTCTGAGTGCCTGAGGTAACGTCCACTGCGAAAAGAATCCTCGGCTAAACGGCTAAATGCTGCTCACGATTTGATTGGCCGAAAATAAAAATGCCATCACGTGCCGCCGTGTCGGTGACGTGTAATCGCCCTTTTTAGCAGCGTAAAGCGCGTCTTCCAGCTCTGGCGTTCGAGCTCCGAATTTGATATGGTGGCCTCTGGCTCACTCTCTTCTTCGGCGCAGTCGACTATCATAGTCCAGGCCTATGTCGATTCCCAGCTAACGAGATGCTGTACCCGTTGTCGCAAAGATTTCCCTGCAACGTCCGCATACTTCAAAACGTTCAAAACGGGAGGATTGGCTGCTAGGTGTCATGATTGCACGGCTAGAATATCTGCTGCGAAAAAGTCGAAAGGACAACGAGCACAACAGGCTGTTTCTGCGGAGACTCGTGGCCGGAAGAGAAAAGTGTTGGAAGATGCGGATCCAAATGTGCAGCGGGAAGCTCCTCGAATTGCGCCGAACGAGCCTGTACGGTGGGATATGGCTTCGCAACACACGAAGGATCAGATGAGAGCGGCAGCAGCTAGAGAACGAGAGAATCGTTATCGACGAAACAACAACCTGTCCCCAATACCATCCCGGTCCCCTGAAGCAGACCCTTCAACGGTATCGTCCATTCTATTCCCCTCACAAACCCCACCACCTCCTACCCCGCCTCCCGCACCAACCAAAGCTCCTATATCAGACATAGATTGGTCGAATATTAATACGTTCCACGAGTATCTGAGCAACCAAGAGATGGAGACATGTTATCGGTGCAAGGAACGTTGGTTTCAGATGAGGTTATCGAATAGTGTTTGCGGTGCTTGCTTACGGAGGGATAGGAATTTGCCCGGGGGAGCGCCGTTTCTGTTCAGTAAGGATAATAATATGGACCCAGGGGTTGTTCCTGACTGTCTGCGGGACTTGACGCAGATGGAAGAGATGGTAATTGCAAAGGCACATTGCCACATGATTATGAAGCGTGTCCGGGGTCACCAATATCACTATACTGGGCACGCAGTCTGCTTTTGGCAGAGTAATGTGACCTTTATCGACGTTCTTCCATCTCGTCCTCAGCATGTCGATGTCGTGCTCTTACGCCCTCATGGCGCACGGATGGGCGAGGAGAGATATAAACGTCAATTCAAGAACGAGTTTCGCGTTCGTCGCGGCTACGTGGAGAAGGCTTTACATTGGTTAAAGCGCCACCACCCGGACTATCGTGATATTACTATTTCCCAACCAAACCTGTCAACCCTTCCTATCGATGGGGACGTGTCTGATCAGGTGCTGAATATCGAGGAATCCGAGGAGATGGAGGACAAAGAACCGGGAAGGCAAGGAGATAGCAGGGCTTGTGGGGAAGAGGATGAACGGGGTATTGACGGGGATATCCCTGGCCCGTCACAAGAAACCGTGGTCCCTAACCTTGACATTCGCCAGACCGAGGCAGAGCTTTTGGAACAGGCTTTTAAGAAGAGGAGACTTCCTATTGCTCAAGCACCAGAGATTAGGCAAACTCCCATTGATGAGTTGGGCAGAAAACACCGCCTGTTTGCTATGTGTTTCCCTACTTTGTTTCCGTATGGCGCCGCAGATTGGCATCAAGGCAGGATGCGCAATGTCTCTCTGGCTGACAGGGCGGAGCACTTCCTGAAATTTCATGATGGAAGGTTTGGTGCTCACCCCCGATTTCGGTTCTTAGTCTTCAACATGCTCATGAGACAGAAAGCTCAAGAGGCCTCTGGCTTCTGGGTAAAGAAACGCCCGGATCTCTTGGGCCTGTCACTTGATGAGTTGAAGGAATTACTGGGCGAGGAGAGTACTCTGCTCAAGAGCATCGTTCGTTCAGGGGCCACTTTGACTGGGACGCGTCCGTATTGGAGGCAGAAAGAAAACGCTCTCAAGGCGACAGCCCGTTATTTCGGTACTACGGGAACTGTTTTCTGCACTTGGAGTTGTGCTGACCACCAGTGGGATGATCTTCATAGGCATTTACCCCGCTATGAGCAATGGAGGCATGGCACGGATGAGGATCGCCGGAAGATCGCCTGGGAGAATGTACAGCGATTCCCTCACATTATAGCCGCCTGGCTCGATATTCGTTTCAAAGCATTCTTGAAATATGTCATGACAAGCTTTCTGGGGTTGGACGACTATTGGTTCCGATATGAGTGGCAAGCACGTGGAACAGGTCACATCCATTGTATCATCTGGATGAGGGATTCGCCCGCCATGGGTGCCAGGACCCCAGAGCAACGGGAGGCCTTTGCACAGTACTGGAATAAGAAAGTTACGGCTGTGAATCCAAACAGTACGAGGCCGGCAGATGCCAGGAATCCGGCTTCTTTGCCTTTCATCCATATCTGCAATACCGATGAACAGGTGGCAATCTTCATGAATCGCTTTCAGATGCACGCGAGGTGTGCCCCTGGAAGGTGCCTGCGAAAAAACAAGACCACGAATGTTGTAGAATGCCGTTTTTTCTTTCCTCGGGAGCTTCAAGAACGTGCTCTGGTCACGAAGAGTATCAACAAAAAGAGTTGGATGTTCGGTGTGAAACGCAATGTGGAACGCCTTGCCCAGTGCTCGCCGGTGATGGCCCTTGGGTGGCTAGCCAACACGGATTTGCAACCGGCGGTTACATATAAGGGACTAATCCTCTATGTTGCCAAGTATGTGTCAAAGCCAGAAATCAAATCTGCCTCATATCAAGAGTTGCAGGAGCAGATTCTGCCATATGTTAGTGATTGTCGTCCAATTGCTTCTTTTGCGGCGAGGCTGCTCAATAAGCTTATTGGGGAACGTGATTGGTCTGCGCAGGAGATTTCCCATATCTTACTCAAGATTCCTCAGCAGAAGTCAACAAGGCAATGCGTGGTTTTGGATTGTCGCCCTGACCAGGTCCAAGATCGCCATATCCAGTTTGATAATGGTGAGGCAGGGGAAGATATGGCGGTGAAAGAAGGGCTTTCAGCATACAAGCGGTATAAAATACGGGTTGAGCATGCCAGTGGTGGAGAGCACTTGAGAGATGTAACCCTGATCGATTGGCTGCAGCACTACGATGCCAGCAGGTTTCAACCCCTCTCTAAAGGCAAACCGCGGACTGTGACGTTCTTTCCTCGCTACAAGTCAAACCTGACCGACGATGAGTATGAGGACTACTGTCGAGTGAAGATGATGTTGTCGCATCCATTCGAAAAGGTAGAAGACCTTCTGGAAGTGGATGGATTCCAAGCCGAGACCTTTCAAGAAGCATATGAACTCTGCTGCGATAACCACAACCATGGGGATGACCTTTACGATGAGTTGGATGTCGACGATGATGACGCAGAGTCCGATGACAAGGAGGAATTCGAAGACGTTAACCCATCCCAGCCCACCCCTCCTGCGCCGCTTGCAGATTTCGAAACCTACGGGCTTGCGCACCCGGGAAACGACTTGACCCGAGTTGAGGATGGCGATAACTTGGGAGAACGCGACTCTGATCGGCAATACGACTGGAGCCGTCACGTAGGCAAGTATAATATTGACCCATCGTTTTGGGATGTTACCAAGCGCGCATTTCCCGCCGAGCAACTTCTCCCCTCTTTGAATTCTATTGACTTACTTAACCGCGAGCAACGTACGGTTTACAACCTGATCGTCGATCATTACACCGATTTTCTTGCCGGAAGGAACCCTCCCCAGTTGAGGGTCAACCTTGATGGTGTCGCGGGAACAGGCAAAACATACATGCTTTTACAGGCAAGTAAGAAACTGGAAGATATGGCGACTATTGCAGGAGTGAGAAACCCTGTTTTGCGGGCTGCTCCGACTGGGATCGCTGCCCACAATTTCTACGGCCGCACGTTACATAGTCTCTTTAAGGTTCCTGTCAAGATCTGCCCAGAGGGACTCCGTCAGAAACTCTCAAGATCGAACCTGTGTTCTTTGCAGGCTCTCTTCAAACATTTCAAATACCTCATTATTGATGAGAAGTCTATGATTGGCATTAAGTTGCTAGGCCTTCTGGATCAACGTCTCAGAGAAATCTTCCCAGCCCGTCAGGATGAGATGTATGCCGGCATCAACATATTTGTCTGTGGCGATTTCCACCAACTTCCTCCTATTGGAGCTACTGGGTTTATCAAGTATCCCAGCACAGTTGGCAGCTTTTGAGTACGCGAGTACAGAATGAACTAACTCATAGCGAGGTAGAGTCCTTTAAGGATGCACTGCGTCTTTACTTCCGCCGAGAGGAGGTTCGTGTGCATAATCACCAGCGCCTCCGCGACTGCAAACAGCCTATCCTCAGGATCAAGTCTACGCATACCGGCCGAGGCGCGGAGGGGGCAAACGATGATGAGGCAGATGGATTGGATCCTCAGCTTTGCATCTGTCTAGGGGCGAGGGTTATATTAACTGAAAATATCTGGGTTGAGAATGGCTTGGTGAACGGGTCTATGGGGACGGTGAGGGACATCGTCTGGAACGAGGGTCAAGATCCTACCAAGGATATGCCGACTGCAATTATGGTAGAGGTCGATGATTACGACGGCCCCAAGTTCCCCGGTACCGACTACACCCCCATCTTCCCTGTCACCAGGCGATTCGAATACAAAAAACGTGACTGTTCACGCACTAACTTCCCTCTTCGCCCTGCGTACGCTATCACGGTGCACAAAGCACAAGGATTGACGCTGAAAAAAGTGGTCTTGAACCTGGAACGGAAGGACCATGCGCCAGGATTGTCATACGTTGCCATATCTCGAGTTAAGAAACTCTCTTCCATCATGTTTGAGACGCCGTTCGATCTCAGTCGATTCACAACCAAAGTGAGCTCGAACATGAAGGATAGGGAAAGGGATTGGCACCTGCGCACACTCCAGTGCTTGTAAATTAATAGATTTGAAGAATATGAAAATATAGTAAATATGAAGATGAAGATGCAAAGAGAGCTTTTTCATGATGATAAGCTTGCGCTGGCATCCTAGCTGCGGGGAGCACGGGGGGCCGCAGGTCCCTCGTAGGGGAAGTTCTCCTCATCCTTCATAAATGGCATCGAGCCGGTCATGCCGATCCTTTACGTTGGCCATCTCTGCCTTGCTTGCAAGGACGATGCTAGGTCAATAATCTGTTCTGCATCATTGAGCAACATCGTGTTTTGCTTGGCCGTGTTACCAGGAATAATTGCTTCATTCTTAGCAACAAACGTAGGCGATTGTGCTATTTTCATCGACATGGTGCCTATTAATACGTATGCCACACAGTTTTGTATCCGAATCTCCAGAGCAAGGCAAGATATATATATCGTCTTCAATGGCGTTGTACAGTGTTTTCTAACGGCGCATTAACGGCGCTTTCATCAGGGTGTTCAGGTTCAGGTTCAGGTTCTATTCCTACTCGGTTTTAGCCACCATCAAAAGCAGCCATGCCCGGTAAGCGGGGTTTGGCCGACTACCGAAGCGCTCCGAATATTCATCCGGTACGCCCCACTCCACCAACACCATCTGGTGCCTGGCCAGCTGTCTCCAAACTTCCCACTTTCCCCCTAAACCTATGTACATTGGCCCCCCAGCTTCTGTAGATCGCGGTTTCATACCAATGTACACGTCTATATCTCTAGGTTCAGCTAGGGCGAAAGTATACCCTGTGTATGCGTCCTCCTACCTACTTTCCCCTAATGCCCAGCTTGGTCTGGTCATGGGTCCGTCCTGAATTGCCCAAGGATCTGAGTTTGTTCCATGAACCTGACGACCTTTGCTGCTAGTTTGCGCTCGCTCAGTAATACCCGGAGATGTTGTCGTCCTGGAAATTGGCCTAGCTCCTGATTGCGAAGTGCTGTGTGTCTCATGCACTGGAGTAGGATGTGAGCTACCGTCTGCCGGCCTACTCCGCAGTCGCATCTGGGCTCTTTGATCTCTGGCACTCTTCGTTTGAAGAGGAAGTCGTTCATCCCGAACTTCTCTGTTCGGAGTTGGACATAGATGGCACTTTGCCTCTTGCTGAGGTTCTTGTGTGGTTGTAGTACTCTTGGTGTTGGTTCCGGTGTGTGTCGGAAGGTTGTCCGGCCTCTGGTTTCCTGCTGCCACTGGGCTTGCCACCTTTTGTTGACGACCCTGCTCGTCCACAGCTTCAATGCGGATCTCAGTGAGTGCAGGACTCGGGGTCGCTGTGCCTTTGGCCCTGGTGGTCCTTTCATTCTCCATCCTGTAGCTTCTTTGGCCGCTTGGTCAGCTGCTTCGTTGCCATATATTCCTGTGTGGGCCGGAATCCATCTAGTCTGGACGGTCAAGCCTTGCTCTCGTAGTTCTTGTGTTCGACGCGTTATGTCTTGGAGAAGATATGACCCCGATTTACCTCTTGGCCTCGCCACCGACCTGACGGCTGCTTGATTGTCTGTGTATATCAGGACTTTGTTTCTGATGTTGCCTCGGTTTCTGGCTTCTTGCTGCGATCTGGAAAGCTAGAGAGATCCCTTGGAGTTCGCCGGCGTACACCGTCGACACAGCATCATCGCCCATGTAAGCGCTCTTGGTTTGACTGGTAGTCGTGCACACAGCTGCAGCGCCCACATGACCGTTGATGCCGCTTCCATCCGTATATATATGGATAGCGTTTGGCTCGTTGTCGATGCTGTACTGATGTCTCTCCTGGGCTTTCTCGACGCTCTCTTCGATGGTAAGTTGCGTGGTATTATCCATATTATTACAACCCACTTATTTTGCCTAGTTTCCAGTTCACATCCGCCAAAAATTCCTTGTTATTTGAGGACGTGATACAACCATCCCAGTATGGACGACGATGCTGATCCTTGGACTGGCTTTCCTCATTGTAAACCAAATTGGTATTCTCGCTCTCTGATTCTCGTCGCCGCCTCTTGCCACCATGCTTCTCTGTTTGGTCCAAGATATACCACATGCCTTGCATTTCGTGGGGTGGGCTGAGCTCATCTCGAAACGAACTTGAGGTAGATGAGCCGTCTACCATTGATGGCGCGATGTCGGGAGCGAAATCGATCGTATCACCGGCAGGCTCACCATGTGCCTTCCGTGCTCGCTTGGAAGGGTCTCCTGGGGGGTCATGCGGGGAACCATTGCCTCTACTCGTCACGCTGGGGATGATAGGCGTACGACCTCTAGTCTCACACGGCGAGGTGACTCCTAAGACCGCCGATCCTGGGACCACTTCGGGAGTAAAAGATTCCGACATAAGCATCCTGGCGGCCATATTCTCAATGCAACACATCTGGTAGTGATGACGCAAGGCTCTGCGTTCAACGATCGGAGACAGTTGCGCGACAGTGTCATGATAGTCCAAGAGGACGTCGTATGGCATAAAGACACGAACCCGATGCGTTTCAGGATGAATAGAGATTAGTCTGCTGTCAAAGGCCTCGTGGAGATGACTGAGTAATAGAAGGCCATTTTCGGCCGACCAAGTACGATTCCAAGCCTCACGCAGCCGCCGTGGACTGTATCTGCTGTCACCGAAAGAACTCGGAACAGGATAGACGTGATAATGCTGCTGGGGCACGATATGGCATGCTTGCACAGCTGGGCCGACACTTGGGTTCATGTACCACGATCGCCCTTCGCCTGTCACTGCGCATTTTGTACTTGCGGCGAGGCATGAAGTGCGGAAGGCTGCCATGGTTTGGTGCGCTTGCTCGAAGGGAATGTCGAATGTAGGCGGGGCAACCATGTCCGTGACGTCTTCGGCATCCGCTACCTCAACATTAGATTCGATATTTTTCGTTGGCGATACAGAGCCAGATGCAGAGCGTTTCGGGGGCTCTGGGACCCTCGAGTTGGACGTATTGTTTTTCGATACGGTAACCGAGAGAAGCGAGGGTCCCCGGATGCCTTGTTCGGAGGTAGATATCGTTCATCGCGACGGAGGGTAGGGTAAGGTATATGCTTCGCGCATCCGGCTAGACAAGATACCTATTAGCCATGAAAGTGCTACCGATGAAACATGAGAATTTCCGTACAACGCAAATGGGCCGTGAGCGGCTCGGCACGACCAATCCCGCACTCTACGTGTCGTACGGCGTGCAACCGAGCTATAGGTAGTCGTGCAAGATCTGATGATGGATCCTCTTGCGGTGTAGAGACGAATTCATCAAGGCATGGACCTGAGATCAGTCGGGAAGAGGACATCGATGTAGGGAAAGCATCGTCATCAAGTGGCTGCAAGTTGACACCAACAGAATCTCCGTATCCGAATGCTATGTCTGTCCAAGAGTCGGCTCTCTCGTCGAGTTCTGCTTCAGAGTTGATCGGAATATCGAAACAAAGGCGCAGCTCGTTCACGATGTCGCGATAGGTCAGGCTGTTGCTGCCCGGCGGATGGAACAGACCTGCGAATCGGTCGCTTTCAGGCCCACAGAGAATATGAACATTCCATCCAAGGGTGCGAAACTCGCGCGTTACCCCGGCACTAGACATGCTGACGAGCTGCACGACAGCAGATACTAGTCATAATGCCTCTGTTCAATTTTTGACGTCGACATCAGAGATTAGGAGTCGGGTCCAACGTTGTTGCCTTTCAACGTGCCTGTCACTCGGAACAAAGTGTTGTCGGGGCAATTGCTACACTGGGCCACACGGGCATGACTTTTACCACGTCTGATTCGCCCATAATTTCTGACCCACAGGTCCTTCATAGCAAAGGCTGTGTCGAATCAATTGCTCACGATCTGTCAAGATCAGGTCGCTCATTCATATCGAGCACAATGCTGCCTCTGTCAAGAACTCGCAAGCGTTATTGCCTAAGTGGCCACTTGCCGCTGGCAAGTGGCAAGTGGCAATAGGAAATCGTGCTGCCTACGCAGCAGTACCCCCACAAGCATTTAATTTCGTAAAATTCCGCTCTTTTAGGAAATCAAGAGTCTCTCATTTTGTCCAAGCTGTCCCAAACTATCGTGCTGTATGACAGAAAGTGTCACAGAATATATACAATATTGGAAACTAGAAAATAAGACACATGATGGTCACAACTTCTCTTTAACAAGGGAGAATCTTGATGGCTACAATAATCACCGACATGGGCCACAGTTGTAAGTCATGGACTTTCGGCCGCCATTCGTTATTCGGTGCATGGGGCGGCGCGGCTGGGGAGGACGGGTAGTACGGCAGCCTATCCCTTTGACTGCTGAACTGTACCCTTTTAGCGTGGCAGGGATCCTGGCCAATTATATCGGTAGAATCTCGATTCTGTACTTCTCGATACATATGATGCTACTGATCCCAATAGCCACTCTCTTTACAGGTATACGTATTTGCTACTTGTATGTGTTAATTAAGGTAGGAATAAACTTGTCTTCCATTATTCCATAGTTTTTTTGCTGCAAAAACTATTCTGTAATTCGAGGGGGCATTTGGAACTAGTCGTGATTGGTACCGAATAGTCCAAGTGGGGCGCGCTAAAAGGGTACAGTTCAGCAGCTAAAGGGATAGAGGTCACTGTTGCAAAACTCAGAAAGTCACAATCCAAGGTAGAGACGACAGTAAACTAACCCCACAGTACGTTGAGCGATGTACCTCAGCTTGCACTTTCATGGAATTTCGGTGCCAACAGCACTTCTAATGACAGCTACAAGGCACCAGCGGCAATACCAGAGAATACGAAACTGTTGACAAGACCTTTGACCCTTCAGTAGTCATCTCCTCCTCCCCCCATTCGTCCCCGTATATCTTCAGCCGCTGATAATTAACTCACTTGAAGCATCGTAGCCAGTTCGCTTGATTCACTCTCACTGCCAAGCAGCCTCTGCAATTGTCTACAGCTCCAGAAGCTTTCGCTCTTCATAAGTCTTCTCATGCCTCTTCCTCTCACTATAGAAAGTCAAGCCAGACTCATGGAGAAGACGGGTGCACGGCGCCGCTTAGGTGCTGTCGGCAGAGGACGTCTCGGCGCCGCTTCTGGTCCGAGTTCCACGGCCCTGGGCCGCATCGGGGACGACGATGACAGAATTGATAAGGTGCAGGTGAAGAAGTTAGTGAGGGTTTGGGGTTGACATGTTCCTGAGGCAGCTCCATGACTGCCACTGGAGCACGCTGTTGTTCTGCGACGGCCTCTGATGCTGGCTGGCCATTAGGTTCCGTCTGAGATTGCTGTCGCTGCTGTGCAGCCTGGTGTTGTTGAAAAAGGCGGGAGCCCATTTATCTGATCAGCGCTCGTTGTTCTTCGGGGGGGCGATGAAGCAGGCCATGGACTCTCTTTGGCCGCGCCGGGCATGTCGCAAGGTCCGCGGCATATGGTCCGAGGCAGTTGGCACACTGCTCGGGGGCATTGCAACTGTCACTGGCGTGGTTTGTCTTCCGCAGCGTTTGCATCGTGTTTGTCTATTGCACGCTTGTCGTGTGTGGTAGTCCCAGCAGTTCTCGCACTGCCTGGGATGGTTGGTTATTTCGATGTGTCTGGCTAATCGGCTAGTGCCAAATAGGCTCCAAGGTCTTTTTGTCGGTTCAAGGAAGGAGATGATGAGTGTCTTGTAGGGAAGTTGTTCGTTGTTGCGGCGAGGAAGTCGGATGCTGATAGGCGTGAGTCCCGTCCGGTTGCTTATTTCGTCAGGGACGGCAGCGTCGTAGTTCAGTTCGTTTCCGTAAAGGTCGGTAAGTCTTCGAGGGCAGTTGTCTACGGCATAAGTGTACAATTTTTGGCTGGTCTCGACGGCCGTTGCGCCGAGATCATCGGCCCATTCGGCTTGGTGTTCTACAAGCAGATCGCGGGTGAGTTTGTCTGCGGCACGGACGGCCCATCCGGTGTTCACTTGGAGGACTTGCGGGATTCGATTGAGCTCAAGGTCCGTCTTGCTAGCCACATGGGCTCGAATGGCGTAGCCGATGTGGTTTCTGGCCGGAGCGTCGGCTTCAAGGCTGACCAAGACCCGGAGGTCTTGTCGGGGTGGGGCGGGAACTGGTGGTTGCCCTTGGCGATGAGCGACAGCAGGTTTGTGTTGTGGGCGAAGGGCAGTGTTTGGGGTGGCAAACCGAGTCGAAGAGGCAGTGAGTGGCATTCGCGGCAATGAGTGCTTGGCGAAGTCGCGTCAGGCCCGGTAGTAAATTCCTTGGCGGCCTCGTTGAAATGTGCGCAGATGGTTTGGAAGACCCTGAGTTTGGCGTTGTCGTCGGCGACTTGCTCGTCGACGAGCTGGTTAGCTGCATTGGTGATGTCAATGGGTGCCCGTTGCCATCGCCGCCGCCGAGGCTGCGCAATGCGCAGAAAAACGAAGTTTCTCGACAAGTGTTAAGCAAATTGGTGCAACTTAGTCTACTTTCTTAACAATTCCATGCCATGAAAGTAATAATACGACACCGTAAAAACCCTTACTTAAGTCATAGCCCCAGGGTAAGTGCCAAAGGCATTGCATTTCAATCCCCGGCGACCGTCGCGCTCGCGCACCTCAACACGCTAGCTGAGGAAAACTCTCATTGATGCCGAGGGCTAACTACTTAATATACCAAAATTGCTGTTCACTAGCAGACATCGTGTACTACGGGAAAAAAAAGTCCAACTCAAGGTTCCGAATATGCCCAGCTTTCGGAAGTCATATCTAGTCTAAACGCTGTAATAGCAGCGTGATGAGGTGGTTGAGGAAGTCGCTGATTGATTCTACATTATTCTTAAAAACTGAATTCCTCCATAGCTGCTCGATTCTACAAGCAGCATAAAAGCAGACCAAAGACCGCAATTGGTCCACGTCGTCTTCATTATCCACCGTACTCCCGAACGTGTAGGTCACAAGCTCTGCTATGTCAACGCAACTCTCATCGTGCAGCACGAAGCGCGTCAGTGCGCCCCTCAGCTTCTGCAAGGCGAACAACTGTAGAGTGTCTATGCCGTGGTAGTCGGCAAAAACGTACATGCGAGCATGAGATAAGAAAATTTCGGTACAATCATCTTCAGGTTCATTGCGAAAAGATGTGTTTTTGAATGGCGTTGGTGGATACAGTGACGTGAACTTGATCCATAACTCGTCTGCTTTGCTTTGGACAAAATCCGCCGTATGGGAGCTTGTTTGTTTTGATTTTCTTCTGATTGTGGATTTGGGCGTTTCCGCTTCGCGAATTTCTTCTGCTTTTTCTTGTTCGGGTGTGTTCTCTTTGACTGGCCTTTTTCTAGGGCTGCCTTCTTTATAGCTGCCAGTATAAACAAAGTCGCAAAAGCGAAGGAAAGTCTGCTCGTCTGTTTCTGACCAGTCCGCGCAGAGATCAGTGGCTTCTTTCATGGAGCCATTAACCAGAACGTCTAGTTTCGCGGACAGTTTGGCAACCAGAGAGGAATGAATCGTGTACTCAGCCCTGTGTGGGCCCACGACGAATCGGAAAACTGGGGAGGATGAGAAGCTCATTGCATCGATTATGCTTTCCGCTGGTGTCTGGGCAAATGATGATTTGGGTATCTTCAAAAGAGCGAGAGAAGAACGCAGCAGACAGAAGTTTAGCAGATGAGTGCCAAACCATTTCCCCAATGTTTTTGTTTTGTTGTAGTGTAAAGCACGGTATGCGTTGCATTCCGTTCACTGATATCACAAAAGGTGGACAGAAAGAGATCTTTCTAATGCGTATTTTGCAACCATCGCACGTTTTTCTGGTCAAAAATTCTACGTTGGCATTTCTAGAAGGCCTCAGAACGCGATACCGACAACAGCCACTGCGCTCCTGTCCTAACCCACCCGCATCATTTGCTGGGTAGGATACAGCAAAGTGATACGTAACCAAGATGGAATCGCAGAATGCCTCCAACCCAACCCCCCCCCCCTTCTCCCGGGGCACGATCAGATCAACGCCCTAGAGGGCTAAGATAAATATCGCTTTATTCACCTGGGTTCGTTCAGTTTTTTCCTTCTGGTGTCCTTTTTGCTACATTTTGCCAAGAATTTCATCCCACCACCCACAGAGTGTCCAAGACAAGGAGGTGTTAGATTTGTTGAACGTCACAGCCATACACAGATGAAAAGTAAGGTGCGGGGTACGTGTGCTGGCTGGGCCTGCGACTTGGCAGACACAGCAGCAGACAGTGTTGGAGCCGGAGGCCGTGCACGCTGAGTTAGGGTCTTTCTGTGGCCAGCAGCGACAGAGCGGAGGATGTTCGCGCGCAGCGAGAAAGACTTGCGAGCCTGGCGGTTGATACCAACAGTTCTCACTGGCGCCGCTCGCCTCGGTTCTTTCCAGCCCTGGACAGAAGCGAAATGGGGGAGCAAGCGTACTTTGTGGATCGGATGGCGCCTGTCAACATCTCCACCAGCAACGCCTGCTCTCGGGTTGCGCAAACAGGGGTTGCACAGGGCTTGGCGTCAGAATACAACGCAATGCGGTCAGCGATATGCCAGGCGACAATAGGTTTCTGGTCTTTACACCCTTCGTACGGCGATGTGGCTTGTGTAATTGCTCACACAGGTTAGCAGCATGGGTTTCGATACACTCGTGCGTTTGGCAAGATGCTTCTTGATTGGGTTTGGGGCATGGGTAGGATTCATCCAGTGCATTTCGCGATTCCCTTTCGCATCTTTGTGAAAACCGAAGACCTATCATGACTCTGGCGCGTCATCTGGGTTATCACCGCGCCCAGGTTCGCACTTTGTTTCGGCTGTCCCGAACACTCGTGATGCATTTTTGAATTTTTACCAGAGAAACAAAATTGAGTTTAACAGAGACATCAGAACTGCTCAAGGCAACTTTCGAGCGTCTTGTAAGCACTGCTTAGAATGCCACCAAGTGTAACCGGCGTCCCGAAATACATCGCATTGCACCTAAGCATGAGCCAGCTTTGATAGGTGTTGTCGGTCTCCAATATCATTTCTTGGCACCCGCTCCAGCACCAGACTTCGATCCACCATTTCCAGAACCCGGGTGCTGGTTATTATCATGGCGATCTCCGGCGGATTGAGCACGTGCTGCAAAGCCACCAGAAGACATGTCATTACCGCCCTTCGCCTGCTCCGGGCTCTATTAGAGCGAATATGGACAGTGGCGGCTACGGATGATGGACACACTTACCTGCGAGCTTTGGATTCTGGAAGAATCAGATTTGGTCATTTGATTCCCAGGCATTTCAAATCTTGTTTTGATAGAACTGGTAGTTATGGGGTATATTGTTGCAACAATGACTAGGTTTTGGCTTACTGTCGTGTAGGCCCAGTTGTCGAGGTGGGCCGAGTTATATACACAGGATATTCTGTAATTCGCGCTCGCGCCTTTGTGCAGGTCTTAGCACCACAGTTACTTTGGTGCAGTGCCGCAAAAGGCGAAATACATCACAGGATTAGTTACAGAAGGGTTTAGCACGCACGTTTGGTACTTAAGTGATGCCATTTGTTGAGAGAGTTGCAGCCTTTGTGGACAAATGACCCGACTCCTTGTCTAGGATGCGTGCAACGTTCGGCTCCGTGAAGGCGTGATGCGTTCACTAGTCCTGTCGAGAAGCTGAGGTCACCTAACCTCTGAAACGTGGCCCCAAAAAAATTCGACATGGCTATTATGCTGCAACCCAAGGTTGCACACTTTTTAACGTGTCTCAAGATACTTGGACGCTCGCCCGGTAAGTCAAGCTAGGTGTAACCGCCTCATCTTCAGTAGTCATCCAGTAATGGCTGTACAGAAGCTAAGTGAACTTCACGGTTGCGGAGGGATACATGCAGTAACAGGGTAACAGATGCTACCAGACGTTTCGTCGAGATAAAGCACTGTTACGTCTTTGGCCACCAGAAACCTCGGATACAGATACGTAGCCAATCTAGCTTAACTAACGAATTTACCGAAATTCCTATGGTCGATCCTCGTTGCATGTCGCGGTTGGGTCTTCTGGCAGAAGAGATGGTGTCCGCGCTTGATTCGGCAATGTTATGCACGCATGATTGACTCTCTCTTTTCTTTTCTCTTCTTTTTTTTTTGAAGGCCCTCTACGTCGATTGTGTGGGGGGCAGAAGTGTCTCAACAAGGACGGGAATTTTGGACTAACTACTGTTTTGAGTTTTGCAGAAAGGGGAGTGTCGATACCGCAGTCTGGTTTAAATGTTAACACCACTCATTTCGCGCTGTTGTTTCCGCTGAAGCTTGCATCGTTGAGAGAACAACAGTGCATTGTTGACACTAGGCAAGCGCAACTTGCCAGTGACCGGTCATTAGTAGTCCCGACGCCAATTCTGGCACGACTTGACTGACTCACCGATCTTGCAGGTGTGTCTCTCTGAATTTCGCTTCCAGGCGGGTTGGCCGACACAAGTGTTCCATGTACATCTGTCCAACGTTACTGAAGCAGCTGCGGGATGCTGAGGAGCTGTCACACAACATGTGCATAAACTGCTAGTTCGCTGGCATGATCCGAAGTGGAAAAGCTTTTGCTCTGTGTCTTCAACGAATTGATGTCTTGAGCATACTCCATCCATACGAGCGAACCACGGTACTGTTCCAAACTCGCGCGTACTAACTGCGTGAATGCTGTGACCCGTTTTCTCCTAGTTGCCGCTATTATGAGGGAGCGCCCCTTCCCCGTCTCTCCACCAAAAGAAAATAAAACGAAAACATAGTTACAGCCAATCGGGAGTTCTCAAGTCCTCCAATTATACCAGTACGGTCGCGTGGATGAAGATAGCGCTTCAATAATCAATGTCATGCACACGAGCCTTGAGGTCGACATTGGTAAACTTGTCTTTTTGGGGTGCTGTAGTTCGGCCCGACCCCTTTCTCTCGCTTTTTGTTTAAGCCTCATGTATCGAGCCTCACTTTCTGGATTTAAATTAGATAGAGCCCGAAAACCGGAGCGAAAGTTGTGACTCATGGCAAGAGTCATGTTCCACGGGTATGCTTTCCCATCCGGATGCGCGGCTGCTAGGCCTTCCATTCGCAAAGGCCTCCCATCGGTCTGATATGGATATTGCTAGATGAATCAGCCGAGAAAACAATCACGAAGCTTACCACTTCGTCGATTTGAGCGACCAAACCCCAAACTTACATTACGATAAGCAATTAAAGCCCGTCTAACACCCACATGGTATTCATACCATACATTGTTCATTTCACTCGTATATTGACATCGTTCTTCGGCCGCTCCAACGTGCCCTTGTTCGTCAATCGCCAGCAATACTGAAATCATGCGCATCGGAACCGCGTGTACCACATTTGTAGCTGGGCCAGCTCCTGCCACCAGATGATCTCGCCGTCACACTCCAAGACAATCCACCGCCTCCTTCAATTATGGTGGTAATAGCAGAAGCGAAATGTCCATTTCGCCTTGCCAAATTTGTGTCGGGGCGGTCGTTCTCTCCCCTATCTTCACGCACCAGGGCAGAGTACACAATGAGACGCGTCGAACAGGTCGCTTGATTGACCTGCATTACTGAGTAGTGCAGGTTTGACAGGGATGCCCGTTGGCGAGATTTACTCCCTCTTCAGTTTTTTGAGGTTCCTCAAGATTATTGGTATATTGAGAAAAACGTGGTAGTCCTCTCTTTCCTCTCTACTCGTCTGGTCAAATATGGCCACCTGCATCGGTTGAAACACTTCTATTCCAGTCCATTCGTCACCGGTTGTGTTGAGGCACCGTACATAAGTTCTAAAAGTAACTAGAGATATACTTTTACTTAAGTAAATCTCGGACAAATTCTGCAACAATGCCGCACACTCTGCATAAAAGTAGATAGATAACATGTCTCAAGTCACTTCAGCAGCCATCCAATGATTGCACAGCAGCTGAGCAAACTTCACCGATGGGGTGGAATGCATGCAGCAACATGGTAACAGATGGTGCTACGTATTTGATGACCAGAAACCTTGCATGCAGATACATAATCTGTCGCGTTATGAGACTCATGTTAACTAAGCTTCTTCATAAAATCATTATTCTTGTTCTCATTCTTGTTCCCCCTCCTAAACCCTAGAAACTCAACATATTTAATATTTTCGGAATACTGCTGCCTCCAGGCAGCAGTATGACGACTACTCTTGCCACTTGCCACTCTGGTGGCAAAAAGCGCTTGCGTGTTTCAATCAACGGAGACAGTTTTATCTGACATAATCAGTCTAGGCTTGACAAGAACATTGATTTATCAAGAAGCTTAGTTAACATGAGTCTCATAACGTGACAGAATCACCTTCATCTACTCGCAGCCCCCAACCAGGACAAGAGGCGAATTCGAACCCAGGATAACTATAGAAAAAGAAGTTTATTGACCAAGGCCGAAGGCTGACTATAGATCTTTGTCGGAGGTACGAGCGAGAGAAATGGGGCTCGTCGGCGTAACGCTGAGTAAACGGTGAATAACTCATCTTGGTTGCCAAGTGACGGGTGTAGCAAGCCAAGTTTAGAAGAGAGCTAGGTCACGCTCTAATCACTGAAAGCATTGCCTCGACGCTGGAGAAAAATTGTGTAGAGCTCGTATTCATTGCCTAGTTTGAATATATGGGCCTCGCACCACGGCGACAACGATGTAGGCCCCAATGAGACTCTTATTATCTCCAACAGACATATCCTCGGCCATTTCCAAACAATTATCGCGATCACAAGCAAAGTAAAGCTTCCATTCTTGTTCCAAGACCAGGAGCTGTGACAGCGTGGCGATGGGGGTCGATCTTCATCCGAAAAGTCTACAGACCTGTTCAATTTTATGGTGACGCCTTTTTGTGATAGTGTCCACACCGTGCATTGGTGTCCTGACGCCGGTTTCTCGGCCTGTCCCACGAGCTATCTGACTTTGGCGGAACCGTTCTCAGTGATGGTCGCCCTTATTCGTCTCTGATTTCTGGTGACGTTGCAACGTAGTACCATTCATGTCCCTGAGAATAGATGCCCAGAAGAGCTCCCGATCTTTTGAGCGACGCACCAACATACCGCCCCTCCTCGCCATTGTCAACGAATACATCGTCTTGGCCAGACACGGGCCGAGTGGCAGAAAAGCGCCGACGCGCGGTAGCCCACACACAGTAGGACCCCGCAGCATCTTCCATTGGGCGGCTTGCCACGCCTATTTGCAGCACTGCACCATCATAATCATTGCCAGATCTTTTGATCTCGACATTGCAGGAAGTGGGACAGTTTTGGAGTGCGATATATGAAGAGCGATTGATACTTTGCTCGGGCAGTGTTCGTCGTAATTCGTCGATTCTGACTGCATACCCTGGCTCGCCTAGGGGTTCAATATACGTACACATGTCAATCCGTCGATCGGGTGCTGCTGTCGGCAAGTATTCGCGAATGATGCAAGCGCTTGTGCTGTATAATACAATCCTGTTAGTAATTTCTCTCTGAGCTGGAAGACTTTGAGGCTGAAGATACCATCGAGCGAAATCGACGAGCTGTTTCGGAGTGTCCGGACTCGAACTGCGACACACTATTTTGAAAAGTGGGTAGTGGACGTCGCAAGTCCAGTTGTCTTCATCATGATTTTCCTCAAAACAGCGACGGGCGCCGTCTGCAATATCACAAGCCTCCTTAGGTGTAAGTCTACTACCATCAGTCTCTGACTTCGCAAATACGTTCATATCAAGGTCGTTGTCGTGTCTAAATGCCTCGAACTAGGACGGGTCTGATCTTGGTGACAGGATGCCTTTCAGCGATCAATTTGTCTGATTCTCAGCAGCGCTCTTTCAATGGCTGAAGGCAGATTCTGAGTTTGAAGACCGCTTAGCTGTCGAGGGATTATTCCCTCTTCGGAGACTTGTAAGGAGGAGAATTTGCGGCGGGATGATGATTGCGAACTACTTCGGATGCTAGCGGATGACTTCGTAGGGGAGGAGGACGCGGTTCTCGGAAGCTTAGGTGGTGGCTTCAGAACTGTCGCAACCGGCGTCCGATCTGCATCATCCTGTCGCCTCCTCTTTGTTGGAGTCGACCCTTCATCCATGGAGCTCGGGTCTGGTGACAGGGGATGGGTTCGCTTGCGTGATTGTTGATAAGATCTAGGTAGGTCAGGAACATCCTCGTGGTTCGCAAGAAGAATGAGAAGTGTCTTTTGCATTTGCATGCTGGTTGGAAAGGGGTGCATGTCCCTCTGTCGTTGCCTAGGAGACCACCCCGCTTTAGCGTCATGGTGGTCCCATTAAGCGGTAAACGCATGGCATAGTAGCTGAAGAAAGAGCGCTATTGTCAATCCAATCACTTATACACCCGTAACAGCATATTGCAAACATACTAATACAGAACTAACTAACTAGTTGCCGATAGCTTACTTAGTCAACTAGTTAACCCGAAATAATAAAAATAATGTGTAGTGGAGCTGGCTGCGACCCTCACTTTGCAGCGCAGGACATTCAGTACCCTTGCTGGATCTCCGTCCCCGCTTTGCACCCGCTCTACGCTTTAAGATTAAAATGCACAGGAGTGGTCCACTGTAGGTTCCGGTGGTGTTGTGGCCAACGGGGCCGAGCGCCATGCTTGACAATGAGATGTGGTTGCTGCCCGCATGGCCCATATTTCTCAGTCGTTAGGTTGAGCCATCCCCGCCGTTTTGAGCCGGGATGCGCCAGGTAGTAGTCTGTCAGGATGGGAATTCTTACTCAACAAATGCGTCTTGTCAGGTCTCAGGTAAGAGACGAAAGTAACACAGATGCATTGCATTCGTCGGCACCAGCTCGTCTTGAGCATGGCCATGGACAACTTCTTTGGGCATCTGGATTGCGAGCCCCCGTCGCGTTATTCCTACCCTAACCCATGTCGTCCGGGGTTCGCAAACCGACTTCACTAGATTTTCCACGGATTTGGTTAGAAGGGAACAGGATCTGACAACAAAGTTGTTGTAGCCCAAATTGCTGCAGTTATCCATTTCGCCGGGTTTGTCATGTTTGACAGATTTTGCTGTTGCTGAAAGTGTACTGGGGGGAAAACTTATTTTCTTGGCCAAACCCGGCTGAGAACAGCTCAACGACTATCCCAGGTACAACTTTCATAGTGCGTCGCAGTAGCCATACTCAAGATGCAAACGGACTTTTGTGCCAGACTGATAAGGTGAAATTGAATTAACACCGAAGTTGTCAAAACTCTTCAACGTAGGAACTTCAACTTGTAATCGTGACGGTTGAGTCTAGAACTTAAAACTCGAACTCGCTGTAGTCCGTCTCGTAGCTCACGCTCACACTGTCGCTGTCCTGGGAGGGCAACCCGACGAGACGGGTGGGAGACGAGAAAGTGTCCGGGAACGTGGCCACCGGCGACGGCAAGTACATGTTCATGCCAGTGCGGGTGGTGTACTCTCCGCACGAGATCCCGAACGGGTAGCAGCGTGGCTTGGTATCCTTAAAGGCGATCACGGTCACGTATCTCAACACGGAGGCGTCGCTGTCGGCATCGTGAGCGATGTGAGGGATCCAGGGCGCATACCTGTCCCTCAAGGCGGCGAGAGATGCACCCAGGTTCCTGCCCTTGATTACCTTGAACAACACCAACGTGTCCGTAAGCCTGTAGTCGGGCGGGTCGACGCCGTGCTTCATCATCATCCTGATCAACCGGATGTGGTCGTGGCTAGAACCGTTGTGGGCCGCGAGCATGATGTTTTTCTGGTTCTTATCCCCGCCCGTGTTCGTCTGGTGGTTCAAGTCGATCCACGCGATGAAGTCCTTGATCGTCCTAGCAGGATGGGCGGCGAAGATGGTCCAGAACGTCTGCGGGATCGCCCTCAGCATCGGGCTCGTGTTGGCCCTCACGCTGGTCTTGATGAATGAGCTGAAGGTCTTGTTATTCTCCGTGCACGCGCCTATCTGCTCGATCTCGCCGTCCTTGTTGAGCTCGAGGTTGTAGAAAATCAGGGTCATGTTGCTGAAGTCGGTCCTCTCCTCAGACCTGTGCGTAACCTCCTCGTCTCTGATATGGTCGAGGCAGTATGAGAACCCAGTCCTGAGCGTCATGGCGGGGAACTCCGCGGCCCCGGACGTCACCTTGCACCCTTTCTCCTGGCACTGCATGAACCTCCCGGCAACCTCGCTCGGGTCGGGCACCCTAAAAATCCCCGGGTTCCTGTGCATGTCGTCGTCGGAGTGCCCGTGCGGGATCGCGTTCCTGGTCGACGGCGGCTCAGAGCCCGACCTCTGGGTGCTGTCATCGTCGTCGTCGTCACTATTCCTCGGGTTCAGGTCGTGGCCCGTGAGCGCTGTGTCAAGCTCAGTCTCGGTGTCGGCCATATGGCTCTTCCTGCTGTGATATCTCTTGACCCACTGTATCGGCTTCGCCGTTGTGCCCCGGGTCTTGATGATGAACTTGCCGGCGTACGTGGACGCGGTCTTGGTGATGGCGGTGATCACAACTTTCCTGTTGGGCTCGGCTTTGGGTGACTTGCAGCTCGGGCACGCAATGATGATGAACTCGTGGCGCATCTTCATCTGCTCGGCCCCGTGCTTCTGAACCCACTCGAAGTTGCTCGGGTCTATGTTCAAGTCCGCGTTCCCGTTCTTGTACTTGTCGAACTCTTCGCAGCTGTGCCAGCTCAGGGTCTTCAGCGTGCAGTACTTGCACACCGTGTTCCTGCTCTCGCACATGTTGAAGTACGTGAACTTGGGCTCGTAGGTGTAAACTTTACGATCGGACCGTGTTCTTCGTCCGCAGGTGCAAGCTCTACTGGTTTTGTTTGCCGAGCCTTCGTCCAGTCCTGCGACCCGCACCTCGAGCTATCTGTCTACATGGCAGGAGAGAGCCTCACTTAGTTTGTAGGCAAGGGGTGGGTGGGGTGATAGGGGAAGCGGGTGGATGGGCGCTAGGGCGGGGTGGCTGGAGGAGATGTGCCAGATCCGGGTATAGGTTGGTGTGGTAACAACGCAAGGGACATATTTACTTTCAGTCAATTTCACTTTTTTTTTTTTTTTTTTTTGTTCGCCTCAGCACCTCCACACGGCTCCGAAACAAGCAAAAAGATACCGTATTTAACAGAAGCAGACTGAATCGACCATCATGAATACCCTTGGATTTTGTCTGGGAGTGGGGTAAAAGTGTCAGTGGCTTTTCACTCTGAATTCTTCGCTCAGAGTTCCAGGGCAGGGTTAGAGTCGCGGTCAGAGTATACGCTAATGCACAGAAAAGGGGCGGGCAAGAAGAGAGAATTCGTGAAGCCATCTCTGCCGGTGGCTCACATACCCCTGCATTCTTGATTCTTAGGGAGCGGTCCATCAGAGCGCATTCTACCGTATCCCAGAACTTCACGATGATGCTTCGATTGCTGTATCCACCTCAGGGTTTACCTACGATGAGCTAAGTCTTGAATGGCTGAATCGCTTTGACAAACACACGGCGCAGAAAACGACGGGGCAATGCAATAATCGATAGACACGGCTCACACCATACTGTGGAATTTATCCAGTACGCCGAAGACAACAGTATTATACTGCTTGGCTTGCCTCCACATCTTACACATATCCTCCAACCGCTAGATGTCGTCGTCTTCCAGCCATTGAAGCACTGCCATGCGAGAGCGTTGGACATCCTTGTACGAGATGGCTGCCTTCACGTCACCAAGTCAGAATTCTTGGCTACAATCGAGTCAGTTCGAGGGCAAGCCTTCAAGGCCCCTCCCATTCAATCTGCGTTCAGGAAGACTAGTATCGTGCCTTGGAACCCACAGCCAATCCTTGATCAGATACGGGCATTACACCCAACCTCACCCCGAGAGGTGACAACCCCGCCACCAAATAACTTGTCATCATCGCCATTCGATACCCCGTATACACTACGGCACTTGAATAAAGTGGCCAGCAAGATTGAGGACCTCCAGGAAGCCTTAGAGGAGTTACAGCCAGCCCTGAAGACTGAAATAGACCGGTTTATTGTCGGATAAACTGCCTCTGTTGATTGAAACACGCAAGCATTTTACTACCAGCAGTGGCAAGTGGCAACAGTATTCCGAAGGTATTTAAATATGTTGAGTTTCTAGGCTGTAAGGGGGAGGACAAGAACAAGAACAATAATTTTATGAAGAAGCTTAGTTAACAATGAGTCTCATAACGTGACATTTATACGCGGAGCCTTAGTCCAGTCGACCGAGCTCCGTCAGACCATGAATGACCTAGCGCATACCAAGACGGCCGAGGATCTCCGGAAACAACGCAAATTTGGAAATAATAGGCTACTGTAGTCAAGGGGGAGCCATTACAGTATCTGAAGGCCGTCGAATGGTTCGGTAGTCTGAAAAAACGCTCTTGAAGCTGTGAGGCAGATGGTTCAGCGAGCGGCGATGAGGCACTGCAACGCTTTGAAAAGCAGTTTGAAGCCCCGGCGAAGGTAGCTAGGAAAAAGCTTGACGGTGTACTAGAACCAATGTGTATGTAGTTGACGCAGTGGGTTGTGGGCGGCATCTACGTAGGGGTGCAGCACTAAACCATGCCGTTCTCTCCGGCATGCCATCAGAGAACCCCATCTTCGTTTCAAAAGCCGAGGATTTCGAAAACGGAGTGTGGCTACAACATTTAGAGCACCCAAAAGTATTCAATAAGGGGACAAACTTTGCATCATGTGCGGTGTGCATTGTTGGGGCCTAAGTCATGTTTCTCACAAATAGCATGCTCAGCGAGAAAAGTATCTCTAACGGCTCTATTGGCGTCATCACTAATTTGTTTCCTGATAGGGGAGTTGAAGCTGCATTTCCCACTAAAGATGGTATCCAATAGGTTCTCCTGGCTTTGGCGCTACAGGGCCCCCGACCCCTTACCGCTGTGAACCCTGAAGGTGCACGAGGCAGCTAATGCAGTTCAGGTCATGCACTTGCACAAGACTTCGTCGTATTTTCAGACGAATGGGTTGGAGTATAAGCGTGTACAGCCTCCCATAATCAACGCATTTGCGTTGACAACCCACAAGGTTCAAGGCCTCTCGCTGCCATCTGTTACCGTCGGCATAATTTCTAACCTCTTCTGTGACGGACAAGCATATGTGGCGTTGAGTAGAGGAAAGGATCTCGAACAAGTGTCGTTGACTCACTATGTTCTTGAAGCCATTAAGGCAGACCCAGAAGCAATAGCTGAGTACGAAAGATTGGAATCCAAGGCTGAACAACTCCATAGACCACATTCTCAATGACCTTCGCTCCACCAACCATGAAACTTGAACTATGATCTCCAACTCCCCACTCTTTCTTTCGTTCTAGTTCCACTGGCAATGATTATTCCCGATACAGCGTCCGGCCTGATCCGTTTCTGGTGAGATATGGCATTGCAGTTCTCACTGGATTGCGGCAAGGTTTGTACGTCGACATTGGCCACTTCAGAAGTCTGGCGCGCTCGACGGCCTGTATTCTTTTGGTTGCCCGTTATGTTGACCTCGAGGGCATGAAATCCTGTGAAAAGTCCTTGGCAGAACTCCGGGCCGACGCCTTTCGCAGCTTCTTTGGTTGTGGACGTGTTAACAAATTCAATGGTGCCCTTCAGTCTCCGGCGATGTGGCTTTTCTTGAAAGATTTCAACGCGCGAGAAGTCGTAGCTTTGGCCTTGGCTGTACCCCAACAGCCGAAGTATCTGTCTCGGAGCTTCTTCTGCAGAGACTTCTTTGGGGAGGACTTTAAACCGGACTATAACGCGGTTATTCCCTTCGGTTGACATTTCGCTTCCGTACAGCGGACTGCGGTACCTGTACTGTAGGATAGTCTGGACACTTCGTGGCTGGTAAATGGAGCGAGCTGGCCAACACTGGGACCAGCCTGACGATACAACTGTTCCATAAGGAGCGGTGCTGCTTATTTGCATCCTGCTGAAGACTGAAATTGTCTTGGTGGAGTGGACGTCTACAACTGAGAAGCTCTACAAGGCGACAAGGTGTTCCGGATGTGAGGATGTGAAGTTGTATAATAGTCTGTAGCGAGATGATGGCTCTGCACCGCTGATCCCCGTTTCTAAACACGCCAACGTCACCAACCGAAAACGGGGGCGAGTCCGCCACTAACGAGCCCTGCTATATTTGTCAATGAGGTGTCTTGGTCCTCGGCAAAACGCCACAATGCTCTTCATTAAGATCTCATTATGAGAGCTGTAGGTTGTAGCCTGCAAATCGGTCGCCATGCCAGGGTTAAACTCCTCGCAAGTTTCGCAGCGGAGACTGCCACCTTCTCGAGTTCTTTTGTCTGGTCCACCACCAAGTCATGTACGGACCCTCACCGGGGCTGATGGCCTGAATTTTGCTTAGTTATCGTGGTCACTTTATGTAAAAAGGGTAAGGTAAGCAAGAATGTGGTCGGGGAAGAAAAGATTCAAGCCCAGGAGACCCCGGGATCTGGCAGCGCTGGAACTATGGGGTCCTTTCGTACAGTAGGTTCGTCCCATTATCGTTGGCGAAAGCCACCAGCTTCGAGTAAAGGCCGCGGGCGCATTTGCTTTTGACTGTTTTGATCCATAACTGGCCTAAACCGTCGATCGTGTATAAGGTTGAGCCGTGGTTCAAGGGCTACCGACCGCAGTAGTTTCGATCGCACTCGTCGCACTCGTCGCACTCGGAAGGCGTGTGCTGGTGAGTTAAGATGCTGCTGCAGAGCTTGCTACCGAATAACTGGTCGCACTCGTATGCTGCAGCTTGAGCTGCTGAATTGAGATGTCGCTGAAGTGAATGTCGACCCGTCGGAGGCTCAATTCCAAGGCTGGCAGTGGTTTGGTTGCTGCTCTTTTCGCACGTTCTGCCATGCTAGTGGGCAAGGAAAGTTTGGCCTCGGAGCTGCGGCGGATTGAGGCTCCTCGACTTTTTTCAGCACCGAGGACTGCTAGCCAGGCCCAAGCTTTCTCCATGCGCGCAATTAAACAGCCACAGCGAAGCTGCAACGACAAAGCCCCCGCGTCGGCCCCAATGTTACTCATGAAAACTTCAATGGGAACACAGTGCCAAAAACTTTGAGCCGCCCAACATGCAAGTACGTGCTGCGGTTCTTTGATGGCTGATTGTATTATCCGCCGGGACCGCTGCCGCCACTTTTTTGGTTCCGTCTCTGCCTGCATCCTCAAAGACTGCGAAGCTAAGGCAGAACGGCTCATTGGACAACATTCTCAGTGACCTTGCTTCCACAACTTGGAACTGTAATATCGCCAACCCCAGCCTCCCTTCCGTTCCTAGTTCCAGATCTGCGCTTCCCAAGCCGCTGGCTGGCTGTACGGCAAAGGACCCATATTTCTCGGCGTCACAGGAGGCTGATCCCGCGCGCCACCCATTGATAAAGGCCTCAAAAACGTTTCGCTGTCATCATTCGTGAGAGCCACATCGCGTTCGAGGTGTTTGGCCAGCCAACTGCTTCAACAAATCTTGCACTCCATTCGTTTCTCTCGTACAGCGACCCTTCTACTTCAATTTGTCCTTGGACTACAGATCCAGCTGTTTCCGTGACGCATCGGGGCGGTGCTGAGCTCCTCAGCTCGCCTCATTGTCTGAAGCGCACGGATGCCTGCGTCTTGGTTGCCTTGTTTGCAGGACTTTGGGGGTGGATATGGCAAATCCATCAATCATGGACCATACAATCGAGGATGAAATGGAGGAGTTGACCGTCCAACAGGCCATACTCTGCTCTCTGGAAGACCAGACATGGGACGGTATCGAGGAGGAGCGGAGCCAAGCTCTGCAGAAGATTGAACGGCAGAAGCGTCTTATCAAGAAGCTGGGTCGAGAGGCACAGGAACACACCGATGACAAGACTGGTGAGTCTTATCCCTTTATGATTTATATCTGCCCCGTGTTGTGCGTTGCTTGATACCAACAGCAGAACTTCAAACTCATAACACCACTCTCATTACAGCCTAACACCTTTCTCTTTAGACCTTGGCCGCTCTGCATCACAAAAGCAATCTCCATCCGGCTCATCAAACAGTGAGTGCCTTTTTTTATGCTCTAGCAAAGTCGGCTCTACACCGTCGACCGATGTGAAATGCTGTTATGTTTCACTGGCGCCACTGGACGAACTGTTTGTACTCCATTATGTGATGACAAGACTCAAATTTGCATCTACACCCCACTGCTTTTCAAAACCTAATCCTTTCCTGCTGTATCGTGCCAGCCGCATGATCAGGCAAGTGCCCGAGCACGACGGCAGTGAATGCTCCCTTGCACAACGTACACTTCGTCACACGGAGAGACAAACTTTGCTACAGGGTTATATAGCGGCAGCATCTCCTAGACCTCTATACAAACACCTTTCCGCGTTCCTAACTGATGTGCTTACAGAGCCCCCACGCCCTCAACCCATAACTCCTGTCGTGACACGCGGGCGCTCTATCAAGATGGATTCTTCCCCCGGTTATCACGGCATCTGGGACAGCCCACCATCAATATCCTTGCCAAGTAGAAAAAGGAGCCTTCGAGCGACCGATGATTTTATAATCGATGGGCGGAATAAGTCTAGACGTACAACTCCTACTCCCGGAGGCAACCGTTCCTTCACCCCTTCGACGCAAGCCATGGAATATAACGAGACCGAACCTATTGATATAATTGATCTCACCGGGTATGCCTGCGCTTGTAGCTATGCAACAATTTGCTCATACGCTAACAACAACAGTGATGATGTCGACTTCGATTCCACCATGGTCGCCGAACGGATCTGGCAGCAGCAGCGGCAAGAACAGGAGGACCAAGACAGGCAAATCGCGATGCAACTTGCTAGTCAGCCCCCCGCGATATCGCCATCATCCTCGGACATGAATTCCGACGACATGTACGCCTTGTCGAGGATTATGGCCACGGAGCGAGCAAACACAAGAGGACCAGCAGGGTGCAACTGGCAGCCTTTGCCCACATCTAGTACTCAAACACCAACGCCACCCACAGATATGAAGAGAGCCTCAATGCCAGGGTGGTCGTACGATCTGAGCTGGGACTATCCAAGTCCATGGGATAGTTCTCCTATTCCAACCCCAGCTCCGTTCCCTAGCAACGGATTCCAAGTTTCTGGCATAATCTCACCTAGTGGAAATCGCCAAAGCCCTTCGGGGCTCAACGTGCAGCTAAATAACCCATATTCTTCCCTGAGAAACCGGTTTTCGAACCCGGCACTCAGAAATGCCTTTCAGCCTCTCCCACCGTCGAGAGTTCCTTTCAATGGGGTTTCACCGCCGCCACGAAATAGCGGCTCTAGTATTGCAAACATTATCGGACAAACTAGCATGTTTGATTTCACAAATGCGCTTGATACATTTGGCAATCCACTGCCTAGTCGTCTGGCGAATGTACTCTCAGATGATACTCATGAGTCGCCTGTGACGGGAAAGGAGCTGGATGACTTATTGGCGAATATTCGTCCTGATGTAGATATTCCAGAGCATAATCGTGGTGTTGGTCCGCCTGGGCTTAAGTACCCCCTCTACCGCCACCAAGAAGTTGCTCTTGCCTGGATGAAACAAATGGAAGAAGGCACTAATAAGGGTGGTATCTTGGCCGACGACATGGGACTAGGCAAGACAATTTCCACCCTGTCGCTCATGCTTTCCAACCAGTCCAAATCTCGTCCAAAGGTGAGTTGCGTATAATTTCACCCCTATCTCCAGACACTTCGCTTACGTACAGTGCAGACAAACTTAATCATTGGCCCTCTTTCGCTGATTCGACAATGGGAAGAGGAATTGTACAAGAAGACCAAGCTTGCGCATAAATTTTCGGTGTTTGTGTATCACAGCAAAAAAACGACCACTTATGAGCTCCTGAAGCACGACGTTGTGCTCACCACCTATGGCACTTTGGCACAGGAACTCAAGCGCCGTGAGAAGTTCATTCAGGAAAACAAAGATAGGAACATCGACTGGAATGATAAATCTTGTATGGCTAAGTTTCCGCTGCTACATCCAGAGAAAGCTGTCTTCCACCGCATCATATTGGACGAAGCGCAATGCATCAAAAATAGGAATACCCAAACGGCAAAAGCTTGTCACAGCTTAAGAGCGACCTATAGGTGGTGTTTGACTGGCACCCCAATGATGAACGGCATTCTCGAGCTCTATTCCCTCCTAAAATTCCTGCGTATTAGGCCGTATAATGCCTGGGAGGACTTCCGTCAGGTGAGCCATCAGAATTCCCGTGTGGATTTTGACTATTTGGGCTAATCTCCACATAGACTTTTGGCACATTATTCGGCCAGTACGGCGACCCTAGGAGCATTGCCATGAACAAGCTTCGAGCACTACTCAAAGCAATAATGCTACGCCGAAAGAAGGACTCCAAGTTAGATGGCAAGCCCATCTTGCAACTTCCTCCGAAGAGGGAACATATCGTATACGCCGAGCTATCCGTGGACGAGCGAGACTTTTACAAACAACTTGAGGAGAAGGCCCAAGTGGTTTTCAGCAAGTATCTTCGAGAGGGGAGTGTGGGGAAGAATTATTCCAACATTCTCGTGTTGCTTCTTCGACTTCGGCAAGCATGCTGTCATCCTCACCTCAATTTGGACGTCGACGACACAGCCAAACCCATCGCGGATGAGGAGGTGGAGAAACTAGTCAAGAAACTGGATGCAACTATTGTAGAGAGAATCAAGGGTGTTGAAGCGTTTGAATGCCCCATATGCTATGATGCAGTACAGTCGCCATCATTCTTCGTACCCTGTGGTCATGATAGTTGCCAGGATTGTCTATCTCGCATCGTAGACAATGCCACCGCGCAAAATCTCCACGAAGGCAACGAGAGTGACAAGGCTAAATGCCCTGTGTGTCGAGGTGTTTTCGAGCCAAGAAAATGTTTCACTTATGATTTGTTCAAGAAAGTCCACATGCCGGACACTCTGGAATCGTCGACGAAAATCGAACCAGGGTACGATGTCTCTAGCGAGGACGAAGAAGACGGCTCAGAAGGCGGGTATCCGTCAGATGAAATTGACAGCAAAGGGAATCTTAAAGGATTTATTGTCTATGACGACGACGAGCTTGCCGACATCGACAAGCTAACAAAGGAGGTCTCCGCCCGTGACACAAAAGCGCGAAAACAGACTAAGAAGACTAAGAATAAAGGCAAAGAGAAGGGAAAAGGCAAAGAAAAGAAGCCAGACGTGAAGCCATCCATGCTCAAGAGCCTTCGTCTAGAGGCAGCCAAGAACCACAAAGCATATAAGCGATATATGACGTACCTACGCAAGACATGGATGCCAGCAGCCAAAGTCACCGAATGCATTAAGCTGCTCAGAGAAATCCGAGAAACCGGCGAAAAGACCATCATCTTTTCCCAGTGGACGCTGCTCCTAGATCTCCTGGAAGTGGCCATGTGGCATGAGCAATTCCCAGAAAAGCCCATTCGGTACGACGGCAGCATGACCGGGGAAGAACGCAGTAAAGCAGCCAAAGCATTCAGAGACCTGCCCGAGTGCAATGTCATGCTCGTGTCCCTCCGCGCCGGCAACGCAGGCCTGAACCTCACGGCCGCGAGTCGCGTCATTATCATGGATCCCTTCTGGAACCCGTACATTGAAATGCAAGCCATTGACCGGACCTACCGCATAGGGCAGCCGAAGGAAGTAGAGGTGTATCGAATCCTGACGCAGGAGACAGTAGAAGACCGCATCGTGGCACTCCAGAACAAGAAGAAGGAGATTGTAGAGGCGGCGCTCGACGAGATGGAGAGCATGAAGATTGGTCGTTTGGGTGTTAGTGAGCTTAAATTCTTGTTTAATGCGCGCTGAGGACCACCGGATACCCCCTTGCATGGACTGGCTTCGCGGTCTTTGGAGGGCCTACGACGTGAATCGGGGTTTGTGGATTATCGAAGCAGAGGAATTAGATGTATGCGGGGACTTGGCTGCCCGGCTATCAATCATAAAAGATTCTACGGTAAATGACGGTGCATCGAGGCAGCCTTGTAAGCGAGGAGGGAGCCAATACAGCCATTTATATGGCAGCACTTGACAACCAGCACATTAGCTAGCACACACAGGAGCAAAGATGGCCCACGCAGGCCGGTCGTAGTCGCCCTCGATGAGGTGGGTAGTGGACATGACAGAGGGGAGGATACACCTGCTGCTGGATGGGGCTCGGCGCCTCATATAACCAAGGCTGCTTCCTACCAGCATCATCCAATACTGCCGCGTAACGCGACAGCTGAGCTTTTCCGGGCTGAAACGAGTAAAATTACTTGCGGTTTGTCTTCATATTTGGACCGAAATAAAAGGAGTTTGGGACAGTCGGCGATGGAGCAAAAGGCACAAGGTTAGGTTTTGCACGTGCCCGATGGCGCGAGATTTGGCAAGACACATCAATGTAGACAATATGGTCGCGCTTAGGAGCTAGACAGAGGTTGCTCATCGCCTAGTAACACAACTATTTGGGTGAATATGATGATGTATCTCCCTCACTGCAGGAGATGCGCACCCCAAACAAAAGACGGGAGCGATCGAGAAGGCCACCCACGGTCGGCTTTGACAAATCCAACGTGGCCGAATGCAATGCCACTCCAAGGATCAGTTGGTTCTGGGGCTGAAGAGCCGTGAGGAAGTTCGAAGCAGAGACGTAGCTGCGAATGTCGCGATAACGCAAAGTGTCTGAGCCGGGAGGGTGAAAAAGACCAGCAAAGGGATCTATGCCAGCTAAAAAGTGAATATTCTAGCCATGAGCACGCGCTTGCGGCGTGACCGTAGCGGTGGACATTTTGTGAATGGGTGACACGACGGTGCCAGGCGAACAACAGTGGCCGCATCAGGCATTGTGACGAAGCAACAGACACGTTTGATCCGTCGAGTTGTCCAGTCCAATTGGACGGACCCCAATTCCGCCAGTGGAGGAGCCATGATTAATATTCATAAGGGGGCTAGTTGTTAATTAGGGATCTTTTTTTTTTTTTTTTTTTTTTTTTTGGTGTAATCTAGGCAGAAGGATTTCAAGGTATGCATAATACAAACTACGTGCCTTCACAAGAGAGTCGGATCGAGGAGGTTTCGTGAGATATTATCACAGCAGCCCTTCCCACCTTCTGATTGCTTCCGTGTTGTCTGCTTGAGTATTAATTGTGTGTGGCCCGCATTCTCTAGTAGCCTTGGTGCCTCAGCTAGCTCAGCTGTGTTATACCTTCGGCCGAAAATTGGCGCGTTGGTTTTGAACAAAGATGCTTCTAAGAAGCTAAATCGTAAGTCGATCATGAACCTACGCTATCTCGCTTGCTGACCAAATTTATTCAATTGGCTGAGTGCAGACAGCGTCGAGACTCAGAGGGAAAGGGTGCTGCTCTCCAAACCCGCCAGGCATGATACACAAGGGAGTGTAGGGTCCATGACGGGGGCCTGTTGTTAATCGCGTTACCTCTACCACCATCGTATTGAATTAGTGGTTTATTCTGTTATGTTACGACGACGGATGATGGTACCGCCGCGCAGAAGATAATCTTCGATGTTCCTCCACAGCCACTCCCCGAGTCAAGCTCGAAGCCTGGGACATCAATGCCGTCCCCTGGCGATGCCCTATCCCTCTGTCCTCCACGGTTCGCGGGCTCTACTTAAATTCTCTAATAGTACCAACGCGCTGTTGACAATTGAAGCCCATTACTAAAATACTGTATTATTTTGAAACGAAAGTACGACGGATCATATTATCACATTAGCTCACTATGTACATGGTGGCGTCAATCTCCTTCACAAAATAAGTGTGCGTAGTTATGCAGTGAGGATCTGCAGGAACAAACCCAGCTGACAGGATTTTTATGGTATTCCTTCAACTTGTCCGGATGCACCGCTTTGCAGGCCTCTTCTCTCCATTGCTTCTTGAATGGCGAGAGAGCTTTGAATATACGGAACTGCCCGTTGGATATAGCTGTCATTCGATGAACCGCATTGGGAAGAACCCGAGAATTTGGAACCCCACTCGCGCTTATGGCCCATTTGGCATGCCAGTAGCAAAGTTGAACTTTGACCCCTGGCCACACAGTCGTAACAGCGGCAATTTTTGCGGGATCTTTGTCAATCGCGATGCATCTTGGATTGAACCCGAAATGTTTCAATCGCTGCAGAAATTGTTGAATAATATACGTCATCGCCGCCGGATCTACGCGGACGGGTTTATTCCCTACCCTTTAGGCCTATGGAGGCTTTAGCAGGTCGACCAGACAATTCGCTAGCACAACTCCAGTACTTTCAACTTGAGATAACACTGCAAACAGGTCCACCCCACCGCTGTTGGTTCCGAACGTCGGGTCCATCACCAATTGCGGAGTTGTATCGCGAAGTTTCTGGATAGGTTCCGAGGCAAAAAACGCCAACGCCCTCATGTTTCCTGCTGTGAAAGATAGCGTGGTGATCGCGATAGCGACTGTTTTTCAGAAAGAAGCCTTGTGGCCGAGATGAAGGGATCCGGGTATCGCTGCCAGATCTCGGCATTCACTTTCTGCCTGAGATGGTAGACCTAACACCGAGTCGCAGTCTTTCCTTCTCAGCGAGTGTGCAGTGTGTGCATCAAACCTGATTTTGGGCGTCAAATGCGTCTTTTAAACTAGAATGAAATGGCTGCACGAGAAGCGACAAAAGAATATGTTCGATGCTCCGATTAGCCGCGCTGTTAGCTATCTCCTGGTCTTTTTTTTTTTTGGTCTATGTACCATCCTTGTCGTCGTTTGGTGGTGCGCGCCGAGAGCCAAACTTGGCTTCCATGGAGAACTTGACCGAGGTAAAAACGGCCCACGGCGCTGCGTCCCCGCCAATTTTCGCACACATCTTACACTTTGTCGTCATCATCCTTCTCCGTTTCTTTCACCGTCCCCCCGTCCCAGCAGGGTGGCATCATCGGCCAGCTCGTCGGACCAGCTGGCATGCCCGTTCGCGTCCAAGCCGACATCGTCCCCTGGAATTTGAACGGCTTGGGATAGATTGACTGTGTTCGAATGCTCCCGAGCCAGCATACACTATTCCGGCTCGTCTCGCGGGCAGGCTCGCCAAATCTTTGAAAAGAACATCTACTGACTAGCTTGAGAATCCGAGCGATGTTCAGTTCGTCACCAAGGGGCAGTATGAGACCTAAGTCCGGTATATTCCCTGTCCCGCATCGTGAAAGACCACATGTTTGCTTGCGGGGCTTGTGTAACCGCTGTTGCTGGTTTGAAATCAGTGGAATTTAGTTTACGTTGTTGGGTGAGGAATGGAACTAAGCAATGGCCCTAAAACAGACGGCAACCTACGGCGCTCGGACGCCATACATACACAGTTAAGCCCATAATAGAGCTATGTTTCTTCATTATACGTAACTAGTGAACACCACAGTACAGCACTTCCACGTCAAGATGCGTTAGTGTAAACAGAAGTCCTTCACTGTCACGAGGCGCGCTTGCTAGGTCAGCACTTTCATCACGCATTTCGTAAGCATTGGTCCTCTTGATCATGCGGCTCACTCAGCTTCAGCGGAACGACAGCGCGAAATCAGTGATGTTAACATTTAGACCGGACTGCTCCAGGCCGCACTCGCGGGCAGCATGAACTCGCCGTGGTCTTGTTGTAAAAGGTAATAGGCCATCGCCATCGGGGGAGTTCCTGTTATTCTACCAGACTTAGGTTTGAGCAATACCTGCGTTACTCCCCATGTGACGGCGCATCCCACAGCATGGATTGCATCGTTGATGCAATTTCCGAATGGCCGGCGCTCCCAAGGAAGAGAGAACAAATGCCCCAGACCATGAAATATACTTAAATCATACTGTATACCGCGTTCAAATTGGCTCTTCGCGGAAAAACCATAGACTGGGAATACATAGGTCAAACGCCGCGGTTCAGACAACTGCCCCAACAGCGCTGCAAAAGATCTCAATCCCTCCACGCCAAATGCGTGGCCGGAGAATTCGTAATATGTCTTCACCAAGACGTAGGATTCTCCAACAGCTCGATTCAGTCAACCTCGACGAAATGAGAGCACAAGTGCATTCACACTCTCAGACGGTGACTATTACGCATTACCACGGATCCAATGTACTGCATTCATATCTGGCGCCCCCGGTGGAGGAACTGCCCCCGCTACCATATTCTCTGGCCCAATGTTTGGTTCCCACAGCTCCGGGATTGGCATTAACTAGGGTAATATGGAGCCCTTTCAAGCGTACGTACATATTTACCTTAGCTCGAACAACTAAAAGTGCTACGCAGCAGCCGTTTGTCATCCTTGCTGGCTTTACATAGTCCAGAGTCTAGAAGCTAACAGTTTGCGAAGCATCTTGTCCAATGCTATCCGGCACATGTTGCTGCCACAAGGGGCACGTGAAGTTGGTCGTCAACTTGGATTTGGTAGAAACTCACAAGAGATTTTAAGCCGTGTTAATCCTGGTAATGCCATGATAGGCGATGTTGTCTTCTCTCAAGAAGCGCTTGATCGGATCACTGCCCAGCTTATGGAAGCCGACCTGCACGCAAGCGCTGCTCCGCCCGCGTCGCCAGGGGCGATCGACGACTTGGAGCGCAGACCTGTGGACTGGGAACTGCTTGGACCTGAAGGCAAGGTGGAATGCTCAATTTGCACAGATGAAATGAGGCTGTACCAGAGAGTTGTAGTTCTTCCGCGTGAGCATTGGTTTCACGAGAATTGCGTTGTATTATGGCTGGAAGAGCATAATACGTGCCCGATTTGTCGAACTCCGATCGAAAGGAACTAGGGGGAGCCAACAGAAGATGTCACCGGTAGTGCTAGAGCATCACAGCAGCGCCAAGCAAACAATCCCTTCTGTTGTCATTCCTCCCTCTTCCGGATATGCTCCGACAGTAACAAGTAGGGCCACATGAACGGTTGCTCGATATGAGAAAAAGGAAGGCTGCAGGCGATGGTAAATGCCATCAATGGCCGTCAGTTGGAGTATCTGCTATTGACTTACAAATGACATGTATCATCGCGCTCACATGACAGTATCTGGAAAGGCAAAATACCGTCCGCCTATCTTGCATATTGCGTACGAGGAGCTGGGCTGCAGCCTACCTTCTCGCATGTTGTTGGCAGAAAGCTCCGTGCTTTGGGAGTGAGACGACTTCAACATCTCTCCACCGCCGATTTGTTCTTGGTGGACTTCAATAGTGTCACCGTCTTGCATTTCCAGCTGCTCAAATGAAAAGTTAGCGCTCAGCAGTTTCTCGGGGAGTAGGGGATAAATGCACGCTCGGGACAAGATTAAGGGGATGGGGCCGTACAGTATCTGGAGTTTCAGTGGGCTGCACCCGTGAACCCTCAAATAGGAACCGCACAGAGTTAGGCGACTGGCCCTGACGGTCACAAAACGCATTCATCAGCTTTTCCAACTTGGTACTTCGCTTGACTTTGAAGACCATTTCGTTGTCATCCGTTACTTTGATGTTGAGGTGTTCTCGTAATTCATCGCGTTTCTGGAGGTTACTGTCGTCTTCGTTGGACATGGTAGCCGTTGAGCCTTTATTGTGTTGTTTGGAGGTTATGGCGTGATGCGTCTTCTAAAATGTAATAACTAGTGACGACAGCAAGAGGAGTTTGAATTTCGCTGCAAGATCATATGATGGCCAGGTATATGAGCCAATAGCAGTGGTTGCTATAACCGACCCATGCGACGGTAACGTCTACGGGTTCGCGCCCAGAGGGGTCGGTACAGGAACAGTCATGCGCCGAACTGGGGTTAACTGTCAGAAATATGGTAGCGCTACAGTATCATGGAGAGAATTCTGCTATGTCTTCAAAAATTTCCAGTTTAGTTGATTCTTCAGGACTAGAATCCTCCCGACTAAATTACTAAATTTTTTTGAAAAATGTTGGGCAGCAGTATTGCCCGCAACGTCACTCTGACAGGTTGCTGTTGCTGGTGCTGTGCACTGTACATACAAAAGGGGAGCCTATCGCAAAGTATGACCCCCCCAACAAGGGTCAAAGGACTATGAACGTAGCCTTGACAAAGATCGTCTCCATATATTCATATGTCCAACCTCACAATGGCGCCAAGATGGCCGATAGCAAGAAACAAGGCACGCCTCTTACCCTTTGAGTACACCCTACCTGATCCAAATGACTAACGGCAGCAGACGAGAAGGGGGCAGCGGGAGACGACGCGACAGTGATCCTGGCTGCTAAGAGAATGAAGCTCGAGGCGTCCGCCCTCCCGAACGATGACAAACCTGCCACCAAACCTATTCCGCATCCTGAAAACGTACGTTTTGCGACCTTTCCTCGCCGTCCGTTGTTGTCGTATAATAATGACCCTCGAACTCAAAGCCCGCATCCATCGAAGAACGAAACGGCGAGATTGAGTTTCGTGTCGTTGACAACGACGGACAGCACGAGTCAACCGTCATTCTCAGCAACTTGAAATGCATATACCACAAGCAGCTCCCCAACATGCCCAAATCGTATGTGGCGCGGCTTGTCTACGACCGCACACATCTGTCGATCGCCATCGTCAGGCAGTCACTCGAAGTGGTCGGTGGTATTACCTACCGTCCCTTTAACCACCACCGGTTTGCTGAAATTGTGTTCTGTGCAGTCAGCGCCGACCGTCAAGTCAAGGGTTACGGCGCGCACTTGATGTCACATCTCAAGGACTATGTGAAGGCTAGCAGCGATATTATGCACTTTCTGACTTGCGCAGACAACTCTGCCATCGGATACTTTAAGAAACAAGGCTTCACCAAGGAGATTGCCTTGGAAAAGAAAGTGTGGATGGGATACATCAAAGATTACGATGGAGCCACTCTCATGCAATGCTCCATGTTACCACGGATACGTTATCTCGAGATGGCACGTATGCTGCTTAAGCAGAAAGAATGCGTCCAGGCTAAGATTCGCGCTTACTCGAAGTCACACATTGTCCACCGGCCGCCCAAGGAGTGGAAAGATGGCATTAAGGAGATCAACCCCCTCGACGTTCCGGCGATCAGGCAGTCTGGCTGGTCACCAGATATGGATGAACTAGCCCGCAAACCACGGCGTGGACCAAGCTACAACCAGCTGCTGCGCCTTCTCAACGACATGTTGAATCACAGCTCGGCATGGCCGTTCCTTGTGCCGGTCGATTGTGACGAAGTGACCGACTATTACGACGTTATTACGGAGCCCATGGACCTGGGCACCATGGAGAACAAGCTCGAGGCAGACCAGTACGTCACGCTTGACGACTTCATCAGGGACGCAAAGCTCATATTCGACAACTGTCGCAAGTACAACGACGAAAATACGCCGTATGCGAAGTTGGCTAACAGCCTCGAAAGGTACATGTGGCGGCGGATTAAGCTTGTTTCCGAATGGTCGGAACGGGAGTTTTGAAAGTAGGCGTCAATCACTAGTCGCAGCACGGCTTGGGTGTGAAGGCGTGAGGATGTGGGTGCCGCTCCAGTTCTGCAGTTGTTGCGCAGCAGAATTGAGGGCTCGAGCCATGGTGGGAAGTATATGGTCGTCAGACGTGTTCAGTCGGTCTAGTTTTCAGTGATTGAAATGCTTGCAACACGTGGTATTTGCTATTTTCTACTGAGTGGCCAACACCTAACTATCGTTAACATTGGGTCATAATGCAGATGAGTGCAGTTATCTGATCAAATGAGGTTGTTAAGGTTGCATAATATTTACAGTGGAGAGTTGCGAATCACCACGAACGAAGGCCTTGATGGACAGTTTAATTGTAGCCAAGCCTAGCCTCGACTCGAGAATGAGGAGAAAATGGTAACTGGTTTGTGTAGGTATATTTAGACAATTCTGTCTTGATATGGCTACTGCACGCAGCATACGATGGCAGGAGTCCGGTACGCTATTCAACTGCTCATACGCGCGCCGGTATATGCGGGCTCTTGTGTACATAACCCACACCCTTGCCGCACAGCCCGCAGTAGCAGCCCTCGTTTGACGAACGCGAACCATGCCGGCAATTCTCGTATCCTCATCCACCGAACCAGCGCAGCCCATGCATCGCAACATAATTTCAACCGAGGGACTGGGCTGTATCATGATAACGCCATGCCGGTAGCTAATGTCGGAAATAGGCTCAGTAGACAGCTAGAGGAGGAAGAGGTAGATGAGGACGAGGCAAATCGCCAGCAGAAGGATCGGCTGAGCACGGGACATTTAATTCTGACACCTGCCCGCGCACCTTATGCGGTGGGATGAACTCGTCCTGTAGCGGTTTCATAATTCCGGGGAGTATTTGCTTTGTGTTTGATGCTCCTAGCAACTGTTGCTTGAGCCCTAAGGTGCGGACTTGTTATGTCTCAGGACTCATTATTAGTTGTATTTACACGGATAGATGGTGTTTGGAGACTGGCCTGGTTCCGTATGGCTACTTCATATACGATGTTGACCTGTACGCAGGCGTCAGGAACGGGCATGGAGAGCATTAGCGTTGGACTGTTGCACCCTCTGTGTGTGACGAAATATGCTTCCTTCACTTCGTCTGTTGAACCAATGACTCTTTTCTGCAACTTTCTCTTTTCATTTATGAGGGTGCGGAAACAGCGTCATGCGGCTCCATCTAGTTTTACCGCAGCTCTTCCTTGTCCCTATTGCGTCCATGTTGTTGACCTGTTTGGTGCCGGCTGTAGTTGACTCATCATCTGGGGAAATAAAAACTCCAGTCGGGAGATGGAAATTCGCGCTCTGCGCTTCCAGGAGCGAAATGTATTGTATTGTCGGGATTAACGTGTCGTATGTTGAGAGTGGGTTGTACGTGCTGGTCGCTACCCCGTACTAACCTCGTTATTCATTTGCTCTAACTATCCATGTTTCAGCCTCTCGCGTATTATAGTACACACGCTCTGGTCGCTGACATCTCTTAGACAATCCGCTAACTAGCCTACATTGATACTTATACATAACTAAGTATTAATCTCTAAAAAATTAAAAAATTACCAAACTGAGACGAAGTAAAATTGTTCTCTTTGGTCAGCGGATCGGCATTCATCGCATCGCTCCTTTGGACCCAGGTGCAGTGGGCCATTGTTAAGACGCTGCACCAGCGCCCCCTTGCTACACAGTCGGCCAAGTCGCTGTACTCACACTAACCCAATGGCCTGTCTCTCTCGTAAACAGGTTCCCAGCCGCCGGCCATAAATGGGAAGAATATGCCCGCCCCGTTCTCGATCCATCCTACTCATCTTCATTTGTAAACAGAGGTGAGGAACTTGCACTTTGTCCCTTTGGAACACTTTATCTTTAGAGATAAACATGACTGGCAAACAAATGCACGATACTGTTTTGCGAATCCTTGAAGTCGCGGCTAGCCGACGCGATCGAGCTACTCTAGCTCGGAAAGAAAGGCAGAAACATACAATAAGTGTCCTTGGCTACCACCGCATGCAGAGACAGCTGAATGAGGAAACATTTCTGGCCCCAATAGATGCAGACACTACTACGGCCAACATTTACTATATCAGAAAGAAATTTATGAGGTGCAGTCCACAGCAAACCGCAATTCAATAAGAGGAGTTGTCTAACCGGTAGCTAGATTTTGCCGGGAAAAGAAACATGGCAATTGGCGGAAAGCTATCAAGTGACAATACTGCAACAGGGGTCTCATAATGACATTTCTATTTTTCATTTGCGAGACCTACATTCAGCCCAGACACAAGCGAGCGAAGTTGAAGACCGTAAACCAATATTGGCGTGACTTCAAGAGGCTGTACCGACGGTCGAACCAGGGCAGGGTAGTTAATGCGAATGACTGCGAAGAAATTCGAAAGGTGGTCCCTGTGTTGGCTGATGCAAGTGTGCATTGCATACTAACAATCGACAGCATATCCACGGCCGATTGAAAAGCCAATTCAATTTAGATGACCAGCCCGGATTCAAGCCTGTTATGGGAGTCGATGATCTCCTGCTGGGGCTGACACAACACTGGTGCCGTGACAGGAGCGTCTTCCCCACCCACGACGACCGTCTTGACCCTGCCACCATAATGCTCTTCCAATCGTATACTGCTTGTAGGCCAGCCGAGCTTGTGGATGGTACCAAGTGTAGGGGAGGACAAGATCTGTTGTTTGAAGATTTGGTTCATGAGGCAGCTACTGGGATGGCTGTGAAGCGCAGTCTTCCAATATCGCAAGGCATCACGCAGTCCGTCGAGGAACATAACGCAGCCTCGGGTGCTGGGCACAAGCAGGAGGAGTCAGAGCAAGAACTCGATTCAGATTCTGACGACTCTGTGTTGGACACCGATGACCCCTGTGACAGTGATGGCACAGCGGGTACCGAGTCCGACGACAAGAACTCCAATGGCACCACCAACCAGGGCGGCCAGAGTCAGCAATTTACGCAAGCTGGCGACCCCATGGATCTAGATGAGGCTGAGGAAGACGACGAGATAGTTCGAAAGCACAAGGCTCTGTGCTACGAAGACATTGTGCTCTGGCTTGTTCAGGATCCTAATGGAGGGGATAGGGACGTTTTGGCGATGGAAATCGTGTTCCGACACCACAAAGGAGCTAAGAATAAGCGCAAGCCGTATGGGAGCACCCTTGTTGAACATCATAGTGATGCTGCTGTGCCCTTACTAATCATGCGCTTAGCACCGTCTTTTTATTTCGCGAAAACCCATTGCTGATTCAATGTCCCATAAGTCATATACTGGCTCGTGCCATACGGGATGATGCTATTGGAGTAGCAGGGTTCAATAAACCTTCTCGCCTCTTCTCATCTCACATGCGCAGAAGTGCAACCAGGGTCTACTGAAAATCCAGTATGCTGAAAACGCCTGTGTTTCGACGGTCAATCCGCACCGCTAGCGGATGGGCCAAGTCTAAAACGGAGCCGATGAAGTATTCGACATACGCTTTCTACCTCGATAGAATAGGTACCGACCTGGGGTCAGAGGAGAAATGGACATCGTATTGCTTCCGGCACGGCCACGCAAATGCACAGGTCACTGGGTGCCCGCAAAATGCATACCAAAACAGTCCGGAAGGATTTAATACGCACGACGCATTCCTTGAAAGAGAGCCATCTGCCGACGGTCCGACTCGAGCCTTCACACATGTGAGCATCAAATGCAATCCTGAAGTACCAAAGCAGATCCCCAAAGCGGAGTTGGCCAAGCTACCTCCTGATCCCGAAGTCGTCCGTCTTGCGAAACAGGTTGAGGCAATGGCACGTCGCATGAGGCAAGACTACGGATTCATCAAGGCTGCCCCCGAGACGGTCAGGGAAGAGTATCAACAACTGCGGAAAGACCTCAGAAGCACTGAAAAGGCTTTCGGGATGACATGACGAAGGTTTACCAAGAGGAGTGTCGTCGGCGCCTCCATCACGAGGAGTTGCAGAGACAGTTAAGCGAGATGACAGTAGATCCCGAACTTGATGAAAGAGCCAAGCTCGAGCCAAGTGTGCAGCATCAACTAGAGGAGCGAACAAAACTACAAGCTGTCCTGAGTGACTTCAGACAAGATTTAGATACAAAAGCCACCACAGATCGCAAGATCCGAGCCGTTGAGCTGATGGTTCTTCTAGCTTCTCGCAGAGAGGTCCGTAGGCCCACCCCATCCACATCCAACTCGCTGTCCCAAGGCAGCATTCGTCCAGGCTCTCCCGACATCACGCCTGCAGTTCCTAATGTCAAAGTTGAGGAGGTACCCCTTGTACTGGGCGAAACGCAGTGCATATATTGTGTCGGCGAAGAGAAACTCCCGTATAGCAGGTGCATATGCTCATTCGGGCGCAAGTCTCACATGTGGGATCACGTAGAGAATTTGGATCTCAGGTACGAGCGCAAGGTCCGGCCTTTTACTTGCCCCCACCCGCGCTGACGCCTTTGGGAGAATCCGTACCCAGTTTGACTGCTTTCAAGAACCACGTGCAAAGAGTACATGGTGTTAGGCTTCGGGAGTGACTAAGAGCCTTGCAGGTGGTCTTACGGCAGACAACATGACCTGGGTTGCGGTCGTGCTTGCTCTGAAGTGTCAGAATGACCACTGCGCTACACGCACAATGTTGTATGTTAATGCATTTAGTTAAGTATTCATGGTTATATCTGACGTGAAGCTTGCACCAAGGCGTTTTTCCGCCAACGTCCAGGTTCCCAGTATCAGATTATTACGTAGCCATTTAAGTGAATTACGGCACTGAAGAATAAATATTTGACTGATTAATATATTAATAGTACGTAGTTATCTAGTTACGCGATTAAAACATGCACCATTCGACTGATGTTGGGACCATGCACTCCACATAGCGTGACTAGAGGAAAATGAGGACAAACTGCTTACTCTGGCCCCTACAAAGGGGTGGTTCCACTGCTTGCGCAGTGTCCTATGTACTCGTGCCAATTAGATGGGGCACTGGACCCCCTGACCGAACCAACGAGCCACAAAGTATTTAATTCTAGCCTCATAATCGTAGATCAAACCCGTAGAATGCAATTTTTTCACCTCTCATGTGCAGCGTCCGTTCAGCTTTCACGACCAAAAGCACCTAAGCAATTCGAAGCCGCCTCATTTCTTCGACGCCCGTCCGATGTCTCGCCGAAGTACATTGCGGCAACTCTTCCATACGTAATTGGCGCTCCGTTATTTGAATGTATGCCCCCGTAAGAATCTCTCATAACCAGGGGGCTCTTGTTCTCTCGATTGATGGTGCTCCCGTTGTCATGGGTGGCTTGACGGTGAGGTATCAGGCTGTCCTTTGTCTTTTTGAACTTGTCAGGATATCTCCAAGCAAGAAATGCAATAATGACCCCAATCATGGCGAGGACGCCCGACGGAACCCCGACGGCTATACCGATAGTGTCGGATGGACCGAGACCCTTGGACGGAGGGCCGCCACCCTCACCGTGATCTGCAGGCGCTTGCGAGGCGGTGGGAGACGGAGGCATCGTTGAGCTTGGTATTTAGCACAGAAACAAAAAAGGCTGAAATGGCTTCTCGGTGAGAGAATTCGGAGGCAGCAACTTTATCGCGCATTGCCGCCGGCTGTGAAGGGCACAATGTTTTCTTGTCTCTGGTGTGCGTTGGCGTGCTATTCTCGGCAAACGAAGCAATAACTGGCAGCCTCACTATAAAGCCGTATTACGTGGTTTTCATGCAGAAGTACGCTTGAGGGGTCGTGTCGCTTGCAATTGGAGGTTATGCTATGTCTCGCACCAGGCCACACCGTCGTTACACACACATGAAGATCTCCCTCACCGACTTTGTGTTTCTATCAGCAGCGGGTAAGCCTTGTGCCTCAACTTCCTACTTGTTCCGTGTTCATAACGTTGAGCTCATGAAAAAAAAAAGTAGTAAGGAATTGAAAGGCTGCCGCATTCTGCCTCATCGTGATCATTGGCGAACGAGCCAGAGGTTGGTACTGCTTCGCCATAGTGCGATGGTCACGGGCCGCGAGACAAACTACCGTTTTCACCGTCTTCTTTAGTTTGTAGATACTCGTAGTATCCCCCTAGTTAGTTGCCAATATTAATATGAGTAGAGTCCTCATACAGTCACAGAAGCCGTTGTCACCGCCACCCCATAAAGTTGCGTCTCACGTTGCACAACAGGAGCGGCGTGTGTGGTGGCCGAGTATGATCGTTTCACCAACCCACAGCCTGCTTTTGCCAGAACGACGTGCCGCTCGTTGTGATTGAGGAAACGAACTCGGAAGCGGCTGGCCGGCTACGGACTCGGGCTATCGTTGTCGTACTTGCGGCGGTTCTGAATATCAGTCTTCCGTCCGGACGAAGACTTTAAGCGTGGTCTTAAGTCCATATTGGTTAATAGATTCCGTGATTACATCGCAGTAATCCGTCACTTCACCGCGTTCGACCAGGTTGCAATTGGTCGTGGAGGGTCGGGGAAATTGCTTGGCTGATGCCCAGATGGCTGACGTTGGGCGGCAGGGTGCCAGGTGCCAGCGTTTAAAAGAAAGTCGATGGTCGGAAGGTGTAGTACCGGAACAATCCGGTAAATTTTGGGGCCGCATCTCATGGCATGTACAAAGCGTCTCTCTGGGCAGGCCCGCAGGGTGGTGTTTTGAGCATGGGGGGGGACCCCTTGCTCGCGGATAGTCCGTGTGATGTCGCTCGCTGATGGTCACCCTTCAAGCCCCGAAGTGGCCCCTACGCTCCCAGTGAGCACGTCGGACTCTTGTTACTGCTGGACACCTACAGGTGCAGGAATACCCAGGCCATTCCCATCGTGGGCTCATCGTGTACCGCGCGAGTCGGGCTTTGTCAACCAAACATGCCGTTCGCAGTGCAGGCTGACGCCTCATGCGAACCAGCTCTTGAGAAAAGCGTGAGCAATGATGATTCCATCCCTCGCCTGTTCGTCTTGGCTTTTGTGGCATCCAGTCCCTTCCAAATGTCCTTCTGTCGTCAGTCGCACCGCACATGTGGTCATGGTGTGTCGCAAATACTGCATGATCTTTTATGAGCCACGTGCAGTAACATGTTAATAGTCTACCTGTGTACTTTAAAACATCGTAACTAACGCAACTTTTTCTCTCCCATTTTTGAGCACGCAAAAAAGGGCGACGTGAACCGCACTACAGCTGTATCGATCACGTAACGTCCTGCAGCCTCCAGTTGTGTCCACCCGCCAGGTCCGTAACGCTGTCCGTACTCGTCGGCGAGGAAGCACATTATCCCCCCAGCAGTTTAGGTTGCATCGTCCAGTCGAAGCCCTGGTAATTGACCGCGCCGCCCCAACCGCCGTTTCCAAGACCTAAATCTCATTGTTAAAACATACCAGCCCAGAGACAGTCGCTGTGTGGTGCAGTTACTTACAATTTTTCCAGGCAAGATAGAGCTCCAGTTTGCATACGTCTAGAAAGTTTGGAAGATTCGGCACTGTGCTCCCCGCAGGAGAGCCATTTTTGGCGTTCCTAACACTGATTTCGTAGCCAACCCCATTGGTTTTATCTTCGTACTTATTGCTGGGCGACTGCCATATTTCATTTTCCGGCTTAATTTTACCCTCTGAAATCTGCTGACAAAATTCAATTGCAATTTCGACCACCAATGTTTCATTTACCCAGAGCTTTTGATCTTCAAAGCAGGATATCCTTGTGTAAGATAGTCCTGCTGCCAGGGTGGTTGCAGCGGCGCTCGTCGCGGTGTCTGATGTCGACGAAGGCACACTCGTCGTAGGATTGGCTGAGGTATGGGATGTCACCAATGTTGACGGTACCGTGTTCGTATCCGTCGGGGTAGAGCTTGGTGTAATGATTGTCGTTGACCCCGTCTGGATGGAGTCGATTGGCGGCGATGTTGCGGCGGTATTCGTCGTTGAGGACGGGCCGTTTGTCGTCCTCGGTGAAGCAGTGAGAGATGGACTTATTGTCGTACCGGTGGAAGTTGTTTCGGCATCCGTCGTTTCCGTAGCATCACCAGTCCCAGTGGGGGCTGCGCCTGTCGGCTGAGACGTCGGCTGAGACGTGCTTGCTGCCGGTGGAGGATAATACCATGAACAGTTAGCAGAGTTGTATGCACTGGTGAGAACAGGAGTTGGTCCTTGGTTGTTGAACGACCATGTGTCGGTTGGACCAGGCGAGGCAGATGCGACGGTGTAGGTGCTATAGGCTGTGATCACGTTGAGATCAGGAACCTTGCCCCGATTGTAATTTATGAAGGACTGGCGCAATGCATTTGGCAGGTCCCAAAACCTGTCACATGGATTTGGCACCCAGAGTGCAATCTGATTTTGAACTGTATTGTCACCAGAGGCAGCGTATGCGACCGGACCAAGCGCAAGAAGCAAAGCACTGGAGGTCTGCATTGTGCTTTTCACTCAGCCCCGCCTGTTCGAGGAACTGCTATGATAATATATGTGACTCGATGTCTATTTCGGATGGGCTCTTGTCTGGAAATACTGTCTTAAACTTAGAACCAAGATAGGGTTGTGCTCATGATAGGCTGCGGTTAATGCCTGCGCCATTTTGGCGACCGTCGAGTAAACTAAGCGTTCACAAATAGTTGCATACAAGTCGACGGACCGCAAATACCAATTCCCATCGCGATAGTCACGACTTTCTGATCGAAAGATCCCAGATATTCGTCTCCAACTCAAGATGATAGCTGCAAAAAGACAATCTCCAAAAATCCCTTACATCGAACTCCAGTCGCCTCGCTCTCACACCCGCCGCCCACGGGCAGTTGGGCCAATCAAGGCCACATTCCATACATACAACTTGAAGACCGCGTTTCTGCGTTGGAATTTCAAAGTCGCAACTCAAAAGCCCCTCCTCCTACTGCGCCCGGACACGACGTCCGGGTAGATCAATCGGCATTCCCGCCAAAGCAAACGTCCTTGTGTGACAAGTACGAGGCCCTGCCACTTTTCATGTAAGGACATGGCTTAGTTGGTATTATATCTTGCCTCTTCCTTGGACAACAAGAGGTAAATGAGGCCTTAAGTATGGACCCAGCTGACCTGGTCTTATTTGCTTTTGAACTTTAACCAGTGCGGCCCAATAATGCACATCGTCTTCGGACTATATATAAGGCACAGTTTTGTCACTTGAGATTAAATGCAAAGAACTAACTAAATTGGCACCAAAGCGTCTCCCGTTCCTGTCACGCAACGGTTGGATAACATTTATGGTGGATTTCGAGTGAACGTTGTAAAATAGAAATAACTCTTCCACTTTTCCTCACCTTGTGCTGGAGGGGATCAATGGCTGGAATTCTGATCACACCGTTCCTCAGCCGTTCCTCATGACAGCTTCTATCAGCACACAGAATTTCCTTTCGTTGCAACATGATCTCGTGCTTGATGCTCTTCGTCAACAAAGACTCGGGTGGTAGTGTGCTCGATAGCTATGGCATAAGCACAACCAGCAATGCAAGTCGACATGTTGGTGAACGCCGTAACCAGAGATGGATGTTATTTGAAGTTTTTCTGTTGAGACCAAACTGATTTGGAGGGAGTATTATTTTGATCCCGCTACTTGTTGTCGGTTCAACACCGCAGCAAAGAATAAAAAAATTGTGGGAGAGAGTATTTAACTTCAGTGCTGGAAAGATTCGTGAATCAACGCAAGTACGTATTAAGAGACAATATTCGTATCGACCTCTGCCAGTACACACCCTTCTTGTCCACCTAAGTGACGCTCGTCCTCGCCCGAGTCCCTCAAGGTCAATTCTCCTACGCCCTCTATTACAAGAACGGTTGCGCATAAGCTAGCGAGCTTCTTCAAGGAGGTCGCATCCGCATCCGACGCGGTAAGTCGGTCCCATGTTGCGGATAGGGAGAGCATGAAGTTCCTGGCCTGTGATGACGTCCACGGAACCGCTGTAAAGGAGGAATATATCTCTTCTTCAGACATTAAATTGATCATCCGCATGATATCGGCCTCAGCCTGAATAGGATCCCCACTCTGGCGTTCCCAATTTTCTGGATTTTCTGCTTTGCTATCTGCCATTCTGGAAGTTGTTGTTGGCATGAAGTAGAGCTAGATTAGTTAGCACGCAGTATTTGTACGTTGGGGAAGTGTCGGGCACAGTACTGAACCACAGCAAGGAACCGAAGTCATGTTTGCAGTACTAAATATAAACTGGCTGTGCATTGTACAACTTGAAGCCTGTATGCGAGTATAAATAAACGGCGGGCACGATGAAAATTTTCACATTCATAATCGTCAAATTACATAGGTCGCGATGACCCGAAAACAATTGCGAAATAAGGTCCGCTGGGCTGTCCAAATATATCTTATTGCGCATTAGACAAAGCCTCAAAGCTAAAAACGTTTAACTCACAATTTGCAGCGACGTTTGTATTGTTTTGTGCACAAAGAGCTTCCTCTTTTTCCACACTCTTTAAAAATTCGATGTACGCCAACCTCACTATTTTCAAATAAAAAGTTTTGCATAGCATATTTAACCGTGAGAAAAATCAGTATGCCAATTTTTCGCTTCATAAATCATGGTTTGGACGAGTTATTAGTGATAAAAATGTAAGGAAAATGCTAACTATCTGAGTATACTTCAGGAGACCCGCCACAAGCCCCACCCCTGCTGTTCCTGGAGAAGCTGCAGCAGGAAATACAACCACAAACGGCGGCACGGCCCGCAACTAAGTACTTAGAAGTACTTAAAAGTATTCTTTCCAGCAAAATTTTGAAGAGAGTGTGCAGAAGAGGAAGCTCTTTGTGCACAAAACATTATAGTTGCCCTATTGGAGTTTCTCCACCGGGCGTAATGAGTGAATAATAATAATAATAATATTATACTACTGTAATATTGTAGTGAGCACATCTCTCGAAAACCTCAGCGCAGAGTTAATCGACTTCATTCTTTGACATGTCAAGGTACTTAATAATAGGACCATAAGACAATGCCGTTAAACATGACTGAGCCCGAGGATGAACCACGCCGCCACGTTCAGACTTCTTGGTGGACCAATGACTAACTAGGGAAGATGTAAACAAGATCAGAAATGCATCTGCCAAGGGCTTGTAATTTTGGCGGCTAATGGTAGCCAAATGGTTGGCAGTTGCAAATAGAGCACCGAAAAAGGCAATGTGCGTGATCAGAATTGTACCGGTAATCTCCATCATACATGCTGTATTAGTACTATTGAGTCGAAATTAGCTCACACATCGAAAGAGAATTGTCCTGTAGATTTGCCATTAGGCCGTATTTAGATTCTTTGCCGGCTTATATTATGCTGTGTGGGATATTTGGTCGACGTGCATCCGTTGGTTGGAATTATGCCGCATCCTCGCCAGGGCCCTCGAAGTGAGCCGGCAAAAAAACCGCAAGTGGTTGTTACTGTGTTTGGCTGCTGGCCTAACTACACTAGAAAGGACATAGAAAAGATAATCAAGCAATGCCAGAGGACGATGAACCAATACCAATGGAAAATGACCAAATCACTGCAGGGGAATACGACCCATGTCATTCTCACACAGTCATGGTATTACCATTTGGACGACAGATTTCAACTTGTTGAAAAGTCGAAATTTAAAAAACTCGAGTGGCTGTTAGACTGTGCGTCTCAAGGCAAGCTTTTGTGTGGCGAAGACTCTAAATATTGCTGGTTCCCTGGCGCGGCACCCAAGACTGGCAACTCGATGGCAGGCCCGATTGCAGAGCCAAAGACTGGTACCGGGAAAGTCAGGAAGGTCCGGCATTCTGGCAAAGAATATGAAGTTACAATACAACAGGCTAGAAAGCGCAATGGCCAGGACAGAATGAGGGTATATAATATGAAGGTACACTTGCACGATCTCACCAGATAGTGAGGAGGAGCTGACATTGCCTATATGTAGATTCAAAGCTTGGGGCATCAGTTTCAACTTGTCACCGAATGGGGCTGGCTTGGGCGAATTTCGAGGGTTAGCGGCATTCCTGTCGTGGCAGCATCGGAGGAAGAGGCAGTCGCAGTGTTTAAGAAAAAGTTTTACGACAAGACGAAGCTCAATTGGAGTGATAGAAGTAAAGCCACAACACTGCGTCCTTGGATTTTTCATATTCCCCCCCCACAGACGCGGGGCTTATCGGCGCCAGTCCAAGACCTTCTCCGGCTTGTATTTGACGAAGACCTAGTTGAGACTTCACTGGATAAATATGGTTACAACTGGAGGATGCTGCCAGTGCATCAGCTAACTGACCATACCCTTAGGGAGAGTGCTAAGATTCTTAAGGATTGGCGTGAGCATCTGAAGGAGTTGAAGAAGTTGGAGACGGAGGAAGCAGAGAGGGAGGAGTCAGAGACCAAGATGAAGGTGGAGAGAAAAGAGATAAAACAGCTCCGCGAGAAGCACCGCTTTATGATTCCCCACAAGGTCGTAGGCAGGGTGCGACTTGGGTTCGACATCGACTCGTTCGAAAATGAAGTTAAGCTTCTTCAACTCATCCAAGGAATAAGAGCTACTCCCTCTATGCCGCCCTGTAGCGTTTTAGAGAAGGAGAATCTTCTGGACTGGCAATATGATAAACTAGGTATGGAGATCGAAAACCTAAGTACTCAAAGCACTCAAAGTACTGCTAAACGTGCGGAATATAACTCTCTTCTTCAACTCTATATTCGGTCCATCGACAAGATCTACCCCTCTGATCTTTATAAAGTTAAGGGGATATTTCGCCTAAAAAAAAAGGACGAGATTGACAACCGCCACGTCGAAAATCGTCGTCTCCTTTGGCATGGGACTAGGTGCATCACAGTTGCCGGCATTTTAAGCCAAGGTTTACGAGTTCCGCACTACTCAGATATGAGGTTCTTAAAGGCGAAATTCGGGAATGGCATATATTTCACAGACACAGCGTCGTTCGCTACTGAGTACTGTGGCACAAATGATTCCAACGGGCATGCACTGCTATTTTTATGTGAAGTCGCTCTCGGCGAAATGCTCCACTGCGACGACAAGGACGCGGACCCAAAATTCGACCCGAAGAAACGACTGGGAGAAAAGTGTCATAGTACTTTGGGCATAGGTCGCTATGGGCCACGCGCTGATGTGGAAGTTGATTGGCGCGACGCTAAATTTATCGATGAAAGGCTACGAGGCATACGCGTTGTAAGTCTCATACCAGGAACCATCTTGTGATCATGCAAGTATTCTAACGTCGCTACAACAAAATTTAGCCATGGCATCATAAAAAGTGGTGGTTGGGCTATGATGCTCTGTCTTATAACGAGTATGTGTGCTATGATGAATGGCGGGTAAATCCACGTTACTTGTTCTGGCTCAGGGCTACGGACTCGGAAAGGGAATTGCATGACACTTCTGATACAGATGCATGACCTTACAGAGGCATGACCTTGAGCTTGCCTTATTTGACCTTTACCTGTAGAAATCTCCACAAAGCCTACGTCAGTTACGCATACACGTTATTTACTAACTTGTCAACAGCTGTCCATATTACATATACGAGGGCTGAATCCAACTGTAGCCATCAAAAGGAATTATCAGACGATCAAACATCCCGACGTATCAGATACGTTACAGAATTACAAATAGTAGCTGCAGATAGCCAGGCCATAAGTACAAGAAGATCTCAATTGTCCAAGATAGGTAGATAAAATTGAGGTTTAAGTCTACTACAAAAATGACCCATCACTTGTGACATTGACATTTCCAGTCCACCAGGGCGTGTGCCAGCTCCTGTATAATAGCCACATCTGCATCCATACGTTCAAGTCGCGCGGGACTTCGCAGAAAACGAAGTCCTAGTCCTAGCGATCAATTATACCAAGAAAAAAGACAGCGATGCGAAGCTAGCTCTGATCCCTGATTAGTTGAAGACTGGCCAAGATCCGTGAGTAGTTCTGCTACAAGTATCGGTCGGTCTTACGGAATTGGAGATGAAAATGTACTCAACAACTTGTTCGCCTCCATAGCTTGCAATAATACATACATATGGAATATTTATACCCTCTATTCATATGTATTCATATTCATATGTATGCATTAAACTTAGTAATGAATATACATGACGTCATAGTTCTGAATGCTAATCTCCTCGTAGCGAAAGTCAATATCAATATTCCGCCTGTTTTCAGACTTCTGTTGCCTTCTCAACTACTGCCGTTGTCACGGAACCGTCCCGTAGTCCCGTGACCAGAAGTGGGCTATGCCGTCAGGGGTTCCGGACTACTGCCCTACTATACTCTTGCTTCCTCTTCATAGTAAATCAAGTATTCTTGGCCAATAGCCCGTTCCGCTTCGTGCCGTCACAGCCGTCGCCTTCATGAGATGTTCATTTATATATATGCCCTTCGAATATGGATGAACACATTCTCGAAATCGTGAAGCCAGAGTTTTCATTTGCCACGTGATACTATTTATATGTATGCATAGGACTTCTATTCATATTCATATGTATGTATGTATGTACATATATGCATAAGGTTATGAATATATATGTATGACTGCAAGTTCTGGGGGCCGTCATGACTCACTCAGGCCGTAAGGCTTTGTCCTTGACCCCAGCCTCCAGCATTACATCCATCCTCCACGAGCGGCGCCTTCTCACTGGACTAAGCCGGGGAACAAATTATAGTAGTGCCTGCCATCCATCGCCGGCACTCACCAGCACCATGGGCTGAGACACGGCCCTTGTAACATACACCACGATGCTAATCGTCATAATTTAGTTGTTGAGCGGGTTTCAATGGCCACCTTGTGGTGTTTTCCTTTCGATTCGTTTCATAGTTCGCTACGTCCTCGCTAGTACCTTACACGTCTAGCATGAACCTGGGCTTGGGTCCCAAGGCACATAGCAAGGCTTCCAGGTCCAATACAGCACTTGAAAATTTCGCGTCATAGCGCGATTGCTGCACGCGTCACGGGCCTATCACGCCGCGTCCAAGGGGCCATTCAAGCTTCCGCCATTCCACACGGGGCCAACCACACTTGAACATACACAAGCGTATTGACGTTTGTCTTCACATTGTCACCGAATCACGAGCAAGGGCGGGTTTGCTTGCCAGTATCAGCATAGCCGCCGCGAGACACCCTCTTTTTGGATTAAGAGAAGGAAATAATACAGCGTGAACATAGAACTCATATGTGCGTTTATTGTCACATGTCAAGAAACCGGGGAAAAAAAGGGGGCTCTTGGGGATGTGATTCCATTATGGCTCGATCACTGAACTGCAGCATCAGAGACGAGCAGTCCCAAAAGGGCTGGCGCAGCTTTCTTGATTTCAGCCACAGTGGCTTGTATCTTGTTTAAATACAGGGCCATCAAGCACCGGGTGCAGGCAACATTGTGCTGCTAGCTCTCCAAAGTCAGGGTTCTGTCCCGTTCTGAAGCCAAGGGTAAAGAAGGCCTCCAGTTTCGGTCCCCCTTGCGCCGAATGTGGCAATTGCATTGCTCCTCCGACACTGACCACCCCACTACGGGCTGAGCTATTTACTTCAGCGCACACTCAAACCAGCGGCGACCCGCCCACAAGATGTTTTGCCGGCCACGATCTGGGCACGTTGGTCCTATGGTGCCAATGTGAAGGGTTTGATCGTCAACCGGGATATCATTGAGTCGACAAGCGACCTGATGAGATGGTGATCGCCGACTAGGATAAAACTTCTGAATTCTCGCGGTGACTCGTCGCAGCGGATTCGTGTCTGGAAGAGTATGAAGATCAATCCATAGCTTAATTGCTCCCCGCAAGAACCGCTCCTGGACGCTGGCTATGTGGGCCTCCGCTTCAGCGACGCTTGTAGCCACTGTCAGAAAAGTCCCGACAATCGCTTGAGCGCTTGTCCTCTGAACGCCATTTACGGGTCCTTGTTATTTACTCTTACAGGCATGCATCCAGAAGCATAGTCAACTACCGGAGCTACGGTGACCGTGAACAGTTGTCACACCGCTGCAGCTTCACTTCTTTGGCTGCCTCCAGTCCTTTCGACGCCGCTCGCACCATATGTTGTCGGTATTTCAGTCTCGCGTCCATGATGACACCAAGGATCTCGACATGATCTTTCGGCTGCACTTTTCGTCCCTTTATCTCAACTGGTAGTTTATCGACCCTCAATTGATTCCAAGTAAAAGTGAATAATTGACGTCTCATCTGCCTTGAATGTAGCACTACTTCTCTTTTCCCACGTCAGAGCACTTTCTATAACTGATGCAATGCCAGTAAGATTGCTGTGGGCTGTTGGGCCCGTGACGCATGCTGTGAAGTCGTCGATGAAAGCTATAGCTCCTCCATTGGCGTCGATTTGTCGCTGAACGAGTTCTGCATTGAAAAATAGATATGCCGCGGGGGAAAGGGGGGATCTTTGGGGTAGGCCAGCCTGTTGTAATTCTCGAGTATCAGAACACGGCCCATTTACCATGATCGTGGCTGTGCGGTTTGAACAGAAGGCTTCGATTCACTGAGCACCTTCTCCCCTTCACACCGAAGCTGATCAGGCGGAGAACTCGGTTCCCTCTCCATGCCGCGTGTATCTGCTCTTGCCGGAGCCACAATGCTTGCTCTGCCGACCGCTGTTTACGAGCTCCGAAGTCGTTCGTGGGCAGAAGTCTATATGTCTCGACTACATGAGATATTCTTTCTGCAATCACAGCTTCTAGCAGTTTACCAAGTGTGGACAGGAGCGAAATATGGTCTACAGGCCTTAGCCATCGCATAGTCAGCCTTATTCGGCTTTTTCAGAGGTATCCCTTTGACTGCGAAAGTGTTACATTTTAGCGCGACAGGGATTCTGACCAATTAAATAGCCAGATTCTCAATTTTCTAATTCTCGGTACAACTTATGCCAGATACTCCAACTTTCTCCGTCTTTTCAAAGCGGCATATGGCACTCTTAGCCGCCTATTAGTAAGTAAATAGCTACTGAATCCTAGTCATACCTTCCATTTTGAATTGACGAGCGCCTTAAGTGTGACATTTCGTAAGTGCTTCAAGCATGAACTTAATGTATCGCGAAGTAGAGGTGGGGCGCGCTAAAATGTAACACTTTCGCAGTCAAAGGGATAGTCTTTGCATGTCACCACAGGTCGGGCAGTGACCCTTGATCCAGTGATACGCGAAACAACGCTAGCACCCTGTCTTTCACAGCTAGCAGCTAGCGCTCAACTTCCTCCATAGTGAGATCTGGCATGTGTACGGGAAGTTGTTGGGGCCTATCTCCCTCATCGTCATTATCGTCCGGTAGGGCCGGAAAAAAGGTGTCCAGCAACTCTGCGCTTAGTCTTTATTGCAGGTTGTCCGAGTTTTGTCTGCCCTAACGAGTTGCGATACTTTGCCGAACGTCGCGTCACTCCCAGTCTTGGATGTTGTCGTTATCCGCCAAGAAGGCATCCCAGTGAGATTTCTTCTGTTTTCGAATGGTATCATGATATTGTTTGGCTGCGGCTTGGCCGTCTAGCCGAGCTCTCCTTCAGTCTATCCTTCTCGTCTCGCTGCTCTGGCTCGGCTGCGCCAGTATGTGTAGATTTGACGAAGTTGCGTTAGATCGGTCGTCCAGTAGCGCGGCCGTATTTCTGACACTCTCTTGGGTGACGACAAAATAATGATCGGTCTTGGTGCAGAGGCATGCTTCAGTGACCCACTACTTAAAACTCCTTCCGCTGGGACTAGCTGTCCGCTGAATAGCGGTAGTCAATTCCCAAAACTCATCATAAATGCTCACGACCTCTCATCCGTTTATTGTATAATACGATGATACTGTAGTTGTTACTGTATTTTTGTCACCCGGTTGCCCTGATGAAATGGAACCAAATTGACACATGTGCAGGGGAGTAAAGGCAGTACCGCACTGTCCTGTCACACTCATACTCTTGTAGGGTATCTACGTAACTCAGATGACAAAGTCATAGAATTCGCTCGAGTTCAACGGTCGTACCCAAAATAAGATCAAGCACTTTGTCAGCTGCAATAAGCTTAAAATGCCTGATACTCTGCACCTGCAGGAAATATTCGTAGGACATGGCATTCCCAGAGCACATCGGAAGAGGGAACCGGTATAACCTAAGAGCCCACAGACCTCAACCGGGTAGTGCGCCAAACGCCTTTGAGTCCTACGACGATGTTGACTTCACAATCAATTCTGAACCATCTGTGGCCTTTTTTCACACGAATGGAGTCGGCAAAAAAGTGGCCGGGCGTAATGGAAATTGGTAGAGCAACAGTGCATGCCCCAATAGCTTGCTTCAACTTACGATTACCAGGTATACCGTCCAGGCAATCAAGGACCATATGATTGCCCCAGATGTATATATATATCGACAACATCAGTTTAAGAGGACCCGGCTAATATTTCTTAGGGTACAATGCAGTATTGCGTCAAGTGGAAGGGTTGCGGTGAAACAACGTGGGAGCCTGAGGAGAGCTTGATGTAGGATCCCTCAGGCCGTCGAGAAGACCCGGTGCTAACCAGCGGCATAGAGAGTGTGTGCCCCAATTTGTCATGCGATACAATAAATGTATCGCACGGCGCAAAAAGATCATTACAAAGAAGAAAAGGAAACGGCTCGGGACAACTCTAAGAATAGGAGCGACGAAGAAGCGACAACAGCAGGTTGTCCTCACGGACGTGACAGTGGCCAACCGCGCACAGCGGTGGTACCCGCTCCTGGGATCTTGGAGGGGTGAAGTTCACTCAGTAGACTGTATCGAACAGGAGGAAGACAAGCTGATTGCCCACGTTACCTGGTTAAATGGGAAAAAGACCCGACTCGTCATTTGGCGTGCGCAAGGGGACGAAACGTAGAGCAGGATTTTACGCTTCGGTTCGCATATGCGGACCAGAAGATAGGCTGTTGTGTTGGGTCTGCAGCTCCCATCCACTACTCTTCTTCTGATTGGAGATGACGTCGGAGAGTGTATTGAACTTCAGTGCTATAAAGAGCCGAAAAATATTTAACGCAAGGATGTGAATATTAAGAGGCAATATTCTCATAAATCTCTACCAATCCACATCCTTCTTGTCCACCTAGGTGACGCTCGTTCTCGCCCAAATCCTTCGAGGTCAATTACGCTACTGGAACGGCTGCTCATAAGATAGCCAGCTTCTTCCAAGAGGTCTCATCCCCATCCGAGGCGGTAAGCCCGCCCCATGTGGCGGACAGATTCCTGGCCTGTGGTGACGTCTACGGAACCGTTGCAAAGGAAGGATATACATATCTCATCTTCAGACATTGAATTGATCATCTGCTGGATATCGACCTCACCCTGAGTAGGGTCGGATAAAACTGCATCTGTTGATCTAAACACGCAAGTGCTTGTTGCCACCAGAGTGGCAAGTGGAAACGGTATTCCAAGAGTATTAACTGTCTTCAGTTTCCAGAGTGTAAGGGGTGGACAACAACAATAATTTTACGAAGACGCTTAGCTAACAATGAGTCTCATAACGTGACACTATCCTGGTGACTGAATAGTCTGGTTGGTTTCAGGCTGCATTGCTATCTGCCATTCTGGAAGCTGTTTTTGTGAAAGGCTTCTAGCGAGTTGATTCAACTAACTAGTCCCTAAGCTGTGTACTATCAAGATGGAGCAGAAAAGGAAAGTATATGGCGCCGTAACATGACAACAAACGCCTTATATATTCTCAATACGCCTCCACATAAGCCTCTAGAGTCAACCCGCTGGGGGAGTTGGTAATAGGCGGCTTGACCGGTTACAGTTTTTGACATGAAGCAGAGCCAGATGAGTTAGCCCGTAGTATTTGTACCTCGGGGATGTCCCAGACACAGCACGAACACCACAGCAATGAACAGAATTCATCATGGAGATACCATGAAACTGACTGCTCAAAACGGAATTCGGGGAAATGTTCCGTCCTGGGTGCATTGTAACAAGTTGAAGCCTGTTATTGTGCTAAAGGAGCAAAAGTGCAGGCCTACTGAGGTTTTTTCAACAGCTCAAATAGTAGCTTATATGCTACGCGACACCTGGCAGAGAGTCCCGATTTATGTCCTCCCAATTTTTTCGATGACTATTTTGTTTGTTGTATAGGTCATTCGGGGCAGTCAGAACGAGCTGCTCACCGAAGACTAGGCAGCAATGAGGAGGAGGCCGCTACACGATGCAACGAACCGCGTATAGTGCCCACGTTCAATGCTATCAATCAAGTTATGGCCATAGTGGTTATAAGTCCACAGCCCGCCGTGTCGAAACGCATTTTCGATCTTCCGACTAGCATCTTACTCAGCCTCCGGGGTTCCAGTATTGCATCACCCTCACATTAACACGTTGTGAATTTGAAGATCTCAACTACGTGTGCCGAATCAGCACACTGACCAATGGGACTGTCAAAGAATAAGCCTGATATCAGGTCAAGGGTCGACTGTGCTCGATAGGGTCAAAAATAGGAAGGCTGAGAACTAACGAGGACATAAGTGTGACCGCATCGAAACCGATGCCATGCTATTAGGTGGCGTTTTATTCATCACTGAGAGGGAGTCTATTAATACTTCCAGCCCCCTTTGACCAGAAACGCTTTAATCTTTATTTAATCTATTCCATACGCATCTGAGTCGCTTTGACCATGTCGTTCATGGCATCATACACTTGTCGGAATATAAATCCTATAGCGAATTTGAGGCTGTACCCCCGTACCCAGATAATCCATCTCATTAAAAGTAGCCCAGCATCCAAGAGAATCTTTAGTGCATCATGTCAATTCTGCCATGAATAGCACACATGGTCATCAAACCAAGAACAGCCAAACCTAATCAAGACAGGCGTATCAAAATGAACAAAAAAAACAGAACAATCCTCATTCTGCAGAGTCAGGGAACTGATCAATGTAATTGGTGCTACCGTTGAGAATGACTTCGGCATTCAGCCGTACGCTAAACCGGACCATGTCTGTCAATGCTTCATGTCTGTATCCCTCGCCGTGGTCGCCAATGTCGCTGGAGGCACCGATGGGCCCAACCGGCCGATGGTGGGAAAACAGACTTGGGTTGATACTCAGACACTCTTGTTTGGTACGACCATGCGTACCTTCGCAGTAAAATCGGAGGAGAATGTCGAATGCGTCTGTCGCCGGCTTGAGAGCTATTTCACGGAGCATGTTTAGGGCACCCCGTTGGCTAACAGCATAGGCAAGGCTGCATACACCCTCTTGCGCGTGGTGGACGACTCGTGTATGTTCCGGGTACTCATCCACTAGTGAGAAAGGTTTGTTGATCGACCAAAGGTTTTTCTTAGGCGGGACGGAAACGTCATTCTCCTTGACTACGCGGCCCTTGGGTATGAGATTGCTATGTTCAAACACAAAATGCATGCCGCAGTGCCCAAGCCAAAGGACGTCCCAATTATCTCCATACGGGGAAATCAAAGGCCGGACGGTATCAGGAAGGCTGTAGAAGTTCATATCTGGCAACTTTTTTGGTGAACCATCGACTGGGGTGGGATACGTGCGATCGGCGTATTTGCCTGGTTGGCGTCTCAATGGCTGGGTGAGAGCTCGGATGGAAACAGCAAAGTCATGAAGCTGTTCGCGAATCCTAACATCCCAGTCTACGTCGTCTTCCATAATCAGCGCGGACGATAAGTTTCTTCGAACGACTCTATGCGGAGGTCCCAAATGTTAGACACGGGCCCCATGATGAAAGAAAAGCGTTCAAGAAAAAAAGAAGCGCCTACTCGTGGATGGCGTTCATATGACCACGCCAGGAGCCCAAGACGGGACCCTTGAGATGGTTATTTCGATCCTCGGGCACCGGAATTGCCTTTTCGTTGACATCTTCGCCTCTCACGCCATCGACAAAGTTGATTTTAAGCTGGGAAAGGGCCGCACCGAGTATCATACCGTCGCGACGATCTGTCCGGGACGGCATGCCGACAACAAGGATATCCTCGAACTATAGATTCGCAATAAAAGAGGCGGCTGCTCGTTAGCCAAGACGCACTGTTGAGACAGTCAATTTATTTCCACGGCGGCATCACCGTTCAGAACAGGTGGGAAATAAACGACTCAATACAGAGCGCTACTTACCCCGAGCGTCGAGTTGAAAACATGTCCAAGGCAGTCGCTTGTATCCAAGGATCGGAAATGTGCGGCGCTGGACTCGGGGCCGGAATGGCTACGTTGTAGCGTGAAAACGATCCAAATGAGAACCAGGGCACCGAGCGGCCAAAGAGCTCGCCGCCGTAGGAGTCCGAGCATGGTATTGCCCTCTGACCTCATTGCGTACTGGCGGGTTGGGGTGCTTGCCTCAGTCTTGGTATATCGAAGAGAGGGAGAGGGAAGGTAAGACGGCCATGGGACGACCCGGGCGAGATAGTTTTTGACCTGTCATGGCTGTTGGTAACTTATCACAGTAGGTAACTAGGCTCCGATCTTTCGGTAATATAATCCGCCCGTGAGGCGACTTCCGCCGCCTAATTTTAGTGGACATTTTCTTTCGTACATGTACATACCGTCTCCACCATATTTCAATGCCATCGTACAGCATTAACCCCAACCCTAACCTTGGGTGCTTTTCGCATTGCTTAATTTAAACATAGTTTACCACACGAGCCATGTCGTGCGGGAGGAACAAAAGGGCCACTCTGTTGCAGTTAACTTTCATCAGGCTTTGCCATGGGAATATCGGTGGATATTTCCTTAGAGTGTCCTCCCCTGCTCCCTTTTTTCAAACTCCAGTATTATCAGGGGATATGCTGGTGGAAAGGCCCGCCGACCCATGCCTATTCCAGGATGTCGCCGGAGTCGGCTTACATGTCACACGGGACAGTCCCCGGCGGGCGGCTAGACTAGCAAAGGCTATCATTACTATTTATTGGTTGTCGGAGCTGGCACAATGCTCTCGTAGACTGGCCGGCGTTTTGCGGACCTATTTTCTTCCAGCACGATGCTTGCTCAACGGCAGTTCCCAAGACTATGAGAGTGTGCGTCGAGCTTGGTTGGGCAAGGTGTAGCCTGTGTTTGACGGGAGTGACGAGGTACCGTACAGGTCGCTAAAAGTAGAAATTTATTGTTGGGTGTGAGTGGGACACCCGCTGCAACTCGTACGTCGCCAGAATACAAAGACTAAAAACATCGCCCAGTCAATGCAGCAGTGCAGTGGTTAGTTGCGGGCACACCAAAACGCCAGGTGCTGAGGGCTGGTCGAAACCGGACCCCAACAGCACCATCCACAGTCGCCGTTAGGCTTAGGGCACCCCTGTGGCGCACCGTCAGAATCGATTTCCGACAGGAATCACTACTACTCTGTTGACACGCACGCCTCTGACTCCTCGCACTCTTAACCGTCAACCTCCTCTATGCGGGCCTGGATGATGAGTTCAACCCGCATGCGAACAAGGCAGCCAGGAATCATGGCCGGCATTCTTGAATGGTTTTACTGCTGCCTGTAGGCAGCAATACCAGCGGTGAATCGACCTCAACCAGGAGGTAGATAGCGAACCATTTCACACCCGCTTACGGATACAGATAGTTCCACTGTCTTTTGCTCCTCTATGAACCATCTCAGCAGTCGGTGTCTCCGGATATGTCGTATATTTGACCTCCATAGTACTGGCCGGTGTTTATTGGTTTCTCTTGGAAGCCTGGTTGACATGTTTCTTGTGATGCTGCATGCAAGCCGGTTTGGTAGACCGTTTAGCGCCTGCTGAGACGGAGTCCTAAAACATCTTCTTACAAACAGCTGTCTGGGGGATCGAAGCGAGGACCGAGAACCGGCAACGGCGTTTGCTCAAGCTGAGTAAAGAAGGATTTCGGCGCTCTAGCGAGAACTGTCTTACACGGCGAATCGAAAAACTCGAAGAACCACGTATTCAAAAGATACAGAAGGAAAGAGCACTCTCGATGATATCTTCAACTTTAGCTACTGATGGACGCGGGCATACTTTTGAAAGTTGTGCATCTCGTGGGAGAAAGGACTGGGCCGCGGTTCAGTGTGCAATGAGGAATTTGGCCGGAAGAAGTGTCGCGAGCCGGGTTGCGACAAATTATTTAAACGACCTTGCGACTTGACGAAGCATCAGAAAACTCAGTACCGTCCGTCGAAATACCCTGCGTCCACTGGCAAGTATCATGAATTCGGGGCTGATCACACGGGCGGACACGGCACGGCATTGCAACGACAAGCACTTGGCAAATCCATCAATGTTTGAGTGTTTATTTAAGCCCTGTTCCTACAAGTCCAAGCGGGAGTCCAATTGCAAGCAGCACATGGAGAAGGCTCCCGGATGGAATTACGTGAGTAAAACCGCCAGCTATATTAATAACTCACCCGTGGTTGTTTGAGCCTTCAGATACACGACTTGTCACTTAGTTCACGACGGGGATAATTGATGAACTATTGAAGTATTGATTCAAAACTGATGATTCTGTTTTGTAAATATATTTCTTCTACTTGTTCTCTATGTACCCTTCGTAGCGAAGCAAGGAACAGATTGTAAGAGCAGAGACTGGATGACAAGGACTCATGTGCTTCAATGAGACAAAAGATAGGCTTCAGAATGTACACGTCCCATAGGTTTATCGTTGCCCTTTTGGAGTTTCTCCACCGGGCGTAATAAAAGTGAAGTGAAGTGAAGTGTACCCTTCGTCCGTAGAGCCAGACGCGACGGCGTAAATTCGCACCTTTTTAGTCGCATATGTCCACTACATGATTGTTTTCTTTCATCTTTTCCGTGTTCTCTTTTGGCGGCACTATGCCACAGTCAAAGCACTGCTCAATCCCGCAATCAAGTGTCGTCGTCTCTGAACTTGGCCGGTGGCCGTCTTGTCCTCGACGCTCTATCGCTCCGCTGCCGTATCTACACACCTCCATCGCCGTGCCATCCCCTTCCATTTTCAGGTCTCCCTGCCTCGCCCTACTGCAAGGCTTGTTGTCGCCACTGTCCGCAATTTCCGTTTCCATCTTGTCCGAATTCTTAGATGCTGAGGTAGACTCGGGGTCTGGAGATGGAGCCGGAGCCGGAGCCGGAGCCGCCTCTAGTTCTGCCTCTGGTTCTGCCTCTGGTTCTGCCTCTGGTTCTGCCTCTGGAGCATGCCCTGGAGGTGTCGGATGTTTGGACGCCGGTCGTTGGTGTTTCCTAGGCCGCCCACTGCCTGGTCGCGCACCACCTCGCTTGCTTCGTGTCTTATTAGGTAGCTCAACTCGCCTGGTTGGTGTTTCTGTGCTTGTCCTGACCTGTCTGCGTAATCTTAATGGCGGCTCCATCTCCTCCAGGCTTCTTCCGCCCCCGTCGCGACCCATTCCATTCCCAGGAATTAGCTCATCATATTCCGAACCACTATCGTCCTGAAGTCGCCATTTGCAGTTGCGTTGTGTTGGTGCTTGGTCCAATGTCTCCAGGACGAACCCTAGAGGCAAGACTCGGTTCACTCGGGGTCGACCCCGGCGTCGCTTGTTGTTGTTGTTGTTGCTGCTGTTGCTGCCAGCCTTGGTAGGCTTGCGGCCCGCAGCTTCAGAATTCTCAGGTCGGCGGGACTTTGTGGGTTTGGGCTTGCGCCCCGGCTTACCTGATGCCTTATGGTCTAGCAGGTTCTTCGTCAGATTGGGGAAATTCTCGCCATAGTTAAAGAATAGCTCCTCTCCTGCCTTAATATCTCTCGTGGCAGTAAACTTAATTCGATATTCTCCATTAACATATAGAATTCGAGGTGTAATGTTGCAGCCGCGCGTGCCGTGCTCAGACGCGTGGTTAATGTAGCGACTCAGATTACCGTATTTGGCGGCGTCAACCCATATGCCTTCGTTTTCCAGTAGCGTGAAGACGTACGACATACTGGAAAACTCGTCGAATACGTCGCCTCGTCGGGCTTCGCGTCGAACACCTTCATCGTGCGTGATCAGTTCGCCCACGTACTCGATGATGAACTCACCTTGAGCAACGTCTTCTGCGGTATATAAACCATAACCAACGCCATCAAGTTGGCTCTGGCCCAAAAGCACAGGCTTGCCAACACCTCTCTGTAAACCACAGTTTTGACACCCTGTGGCATGCAGTTCTGTGTCGTTTGCGTTGAGAGGGTCAGCTCGCTCCAAGGCACCACAGGTTCCGCATAGCAGAGGATCGCATTCGCGATTCAACTGAACACATATACACGGCTTATCCTTCTTGTTATCAAGACATGTCTTTCCTTGCGAAAGACAACCACATCCGGTGAACTTGTACGCGCAATTATCCACGGTACACCCGCAGAACTTTTCGCACAGAACACCAGCATCTACACATGCGCATAATCCTGGCATACATGGCCCTTCATGGCAACAGAGTTCGAGATATTCCCGGCGTTGATGGGCGTGGCTGATGGTGTGGTCCTGCCAGTCACCTAGGAGAACCCTTCGCCGCCGATCGTACCACGGGAGGTTCTTCATTGGTGCTTCAGAAGGTCTGGGTTGCGGCAGTGAGATTCCCATAGATTTGAACTCGATGTGAACCTCATCACAATCCCGGTTTAAAAATTCAGCTGTTAAACATATTGGATCGCCTTGATAGGTGGTGTCGTTAGCAGTTGTATAGAGCGATCGCAAAACAATCCTTTCATCCTCTGACCACAGCCGAGGATTCGATTTCACGTGTGTACGGTCACTGTCTCTCAAGTAACACTGTCGTCGACAGGGTTTGATGTGTGGTGTGGCACCGCTGTCGTTGTGCACGGTGTTACGTCTGCGTCGCAACGCTTGTGAGAACGACCCCATGGAAAATGTGTGCCTTGTGTTCTTGTCATCATACTCTCCATGGTCGCATGAGTGACTGAAACAGATCAAGCAACCTAGGATGCAATATGTACTCAAGTTTGATTCGGCTAGTTCGTCCTCATCTTCGTCGTCAACCCGAGGGATGGTGGCGCCGTTGATAGCCGGGTTCGAACCCGTAATGTTATCCGCGGTCTCGTCCATAAGCTTCACGACTCTTCTGAGCTCTGCTTGCTTTGCTGGTGGCTGACCGTATTTAAACACGTGCTCAAAGGCATCGGTAAACATTTTCACTGCTTTCTTTACCCCCGGAGCCGCATTTAGGAAATCCAGCAACTTCCCCTTCTGCTGTGGCGACAATGTCTCATCCGACTCAAGGGCAAGGACGTTGCTATACCTAATCAATTGCGACTTGCCACAGCCGGGTATTGCCATCCTTTCCAGCCACGAGCCCAGATACAGCGCCAACGTGGCTTCTCGTTCACCTTGAAGGACAAGCTGCTTCTTCTTCTCGAGATTCATGGGCTTGAATCCTGACCGACGATCCATATCTTCCAACTCATTGAGCCACATGTCATACCGAGTCTCTTCAGAGCTTTCCAAGTCTCTTAGATGCGGCGCAAATGTCAGCATCGTGTTCGGAGCGAGAACATTCTTTTTGATTTCGACGGGATGAAATCGGTATGGTGGCACACGGTCTACATTTGTCTTTGTACATATCGGCGTATAATGTCCTTCTTGCTGGTCTCGCCCTCCTTTCAGATGTTGCTACAAATGTCATATCAGCCCGTGTCGCTGACTAGTAGATTGATCTCAAACAGGTGTTTAAAAATGTACCTTGAATTTGATTCGCATTGTGTTGCTGCTGGTCTTCTCCGAACGAGGCATGCCGATGTTTGCGAAGAGGTCTGGTCCATGGCGAATCCTTCTTTCTGAAGCTTTGGTGGATTCCAACGTGTAGCCTGTCAGTTTGACATGGTTGTCCTTGATTTCTCCTTGGTGGATAGTCAGCAAGACAATGATCTTTTCCACCGTCCACTCAATATTTGATTCTGTTTGCGCCTTTGGAGTCGTGCCACTGCTGGCTAGCGGTTGATGTGGCACCGCTGCAGAAGAATGTGCCAGAAGATGTCTGTCGAGACACATTTACGGAAATGACCACTAAGCTATGGTGCGAAACCGCACCAATGCCTATGTGTCTCTGTTGACGGTTGAGGGCAAACAGCCGACAGGCAAACAGTTGACGGGCAAACGGGAAAGACTGACCCGGACCGGATGGCTTCGCATTTTTTGGATACACGACGTCACGCGAACCACATCCGTGACCGCGTTGGTCGATGCGCCGAGACTTGGTATGAGAAAAGAGCGTGGGTAGCGCAAAAGGACTAGATGACAAAGGACAACGCCATCGCTAGTTCGGAGTACATGTGTCGAAATAAAACCAAAGCGGCAGGCTGATCCTTCTGGCTTGCACCTGATGCTTCCCCTTGAGTCCCCAGCTGCAGTGGGGAAAAGCCCTAGGTAGGCTCTAGTGGTGGCTGCCGATTTACGAGTAAGTGGCTGCGGCCAAAATTCCCAGTGTGGGATCTTTGCTGTACCGCCCAGATGGACAACTGGTTATTTTGACTCTGAAGCTGACCCAAGGTTTTTTTCCGTCATACTGAGAAAACTGGCTCGGGCGAAAGAACCACTTCGGCAAAGACCGGGCGAAGAAAAACTCCAGACCGTCCGTGCATCGTTCTTCGCTCGTTGCGCTGACCATGGGTATGAGAGCTATTCAGGAGCTTGTGACTACACACCACTGCGTGTTACATCTCTGGTGCAAGGGGGCAACGCCCACACAAGGAAACAAAAGATCCGTCCAGCAGTATGAGCGCACAGCAAAGGCAAGCGCCATAAGGCGTAGCATAGAAGTGGCGCAGCAGTGAGATAAATTGAGAAACCTGATCGGGAGTGTCATAAACAATATCCGCGACAAACTCGAATGCGTGACGACTGAGATGGAACGTGTATTCGACACCTACGACATGAAGCCAGTGTGTCCAACAACGAAGTAACTTGGCTTGGTTGGTTGCGATTGCTTTGATACTTGTCAACCAAGCAGAGCAACCTGCTTCCATTACTCGACTTACTTGTGCCCCGAACCCCACACTCTGTCCAGCACGCCCAGCTCTGTTCAACCCCAACCAAGACGCTTGATGGCGGAGCATCTACACCGTCCATTCACGACGAAAGGAAGGTACGGAAGAGCTCTCAATGTAATTTCCCCATTAAGTGGGATGACATTCGCTATGACGGGAAGCCATTGCCGTCAATTCGATACCGCCAGCCTACCCGATTCCCTCCAAAATGGTATTTGATTTGTTTAGTTGTCCAGCAATACGTGTTGAGTCTAGCAGGTACTCTGTCAGAAATACAGTGGTAGTAGTATGGGGCAAAAATGTTGCTCTGTATTCTTGTCTGTTCTCTTTTTTGTCTAGCTTGAAGATGTGACGGTACAAGGGCACGAACAAGGTGCAACTTGGATGAAGCCATTGTTCACAAGGAGAGTAAGAGCTTCCTTTGGAAGCTCCGACTCGAGCTATCTAGGCCCTAAAAGTGGGGCTGTTCCCTCAAATTGACGTCTTTTTATTTTCAGTCCCCAACCACCTGAATAAATTCAGGTGGTTGACCAGCCTTGATACTTTGTAGTCACTGAGGATCTAACAAGACACGTACCCTGCTCAACAAGCATCATGCCGAATAATAACATTCCAGCTATCCTTTGCGAAAGCCTGGCCAAGCACCTCGGAACTGGCTTCCGTACATTTCTCGAAAATCTTCTTGGCACCTTCCACGATATCCTCCCATCCGTCCAGTTGATACGGTGTAGCATTCTAGTAAGAAAGTGCAATCAGCGCGGTCTACGGTAACATGGAGAGAGGAGGGAAGATTTGAAATACTTACATCGTTACACCACCAAATCGAGGCGCCCCAAGAACAGCTGACTCGACCGCAATTTCCAGGCCCTGGTCCATTGCCTGGCTTACCTGCCAATCCGCTGAGATGTTGGATCCCCATTGCGATTTGTTCAATATCGGCTGGATCCCACTGGTTCGGACCTGGACCGCAGTCAATTCTTTCCCATTCAATTATTCGGTCTCTACGGCGGTGTAGAACATTTGCCTCGGTGGCAGGTAGCGGTTTCTTGGCAGGACTCTCAAGTTCATGTTTTCGGATTGCCATTGTCTAGTAGATTGTTAGGAGCATTAGGTGCATGGGTTGGTTGATGATATCTGACCGTAGAGGAAGCTAGAGCGCACCACAAGAGTGCCGCAAACGTTGTTCTCATGATTTCACAGCAATAAAGCTTTACGGGTTCATGGATGAGACATGGAAACGACTTAAGTAATTACTGGATGGCCTTTTTTGGAAGCTTCGTGCTGTATGAGCTCTTGAGAGGACTCGGGCGTTACAAATTTTGCTGCAGCTATTCAACAGGTTTGAAGAAATGTCATGAAGTGACTCATAATATTCGTCTCTCCTAAGTTCCCATGCGACAAGGGATTCTTCAATACCGCTATCCCTGGTGAGGGACCCATCCTAACGGACAGGTGAGATGGAGAGCGGTTACCATGGGATGACACTTTCCGCACGCCTCGCTAACGTAGACGATTGACTCAATTCACACTGTCACGAGAACATCTCCCTCACGTCACAAACAAGACGCGGTTGAAGTGACCCCTCGCATCGTTCCCGAAATCAGTTCACTGATAGGCTTTGAGGAAAAGGAAACCCTCGGCTGGCCAGGAACTGCTGCACATACGAGGATCGTCGATGCCTCAGAGATGTGTCATGGCGACATATCTACCGTACCCCTTTAGGTAACTATTTCTTACTACTGTAGTGGTGGCCTGTGGCAGACGTTCAACATAGTGCTTGCCCAAGAGCAAGGTTGCGTTTATAATAAATACAGATATGTGGGCTTTGTTCACGAATATCTCACATAAAGTCTGCACAATCTATGCACGAGCCAAAGAGATCGGGGCTGCTGAGGGAACTACTCATGATGGCTCGCAACGGCCTAGAACCCAATCGATGAAATAGACCTCGTCCGTCACTGATATTCTGTTCGTTACAGGAAAACCAGACAACTGCAGAGAGTCGATACCCTTAGATGGAGTGTTGCATAACATGTAACGGGTCAAGCCGCCCATCACCAACTCCCCCGGCGGGCTGATTCTAGGACCTTCTGTGGAGGCGTATTGGGAAGATATAAGGCGCTGTTATTATGTTACGAACTATGTAGACTTCCTTTTCTTCATCTTCATAATAAACAGCTGAGGTACCAGTTAGTTGAATCAACTCGCTAGAGGCCTTTCACAGTCTGGTTATGGCCTAGCCTTCTTCTACGATGTGAAAGTGTTACTCCGTTCTGGTTGCGCCGATCACTGTCATTCAGTGGAGACTCGCCAGCGTGGTGTGTGCCTACAGAGACTCTGCACAGCGTTCAATGTGCTGTGGCATATATCACACATGTCCAAACCATAGTTTGTTGGACGAAGGGGTTGAGGTTTAATTGGTGTTACGGGTGGACATGTAGAGTGCGCAACAATAAAACCGGAACCGGCATCCGACAACACCAGTCAAGTATACGTATGATGTAGGAGTGTTACTCAGATGAAATGGATTGCATGAAACGACATGATCTATTTTACTAATATGTATGTGTAACTAACGACTAACCATACCGTTCCCATCCATCGTCCCGAACCGGTTTTCTTCACTCTTGCATACCATTGCAATGATGTTTGTCTCGTCAGCAATGGCGTTGCTTAGTGTTTGTGCCGCCGCCCGTCCGTCATCATGGTCAAAAGGAACCACTGGCGATTGTCATAGGCTCATAGCTGTAATTGACTGGATTGTATACAGTAACGGATTGCCTAGCATACTTTGCCATGCTTTAAGATTCTCTTCGCTTCCTGAGCATAGCTGCACCCATTGTTGGTATTGGCATCTGACAAACCCGCAGCCCAGATCATGATGCCGCCGAAGGCGGGGTCACTTCTATACTGGCCAACAAGACGAGCAAGCTTACTAGGTTGGAGATAGTAAATGGCCCCGCTGTCCTGGCCATTGGCAGCATGAGGATGGGCGGGAACACCGATGAAAATTTTGGCATTGGCGGAGGGCGTATTTGCCACCATCCTTGTCCAGTCGCCGTAGTTAATCCCACCGTTGACTGAGCATTCATGGTTGTTGTAGAATTGGACCCACAAGCAGTCGAACTTGGCCCTGGAGATTATATCGCCCATGTTAGGCTCCGGGATAGGGCATTGAGGCGCCCCAGTTATGAGGTATTTGTTTCCCGGGTCGGAGGCAAAGTTGGAGCGGAGCGAGGCAATCAGAAACTCATAATACTTGCTACCGCTGTTGTGTTCGATGTTGAAGTCCCATCCATCGACGAATGTCTTGCCGAATGGTCGTGGCACTGAGCCGGTTTTGTTGGAGTTGCCGTAGGCATCCCAGAGGTTCTGGCCGATTTTCTCTGCTTCCTCTTTGGAAGATAGAGAATAGTCACCAGCATTACCACCAAGAGAAACAATTACCTTGATTCCGTTAGACTTGCATGTTTCAATAGCTTTGGCCAGAGAGTCGCACTGCTGACCCTCTCCAGTTGTGCAAGAGTAGCCAAAACTTCCACTTGGAATCACGTTTCCGTTGCCATACTTGAACAGGAACGCAAGGACTATTATGTCGATGCCAGCCTCTCTGGTGCAAAAAGCGGCAAGCTCATTCTCAGGGACTCCGCCACCGTGCTGGCCCCAGTACACGACATTCTGTGCAGAATCTGGAGCGGTCCCTGTTACTGTCCTGGTTTGCACCGCTGCAACGGGTGTTGCCCAAGTTGGTGATAACGGCACAGGCGTTATCTGCCTCTGGGCGGAGGATTGGGTTGTTGCAACCGCAGTCGTTGCACCGAACACGCCACCCACGTTCGCATGCTGTGTACAGACTGCCGAGTTCGTGGGGCTGACAAGATACCTGTTGCCCCCTAGTGTAGTGTACGACCATGATGCGGACATCGTGGTATGCGCGTATGCGACGGTATATGTCGAACCGGCATATATGGAGTTTATGTCACTAACAACAGCAGAGTTCAAGGCCTTGAAGGTGTCTCCCATCCCTGCCGGTAATGCTCCTACTGTGTCACCGCAGTTCGCTACCCATAACACCTTCTGGCCGCAAGCCACTGCCGTGATGACCGAAATGCAGGCGATGAAATGAGAAGCTAGGATCATCCTAGTATCAAGTTCTAGACACTGACAAGCATAACATAGCCGTGCTCGGAGATATTTATGGCCGAAGTTAGAATATCTTGGATACCACTCTTCGCTAATGCGTCCTCTTAGATGAGCGAACGTGACCACAAATAGGCATCAGCAAGGAACCGTATTTGGCTTCGTTGTTGCCACGGCTCTCAGGGAAAGTCTAGTACATACTGTACATAATGATGGGGAGCAAGTTTGAACAAACAGGTGTTATATTTACATTTCTCTCTGTGTGTCTGTGCATATGTTATTAATAGTGACCTGTGGTCAAATATTCTTTCAAGTATACGGACCTACATTCTACTTCAGGCTGAGATTTGGTCCTCGTGAATAATGATTCGGGCATTGCGGCTGCAGACGGCAAGCGTATGTTCTGCTTATGAATGTACAAGAGGGGTTTTTTTTTTTCGGTGTCCCGTTAGAGCGATGGCGCATGTGGTTTCTGTTGAACGTCACAGCGGAACACAGATGAAAAGAGTGCGTTGATTCTGTAAGCTAGAGATGCCGCCAAGGCACGCCACCTGTCGCATAACGCCTCCGTAGACTGAAGTCACAGAGCTTGGTGTAATAGTTGGTTGTCATAGCGTCTAGCGTGCTGTCATGACTAAACTTAGCCGAAAGTTAAATTCGGACGAAAGGAAGTTTTTTTGGTATTAAGCAGAGGGCTGTAGACAAAGTCTGCAGCACCACGACGATCAACATCAATAATTATGAAAAAGAAGCTTAGTTAACAATGAGTCTCATAACGCGACACTACCATACTTGGGCATTGTAGAGAGAGCTCTACCCACTTCTGATTGGTCAATTAGATCTTATCACTTGATAAGATTGCAAGATACTGGATGCTGAAGTCCCTGAGACTCCTTTGTTACTGCTATGGATGATGTTGAACGTCTCATCCGTCCTCGAACAAGAGGATAAATAATGAATTGGACCGGCTGAAACGTCGTCTAAGAGTTCAGCCTACTCCGCGAGTGTATGAAGACAAGTACATTTATTACGGTTATTAAAGATAAACTATCGGTCTTGATGCTCTAAAGATAACTCTTCTTCGGTGGTGGTTGCTTCCAGATCAGCGCCGACGCTATTCTCGTCTCCGCCGTATGGCCATCAGCATCCTCTCACTCGCTCCCTCATCTGCTGAACCAGAACAACAATTCTCGGGTACACGCTGTACACAGAGCTGGGATAGGCTTAGGTTATCGCCACAGAACCTCGGAGGTTAGAGTGCATGCAAAGCCTCACCGAATCCAAATATCCACTCCTTACTACCGCGTAGAACTTGACGTGATAACTCTTGGCGGCCGTAAATATTGCTGAAGTAGTCCTGATCGCCTCCCCAAGTGTTATAGGCCGTCCAAAGTAGGTGTGCTCGCTCGTAGAGCTTCCGTAAGTCACCAACGGGTCCCATAATCGTACCTGAATTCAACCAACGAGGGCGGTTCAGGTCTGTCTCCTGGTCCGTTCTATCGCCGTACATGTCATCGCGAAGGGGCGATGGGGGGGCCGCCCAACAAGCTGGGTCTTTGTGGTCTAAGGGCCAGCAAAACTTCTTAGCGCCCATGATAATTTTCTTTGCCAGACTGTGTCGTTGTACTTGTTCGGCGACGTGTTGTTCGATTAGCAGAGCTGCTCCTTTGTCCCGAATCGCCGAATACCGCTGCAATACAATCTCCAGGGGAAGCTGAAACACAACATCATGTGCGTCAACCATGATTATTAAGTCTTTATCTGCTTCTGGTGGTAATTTTCTCAAGTATTTGAGTACCCCCCAGTTTTTCCCGGTTGTCATATCATAGCCATTCATTGATGGATTGCCCTCCTTCAATCCCCAGTTGATGATTATTGGAGGTGGATAGTCCTTAACGATGGCACTCATCAAGGTTCGACATATTCGACTATTGGCCTGATTTGCTGGAACCAACAAATGAACTTGCTGCTTTTCCAGGGCTATGGATTGACTGAAGCCATAATCTGCATATTGCAGAATATTCTGTATAGAAAAGTCAATGAACTAGTACAAAATTCGAGACATAAGTCAACTCCGTAAAAACTTGGTAAGAGTGGGCGAAGGGCGAAGAGAGCCTTCTTCAATTTGTCATTGGATGTATTAATACCTTTGTATTGTACAGTCGAATAAGCGTAATCGGGATAAGCAGAGCAAATGCCCAAATCGCGAAAATAGACGTCCGGCGTAGGGTGTGATAAGAAGTCATTATTGTTGGAGAAGAAAAAGGTGTTTAATTTGAGGCTGCTCAAGAAAAAAAAATGCAGGGAAGTGAAAAGGGGTAATGAAAAAAATTCAAGAGCAAGTGTTATGACTTCCCAACATGCCCCATCTGTGTTCAGTCTTGAGAGTGTGTTGTTGAACATGAAACAGCATCACATGCAGGGTCCGGCCTGCGCCTTCCATAAATAGCGTGCCTCGGCGGCATCTCTAGCTTACAGAATCAACGCGCTTCTTTCATCTGTGTTCCGCTGTGATGTTCAACAGTACATACGTTGCGTTTCTATACTACGCCATACCAGCCGGTGTGGCGTGAAGGGTGTAGTTGTATTGAAAAGTGCCGCCTTGTTGCTTCTTGCTGCACAGCATATAAACCATGTCCGTTCATAGAGCGGAACTGGTTATCGCCTCCGAGTAGTATGCACGTACTGCTGATCGGATCAACTGCTTTGTAATTACTTACCCGTTTGAGACTCACGATCGCCAATTTGGGAGTAGGCGGACCTTGCAGGTGAGATGGCACCTTGCTCAACAATTGTCCGTTGCTGTGGGTTACGCACGATTTCGTTCACAATCAATTTCCTCGACATGAAGATCTTACGGCCTTAATCAGCCATATCCTGCTCTTCCTGTCCCATACAACATATGACGCAGGGTCCTTTACCGTGGCTGACTTCGTAAACTACGATGTTGCGTGTCGCAGACACTGAACTTGTCGCATAGAACATAGGCTGCTATTAGTGCTACTAGAAAAATTCACTAGACTTACAATTTTGCTCTTTTTAGCGCAACAGAACGACCTTAGTCGGTGGCCGGCTACAAATGCCTCTGTAAACCAGCAACAAAGACTCCTACGGATCTATGAGAGTAAATATACCGGTATCAATATAATGCGACTGCCTAATACTTGTACTTGCAATTGGTTTGCTTTCAGTAACCGATGACCGAATCTCGACTGCCTGTTAGCTAAGAGTTTCTCCATGGAGCCCTACTTTGTCCCACATGACCCCGCACGAAGCGAAATTGCAGGCTTATGGATTTCCTCCGACTACGCACAACAGTTCTGGTCGAAGGGAATAAAAGGAGAAGCACCCACCTCTACGAATAAAAAGAGTTTTTCTACGATACAATGGATGTTATGTCGCTTGAGAATGCAGGTGATATCTCGCCCCTCTTGGAGCTGGCTGAGAAAGTTGGCGATTCCAATTTGGAGTGGGAGCAAGTCGTCGACGGACTTTTTCAGCACAAGGACGAGAAGAACTGTAAGATAAGCCAACTTGTCAGAGAGTACTCAAAGCTTATTGTAAGAATGCCCCCGTCTATTAGGCGATACAGCTAACAAAAAGAAGGAGGGACCTATCATAGCTTGGGCGGGGAAAAAACCCCGTCAACGAACCGTACGCAACCTACTTCTATTTACAAATGCCGGGGCCGTAATACCGGTTCCAATGAGAGCTTTTGATGTAGTTATCCCGTGCCCTTGCTCTTCAGAAAGCAGCAAGGTAAAATATAAACCAAAGGCAGGGCATCAAGAGGGAGAGGTCGATTTAGATTGGCACAATCCACTTATAATGGAAGAAGGCTCGGGTCTTAAGCTAGCCAGCGGCAGAATGAAGTTGATACTCATTCGTTATAAGTTCTAGAACATATCCAACAAATTGAAATCGATACCTAGCGCACTGATTGGAAGTGTTTCCAAGTTGTAATATGTTTCATTCAGCGACACTGCGACTTCGGTGCTCTCCAAGGCAAGAGAAGGACCTCGATGCAGAGGACAAACGTCGCCGAAATAAACGGCGTAGGTATAGAGCCCCTCAGTGCCGACCTTGATGACACGATTTGACAAATCGTACCTTGCGAGTTTTGGTGCCCCAAGATCCTCACAGATGACCCCATATCTATGAGATTTAGTTATCCGTTACACTGACATGCGCGAGGAGAGACCTACCTTTCTTTCCACAAAAAGGCAACGACAGCTGGTGCATGGAAGACAAGATCGCTGACAGAGGCCGTAGGCAGCTTGCCGCGTAGTTCTTCTACCACGCCGCGGCTGAATTTGTCACGGTCGTTGGAAGTTTTCAGTGCCGTAAGATTGTAGCCAAGTTCTGGGCGGGCATTAGAAAATACCATAAAGTGACGAGCGTGTTCTGCCTTACTTCCAAATCCGGAATAGACGAGGCTGCTGCACAAGCAAACTTCACTCTCGTTTTCCATACTCAGGGCATTAACTACAGAATTGATGGAACAGGATGCCTGTGCTGCTCGATCTTTGACTCTGTCACCTGGTATGTGTTTCTTTCGCCGAAGAAGACGTCGCATGCAAGAAGAGTAAAACCTGTTGGCCCAGGATATGATTTTGTAGGCCTGCTGCCCTGTTCCCAGATTCCATAAGTCTTCCGTGAACCGTACTCGCTGCTCGAGAGTTTCTTCTTGTGTTACAGTAGTGTTGCAAATCGGGAACGGCAGCACAGGGAACTGCGGCCCCCCTTGCCGCAATGTTTGCACAATGTCGGCTGCAACCCTCTGGGAAGTTGGTCGATAGGTCCTCTTCCGTTTCTTGACACGCCTCCCGGATTGCCGAAGATGCTGCAAGCCAAACAAGGCTATTTCGTGGCACGAGGCTTCGGTTGTCTGGGGGTGGTACGGGGGCCGAGCAACTCGTTGGCTTTATTCACAATTCACAATCAGCAACGATGCCTAGTACGCTGCCGTGTCCGGAGACGTACCTTTCTTTATCGAACTTCCATTGAATTGGGCGAATAAGGACGTCGTAAACAGCCTGAAATCTCCGTTTGAATTCGTCCTCCGGAGCAGCATCGCAACAAATGGTATACCGAAGCTTTGGACGGAACAACACGTTGGAAGAGTCTTTCAGCGTCAGAACCGCAACCGCTATTTCCGCGGCCGCACGGTGTGTGGAAAAATGCACAGAAAAGTAGTATCGTGTGTCGTGAGCCGGAACCGGCGAGAGTCGTTGCTGTTCGTGGCCCGCGAGATCAAGCGCTCCAGCAATGTCTGTCTCAGAAATGGCAATTTCGAGTTGTCCGCCGTCCTGAATCTCCGAATCCATGCCGCGCTTGCCACTGCTGGGGTGTTGGAGGAGGCAAAGTAGCCAAGACATGGACATGACTTGTCAAATCACAAAGGCTTATAAGAGTCGCATCCTTGGACGGTAGCCGTTGGCATCATAGCAGCTCCGCCTTGTGCACCACTGGTACAAATTGTGGAGTCTTTTTTATACAAGTCTGTCAAGGGCTGCCTTTACACGGGAACGAAGCCGTGCTCCCCGGCCCAGGCTCATCACTGCCATGTGCAAGGCTCCCTGGCCAGGGTATCCAAATATATTCTCTACTGGGAGCCCTGATGCAGAAGGCAATTGGCTATGGAGGACCGTATGGCATCTATTTGACGGCTTGAGAACAAGGTTGTGTAGACCAAGTCGCGGCGTGATGCCAGTCATCTCCTGCTCGTTGCTGTTGGATATGCGTGTACAATGAATATATTTTCGGTCTCCTCCTACTACCTCACCGGCCCCTATCATCTCTCAGTGAACGCCTTTTGATAGTTCTCCTTTAATTTTATGAGCTGAGGGTACGGAGGTCTTGCTGGCCACCAGCGCTTTGAACATGAACAACTTTGGCCTAGTGACGGTGGTGACTTCAATTGGCCTTTGCATCACGGTCATCAAGGCAAGGGCATACGTTTCTCAGCAAAACAGCGCAGCCATAGCTCCGAAGCGAAGGGCCATTATTCTGTCCTGGGCTGCTCGCGTCTTGATTGATTTTGCGGCCAGTGGACTACTTTTGGGCTTTATGTGGACGTCCCACAACTTGGACTTTGGCTCATGGGCTCTTACTGCTTGCATTTGGCTCAATATGCTCGAAGAGGTACGTGATTAAATGCGTTTCTGGACTTTTGCAGGTAGTACGTCATTCTAACGGCGGCACTAGATTGTTGTCTTTTTTCAAGTGGCTCCCGGGCTCCTCCATCTGTTCTTCAGTCCGTCCCGCTTGCCAATTACCGGCATGGCAGATCCAAAGCTTTATGCCGCCGTGGCCGTGGTGCTAGCAGTTTCTTGGGGCTCGGCGCTGCTTCTTTTGAGCCAGTTACTGCCACCCGGCGTGACCTCAAACATATTGTCAATAGAGGCATGTACTGGTCACCGCATACTTATAGTGGTTGGTTTTGTCCTCATCAACAATCAGAGGAGAGCAGAGTTCTTTATAGTTCAGATCCTCCCCATTGTCTTCATTGCGTTGAGTCACATTTCCATCTCGGAGGTCCATGAGCGAATACATCAACAGCTCGTGAGTTAAATTCACACGATGAGAAACCAGGGCTATGCTGACTGTCAGGAGATTCTGACGTCGGCTCTGATTGCTGCCAGGGTTATTCCTCCAGCTTTGAGAGAAGTATGGGAAGCAGCAGGGAGAGTTTTGTGGTTTCGAAAGGGAATGGTAGAGCAATCTTCAAGTCAGATTACCTTGGTTACTAAGGCTAAGATTGGGGGGGCACAAGAGGCACAGTGCTACGGTAGTACGGTCTGACACTAGTTCTTCACACCTTCACATTAGGTAGGGAGTGGCAAATGGGAAATCTATAGCTGGAGCACGTAGCATCCAGAGAGTGACCGTGTCACATAGATCTGAGTGAATTCAAAACAAATTCTACTCTGTTATGTATCTGTCGACTCTACTCCTCACATTGTTTGACATGCCATGAACGGTATAAGCCTTACCGAATCCAAGTGGCCCCACGGAAAAATAAGCGAGAACAAGGATGTCAGCACAATGATGACTTATAACCTCCCGATTCCCTACAATATTTGCCTGCTTTCACAACCCCGGTGTCCTCAATCTCCATGTCCTGGAATCGTGTTGCTCGCGCACCTGAGCAAAATGATTTCACTCCATCTCACGATCAATGCCCACAGGGAGCTCGTGGAGATGATGAACGAGATCGGATCAATCAAAATCCCTCGCAGTCTACTGCAGGACGCGGACGCACGGACCGACACGACGCACCGAGGAGAGCTTCATCCAGGCGGAGGAAAAGCTGACCCCCTCAACATCAACGCCAAAGAGGCAGGCCTGGATGGGCTCGATGCGAAAAGGTTGGATCTAGAAGGGTACATGCAAGAGGTTTGGGATTGTCTCAAAAGGAGATTCTGCCGCATGCAGATGCTCCGTAAGAAGGCTTTGGAAGAGTTGGAAGAGTTAAACCCCCCAATTTCCGACACTTTCAATGGTCAGGAGCCTGATCTGGCAAAAAGAGTCGGGCCCAAGATGGCCCGACTATGTGGAAGGAATGGGGTTGAGGATGTCGCTGCTATCATCCTTTTCCCCGGATGTAGTGAGGGGCCATTGTCGAACGAGAGTGCGGAAGCATTGGGACTGTTGGAAGACTGCTGCGGGTATGACCGGGAGACGAACACCAGCTTTTGCTTACAAGACTTGGAGATTTGCCATCCAGTCCTGCATCTCGATGAGGGAAAACAGGTAGAATGGGTCCCAACGGACAGGATTAGAGATCTGGACGTTAACAAGCACTCGGAGCTACTCTTCTTTGGCGCGGCTCTGGAATATCTACAGAAGATAGGGACTGTGAATCTACAATCGTCTTTGGAATAGTAGAGGGAGGGTGCAGCCAATGACCTTCCGGCGGTGGCAAAGGGACAGATACCGAAAACCCCTAGACTAGACCGAGTTTCTTACACTCTACCTTCTACATAAGGATTACAGTGCCACTATCAATACCATGCGTTAATTTGGCTCAGCTAGTTATCGGCATTGATCATGATTAGACAGCCGGTACGGCCAAGGTCGTAGTGCTCAAACAGAGCATAGGGCCAGCCATCGTGCCCGAGGCAGAATGAGCCGACAATGAACATCGAGACAAGACGCTGCGCCTAGTGCAAAGCCCTGGGGTGGATAATGTAAAGAGGATGTGTCATGTCTTTCTCGACCCCATATGGCATCCGAAATAACGGATAAGCCCGTGCCATGCCATGTGCAGCCGGAACCAGGAGCGTTACGATATGGCCTCCATAGCCTCCATAGCCTCGGCCAGTCGATGGCGTAATGACAAATGAATGGCATAGGTCCATGTGTCAGGCCCTGTAAGAGTCTTTACTGACCTGAGTCGGTAGCTGAAATGCAGTGTGCCTCGTGAAGTGGTGTGCCTCGCGAGGCGGCTAAGTCAGTCCACAACAGCAGACTGGCAAGACACCAGCTTTCCGTCATGAACAATGAAGCAAATATAAAATACATTGAAATCAGGATGGAGCGTCTATTCCTCCATTATAAACAGAACAGTCAATGCATATCTCCTTTCAGGCGTAACGAATCATCCAACTGAATCTACACTTCTTGCACAATGAAACAAATCATCGCATACCTCAGCTGTCACCACACGGCCGAATTCCATCACTGCGGACAGCCGACATACAATACACTCTTCTGGAACGTCCACGTCCAACTCTTTGAAAACATTTGCATCATGTGCAGAGAAAATCCCCCCACCACGGAAGGCTTTCATCTCTATGGCGTAGGCCGCTGTGAAGATCTCGTGCAGGTGCAAGAGGAACGGTCTGTATGCAAGGTTACCAGCTGGGACGGCACAGTTCTAAATGAACCAGCATTTCAACCCGCCAGCGGACAATTCCAGTTTTCGCCACAGGCTATGCTGGTTATGCCACAAGTCTTACCACAAGTCTTGCCACAGGTGTCGCGAATATTCTTCTGTGGCAACACAGGCATGTTGCCGATCGAAGCCAAATGGCACCGGGACTTGACTTGGATTGCCGTACATCTAGTCTCGGAATTGTTCATATATACGAAAGGAACGTATTTAATTGACCACCGCCATCTGGAGACCCCCGGAGCGGGACATTACCCATTCAACGCCAGTCCTTCTGTTCTGAGTCTATATGGCTCTTTTACGTCTCTCATGCCAGCTCGACGTGCCTTCACATCTGGCGACGCGAACCGTGGCCTAGTAGTGATAATGAGTCTTCTTTGTGGAGACTGTTGCCGAGGTCATTTGGGACCATTGAAGGGCCGCATAGTTCAGTTTGTCTATCGGCTTTGTGAGGACTGCCAGAAAGACTATCCGGTCGGAGAACCGCTGCATTCTTACTGGGCTGCTCTAGATGACTGCACCTTTCTCCTAGACGAGGACGTCTTTCGCTCCAATCAGAGGGTTGTGAACGGTCACGATCCTGCTAGCGCAAAAATGATGCGGAAAATAGCACGCGCGACAGCGTGCAGAATGTTCTCCTCAATTCTGTATTCGGTAAATCCCCCAAGAGTCTTGCTGGATGACTGCAGCATTTTGGAAGATGGCGCTCCATACGGTGCTATGTCAGCCAAGATCATCGAATCCGCAGAGCGACAGGACTACTACTCGAGAGCTGCAGCGCCTGTTTCGGAATAGGCGCGGCTCTATTCAACCAGATATTAAAGATTTGCCATTAGTGTTGCAAGGACCATGCTGCAGCCCAAGCTGGGTTAGTAAATATGGGAAGCAATATAAGAGATTCGGGTAGGGAAGATTATCATCTAAGCGGGCTCCTGGGAGAATGCTTAGAGCCACCAAGATACGGTGTAAGGCTCTTGTTCTCAAAGTGTACACGCGTCGTGTTGAGAGTTTTGGTGAGAATCAGGTATAGGCAATTACGGCGGTTAAACTTTTTTAACATACGAAAACACAGACTTCTTTTATTTTTCTCGTCGCCTAGTTTTTCGTTGTCAATCCATTGCATTCCAGCGCTTTAGGGCTGTAGTTTGCATCGTGCCGTGACTTCGGGCGGTTATATAGGGTAGGCTGCTCCCTCACGAGATGATTGCCAACTCATCCAACTCCAACCAATCCTTGCTTTGAAAGTTTCAAATTGATCCAATTCAGGGGTCAAGTTGGTTGAGTTGGTTGGAAGGACACGCTGGCCTACTAACCCGGGTAGCTGCATCTATCTATAAAGCGTCACTCTGGGCCTCTGACCGGAAAAAAAGTAGCTGCTGCACCAGACAACAACATGCCTTTCAAGGGCTTCTGTGCCCTTTTACGTTTGGTGCCATCAGCTTCGTGAACATGGCGGGTGCGGTGCGAGTTCAACGCGCAGCCATCACAACATGTTCCCACTTCTGGCCTGCGGAAGACTTCGGGTCTGTGCCATTGTCGCGTTGCGCGGTTGCAATTCTTGTATATTCATTGTTGTCCTGCTCCCCTAGTTACACAGCGGAAACTAAACATTTTAATACCTTCGAAATACTGCTGCCTTGAGGCAGCAGTATTACAACTGCTTTTTGCCACCCAGGCAGCAAAACGGTTGCGTGGTCAGACAACAGAGGCACCATTATCCGACAGCCATTTTTCGAGATACCAGTAACAATAACAACACAACACAGACCATGGCAGTGGGCCAACATGGGACAGGTTGTTGGGGACTAAGAACAACACCGTCCCCGATTTTGACGAAGCGTGGAGACGGCGAGGAGTTTATTCCAAACTATTGACAAGCTCGCCCTGTCACATGTAACAGATGTTGGGTCTGGCTGGCTTCTTCTGCTCAGAACAAATCCACCCATGCACAAAAGCCAACCCACCGTGAGCTCTGTACGTTTTAGAATGTCCGATGAAGTTGATAGATACACAGAACAGAATATCCCAAAGGACCCCACTATCGGTATGGCTTGTCGTTGTTTAGTCTAACACCATGATGAAGCCACGGAGCTTCGCTCGTCAACAGTCTCCGTATCAGTTTGCTGTTCCGCGTGGAGTCTTCATGTCCGCGCTTGAAGAGGGGAGGCTGAAGTAGGAGAGGCTGCTTGCAGCTATGGTCGGATCTATGGGCGCGTCGCTCACCCAAACTAACGGCACTGATCCTCTCCGCCCTCTCACTTGAGCCTACAGTAGAGGCCTTTTGACTATGACCACCATCAGAAGGCGCCAAAGTACTGGTTGCAGAAATTGAAGACACTCGACAGGAATACTCGTTTTGCTTGGGTGCTGACAATATCTTTTTCACCTCGTTTGCGGCCGGGGGAAGGAGTCGAGGAAGGGAATATGATAGCTCCTCGACTGTCGCTCTGCGACACGTAACAGAAGTCGCTGGGGGTGTTTCCGGGGTGGGTTCGCCGCTTTTATTCATTACAACGTCCCAAAAGCCCATACGACGATGCGAAATCATGCTGCATTCGAAGGAAATCAACATAGAGGAGGAAGTGGCAACGAATGATCTTGGGCTGTGGATGGAATCTCCAGTTGATACACTCGGCAATAACTGATGGACGGGATCATGGGGACGGACACTTTCAGTATCGTTGTGATATGTAAGTACTTACATTCATACTTACACACTGTATCTAGGGCTAGCATTCATGTATCAACTCCTCTTTCGGCTATTGTCGGATGCTAGCTATGTGCTTGCTCCGATCAACAGTAGATTAGGTGTTATAGTAGTCGGCCGGGAGGTGACTGAAGGTGGGCCAGGGTCGGTCGCTTGGCGCGCCGAGTCGTACATAAAGACAAATATTGTGAATCCCCCTCTCCCTAGCAGAGTCATATTCGGCCCATTTCCTGTTGTTCGTGACGAGTTACACATTGCAAGGCTCCACAACCAGGTGCAGCGCGCGGCAACTGTGTGCCATCGCTCCGCAGTTATGTGCAATGCTCAAGTGCTGGTCGCCGGGGTCATGATTGCCGAAGTGGGCCAGCGAGGGTGCCGCGTCCGACGCGACGTTCGACGACGTCTGACAACAGGTCTCGTAGTGTCCGACTTTCTTATACAGTTACACCCCTGTACGTAAGCATCACTCTGAATCTGGAGTTCAGCTCTAGGTTGTAAATGTACCTCCAGAGGGCCACTCTGACCCGCCCCGGCAACGATGTCGCGGATCTGTCGCTGTTTATCCGCCCCTTCGGCATCTTCCCTTCCAAGCCAAACAAGTGTCCACTTTGGGAAAGGTGGCGGTCATGATTCTGCCCAAATCCAGCGTTTTGACCCACTATCTATCTATGTGCGCTCCTCCGTCCGGAAATGGCCGCGGCCGATTCCTGCGAACTGGCGCTGAGGCCATTGGTCACATACGGTCAGCTTCTGGCTACACATCACCCCAGCACCTGGTCCGTGCGTGTTGCACACCATCGTGTTAGAAGTACGGTGTGGATACTGTCACAAAAGGCGTTACTGAACGGGTGTGTAGGCAAAAGCCCAGTGTACATTGTTGTCTGTCCTTGTTCTTTTTCTCTCTATTTTCTCTCCTTTTTACGCGGTTAAGCGTGTCGCTTGGACACGCCCACACATGCATTTAACCAGTATGAAGTGGGATTGTGCAAATATAGTTGTGCAACACATCGTATTCGGCAGGTAGTAAGAGGTCCGCCAAACATGAGAACCTGTCAGAAATACGGTGGCACTATTATGGAGATAAACAATTGTGATGTATTTATTCTTGTCTGTTCTCTTCTTGTTTATCTTGAAGAATTGAGGTCTTTTTATTTTTACTCCCCAACAACCTGAATTCATTCAGGTGGTTGGCCAGCCTTCGTATTTTGTAACCACTTGAGAATCTAACATTATCTCGAGCATGCACCGCGATGTACAATTACGCACCGGGGATGTGCCACAACTATCTGGTATGCAATGGCAACCTAAATTAGACCAAGCCCCTTCCTCTTTGATGGTTATAAGTGGCTGCTTTGGTGAACCAAGTCCGTCATGCATTATCTTTTGATCTTGACTATAATCTGGATAACCGCAGTCGCAGAAGACGTGGCGCTCTGGGTACCAGAATGCGGAGACACCGTAGAAATGCTTGGACCGCAGAGGGAAAGTGTCTTTAAGTCGCTGAATAAGAACGTGAGCCACATAAACCTGATCTACGCTTTTAGCACGTACACTGTACCCATATCAGGGCCACTACCGGCTTTATTCGGGTGGACGACCACGAGCGGGCGTACCCGGCTCATAAAGGCGGTGACAGGAAGTCGGGTGGTAACATGTGAGTCAGAGCCGACTGTCGTTACCTCTACTTCTGGAGGAGACACAACAGCATCAACTTCTGCTGGCTTTCGTTCAAGTAGCAATGGATATCCACCGGTGATCCCGGCGCCAACGTCAACTCCGACCTCGACAATGAATCGAGATCCACCAGATACCACACTGCCACCGTCAACGCCAACGGATTGGCTTATTAAGTCTTGTTACAGCGATGGGGGCGCCATTACAAACTCAATGGAGGTTATTCGCGCAGCGTTGAATTTCTGTGACTCCGCATATAGCTGCGAAACATCCTTGATGCCGCGTGGAAGCTACGCCACAACAACAACACAGAGAAGCAACACGATCAGCCTCGGCATATATAACGAGGCATGTGAGGGTCTAGTGGAGGCCTTGTCTCGCGAATCATCACCCAGCGGCGACCTATACTATCACATCCACAACAGAGCTGTTTCAAGTTGCCTCGGAAGAATGACTTCGATATGGAGAGAATGTAAGTTCCGTTCGATAGTATTAGAAATCATGCTCAGAAGCAGAGCAAGCGAGGCTGACCCAAGGTCTGCAGGCAGTACATCTGCTAGAAATGGCGGCGGAGGTGGTATTGCAGCAGTCGGATGCAGAGAGTTTGACTTTAGGCCATTGTGAGAGCCAACGGCGAGTCGAGTCGATACCCAAAGACCAGACTTGCGTGATATGTTGAAGTGATATCGCTAAAGTGCTAGAGGAATATTCTAGCACACTGAATTACGTTATGTAAATATGAATATGAATATCACTTTAGCGCATGATGTCACAATACGCAAGTCTGTATTGGGCTGCTTCTGTCGGGTTTTGAGATGTGTATTAGCTATAGTCATTCAGAGAAGTTGTGCCACACGGTTGCCAATCTTGTATATTCATTTATAACTGTGCTCCCTCGATGTTGCCTTTTCTCCCCTTCCTCTTTCCACCGAGAAAAACCCCAGATCTTTAACACCTTTGGAATACTGCTCTTGCCACCCAGGTGGCAAAACGGTTGCGTGTTTAATCAACAGAGGCTATATTGCCCGACCGCGCAAGACTGTTAGGGAGGCTTACCATCGTGAGATGGGACACCTCCCACTTGCAGCTACTCCCCTCGTTACGCATAGACAGGCTTCAAGGAAGAGGCAAAGAAATATCAGGAACGAGTTGGGTTTCTGGGTGTAAATCACGGTCAACATATATCAACATGACTTCGTAAGGAGTATACATTCGGCCAATTGACCCCAGCAAAGCCCCCTCGGCATCATACATAGCAGTGGTACCGCATCTCCTCACACCATTCGCCCTATGTAGGCAGTATTAGGTATGTCTCCTTGCTCTGTTTGCGAAGGCGCAGGACGCCTCAGCTCTGCAGAGGTGTTAGGCGCTGAGGCCAAAGGGGTACATGCCAATTTTTGTACCGCCGTGGGTCATTTGGCACTTTGTCAACGTCCGTTCCACGAGGTAGATGTGACTTTGCAAGCACACTGGTAACTGGCCCCGTACAATCTTGAAGCGTCAAAGCTTTGCCTCATTTTTCTTCCGCGCTGAATACTTGTTCGGCCTCCTCTGCCGCCATCTTGACAACTGCGTGGCCCACTCCAATACTAGGACAGCCGCGGTAAATGGCCATACCAACTGCAGTTATTCTCGCCCTGATGTCTGACATGCTGCCATGTTATTCCACCTCTCTCCCCCCAACAATTGATTGTTGGCCAATCGAGACAATGAACGGATATTTGATAAGCACTCTTTGTCACGTAGGCTGCTTATCTGTGAAAGTCTAAGAGCCACTTGACCAAGAAGCTCACCGGGTAAGATTCCAGCTCCGTTTACCGGCAGTTCCGCACAGTACCTTTGCTACCTCCGCCATTTGGTGAAGAGAGGGGACTGGTTATTTCAGCCACTTTTGTCAAGCCAGACACTTATACAATATTAATATGGCCATGAGTGCTTTTGCATAACTAAGGGGACTTCTTGGCCAAGGCCAATGATAGGGTCAATCTTGATCTACGTCCTGTCATGGGGGAGCAGCCCGTACTAACGGCCCAATTTGTTAGCTTACGAAGTGATTTTGAAGGATTTGCATGCTCAATCTCGCAACAAGTTCAGTCTTCTTCAGCCTCCCGTTCGCAATCAATACCTGGCCCTTTGGGCCGAATTCCGTACATCTTAGTTGTGGCACAAGGCCTGTCTTCCTCGATTGGTGACTCTGGCAATGCAGCGTTGAGCTTCTGCTGCCTCTTGTCTAGCCTCCAGCATCCTACGGCTAGGATAACCACCTCTACAGAGTTGATAATAATCATGGTCTTTCAGCACTATTGACAGAGATGTACGAGTGCACCGAAGCAGAGAGGAAACATGTCGTTTTTCTTGGGAGGAAAGGACCAGCGGACGGGTCAAGATGGACCCCAAATTTGAAGGCGGTGCAGGCAATAGGTTTCGCGCTAGCTACCGGCCGTCTCGACAACAAGCAGATCGCACCAACTACGACAACCACTCATCACTAACTCATGACTTTAACCTTATCATCACCTCGTGTTACACATAGCAGACGCCGCTTCAGCTGCGAAAATAGGATCCTGAACACTCGGGGCATAGGCCCCGAGCTAGTCAGCTTGAAGAATCATTGAACACGAGAAACCGAGAAACCGTAGCAAATGAAGAGGACAAGCGGGAAAGGGCATCAAACGGGCGATAAAGGCATGTGGGCTTCAATGAGGTCATTAAATGACCAAACGTGAGGACCGTGGTGTTTCATAGGTTTATAGCAGTCCTCTTGGGTTTCTCACCGGGCGTAATAAATGAATAATAATAATACCACGGCAGCTGTCTATTAATATGCTTTTGATTTCATGACTCCACCTGTAGTATGCCGCACGCACCCCAAGGGCTGAACTTGTTACACAAGGTCCAGGATCCCTGCTGGGCAATTTTGTAATGCCAACGATCGCCATCTAGCCCACTGTTCTACCATGAGAGGATGCGCGTCCGGTTTCTGCTCCCGTAGTGCCTGAGTGTCGTGCATCCATGGCTTGCCAGCAGCAGTGAAGTGAATGATAGCCGCTTGGTCATACAAAGCCCGTGGTTGTTGGTCTATCGCAGTGCCATTAGACGACCTAGGACCCATCCACAGGGGAATGTTCCAATCTTCCCAGTGACTATTGAGGGTCACATATCTCTCGCTCAATCGATCTCCTCGCTCGGCAAATAGGTCGTTGATAAGGTCCATGTCGTACTTGTCAGACTTTATACTTTTCGCAGCGGCCTTTGACCCTATCCCACATTGGTTTGCCCGACTGGATCAACATGCAAGTGCTAGTAATAGTATCATTGCTTATCCAATAAGCGGTTGGAGCCATAAAATCCGTCATTTGAGTGTCGAAAATCATGTCCAGATTTCGAAGTATTAGTTGGTCGGCGTCAAGTACCAGTAGTCTCTGGATCGAAGAATCGTATTCGTGCATTCTAAAGGCCGCTAGTTTTAAGAGACATCCCTCGTAATATGGGATGCTGTTTGCGTGAAGTGGCAGAGGCGTTTCCTTGATCAGGCTTATGTTTTTCGCAGCCAGGGCGTCTTGCATCGTTCGTGAAATGCCATCAGATATGATGGCGAAAATGCGATACCTTGTGCCCATCAAATGCTGCAAGATGTGTGCGTTAACCAACACTGAGCAGGCATAGTTGTCGCTGTGAGCGTAGAAGACGTACGCATTATATGCGCTTGGTGTGCTATACACACGGAGATTTTGCCAGACAATGCAAATGATTATGAAAGCAGGCACACACAGCCGTAATAGCTGAATATGGAACTTGCGTCGAGAGCAAAGGACCAGCATTGTTGATATCGACGTCTATGGGGTAGAGAAGGATAGCAAGACACGATGGTGAGATGACTGTTTAGTAAAAGTGTGTTGGTTAATATATTTCTTTGCACTTCGACTTGTAAGAGGAGAATTACTCGGAACTCTAAAAGCAGCCAATGAACAAGGAAGGAATGCAAAGAGGTGTTATTGCGGCATCATATAAGGCGCTGCTCCTCCACTTTTAAATGGAGGCTGGTCATGGTTGTCTCACGACGAGATGTAGCCCAGAAGTATTAGAGTTCTCCACCAGGGGTGAGGATTTTGGGACGGTTTTGCCGACATGATTTCCCACAACCTCGCTCTATCCTATTCAATTGTTAATTTGTCAATTGAGCCAAGATCCAACAAGATTGCTGTCAACCTTGGACGGCCAGCTTCATGTTGAAGCTCGCTCCCGCTTGCCAGAGTGGCCTTATTTGTAGAACCCAGACTTCTTGTAGAGGCAAGGATTGATCCTGGCATCCATGCAGAAGAGACGTGAGGCGACTGGGTCCGGGTAGCAAGAAACTACAGTTGTTGCAGACTGTGGTTGCTTGGAGGGATGGGTATCCTGATAATCCCATTTGGATAACGACCGCCTTGTTTTGCTCTCGATATGAAGTCGCATGCCTCTCCTTCAAGATGTTGCCTTGTACGTGTATATACCTGATACTGTAACTCCGTGTTAGATTCAACCAAGAAACCCTTTGTTATGCTTCATTGTGACTCGTTTGAGATTTCCAGCTATTCTCAAGCCAAACCAACCGGCGCCGGCGATACACATGACCGACCGTACTGACACCACAACGAAGCCCAAATCTGCTTCGGTAAGCACATTCTGGATATTCATTTCATATGAAGCCACAAGTGTTCCTGTTTCCAGAGCCAATCTACAGAAGATGAACTTCAAATGCAGCAGCATGAGCGAATTCCGAATTGTATCTGTTGTGATTGAACTTACTTCTATTAAATTCCGGCTGACAGCTCTCATACATATAAATACCTAGTGGCACGGCCCGTGCCACTAGGCAGTGACTCATCATGTCTTGGTACATGACTCACACCAAGTCAACACCTCTAATGAAACCCAACCTCGCACGATGCTATAGCGGTTTCCGGAAATCTCAAGAGGTATCTGAGTCTTTTGGTATTACTAACAATGCGTAAGCTCTAGCTGGTTTATTATAGCGTTCATGATTTGACGCCATACATGAAAAAGTTCCAGTTGCGAAGCCCCAATATAATCTTTTATAATACCGTGAATGCCTTCAACGCGAGATGTAGCGACATTGCCAAAGTGGGGGTATTGGTTAACCCTATGAACTGCCTCTAGCGAGTTGATTCAACTAACTAGGCCCTAAGCTGCTTACTATCAAGATGAAGAAGAAAAGGAAAAGGAAATAGTTATACATACGCCACAACATGATAGCAGCGCCTTATACATTCTCAGCACGCCTCCACAGACGGTTCTAGAATCAAGCCGCCGCTTCGTCTTGAGTATTGGTTTCCGGCCTAACTACTATGTGCCTCACGAGATACTGGAATGTCTGTTCTCGCGGTCAGCCGCCGTTCCCCTCGCTTCCACAGAATTGTCTTACCTTTTGTGGGCACTTATTAAATAACACGTAAATATCCTGCTTCGTCTTTTTTCCGTTAACCCAAGTAACATACGACACCAGTTTCCCATCGGCTACCTTTTCTATGGTATCGATGGATTGGATTTTGTCGTCCCATGATTCCAACGGTGGCTTCCACTCAGTGAGGTCGTTGTTTGAGCTCGACCCGGGCGTTAATTTCCTCCGTTTCGTGGGGTGCCCTTTGAGGTCCGCGACAGGTCTCTTTCCGGACTTTTTCTCTCCATCACTTTGACGCCCATTAATTCGTTTCTTATATTGTGCTATGATCCGTGGGATGTATTTCCTGTGAGTTTTATTTCCACATTAGTTACTAGCGTCTCTACCAACAAGTTTAGAACACCCGACAACTCTCACTTCAAACTGTTTTCTGGTTCCCATGTGGACGTCTTGCACTTTTTCCATTTGACTTCGAACTCGGTAGATCCCTTGACAAGTTAGCGAGGCCAATATAGAATGAAACTAGCCAGTGGTCTCGAACATCGGAGATAATTCTTTGACCTATAATTTTATCTACAATATACCTAAGAATCATGAGTTAATGAACACTTTGCGGTGTTCAATGGGAATCGTGTCTCACAAGTCGTCATTACAATCATTCTCTTCGTCAGTATCGGCTTTATCTCCTAAGCTGCAACTGACTTCCGATATGTTATCAACAGAATCCGTTGGGTATTGCAGGCTGACTCGCCGGCCTGGTCGCCCCAGTCTAGATCGGGTGGACGCCCCGGCCAACTGTATTTTGCGTGACATTTTGTTTCTGTTCTGAATGTCTCGTTCCCAGAGATGTATTTACATATAAACAAATAAACAAAAAATAAATATAAACAAAAAAGCTTTGGAAGGAGGAGGAGCGAGACGAGGAGGTGCAATGGGTCTCGGTTGGCATGCGGGTGTGAACCGACGGCCTCGCCCAGCAGGAGTACTGACGGTAAGTGACAACTTATATTCTACACAACGATGTGGCTCCGTTGACTGGTGGATAGGGTGCATCATGCCAACCACAGGCTGGCTGAGGATTAATCGTTGACGTGATGAAGCAGACGTGTCATGGTCAACATCCACTCGACGAGGCGACACGGAAGGCTTCCTTCCACTGCTACAGTGCTTCGCTTTCAACGGCCAGGCAGATTTCAATCCAACAGCAGCCCAGACACCATAGCATGAGCACGGCAGTAAGTGAGGCTGGGGCGCGGGCCCGACGCCAGAACACACTTCAACAGACGGCACATTCATGACGGATACCAGCGGGCCAGATGCTGTACTTGGACACCATTTGCCACAGGAATGCGACACAGACGGCGAGAAAGGGGGAACAGGTCGATTCCCTTGTGTTGTCGCCTTGGTCCGCTGCATTTGTTATGTCACGCCGTCGCATTAATCACAGTGGGGTGCCAAAAGCGCAGATAAACGCAGCGAAGAAGCCCGCTTGTCGTCCTGATGCGTCGGTTTGGTGATTGTACCTTGGCGCTGCGATATCACGCGGCCGCTGCAACTCCACATTGCGCCTCGCACTTGCCACGATATGTCACATTAACCGGTTGAAGGTGTGTCAGATCAAATATGCGTTGCACCATAAAGCAGGAGTCTAGACGCACGAATTACTCCACAGCAGCGTCAACAGCCTACATTCCACGCGACAAGATGGAGCACCGTGGCATTTGGTGTGCTGGGGTCTCCGATGATTTCAAGTTCACAGACAGATTAAGTACTTCCATTACCGTTTCATGTAACTCGTCAAGGGTCATACAACACTCGTTACAGATCCACAACGGCGAGGCGCATATCCCACGGTGTCCCACGCAACGTCAGATTTAGACCCGTCAGGATACTTTCCGGACATGAGGCTCTCTGTGGTAACTTGTGTTGTTAATCTCGCCAGTGGGCATCGAAATGCAATGCATTTCGTTATGAGTAGCCGAACAATTCGTAGATCCCCCTCGCATCTGGCTGGTTTTACATTTGCAAGAGCCTGCCTACGGACTTTTGGAAATTTGACATGGCCACATAGCCGGCGAAACCTAAACTGCATGCTGCCGCCTACAGTGCCCTTCGGTTTAATGTCACTTGCACGCGATGTTGTGATGCGAAGACGTTACTGCAGTCCATCCTTTGCTTTCTACATTTGCACTTGACGTGACGTGATGAGAATTTCACATCCTGCACTTTCCCTTTCCTCGGCTAGCTAAGAATTCATGTTACATCCCTAGTCATGCCGCCCTAACGACCTGCAAAAGCCGAGGTGAAGCATTTGAGAACTCGTCCCCGGCAGCCAGCGCGGCCCTGTGTATAGGGTATGTGAAACACCGTGACTTGATGGAAGTAAACAGGTACCGACATAGACCCATGGCAAGGCCTGCACAGAGGTGTAACAATAACCAAGGAGTACAAACAGAAGCACAACCTTGATTTCACAACATGCATCTACACCGGGACTTGATCTGGTATGTATTGTAATATTTACTGTTTTGTTCTGCTCACGTTCTCAAGTTGTCTGGGATCTACTATTATTTGCTGTACTTGGCTCTCTGCAGGATGAAATCAGATGGCGTCTGTTGGATGCCCATCATCGCCGCATGGATCGGAAATATGTTACAGTAGTGCCATCGCCAACGAGCCGTATCTTTCAGCAGCCGCCCGCCGGGTTCCCCAAAACAACACGCTAGCCCGCTTGTTTGTCCTCTGCGTAAGTGCCAGAGATATTGCCATATGATTGCGCCGTAGAACTATTATTCGTAACAGCTTGCTGCTTGCCCCATGCTCGAGATGCGGCCATAAAAAAACACGCCGAGCCCAGCATAGAGCACCCACAGAATATCTTCAGACCACTGTACGCCCCATCTTGCCATGCAACAAGCGCCCCGCCGAGGGGGCTCCCAACCAAGGCGCCGAGCGCCTGCATGGAAAAAGAGGCACCAGTCCTTGTGCCGACGACTTCTTTGTTTGATATTTTTGCGATAAGACTCGGGCATAGGGCTATGAAGCCACCAGATGAAAATCCAAAGAAGACGGGAAAGAGCACGATGCCGGCTATCTTTGTCGTCGGTAGCCAAATGGTTAAACAGGAGACCGCACACAGGATAGCCATGGCTTTGATGAGTCGATAATGGCCGACGGGCTCTGCCAAACTCCCGCCAACAAGGCGCCCCAACACGCTTCACAGACCAAGCATGCATTGTTAGTCGAGCAACAAGAAAATACAGAGTAGAGGACTTAGCTCTGTCTCACCTGGCGCCATTCAAAATGGGTAGCAAGTAGGTTATTAAAACGGGAGATGCCCCGGCTGACTTTGCTTGGAGGAGCATGTAGTTGAAGGGGAGAAGCATTCCCATCATGAAGAGAAAGAAGGCTGTGGAGGTGAGTGCCAACGGCAAGTCTTGCAGTTGTTTGAGGTAGTCTCGTATTTTGAAGGGATTGGGCTTCAGAGGGAGGGATGATTGCACAAGCAAGCATGTGATGGAGAGCAGGCCAATGAAGCTGAAAGCCGTGATACGCATCATCCAAGGGAAACCAACCCGACCAATGAGATCCCTCATCATGATCGGTAGGACAATACCGCAAATGGATGCGCCAGATGTCATGACCCCAACAGCCAGTGCCTGTCGCCTCGGCCGCGCAGAAAATGCACGCAAAACAGCAGCCGTGCTTGAGTGAAATACTGCGCTGGACCCGACCGAGACCAGCAGGCCTTGCACGAGGAACAGTTGGTAATATTTGTCCGCAAATGACACGAGGACAAGTCCGCCAACGTAAAGGAAAGAACCCCCACGCAGCAACCAATCCGGTCCGTAATTATCAAAAAGATGGCCGACCTTTAGCGTTTGTTAGTATGTAAACAAGCATACGTTTGCTTCAGGGAGATGCTTGAACATGCCGCCGCGCCACAGAATATTGTGAGGAACACCTGGGTCGAAGTGATCCAGCTGACGGCGGAGCTGGAGTAGTGACTTAACGGCCCAGAAATATAGTACTCCTGGAAGACCCCAACGCAGTTGATCAAGCCAAATGTGCAGAAGTTTGCGCACCATGCGCCTAAAACTGCCAGCCAACCGCCTTCCTTGACTTCCTCCCGTCGAAACTGCATCATCTCGGATTTGCATGTACGGGAGAGTGTGTAGAGTGCTCCTTCCATAAAACTAGGGGTTGCGCAATTTCAACGCACGCGGGAGTTTTTTGAACCTGTGGATGCTTTTTATATTCGCGGTTGGCACATGTGTGTGTACGCGTGTGCGCGAGTCGTACATCACGCAGTCGTTGCTTCATACTTGGACGCCGCCAACGCCGCCAACGCCGCCAACCGATGGAGACGAAAATCACAGGGTAGTTATTACCACTTGCGCTACTGTTGCAAGCACATATTTACCAGCCCCTGTTTATTCTATAACACAAAGAATTCTACAGCGGCGTCGGCAGCGTGCCGAGATTGCGCCTTCAACACGGCACTTTCCATGCATGGAGACAGGCTGCCTCGAAGGGAGCTATAAATGACGCTGCTTCGTCCGCCCTTCAACCCCCAGATCAGGTTAGGATAAAGTGCTTCGCCGACAATGCCTTCATCGAGCGGCACGAAGCTAGCCACGGAACCCGGCGGAGCTGGGCGCAACCAACTGGTGCATCCTAGCAATGCGCACAAACCGTACCTGTTGCATCCCCTGCCCGCAAAGCAGCCTCTCTTGGTTGAAAATGCAGCCGGCATGTTCTCGACGTTGAAAACCGGCCACCGGGTCCTTGATGCCTGCGGCGTTTCCATCATCGACCACGGCAGCGGCGCCGTCCAAACGGCAATCGTGGAGCAAATGAACAAGGTGTCCTACACGCACTCAATGATGCACACAAACGACGCGGCCGAGGCTTTGGCCAGGTTTCTTCTTCAAGACCAGTCCCTGGGCTTGACGAAAGCGTATTTTGTTGGCTCCGGCAGCGAAGCAATGGAGTCGGCAATGAAGCTCGCCACGTCATATCACAATGCCAACGGCGAGCCCGGGCGAACGCATTTTGTCTCCAGGAAACAAGCCTACCATGGAAACACCATTGGGGCGATGAGCATCAGCACGCACCTGGGAAGAAAAGCGCCGTACGAGATGGCCTTTAACCGGCTGGATGTGAGCCACGTAAGTGCCGCATATGCCTACCGCGGCCAGCACGCCGACGAGACCGAGGTGCAGTATGCGGCTAGACTCGTCCGCGAGCTGGAGGCGGAATTTCTGAAGGCCGGTCCTCACCGGGTTGCCGCTTTTGTTGCCGAGACCGTCGGCGGGTCTACAGCCGGGTGCATTGCTCCGCCAAAGACTTATTTTGAAGGCGTACGGCGCATTTGCAGCAAGTACGGCGTATTGCTCATACTGGACGAAGTCATGTGCGGCAGTGGCCGCACCGGAACATACTTTGCCTTCGAGGCAGAGGGACAGGTGCAGCCTGATCTGGTTGCCATTGGCAAAGGGCTTTCGGGAGGTTATCTTCCCATTGCGGCGACGCTCGTGCGGGGGCGTGTGTACGACGCGATCGAAAGCAATGGGGGGTTTGTGCATGGCCACACGTATCAAGCGCACCCCGTCAGCTGCGCAGCAGCACTGGCTGTGCAGAAAATAGTTAGGCGGGTTGATATGCTTTCCAGGTGCCAGCAGCTCGGCGCGCTTCTGGAGAATCATTTGAAGCAGTCGCTCCAGGGATCAAAGTACGTCGGGGATATTCGCGGCCGCGGGTTGTTTTGGGCGGTTGAATTTGTGGAAGACACAAACTCAAAGCAACCTCTGGATGCGAGGTTTGCCTTTGCAAATAAAATGAGGAGCCTTGCACACGAACGTGGCGTAGCCATGCTATCCGGGACTGGGACAGCAGATGGACTAGTCGGCGATCACATCATGCTGGCGCCGCCTCTACTGATAACGAAAAGAGAGCTTTCGATGCTGGTGAGCATTGTTAAACTGGTCTACGCTCAAGTGGAGACGGCTTATGACGAGGCAAAGGTAAGCAGGGCAAACAAGGCGATTACCACGACCTATCAACCACCTCCGACCAAAGTTTCACAGCACCGTTAGATAGAGAAAGAAGCAGTGTCATTCAAGCCAATCTTTTCCACGTCAGTGTTGGTGAACTGCTTTCGCCACCTATCCACACATCCCTTTCAGACGGTAGTTATGTACATATTATATTGGCGGGAATGCCATGTTGAAAAGGAAGACAGAAACGTTATTAATACATACAATGGTTATGTATTAATATACTCAATTATTTATGAAATAAACCCTCGTGTTTACAGTAAATGCATAACCAGTAACAATGTGCAAATACTCAGGGTCCAGTCTACTGCCACAAAATGCAGGGGCCTCTTGCTCGACACCTCGACTGTCAGTGCTTGCCAGCCGGGGACTGTGTGAGTCGGCTTTTGGTGAGAAAGACCCTCTGCTCGGCCCATCAAAACGGCAGTCAACACTGAAGGAGTGAGAATGCAATCTGGTACTGTACAGTATAAAAGAAGGTTCCTCCGAATAGTACGGGCGCTGCATGATGGAGAATCACTCGACACAAACGCCGCGCTTTGGGATCATGCAATCTGTAAATTCACGTGGTGGGCATTGTGACGGTGAGTCACCGTCGTCCCCAGATGCGTTGCAGCCAGTGGACGAGGCTCCATTCACCTTAGCACCTGCCGTGTTTACGGGCTCGATATTGTTCCTGCTTTCAGGTGATGAAAACAGCACTGCGGTCGACGAGTCGCGCAAGCACGAGAACACTGCGCCGACCCAAAGGTACCTATCCGTCCTGAGGCTACTCCCCGATACTAAATTCGGAGTATTTTGTGTGAGATGTATGGGCTGATCACGTACCAAGGCAAATTCCCATTGGCCATGCCGTGCTAGAGGATGCCCTTGGCATGCAGAGAGGCGTACGCGGCTCTACCATCTGGGAGGAATTCAAGGCGTATCTAAATGGTCTGGAGGAGAAGGCTCGGCAGAGACAGAAGACAAGGCACGAGAAAGGACAACAAAAGAGAGGGCCGGAGAGGGAAAGGCCCGAGGGGGCAGAGGGGGCGGAGGAGGCGGAGGAGGTGGATGAGGCAGGAAGAGGAGGAGGATGCGAGACAGCGAAAGGCGGAGGGTGAACACTCTTGGCGCATGAAAGGGAGCTTGTATATGGAGAAAAGTTCCGAGCGTGCCCTCACTTCGAATTGTCCAGACTGAGCGAGACTAGGACAGGAAATTAGACACATTGAGTGGAGTGCCAGTGCAACATTAATCCTCAGTCTCACGGAGAGAGTATTGCCCGGCGGTCAAAATTACCCATCATCAGCCCATTTTGTCTGGTCATGTTCGAATGAAGGAATGGAGGCATGAACGAACAGAATGCAGAATCAGACGGTCCCGTACAGGGATAATATTTTGTCAGCCCATCTACGATATCAGTATGTATGCCTATAGAACTCTTTGTGCCGCGGCATCCACCATCTCAAGTTGTTGCGGTACGAAGTGCTACGATTTATGTGTAAAATGCAGAGGTCTGATCCGCTTCAGCCTACGGGAGACCATATTCTAATACCGCTGCAAAGCTCTTCAATAAGTTCAATTCTGCACTCAAGTGTCAAGACACTGTTGTGTGCGCTGGGGAGACATCTCCATCTTTAGTGTGATTGTTCGGGTCGAGCATGTCACCTCGGTTGCAGCTGTTGACTGATAGGTCTGCGTTAAGGCAGGGAATATTAGACGAGGGATCCATGTTAATCTGTTCTAACTCAATGACTACGGCGGGCCAAGATCTAGTAACGAGGCCATGCCAGCTACCACTGCTTTAACGAGCGGCATTGCGAGCGTACCGGCCCCTCACCACATGTGTACTGAACGTAAGTCATGGAAGCTGCTGCGTTAAATGTGTGTGCTTGATCCACATCATTCGACATTGCGGCGGCGTATGCGGCTGGATGCCTCCGGTCTCAAGGTTATTTCTTCCTGCTTACGCCGACCGAGTTTCGCGCGCCAGTTAATGCTGCCTACGGGCCAGTCATCACACAGCGTCCACCATCCTTATCTAGCCCGGAGCCGGTCAGTTGCCAAACCCGTGAGTGCGTTTTCCATTACCCACTTCATCTGTCGGATAATGCCTCTGTAGACTCAAGTCGCAGAGCTTGGTGCAATAGCTGGTTGTCACGGCGTTGGCTATCATGACTTAACTTGGCCGAAAGTTAAATTCGGACAAAGGAAGTTTTTTGATGTTAAAAAGAGAGCTGCAGACGCAGTCTGCAGCACTCTGAACAACAAGAATAATGGTTTTATGAAGAAGCTTAGTTAACATGAGTCTCATAACGTGACATCATCAGGTCCGTCACGCTGCCTGTGCTGCGACATTGCACCGCCGCTGCATGGTGTGTGTTAAAATACACACTCCAAGCCAGAGTCTCATTTTTTTAAAAAAAAAAAAAAAAAAGAGAAAAGAAAAGAAAAGAAAAGAAAAGAAAAGAAAAGAAAAGAAAAGAAAAGAAGAATTCGGGGCAGAGATTGCATGCGCAAAACAAAATCAGAGGGTCATGAGGCTGTTTTCTACTGTCGTGCTTGCTTTACAATTACTACAACCCAGCGTAATACTGTGGTCGGATAAAACTGCCTCCGTTGATATAACAAGCAAACTTGGTGTGGTTTCCTATTGTCATAACGTCGGTTACCATGATTCAACTTGGCCGAAAACAGATTCGGACGAAAGGAAACTTTTCATAGTAAAGAGAGAGCTGCAGACCCTGGCTGCAGCACGAACAACAACAAGAACAATGCTTTGATGTAGAAGCTTAGCTAACAGTGAGTCTCATAACGAGACAAGTATGGGTGCAATGCCATGCGTGTCGACCTGGATTGAAACGCCGAGGCCATGCTCATCCTGGGACGTTACAATCCGGGCATTCTGCATTCTGCATTCTGATTCTGACGGTAGACGGCCGTGCATCACTCCGGGGCAAACTTCAATATCGCGCTGCTCGCGCGTCGCATGTTTGGTCTTGGAACCATGGCTCACCGGAACTGTGCTCTGTACAGGTAGACACCGAAATTCCACAGGCACCTAGACCATCCAACAGCTGGCAGATCACAAGAGACATGTCGACGGACGTCGGAGAGACACCACGACCTGCGACATGGATCTGGAAGAAGTCCGGCATAGTGTAACGGTTCGCGTCAACTCGGCGACGGAGGTATTTTGATCCTTCGCCCCGGCGCTATAGCCTCTTTTCCAGTGTCCCCTGTAGCACGTTGGTGGTGCATACTGGTCGTCGAGATGGTCGTCGTGATGGTCGTCGTGATGTTGAGAAAGAAGGGCTTGGTATCCTTGCACACTCGATGACTAGAAAGACTCGACAGAAAGGCCCTAGTCCGCCTTTCTCCCCATTCGTCAGTTCCGCTAGTCGTCACAGTCATGCCCACATGGGTCTATGACTTGAGCAGTTCAGTCACTTTCCGCGAAGCATTCTTTGGTGTCGTTCAAGCAGATTCGGAATAGTTTGACAACAAAGGCGAGAGGAGGGATCACCCGGCGAGATAGAGCTTGAGAAGCAAACGTGCAGGGATCCCTGCCCCAGGCCCTGACTGCCGGAGGGAGAACACCACGTTTAGCTTTTTCAAGCATGTTGAAATGTAACGGCTTTCCTACGACGCCTGTTCCTTGGTTCGCGTGGCCCGTTCTGCCAAGCGAAACCCCATTTCAAGATTTGGCCTGGTGCGTTTCGGAAGGCCGCCTACTTTTCTTCTACAGTCACAGAGCCTCAAGAAGCATGCATGTATGATGCTGACTTCGTCTTTAGAAACCCTGCCCCGTTGAAAGCCCTGCTTTCTGCCCCACACGTTGCAAAAAGGGCACGCGCCGAAAATCAGCAACTGCCCGGCACATTCAAGCCCAGGTGGGCCTGGTGCCTGTGATACTGACGATTCGCCAGGCATTGATTGCCATTCTGACAGCGAAGGAAGGCAAAGTCGCAAAGTCGCAACGTCGCAACGTCGCTCCCTTAGGTTGATGTGAGGCCTGCCAGGAAAGAGGCCACTGATGCTGAGTCGGTCACGCATTTCCGGGAGTAGCTGTTCATCATCCAGCCGGACCAGAAAAGTTCGGAGCGGTCCGGGATCCCTTCCAAGTGCTCTCACCCAGGCCCAGAGTTAGATGCAGCCTTTGCAAGTTTGACAATAGACCACGGCAGGCAACGGGGTTGTTCAATTCTGTCTACCAATTTCGTCGTAGTAAAACTGCTTCTTCTCGCTCTGGCCAGTACAACATTCGAAAGCCAACCAGTCAATGACCGCTTCGGCCCTTTCTGTTTACGGTAAGTTTGACAAGCGCAACATGCTGGCTCAGGTGCAGCGAGGCGGAGTGTGGGTGGATCATCACTGTCTGTTCATTATTACACCTCACGTTCTCACAGCTCGGAGTGAGTGGCGCTAAGCCCTTCAGGAACACTCCCCTTGGTGCTGCCAATCACGCCTGGGTCGAGAAGTAATAACGGCACGAAAGACAGAGCGGTGGCTGCAAGCCGGGAAAAAAAAAAAAAAAAAAAAAAAAAAAAAAAAAAAAAAAAAAAAAAAAAAAAAAAGGTAAAATCGGTAGATAACTAATAAATACTTCATACCAGAGATCACCTTGTTGCTGGCAGAAGCCGCCTTCTGGTACGCATCGTCTTTCAACGCGCTCACACTACTTGTGGCACTTACTTCTTGCCAAACAACCCTGGAATCGCTGGGGTGGGGCGCGTTCGGTCTTGATCGTACTCTGCCCAATAATAACCCCGTGTTGAGGAAAATGATTTTTTGCAGGGGTGAGAGGATCGAGAAAGAGACAAAGTTTAGTATCCAAAACCCTACTGGTCCGTATGTGTACGCCTTCCGCAAGTCCGGACCGTTAGGGCCGTTTCGGTTATGGAGGTCGAAACCACTCCAGCTGTGGGGTAGCATGTGTAATGGCAGCGCCGCGAGTGGCTTCCTTTGTTGAATAGCTCCCCGCGACTTCACGAGCACCATATCACGCTAGGGAGAGGTGACCGAATTTTCGTGCCCCTCTCTCCTCTTGGCGCGACTGGTTGACTAAAGGGACTGCTCCATGTGCAACGCGCGCTGTTCAACCGTCCATCCCCGGCCACTTTTAGTTGAAGTTGTCACTTGAAGTTGGCGCTGGCTTTCCGGAACCCACTCGGATCCCCATCAAAGACCTGAACGCTGGCAAGCTCCACGGGGCACCCTGACCCCCAACTAACTGCCTCAGGAACCAGGGCAAGTGCCAGGTGGTGGAAAGGTTCTGGTCTTTCTAAACAACGGCTGCTGACTCAAAAAAAAAAAAAAAAAATATCTCTCTGGGAGTCGGGGAGCTACAAACAAAGTGAGATGTTCGAAGCGAAATGCAAATAATCGTAATTGGCTCAGAAAAGTGCCAGACGCAGGGCAAAACACATGGGGTTTTCAAATTCTCCCTGTACCCACCCAACCCTCTCACCAACGTCCGCGACGCAGTCGTGCTGGCCTCTTAGTACGAGGCTGTGTAAATCCTGTACAAACTTCGTACCACAGCAACCGTCGAGAAGGACCGTGGTTGTGATTGGATTCGTATCGAACCATATATACGCAGGCACCGGCGGTGTGAAACCTATGGCGCACGGCAACATGAGGCTGCAAGGGCTTCTTCTAGGTTAACAAGAGCGTTAGGAAGGACTTGAAGACCAGCACGACAGAGTAAGTCTTTCCAACAAGCTGCCGCCGTCACAGCATGTTTTACGTAGTCAAAGAGTTGTAAGCTGTATTTATCTCTATGGTGGCGCTTTTTTTCGGTCGGGTTTAAGGACTCAAGTACGTTTCTCGGTTCCAGCTCCGATGAATACTTGCCGTATTTACATACTGTACAGTACATAACTAACTAACTGCCTTTTTAATTTTGAGCGTGCGGGGCACGGCTGAACGTGTATCCTCAGTCTTAAATTCAGCCAGGCCGGTTGTATCTAAATACAATAAATCGTAATCCGTAAATATTTACTGTGAATACGTTTCGCGCCACATTTGCCTACGACCTTAAGGGTCTGCGAGTCAAATAGTGTGCCGAGTTTCAGTGAAAGGCGCTAGAGTCTCAAGCTCCGCCATGACGTGCGGGAAATCCTCAGCGCATTGCACGACGATCGCAAGAGCTCCCACGTAATGGAAGCAATGCAATAGTGTTTCCTGTATATGCGGTAGTGCAATGTAGATACTCTGCTCGTTAAGAAGCCCAGCTTGGGTATGTCGCCAGCATTCGATGCTGTGTATAAACTGATAGTCGTTTTGCACGACTTTTGTGAGGAACTCTTGCTCGATTGTGTTGTCGGTCTGCGTAGAAAGCCATTCAAGCTTAGATATGGCCGTCCTTATGGCTGTTATGATGTTGGAGACGGCGTCCCACAGGGAGGTGACCAGGGCATCGAAGTTGGAAGCCATGGCGGGAAGAAGGGCACAGCGGCGGGCGAACCGATACAGCCACGACCCAAAGAGTGAAAGTTTACGCCGTGTTGAACCTGTTGAACCGATTAGAACGGCCAGACTGGGCTGTAGAGAAAATAAAATGAGGGATCTTCAATACAGTACCTCCAGCTAAGTTGCAAATCAACTTCGGATGCGAACAACAGTCCAGCCTTACCCCGGCGTATGACAAAATCCGTATTCGCCGAAACCCCTTGTGTTGCTCGGCTTGCAAACAGCTTCGTCAGCTGGTTGTCAATTGCCGCGACGGGCGAGAGCTTTACCGGGGCCGGTGTCCTTATTCCACTCCAGTTGCTTAAATCCAAGTTGACAAGGAGGGGGCGGAGTGCCGTCAAACCATGGGGGGTGTTGGTTATCCGTCGACGGAGGGAGAGGGTGGTAGCTGGCTTGACATCGACTGGGGGATCCGCCACGACAAGCGTTACAACCCAAAGCACCTTTTGGCATGTTGTTGAAAATTAATGGAGATTATGGCAAGGACATGGATTCAAGCGCCACCGCATCAGGCTGTGAGATGACAGCCGATGGTGGGCTGTGCGTGCATCTGTCACTGCAACCCTGAGCACGAAGCAGTGGATCCTACATCAAAAGAAGTAGTTCATGTAACGCGTAAAGTAATTGGTCTGTGTGGATAAGAGGAGGGTGCATTTCCGATGTGATACCATAACGCAGTCGTGCGCAGCTACCCTCGAATCAACACTGAATCCCTTCCTGTCGCCATATCGAAAGCGGCTGTTGGATGCGCTTTTTGACAAGTTGGCTGGAACTCTACAACATTGCACACCATTCACAGCCACTTATCAGCAAAAGCGCTTAATATAACAAAATGTCGCGCAGAATATAGGCTACTAAATAGTAGAGCTGCTGGAAAGACTTCAGCAGGCCGTACACTTTTGCTCTTTTTAGCGCAAGACAAAATACCCTGTATATACAACCACACACAACGTCTACACTTGTCTAGACGCAGCGAAAGCAGCGTAAGATAGCGCCTTTAATTGCAGCCTAGCTATTGATCGGCCTCTCATTCTGCCATCTCGAGGGCGATGGGAAACCTGTGACGGTACAAGAGCACGAGCAAGGCCAAGTGCGACTTGGATAAAGTGGTTGTTGACAGAGTAAGCGGTTCCAAAGGGAAACTCTGACTCAGGCTATTGTCAGAATGACCACTGCACTACTCGCACAAAAATATTGTATCTTTATGCATTTGGTTATGCATGGTTATATCTGACAGCTATCTAGCTCTAACTGGCGGCTGCTTCCTCACAACGCCGAAAAACTTGCAGAGGACGTGCTTCCCAGAATCTGGCTACGAAACGCCTAGATTGATCAGACTGAGTGAGGCTGTGCGAAGAAATGGCAAACGTTGAGTGGCGTGCAAGGGCAGCCCCAATCCTCGGTCAGACAGAGTGTCGCGCGTCGCTCAAAATTGCCCATCATCAGTTCATTTATCCGGCCGAAGTCGAAAGGAGGGAATGAACGACCAGAATGCGGGATTAGAAGGCCCTTCAGCTCGTTGTGCCGTGGCATCCACTGTCGTCTCGAGTTGTTGCGGTACGAAGTGCGGACGTCTCACTTCGGTTTAGCCCGCGGCAAGACATGGTGTGAATATCACTGCAATGATATTCAACAAGTTCAATCCTGCACTCAAATGTCATGGGACTGTTGCGTGGGCTGGCGAGGTATCCCCATCTTTAGTGTGATCGTTCGGATCGAGCACGTCGCCGCGCTGTGGGTTGCGACATCGATAACTCAACGGTGCGAAGGTCCTGTTGGGAAAAAGACGTGCCCGTATCGATCATCCAAAAGGCGCGCAAGGCTACACACGGAAACGCCGGTGCGAACCGGGACACGCATCCGTCGTCCGTCGGACCGTGACCGAAAATTAACACAGGGAACTGCAAGCGAGGGATCCTTGCTGGTCTGCTCTAACTTGATGAGTATGGAAGCCGAGATCCTGTAACGAGATCATGTCACGTACCACTGCTCTCTGACGACAAAATGAGGCGATTACCTTTCACCGAGCTACCAGGGTAAAAGCCTATTCGCCAATACGCGACTGGATGGCTAGATGCTGGCTGTTTTGAGCAAGCGAAACCGTGTACTGTATGTACGTAACCGTGTTCTACACCACTACATGTGTGCGGTAACCGGTGGCGGCTGTTGTGTTGAATGTGTACCGTACAGGGCTAGGATGGAAGAAGAGAAATTGCTTGAAGCTTTTGCGCGTTACCGGCTGGGTGTGTTTGATCCACATCACCTGATGTAGCGGGCATGCGGGTTGGACCAGATTCGGCAGAACGTGATCCTTGTCCTGCATGCCTCCAGTCTTGCTTGTGGGCGGCAAGCTCCGCACCTCAATTACGCCTGCCCGGATTCCGGCCCGGGTGGTAACAAAGAAAGTGCGCCAATTATAACACAGTGAGTGCCCTGTTTGCTCCCCAAAACCTGGGCCAGTCGGTTGCCAATCTGGCCGGATTTACACCTGGCCCATACTTTAGCCGAATGGCGCGTTCTTATTCGCGTCTTGATCCTTACTTTGTCCCACCACTGCCGAATGCGTGACCTGCACAACGGCTCCCTGGGGAGTGGCTGTCGCCGCCCGTGTATGGTGCATGTGCATGGTAAAGTACACAATCGAACCCAGGATCTCATATTATTGAATTCGGGTGAGGTTATTTACGTCCCGGATGATTGCAGAAAACTGCTTCACAAATAACACAACGGTCACTTTCCCAACTCAAGCCAGTCAGCTGCCAATTTGGCCGGACTGAAGCCGTCCCATTTCATTTATCCCACTATTACCGAAACCGTGACTTGCACTTCCCATCGCCCCTCCTATCAGGTCCGTGAAGCTGCCTGTACAATGGCTGCGACACAGTCTCTGAATCGTACATCTGAATCGTACATGTTAACATACACATTCCAAAGCCGAGATCCGAGGTTTTGAAATTGGGAGAGAGATTGCATATGTGAAAGTAGTTCATAGTGCCATGAGGCTATTTTCTACTGTCGTGATTGTTTTGCAAAACTCACAGCTCAGCAAAATACTGCACTCGGGTCCTCGCCGCCAGATCCTTCTTTTCCTCTACAAACACCTGTCTCCGCTGATGCGTAGGATTTCCGTCTCGGCGTGAAGTTTACAATGCTTTCGAAAGGTATGTATGTTTTTGAGAAGTTTATCGCAGACTGGGCAAGTAAGCTTTAGTAAGTGCCTGTCACATTCGTTAGTTCCGAGATTCCCTTGATCGCAGACATAACAACATACTCGTCGAAATGGCTAACGACCGCATCCCAGTAGGGGAAGGGTTTTGAGCATAGTTTTAGGGTCTTGGGATGAATAAAAGCGCAGCAATACAGCATGCCATCCCAATAATACTTTGGTTTACTGCCACTGCAAAGAGTCCAAATGTTAGCCCTCTCTTGTCTCTGCTTAATTCCGTCGTCGCCTTCACTTACACTGAAGCCTGATCAGGCGGTAGCCTATTTGGATCTGTAGTCTCGGGAGCGTACGATGCCGGGCTGGTCGAAGAGTTGTAGACCACAACTGGGTTGTTATCAGGCGGGAGACCATACGAAAGTAGAGAGTTGCTGTTGGCTCCATGTAGATAGTTTGGTGAGCTTCCCACCAATACACCAGACGCAATGGGTTCGTCGAAACGGCTCCCGTCGGTTCCGCTATCCTGTTCAAAGCCGTTTTGCATCTGCTGAGGGACGCAGGCCCATTGACTATGGTGCAGGCCGCCGTATTGAATGCCCATAGAGGGTGTCGAAGGCTGGAATGGGATATGGGCTGGCTGAGAGGCTCCGGACGCCCAGTCTCGGATCAGTCCGGAGTACATGTTCTGGACATGAAGACCTTCATGATGGAAGGGTTCACCTTGGGAGGCGTCCATAGGCACAAATCCGGTGTTCGCATCCACGGTGGAGAGACCATGCTCCTGGGGCAATATCTGGGGGGGGCTATGTTAGACCAGAGCAACTACGGTGTGCATAGGATATCTCACAGTTGTTTATTCATCTCGTGTGATCTTGGGCCGCTAATCCGAGAGGGTGTTGTGGTGATGACTTCAGCAACACTCAAACAAGGGCAGCCATCGACATATATCCTGCCAGGCTACAACTTCTGCAGAAATGCGAGGCCATGCCCGAGGCACAACCAACAGAGCACCTGGAGAGCACCTGGGCTAGACATGGGACTGATGGATACAACAAAAAAAAGGACGCCGCTGTGCTGCATCATATCGCCCGTCTTGCTGCCATTCAGGATGGGGCGGATGGGTGAACCAGAGTATCGGGGCAATGCTATGTTGGTGTGACTGTAGAAGCTCTGCTCGCCATGGTGCGTGGACGTGGATTGAACCGCCGAGGCCTTGCTCATCCCAAGGCGTTGCAGATCAAGCATTCTGGCGGAAGGCGGCGGTACATCACTCCGGAGCAAACGTCGGAGTTGCGCTGGCCGCGTGCCCGCCCATGCTGCTTCGTCTTCGAGTTACTAGCTCGCCGGAAGTGTGTTTCGTACAGATAGACGTCGACATTCCAAAGCACAAGGTCCATCTAACAGCTGTTAGACAAGACAAGGCATGTCGACAGAGAGATGTTGGAACAAGGATGACCTAATGACCCCGATCCGCCAGCTGCGATAATCATTTGGATCGAATCCGGCATAGTGTAACGGTTTACATCACTCGACGACACAGTCAGTTTTGGGTTCGTCGGCTTGGTACTATGAACTTGTTGCCAGCGGCCCCTGCAGCCAGCACGCTGGTCATACTTACGCACTGGCCGTCGAGACGTTGAGATGATGGCTCAGTCTCTTCTTACACACGCGAGGCACAAGAAAGCCTCCGCAGAACGTCCCTAGTCTAGTTGGCCATTCGTCAATTTTGCTAGCCGTACAGTCGTGTCCAGGGGCGAAGTGCGCCTCGTCGAGTGGCGTCACAGCTCCGAGCTCACGCCCGGCAGAGAGGGCTTACGATGCACACCATGTCTCCAGCCTCGGCTTGCACAGACGCAGGAGGCGTAAGGCGCTAATGCTAATGCTAGCCCGGTTAAAAGGGGAAAAGAGAAGAGGCTGTACAGAGAGTGCCAAGCAAGAACTTCCTGACAGGCAGCCGTAGCGATACGGTATCGCCTCGCTTCCCTGTTTGCTGCATGTATTGAAGATTTTCTTTTGATGCATGAATTGCTATTCGTAAGCGCGGCTAGCTCGGCTGCTGGCTCAGGCTTTGCATTGCCGTGCGTCGTGCATGCAAATGCTGCCTTGCCTGGGACCGCCGCCGTGACAGCCGACGCTGAACAAGGACGTCTAACGGGCCTTTGAAGGGTCTCTCCCACCTACTCCCACCACAAATGTGGACTGGGGGCGCGTGGAGCATCAATGAGGGTAGCCATTCCGCAAGGTTCCGGAAGATGACTGCATTGTTGGCTCGCCCCGCGGGGCTCAACCTTGGCTACTCGGTGCCAGATTGCGATTCGCCAGGAACTAGGCAGCCATGGCTGACCAAGTCGGGCGACTCGTCATTAGTCTGGGATGTCGGTTTGGCAAGCTAGATTGCGGAGCCGAAGCCTGGAGCCCGAAGGACACAGCACGGAAACGGCTGTGACCGGATCTGATCAGAGAACAGGTGGTAAGTAGAAACGTGCCAAAAACCTACCTAATACGGTCCACCAACCTTCAATTTATTAGATTTGCTTGCTGCAGATGAAGAGAGGAAATAACGAGTGATAGTAGCCGACTTGCCTCGTCGGCAGCGTCGTCGAACACAAGTAAAGCTGCCCCTGTTTAGGAGAACGCGGTATGAGACGTTATGGAGCCGGCCTGGTCACGAAGGTGATTGTCCGTGCTTTTGGCAGGGACAGCCCTGATGTTGCCTGGCCTGATCTTTTCCAGGGAACCACACAGGACATCTCCACTACCTAGTGCTGGCTTCTTCCACCGTAGAGCATGCGACCGTGCTTTACTCCATTTTGCGTCCACTGTAATTCAGGGCAGGGGGGGCGTAGGCGGGGGTTCGGAAAAGGATGCAGAAAATTCGATCGTCTGGCTACACTCGTGGGTCCGTGTCGTCTTGGCAGGCACTTCACGCGTGCCTCGCGTTGGCGTTCCAGATCCTGGTTAAGGACTAGGCTGCAGTCGCGACACCCCCGGCGTAACCACACTTTGTCAGGTTGCCAATACACTTTTATGCGAGCCCGCTGTCGACGGCAGTAAAGGCAATCTACCCGGTATCAGACAGCCACCAGTCCGTATGCCACCGAGTTGGCTCCCATCATTCAATTGACGGAAAGACAATAACACCTGCAACGGTTGGGACCTTGACAGCTTAAAAAGGGGTAATGCCTACGGATGGTGGGTTGGGCTCTAGTGACTTGAGCAGTTCGGTCACTTGCTGTGACTTGCCATGGAGGAATTCCTCGGTCTTCGTCCACCACTTTTGGAAATCAACCTTAACCTTGGGATTTATGCTAGGTAGCTACCTCGCTTCTTACTTGGACAGGGCTTTTACGTTCAACTTAAAAAATAAAATAAAATAAAATAAAAACTGCCAAGCTAGTCAAGTATTATTAATATAATATCAGAGCATTTGGTGTTAAAGACTGCCTGTCAGGAGAAAAGGAAGCCTATTGGGTTGGTCTTGGGCTACGGACCATTCATAGAACGACTTGGTTGCTTGATTGGGACATGGGTGAAGCAAACTGGCAGGGATCACCTTGCCACAAGGCTTGACTGACGGATGAACGAAACGTGCAGGGATCGTCCTGCCACAACCCTGACTGCCAGCAGGATAGTTGGACAGATGTAATCCAGGGGGTGCTGGACAGTGCCTGAAGCAACAAGCAAAGGATCCCCCCACCCTCCGAGCTCCGCCAGAATCCACTGTCCAGGTTCCAGGATCGACAATCGACGTCTAGTTCTGCAGCCGGGGTTCAACCCATGTCGTTTGGAGGTCATCACGTCCTTTATCAACAAGGTGAAAACTTTTCGCTGGTGGCCTTAACATGACAGGTCCGTCATTTGTGCCTGTCCGTCAGGGATAGTTCTTTGTTCCATCCTTCTGCCAGGCCAAGACCCATCTGCAGCAATTGGCCCGGTTACGTTTCCAAGGTTGTCCGCCTTCTGTGCAACCTCAGAGCCGCAAAAGCATGGTGCCAAATATCGTCTCTAAAACCCCTGTCCATTGAATGCGGCTTTCCTAACACAGCCACTAAATTGCGCAGCAACTTGAACACTGTGCCCGCCTTGCGCTCCATGTTCAGGTCCACCCCGGATGGGGGGTTTCTGTCCCACAAGTTGCAAGTAACAACACCAGCAAGATTCCGTTCGGCTCGGCCGAACGGAGCACGTCAATCTCACGATCATCATCTGGACCCCAACACAGACTGCCACATTTCAGCTCAGGTGGGTCTCGCGCCCCTTGATCCTGAGCGTCACCAGGCTTCGATCTGGCAGGCATTGATTGTGATTCCGGCAGAGAAGGAACGCAGGGTAGGTAGCTGTGATATTCTGAAGGTGCCGTGTGAGACTGGTAAAATAGTTCGTGGAAGCTGGGTCGGCCAGGCGTTTTTGAGAGCAGCGGTTCGCTGGTTCTCGTCAAACCACTCGCCAAACCTCGGCTGTAACGCTTTCAAACCATGACTCGGCTTGATTCGACAAACTCGGAACCGTCTGCGAACTCTTCCAAGTGTCTGTCGTCTTCCGGGCCTGCAGTTACGGGGTCGCAAGTTTAGTAACTGAGCGGCAGGCAACGGAGCTGTTCAATTGGTTGTGCTTTCCAATTTTGTCCTAGTAAACGGTTGGTACGGTCAACATTCAACATGACGAAGGTTCTGGACGAAACGTCCACCAAATAGCGACTCTTTTGGTCCTCATTTTTGAACAAAGTTGCGAAAAAAAAACAAGGGGAGGGGTTGTATACTAGCTCCGACGCAATGCGCAAATCCGCACACTCCAATTAGTAGCTCTGTTTTGATGAATCATCAAAGCCTGCCTGTTGCACACTCATACTCAGCAGCCACCTCTGGCTCACACAGCCCTGCCCCCAGTTGCCCACATTTGCATTTTGAAGCGATCTACGCGGTTTTGCCTGGTGGGGATGAGACTTATCCCCGCGAAGTTTGTTCTAGCCTTTTGCGGCTACGGAGGCGCTCCATGCTTCAACCACTTACATCTGTGCCAAGTGGTGACGAGACGAAGGATGGAGCCGATGAAACCCAAAAGAGAACACCAAAGGATCACCCGGTACAGTATTAACAACCATCTTATTGTGTGTCTCTAGAAAAGCCTCTTTTGCTGGTACGCATTTCATTTCAGATGCGAAGCCAGCACCGCTGTTAGCCCGCTACTCGAGGACATGCGGCAGGAATCGGACCGGACATCTCGGGGTGGAATCACCGCAAGGTGCCTTCAAGTGACCCCCCTTGCCAAAGAACCCTGAACACGTCAAACAGTGGCATCCGGGCGGTGGCCGAAAAGGTGGAATGGCAACAGTTTTTCCGTCAGTCGAGACCTACAGCCAGCAATGAACTTGCCGTCTACCTGCTCTACCATTCCAGACCTTGCAGCTATCTGTCACAGCTGTTCATCTAAGAGGCTAACTTGTCGAGATGCCTGCAACTTTGGTCCAGGTTCCAATACCGTAGATGAGATGTAACTCCTCTGGGTGTCTGTGCTGGTCATGGCCGGTCTGTTGTCCCCGTTTTTGGCCACTTCTGTTGGAGCTGAATCCAAAAAATCACGTCACAACGTGGCTCAGCTGAGGAATGACTCCCTCACGGGTCTTATTGCAGGCAATGGAAAAGGCGTCTGGATAGTAAATGCTACAAGAAGCCAGACCAAACATAAAAGCACACCAACACGACCAAAAAAAAAAAAAAAATGAAAAGGGGGAGAGGGGGAGGAAACTTCTCGAACACCTGCCGGTCTGACAATCTATCAAGACCAGTTGACATCTGAGATGCGACGGCAACGATGTGTTTTGAGTTTCTCCCCCTCGCGCGTCCATCCGCCAACGGCCGAGATAGTGGTTCCGCCAAGATGTGGTCATAGCCGTAACCGTGCTGCATCGAGCACAAGCTACATCGTTGCATCTCTAGCGTGTCGGCTGTGGCTGTTGACGTTGTGCGCTTGAATACCGATGTGCGGCGCGGAAGCCAATTGCCCAGCTCAACTGTGTGGTGAGGTCGGCCACAATCAAAAGGGATGTCCCTCGGTTACGGTATTGTTGTAGGCAGAAGCAGCACCTTCACTCAAAGCCACATGTCCATTGTCGCCTCAGACCCGGGGGAGGCGATGGCACCGTCGAATAATTTGGCCACACTTCAGCGTGGAGTTTTCTTCCTAACGCTGTCATTGTTTCCACTACACGGACTGCGCTCAGTCGTGTATACTCGGGTCGAGCGGGCAAAGAGGGTACGACGGGTGAGGCGGCCCGTTGCGGAACAAGATTACGTACTATAACTCCAGTGGCTTCATGATGCCCCTCATCAATTCGGCTTGTGACTTCTGTAATCAGCAAGGCTGGACGCTAAGTCTTTGTGTTGGCCCATATTACTATCTCGTTTCGACTGACCCTGCTCCAACAATGCAAGCGATCCAGACACGACCATTTTGTTTATGGTTTAGCGTTGTCTAGTGTGACCGGGTGATGTAGTGATGCAGTCTATCCTGCCTGGTTTGCTTCTGCATTTATCACCAGGCCAGGGCTCAACGAACCTAGTTACACGTCAAGTGCACGTCAAGGGTTCCTTCAACCTGGATGCTACTAAACGCCCATCAGCAATCGAGCCGGAAATGCGCACAATTTACTTGGGATCGTGCTTCCACCGTCTCCAAGCCTGGCTAGTGTGAACGCTCAATTGTGGCCCGGCGATGCGCCATTTGGCGTGTTAAAAACGCCGTCATCTTGGGGCGGCTGCGGGCAAACAGAAATTCGGCAGGCTCTGGGATCACCATTCAGTCCATTTCGTGTAGAATAACTCAAAGGACCCCCGCCCGATTGTTCCAGACACAAGCCGATTGGCAGTTATACGCAGCTAAAGACTCATCGACATTTCATGTGGCTTGCAGGGGCGCCCTTTTCTTTTCACCCATCCTTCCATGCAGGACGCGAATCACCAACCGCAAGCCTTCACGCCCGATCGGCCTCCGCCTGAATCTGCACGAAAGCCACCCAGGAATTGACGCCACGAAGGTGAATGGGCGGGTCCCGTCGCCCGAAGTACAGAGATTTCACGGTGGATTATTAATACTTACCATCTCTCATCACAGGAATATCCTCAGGAGAGGACATCTCGCTTTCAGACGATTTTGTTTCCTAGTCAACCTGGGCGCGTACCGTTGTCGTCTTCTGGCACCATTCGGGATCTCCCGATCTTGGCAGACTACCCTGTGCATGACACGGCAGTGCGGTCAAGCCAGGCACGCGCCCCTTTCGTCAGGCCTGACCAACTCATTCGCCGCTTCCACGCAACGTCCAAGTCGTCCACAATCCACAGCGGCTTCCGAGATTATTCGTGAGCTGTGACAAGGACGTTTCGCGAGAGTGGAGCCTGTGTTCCATGGCGTTTGAACGGAGAATCCAGTGATGTGTTCTAACGCTATGATACAGTTATATCACAAAGGGTCATCACATCACTTGTCAACGGAATATAAGGGGGTGTAATGGCGCGTTCTTTTTGTGACCACTCTATGCCCAAAAGGTGAAGTGGGTTACCCAGCTTTGGCCCACGTAGTAATTGGAACCATTGTAAAGTGATCATAACAATAAACAATAAAGAAGTAACTAACTACAGAAAGTAAGTACCTCGTGGCGACATAAATCGTATCCAAGAACATGCGCAGCCCTTCTTTTTTTCCTGTCACACTATGTGTCAATCTCTCATCATCAAGAAAAGCATGAAGCCGCGAGCCTGCGTTGTGTGTCGTGGGCTGCCTGTATGGGTGCTCTGCTGAACGTGGCCGCCATGCAATACCCCCGGTTACATCCAGCTATGGCGGGACGACTGAGCCACAAACCATGCAGCCACGTAGCCTAGTAGCGATGGACGAGTCTCGCTAAAGAGGCAGCTCATGACCGAGCAGCGAGTGCAGAACTACGGGACAAAGTGGACTGCAGGAAACGGTTTCCAGTAGCTCTGTAGAGGAAGGAAAAGGGTGGCCCATGGCAGGCGGAACGTGCTGGCACATGTTGTTCAGCGATTCCGCCTGCCAGGCTCTGTTGAGGCGAGGCGCCTGGGCCGATGCGCGGATTGGGCTGTCGTCCCTGGAGCTAGACGATTGCAGGTAAAGACTGCGGGGCGGAGATGGCGGGAACAGGAACAAGGCGTCAGGATTCCCCGTCACAGAGCCCGGATGTAAACGATCCCCGAGAAAGACAGATGCCTGGTTTTGTTGCAGCTAAGGGCTTAGCGCCAGTCACTTCGAGCTGTGAGGTAGACCCCGAACCAATCACCATCGAGGAGTAATGACAAGACGAAAGACAGAGCCGTGGTTGCAAACCGAAAAAGAAATAAAATAAAAATAAAAAAAATAAATAAAAAAGAAGGAAAGTTAGTTAGTAGATAACTAATGAATACTTCGTACCAAAAATCAGCTTTTTGCTGGCGTCTAGAAGCCGTCTTCTCATACGCATCGTCTTTCAACGCGCTCACTCTACTTGCAATTCCAGATCGTTGTGACAGCCCTGGAGTCGCCGGGGTGGGGAGCGTTCGGTCTTGATCGTACTCTGCCCAATAATAACCCGTATCGAGGAAAATGATCTTTTGCAGGGGTGAGAGGATCGAAAGTTTAGTATCCAAACACACAACCCTAAATGGTAATGACCGTACTGAAGGTGGTCCCGGGGACTCCCTCGGAACAAAGGGTGTGTAACTGTCCCGCAAGAAGACAATTCTCTACACACTCACCCAACCGTCCCAACATCGCAATTTGGCTTACCCCCACGCAAGTTGCAATCACCGTCAACCAGCTAGTGCACGGCCTCAACACCAATGGGTGTCATTGTGAACAGCGCACGAGGACCCAGCGTCTTAGATGAAGTTGACGAAACTCCAATAAGTGATATTCACATTCATACTGACCTATTAATAATATTTATTACGTAATAAATATTCATTCATTCATTCATTGTTAATTTTTACTTACGAGCTCGGGCCATTGTGCCCGGATTGTCCTACCATGCCAAATGTGCCGAGGGAGCAATCATCTTCACATCACATAGCAACGCGAGGCCATGTTCACCCATGTTAAGAAGATTTGCCAGGACGACAGAGCAAGCCATTGCAACACGTTTCGGTCATCACGACGCAGTTTATGCTTCAACAGCGTGCGTGTCAAATAATGTGACCAACTTCGGTGTGCCGCGCCACAGGGCCTCGGGATAATTCTCAACACATTGCATCAAGAGCATAAGAGCTCTCACATAACGGAAGTGCCGCAATAGAATTTCCTGTATGTGTGGTAATGTCATTTGTTTTGACGAACTCTTGCTCTCTTGTATGCTCGGCGCGCGTAGAAAGTTGTTCAACGTAGAATTAGCCGACCTTCCCATAGTGAGGCTGCAGCGCATCCAAGTTGGGCGACATGAAGGACACAACGGAAGTTGGGAAGCCACAGCCCTACGACCCCCAAAAGGTATTGCCTGGCTGACAGATCGTTGCATACGCTAGCTCTCTATGTGTTCGGCCCAGCCGCTTGAGTTCAGGTTAGCAAGGGAGGCGCAAGAGTCCTTGAAGGCGTTGGCTTGGGGGCCTGGATTGGCGCCATCCATAGGGTACTCGGCATAATAGAGAGTGTTACATGGATTCAAACGCCACCCGGACCAGCCCCACGTGAGAATGACAGCGGCTACAAGGCCGGTGGGAAAAGCTCCTACACCAACCACGGACCGTACACGCATTACTCAGAGTAAGTGGTTGATGTGGATCGAGGTGGATGGATATCCGGTGTCAAGCAACGAGCCACGTGCAACCATTGCACCCTCGAATCTTTCCAAAACCAATCCCTCTGCGCTGTCAAATCAAAGACGGCATGTTGGGTACACTTTTTCACAACTTGGCTGGAACTCTACAACCTTGCACACCATACACACCATACACGGTCATTGAAACGCACTTCTAGCCAAAATGTCTCCTACAACCACGCCCAGCGCCTACAATTCTCTTGACGCAGCGAAGGCTGCGCAGAGCGGCGCCTTTCTCACAGCCTGGCCTGCTGATGAAACCGTTATTTCACTGCCTTCACTGACGGGCCTTTCTCTGGAGACGGGATACCGAAAATCTTCCAGTGGAGGTGCTTCTCAGAATTCGTCGACCAAAAGCCTTCCGCAATCTACAACAACTGCACCTTCAACACCATGAGGTGCGAGAGGTTCATATTCGCACCTCTTCTTGCTCATCCTCAACTCAAGTGCTTCACTACCATTGTCACGAACGACAACGGATCAGGCGACGCAGACATGAGAGGAGAATAGCACTATCTTGAATGTCATTTTTTGTATTTGAGCATGATCCTCACCGTACAGTAAGAGGACTGCCCTGGGCACACACCCAGCCTCCGAGCTAACATCATATCAATAGGCCCAACACAGGTCTCGGCCTATGACAGTACAAAGACACGCTTAAGTGACAAAAATTCTTTAATGCAAATCTATGGTGGTCAAGGAGTGGGCACATTAGCGTACAGCATAGCCAGGCGAGATATTGGTCTTCCTAATTGTCAGAATCCCGATCCAGGTCGTGGCTGACAAATTTTGCAAAATAGAAGCCATATTAGAATGGAACTGGAGGATACAGTAGCAGCAAACTAACGAACCAAACAACAACATGCTCCATCTTTGTTGTATTACATGGGACAGCATTGTATACCGTGAGAACCTGCAGAGATATAAGCGTGACACGGAAGCTAAAGGATATGTGAAGCGCGGCCAGATATGGGCACTTTCTGCGTGTCCATTCCTGTCCAGTTGGTTTGGATAAGCCGCAGGAGCTTGTGCGATTCCGCATTGCTAGAGTAGTTGCACAGTGGCAAGTCAAAAATACATTATTATTAATATATATATTGTGTGTGTGAAATTAGTTGTACGAAACGAAGAATAAGCTGGCCCAGCACTGCAAAAGAATCGTGCGTACAGGTAGATATATGTCCAAGGCGACGTTCAGCTCGTGGGTAATTCGTAACTCAATGTCATCATTGGCATAATGGAGCTGCCTCACTTCCATTGCGGGTAGCCAGAGTCGTTGGGTTGAAGGGAACGTGTCACATTTAGTGGCAGCGATTAAACAATGCCGGCAGCACAGAAAGCTCCAGCGGGTTAGCGGGTTCAGCAATAGCTACGTGGTTGTGTGTCCGTCCGATAAGCAATCCCCTGCCGCACCGTTGGAAAACACATTTTAAACGGCAGGCATACCTCGCCGTATATTACAAATAGTCCGTCAGCCTTCTCTGTGTCGTGCGTCACGTACGCACTGCACATGGAACTGGTCGGTCTTATTCTCCCACTTTAGATAAATGCAACTTGCAGGCACCGTACCGGTAATTGTCAGCCAGCCATGGGGTTCGCGAAAGGCTACCCTACAGCCGCGGGCAAGCTGTCACACAGCATGATCTACTTACGCCGCAGAGTGCCGCACCTTGACGAGGCATGTTCCATTCTCGGGGGCTGGTTGTTTCGCTGCTGGTTGGAAGAAAAACCGAATAGAGCTGCGGCTGAGCGTGCGCAATACCGTATCTGTTTAATTTCCCTTTGGGAGCCTGTTCCTTGTAATGTTTGTATGTTCTGGCTAAAGTGTAACCAAAGCCGGCCGGTGAGACCCTGGTCCGGACAAAACAAACCCACCAAGAGCTGCGAGGTAATCCCTCCATGTACCGTTTGAGGTGCAGTAATGCACGAAAATGGGCAATTCTGCTCTGATACCCGCAATATTCGGACGTCCGGCACCTTGATGAGGTGTGAAAAACTAATGGTGTGATGACCAACGTTCCAGTTACTCGTGCGAAGCACAAGCATTAACCCTGCCGGATGGGGCGCATCATTGGACGTTTATGAACTCCGCAGTTGATCTGGCTGACCGAGAAGATTGAAGAGATCAGAACCATCACGCGTGCCAGTCTCCACAAGTGGTCCGAATCGCTTGGCACTCCGGTCTGCGTCTGAGATGGGCAAGATGCAGGAGACCACCACCCCACTTGTTGAGGTCTGGACAGCCTCAAAGTCACTCGCCTCCTGGTGCTGCCTCTTCGGCGCTGAGTGATTCTGGAAGATGGTTGAAGGGTACAATCGGGCATATTCCGTTCTTGCGTCCTACATAGATCCACCACCCGTTGATTGATAGGAACGTAGACATTGCTCCATTCGTGAGGCCCGGCTCATTGCCACGTTGTGTGTGAGACTCATTGTTAACTAAGCTTCTTCACAAAATCATTATTCTTCTTGTTCCTTTTTCGAGCTGCAGACCCCGCCTGCAGCCCCCTTTTAGATTCCAAAAAACTTCCTTTCGTCCCAGTCTGTTCTTCGGCTAAGTATTGTCAAGATAAGCCGACACCATGGCAACCAGCACTTACACCCCGCTATGCGATTTCAGTCTACAGACGCATTTTCTGACACACAACCTCACAGTTTCACCTCGGGGTATCAACCATGGCGTCGCAGTCTCGCCAATCAAAAAATGACCGACTGACAACGCTTCTCGCGTAAGTAATGTGTTATACCCTGATTACCTCGAACCTAATACTTACAATGTGTACAAATGTTCGTACATATCACACTCGATGTTCCCATTAGTAGATCCTGTGAGTCACATTGCATAAGGTGCCTGTTTAACAGCTATACCGCTTGCGTCTCTTTTGGGATATAAATACCTACGTATCTGTTTCTAAAAGCCGAGTACCTTGTAAGCAATTTCATTGGCTTGATAAATATTGCCAGAATATTGCATGATAAAGACTCCATATGATGGAGAAGCCAAACAGCGGTTTGTGTTCCGGAACGACGGATGGGAGTCCATAAACCCAGGAGGGGCTGACGACAAAGCAGATGTTGTTTATAGTAAAGTGCCCAGATGCCGTCGGAGACAGGCACTTATCTCCTTGGCTCTTGTCGCCATGAGTTGGAGTTTATCCGTTATGGCATCGGTCTATTGCGCGGTAATTCGACCCAACAATACTCGATTCACACCGGTATGGGACCAAAACCACTTGCATCCTACAACCTTCACCATGGACAGCGTTGTGGGAACCATATTCTGGTTGGCATTTCATGTCCCGTCACATAGGCTGCATTGCCCCGGCTAATGTCTTTGATACAGGCTCAACCTCTTCGTTCGACAACTGCTCTGCACGGCGTACGCATTGAAGTCGCAGAATATCACGTACGTAGACGGGATAGTTAGTATACGCTGGTACGTGATTGCATTCAATCTTCTACACACGGGGTCTGTTATACTGTTCGTATTCTCCCACCTTGCTTGGGCTGAGTTTATCCTCGTCCTGAATTTTGCCATAATGGGCGTTTTTAGCTCTCTACTGGAATGGGTTCAGCATACCTCCGTAGTCTGGTATAGGGCGTATCATCGGGTCGATTTTCGTTTGGGGAATTCTCGGTTATGGATTATTTTTCGCACAACTACGCGTACGAAGTGAGCGAATTTCTTTTTTCCTTTTTTGCCTTTTCTTTTTTTCGTCTTTCATCTAGCTGTAATTCAACTAAGCGTGGAGTAGGATGGGCACGATGCGCCTCTTCTTGTGCTTGTTGGCAACATCTGTGGGGGTGTATCACGTTCGAGCGCAGAGCGACCTTCAGTAGCACATCCCCCCATTTATAATTGCAACCGCGCTGTTAGATGCTGCTCTAATAATTACGTTGTGTAGAGTGATAACGAAGAGACATCGCCGCAGTACCCTCCAGTTGAGTGAGGAACGGCATGGCGAGGGAGACACGACCAAGCGCGATGAGGGAATGTCCAAATGTGGCATTACGGCGGCATATAACCACTTTGCTTGACCCCCGATGAAATATAGTCACTCATCACTGACATGTTGGTTGTGGACGTTTATTGGCTTTCCCCCACGGCTCGGTTATTGGTGGGTGTAGCTGCGTATCACATCATGCGAGAATCCCACCACGTGAGGTGTTGCGACGTCGCCGCCCCAACACTTGCAGGTATGGACACGCGTAATCCCCTTGACGCGTCAGGCCCGCCGTCCATCCTTGAAGGCGAGTTGGATTGCCACTGTGGTATTCTTAGCGTATGGCATTTGCCACAGGGCTATCACGATACCTTTTTCAAATGCACGTCGTCTAGTTATGTACGTCCCCAACGACCTGATCGCAATGACAAGGACACGACAACAACAGGAAACTGCGGGTGGCTATCAAAAATAGACGTGCGTCCGTTCTGTAAATAAATCGGGCCTCCCCAAAGAAAATAACAACGTGATACCCAGTGTTGGTTTTGTGTAGGTTTAATTCCTCTCATACCTGGATATACGTTAAGGCATTGCTGACGCTGTCGAGGTCTATAGTATCGAAACTTACCTGCAGCGAGCGAAGGTGAGACAGAAATCCAAAATAGATGAGAACAAGTTGAGAGGCTGCTTTCATCTGCCATTACCGCCTTACTTGCGCCGTCATTCAGCGGCAAGGGCAGGCAGTGTAACGGGCCCAGCCTCTTGGACGGCGGCTGTGCCGGCTATCACTAACTCCCCCGGCGGGTTGATTCTAGAGCCTTCTATGGAGGCATATTGGAAGGATATATGGCTTTGTTTCTATGTCACGGCGTATGTAGACTTCCTTCTCTTCTTCATCTCGATAGTAGAAAGCATAGGGACTAGTTAGTTGAATCAACACGCCGGAGGCTTTCACAGGCAGTGGCGGGGAGAGCCGGAGGCATAACGGAGGTGCAGTCGCTACTCAGCCCGATATACACAGCGGGATGATGGTGGGTGATTGTGTTAAACGGTCAAAGCAAGGTGGCACAACAACTTCGCCCTTTTCACGGACTGTGAGTCAGCATAGGGTGGAACCCGCCACGACTTCTGTGTTTCTCCAGTAGGTCTGCAATGTCAACACGAAGATCAACGCTCGCGTAAATAACATGTAGTTTAAGGGTGGGGCATAACAGAATTAACTTGACTCGTAAGAATGGGTGAGCGATGGTTTTCCAGAGCGAAGCTGTTCCGCACATTGATAACACGACTGACTGACCGACCAGTCCTGATTTGGTTGTGTTTTGTATGCATCCCTTTTGGTCGACAGTAACCACATAGTACAAACATTAAGCTAGATCAACATGTATGTGACATACGGAGATTGACAGCACAAAACGGCCCTGCTAAGCACCTTGACAGATCGTCTAGCCGTAGGACGCCACGTCACAGGACTTCGTCGAATATGTATATAGTGCGGTTTGATCCCCAAAGAGCAAACTTAAGTGGAACGTGAGATTGCCATTTATTTTCGTCTTGTTTTCAAATTCACTTTTGACGATGCTTTGTCAACGACAAGACAACGCTGGTGCAGTCCCCACGCCATCGGCCGTTGTCAATCCCGACGCAAGCGATGCTGCGAACCTCAGTGACATTCAGAGCCAATGGTGCACGACTAGCGTTGGCTGTGACAACTTTGATCTAAACGAATTGTCCGCACTACTTTCACGGCAAAATATTCAGGTGCATCATACGCGCGGGCAGCTTTTGCCGACCAATGCTCAAATGCACGATCGCGCTGCACCACTGCCTCGTCTCGTCGTGTCACCCAAAAATGAGGGTGAGGTTGTTCAGACTCTGAGGGCATTCAAAAGACTGCGCCTATACGGAAGAATCCCGCTGTCTGTTAAAAGTGGTGGCCATGGCTACTTCAATGGGGCTTCTTGCACAGGCGTGATGTTGAATCTCTCGGCTATGACCGGGCGGCGAGTCGACAACAACACGCTGCTCTTGGAGCCCGGGTGTCTCCTCGCGGGGACCATTGATATGCTGGCCAAGAACCAGAAAGCGGTGCCTCACGGCGATTGTTTCGGAGTTGGCGCAGGAGGTCATTTCCTTACCGCCGGCTGGGATCTTATTCTTGCCCGGCGTCTTGGTCTCGGCTGCCAGTCTGTTGTCGGTGGGAGGGTCGTTCTTTGGGACGGAACGGTCTTGGAGGTGGGTGACAATCATGCGGAGCTACTATACGCCATGAGAGGCGGAGCAGCCGCGGGGGTTGGCGTCGTTACGAAAATCCACCTTCGAGTTATCGACGAGCCTCGCCGAGCAGCTTGGAGATTTATACGGATTGACAAACAGCAACTCGAGACTTGCGTCAGAAACAACGCCTTTGCAAACTCATTAGGCCTGCCGAGAGACGTGTCCGTGTCATTTCGCTTTCATTTCGAACCGGATACGACCGAACCAGTCTGTTCTTTCAACATTGTCAGCTTATTGACAGCTGAGGCGACCATCAATGTTCTCGAGACACATTTGGGCCAAGAAGTTTCTCGTTTGGTAGATGACAGCTCTTGGTGGCAGCAAAGGCGTCTGCTGGATTTGCGGCTGATACCCGCGTCAGATCACCTGAAGAAGGACCCGACGAGGCTGGCCGATGTCACTCAAGAGGACTTGCACAACAACCCGCTGGACTATTGGACTGAAAGTTCAACCAAGCGCGAGATGGACAGGTCGTACTTCACCTCCATCTCTTACTGGGTGAGACCTAATTGCGAGGACATGTTTAATGATTTGTACCATGCATTCGAGGAGGTCCCGAGCCGCCACCCAGCGAGGGAGAGGATGTACGCTCTTGTTATCCTAGGCGGTGGTCGTATGAACGAGCTGCAGGACCAGTGTGCCATGCCACTCGGCGAAGCGTTAGCTCGCTTTGAGCTACACTGGGATGATGACGCGAAAGAGAGGAAATGGAGCGAAAGCTTTACGGCAAAGATCTCTGAAATATTGCGGTCTGTAGAAGATCCCTGCCCGGGCAGACCGTACCGAGGCGATGTCTGGATAGAAGGACAGGACAGGGACGCTACGCTTGATGCCATCTTTAAAACATATGATCGCCGTTTTGTCTAAGGAACGGTAGGCTGGCGTGTTGTGCTGCCAGGGGCATGGCTCGCACCATCACTGCCGAGGAGACCAATGCACATTTCCTCATGCTTAGAATTCTGGTCTGTTTGCCAAATGAGCATAGTAAATATACATACATGTGGTTACTACATTGACACCCTTAACCTGGTAGCTCCTGTGGGAAAAGAATTCATGGGGATGCGGAGGATGCGTAGTTGGCTGGATATACACCATATGCGCCACCCGAAAGGGGTCGAATTTGTCACGCTGCAGTAATGGTGTTTGCGCCAAAAACTGCTCTCGTTCCAATGGTGAGGACAAGGTGGAGGTAAAAAATTTTTTTGAGAGAGAGAGAGAGAGACAGAAAGGGAGAGAGCAAGAAATAGAGTCCTTGCGTGGTCGACGTACTCTTGAGAGCTTACATGCCGCTTGATGAAGCGGAGGACATATCTAGACTTCTTCAGTCTCTAATCCCACCAACTTGTGTTGATCTCGCAGCCACTCACGGACATGAACGCCGAACAAAGGCCTCCGCGGGCATGAGCCTTCCCTGGCGTGGCTCACATCTATGTCTTCGTCTTCTGTGGGCAGTTGGAGGGAGGGAGGGCAGCGTGTGGCAATTTCATGATATGTGGTGCTGCTGCGGAATTGCAAGTCGCCCTCGCCGCCTCCGGGGAGCTGGCGAAGGAATTGCGCCACATGTAGATTGCCAGTGAGAAGGGCAAGAGTAAGCGGAGTGTACCCATCCACGTCTCTTGCGTCTAGCCGAAGCCTGGCTCCTAGATGATGATGAGTCTTGTCGGTTCCACGGTTGTCGGTTCCACGGTGATCGCGTATGCACCTACAGGCATGTCCCAAGAGCGTCAAAACGTTGAGCTGGCCAGTGTAGGCTGCGACGTGGGCCGGTGTCAGCCCATCACAGGTCCGGCCGTCCAGGGCTACGCCTTGTTGTAACAGCGCTTGCACGGTGTCCACATGGGACGCTCCAATGGCTATGTGCAGCGCCGCCTGGCCGCAATGATCCCTGGCATCGAGGTCTGCGCCGAGGCGCGTGAGGTTGGTGAGAACTCGTGATCTGCCATACGCAGCGCACCAGTGCTGTACTGCGCGGCCAAAGTAATCCCTCGCGTCGAGATTGGCCCCCACTACCCGCACAGATAGGCATTCCACCATCCATAGCCCGGCCTCGTCGTCCCATAACCGTTTTGCCGCGAGTAACAGTGGCGTCCACCCACAAAACCTGGCCTCAACGTTTGCACCGTTCTGAAGAAGCAAGGCTACCAGGTCACAATAACCACCCTCGACAGCCACGTGCAGAGCGGTGCGGCCGTCGCTATCCATCGCGTCTACGGCAGCCCCGTTTTCGAGGAGCAATTTTGCTATTTTCTCTTCGTTAAACCAGGCCGCAAGTGTCAGTGCAGTCGCTCCTCCCACTGGGTCTAACTCGTCAATGTCCACGCCAGTGCCAAGCAGAGCCAACAGTCGATGGGCGTGTTTGCAGTTCACCGCCGACCTCAAACCACTCACGCCATCGCTCCCGGTCAATTTGCGTTGCGCCATCTCCCTCATGATGTGCGCTGTGTCCTCATTCCGGATCATTTTCAATGCCAAGCGTGCCGCCGCAATACCCTCCGCTGGCTTGCCCTTGCCTTGCAGCAGGGCCATGGCCGCCACGTGTCCATTGATTGTCGCGACATCAAGTGGTGTCCATCCGTCCTTGTCCGTCGCCGTCACATCTGCTCCTTTGTCCAGAAGACAGATTATTATGGAATTGCAGCCTTTTGCCGCAGCGCCATGCAACGCTGTGCAGCCATTCTCGTCCCGGACATTCACGGTGGCCGCGCCTCGGCCCAACAACATCTGGGTGGTCTCCCTCTGCTCTGCCAATACGCTCCACATGAGACTTGTTTTTCCGTTCATGTTTTGGATGTCTACCTCAACGCCCCTGTCCAAGAGGGGCTTCATGATGGTTGGATAACTAATTGCCCAGTGCAGAGGTGTATTGCCATACTTGTCCCTCGAGTTGGCATCTGCCCCGCCGTCGAGAAGGAGCTCTGCGGTAGACCGATGTCCAAACGACACGGCCCAGTGTAACGGTGTGCTTTGCTGGCCGTCTCTACAATCCACGTCTGCCCCAGCCGCCAACATCATACGGACTGCCGAGTCGTTGCCTGACTCGGCGGCAAGTAACAGCACTTCGTTTTGTCGGACCGAGGATTCTTGAAAGTGGCCGTGATGGCGAAGCAACATTTCAACGACGTCGTCCTGGCCGTCCATGATAGCCCAGTCCAAGCCACTCCAGCCTTCGGCATCCATGATGAGAGGATCGGCCATCTCAGATATCAGGAGGCTGACAACATTCTTGCGCCCGTTTCTTGCCGCCCAGAGGAAAGCCGTCTCGCCACGGTGAGTCCGGCCATCTATCTCAGCGCCGTGCTGGAGCAGCAGCTCTGTTACGCCAATGTGACCATGCTGAGCTGCAAACACCAGCGCAGATCCTCCATCATCATCCCTGCGGTCAACAACAACACCTGGAAATCGTAAAAGTGCTCGCACCACAGCCACGTGTCCTGTTTTCGCCGCGATGTGCAGTGGAGTTTGGCCTACGATGTCCCTAACATTCACATCAAGGTCCGAGTGTGAAGCCAGGTATTCAATTTCCTTGACTCGTCCGATTTGCGCTAGCTCCGGTAGAGGATTAGTGCATGTGTTTACCACGCGGCGATGAAAATAATGGCGAATGATATGGAGCAACGGGTGACGGACACAAGCCTGTTCCAGGACGTCAAGTTGTGCGAGTGACAAGTCTTTGAATATGCAAAACAACAATTCGACTGGTGTATTGTCCAGTCCTGCATGTGGTTTCATTAGTATGTATTAAGCAGCGTGTAAATAAGTACTGTATTTATGAGGTTGTCAAAAACTTTTTAATTTGATCGATATTGTGAAGACCTTGTTCTTTTATCGGCCCGCGGGGCTGGCTGGGCACAGGTCTGACGTGGTTCATTCGTGGTTGGGCTGTGTAAATATGACGATCAATTGTAGAACATGACATCAAAGCTAGGGGGCTTTGTTCAGCCGAAGGCTTTATATTATACATTAGTTCTTAAGTTTCCTCGAATAATGAGGGGTTTGGTGCAAACAGGGATCAATAGGTTTCCTGGGTTCTGATTGGCACTGGTTTTGTATTGCCAGCCGCAAATCGTTCGGCAACTGGATGACGGCTCCAACGAAATGGGCTGTCAACATCTGCCCACTGCGCTGGCAGCAGGTTTACTCCGACGCCATTTATTTACAACATCATAGTAACTAAGCGAATAAGCTAATCATGACCAAATTTCCTTTGCCAATAGCCGTTACACGTGCTCTCTATTCATTTCCATTCTGCGTGACTGCCCACCCCTGTCATGATAGTAGACTCATGATAGTAAATATTTATTGCGAAGCTATATGGACATGAATCATGTCTTGAGCCTGATCACGATGCTTTCCTCGCCTCCTTCTTTCATGACTGGGTAACGTGCCGTTATCGGGAGACCTGACGCGCCTGTGTGCTGCCCGGATTCTTGGGGGGAACAGCTCTTTCAGATATGGATGGCGGTCCTTCAGCCTCACAAGTCTCATGCTGAGAGTCCCGGGTGTGACTAGGTCCCCAATTGCGCTTTCCGCCTCCGCTATTTCAGCCCACGGTACCTCATGCAACCGTTTCCATACAATCCGTATTTCCGATGAAGATAAGCCCATGCCACGAAGTCTAGTGTGCAATTCATTTCCCTCTTCCGTTTGCCTCATATCACGGAGAATCAGCTGCCCATTACCGTGGGCCGGCCTAGAAGCGCCAGTTGGTGGGAAGGGCGTCTGAGGAGATGTTTGCTCGGGTTGGCAGCCGAACGGCGATGGCGACACGCTCGTGACGCCATCAGACGCGGGCGACGTAATCAGTGCCGAAGAAGGAGATACCACCAGGGCTTTGCTTGCACAGTCGGTAGATGGTAGCAGAAGTGGCGTTGGAGGTGGAGATGGCAGTACTTGCTGTAACTGATTCTGACTCCATCCATTGCCGATGGCCCAGTTTAATGAAGGGCACTCCGCAGGCGAATATACTGGTGATTTTGGTGGCAGAAGACTTAAGGGACTGTCAAACATGTATGAAATGTCTGGAAAGCATACCGGAGCCTCGAGTGTTCCGCCCACTGGTGTTGGAGGGGCAGGGAAACTGGAAGTCGGCGACGCATGCGGTGAGGATGGCACATGGCCATAGTTTCCCATGTCAAACGAATGCTGTAGCCGCAGGCTGGCTGGCAACAGTTGATTGCAGGCGTAACAAGTCGGTGTGCCGTACGGCCATGACAGTGCCTGGACCTAATGCATGAGCATTCGTCGACTCAAGGGTGAGTTAGAACGCTCTCAACTCACAGGGAATGGGTCTTCCATGTCGAACAAAAGACTCGCGTAATAAATTTGGCCTCTTATTGTACGTTAATATTTACGGGACCAAGGTGTGTAATACATACAGTGATAGCGTGTGTTTTGTGATCTTGGAGTATCGTCCTCATCGGCTGGCTGTACCTTTATGTCCTTTTCCCTATGATGCTAAGACCTCTCCGCAATCCGTCGAATCGTCGTGCAAAGCCTTGGGCACTCTTGAGTGAAACGCGGAAGCCAGCCTCATTTGGACTTTTGCCTTCGTCCCCGATGGAACTGGCTACCTTGAACCAACCGTTTCAGGGAAGCAAAGCGGGGCCGAGTCAAGTCCTGACAAGACAGACAGCGGCAGTCTGGGTGACATGTTTGGGTGTTGATTTTGTCTACGCAGTTCTTCTGGTGCTGATGTGTGGCGGACCTATTACTGCCTCTCGAATACGATGGTGTGTAATTGTGTAAAGATACGGATCAGGTGTTGGGGTGATGTGTAACGAGCACCTGGCTGACCAATGGCCGCAGCGTCAGGTCGCAGGAATCGGCGGCATGACTTCCGGACGGCGGAGCGGAGGGGCAGCCGGGTGATGGGGCCCGTCTCTATATCATCTCGGGATTGCACAACATAGTGGGTCAAAACGCCAGATTTGGGCAGAATCATGGAACGCCATCTTTCCCAAAGTGGAGATGGCATGGATTTTTGTGTATAGTCGTGGAACGCCACCTTTCTCAAAGTGGAGATGGCAGGGATTTTTGTGTATCGTCGTGGAACGCCATCTTTTCCGGGGTGGAGACGGCAGGGATTTTTGTGTATCGTCATGGAACGCCACCTTTCTCGGGGTGGAGATGGCATGGATTTTTGTGTATAGTGGAACGCCATCTTTCCCAAAGTGGAGATGCTATGGGTTCAGCCCAGACTTGTGTGCCTGGAAGGGACGACGTCGAAGGAGGGCAAGCTGTTGGAACGCACCCACCCGTATTTAGGTATATAAGCTTTGTACTGCTCTGTACTCCTTCCTGTCATTTCTCATCTTCTAAGTACCATTTGCGTCCTCTTTAAGAACCCGAGACGGACTACTTCCCAAAATGCATCTCCCAGAACTCTCCCCTCCTCCTTTGCCTCACGTTGAAGACGACAATTGGCGTAGCTGCAGCTTTGACCACGTCTCCAGTCCACATTACCCCATGCCATCTGGCGCGGTCACAGCTGGAAATCACAACACCTCCCCCTGTATTTTTACTTTCTTGGCATGTTTTGGTTAAGAAAGTACGCTAAATTTATACTGATCCCCTTAACAACTGAGATCAAAACCATTTTTCTCGCGCTTCTGCGCAGCCCTCTGCGGCGGCAATGGCAATGGCCACCACCAACTAGTCCGCACGGCATTCCAGTTCCGTATGATCTGGGAATTCACACCCCAACCGACCTTGCTCGAGGGGCACGTGCAGCCCTCCTCCGAACAGTCTCGCCGTTGTGAATCGTCCAATTGGCTCTCTAGGAACCAGCCGTGCAACCTGCACGCCGTCCTCGCCACTAAAGGCCGTTTCTTTTGCCAGAGCCGCGGAAGGAGCTCAACAGGTTATCCTCCTAGACTTCCCCGAGTTCTCCTCACCCATGTAACTAACACCAGCCAATCCCAATCCTAGAATCCGCGAACCTGCTCGCGCGCCAGAAAGTGGAAGCAAATAACGCCAAGCTAACGGTATTCAGCGCCTTCTGCAAGTCATTCGAAGAGACCGCAAAACAGTTTACATCCGAACAAGAGCGAAACCTTGCCCAACACTTCTGCAACAGCTTCCTGAAATACTGGTATCAATCCCTTGGCGACGCCAAGCCCGCCCCTATTCATATCTACAGCAGCGTCACGGCCTGCCATGAAGGTTTCCCGCCCTCCCTATTCTCACGGGCTCCTCCTCCCAAGCAATCTCGACCACAACAGCAACCCACCCCGCGTCACCAGGGACAACCAACCACCACGGCCCCACCTAAAGAAGACCGTCTCCGATGTGGCAAGCTTGGCCACCCAGCAGATCTTCCCAAATGCCCAGCACGCCCCAAAAGAGTACACGGCATGCTACACTGACTCATAAAAGAATAGAAGGGGCTAGTCCGCAAGGTCGGACTGCAACTCCACCGCCAGCAAAACCCACAGCAACAACATAGAACAGAACAAATCCAACATAACACGACTCAGCAGCAGCGCCAGACAGATGAACCGCAGAAGGAACCTACCCCAGCTCCTGTCGGCCTCGCTGCCCCATCCGCTCTGCCCCCCTCAACAACGGAAGCGGAGGATGAGTCCGATTACAGGCCTGCTTCACCAAGGAAGCGACCGCGCCAATCCATCATGATATCCCCATGAGCAGACATTACCGACAGCGGAAAAGCGACAGAAAGACCCCGCATATTCCAGGCCAATGTAGGCAAAATTCCCCCAGCCCACGATTGCGCCCTCGCGCTTGCAGATTTCGAAGAATACGACGTGGTCCTTTTACAGGAACCGTGGACGGAGACAAAGGACGGCTGCTGTCTCACGAAAACCCACCCAGCCTACGACACCTTTTCACCGGTGTCCAACTGGGACAACACCACCATACGACCCAGAGTCATGGCATATGTTCGTCGTGACTCTAGGCTAATAACAAACCAACAACAACCGTATATAACACGCGATATTCTATGGCTCACGGTCAACAACGTGACCATAGTCAACGTATACCGGAGGCCCGACTGTGACGTGGCCCTGAACATGCTTTTGCAGTGGCAACCACCGAAAGACTGCCTGGTAGCCGGCGACTTCAACGCTAGGCACTACAGCTGGCAGACCGGCCGCCCCTCTGGCACGGGCCAGGCAGGACATTGCAAGCTGGGCAACGGACAATGGCCTCAGCTTGCTGAACGAGGTGGACATCCCGACCAACCCATACGGCAACACCATCGACTTGGCTTCCACCAACGCCCCCTAGCTGAGGCTTGCGTCGAGGACGACTTTGCGACCACCTCCGACCACTTCACGCTAAGCCTTACACTATCAAACTTCTCGCCGGTCCTGAAACAGTCCGGTAAAGTACGCCTTACAACAGATGATGAGTGAAACGTTTTAAGGAGCACGTCGATGCTAGAGCGTCGGGGCTGCCAACCGCCACCTCGACCCCCTCGTAGAGGCCCTGGTGGACCTTTTACAGTCTGCTGCGAAGGCGGCCGGGCGCCCCATACGGAAGGGAACTTGCAGCGCACCGTGGTGGACTGAAGAATGCGCGCAAGCCGCAGCAGGCCATCGAGCCATCAGGAGACTCTATCCTGGTGGGTAAAATAAAGATGTGCAACTCGCCAAACGAGACGTCCGCCATGTGGTCCGTCGGGCCAAGAGACAGTACTGGCGCGAACTCATCGACAGCTTCACCAACAGCAGCTCAGTCTTCAAAGCAGTGCGATGGCTCAGAGCCCCAGGGACCTTCCAACCTCCACCCCTACAAGTCGGAGATGTTGTGCATAAGACACAGGCCGACAAGGCGAACGCGCTTCGTCAGGCTACTCTTGAACGCCGAACCGCAACAGACGACCTACCCGACCCTTGAAACCCCTCAGTCCCTCAGAGATCGATACCCTTCGCTCAGACAATCCCGCTGGAGGAAGCCCGGGCCGCCACCATCGGCACCGGCAACACCTCCCCCGGGTCTGATAACATCACAGTGAAGCTCCTCGAGGCCGTGTGGGATGTCACTGGAACACACATCCGTCGACTCTATGAGGGATGCCTCCGCGTTGGCCACCACCCGAAACCCCTCCAAGAGGCAGAGGTCGTCATGATCGCAAAACCTGGGCCGGGAAACCTATCGATTCCACGGGCCTGGCGCCCCATATCACTGCTCTCCTGCCTCGGCAGGGGACTAGAACGATTGATTGCACGACGTCTCGCGTGGGCTGCAATCCACCACGGCGTGCTGCACCTCCAGCAGGCCGGAGCCCTTCCAAAGCGATCAGCCGTCGACCTGGTTATAGCCTTGATATATGACATTGAAAAGGCGTTCGCCTGGAAGCTGGTGGCGACTCTGGTAACCATGAACATCCAGGGGGCCTTTGACACGGTCTTGCGCAACAGACTTATCCTGCGGCTGCGGGAACAAGGCTGGCGGGGATATCTAGTCAGATGTATAGATCTGCCTGTGTAAAGATATCAGGACACCACCACTCCCGTCCTGCCCCTACAATGTGGCTTGCCGCAAGGCTCGCCCGTCTCGCCGATCTTGTTCCTCCTTTACACAGAACCCCTCTATTGCCTAGGCAATCCTGTGGGCCGCTTTGGATATGCGGACGACACGGCCATCCTCTGCACTGGCAACTCGCTGGAGGAAACAGCAGCGGAGGCATCGGAACAAGCTGCGGAGCTCATCGCCTGGGGCGCAGAGAATGGCGTCTCCTTTGATCCTGAGAAGACCAAGGTCATGCACTTTTCTCCCTCGCCAAGAAAGCCAGAAACGGCACCACCCGTCTATCACGGCACCGTCGAGAAGCGTCCCGAGCCTGCGATGCGATGGCTAGGCATCTGGCTTGACCGGAAGCTAACCTTCAAGACTCACGTCGAGAAATGGACGGCTAAGGCGCAAGCCGTGGCCTACCATCTTAAGGACTCGGAAACACAAAACACGACCCGCTCCCCAGCGCCGTCCAAAGAGCCCAGCCAGTGCTGCTGTATGGAGCTGAGGCGTGGTACCCAGGCACATCCTGGCCCCGCTGGTCTCAGCCATCTGTAGAAGCACCTAATTCATAGGATGAAAAAGACTATTTGACAGTCATTCTCCCTGGAGGACCACGCCACCCACGACCCTGCACAGGGAGAGCGGCATACCCCCTGCCATTCTGCTGCCTGAAGCGCGCAGGATCCGATTCTCCTCCCGCCTCAAGGCGCTTGACGACGCCCATCCACTTGCCAGGAGGACGCTCTCACCAGCAGCACCCGCAATCATCAAAGCCGTCAAACGCAAGCACCAAGTGCCACCCGCCGTCTTCCCAACCCGTCTCCGGAGGACTGATAGGCTGCTGCCCTCATGCCCGCGACCAGCCCTAATCAGACCACGGTTCAGCGACGACAGCACGATGCTTCAAACAGCATCAGAAGAAGTCCGCAGCCGAGTTCCGTCAATAGCTGCAGTCGGTACCACCGGCGACTCTGATTGTGTACTCAGATGGGTCACTTTCCTCAGAGGGCGGCGCTGGATACGGGTATATCATCCACCAGAACAACCGGCCGGTGCTCGATGGCTCCGGCCGACTGGGCCCGGCAGAGGTCTTCGACGCCGCGGCGAACGGAGCTCTAGAAGGTCTCAGGGCGGCCGTCGGCCACCCTCAGGCAACGGCAAACGAGATCGTCGTCTGCCTCGACAACTTGGCAGCTGCGACAGGCCTGCGAGGCACGCCGTCCGACTCCTCGCAAGCAGCCTTCCTGGAGTTCCAGGACATGGCTTTAGCCCACGGCAACACAACAGTTCGCTGGATTCCCGGCCACACGAATATCGCGGGGAACGAACAGGCCGACGCACTGGCCAAGGCAGGATGTTCCCGACCAGCGCCGCCGGATGCTCTCCCAACATTGGCGCACCTGCGACGAGTCGCAAGGAAACAGCCAAGGGAAGCATTCGACGCCTGGTGGACAACTGCAGCTCCCGAGAGATACAAACCTCTGAAACTCAAGGCATCAACGCGCTGCGCCCCAGAACTTGCAACCCACGTCCAGCCCTGCACCACTTGCTGGCGGCACGGACACACCATGGAGATTTCGCCGACTACCACAGGCGATTCAACCATGCCAATGCGCGACCCACCTGCTCATGCGGACGCCCCAAAGAGCCAAAACATCTCTTCTACTGCAGGAAGATGCCGCCGCATCACCGTCTGAGGCTCGCACCCTCACCGGAGACGGCGGTCAACCAAGCACTAGGAAAAGAGTTTGTCAAGATGGCCGACAACTGCGGCTTCTTTGAGAAGATCTGCCCCCGCTACTAAACGACGTAGCCACTCACTCTCACCTCACTTCCTTCTTCCCTCCTCTCCCTCTACCCGGAGGCTATGACTAAGCACACGCAGCGCTGGGAGCCACCTTCCCCTGTTATTACTTTCTTGGCATGCAGATGTTAAGAAGGTAGCCTGTAGTACACCTTATTCCTTAATAAGGGCGCATTATACCATCCATCCTGCGCTTTGCGCAGCCGTGTAACGGCATCAATGGCTACGGCCACAACAAGCCCGATGAGCGGTCCCAGGCTCTTTGATCTGGGATACCGCACTCCAGACAATCTGGATCAGGTAGCCCGCGATCATATCCTTAGGAACAGCCAAGCTACTGCGGAAGCCGAGATACAGCGCCTCCGGAGAGACTTCCGACGCCCGGCCGTGCGATCCTCTCTGCTGATCAATACGACGCAAACTGCACAGCATGCCAATCAACCAACAGCCCATAACTTAGATTAAGCGAATGAGAACCCACTCTGACTATCCCTGAGATAGCCAACCGAGTTGCCCTAAAAACGGCCCAGATTCACGACACAAAGATTGCGGTGTTTTAGAGCCTTCTGCGCCGCATTCGACGACAGCGCCAAACAATTTACCTCTGGCCCTGCTTTCCGCTTTGCCCAGGCCTTCTCTTCCTGGAGTTCCGGGGCAGCGCATTGAACGGCGCAGCCTCGAAGCCTACCCTCTCCAAGCCATCCTACACTGCCGTCGCCACCAGTGGCCTCGCCGCCGCTCCTGCCTCTCGTCCTCCTTTCCCTGCTGCCCAGGTAAACAGACAGTATCAACAAGAATTCCCTGCCCGCCACCAGGAGCAACCAACCCCGCCAGCCCCGCCCAGAGTTGACCTCCGCGTCTTCATTCGCTTGAACGAAGACTCCCTCTCCTGGGACCGGGAGAGCTATGCTATCCGGACCTACATCGTCGGTCGTCTCGGCATTGAACTCGGCCGCGTCCCGCAGGCATCGCGTACTAAGTCCGGATGGGCTGTCCGCACCGCCGACCTCACCACCCGCGACCTTCTGATACAACGGCAGTGAGATTGGGCCACCAAGGCCGAGGCCAGCCAGAAGTGGTATACGTACATTGTTGACGACTGCCCCTGACACCTCTACGACCTCCAGGGACAACCCGTTGACCAAGAGGCAGCAACATTAGACCGGTCTCGAACCGGTCAGCGTTCGGCCGACCAACTGCCTACCAAGTCCCTTTTATTCTCCTTTCTGGAACCGACCAAAAAGACGATGGCGGCTGTTTGGCTGCAGCAGACTGGCAAGACTGATCATCAAGGCACCTCTGCTGTCGCAGTGCGAGAACTGCTGGGACTACCACTCCAAGTACGGTTGCAACCGCGAAGCTCACTGCAAACGCTGTGGCGAGACCGGCTACGGACACACAGAATGCTCCGCACCGGAGCAATGCGTCAACTGCCTGGCGCCCCACGCCGCCGACTTTCCTATCTGCCCAGCACGCCCAAAAAGGATTCATGGGACGATCTAAAGGCTCACGAAGCCCCAGAGGGATCTGGTCAGACAGAACGGAGCCAGCCTATTCCGACAACATAACATGGAGATTATTGCACCTGCTGACGCAACCTCATCCAGCCCTCATCCACTCATCTCCTCGCCATGCGCGCGCGAACCCCCCGCCACTCCCGAATCGGACGATAGCGAGTCCTCCCAAGGCCTCCCCGTAGCCCCGAAGAGAAGACGACTCGAACCCACCAACAGATCTATGAGAAGGAAGCAAGCAACCCCACGCCGTAGACAGGACTCCCGTATCTTCCAAGCCAACGTGGGCAAAAGCGGCCCATCACACGACTGTGCCCTCGCACTGGCCGACGCAGAGCGATTCGACCTGATACTGCTACAGGAGCCCTGGACTGATGTCAAAGGTGGCCGATGCCTCACCGAGACTCATCCCGCCTATGACGCATTCTCCTCGGTGGACTACTGGGACGGCCCCAGCACCCGGCCCCGGGTTATAACATACCTTCGACGCAGCCCTACGTTGTTGGCTGACCAACTCCGGCCCTCACCGTCAAGGGACATGTTGTGGCTACACGTTGATGATACTACCTTTGTGAATGTCTATCGACAACCTGGCGTCCACGAGACTCTCGACCATCTCGTACAGTGGCCAATTCCCGGTCGATGTGTAGTTGTCGGAGACTTCAACGCCAGACACTATTCCTGGCAAGCGGGAGACACGACCGGTCGCGGCAACGACATCGCGACGTGGGCAACACGGAATGACCTGTCCCTCCTCAATCCACCCAACAAGCCCGACCAACCGGTACGGCAACACCATCGATCTCGCCTTCTCAAACATTCCTCGTGCGGAGGCCACGGTGGAGGACCATCTGGCCACAAGCTCGGATCATTTCACGCTGAGCTTGACCATCCCATCCATGCATCACACCCCCTCGTCTGCTCGGCAAGATCCGGGTCACGTCGGACGACGAACTCAAACGCTTCGGTGAGATCGTGGAGATGGAGGCCTCCGCTCTTCCTACGCAAACATCCTCCACAGAAGGACTCGATGCCTTGGCAGCATCGCTCACATCCATGCTGCAGTCAGCGGCCAGCAGGGCCGGGCACCTCACCAGGAAAAGGGCACGGGCCGCGCCATGGTGGAATGACAAGTGTGCACTGGCTGCTGCCGGGCATAGATCTATGAGACGCATCTACCCTCTGGGGTATGGCAATGAAGCGCGGCTCGCTAGGAAGAGGCTCCAACGGGTAGTCCGCGATACCGAACGCTTATTCTGGCAAGCACTAGTTGACAAAGTGTCAAGCAATGAAGACATATTCAAGATCACACGATGGACTAAGGCTCAAAGCCCTTTCCAGCCGCCCCCACTACAAGTAAACGGCACCATCTACTAGACAATGACCGAGAAGGCTACGGCTCTTCGCCAGGCAACTCTCGAGAGAAGAGCATCTGGTGACGACATAGAGAATCCCTGGGTAGACGTCTCTCCCAACCAATCTCTGCCCTTCTCCTCACATGTTTCCGCAGAGGAAGCACGGAAACACATCCCCTGGCTCTGATCACATCACTGTAAAGCTGCTGCGAGCCGCGTGGCCAGCAGTTGGGAACCTGGTGCGGGAGCTCTATGAAGTGTGTCTGACGCTGGGGCACCACCCGAAAGACTTCAAGGAGGCTGAGGTTGTCATGATCACGAAGCCCGGCAAGAGAGACCTCACGTCGCCCCGGGCTTGGCGGCCTATGTCCCTCCTCTCTTGGCTCGGGAAGGGACTGGAACGACTGGTGGCGCGCAGACTTACCTGGGCCGCTGTGCACTATGCTGTGCTACACCGTCAGCAAGCCGGAGCGCTTCCCAAAAGGTCGGCGGTAGATCTGGTCGCTACTCTGGTACACGATATCGAAGTTGCGTTTTCACAAAAGAAAGGTTGCCACCCTTGTCAAAATGGACATTCAAGGCGCATTCGACACGGTCATGAGAAACAGGCTCATCCTCCGCCTCCGCCAGCAGGGCTGGCTCCTACCGCTCGTGAAGTGGGCCGCCTCCTTCATGTCAAACAGAGCAGCCCGCGTCCGGTATCAAGATATCACGACCGAGAATGCACCCCTACTATGCGGACTCCCACAGGGTTCGCCAGCATCTCCGATCCTCTTCCTTCTCTGTACCGAGCCCATTTACAAGCTAGGCTTCCAGCTAGGACGGTTTGGCTACGCGGACGACACCGCCATCCTCGGGACCGGCCGGACTCTGAGAGAGACAGCAAAGCTCGCGACAGCTGATATGCGGGAACTCATCTCCTGGGGTGCGGCGAATGGCATCACCTTTGACCCCGAAAAGACAGAAGTGATGCACTTCAGCCACAAGAAGGACGACACGAGCCCGTCGGTAACACACGCGGTATTGCCAAGGTTCCAGCAGAAGCGATCCGCTGGTTAGGGATCTGGCTGGACAAGAAGCTGACCTTCCGGACACACATCGAGAAGTGGGCGGCTAAGGTAAAAAAGGTGGCAGGCCACCTACACGGCCTCTGCAATACGAAGCATGGCCCTCTCCCGGCCGCAGTCAGGCGGGCGGTCGAGGCATGTGTCGAGCCCATCCTGCTGTATGGCATGGAAGCTTGGTATACCGGCACTGAGAGCTACACGGCTTGGCACGGCACGAAGTTCGGCCTCAGATTCAGCACTTGGTCGACAAGCTCGACCCCGTCCTCCGCCGGGCTATTCGGGCCATCCTCCCCGTGTGGAAGACCACGCCGGTTCCGATATACCATCAGGAGAGCGGTATCCCTCCCGTGCCCTTGCTTCTTGAGCCCCGACGCATTCGATTTGCAGCACGCCTGAAATCCCTGGACTTGGCCCATCCGCTGGCCCAGAGTACAGACCTGACACTGATCGTACGCGCCGTCAAACGGTCCTGCCAAGTCAGAGGAGGCGGCTTTAAGACTCGACTGGAGCGGACGGCCTTGCTCCTTCCCGATTGTCCCCGACCGACCCTGGTCCAAGCCGGTGACACAGCAGCCACGGCTCTCCAGACGAAGAATAAAGATGAGTCGGCGGCAGATTTTCTCAGGTGGCTCGAGGGAATCCCTCCCGACGAGCCCGTCGTCTACTCAGACGGCTCCCAGCCCCCAGGCGGTGCCACAGGATATGGATATGTAGTCCACCAAAACAGTGTGACCATCTGCGAAGGATCTGGGCGCCTTGGCCCCGCTAGTTGGCGCGCTCGAAGGCCTCCGCGCTGCCGTCAAGATCCCCGACGCATCGGACAACCCGATCGTGGTCTGCTTAGACAATCTAGCTGCGGCCACCTGCCTCCGAGGCACAGCATCGGATTCATCCCAATCGGCCTTCGTCAAGTTCCAAGAGATCACCGCCGCACATGGCTCCATCCACGTTCGCTGGATACCGGGCCACACCGACATCCCGGGCAACGAACAAGCCGACTCACTCGCGAATGCAGGCTGTGCCCTCCCAGAACCCCCAGACGCCAAACCAACCCTCGCGTACATCCGCAGGGTGGCCAAGAAACAAACCAAGGAAGCATTCCAGGCGTGGTGGCAAGAACATATGCCGGAGAAGTACAAAGAGCTGAAGCTCAAAGCAACCACATGATGTCCGAAGGAACTGTTAATCCCCAGGCCGGCACTCCACCATCTTTTGGCAGCACGAAGCTCCCACGGAGACTTCGCAGACTACCACGAAAGATTCAACCACAAAGACGCGCGCATCACCTGCTCATGTGGCCGGCGCAAGCCCCAGACCAACTCTTCTATTGTCGGAAGGTCGGTCCACGGCACCGGATGAGGCTGACACCCTCACCTGCCGCGGCGATCAACCAAGCAGTAGGCAGAGACTTTGACAAATTCATCCAGATGGCGAAGGCGTCTTCCTTCTTGACGAGGATATGCCCTCGCCACTAAACGGTGAGTGCTAACGTCTCTCCTTTTACCTATTTCCTTTGTAAGTTTTGTTGCTTTGTTTATCCGTGACCCCCGCCGGCGAGGGGTGGCAGCCCCTCGTCGGCCACGGTCGCAGCGAGCCGGTCAACACGGCTCGAATGAGGTCTTCATTTCGCAAGACCAATTGATAACGCGGTCCTGGCGGCCGCGCCTGTAGATCCCGCTGACGGGTGAAGGGCACGATGTCTTGCGCCTCTGAGCTGAACACATGCTAGATAGTTGTTGGGGGACGATGGAAGTGGGTTGGGCGAATGCTGTATCCTGTGGGATTATCGGCCTCTGTAAACCTAGCCTTAGCTTGCCCTCTATAGGGATCTGTGTGGCTCTATGCCTCCGGCGCTTAAACAATCAATCAATCAATCAGCGCTGGGAGCTTAGGCTGCCTCTCTCCCTTGGAAGGGGGTAACAATACCCGTATCTGCGTCGCATGCGTATCCAACTTATGGCGGCGGGTGGCTGTAATTGTTACCCGACAAGGTTCGGTTGGGACTTTTTAATGCTCCCTCTTGGATCTCTTGCTACACGGACTAGCTGCCTAGAGCAGAGCAAGAATCTGACATTTTGCCTCGACTACTCTCCGGACTGTAACGGTCCAAGCTGAGTATATTGACAACTAGCTAGGCGACTACTACGAGTACAGTATCTAAACGCTAAAGAAGGAAGAGAAAACAGAACAAGAAAAGGGGAGCTCGAGGAGCTCCTGAGCTCCTGAGCTCGACACGGCGGTTAATCTCGCTTACAGATGGGTCCGGGCCGAAGGCGAGAGTGCAAGCCGAGCCACATCGGGCTCAGCCCGTTAAACGGACCAGCGCTTCCCCTGGTCGAAGAACCTGTACCTCCGTCTGCCGCCCATGACAATATTCGGTCCTACACTACACTACGACAATATTCGGTCCGCTGTTGATCGAGCTGCCGCAATAGAAACTCGCAATGCTAGTGTTAAGTGTAACGGGTCAAGCCGCTTGAACGGCGGCTGTGCCGCCTATCATCCTCTCCCAGCGGGTTGATTCTGGAACCTTCTGTGGAGGCATATTGGGAAGATATAAGGCCCTGTTATTATGTAGACTTCCTTTCCTTCTTCATCTTGATAGTAAACAGCTTAGGGACTAGCTAGTTGAATCAACTCGCTAGAGGCCTTTCACAGTAAGCACATTCTGGCGCTGCTTGCTAATGCAACGAATTAGCAGGAAATTTCTATTAATTAGCTGCAGTATATATTAATACGTATTTATGAGGACGGGGCGAGTGGAAGAACGCCCACCGCGCTCAACATGGCCATCGCCGGCGCTAGCTAGCCCGTACTATTGTGACCAGCAAGAAAACGGCGGAGATTAAGTTTGTATGAGCGCGTCGCGTCTGAATCGTAGGCTATTAGCTACATAATGAGGAAATATTAACAAATGCGAACAGGTAGCAAAAACTAGAGAAGTTACTATTCTGTACACCCTGCCAAGTCAAAATTTACAGCAACCATTACCACATAGTCATTTGGTCGACCACGCGGGGAGCCGCCTAAGGAACAAGAGAAGTATGTATTAGATCAATATCTCGCCGTTTGTACCTGAAAGCAACGGAGCTGTCATTACATCTTCCTCTATCAACCCAATCAAGAGAGTGACTTTAGGAGTGTGGTTGATGGTTGGACTCGCACGCCATGTGTCCGCAACCACAATGTGTACTATCGTCTCGCATCTCCAAATGCTCCCCATCGGCAATGTCCATTCTCTTTATTAACGGCATTTGGACAAACACCCTATTTTCATTTCGTAGGGGCTGAATATATTCGTCAGCCATGTCATCGTGCTTCGTGTCAAAATGCGCAGGGGGTGGATGGCTGTTGCTTGAGTAAGCCGAGTCTTGTTCCTCCATGGTAGCCATACGGGATACGTTGTCCGTGTTGCAACTATAACCTTTAATTCTGTTCCTAGGAGACATACTACTTGCTCGATAGAAAGCTCCCTGCCCAAATAGGTTGGACGGCGCGTCATTGTGAAGCCAGGTGGAAGGACAGTGTGGGGAATCTATCTACCGATGTAGATGAAATGTAGATGTAGATAGATATAGATCTACATCTATCTATCTACCAAGAGGTCATGTGGGTCATCTATCTACCTACCTGGCTACCTGGTAGATAGACGAAATGTAGATAGATGCATAGAACTTGGTGGGATGTACAGGTACCTTGCGCCAACCTAAAACTACCTGAAGGAAGATGTTCCGGTACTATGGGCAACGCCGACGATCTTTGCGATTTGGATGCTGGCTATTTTTTGCTTTTTCGACCCCCTTTTGCCAGCAGCATTTTGTATCGTGTCTCGTAGTCCATAGATCATGTGGGAAGGCCGTTTCGATACTCCTCTACTATTGACTGCTACGCGTCTGACCTGTGCGATAGTTCGACGCTCGAAATGGCAACCGAACCCGACTCATCCACCCACTCAACGGATCCGGTCAGTTCTGCACCGGCGAGCAGCCAGGCAATCTCAATTGGAATACAGTCATCGTCACCAATTAGCAGCCATGCGACAATGAAAGACTGGGAAACAGTTTCTCCATCCATCCGCGCTCAATGGGTTCTCTCAACTCGAAGTGGGCTAGCCACCGGATGGTTTTGGGCTCACGGCTATGATGTTCAAGCCAGGACTGCTGGCAGCAGGTTTGGTCCAACTTGCTGGCTCTGCTGCCATTGCATACGACAGAAAGCCCATAAACCGAAAGCCTATGTTTCATCGAACACCCGGAACATCGAAGGCCATCTAGGCAAAGCCCACAATATCTCCCATCCCGACCCAGCAAAAGCCAAATGGCACCCCCCCGAGCGACCTCCAAATCAAGCCTCTCTCCACGGTTTTACCGTCAAGAAACGCAAAGCCGACGACTTTCGTGACGAGCTAGCCGCCCGATTCGACAAGGCCCACTTCCAACGCCTTCTTGTCCAGTGGATTGCAGACGCAAATCTGTCCTTTCGCCTATCCGAGCACGAAGCTCTCCACAAGATGTTGGAATACCTTAATCCCCTGGTTCGAGAGACCTCAGCCCATCTCACACACAAAACTATTCGGACAAGGCTCGTGAACGAGTTTCATGCATATAAGTCCCATGTTATTGACACTCTTTCACGAAGCCCTAGTAAAGTGCATATTGCGTTCGACGGGTGGACCTCTAGGAACCGACATTCATTCTTCTCAGTTAATGCTTTTTTCCTTGACGAGGAAACATTCCAACCGAGGAAAATTGTCCTGGGTCTTCCTACCATCTCTGTATCTCACACTGGAGAGAACATCTCAATCGCCGTTACAGAGGTGCTTGAGGAATTCGAGTTGATTTTGCAGAACAGAGTGGGCTGCTTTATTCTAGATAATGCTGCAAATAATGACCGAGCCGTCGAGGAGTTGGGCCGTACGTTGAAATGGAGGGACCCGGCCAGCAAGAGGATACGGTGTTTCGGGCACGTCCTTCACCGCGTCGCTCGAGCTATGCTCTTCATCAACAATGGCGATTCTTTTGAAGATCTTGATCCCGATGACTTTGACGAATGGACCAAGGCCGGCCCCGTAGGCAAGTTGCATAATCTTGTGGTCTGGGTCCATCGATCAAATCAGGCTACAGCAATGCTGCGAAGGCTTCAGGAAGAGGATCCAGACAAGGCCTACCCAGGTACACTAGATGTAGTTCTCGATAACAGCACACGTTGGCTCTCACAGTACTACATGATTGAGCGTGCAATAACGCTCCGACAATATCTTGAAGAGTTGATCGACATCACTGTGCAATCGAGCAAGAAGCTCACCAGATCTCGATCGAAACCCACACAACGACGAAATTCAGCACCAAAATGTCTCGATGAAGGGAATCTGCTTACGGACCAGGACTGGGACGCTCTCGGCTGGCTTAAGAATATTCTTGCCATGTTTGACTCCTGTCTTTTACGGCTCGAAGGAGACGGCCAGGTCAGAGTTCGTAAAGGAGGGGTTGAGGCGCAGTACGGCATGATATGGCAAGTAGCTATTGCCTATGAGTTCCTCTTAACGACACTGGAGAAGGCGAAAATTGAAGCACAATGCCGACCAGAACCAAGTTACTATTCCACTTGTATCAACTCTGCCTGGCTCAAGTTAAATAAATATTACACAAAACTTGATGAGACCCCGATGTACTATGCTGCCACAGTCCTACACCCTGGCATACAGTGGGCCTTTTTGCAGAAGGCATATGGCGGAAGAGAGGAATGGCTTTGCAAGGCTCGTCATCTTGTCCAAACGCTATGGGAAGAGGAATATCGAGATCTGCCCATCCAGTGGCAACTGTGTGACAGTAGTCTTCCTTTGGCAGTGAGAGCTCGTGAATCCAATCCTTTTGACTCGTTTCAAGACGAATTGATACCTTATACTAGCTGTGAGGAAGAAGGGATCGCAGACGAATTCGAGAGGTGGCTACGTACAAAGCAGGATGTATATACAAAGCATGATAACCCACTCCAGTATTGGTCTGCTAAGCGGTTTGAATACCCTCGCGTAGCCAAGATGGCGATCGATATCCTGTCGATCCCCGCCATGGCCGCCGAATGTGAGAGAACTTTCTCGTCCGCAGGCAGCATGGTGTCTCCAAGGCGAACTCGTTTAGATTCGAGTACAGTTTCAGTTGCCCAAACGGTCAGATCATGGTTGAAGGCTGGATTGTTGGAAGGATACGACGGGTTGCTGAAGGACATGGGTGGTGGCCTGTCAGAGGGTTAGGGTTAGACTCCGAAGAAAATGTAGATAGATGACGTCTATCTACATCTACATGTAGCCTACATCTACCTATCTATCTTTCAGTTTATGACTAAGCATCTACATCTATCTATCGGAGCCGTCGGTAGATAGATGTAGATAGATTCCCCACACTGTGGAAGGATCGTTATCGCCAAAAATGGCTACATCCGACAGGTAACTGTTTGTGCTGGTGTATTTATTGCCCGTGTCGGAATCGTTGTCATTGTCGTCGAACAGAATGTAGTCCGTGTAGCCATGAAACCCCAGCGTCTTACTACCATGCTCTATTCTCGAACACTCCGCAGAGACCGCCTCCGCGTCGCCGAAGATGCAACCGTCATTCTTAATTTTTTCAAAACAAGAACCATAAAACGTAGAAAGATGTGTAGGCGCACTCTTATCCGGATATGAGTCCCAAATTTCGACTTCTGCAAAACTGAAAGAAAGTTCCAGTTCATTTCCTAATAGGATTTCCACCAGCTTTGAGTGCAGCTTGACCCATTGGACAGAGGACGGGAATATAATGAAGAGTTGGTACACAAAGAACGGAATTCTCTGTACGTCTTCTCCTAGCAATTCACTACCACATATCATAACCTCTGCCCACTTGTCGCCAACCCAGCAGTCTAGTTCAGGCTTCCAGCGCCTTGGAGGGACCCTCTTTGTGCTTCGGATGTGGCAGAAAACAGCCCTGCCCAGGTAATTTCCATAATTGCCTGTGACGACGTTCAACACACGGCCTATCATCATGAACGTGGAATGGCCGCTATACAGAGGCAGAACTTATGTTTTTAAAATTAGAGGAAGAAGGTTTCATAATGTCAGGTTCGTGCCCTCAAGTCTTCCTTAATTCAATGAGGCACCGGGTGCTTCTTCATCTAGGGGAGTCCAGATATTTGGCCGAAAGAAAGAACAAAAATGTATTAATAAAAACTACATATGAAACAAGATGTAAACTTTGGGGGTGCAATTCAATGTGTCTGTCTTATAAACCCCTTGCCCTTACGCAACCAGCTAGTGAACCCACCTCGTTAAACCGCTTCGTTGCACTACTCATCACCTGGGGCGTTGTCCCACTTGCTATCTTAAGACTAATAGCTCAACTTACTGGAGAAACTCCTGATGAAGAGTCCCGTAATAGATTTTTGGCCAGTCCGAAGCGTCGAGCCGTGCTTGCCGATCCCACTATGGAATCCACCTGGCCGAGACTCGTGTAAGGCGCCAAGCCGCTTGAATGGCGGCTGCGCCGCCTATCTCCAACCCCCGATACCAAGTTGATTCTGGATCTTTCTGTGGAGGCGTAGTGAGAAGATACAAGCCGCTGTCATAATGCCATAGAGTAAGTATGTAGACTCGTTCTTTCTTCTCTATCTTGATAGAAGGCAGCTCAGGTGTAACTGTAACGGGCTGAGCCCGATATGGCTCGGCTTGCACTCTCGCCTTCGGCCCCGGCCCCCGGCCGGGACCCATCCATAAGCGAGATTAACCACGTGTCGGGCTCAGGAGCTCAGGAGCTCCTCGAGCTCTCCTTTTCTTGTTCCCTTTTTCTTTCTTCTTTAGCGTTTAGATACTCGTAGTAGTCGCCTAGCTAGCTGTCAATATACTCACCTTGGACCGTTACAGTAACGGCCTGGGCCAGAGAATGGCTTGGCTGCGCTCTCGCCTCTATCAACAAGCTGCCAATGAAGAGCTCCTGAAGCTTTCCTCTCCTTATTATGTTTCTCCTCTTTCCTTTGCTTTAGATACTCGATTCCAGTCATCCTAGCTAGGTGTCAACACACTGCGTAGTCTTAGAGGTATAGTCAACTGCCTTTGGTTGATGGGAAAGACAATGGACATTGTTAAAAACGTGACATCCGCCCAATGCCCTCACGCAGTCAAGCTGCCAGACGTGGTGTGTTCTCTTCCTTCCGATCACTTAGTCCGTAGTGTGTCAGAGCACGGCCTTCGAGATCTGCTCGAAGTCTACCTAAGAGAGGCCTCCGTGGAAGCCCGTAAGTTATACGGCCAAACTTGATGCGCTCATTTTCCTAGAACCTATACTTACCGACACTGTTCCAATAGTTTTCTTTTCAGCGCAATTTGCGCTTCTTCCATGCCGTCATCTGGCTGGCTAACTTCGTCAAACCATGGATGATGTAGAGCCTGGGAAGTAGTAATTCGCTTTGCGGGGTCATACACGAAGATATTTTTGAGCAAATCCAGGAAATGGATGAAAATCTCAGACCTCGAGGGCATAACAGCCTATAGGGGAATAGTTATAAGATCGTCACTCTACGATTGGCAAGATAGTTGTCGGACCTACTTCAAGTTGTTTCATCGCTTTAATTGCGTCACAGACTCTGGTGTCGTGTCTGGATTAGGATAGTGTTAGATTCTCAGTGACTACAAAATATGAAGGCTGGCCAACCACCTGAATAAATTCAGGTGGTTGGGGAGTAACATAAAAAGGACCCCAATTCTTCAAGTTAAACAAAAAGAGGACAGACAACAATACACCACAATTTTTTATCTCCATAATAGTACCACCGTATTTCTGACAGATAGTCAAGATCGAAGGTTTTGAAAAATCCAAGCGCGTTAGCACAAAAGCGAACCCAAAGTAGATATGCCAATTGCGATGCTATAGTATTGAACCTAGAAAAGTCGCTAATATAGGCTGAGTACAGTCTTGGGGATGGGCAACAAGCAGAATCGTCAACGGAAATACTAAATGTAGGCTTCGATCTAATAAAGGCAATTGCTACACCGGCCTGACTCTTACACGGGCCTGACTTTTTACCGCTTCTGATTCGCCTAAACTTTCGTGACCCACTAGTACTTCTCCCCCAAAGGCGGTGTAGCCAGCTGCACTAACAGCTCCAAAATTACCATCGTTACAGGCCAGTCGCACACCGTGATCTCTCACTCTGGCGAATGTTCGCATTCCAGATCACAGCCTTGTATTGTGAGCCAACACCATCACCAAATCATGTAAAATGTGGTGATATGGTTATAAGATGACACTACGCAATAAACCCTGGTTAATTTATTGCTTCAAAACAATGTAACCTGCATCCTCTCCATCATCCTGGGCCAATTCCCGTTGACTCCTGGTCTTACGAATGTTTAGTTGCATACTTTGACCACTGTAGCGACAGTAGCGTAGACGTATCGTTTTCCCGGCTACGAAAACTTGAGAAAACCCATTTGCCTGTCTCCGGGTTGAGGTGCCAATTGGCTACTGAGCTTGGCAAGGGCCAACTTATTCCGGCTCGCTGCAGACGGTTGATTGTGAGCACCGTTGGTTTAAACTGTCGGGCAAAATCCACTGTAGGGGCTAGACCTCAGTGGACGCGCACTTCTCTAGAGCACTTTGGGCTGATCAGAATCGAAAGACCTGGCGGGAACGTTCATAAGAGAACTGGGAACCCAGGCGAATCTATGAGCGAAGGCTAGGATGGCCGAGCTTGCTTAAAAAGTCCTACCGTGGGGGTCATGGTAGGTGCGACTCGTCGTATAGTTGGGGAATGCAGAAGTTGCTGGGAACCGCTATATTGACAATAATAAATAATCAATGGCCGAGGCCAGCAGGGCCTCGGAAATCCAGGCTGAAGCAGGTTACGCGGTCGTTTTGCCACCTGGGTGGCAAAAAGCAGTCGTAATATTGCTGCCTTGGGGACAGCAGTATTTCAAAGGTATTAAAGATCTGGAGTTTTCTCGGTGGAAGAAGGAAGGGATTCAAGGGAAGACAGAGAACATGAGGGAACACATTTTTATGAATGAATATACAAGATTTGGCAACAGTGTAGGACAACATCCCTCAATGACTACAGCTAATAAACGCATAAAAGCGCGACATAAACTGCATCTTTAGAGATCTCACGATGAAGGCCAGCCAGCGCATGGCCAAGGTACTTACGGTGGAGAGGGCAGAATCCGAAGTATGTTAACAGGAAATCATGCGACCAACCAGAAGTGGTACAAGTCAGGGCCGTGTAAGAGTCAGGCCCGTGTAGCAATTGCCCTAATAAAATATGAATTGTCTGTTGGGTTTTCCTTGGTATCGCTGATACCCTTTGACTCGCAGGCGGGGCAATGGACACGCCAAAGGGAAGTTCGCGATGCATTCTTAACTACTCTGTAATTTGTATGTAAATCTAAGTAACCAACAAAAATTATGTATAAATTTTGGTCAAATTCGTGAATGTGCGATATGCAAGGTTCTCATTATAGTGCTAATCACACGGAGAATTTATACCCTATACAGAGTTAGCACTGATTGTCGGAAGCGTATATGGCCGGCATTACCAAAATATCCCTCAAGTTCATTCATTGCTGCGGCATACTTGGAATATGCCATAACTCTCTCGTGGAGATCTTCGGCGTCAGTCTTAAATCCCCCAGCTGCTTCCCTTTTTCTGTACGCTTTCACAGCTTTCGACGCTTCTCGAAATATTATTTTCCTCTCTTGAGTTGCCTTGGGGTTCCCACCAATCGAACGAGCTTTCCCAAGAATTGCAGCGATTTGGCGATAATTCTCCCAGAGTCTCAAAAAAACATTTTTCGAGTAGAAGCCGTTAAGGTATGTATCGTTCCGCAGATTGCCAATCTATATACCTTGAGCATTAGAAATGTCATATATAGGGCTGGAATCTAGACACATACCATGCCTACCGCTTTTCATGGCCAGGTTGTAAGATGGAGCGGGTGGCATTGTGGGCTGAGAGGATGTTGACTTGTTCATATTGGTGACGATACATACATACATATATATATGTATAATTATGTAGTTATCTATATTTACACAGGAAAGGGAAAGAAAGATAGATGTTAGCATAACGTAGGTGGGCCAACATAGCGAGTGGGCCACTCGCACTCACACCAAAAAGGCACTTTTTATATCCCTGCAAAAAATACTAATTATAACTAAAAATAGCTGCTTTTTTTTAATATAAAATATCTAATTACTAAAGTAGCTTAGTTTTGGAATTTCTAGTGTTTAAATTAGCTAATTCTAAAGTTATTTAGAAAAAACCTAAAAATGCATAGTGCGAATAAGAAATTTTAGACTTCTAAATAACCAGCTACCTTACGCACTAGAAAATCTATAATTAGATTTATATACTAGCTAAATACTCTATTTTAAATTTATAGCTATTTTTAGCCGTTATTACGGCTTTTACAGGGATATAAAAAGTCCCTTTTATATGGGATTTTTAGGTGGCCCACTCACTATGCTGGCCCACTCACTATGCACCTACGTTACATGGCAAGCTTAATTTATTTTTGTCGCCGCAATATTTTTATATTGGGAATTGCTACACGGGCATGACACTTGGCTACACAGGCATGGCTTTTACTACCCCTCATTCGCCCAAATTTTGCTGACCCATGCCTACTTTCTTGCAGAGGCGGTGTCGTGAGCTTCCTTATCAGCTCTAATTCAACGTATTCTTGTCTATTATTGCCGGGTCACGCACGATCTTAGAAGCAATTGCTCCCGCATTACTTAGGAAGCTTACGTTCTACATCACAATCGTATTCTACAGTATTAGTTAGTAACTGTTATGTATTATTATGCGCAAAAATAGCTTCCTGTCTCCACAGTCTTCATCATATGGTAGTATGGTGTCCTGGCATGTATGTCGTCCAAAAACTCCCATAAACTACCAAAACTTGACTTAAAAACTAGGACAATTCAAAAGCAAAGCTTTCATTGTTAATAATTCTTTTTCCGAGTCTAAACGAGAATTTTGGCGCTGCCGAAAATTAATCTCGTAGTGTTCCGCAGAGGAAGCTGCTTTTTGTGACGGTACAAGAGCACGAACAAGGTCATATGCGACTTGGATGGATTGATTGTTCACAAGGAGCAAAAGAGAACTCTTAAGGAGAGCTCTGACTGAAGGTATTTATACAAGAAAGTGAGACATTCATTAAACAGGCAGGTCACATGATTCCCTCACACTTTTGCGCAGGATAATACTATGCAGCTGCCTGTTCATTCCAACCTCAAGACTGTAGCTACTCGGGGCATTACATTACCGCTAAAATTTATTGAGAGTGTGAGGGAATCATGTAACCTGTCTGTTTAATGAATATCTCACTTTTTGAACATGGTGTAAATAGCTCTAATTAGTCAGAGTTCTCTTTAGGGGTTCTCTTTCCCTCCTTGTGAACAATCGCTTTGTCTACAGTACTTTGCAACACAGTACATACTGATACTGTATCAAGGGCGTCCCAGACACAGAGTCAGGATGGCCAGCTTAGCCGAGGATTCATTAGGTGAAACCCGGAACACCGCCACCATAAGAACACACAAGGACCACAGATGAGCAAGTTGCGGGGCTGATGAGGCAAAAGCATGGCTGCAAGAGACGTACAGAGATCCGGTGGCAAAGAGGCCGACTACAGCAATCTTTTGGCCAAACGGGAGCTTCATTCTCGAGACTTCATATATGGGGAGGGCCAGGATGATGAAATCCATCGACGAGTGGGAGACATCGGTGGCGAGGTAATAGGCACGCACATTGGTGAAACACGTGGCGCCTTGGATATTTTGCACCCAGAATGCCTGGATCGGCCTGCAGCGCAATAGGGTGAAGAAGGTGCGTATAGTGATCCAGATAGAACACAGCGTGATGAGAATCATGATGGGGACGCGGATGGAGGAGAATCGAAAGACGCGGAGGAAGAAGCACAGGACGGCTGTCTTGGCGCAAAAGATGGCCCAAGAGTACAAGAACTCGCTCGTCCACAGGACCAAGGTCGACTTTTCCGTGTAGTAGTCGATCAAGTCTTGGCTGTAAGAGCCGATGGGCTGGCCGAGCTTGAAGCACGTTGCCCCTGGCTGGTGTGAGCATCGCCACGAGCGCGAGCACGAGTTTCTTCGATTCAAACTTACACACTATGAGGACGGCTGTATAGCCAAGGGCAAAGATATTGGATGCCACAGTGAGCATGCAGGGCCAAATGCGGCTCCGACAGAAGCGGCAGTCAACTTACCAGGGCGGCCACGGCGAAGCAATCGTCGCGGCCCATGCCCATGCGCGTCATCCGCCTGGCCTTGAGGCGCAGGATGACGGCCGCGACGGACGCAGGCACGGGAATGAGAATGGCTGCCCAGACATTTGGAACCAAACTGGCCATACTGGGGATTGCCGGCGAGTCGCGACGACGGGAACCAGCAGCGCGGGCGGCTACGACGTTGACATGATGGAAATGCGTGGGGAAAAAAGAGGGGCGGCCGCGAGGGTGACATGCCGTCAAATACTAGCATCAAGGGCGGCATCGACTCTAGTCGAGACGTCAGACGACAGACTGGGGGCGCATTTGCATTGTCGTGTATCGCCGCCTTGGCCGCCTCGAGAGCGCCGCCCAGCGTCGCCGCCTCGACGCGTGATTGCGCCCGGCGGCTGCGAGCTGACGGGAGCTTGGCTGACATGGCCAGACTGTTGGACCGAGAGTGAAGCGTGCTGACGACAATGCCAGAGGCAGGGAGCGTGGCGTCTGGTGCAGCCGGCCGGGGAACGAGGTGCAAACCAGTCGACTATTTTGTGAGACGCGGTGGCTTCATGCGCGGATATTCAGCGTGGCTGCCCGCTCGGTGACCACGCTGACAATGGCAAGAATATATGTAGGCACATTCAGGAGCACAGGCCCAATACGACTGGAGGCATCGACGGCGGGATGTGGGCATTGGTGAATACTTGGCCAGGTCGACCGTCTCCCGGAACGTATTCCGTACCTGTACGCGAGCCAAATCTCACCTCCCGTCACCACCATGGACAAATTATACAAGGCGGCAAACAGCATCGATCCTCTGATTGACGAGCTGCGCCAAGCCTCGGCAACCAGACAAGATCGACTCGAATTTGACACGTCCCCGGCCGTGCTATTCCTGGAGAGATGGTGCGTATTGTCCAGCGCCCGACGGCCCCGGCGCCGTCTCGGTTGGTATTGAGCCAAGCCACCTCGCGCCTGGAACAATACATGATGGCCGTTGTGGGAAGACGGGGACTCTGCAGGACGCGGCGTTGCGCCATGTCATGGAGTCTCGACTCTCATCCCCCATTGTCAGGATGAGAGGACTGCCGTCCCATCTGTCATGCCCAGGGGGTTAACTTGCATCGGCCATTGTTTTGATGCTCCGACACATGTCGACTGGTATATTGTACATATACTACAGGTGGGACAAGGCTTGCAAGTTGGGAGCCAGAGCCACCCAGCAGACTCTGCTTGTGCCCCTTTGGACCATCGAGATGCCGGCCCATCATCATGTTGGCGTCGGATGCCGTGTCTTGATTGGTGCATGTGGCTTGCCTTTGCGGTCGGCTTGCCAGGCAGCGAGAATGCTCGACTTCGGCGGGCAGGCAAATGCTATGGCGGTGATCCGTGTGTTTTATTGGCACATTATCCGGCGTCATTTCCTATTCTTCCTCCGTCCCTGTGAAACATCCCAGTCTGCAAGCTTGTGCTGGCGTTATTGTCGACGCGAAGGGCTGGCACTATCAGAAGCTCTCGGACAGAAAGAGATGGTCTGTCCAGATGTCGGTTTTTGTAGCAATTCAACCCACGAGGTGGCTAGGGCCTTGGGCAAAATTGAACCATGGGCCATGACACAAGCTTGAGCCTCCCTGTGCCATCTGGCTGACGTGAGTGCCACGCCGGGGATGCTAATCGTGGTGGCGGCGGTCAGATCGGCAGGCAACAGCAACAGCAAGTGATGGATTGGCACACCAAACGAATCGCTCAGCAGCATCTCCTAGGAGGAACAAAGCCGACCAGACGTAACGAAGAGGTCACTGGTGGCAAATGGTGACAGGCTGACAGCCATCACCGAGCCAGACATCCGCGTGCAAACACATGGACGGTGCCAGGGGCTTGGATCAAATGAATCAAGAGCATGCCCGAAGAAGACGGGTGACATTTAGTTACTCAGACTTGGACTGGACAGGGTAGGAGCACCCGTTAGCACACGGAGCGCCTCCTGAACAATGGCAATTGTGTGGCAACCCGTTCCCCGACCGGTGCGACACATCAGAGACATTCCTGAAAGGAGCTCCAAAAAAAACTCGACGTGTAGACCCCAACTCTTTGAATCCATGCTGGCCCCCAGTTGCAGCCGGCGACACTGCACCGCCCGTCTTCTCCGACATCTTCGGCCCAGTCCCGGCCGCCCGCTCGATATCTCCGTGCCATGAGTACTCTGGCCAAGGAACCTTGCCTCCTGTGCCGACGGTCGTTCCAGTGCACGTCGTCATCGTCGTCGGGAGCATGCCATTCAGAGCACGCCGCTACCACCACCCGGGTTCGTCGGCAATACGCTCTCTTATTCAGAGCGTACCATTACCAATGCGGTTGACGAGCTGTCCGGTTCGGATTTTATTCAACCCATTTAGCAGTGACAGTACTGCTATTGTGGTGCTGTAACCTGTTGGTCGAATATCGCCGTCCTTTGGTACATGTAAAGTCTACTTTGGTAGCGTTCGAGGAAGCAGGTAGACCCTGGTGCTTCTTATTCGCCAGGACATTAATTGATTTTCCCTATTTCACCAGACTCCATGCCCACAAAATTCACCACTGTCTACTCTGTACGGACGCAACCATCCAGTGCTGCCCCGGATCGCCAATGTTCCGGGAATAACCTCACGGATTAGCTCGGTGGAGTTCCCCACTTATATGCCGCCGGTCGGACCTGCTCCCGGCCGGCCGGGCTAGACACATCCGTGCAAGTCCCCGGCTAAAAGTACCAGGGATGAATGGGGTGAATGACTTGTTCGTAGCAGAACCACGTGGCGCACTTCCTTGTTGATAGCTATAACGTCTAATCGCGCTTCTATGTCGCCTAAAATACAAAACCTTGTCATCGAGCCGTTTTAACGGCCATCCTGTCACCACGATGCAGAAACTGCTCGTCCTTTGTTCTGTACGCTGTTCGCATCACGGCCAGTGACGCCTTGGTACTATAGTCTACACGCTACAAGGGTCAAGCGGTCTGGGAAGGAGGTCATGGACTCCTTGCAACTCTAGTGAACATGGCAATAACAATCATAGCTGGCGGTGCAGCTCTGCAGCCAACCCTTTCCTTGCCACGTGCGGCTAAGAGCAGCCATCGGTATGACGGATGCCCAGCAACCGGCATCAGCGGGGATAAGTGGCCCGACCAATATCCATCATTGACAGGTATAAGTGAACAATGTCGGCCCAAGACGGAGGTTGATATGAATTTGCCACACCACGCTAGATGATACGATTTCCAGAGGCTTCCCATACGCAACTCGTAAGTTTTGTAAAACCAGAGTTGCGACGCAAACTGCCATCAGCTGCTTGTCATCATCGTCATGGTCCACAAGCCCGTCCGCAGACTCGCACAAAAGCAGCTTTATGCTGCTGAGTAGAGTATAGCGTTCCGCCAACCCGTTCAATACTCTCCAATGACACTGGACAAGCCAGTCCACATAGGACAATGGCCCATCAGGGTCCATCATTCCCAGACGTCTATAGACTCCCGCCCCCTCTTTAGCCCTAATGATCCAATATTCATACAGCGTCGTACGTCCTTACTCCGTTATTATACAAACTTCGCACCGCGCCGTCAATCAAACGAATAAATTGGTCCTCTTCCATCTCGACCGCATCGAATTGCCACTGCCCATCTCCAGAGGCATCCCCATGCATCTTGACATGGGTACGGTGATACTGGTGGCCCAGTAGCTGCGCTAGATTCCGGAAGCCCATGTGCGCAAAGTCGCGGGGTAGAATCTCCACGACAGCCGATCCCGGCGGCAAGAACATGGTGTGCGTGAGACCAGCCCCATGCACACCTATGAGAAGGTCCGTCTCGCGGACAATTCGTAGCTGTTCAGCAAAAGAAAAACCGGCAAAGTCGACAATTTCTATATTCAAGTGAGGAACAGCCCTTTTAGCCGACTCAATGAGCTCCGTCTCGTTGATCAGTTTCCGGGTATTCGTCCGGCGGATAAACTTGGCAACGACCTCTGCCTTCCTCCGCGGAGGCGTGTGTACGTCGTAGAGATGCAAAACGCGCGAAACAAAGGCCTTGACTAGTGCGGATTCCCGGCAGTCAAGCTTGACCCAATCGCCCTGCCAGAGTGTATTGCTCCCGCCGGAAAAGGGTATGATAATGTCGGTGGCGGGTTCCGAGCCGTTGAGTTGGTGGATGCGCCGAATGGGCATTTTAGCGAAAAGCCTCCACATGTCGACAAAGGGGCCGTCTTCGTAGTCGTCCAGGAATATGACCTGCGTTGACGATGTCGCGGCAGGTGACAGATAGGGCTGCTGCGAGGTCGGATCCACGCTGATTTGCAGTATGTCGAGAGTCCACGAGAGGCTTAGCAGCTCCATCAGGACGTGCCATAGATTGCCGGGCCCTTCTCTCTTTACCAGGATGCTTGTTGTGCGGGATCTCTGGATGCGAGAATTGGCATCGAGGAGCACGGCCTCGTTGAAGACTTGCCCGGGTCCGGTGTCGTACCAATATTGCGTCAGGTTGTCTGGGATTCGCGGCGTGTCGTTTTGAATTTCTTCTGGAGACAAGTCTCGCAGCCGGCATCCGAGTCGAAACTTAGACTCGCCGGCGTCATATGTGGCGCCTTGTCCATGACACATGGCATCACGTCGCTCCTCGGTGGTTGTCGACCAGAAACAAGAGAAGCTCGGGGAGCTCGGAGTGCAGTAGGAGACGGAGGATGCGCGAACATTTTCGAGAAACTTGATACCAAAGCGTTCTTGGCACCACTGACTATCGGAGGGCTTTGGTGTATATTCCAATGGCAAGTCGAGGCTCGGGCGTGGAATTTGGGGTTTGTGCGCTTTTGGACTCTCTACAGGCTGCCATGTCGGAAGGAAAGCGCGAGATGACAGAGGGCCGTGTTGGTATAGTATCGCCAAGATGAACAGTGCTACTATTGCCAAAGTAAGCACTCGAAAGCGTCGAGAGGGAACAGGAAGCATGATAGGGGTATACACACGACCGCGCCGAAAAGGCTCACCCCATGGCTTCGTCGACGATTCAACGTGGGTTGGACACGGAAACTTGCTGCTTTATGGCAGCCATTGCGCTGGCCAGCCGCTCTCTAACCGAGCACTGTTGGCCAATCGGAACGAAGTCGTTTAGAAAAAAAAAAGGCGAAATGAAAGAAATGAAAACTACCCGCCCGAGTCTGTACTCGGTACGGAATGGGCTGAGTGGTCTGGTTCCACTCAGCATGCACGGAGCCGGATTCCCGAGGGCGACAAGGCGAGTTTACAGCCCATGGGCCATGTGGCGCTGCCTTTTTTGTCTCATCATATTACCGTGTCAAAATTGTGGTGGGTTGGTAGCGCAGTGATGAACACTCTGCGCCCATGGCGTGGAGACGCAAATATGCACGATGATCCCGACTCGGCCAGTCTCAGCCCATCTCACCCGTGTCTCCGGCCTATAGGATCAACTGCCTCGACCAGGGGGTTGTTTCCGCGGCTAGCAATATGACAGATCCTCCCGGGCCACTCAAAGGGGCCGGTATTCTACTCCGTACTACATAAGATGGGAAGAAAAAAGCTGTTGGGTTGCACAAGACACATCAAAGTCGGCGGCAAGATGCGTCGGCGACTGCAAGTCCAAAGCCTGGCCGAGGAATCTCATTTCCCGTCCCACTCACTGCTGGCCTGTAAAAAGTCGTTATTTTGTGACTCTGTACTCCGCAGCACACTGTGCAACTCCGTATTGTTTGATCGTGTAGCTCACGTTCTGGTTAGCGCGCCATGGGTATCGAGGCAACCCAAGTCTGGTTGGATGCTGTAGACGTGCTCGCACCAATTCGGTTCTTCACAGGTACATGAGAATCCTTCTTGTTGCCGGTTGAATCTCACTCTCCCCGCCTTCTTCTGTACTTGAATTGTCATGTCTTCTCCCAGCCGTTACGCAGTGTAGTCTGATATAGTCTTTGCCCCACGAATTCTACAGGACCGCAAACGCCAGGAATCTGGCATACGATGATGCCATTCTTTGCTTCAAAGCTGCTGCTTGAGACATCATGGACTTTGCTGCTTGCCATCTTCCTGGCCGCCGGCGTAGTCGCGCAAAACTGTGTGCCGCCGCCAATAGCGCTTCCTATCAAAAACTTCACTTTGTCGACGGGCAAGACTCAGCGCGGCGTGTTCCTCGCTGTTGCTGAGCCCGAACAGAGCTTTGCCTTTTTGCCCTATTAGTAAGAGTCTCTTTTCTTCTGTTTCGTGCTGCCTTTCTTGACCAGAAACAAATCTTTTGATTTTTACTCATTTACTTTTCCTCGTCTTATCCTCTCTCGTGAGTCGTGAGTTTGGGTGACAACTCAGAAACTAACCCTAGAATCTTGACAAGGCGAGTCAACAACACATTCCTGTACGGCCCCGCTTGTGATTCCTTGAATCTCACCTGGGAAGGGGACTCATGTGTGACCTTTCGAGGAGGCGTCTACAAGCCAGCCGATTCAACTACCAAAGGCCCGCCGCCATCAAGCCTCAGGCCACCCATGGAGCCGTGGAGCTCCAAGACGTACAAGTTCTTCTCGGACAAATTCAACGTGGCTAGCAACGTGAGCTTGGACAACTCTGTCTTTGCCAATCCAGTCGATTACACAGGGTGGGATTTGCAGGGCTACGACCCTTTGAACATGATTGGCATGGACAGGGGCTCAACTTTCATGTCCGCGTTACGAAGCACCGGGCGTATTGCGTCTTCAGCATTTGGATTTTGGTGGGGACTTGACGGCGTTGAAGACAATGACCAACAACAGGGCTCATTTGTCTTAGGAGACTATGACAAAGCCAAGACGTACGGCGACGGCACTACGATGCTTCACCACCCCGACTGCCCGACGAGCATGATGGTCACCATCCAAGACATTACGCTGAACCTGTCAAACGGCACCGACGCATCCATCTTCTCCAAAGAAAACGGTGGCACGGCCTTGCTGGCCTGTGTTGTGCCACAGCGGGCAACTCTCATGGACATGCCTCGATCTCCCTACTTTGACAATCTGCTGAGTATCATTGGTAACAGCAAGGCTGGTAGATCCACAGGCATTGACTGGTGGACCGTCATCATGGACCCTTCACTCGGCATGTAAGTTGCAATTCCTTGCTCTGACAGCCACAAACCTCGCTTCCCTTATCTTCTCACGCCGTGGCCGCTTCCTTCTACGTCGCACACCGAGTTTCTTTCTGTACAGCGGTGATACTGACAGCTCTAGTTACAACGGAGGCATTACGTTCAAGCTTGGTGGCGGCATCAGTATCAAAATACCAAACCACCAGCTCGTGGTCCCCGAGAGGAAAATAGACAAGGATAGCAATGTGTATGCGAATGCCCCGAGGCCCGTCATCCGCATCAACTCTCTGCAGAATACAACTGCCAACGTGCTGCCCATCTTGGGGCGCTATTTCCTCACCGGAGCGTACCTGATGGGCAACTCTGGCGCCGGCAAATTCACCATCTGGCAGGCGAATCCAACCACGGATCAGAGTCTAGCCGCAGTCAACGATGGCAACGAGGTCTTTGATCCCAGCAAAACGTGTGCTATCACGCCTACGGCATCATTGAGCCCAAACGGTCCCGCCGCCGGAACAGACAAGGCATCTGTAACGGTACAAGCTGAGTATATTGACAACTAGCTGGGCGACTACTACGAGTATCTAAACGCTAAAGAAGAAAGGAAAAGAGAACAAGAAAAGGAGAGCTCGAGGAGCTCTTGAGCTCCTGAGCCCGACACGTGGTTAATCTCGCTTATGGATGGGTCCCGGCCGGGGGCCGGGGCCGAAGGCGAGAGTGCAAGCCGAGCCATATGGGGCTCAGCCCGTTACAGCATCTGGGAGCAGTGGCAACTCTACGCTCTCGTCCGGTGCAGTAGCAGGCATAGTTGTTGGTGCTGCTGTGGCGGCGTTGGCCTGTGCCGCGTCCATCTGGCTGTTTATTGCTAGAATACATCAGTTGGGTGCGCCCAGCTCCGCCGAGTTCCGTGGCTAGCTTCGTGCCGCTCGATGAAGGCATTGTTGGCGAAGCACTTTATCCTACCTAACCTGATCTGGGTGTTAAAGGGCGGACGAAACCGCGTCATTTATAGCTCCCTTCAAGGCAGCCTGTCTCAATGCATGGAAAGTGCCGTGTTGAAGGCGCAATCTCGGCGCAATCTCGGTGCGCTACTGATGCTGCTGATGCTGCTGATGCTGCTGTAGAAGTGTTTTTGTTGTAGAACTAAACAGGGGCTGGCAAATATGTACTTGCAACAGACAGTAGCGCAAGTGGTGATAACTACCCTGTGATTTTCATCACCATCGGCCTTGGCGGCGTTTAAGTATGAAGCAACGAATGCGTGATATACGACTCGCACACACGCGCACACACACATGTGCCAACCGCGCTTATTATAATAACATCCACAGGTTCAAACAATTCCCGCGTGCGTTGAAATTGAGACACTCCTGTTTTTATGGGAGGAGCACTCTACACACTCTCCCGTACATGCAAATCTGAGATGTTGCAGTTTCGACTGGAGGAAGTCAGGGAAAGTGGTTGGCTGGCAGTCTTAGACGCATGGTGCGCAAACTTCTGCACATTCGGCTTGATCAATTGCGTTGGCGTCTTCCAAGAGTACTATCTTTCTGGGCCCTTAAGTCACTACTCTAGCTCCGCCGTCAGCTGGATCACGTCGACCCAGGTATTCCTCACAATATTCTGTGGCGCGGCGGCATGTTCAAGAATCTCCCTGAAGCAAAGGTGCGCTTCCTTTACATACTAACAAACGCCAAAGGTCGGCCATCTATCTTCTTGATAATTACGGACCGGATTAGTTGCTGCGCGGGGGGTCTTTCCTTTACATTGGCGGACATGTCCTCGTGTCATTTGCGGACAAATACTACCAACTATTCCTCGTGCAAGGCCTGCTGGTCTCGGTCGGGCCCAGCGCAGTATTTCACTCAAGCACGGCTGCTGTTTTGCGTGCATTTTCTGCGCGGCCGAGGCGACAAGCACTGGCTGTTGGGGTCATGGCACCAGACTTGCAAACAAATAAATCAAATCAAATTGACCCTTGGATTTGATTTGATTCAAGTTTCCCAACCCCGGATTTGATTTAATTTGATTTGACTTCATCCCAATTTGATTTATTTGACTTGAATTTGAATGTCTGCGGGTCCACTTTACTCCCCGCGCGAGCCAATGATATTAGTTTTCAGGCGACGGTGGGCGACCTCTGAAGTCCGGCGACTGCTACTTGGCCGCCTCGCCCTGAGACCATCTGTCTCTGCAGGACAGACTGTAAGAATGCCTCGAAGACATCGCCAGCACACGAAAAGGGATCAAACTCCATCGGTGATAGGCGTGGAAACTGGCGTCCTTGGGATGAGCTGATGGTTGCAGCCCGTTGTCAGACAAGCCTGGAATGGCGCCAGTCGGTACTCGCAGTAAAGGTCTATGACAGATTAGCCCTGCCAATATCACAATTGTATTTAATTTGCCTGCTACTAGGTAAGAGCGCTCCAAAACCTACATTATGGATTGCCGCGTTAACTTTGCGCTGCGATGCGGGATAAAAACACGCCCACCAATATTTGTCAGGTAAAGCGTTGCAGAAAAAGCAACGTTTGTGGCATGGCCCCCTGGAGTTGGGGTCTAGAGTGCGCTGTGAACCAGGAAGAGGGGCTACCCTAAGGAGTTGGGAATTGATAGAGCGGCATGACACTTTTGATACAGAGGCATGACCTTACAGAGGTATGAATTTGATAGCGTCTGATTCGTTCAAATCTTCTCTGTTAACCCACCTGAGTTTCTGCCGCCTCCATAACACGACCTCATTAATTCCCACTCATTATAGGTAACGCGTTGGACGCAGTGATCATCGATCTCACAATTATCTGACACTTAGATATGCAGTGTCACGGGCTGTGTGTAAGGTGCGTAAGTTTAATTGACTTCGACTAGGCTGCCATGCAGTAACCATACGGACGCGTGATCGAGGCTTGGCTCAAGCTTGTTGTTCTCCTTTCTTCCTTAGCTTTCGACAGATACACATATAACGCGAAAGCACCTGCTTATCAAAAAAAAAAAAAAAAAAAAAAAAAAAATCTCCAGTCAAGTCCTTTATGCTAAGTAGCGGCATAAGGTTGTGGCCTAGACGCGAGCTTCTTAAATTATATAAGATCTGTTGCGTCCGCGATTGTGCGTAGTTTGTCTGTAACAGGCCAGGTCATGGTGATTTAGGAGCTGTTAAGGAACCTGGCTACACCGCCTTTGCTACAAAGTACATGCTGGTCGAGAAAATTTGGGCGAATCAGAAGCTGCAAAAAGTCATGCCTCTGTAAGGTCATGCCTCTGTATCAAAAGTGTCATGCCGCTCTATCAATTCCCAAGGAGTTATTCAAATGACTATTCAAATATCCAAATAAATCGAGCCCTCAGATTTGATTTGATTCAAGTAATTTAAGGTCAGATCTGAGTTGAATAAATTTGGATTTATTTGATTTGATTTGAATAAATTTGAATGCCATTTATTTGTTTGCAAGTCTGCATGGCACATCATCTGGGATAACACCCAGTTGGCGGCTTGCAATTTTTTGGTCAGGAGAGCAGGTATTGACTAAATTTAAGATGGCAACTGGGAGCCCCGATGCGAACGGGAGACCTATTATCATCAACATTGATAGACCGTCTCAGCTATTTTGGATTGGCCCTAATCACAACTCCAGAATAGTTAACTCTACAGTGATAATGGCTATCACAGGCAAAAGGGCACTACCCCCTTCGTGCATACGGGTATGGAGCCCCTGTAAAATGGCTGGTGACCCAAATACGTTGAAGCGTGAAGCGATGGGCGGGGCTCCTTTTATTTCAACCAGTTTATTCGCAACGCCACCCAAATAACCCCTTTCACGACTTAAATTAGTTTTCTTTTCTGGTCTTTTCTTTTCCCCCTCACGGCCCTTCAATCTGATCTCGGACTGTCCCGGAGGCTGGCAAATGCATGACAAGCAATGCATGACATGCATTGCAGGCAACATTAGAATGGACATCAGGAATCCCGAGACAAAATTTAAACCTGACGTACAATCAAGCGCTTTCCCTCTAAGCCTAACTGAGGCGTTAAGCTACAACTACCGCTATCCGGAAGCTTTTGATAACTCGAGCTTCGTGTTCTTGCCTTCTGAGCTCGGAGAAACTGATCGGGGCGAGGCGGTCATCATGGGGGCTCTCTTGTGCCAGTGGGGCCAAAGTCTCAATGTTGAGAGGATCTTTTGTAGCTGGGAGGAGGCGAAGGAACTGATAGCAACATACGGTGGGAGACTATTTGTGTCGGGGTATGGATGTTAACAATGATGAGGAAATCAGAGCAATATATTTTCACACCATGGCACGATATGTAAATTTGTATTGCACTTTGAGAATACGTATTAATAAATATTAATATTTATTTAACAATAGTTATGTTGCTTCCACCGCCGTCTTGGGCGCCGGAGCCAGCAGCCTGAGAGAGTAGCCTCAACCAGCGGCTGAAACAGACCTCACGTGAGGAGACCTCAACACCAATTCAGGCGTGCTTTATCCATAGCTAGATGAATTCAACACAAGCAAGAGCAACATCATGATCACCAGCGCGTAGCCGTTTGTGCCTGTGATAATTATCACGCCGATAGAAGCCTTGCGCTTCCAGCAAGATAGAAGATAGAGAATCTGAGCCTTAAGTTTGAGGGGCCAGCCCCCGGTAAAAGCTCACGGCACAACACTGCTCGCGTGGCCGCCATCTCAAATTCAGTCAAAAGTCTATCTGTTTCCTCATTCACGGTCTCTCGCCATACTATTAATATTTCTAAGTTTCGGGTGTCAGACATCATTTAGCCTTCGGCTGACATGACTAGTTATGCTGATTAGAACATGTTCAACACATTCTGCCACACACCGGGGGGTTGCATGTTGGCTAGAGCATCACGCAACATGTGGCTTTGGCCTTATTGTGACTCTATGTAGACACTGCTCTGGAAGTTCTGTAGGAGGTCTCCGAGCTACTTTTAGTGCGTCCTGTCGCCAACATCATCACCCCGTGTTATCACTTCTAGTGCGACGAACCCTGCTGTGCGAGGTCTGGCGATCCGGTGCAGGTGCGGCTACGCATCGTAGTAGTATCGTACGCGTCGCTTGTTACCAAATGCAAGTCCCGTGCGCCCACATCTAGGATTAGCAACGGGTGTCGATTTTCCTACCAAGATATCTAGGTGTCATTATTATTCAACTGGCTGAGCCCGATGGTGGCTCGGTTTGCACTCTCGCCTGCTTGATCTTCTAGCTCCTTCTTCGGCGTTTTCTCCAGGTCCCTTTTTCCTCCTTCACACTAACCGTTTTATCGGTTGCCGTAGCCGAAAATTGGCTGTTGACCATTTTCAATAGCAATCCTGCCGCACCTTGAAAGATGGGTGGCAGCATGGTTGGTAATTCGTCGCCAGAATCCTTCCTGGTTTGGGACCTTGTTGTCCTTTTCGGCCTGTCCTCCTTCTCATCGGTGGCTACAAAGAGACGAAAAATCTTTTCCTGGTTTGCAAGGACGGCAGAGATCTTGTCCTGGGCCGTGTCAAGAGAAGCGTACATCTCGTCCTTGGCGGTCGATTTTTGTAGTTCTTTCAGAATGGCTTCATGCAAGAGCTGCGTTTTTTTCTCATTTTGCTCAACTCTCTCCGCCAACCCGCGCAAAAGGTGTTCTTGGTCTGTTCGCCATTGGCGTACTTCCTCTTTCAAAACTTGCACATTATGCTGTGCCTGCTGCTGCATCTCCGCAGCCTGGCCTTCCTCACGAGTATGCCTTATCTGTGCCGACAAGCCATCCCGGCAGCTCTCCAAACTCCCAGAGATTGACTCGAAGCTCGAAGCAATGACACTCTGAGTGTCCTGGATCCCCTGGCTAAGCAAAGTGTTTTTCGCCTCAATCATATCCGCCAACTGTTTTACCCATTGTACCAAGGCATTACGGACAACATCCTCGAGCTCTGATACCTTTGTCTGTCGCCATTGTTCATACAGTGCGTTTGGATTTGGTTGCACTTGTTGTACATAGTACTGATGGGCAGCATGTGGTGTGGTGTAGAACGGCTGCGGCCCGCCTGGAAGACTGTGCCTATGCTCTGGACGATTCATAGTGTTCGTAAAAAAGAAGTTGGAGTTGTGGGAGTAAGTATTATACCGTGCTCTGACAACAGGTCTCTAGGGCAAGTAGTGTCTGACTTTCTTATACAATTGCACCTCAGCAGGTTTACTTAACTGTACGTAAGCACCACTCCGAATCTGGAGTTCAGTTCTAGGTTGTAAATGTACCTCCAGAAGGCCACACTGACCCGCCCTGGGAACTATGTCGTGGATCCAGCGCACTTGCGCTTTCGCATGGCCGCCACTACATGTCCCCACTCGTTCGGCGTCTTCCCCTTCCAGGCACACAAGTCTGGGCTGAACCCATAGCATCTCCACTTTGGGAAAGATGGCGTTCCACTATACACAAAAATCCATGCCATCTCCACCCCGAGAAAGGTGGCGTTCCATGACGATACACAAAAATCCCTGCCGTCTCCACCCCGGAAAAGATGGCGTTCCACGACGATACACAAAAATCCCTGCCATCTCCACTTTGAGAAAGGTGGCGTTCCACGACTATACACAAAAATCCATGCCATCTCCACTTTGGGAAAGATGGCGTTCCATGATTCTGCCCAAATCTGGCGTTTTGACCCACTATGTTGTGCAATCCCGAGATGATATAGAGACGGGCCCCATCACCCGGCTGCCCCTCCGCTCCGCCGTCCGGAAGTCATGCCGCCGATTCCTGCGACCTGACGCTGCGGCCATTGGTCAGCCAGGTGCTCGTTACACATCACCCCAACACCTGATCCGTATCTTTACACAATTACACACCATCGTATTCGAGAGGCAGTAATAGGTCCGCCACACATCAGCACCAGAAGAACTGCGTAGACAAAATCAACACCCAAACATGTCACCCAGACTGCCGCTGTCTGTCTTGTCAGGACTTGACTCGGCCCCGCTTTGCTTCCCTGAAACGGTTGGTTCAAGGTAGCCAGTTCCATCGGGGACGAAGGCAAAAGTCCAAATGAGGCTGGCTTCCGCGTTTCACTCAAGAGTGCCCAAGGCTTTGCACGACGATTCGACGGATTGCGGAGAGGTCTTAGCATCATAGGGAAAAGGACATAAAGGTACAGCCAGCCGATGAGGACGATACTCCAAGATCACAAAACACACGCTATCACTGTATGTATTACACACCTTGGTCCCGTAAATATTAACGTACAATAAGAGGCCAAATTTATTACGCGAGTCTTTTGTTCGACATGGAAGACCCATTCCCTGTGAGTTGAGAGCGTTCTAACTCACCCTTGAGTCGACGAATGCTCATGCATTAGGTCCAGGCACTGTCATGGCCGTACGGCACACCGACTTGTTACGCCTGCAATCAACTGTTGCCAGCCAGCCTGCGGCTACAGCATTCGTTTGACATGGGAAACTATGGCCATGTGCCATCCTCACCGCATGCGTCGCCGACTTCCAGTTTCCCTGCCCCTCCAACACCAGTGGGCGGAACACTCGAGGCTCCGGTATGCTTTCCAGACATTTCATACATGTTTGACAGTCCCTTAAGTCTTCTGCCACCAAAATCACCAGTATATTCGCCTGCGGAGTGCCCTTCATTAAACTGGGCCATCGGCAATGGATGGAGTCAGAATCAGTTACAGCAAGTACTGCCATCTCCACCTCCAACGCCACTTCTGCTACCATCTACCGACTGTGCAAGCAAAGCCCTGGTGGTATCTCCTTCTTCGGCACTGATTACGTCGCCCGCGTCTGATGGCGTCACGAGCGTGTCGCCATCGCCGTTCGGCTGCCAACCCGAGCAAACATCTCCTCAGACGCCCTTCCCACCAACTGGCGCTTCTAGGCCGGCCCACGGTAATGGGCAGCTGATTCTCCGTGATATGAGGCAAACGGAAGAGGGAAATGAATTGCACACTAGACTTCGTGGCATGGGCTTATCTTCATCGGAAATACGGATTGTATGGAAACGGTTGCATGAGGTACCGTGGGCTGAAATAGCGGAGGCGGAAAGCGCAATTGGGGACCTAGTCACACCCGGGACTCTCAGCATGAGACTTGTGAGGCTGAAGGACCGCCATCCATATCTGAAAGAGCTGTTCCCCCCAAGAATCCGGGCAGCACACAGGCGCGTCAGGTCTCCCGATAACGGCACGTTACCCAGTCATGAAAGAAGGAGGCGAGGAAAGCATCGTGATCAGGCTCAAGACATGATTCATGTCCATATAGCTTCGCAATAAATATTTACTATCATGAGTCTACTATCATGACAGGGGTGGGCAGTCACGCAGAATGGAAATGAATAGAGAGCACGTGTAACGGCTATTGGCAAAGGAAATTTGGTCATGATTAGCTTATTCGCTTAGTTACTATGATGTTGTAAATAAATGGCGTCGGAGTAAACCTGCTGCCAGCGCAGTGGGCAGATGTTGACAGCCCATTTCGTTGGAGCCGTCATCCAGTTGCCGAACGATTTGCGGCTGGCAATACAAAACCAGTGCCAATCAGAACCCAGGAAACCTATTGATCCCTGTTTGCACCAAACCCCTCATTATTCGAGGAAACTTAAGAACTAATGTATAATATAAAGCCTTCGGCTGAACAAAGCCCCCTAGCTTTGATGTCATGTTCTACAATTGATCGTCATATTTACACAGCCCAACCACGAATGAACCACGTCAGACCTGTGCCCAGCCAGCCCCGCGGGCCGATAAAAGAACAAGGTCTTCACAATATCGATCAAATTAAAAAGTTTTTGACAACCTCATAAATACAGTACTTATTTACACGCTGCTTAATACATACTAATGAAACCACATGCAGGACTGGACAATACACCAGTCGAATTGTTGTTTTGCATATTCAAAGACTTGTCACTCGCACAACTTGACGTCCTGGAACAGGCTTGTGTCCGTCACCCGTTGCTCCATATCATTCGCCATTATTTTCATCGCCGCGTGGTAAACACATGCACTAATCCTCTACCGGAGCTAGCGCAAATCGGACGAGTCAAGGAAATTGAATACCTGGCTTCACACTCGGACCTTGATGTGAATGTTAGGGACATCGTAGGCCAAACTCCACTGCACATCGCGGCGAAAACAGGACACGTGGCTGTGGTGCGAGCACTTTTACGATTTCCAGGTGTTGTTGTTGACCGCAGGGATGATGATGGAGGATCTGCGCTGGTGTTTGCAGCTCAGCATGGTCACATTGGCGTAACAGAGCTGCTGCTCCAGCACGGCGCTGAGATAGATGGCCGGACTCACCGTGGCGAGACGGCTTTCCTCTGGGCGGCAAGAAACGGGCGCAAGAATGTTGTCAGCCTCCTGATATCTGAGATGGCCGATCCTCTCATCATGGATGCCGAAGGCTGGAGTGGCTTGGACTGGGCTATCATGGACGGCCAGGACGACGTCGTTGAAATGTTGCTTCGCCATCACGGCCACTTTCAAGAATCCTCGGTCCGACAAAACGAAGTGCTGTTACTTGCCGCCGAGTCAGGCAACGACTCGGCAGTCCGTATGATGTTGGCGGCTGGGGCAGACGTGGATTGTAGAGACGGCCAGCAAAGCACACCGTTACACTGGGCCGTGTCGTTTGGACATCGGTCTACCGCAGAGCTCCTTCTCGACGGCGGGGCAGATGCCAACTCGAGGGACAAGTATGGCAATACACCTCTGCACTGGGCAATTAGTTATCCAACCATCATGAAGCCCCTCTTGGACAGGGGCGTTGAGGTAGACATCCAAAACATGAACGGAAAAACAAGTCTCATGTGGAGCGTATTGGCAGAGCAGAGGGAGACCACCCAGATGTTGTTGGGCCGAGGCGCGGCCACCGTGAATGTCCGGGACGAGAATGGCTGCACAGCGTTGCATGGCGCTGCGGCAAAAGGCTGCAATTCCATAATAATCTGTCTTCTGGACAAAGGAGCAGATGTGACGGCGACGGACAAGGACGGATGGACACCACTTGATGTCGCGACAATCAATGGACACGTGGCGGCCATGGCCCTGCTGCAAGGCAAGGGCAAGCCAGCGGAGGGTATTGCGGCGGCACGCTTGGCATTGAAAATGATCCGGAATGAGGACACAGCGCACATCATGAGGGAGATGGCGCAACGCAAATTGACCGGGAGCGATGGCGTGAGTGGTTTGAGGTCGGCGGTGAACTGCAAACACGCCCATCGACTGTTGGCTCTGCTTGGCACTGGCGTGGACATTGACGAGTTAGACCCAGTGGGAGGAGCGACTGCACTGACACTTGCGGCCTGGTTTAACGAAGAGAAAATAGCAAAATTGCTCCTCGAAAACGGGGCTGCCGTAGACGCGATGGATAGCGACGGCCGCACCGCTCTGCACGTGGCTGTCGAGGGTGGTTATTGTGACCTGGTAGCCTTGCTTCTTCAGAACGGTGCAAACGTTGAGGCCAGGTTTTGTGGGTGGACGCCACTGTTACTCGCGGCAAAACGGTTATGGGACGACGAGGCCGGGCTATGGATGGTGGAATGCCTATCTGTGCGGGTAGTGGGGGCCAATCTCGACGCGAGGGATTACTTTGGCCGCGCAGTACAGCACTGGTGCGCTGCGTATGGCAGATCACGAGTTCTCACCAACCTCACGCGCCTCGGCGCAGACCTCGATGCCAGGGATCATTGCGGCCAGGCGGCGCTGCACATAGCCATTGGAGCGTCCCATGTGGACACCGTGCAAGCGCTGTTACAACAAGGCGTAGCCCTGGACGGCCGGACCTGTGATGGGCTGACACCGGCCCACGTCGCAGCCTACACTGGCCAGCTCAACGTTTTGACGCTCTTGGGACATGCCTGTAGGTGCATACGCGATCACCGTGGAACCGACAACCGTGGAACCGACAAGACTCATCATCATCTAGGAGCCAGGCTTCGGCTAGACGCAAGAGACGTGGATGGGTACACTCCGCTTACTCTTGCCCTTCTCACTGGCAATCTACATGTGGCGCAATTCCTTCGCCAGCTCCCCGGAGGCGGCGAGGGCGACTTGCAATTCCGCAGCAGCACCACATATCATGAAATTGCCACACGCTGCCCTCCCTCCCTCCAACTGCCCACAGAAGACGAAGACATAGATGTGAGCCACGCCAGGGAAGGCTCATGCCCGCGGAGGCCTTTGTTCGGCGTTCATGTCCGTGAGTGGCTGCGAGATCAACACAAGTTGGTGGGATTAGAGACTGAAGAAGTCTAGATATGTCCTCCGCTTCATCAAGCGGCATGTAAGCTCTCAAGAGTACGTCGACCACGCAAGGACTCTATTTCTTGCTCTCTCCCTTTCTGTCTCTCTCTCTCTCTCTCAAAAAAATTTTTTACCTCCACCTTGTCCTCACCATTGGAACGAGAGCAGTTTTTGGCGCAAACACCATTACTGCAGCGTGACAAATTCGACCCCTTTCGGGTGGCGCATATGGTGTATATCCAGCCAACTACGCATCCTCCGCATCCCCATGAATTCTTTTCCCACAGGAGCTACCAGGTTAAGGGTGTCAATGTAGTAACCACATGTATGTATATTTACTATGCTCATTTGGCAAACAGACCAGAATTCTAAGCATGAGGAAATGTGCATTGGTCTCCTCGGCAGTGATGGTGCGAGCCATGCCCCTGGCAGCACAACACGCCAGCCTACCGTTCCTTAGACAAAACGGCGATCATATGTTTTAAAGATGGCATCAAGCGTAGCGTCCCTGTCCTGTCCTTCTATCCAGACATCGCCTCGGTACGGTCTGCCCGGGCAGGGATCTTCTACAGACCGCAATATTTCAGAGATCTTTGCCGTAAAGCTTTCGCTCCATTTCCTCTCTTTCGCGTCATCATCCCAGTGTAGCTCAAAGCGAGCTAACGCTTCGCCGAGTGGCATGGCACACTGGTCCTGCAGCTCGTTCATACGACCACCGCCTAGGATAACAAGAGCGTACATCCTCTCCCTCGCTGGGTGGCGGCTCGGGACCTCCTCGAATGCATGGTACAAATCATTAAACATGTCCTCGCAATTAGGTCTCACCCAGTAAGAGATGGAGGTGAAGTACGACCTGTCCATCTCGCGCTTGGTTGAACTTTCAGTCCAATAGTCCAGCGGGTTGTTGTGCAAGTCCTCTTGAGTGACATCGGCCAGCCTCGTCGGGTCCTTCTTCAGGTGATCTGACGCGGGTATCAGCCGCAAATCCAGCAGACGCCTTTGCTGCCACCAAGAGCTGTCATCTACCAAACGAGAAACTTCTTGGCCCAAATGTGTCTCGAGAACATTGATGGTCGCCTCAGCTGTCAATAAGCTGACAATGTTGAAAGAACAGACTGGTTCGGTCGTATCCGGTTCGAAATGAAAGCGAAATGACACGGACACGTCTCTCGGCAGGCCTAATGAGTTTGCAAAGGCGTTGTTTCTGACGCAAGTCTCGAGTTGCTGTTTGTCAATCCGTATAAATCTCCAAGCTGCTCGGCGAGGCTCGTCGATAACTCGAAGGTGGATTTTCGTAACGACGCCAACCCCCGCGGCTGCTCCGCCTCTCATGGCGTATAGTAGCTCCGCATGATTGTCACCCACCTCCAAGACCGTTCCGTCCCAAAGAACGACCCTCCCACCGACAACAGACTGGCAGCCGAGACCAAGACGCCGGGCAAGAATAAGATCCCAGCCGGCGGTAAGGAAATGACCTCCTGCGCCAACTCCGAAACAATCGCCGTGAGGCACCGCTTTCTGGTTCTTGGCCAGCATATCAATGGTCCCCGCGAGGAGACACCCGGGCTCCAAGAGCAGCGTGTTGTTGTCGACTCGCCGCCCGGTCATAGCCGAGAGATTCAACATCACGCCTGTGCAAGAAGCCCCATTGAAGTAGCCATGGCCACCACTTTTAACAGACAGCGGGATTCTTCCGTATAGGCGCAGTCTTTTGAATGCCCTCAGAGTCTGAACAACCTCACCCTCATTTTTGGGTGACACGACGAGACGAGGCAGTGGTGCAGCGCGATCGTGCATTTGAGCATTGGTCGGCAAAAGCTGCCCGCGCGTATGATGCACCTGAATATTTTGCCGTGAAAGTAGTGCGGACAATTCGTTTAGATCAAAGTTGTCACAGCCAACGCTAGTCGTGCACCATTGGCTCTGAATGTCACTGAGGTTCGCAGCATCGCTTGCGTCGGGATTGACAACGGCCGATGGCGTGGGGACTGCACCAGCGTTGTCTTGTCGTTGACAAAGCATCGTCAAAAGTGAATTTGAAAACAAGACGAAAATAAATGGCAATCTCACGTTCCACTTAAGTTTGCTCTTTGGGGATCAAACCGCACTATATACATATTCGACGAAGTCCTGTGACGTGGCGTCCTACGGCTAGACGATCTGTCAAGGTGCTTAGCAGGGCCGTTTTGTGCTGTCAATCTCCGTATGTCACATACATGTTGATCTAGCTTAATGTTTGTACTATGTGGTTACTGTCGACCAAAAGGGATGCATACAAAACACAACCAAATCAGGACTGGTCGGTCAGTCAGTCGTGTTATCAATGTGCGGAACAGCTTCGCTCTGGAAAACCATCGCTCACCCATTCTTACGAGTCAAGTTAATTCTGTTATGCCCCACCCTTAAACTACATGTTATTTACGCGAGCGTTGATCTTCGTGTTGACATTGCAGACCTACTGGAGAAACACAGAAGTCGTGGCGGGTTCCACCCTATGCTGACTCACAGTCCGTGAAAAGGGCGAAGTTGTTGTGCCACCTTGCTTTGACCGTTTAACACAATCACCCACCATCATCCCGCTGTGTATATCGGGCTGAGTAGCGACTGCACCTCCGTTATGCCTCCGGCTCTCCCCGCCACTGCCTGTGAAAGCCTCCGGCGTGTTGATTCAACTAACTAGTCCCTATGCTTTCTACTATCGAGATGAAGAAGAGAAGGAAGTCTACATACGCCGTGACATAGAAACAAAGCCATATATCCTTCCAATATGCCTCCATAGAAGGCTCTAGAATCAACCCGCCGGGGGAGTTAGTGATAGCCGGCACAGCCGCCGTCCAAGAGGCTGGGCCCGTTACACTGCCTGCCCTTGCCGCTGAATGACGGCGCAAGTAAGGCGGTAATGGCAGATGAAAGCAGCCTCTCAACTTGTTCTCATCTATTTTGGATTTCTGTCTCACCTTCGCTCGCTGCAGGTAAGTTTCGATACTATAGACCTCGACAGCGTCAGCAATGCCTTAACGTATATCCAGGTATGAGAGGAATTAAACCTACACAAAACCAACACTGGGTATCACGTTGTTATTTTCTTTGGGGAGGCCCGATTTATTTACAGAACGGACGCACGTCTATTTTTGATAGCCACCCGCAGTTTCCTGTTGTTGTCGTGTCCTTGTCATTGCGATCAGGTCGTTGGGGACGTACATAACTAGACGACGTGCATTTGAAAAAGGTATCGTGATAGCCCTGTGGCAAATGCCATACGCTAAGAATACCACAGTGGCAATCCAACTCGCCTTCAAGGATGGACGGCGGGCCTGACGCGTCAAGGGGATTACGCGTGTCCATACCTGCAAGTGTTGGGGCGGCGACGTCGCAACACCTCACGTGGTGGGATTCTCGCATGATGTGATACGCAGCTACACCCACCAATAACCGAGCCGTGGGGGAAAGCCAATAAACGTCCACAACCAACATGTCAGTGATGAGTGACTATATTTCATCGGGGGTCAAGCAAAGTGGTTATATGCCGCCGTAATGCCACATTTGGACATTCCCTCATCGCGCTTGGTCGTGTCTCCCTCGCCATGCCGTTCCTCACTCAACTGGAGGGTACTGCGGCGATGTCTCTTCGTTATCACTCTACACAACGTAATTATTAGAGCAGCATCTAACAGCGCGGTTGCAATTATAAATGGGGGGATGTGCTACTGAAGGTCGCTCTGCGCTCGAACGTGATACACCCCCACAGATGTTGCCAACAAGCACAAGAAGAGGCGCATCGTGCCCATCCTACTCCACGCTTAGTTGAATTACAGCTAGATGAAAGACGAAAAAAAGAAAAGGCAAAAAAGGAAAAAAGAAATTCGCTCACTTCGTACGCGTAGTTGTGCGAAAAATAATCCATAACCGAGAATTCCCCAAACGAAAATCGACCCGATGATACGCCCTATACCAGACTACGGAGGTATGCTGAACCCATTCCAGTAGAGAGCTAAAAACGCCCATTATGGCAAAATTCAGGACGAGGATAAACTCAGCCCAAGCAAGGTGGGAGAATACGAACAGTATAACAGACCCCGTGTGTAGAAGATTGAATGCAATCACGTACCAGCGTATACTAACTATCCCGTCTACGTACGTGATATTCTGCGACTTCAATGCGTACGCCGTGCAGAGCAGTTGTCGAACGAAGAGGTTGAGCCTGTATCAAAGACATTAGCCGGGGCAATGCAGCCTATGTGACGGGACATGAAATGCCAACCAGAATATGGTTCCCACAACGCTGTCCATGGTGAAGGTTGTAGGATGCAAGTGGTTTTGGTCCCATACCGGTGTGAATCGAGTATTGTTGGGTCGAATTACCGCGCAATAGACCGATGCCATAACGGATAAACTCCAACTCATGGCGACAAGAGCCAAGGAGATAAGTGCCTGTCTCCGACGGCATCTGGGCACTTTACTATAAACAACATCTGCTTTGTCGTCAGCCCCTCCTGGGTTTATGGACTCCCATCCGTCGTTCCGGAACACAAACCGCTGTTTGGCTTCTCCATCATATGGAGTCTTTATCATGCAATATTCTGGCAATATTTATCAAGCCAATGAAATTGCTTACAAGGTACTCGGCTTTTAGAAACAGATACGTAGGTATTTATATCCCAAAAGAGACGCAAGCGGTATAGCTGTTAAACAGGCACCTTATGCAATGTGACTCACAGGATCTACTAATGGGAACATCGAGTGTGATATGTACGAACATTTGTACACATTGTAAGTATTAGGTTCGAGGTAATCAGGGTATAACACATTACTTACGCGAGAAGCGTTGTCAGTCGGTCATTTTTTGATTGGCGAGACTGCGACGCCATGGTTGATACCCCGAGGTGAAACTGTGAGGTTGTGTGTCAGAAAATGCGTCTGTAGACTGAAATCGCATAGCGGGGTGTAAGTGCTGGTTGCCATGGTGTCGGCTTATCTTGACAATACTTAGCCGAAGAACAGACTGGGACGAAAGGAAGTTTTTTGGAATCTAAAAGGGGGCTGCAGGCGGGGTCTGCAGCTCGAAAAAGGAACAAGAAGAATAATGATTTTGTGAAGAAGCTTAGTTAACAATGAGTCTCACACACAACGTGGCAATGAGCCGGGCCTCACGAATGGAGCAATGTCTACGTTCCTATCAATCAACGGGTGGTGGATCTATGTAGGACGCAAGAACGGAATATGCCCGATTGTACCCTTCAACCATCTTCCAGAATCACTCAGCGCCGAAGAGGCAGCACCAGGAGGCGAGTGACTTTGAGGCTGTCCAGACCTCAACAAGTGGGGTGGTGGTCTCCTGCATCTTGCCCATCTCAGACGCAGACCGGAGTGCCAAGCGATTCGGACCACTTGTGGAGACTGGCACGCGTGATGGTTCTGATCTCTTCAATCTTCTCGGTCAGCCAGATCAACTGCGGAGTTCATAAACGTCCAATGATGCGCCCCATCCGGCAGGGTTAATGCTTGTGCTTCGCACGAGTAACTGGAACGTTGGTCATCACACCATTAGTTTTTCACACCTCATCAAGGTGCCGGACGTCCGAATATTGCGGGTATCAGAGCAGAATTGCCCATTTTCGTGCATTACTGCACCTCAAACGGTACATGGAGGGATTACCTCGCAGCTCTTGGTGGGTTTGTTTTGTCCGGACCAGGGTCTCACCGGCCGGCTTTGGTTACACTTTAGCCAGAACATACAAACATTACAAGGAACAGGCTCCCAAAGGGAAATTAAACAGATACGGTATTGCGCACGCTCAGCCGCAGCTCTATTCGGTTTTTCTTCCAACCAGCAGCGAAACAACCAGCCCCCGAGAATGGAACATGCCTCGTCAAGGTGCGGCACTCTGCGGCGTAAGTAGATCATGCTGTGTGACAGCTTGCCCGCGGCTGTAGGGTAGCCTTTCGCGAACCCCATGGCTGGCTGACAATTACCGGTACGGTGCCTGCAAGTTGCATTTATCTAAAGTGGGAGAATAAGACCGACCAGTTCCATGTGCAGTGCGTACGTGACGCACGACACAGAGAAGGCTGACGGACTATTTGTAATATACGGCGAGGTATGCCTGCCGTTTAAAATGTGTTTTCCAACGGTGCGGCAGGGGATTGCTTATCGGACGGACACACAACCACGTAGCTATTGCTGAACCCGCTAACCCGCTGGAGCTTTCTGTGCTGCCGGCATTGTTTAATCGCTGCCACTAAATGTGACACGTTCCCTTCAACCCAACGACTCTGGCTACCCGCAATGGAAGTGAGGCAGCTCCATTATGCCAATGATGACATTGAGTTACGAATTACCCACGAGCTGAACGTCGCCTTGGACATATATCTACCTGTACGCACGATTCTTTTGCAGTGCTGGGCCAGCTTATTCTTCGTTTCGTACAACTAATTTCACACACACAATATATATATTAATAATAATGTATTTTTGACTTGCCACTGTGCAACTACTCTAGCAATGCGGAATCGCACAAGCTCCTGCGGCTTATCCAAACCAACTGGACAGGAATGGACACGCAGAAAGTGCCCATATCTGGCCGCGCTTCACATATCCTTTAGCTTCCGTGTCACGCTTATATCTCTGCAGGTTCTCACGGTATACAATGCTGTCCCATGTAATACAACAAAGATGGAGCATGTTGTTGTTTGGTTCGTTAGTTTGCTGCTACTGTATCCTCCAGTTCCATTCTAATATGGCTTCTATTTTGCAAAATTTGTCAGCCACGACCTGGATCGGGATTCTGACAATTAGGAAGACCAATATCTCGCCTGGCTATGCTGTACGCTAATGTGCCCACTCCTTGACCACCATAGATTTGCATTAAAGAATTTTTGTCACTTAAGCGTGTCTTTGTACTGTCATAGGCCGAGACCTGTGTTGGGCCTATTGATATGATGTTAGCTCGGAGGCTGGGTGTGTGCCCAGGGCAGTCCTCTTACTGTACGGTGAGGATCATGCTCAAATACAAAAAATGACATTCAAGATAGTGCTATTCTCCTCTCATGTCTGCGTCGCCTGATCCGTTGTCGTTCGTGACAATGGTAGTGAAGCACTTGAGTTGAGGATGAGCAAGAAGAGGTGCGAATATGAACCTCTCGCACCTCATGGTGTTGAAGGTGCAGTTGTTGTAGATTGCGGAAGGCTTTTGGTCGACGAATTCTGAGAAGCACCTCCACTGGAAGATTTTCGGTATCCCGTCTCCAGAGAAAGGCCCGTCAGTGAAGGCAGTGAAATAACGGTTTCATCAGCAGGCCAGGCTGTGAGAAAGGCGCCGCTCTGCGCAGCCTTCGCTGCGTCAAGAGAATTGTAGGCGCTGGGCGTGGTTGTAGGAGACATTTTGGCTAGAAGTGCGTTTCAATGACCGTGTATGGTGTGTATGGTGTGCAAGGTTGTAGAGTTCCAGCCAAGTTGTGAAAAAGTGTACCCAACATGCCGTCTTTGATTTGACAGCGCAGAGGGATTGGTTTTGGAAAGATTCGAGGGTGCAATGGTTGCACGTGGCTCGTTGCTTGACACCGGATATCCATCCACCTCGATCCACATCAACCACTTACTCTGAGTAATGCGTGTACGGTCCGTGGTTGGTGTAGGAGCTTTTCCCACCGGCCTTGTAGCCGCTGTCATTCTCACGTGGGGCTGGTCCGGGTGGCGTTTGAATCCATGTAACACTCTCTATTATGCCGAGTACCCTATGGATGGCGCCAATCCAGGCCCCCAAGCCAACGCCTTCAAGGACTCTTGCGCCTCCCTTGCTAACCTGAACTCAAGCGGCTGGGCCGAACACATAGAGAGCTAGCGTATGCAACGATCTGTCAGCCAGGCAATACCTTTTGGGGGTCGTAGGGCTGTGGCTTCCCAACTTCCGTTGTGTCCTTCATGTCGCCCAACTTGGATGCGCTGCAGCCTCACTATGGGAAGGTCGGCTAATTCTACGTTGAACAACTTTCTACGCGCGCCGAGCATACAAGAGAGCAAGAGTTCGTCAAAACAAATGACATTACCACACATACAGGAAATTCTATTGCGGCACTTCCGTTATGTGAGAGCTCTTATGCTCTTGATGCAATGTGTTGAGAATTATCCCGAGGCCCTGTGGCGCGGCACACCGAAGTTGGTCACATTATTTGACACGCACGCTGTTGAAGCATAAACTGCGTCGTGATGACCGAAACGTGTTGCAATGGCTTGCTCTGTCGTCCTGGCAAATCTTCTTAACATGGGTGAACATGGCCTCGCGTTGCTATGTGATGTGAAGATGATTGCTCCCTCGGCACATTTGGCATGGTAGGACAATCCGGGCACAATGGCCCGAGCTCGTAAGTAAAAATTAACAATGAATGAATGAATGAATATTTATTACGTAATAAATATTATTAATAGGTCAGTATGAATGTGAATATCACTTATTGGAGTTTCGTCAACTTCATCTAAGACGCTGGGTCCTCGTGCGCTGTTCACAATGACACCCATTGGTGTTGAGGCCGTGCACTAGCTGGTTGACGGTGATTGCAACTTGCGTGGGGGTAAGCCAAATTGCGATGTTGGGACGGTTGGGTGAGTGTGTAGAGAATTGTCTTCTTGCGGGACAGTTACACACCCTTTGTTCCGAGGGAGTCCCCGGGACCACCTTCAGTACGGTCATTACCATTTAGGGTTGTGTGTTTGGATACTAAACTTTCGATCCTCTCACCCCTGCAAAAGATCATTTTCCTCGATACGGGTTATTATTGGGCAGAGTACGATCAAGACCGAACGCTCCCCACCCCGGCGACTCCAGGGCTGTCACAACGATCTGGAATTGCAAGTAGAGTGAGCGCGTTGAAAGACGATGCGTATGAGAAGACGGCTTCTAGACGCCAGCAAAAAGCTGATTTTTGGTACGAAGTATTCATTAGTTATCTACTAACTAACTTTCCTTCTTTTTTATTTATTTTTTTTATTTTTATTTTATTTCTTTTTCGGTTTGCAACCACGGCTCTGTCTTTCGTCTTGTCATTACTCCTCGATGGTGATTGGTTCGGGGTCTACCTCACAGCTCGAAGTGACTGGCGCTAAGCCCTTAGCTGCAACAAAACCAGGCATCTGTCTTTCTCGGGGATCGTTTACATCCGGGCTCTGTGACGGGGAATCCTGACGCCTTGTTCCTGTTCCCGCCATCTCCGCCCCGCAGTCTTTACCTGCAATCGTCTAGCTCCAGGGACGACAGCCCAATCCGCGCATCGGCCCAGGCGCCTCGCCTCAACAGAGCCTGGCAGGCGGAATCGCTGAACAACATGTGCCAGCACGTTCCGCCTGCCATGGGCCACCCTTTTCCTTCCTCTACAGAGCTACTGGAAACCGTTTCCTGCAGTCCACTTTGTCCCGTAGTTCTGCACTCGCTGCTCGGTCATGAGCTGCCTCTTTAGCGAGACTCGTCCATCGCTACTAGGCTACGTGGCTGCATGGTTTGTGGCTCAGTCGTCCCGCCATAGCTGGATGTAACCGGGGGTATTGCATGGCGGCCACGTTCAGCAGAGCACCCATACAGGCAGCCCACGACACACAACGCAGGCTCGCGGCTTCATGCTTTTCTTGATGATGAGAGATTGACACATAGTGTGACAGGAAAAAAAGAAGGGCTGCGCATGTTCTTGGATACGATTTATGTCGCCACGAGGTACTTACTTTCTGTAGTTAGTTACTTCTTTATTGTTTATTGTTATGATCACTTTACAATGGTTCCAATTACTACGTGGGCCAAAGCTGGGTAACCCACTTCACCTTTTGGGCATAGAGTGGTCACAAAAAGAACGCGCCATTACACCCCCTTATATTCCGTTGACAAGTGATGTGATGACCCTTTGTGATATAACTGTATCATAGCGTTAGAACACATCACTGGATTCTCCGTTCAAACGCCATGGAACACAGGCTCCACTCTCGCGAAACGTCCTTGTCACAGCTCACGAATAATCTCGGAAGCCGCTGTGGATTGTGGACGACTTGGACGTTGCGTGGAAGCGGCGAATGAGTTGGTCAGGCCTGACGAAAGGGGCGCGTGCCTGGCTTGACCGCACTGCCGTGTCATGCACAGGGTAGTCTGCCAAGATCGGGAGATCCCGAATGGTGCCAGAAGACGACAACGGTACGCGCCCAGGTTGACTAGGAAACAAAATCGTCTGAAAGCGAGATGTCCTCTCCTGAGGATATTCCTGTGATGAGAGATGGTAAGTATTAATAATCCACCGTGAAATCTCTGTACTTCGGGCGACGGGACCCGCCCATTCACCTTCGTGGCGTCAATTCCTGGGTGGCTTTCGTGCAGATTCAGGCGGAGGCCGATCGGGCGTGAAGGCTTGCGGTTGGTGATTCGCGTCCTGCATGGAAGGATGGGTGAAAAGAAAAGGGCGCCCCTGCAAGCCACATGAAATGTCGATGAGTCTTTAGCTGCGTATAACTGCCAATCGGCTTGTGTCTGGAACAATCGGGCGGGGGTCCTTTGAGTTATTCTACACGAAATGGACTGAATGGTGATCCCAGAGCCTGCCGAATTTCTGTTTGCCCGCAGCCGCCCCAAGATGACGGCGTTTTTAACACGCCAAATGGCGCATCGCCGGGCCACAATTGAGCGTTCACACTAGCCAGGCTTGGAGACGGTGGAAGCACGATCCCAAGTAAATTGTGCGCATTTCCGGCTCGATTGCTGATGGGCGTTTAGTAGCATCCAGGTTGAAGGAACCCTTGACGTGCACTTGACGTGTAACTAGGTTCGTTGAGCCCTGGCCTGGTGATAAATGCAGAAGCAAACCAGGCAGGATAGACTGCATCACTACATCACCCGGTCACACTAGACAACGCTAAACCATAAACAAAATGGTCGTGTCTGGATCGCTTGCATTGTTGGAGCAGGGTCAGTCGAAACGAGATAGTAATATGGGCCAACACAAAGACTTAGCGTCCAGCCTTGCTGATTACAGAAGTCACAAGCCGAATTGATGAGGGGCATCATGAAGCCACTGGAGTTATAGTACGTAATCTTGTTCCGCAACGGGCCGCCTCACCCGTCGTACCCTCTTTGCCCGCTCGACCCGAGTATACACGACTGAGCGCAGTCCGTGTAGTGGAAACAATGACAGCGTTAGGAAGAAAACTCCACGCTGAAGTGTGGCCAAATTATTCGACGGTGCCATCGCCTCCCCCGGGTCTGAGGCGACAATGGACATGTGGCTTTGAGTGAAGGTGCTGCTTCTGCCTACAACAATACCGTAACCGAGGGACATCCCTTTTGATTGTGGCCGACCTCACCACACAGTTGAGCTGGGCAATTGGCTTCCGCGCCGCACATCGGTATTCAAGCGCACAACGTCAACAGCCACAGCCGACACGCTAGAGATGCAACGATGTAGCTTGTGCTCGATGCAGCACGGTTACGGCTATGACCACATCTTGGCGGAACCACTATCTCGGCCGTTGGCGGATGGACGCGCGAGGGGGAGAAACTCAAAACACATCGTTGCCGTCGCATCTCAGATGTCAACTGGTCTTGATAGATTGTCAGACCGGCAGGTGTTCGAGAAGTTTCCTCCCCCTCTCCCCCTTTTCATTTTTTTTTTTTTTTTTGGTCGTGTTGGTGTGCTTTTATGTTTGGTCTGGCTTCTTGTAGCATTTACTATCCAGACGCCTTTTCCATTGCCTGCAATAAGACCCGTGAGGGAGTCATTCCTCAGCTGAGCCACGTTGTGACGTGATTTTTTGGATTCAGCTCCAACAGAAGTGGCCAAAAACGGGGACAACAGACCGGCCATGACCAGCACAGACACCCAGAGGAGTTACATCTCATCTACGGTATTGGAACCTGGACCAAAGTTGCAGGCATCTCGACAAGTTAGCCTCTTAGATGAACAGCTGTGACAGATAGCTGCAAGGTCTGGAATGGTAGAGCAGGTAGACGGCAAGTTCATTGCTGGCTGTAGGTCTCGACTGACGGAAAAACTGTTGCCATTCCACCTTTTCGGCCACCGCCCGGATGCCACTGTTTGACGTGTTCAGGGTTCTTTGGCAAGGGGGGTCACTTGAAGGCACCTTGCGGTGATTCCACCCCGAGATGTCCGGTCCGATTCCTGCCGCATGTCCTCGAGTAGCGGGCTAACAGCGGTGCTGGCTTCGCATCTGAAATGAAATGCGTACCAGCAAAAGAGGCTTTTCTAGAGACACACAATAAGATGGTTGTTAATACTGTACCGGGTGATCCTTTGGTGTTCTCTTTTGGGTTTCATCGGCTCCATCCTTCGTCTCGTCACCACTTGGCACAGATGTAAGTGGTTGAAGCATGGAGCGCCTCCGTAGCCGCAAAAGGCTAGAACAAACTTCGCGGGGATAAGTCTCATCCCCACCAGGCAAAACCGCGTAGATCGCTTCAAAATGCAAATGTGGGCAACTGGGGGCAGGGCTGTGTGAGCCAGAGGTGGCTGCTGAGTATGAGTGTGCAACAGGCAGGCTTTGATGATTCATCAAAACAGAGCTACTAATTGGAGTGTGCGGATTTGCGCATTGCGTCGGAGCTAGTATACAACCCCTCCCCTTGTTTTTTTTTCGCAACTTTGTTCAAAAATGAGGACCAAAAGAGTCGCTATTTGGTGGACGTTTCGTCCAGAACCTTCGTCATGTTGAATGTTGACCGTACCAACCGTTTACTAGGACAAAATTGGAAAGCACAACCAATTGAACAGCTCCGTTGCCTGCCGCTCAGTTACTAAACTTGCGACCCCGTAACTGCAGGCCCGGAAGACGACAGACACTTGGAAGAGTTCGCAGACGGTTCCGAGTTTGTCGAATCAAGCCGAGTCATGGTTTGAAAGCGTTACAGCCGAGGTTTGGCGAGTGGTTTGACGAGAACCAGCGAACCGCTGCTCTCAAAAACGCCTGGCCGACCCAGCTTCCACGAACTATTTTACCAGTCTCACACGGCACCTTCAGAATATCACAGCTACCTACCCTGCGTTCCTTCTCTGCCGGAATCACAATCAATGCCTGCCAGATCGAAGCCTGGTGACGCTCAGGATCAAGGGGCGCGAGACCCACCTGAGCTGAAATGTGGCAGTCTGTGTTGGGGTCCAGATGATGATCGTGAGATTGACGTGCTCCGTTCGGCCGAGCCGAACGGAATCTTGCTGGTGTTGTTACTTGCAACTTGTGGGACAGAAACCCCCCATCCGGGGTGGACCTGAACATGGAGCGCAAGGCGGGCACAGTGTTCAAGTTGCTGCGCAATTTAGTGGCTGTGTTAGGAAAGCCGCATTCAATGGACAGGGGTTTTAGAGACGATATTTGGCACCATGCTTTTGCGGCTCTGAGGTTGCACAGAAGGCGGACAACCTTGGAAACGTAACCGGGCCAATTGCTGCAGATGGGTCTTGGCCTGGCAGAAGGATGGAACAAAGAACTATCCCTGACGGACAGGCACAAATGACGGACCTGTCATGTTAAGGCCACCAGCGAAAAGTTTTCACCTTGTTGATAAAGGACGTGATGACCTCCAAACGACATGGGTTGAACCCCGGCTGCAGAACTAGACGTCGATTGTCGATCCTGGAACCTGGACAGTGGATTCTGGCGGAGCTCGGAGGGTGGGGGGATCCTTTGCTTGTTGCTTCAGGCACTGTCCAGCACCCCCTGGATTACATCTGTCCAACTATCCTGCTGGCAGTCAGGGTTGTGGCAGGACGATCCCTGCACGTTTCGTTCATCCGTCAGTCAAGCCTTGTGGCAAGGTGATCCCTGCCAGTTTGCTTCACCCATGTCCCAATCAAGCAACCAAGTCGTTCTATGAATGGTCCGTAGCCCAAGACCAACCCAATAGGCTTCCTTTTCTCCTGACAGGCAGTCTTTAACACCAAATGCTCTGATATTATATTAATAATACTTGACTAGCTTGGCAGTTTTTATTTTATTTTATTTTATTTTTTAAGTTGAACGTAAAAGCCCTGTCCAAGTAAGAAGCGAGGTAGCTACCTAGCATAAATCCCAAGGTTAAGGTTGATTTCCAAAAGTGGTGGACGAAGACCGAGGAATTCCTCCATGGCAAGTCACAGCAAGTGACCGAACTGCTCAAGTCACTAGAGCCCAACCCACCATCCGTAGGCATTACCCCTTTTTAAGCTGTCAAGGTCCCAACCGTTGCAGGTGTTATTGTCTTTCCGTCAATTGAATGATGGGAGCCAACTCGGTGGCATACGGACTGGTGGCTGTCTGATACCGGGTAGATTGCCTTTACTGCCGTCGACAGCGGGCTCGCATAAAAGTGTATTGGCAACCTGACAAAGTGTGGTTACGCCGGGGGTGTCGCGACTGCAGCCTAGTCCTTAACCAGGATCTGGAACGCCAACGCGAGGCACGCGTGAAGTGCCTGCCAAGACGACACGGACCCACGAGTGTAGCCAGACGATCGAATTTTCTGCATCCTTTTCCGAACCCCCGCCTACGCCCCCCCTGCCCTGAATTACAGTGGACGCAAAATGGAGTAAAGCACGGTCGCATGCTCTACGGTGGAAGAAGCCAGCACTAGGTAGTGGAGATGTCCTGTGTGGTTCCCTGGAAAAGATCAGGCCAGGCAACATCAGGGCTGTCCCTGCCAAAAGCACGGACAATCACCTTCGTGACCAGGCCGGCTCCATAACGTCTCATACCGCGTTCTCCTAAACAGGGGCAGCTTTACTTGTGTTCGACGACGCTGCCGACGAGGCAAGTCGGCTACTATCACTCGTTATTTCCTCTCTTCATCTGCAGCAAGCAAATCTAATAAATTGAAGGTTGGTGGACCGTATTAGGTAGGTTTTTGGCACGTTTCTACTTACCACCTGTTCTCTGATCAGATCCGGTCACAGCCGTTTCCGTGCTGTGTCCTTCGGGCTCCAGGCTTCGGCTCCGCAATCTAGCTTGCCAAACCGACATCCCAGACTAATGACGAGTCGCCCGACTTGGTCAGCCATGGCTGCCTAGTTCCTGGCGAATCGCAATCTGGCACCGAGTAGCCAAGGTTGAGCCCCGCGGGGCGAGCCAACAATGCAGTCATCTTCCGGAACCTTGCGGAATGGCTACCCTCATTGATGCTCCACGCGCCCCCAGTCCACATTTGTGGTGGGAGTAGGTGGGAGAGACCCTTCAAAGGCCCGTTAGACGTCCTTGTTCAGCGTCGGCTGTCACGGCGGCGGTCCCAGGCAAGGCAGCATTTGCATGCACGACGCACGGCAATGCAAAGCCTGAGCCAGCAGCCGAGCTAGCCGCGCTTACGAATAGCAATTCATGCATCAAAAGAAAATCTTCAATACATGCAGCAAACAGGGAAGCGAGGCGATACCGTATCGCTACGGCTGCCTGTCAGGAAGTTCTTGCTTGGCACTCTCTGTACAGCCTCTTCTCTTTTCCCCTTTTAACCGGGCTAGCATTAGCATTAGCGCCTTACGCCTCCTGCGTCTGTGCAAGCCGAGGCTGGAGACATGGTGTGCATCGTAAGCCCTCTCTGCCGGGCGTGAGCTCGGAGCTGTGACGCCACTCGACGAGGCGCACTTCGCCCCTGGACACGACTGTACGGCTAGCAAAATTGACGAATGGCCAACTAGACTAGGGACGTTCTGCGGAGGCTTTCTTGTGCCTCGCGTGTGTAAGAAGAGACTGAGCCATCATCTCAACGTCTCGACGGCCAGTGCGTAAGTATGACCAGCGTGCTGGCTGCAGGGGCCGCTGGCAACAAGTTCATAGTACCAAGCCGACGAACCCAAAACTGACTGTGTCGTCGAGTGATGTAAACCGTTACACTATGCCGGATTCGATCCAAATGATTATCGCAGCTGGCGGATCGGGGTCATTAGGTCATCCTTGTTCCAACATCTCTCTGTCGACATGCCTTGTCTTGTCTAACAGCTGTTAGATGGACCTTGTGCTTTGGAATGTCGACGTCTATCTGTACGAAACACACTTCCGGCGAGCTAGTAACTCGAAGACGAAGCAGCATGGGCGGGCACGCGGCCAGCGCAACTCCGACGTTTGCTCCGGAGTGATGTACCGCCGCCTTCCGCCAGAATGCTTGATCTGCAACGCCTTGGGATGAGCAAGGCCTCGGCGGTTCAATCCACGTCCACGCACCATGGCGAGCAGAGCTTCTACAGTCACACCAACATAGCATTGCCCCGATACTCTGGTTCACCCATCCGCCCCATCCTGAATGGCAGCAAGACGGGCGATATGATGCAGCACAGCGGCGTCCTTTTTTTTGTTGTATCCATCAGTCCCATGTCTAGCCCAGGTGCTCTCCAGGTGCTCTGTTGGTTGTGCCTCGGGCATGGCCTCGCATTTCTGCAGAAGTTGTAGCCTGGCAGGATATATGTCGATGGCTGCCCTTGTTTGAGTGTTGCTGAAGTCATCACCACAACACCCTCTCGGATTAGCGGCCCAAGATCACACGAGATGAATAAACAACTGTGAGATATCCTATGCACACCGTAGTTGCTCTGGTCTAACATAGCCCCCCCCAGATATTGCCCCAGGAGCATGGTCTCTCCACCGTGGATGCGAACACCGGATTTGTGCCTATGGACGCCTCCCAAGGTGAACCCTTCCATCATGAAGGTCTTCATGTCCAGAACATGTACTCCGGACTGATCCGAGACTGGGCGTCCGGAGCCTCTCAGCCAGCCCATATCCCATTCCAGCCTTCGACACCCTCTATGGGCATTCAATACGGCGGCCTGCACCATAGTCAATGGGCCTGCGTCCCTCAGCAGATGCAAAACGGCTTTGAACAGGATAGCGGAACCGACGGGAGCCGTTTCGACGAACCCATTGCGTCTGGTGTATTGGTGGGAAGCTCACCAAACTATCTACATGGAGCCAACAGCAACTCTCTACTTTCGTATGGTCTCCCGCCTGATAACAACCCAGTTGTGGTCTACAACTCTTCGACCAGCCCGGCATCGTACGCTCCCGAGACTACAGATCCAAATAGGCTACCGCCTGATCAGGCTTCAGTGTAAGTGAAGGCGACGACGGAATTAAGCAGAGACAAGAGAGGGCTAACATTTGGACTCTTTGCAGTGGCAGTAAACCAAAGTATTATTGGGATGGCATGCTGTATTGCTGCGCTTTTATTCATCCCAAGACCCTAAAACTATGCTCAAAACCCTTCCCCTACTGGGATGCGGTCGTTAGCCATTTCGACGAGTATGTTGTTATGTCTGCGATCAAGGGAATCTCGGAACTAACGAATGTGACAGGCACTTACTAAAGCTTACTTGCCCAGTCTGCGATAAACTTCTCAAAAACATACATACCTTTCGAAAGCATTGTAAACTTCACGCCGAGACGGAAATCCTACGCATCAGCGGAGACAGGTGTTTGTAGAGGAAAAGAAGGATCTGGCGGCGAGGACCCGAGTGCAGTATTTTGCTGAGCTGTGAGTTTTGCAAAACAATCACGACAGTAGAAAATAGCCTCATGGCACTATGAACTACTTTCACATATGCAATCTCTCTCCCAATTTCAAAACCTCGGATCTCGGCTTTGGAATGTGTATGTTAACATGTACGATTCAGATGTACGATTCAGAGACTGTGTCGCAGCCATTGTACAGGCAGCTTCACGGACCTGATAGGAGGGGCGATGGGAAGTGCAAGTCACGGTTTCGGTAATAGTGGGATAAATGAAATGGGACGGCTTCAGTCCGGCCAAATTGGCAGCTGACTGGCTTGAGTTGGGAAAGTGACCGTTGTGTTATTTGTGAAGCAGTTTTCTGCAATCATCCGGGACGTAAATAACCTCACCCGAATTCAATAATATGAGATCCTGGGTTCGATTGTGTACTTTACCATGCACATGCACCATACACGGGCGGCGACAGCCACTCCCCAGGGAGCCGTTGTGCAGGTCACGCATTCGGCAGTGGTGGGACAAAGTAAGGATCAAGACGCGAATAAGAACGCGCCATTCGGCTAAAGTATGGGCCAGGTGTAAATCCGGCCAGATTGGCAACCGACTGGCCCAGGTTTTGGGGAGCAAACAGGGCACTCACTGTGTTATAATTGGCGCACTTTCTTTGTTACCACCCGGGCCGGAATCCGGGCAGGCGTAATTGAGGTGCGGAGCTTGCCGCCCACAAGCAAGACTGGAGGCATGCAGGACAAGGATCACGTTCTGCCGAATCTGGTCCAACCCGCATGCCCGCTACATCAGGTGATGTGGATCAAACACACCCAGCCGGTAACGCGCAAAAGCTTCAAGCAATTTCTCTTCTTCCATCCTAGCCCTGTACGGTACACATTCAACACAACAGCCGCCACCGGTTACCGCACACATGTAGTGGTGTAGAACACGGTTACGTACATACAGTACACGGTTTCGCTTGCTCAAAACAGCCAGCATCTAGCCATCCAGTCGCGTATTGGCGAATAGGCTTTTACCCTGGTAGCTCGGTGAAAGGTAATCGCCTCATTTTGTCGTCAGAGAGCAGTGGTACGTGACATGATCTCGTTACAGGATCTCGGCTTCCATACTCATCAAGTTAGAGCAGACCAGCAAGGATCCCTCGCTTGCAGTTCCCTGTGTTAATTTTCGGTCACGGTCCGACGGACGACGGATGCGTGTCCCGGTTCGCACCGGCGTTTCCGTGTGTAGCCTTGCGCGCCTTTTGGATGATCGATACGGGCACGTCTTTTTCCCAACAGGACCTTCGCACCGTTGAGTTATCGATGTCGCAACCCACAGCGCGGCGACGTGCTCGATCCGAACGATCACACTAAAGATGGGGATACCTCGCCAGCCCACGCAACAGTCCCATGACATTTGAGTGCAGGATTGAACTTGTTGAATATCATTGCAGTGATATTCACACCATGTCTTGCCGCGGGCTAAACCGAAGTGAGACGTCCGCACTTCGTACCGCAACAACTCGAGACGACAGTGGATGCCACGGCACAACGAGCTGAAGGGCCTTCTAATCCCGCATTCTGGTCGTTCATTCCCTCCTTTCGACTTCGGCCGGATAAATGAACTGATGATGGGCAATTTTGAGCGACGCGCGACACTCTGTCTGACCGAGGATTGGGGCTGCCCTTGCACGCCACTCAACGTTTGCCATTTCTTCGCACAGCCTCACTCAGTCTGATCAATCTAGGCGTTTCGTAGCCAGATTCTGGGAAGCACGTCCTCTGCAAGTTTTTCGGCGTTGTGAGGAAGCAGCCGCCAGTTAGAGCTAGATAGCTGTCAGATATAACCATGCATAACCAAATGCATAAAGATACAATATTTTTGTGCGAGTAGTGCAGTGGTCATTCTGACAATAGCCTGAGTCAGAGTTTCCCTTTGGAACCGCTTACTCTGTCAACAACCACTTTATCCAAGTCGCACTTGGCCTTGCTCGTGCTCTTGTACCGTCACAGGTTTCCCATCGCCCTCGAGATGGCAGAATGAGAGGCCGATCAATAGCTAGGCTGCAATTAAAGGCGCTATCTTACGCTGCTTTCGCTGCGTCTAGACAAGTGTAGACGTTGTGTGTGGTTGTATATACAGGGTATTTTGTCTTGCGCTAAAAAGAGCAAAAGTGTACGGCCTGCTGAAGTCTTTCCAGCAGCTCTACTATTTAGTAGCCTATATTCTGCGCGACATTTTGTTATATTAAGCGCTTTTGCTGATAAGTGGCTGTGAATGGTGTGCAATGTTGTAGAGTTCCAGCCAACTTGTCAAAAAGCGCATCCAACAGCCGCTTTCGATATGGCGACAGGAAGGGATTCAGTGTTGATTCGAGGGTAGCTGCGCACGACTGCGTTATGGTATCACATCGGAAATGCACCCTCCTCTTATCCACACAGACCAATTACTTTACGCGTTACATGAACTACTTCTTTTGATGTAGGATCCACTGCTTCGTGCTCAGGGTTGCAGTGACAGATGCACGCACAGCCCACCATCGGCTGTCATCTCACAGCCTGATGCGGTGGCGCTTGAATCCATGTCCTTGCCATAATCTCCATTAATTTTCAACAACATGCCAAAAGGTGCTTTGGGTTGTAACGCTTGTCGTGGCGGATCCCCCAGTCGATGTCAAGCCAGCTACCACCCTCTCCCTCCGTCGACGGATAACCAACACCCCCCATGGTTTGACGGCACTCCGCCCCCTCCTTGTCAACTTGGATTTAAGCAACTGGAGTGGAATAAGGACACCGGCCCCGGTAAAGCTCTCGCCCGTCGCGGCAATTGACAACCAGCTGACGAAGCTGTTTGCAAGCCGAGCAACACAAGGGGTTTCGGCGAATACGGATTTTGTCATACGCCGGGGTAAGGCTGGACTGTTGTTCGCATCCGAAGTTGATTTGCAACTTAGCTGGAGGTACTGTATTGAAGATCCCTCATTTTATTTTCTCTACAGCCCAGTCTGGCCGTTCTAATCGGTTCAACAGGTTCAACACGGCGTAAACTTTCACTCTTTGGGTCGTGGCTGTATCGGTTCGCCCGCCGCTGTGCCCTTCTTCCCGCCATGGCTTCCAACTTCGATGCCCTGGTCACCTCCCTGTGGGACGCCGTCTCCAACATCATAACAGCCATAAGGACGGCCATATCTAAGCTTGAATGGCTTTCTACGCAGACCGACAACACAATCGAGCAAGAGTTCCTCACAAAAGTCGTGCAAAACGACTATCAGTTTATACACAGCATCGAATGCTGGCGACATACCCAAGCTGGGCTTCTTAACGAGCAGAGTATCTACATTGCACTACCGCATATACAGGAAACACTATTGCATTGCTTCCATTACGTGGGAGCTCTTGCGATCGTCGTGCAATGCGCTGAGGATTTCCCGCACGTCATGGCGGAGCTTGAGACTCTAGCGCCTTTCACTGAAACTCGGCACACTATTTGACTCGCAGACCCTTAAGGTCGTAGGCAAATGTGGCGCGAAACGTATTCACAGTAAATATTTACGGATTACGATTTATTGTATTTAGATACAACCGGCCTGGCTGAATTTAAGACTGAGGATACACGTTCAGCCGTGCCCCGCACGCTCAAAATTAAAAAGGCAGTTAGTTAGTTATGTACTGTACAGTATGTAAATACGGCAAGTATTCATCGGAGCTGGAACCGAGAAACGTACTTGAGTCCTTAAACCCGACCGAAAAAAAGCGCCACCATAGAGATAAATACAGCTTACAACTCTTTGACTACGTAAAACATGCTGTGACGGCGGCAGCTTGTTGGAAAGACTTACTCTGTCGTGCTGGTCTTCAAGTCCTTCCTAACGCTCTTGTTAACCTAGAAGAAGCCCTTGCAGCCTCATGTTGCCGTGCGCCATAGGTTTCACACCGCCGGTGCCTGCGTATATATGGTTCGATACGAATCCAATCACAACCACGGTCCTTCTCGACGGTTGCTGTGGTACGAAGTTTGTACAGGATTTACACAGCCTCGTACTAAGAGGCCAGCACGACTGCGTCGCGGACGTTGGTGAGAGGGTTGGGTGGGTACAGGGAGAATTTGAAAACCCCATGTGTTTTGCCCTGCGTCTGGCACTTTTCTGAGCCAATTACGATTATTTGCATTTCGCTTCGAACATCTCACTTTGTTTGTAGCTCCCCGACTCCCAGAGAGATATTTTTTTTTTTTTTTTGAGTCAGCAGCCGTTGTTTAGAAAGACCAGAACCTTTCCACCACCTGGCACTTGCCCTGGTTCCTGAGGCAGTTAGTTGGGGGTCAGGGTGCCCCGTGGAGCTTGCCAGCGTTCAGGTCTTTGATGGGGATCCGAGTGGGTTCCGGAAAGCCAGCGCCAACTTCAAGTGACAACTTCAACTAAAAGTGGCCGGGGATGGACGGTTGAACAGCGCGCGTTGCACATGGAGCAGTCCCTTTAGTCAACCAGTCGCGCCAAGAGGAGAGAGGGGCACGAAAATTCGGTCACCTCTCCCTAGCGTGATATGGTGCTCGTGAAGTCGCGGGGAGCTATTCAACAAAGGAAGCCACTCGCGGCGCTGCCATTACACATGCTACCCCACAGCTGGAGTGGTTTCGACCTCCATAACCGAAACGGCCCTAACGGTCCGGACTTGCGGAAGGCGTACACATACGGACCAGTAGGGTTTTGGATACTAAACTTTGTCTCTTTCTCGATCCTCTCACCCCTGCAAAAAATCATTTTCCTCAACACGGGGTTATTATTGGGCAGAGTACGATCAAGACCGAATGTGCCCCACCCCGGCGACTCCAGGGTTGTTTGGCAAGACGTAAGTGCCACAAGTAGTGTGAGCGCGTTGAAAGACGATGTGTTCCAGAAGAAGGCTTCTAGACGGCAGCAACAAGCTGATCTCTGGGATGAAGTATTTATTAGTTATCTACCGATTTACGTTTCTCTCTCTTTTTTTTTTTTTTTTTTTTTTTTTTTTTTTTTTTTTTTCGCGGCTTGCAGCCACGGCTCTGTCTTTCGTGCTGTCATTACTTCTCGACCCAGGCGTGATTGGCAGCACCAAGGGGAGTGGTCCTTATTAGCCCCAAGGGCTTAGCGCCACTCACTTCGAGCTGTGAGTTAGAGGTAGAACGCGAGGGTGTGTGATGATCCACCCACAATCCGCCTTGCTGCACCTGAGCCAGCATGTTGCACTTGTCAAACTTACCGTAAATAGAAAGGGCCGAAGCGGTCATCGAATGTTGTACCGGCCGAAGCGAGAAGAAGTAGTTTTACTACGAAGAAATTGGTAGAAAGAATTGAACAACTCCGTTGCCTGCCGTGGTCCATTGTCAAACTTGCAAAGGCTGCATCTAACTCTGGGCCTGGGCGACGGCACTTGGAAGGGATCCCGGAACGCTCCGAACTTTTCTGGTCCGGCTGGATCATGAACAGCTACTCCCGGAAATGCCTGACCGACTCAGCTTCAGTGGGCTCTTTCCCGGCAGGCCTCACATCAACCGAAGGGAGCGACTTTGCCTTCCTTCGCTGTGAGAATGGCAATCAATGCCTGGCGAATCGAATTCTGGTGACGTCCATTATCACAGGTACCAGGCCCACCTGGGCTTGAATGTGCCGGTCAGTTGCCGGGCAGTTGCTGATTTCCGGCGCCATGCCCTTTTGCAACATGTGGGACAGAAATCCGGGCTTTCAACGGGGCAGGGTTTCCAGAGACGAAGTCAGCATCATGCATGCATGCTTCTTGAGGCTCTGCTGTAGAAGAAAAGTAGGCGGCCTTCCGAAACGCACCAGTATCTCGCCGGGTGATCCCTCCTCTCACCTTTGTTGTCAAACTATTCCGAATCTGTTTGAACGACACCAAAGATGCTTCGCGGAAAGTGACCGAACTGCTCAAGTCATAGACCCATGTGGGCATGCATGACTGTGACGTCTAGCGGAACTGACGAATGGGGAGAAAGGCGGACTAGGGCCTTTCTGTTGAGTCTTTCTAGTCATCGAGTGTGCAAGGATACCAAGCCCTTCGTTCTCAACATCTCGGCGACCATCTCGACGTCCAGTATGCACCACCAACGTGCTACAGGGGACGCTGGAAAAGAGGCTACAGCGCCGGGGCGAAGGATCAAAATACCTCCGTCGCCGAGTTGACGCGAACCGTTACACTATGCCGGACTTCTTCCAGATCCGTGTCGCAGGTCGTCGTGTCTCTCCGACGTCCGTCGATATGTCTCTTGTGGTCTGCCGGCTGTTGGATGGCCTAGGTGCCTGTGGAATTTTGGTGTCTGCCTGTACAGAGCACAGTTCCGGTGAGCCATGGTTCCAAGACCAAACATGCAACGCGCGAGCAGCGCGATATTGAAGTTTGCCCCGGAGTGATGCACGGCCGTCTACCGTCAGAATCAGAATGCAGAATGCAGAATGCCCGGATTGTAACGTCCCAGGATGAGCATGGCCTTGGCGTTTCAATCCAGGTCGACACGCATAGCATTGCCCCCATACTTTTCTCGTTATGAGACTAATTGTTAGCTAAGCTTCTACATCAAAGCATTGTTCTTGTTGTTGTTCGTGCTGCAGCCAGAGTCTGCAGCTCTCTCTTTCATATGAAAAGTTTCCTTTCGTCCGAATCTATTTTCGGCCAAGTTGAATCATGGTAACCGACGTTATGACAACAGGAAATTACACCAAGTTTGCTTGTTATATCAGCGGAGGCAGTTGTATCCGACAACAAGTGTTACGCTGGGTTGTAGTTATTGTAAAGCAATCACGACAGTAGAAAACAGCCTCATGACCCTCTGATTTTTTTACGCATGCAATCTCTGCCCCGAATTCTTCTTTTCTTTTCTTTTCTTTTCTTTTCTTTTTTTTTTTTTTAAAAAAAAAATTGAGACTCTGGCTTGGAGTGTGTATTTTAACACACACCATACAGGGGAGGTGCAATGTCGCAGCACAGGCAGCGTCACGGACCTGATGATGTCACGCTATGAGACTCATGCTAACTAAGCTTCTTCACAAAACCATTATTCTTGTTGTTCAGAGTGTTGCAGACTGCGTCTGCAGCTCTCTTTTGAATATAAAAAAAACTTCGTTTCGTCTGAATTTAACTTTTGGCCAAGTTTAGTCATGATAGCCGACGCCGTGACAACCAGCTATTACACCAAGCCCTGCGACTTCAGTCTACAGAGGCATTATCCGACAGATGAAGTGGGTAATGGAAACCGCACCTCACGGGTTTGGCAACTGACCGGCTCCGCGCTAGATAAGGATGGTGGACGCTGTGTGATGACCGGCCCGTAGGCAGCGTCAACTAGCGCGCGAAACTCGGTGGGCGTAAGCAGGAAGAAATAACCTTGAGACCGGAGGCATCCAGCCGCATACGCCGCAATGTCGAGTGATGTGGATAGCACACACATTCAACGCAACAGCTTCCACGAGTTACGTTCAGTACACATGTGGTGGGGGGCCGGTACGCTCGCAATGCCGCTCGTTAAAAGCAGAGAGTGTCTAGTCATCGGGTTAACGTTGAATGGGCTTTTACCCTGGTAGGGTATCGCGTAATCCACCGTCCGCCGTCACAAGGCAGTGGTACGTGGCATGGCCTCGTCACTAGATCTTGGCCCGCCGTAGTCATTGAGTTAGAACAGGTTAACACGGATCCCTCGTCTAATATTCCCTGTGTTAACTTCCAGTCGCGGCTCGACGGACGACGGGTGACGACGGGTGGCGCCCGGGTGTTGCCTTGCGCGCCCTTGAGATGATCGATGCGACTACATCATTTCCGCAGCCAAAGTCTCATATGGCCGCACCCAAGGCAAACCTATCAGTCAACATCTGTAACCCCACGGGGAGGTGACTTGCTCGACCCGAACAATCACACTAAAGATGGAGATGTCTCCCCAGCGCACACCACAATGTCTTGACATTGAGTGCAGAATTGAACTTATTGAAGAGCTCTGCAGCGGTATTAGAATATGGTCTCCCGTAGGCTAAAACGGATCAGACCTCTGCATTTTACACGTAAATCGTAGCACTTCGTACCGCAACAACTTGAGACAGTGGATGCCGCGGCACAACGAGTTCTATAGACATACATACTGATATCGTAGATGGGCTGACAAAATATTATCCCTGTACGGGACCGTCTGATTCTGCATTCTGTTCGTTCATGCCTCCATTCCTTCATTCGAACATGACCAGACAAAATGGGCTGATGATGGGTAATTTTGACCGCCGGGCAATACTCTCTCTGTGAAACTGAGAATTAAAGTTGCACTTGCACTCCACTCAACGTGTGTAATTTCCTCGCCCAGTCTCGCTCAGTCTGGACAATTCGAAGTGAGTGCACGCTCGGAACTTTTCTCCATATACAAGCTCGACTTCATGCGCCAAGAGTGTTCACCACCTCCGCCTTTCGCTGTCTCGCACCCTCCTCCTCTTCCTGCCTCCTCCGCCCCCCCTCGGGCCCTTCCCTCTCCCGCCCTCTCTCTTGTTGTCCTTTCTCTTGCGCTGTCTTCTGTCTCTGGCGAGCCTTCTCCTCCAGACCCTTTAGATACGCCTTGAACTCCTCCCAGATGGTAGAGCCGCGTACGCCTCTCTGCATGCCAAGGGCATCCTCTAGCACGGCATGGCCAATGGGAATTTGCCTTGGTACGTGATCAGCCCATACATCTCACACAAAATACTCCGAATTTAGTATCGGGGAGTAGCCTCAGGACGGAATGGTACCTTTGGGTCGGCGCAGTGTTCTCGTGCTTGCGCGACTCGTCAGCCGCAGTGCTGTCTTCATCACCTGAAAGCAGCAACAATATCGGGCCGGTAAACACGGCAGGTGTGAAGGTGAATGGAGCCTCGTCCACTGGCTGCAACGCATCTGGGGACGACGGTGACTCACCGTCACAATACCCACCACGTGAATTTTCAGATTGCATGATCCCAAAGCCCGGCGTCTGTGTCGAGTGATTCTCCATCATGCAGTGCCCGTACCATTCGGAGGAACCTTCTTTATACAGTACCAGATTGCATGCTCACTCCTTCAGTGCTGACTGCCGTTTTGACGGGCCGAGCAGAGGGTCTTTCTCACGAAGAGCCGACTCACACAGTCCCCGGCTGGCAAACGCTGACAGTCGAGGTGTTGAGCAAGGGGCCCCTGCATTTTGTAGCAGTAGACTGGACCCTGAGTATTTGCACATTGTTACTGGTTATGCATTTACTGTACAGTAAACACGAGGGTTTACTTCGTAAATAATTGAGTATGTTAATACATAACCATTGTATGCAACGTTTCTGTTCTTCCTTTTCAACATGGCATTCCATGGCATTCCCCTAATATAATGTACATAACTACCGTATGAAAGGGACGTGTGGATAGGTGGCGAAAGCAGTTCACTAGCACTGACGTGGAAAAGATTGACTTGAATGACACTGCTTCTTTCTCCATCTAACAGTGCTGTGAAGCTTTGGTCTGAGGTGGTTGATAGGTCGTGGTAATCGCCTTGTTTGCCCCGCGTACCTTCGCCTCGTCATAAGCCGTCTCCGCTTGAACATAGACCAGTTTAACAATGCTCACCAGCATCCAAAGCTCTCTTTTCGTTATCAGTAGAGGCGGCGCCAGCATGATGTGGTCGCCGACTAGTCCATCTGCTGTTCCACTCCCGGATAGTATGGCTACGCCGTGTTCGTGTGCAAGGCTCCTCATTTTATTGGCAAAGGCAAACCTCGCATCTAGAGGCTGCTTCGAGTTTGTGTCTTCCACAAATTCAACCGCCCAAAACAACCCGCGGCCGCGAATATCCCCGACGTACTTTGATCCCTGGAGCGATTGCTTCAAAAGATTCTCCAGAAGCGCGCCGAGCTGCTGGCACCTGGAAAGCATATCAACCCGCCTAACTATTTTCTGCACAGCCAGTGCTGCTGCGCAGCTGAGGGGGTGCGCTTGATACGTGTGGCCATGCACAAACCCGCCATTGCTTTCGATCGCGTCGTACACACGCCCCCGCACAAGTGTCGCCGCAATGGGAAGATAACCTCCCGAAAGCCCTTTGCCAATGGCAACCAGATCAGGCTGCACCTGTCCCTCTGCCTCGAAGGCAAAGTACGTTCCGGTGCGACCACTGCCGCACATGACTTCGTCCAGTATGAGTAAAACGCCGTACTTGGTGCAAATGCGCCGTACGCCTTCAAAATAAGTCTTTGGCGGAGTAATGCACCCGGCCGTAGACCCGCCGACGGTCTCGGCAACAAAAGCAGCCACTCGGTGAGGACCGACCTTCAGAAATTCTGCCTCCAGTTCGCGGACGAGTCTAGCCGCATACTGCACCTCGGTCTCGTCGGCGTGCTGGCCGCGATAGGCATATGCGGCACTTACGTGGCTCACATCCAGCCGATTAAAGGCCGTCACGTACGGCGCTTTTCTTCCCAGGTGCGTGCTGATGCTCATCGCCCCAATGGTGTTTCCATGGTAGGCTTGTTTCCTGGAGACAAAATGCGTTCGCCCGGGCTCGCCGTTGGCATTGTGATATGACGTGGCGAGCTTCATTGCGGACTCCATTGCCTCGCTGCCGGAGCCAACAAAATACGCTTTCGTCAAGCCCAGGGACTGGTCTTGAAGAAGAAACCTGGCCAAAGCCTCGGCCGCGTCGTTTGTGTGCATCATTGAGTGCGTGTAGGACACCTTGTTCATTTGCTCCACGATTGCCGTTTGGACGGCGCCGCTGCCGTGGTCGATGATGGAGACGCCGCAGGCATCAAGGACCCGGTGGCCGGTTTTCAAGGTCGAGAACATGCCGGCTGCATTTTCAACCAAGAGAGGCTGCTTTGCGGGCAGGGGATGCAACAGGTACGGTTCGTGCGCATTGCTAGAGTGCATCAGTTGGTTGCGCCTAGCTCCGCCGGGTTCCGTGGCTAGCTTCGTGCCGCTCGATGAAGGCATTGTTGGCGAAGCACTTTATCCTACCTAACCTGATCTGGGTGTTAAAGGGCGGACGAAACAGCGTCATTTATAGCTCCCTTCAAGGCAGCCTGTCTCAATGCATGGAAAGTGCCGTGTTGAAGGCGCAATCTCGGCGCAATCTCGGTACGCTGCTGATGCTGCTGAAGCTGCTGTAGAAGTGTTTTTGTTGTAGAACTAAACAGGGGCTGGCAAATATGTACATGCAAATCTGAGATGTTGCAGTTTCGACTGGAGGAAGTCAAGGAAAGTGGTTGGCTGGCGGTCTTAGGCGCATGGTGCGCAAACTTCTGCACATTCGGCTTGATCAATTGCGTTGGCGTCTTCCAAGAGTACTATCTTTCTGGGCCCTTAAGTCACTACTCCAGCTCCGCCGTCAGCTGGATCACTTCGACCCAGGTATTCCTCACAATATTCTGTGGCGCGGCGGCATGTTCAAGAATCTCCCTGAAGCAAAGGTGCGCTTTTTTTATATACTAACAAACACCAAAGGTCGGCCATCTTTTTGATAATTACGGACCGGATTGGTTGCTGCGCGGGGGGTCTTTCCTTTACATTGGCGGACTTGTCCTCGTGTCATTTGCGGACAAATACTACCAACTGTTCCTCGTGCAAGGCCTGCTGGTCTCGGTCGGGTCCAGCGCAGTATTTCACTCAAGCACGGCTGCTGTTTTGCGTGCATTTTCTGCGCGGCCGAGGCGACAAGCACTGGCTGTTGGGGTCATGACATCTGGCGCATCCATTTGCGGTATTGTCCTACCGATCATGATGAGGGATCTCATTGGTCGGGTTGGTTTCCCTTGGACGATGCGTATCACGGCTTTCAGCTTCATTGGCCTGCTCTCCATCACATGCTTGCTTGTGCAATCATCCCTCCCTCTGAAGCCCAATCCCTTCAAAATTCGAGACTACCTCAAACAACTGCAAGACTTGCCGTTGGCACTCACCTCCACAGCCTTCTTTCTCTTCATGGCGGGAATGCTTCTCCCCTTCAACTACATGCTCCTCCAGGCAAAGTCAGCCGGGGCATCTCCCGTTTTAATAACCTACTTGCTACCCATTTTGAATGGCGCCAGGTGAGACAGAGCTACGTCCTCTACCCTGTATTTTCTTGCTGCTCAACTAACAATGCATGTTTGGTCTGTTAAGCGTATTGGGGCGCCTTGTTGGCGGGAGCTTGGCAGAGCCCGTCGGCCATTATCGACTCATCAAAGCCATGGCTATCCTGTGTGCGGTCTCCTGTTTCACTATTTGGCTACCGACGACAAAGATACCCGGCGTCGTGCTCTTCCCCGTCTTCTTTGGATTTTCATCAGGCGGCTTCATAGCCCTATGCCCTAGTCTTATCGCAAAAATATCAAACAAAGAAGTCTTCGGCACAAGGACTGGTGCCGCTTTTGCCATGCAAGCACTGGGCGCCTTGGTTGGGAGCCCCCTCGGCGGGGCGCTTGTTGCATGGCAAGATGGGGCGTACAGTGGTCTGAAGATATTCTGTGGGTGCTCTATGCTGGGCTCGGCGTGTTTTTTTATGGCCGCATCTCGAGCATGGGGCAAGCAGCAAGCTGTTACGAATAATAGTTCCAGGGCGCAATCATATGGCAATATCTCTGGCACTCACGCAGAGGACAAACAAGCGGGCCAGTGTGTTGTTTTGAGCAACCCGGCGGGCGGCTGCTGAAAGATACAGCTCGTTGGCGATGGCACTACTGTAATATATTTCCGATCCTTGTTCCAGTAAATTTCACCACGGCATGGAGTTCCCCTTTCTGGTTGAAAGATATTACTGCTGCTGCAACCGCGTTGTCGATAAGTATAGCTCTGAGTTGTGGCAGCTTCAACACGACCACCGGTGACGTCATACATGATCCATGCGGCGATGATGGGCATCCAACAGCCGCCTTCTGATTTCATCCTGCAGAGAGCTAAGTACAGCAAATAATAGCAGATCCCAGACAACTTGAGAAAGTGAGCAGAAAGAACAGTAAATATTACAATACATACCAGATCAAGTCCCGGTGTAGATGCATGTTGCGAAATCAAGGTTGTGCTTTGTGTTTGTACTCCTTAGTTATTGTTACACCTCTCTGCAGGCAGCCCATCTTCTGCTTTCTACATTTGCACCTGGCGTGACGTGATGAGAACTCCACATCCTGCACTTTCCCTTTCCTCGACTAGCTAAGAATTCATGTTATCCTAGTCATGGTGCCCTAACGACCTGCAAAAACAAAACCGAGGTGAAGCATTTGAGAACTCGTCCCCAGCAGTCAGCGCGGCCCAGTGTGTAGGGTATGTGGAACACCGTGACTTGATGGACGTAAACAGGAACCGACATAGACCCATGGCAAGGCAATAACGTCTTCGCATCACAAAATCGCGTGCAGGTGACATTAAACTGAAGGGAACTGTAGGTGGCAGCATGCAGTTCAGGTTTCGCCGGCTACGTGGCTATGTCAAATTTACAAATGTCCGTAGGCAGGCTCTTGCTAATGCAAAACCAGCCGGATGCGAGGGGGATCTACGAATTGTTCCGGCTGCTCAGAAAGAAATACATTGCATTTCGATGTCTACTGGTGGGATTAACAACACAAATTACCAAAGAAAGCCTCATGTCCGGAAAGGATTCTGACGGGTGTAAATCTGACGTTGCGGAGGACACCGCGGGACATCAGCCTCGTCGTTGTGGATGCCTGTAACGGGTGTTGCATGATCCTTGACGAGTTAAGTATTTACATAAAACGGTAATGGAAGTACTTAATCTGCCTGTGAACTTGAAATCATCGGAGACTCACTCCACTTAGAACAAGTTAATCAGGAACATAACTGTTCCTTGTCCATGTCAGCACATGAAGTGCCACGGTGCTCCATTTTGCCGCGTGGAATATAGGCTGTCGATGCTGCTGTGGAGTAATTTGTGCGTCTAGACTCCTTCTTTATGGTATTTACTAATACAACGGATATTTGATCTGACACACCTCCAACCGGTTAATGTGACATATCGTGGCAAGTGCGAGGCGCAATGTGGAGCTGCCGCGGCCGCGTGATATCGCAGGGCCAAGGTACAATCACCAAACCGACGCATCAGGACGACAAGCAGGCTTCTTGGCTGCGTTTATCTGCGCCTTTGGCACCCCACTGTGATTAATGCGACGGCGTGACATAACGAATGCAGCGGACCAAGGCGACAACAGAACGGGATCGACCTGTTCCCCCTTTCTCGCCGTCTGTGTCGCATTCCTGTGGCAAATGGTGTCCAAGTACAGCATGTTCCCAAAGATTCTGGCCCGCTGGTATTCGTCATGAATATGCCGTCTGTTGAAGTGTGTTTTGGCGTCGGGCCCGCGGCCCAGCCTCACTTACTGCCGTGCTCATGCTATGGAGTCTGGGCTGTTGTTGGATTGAAATCTGCCTGGCCGCTGAAAGCGAAGCACTGTAGGTGAAAGGCAGCAATCACAATAGTGGTGTAGCAGTGGAATGAAGCCTTCCCTGTCGCCTCGTCGAGTGGATGTTGACCATAACACGTCTGCTTCATCACGTCAACGATTACTCCTCAGCCAGCCTGTGGTTGGCATGGTGCACCCAACCCACCAGTTAGCGGAGCCACATCGTTGTGTAGAATATAAATTGTCACTTACCGTCAGTACTCGTGCTGGGCGAGGCCGTCGGTTCACACCCGCATGCCAACCAAGACCCATTGCAACTCCTCGTCTCGCTCCTCCTCCTTCCAAATTTTTTTATGTTTATTTTTATTTTTATTTTAAAAAAAGAAAAAAAAAAGAAGAAAAAAAAACAGAGCGCCATCCATCTCATTACTCAGGGGCTGAAATACGGGGCCAGTAATGACACCTCCACAACATGAAGATTTTGCAGTCGCTGCAGGAGGATTCCTCCCGGACGGCAACTTGTTGCACGCACCACCTTACTACGCTGCTTGGGATAGCATAGCCCGCGATTTACCAAACTTGATTCCGTGCGGGGTCAGGGGTGCAGTGGATCAGCTTTCGATCTTATCGACGGACGGGTTGGAACTGCAGGACGAGCTTCGTTGGGCCTATGTAAGGTTATCTTTCATATCTCAGGCGTACATCCGGGGCGGCGAAACACCAGGCGACTTCCGCGCACATCTACCTCCCCAGCTCGCAGTTCCTCTCGTGCATATATCGAAACGCTTAGGTCTGCAACCTATCATAAGTTATGCCGCCACATGCTTGTGGAACTTTCGCTGTGAGAGCAACAATCTCTCTAAGCCCGAGTGCATTGAAACTTTGGTGACTTTCACAGGAACAGAGTCAGAATCATGGTTTTACCGCATTAGTATTGCGATTGAAGCCAGAGGCGCGGCTGTTCTCCCGGCGCTGGTGCATGCGTTGCAGGCTGCGGGGAAATGCGACTATGAGCCGCTCGTTCCTGCTCTTCGCGAACTTCAAAGTTGCATCAAAGACATCATCCATTTACTCCAAAGAATGAGCGAGAGATGTGACCCCATGGTGTTCTACAACAGGATCAGGCCTTTTCTGGCTGGTAGTCAAAATGTGGCTGAGCTTCCAAGTGGCGTATTTTACGACCAAGGCAATAAGGAAGGGGAATGGAAACAGTTGCGCGGGGGTAGCAACGGCCAGAGCACACTACTTCATGTTTTTGATAAGGTTATAGGCATTGATCATGGATCAAATGGCGTAGGCACAGCCAACTTCCATGATGAGATGAAGGAGTACATGCCTGCTGAGCATCGACGTTTCCTTGAGCAGGTGGAGAGACAGAGAACAATTCGGGAGGCGTCGTCATGTCCCTCCCCGCTGTTCCCGATATTCGCGCCGCCTGTGATGCAGCCATCGACTCCATGTACGATCTCCGCAGCAAACACTTGTCTGTTGTGGCGAGGTATATCAGCGTGCCTTCCTCCAAATCACGATCTGAACGCGTCGCAGGAACTGGAGGTACATTTCTTAATTCGTTTCTGCGTCAGGCAAGGGACAATACGAAGGCAGCAAAAGTCTAGTGATTTTTTTCCAACCATGTGAATATGACGTTTGCGACACTAGCATGCAAAATAACTTACTCGCTTTATAACTGAGGCATATTTCGCGTCAATTGCAGTGTCTGTACAACTATCAGGGCCTGGAGGATTGCATTGCGGCCATGCGCGGGATATCTTCCCTCAGAAATACGGCGACACTATTATTGTCTTGCTATAAAACTCATTGTTAATTAAGCTTGTTGTTCCTGCTCCAGACTCTGTCTGCAGCCATCTTTTAAATATTGTACTAAGAAACTTCCTTTTGTCCGAATCTAACTTTCGGCTAAGTTTAGTGTCGATAGTCGACGCTATGATATGCAGCAATTGCACCAAGCTGTGCGACTTCAGTCTACAGAGGTATTATCCGACAGAAACTCGCCTCAGTTTCAGTTTTATAGCGTGGTTATACAGCACTGCCTATAACCCTCTTGGCGGCCGCAAGTCTATTCGTCTCACCTCCAGAAAAGCTTTACTCACGGCTTGTTTGTTGCCGACATCTCTCATATGCCCAGTGGAGCCTGTGGAGTGTGACCTAAATGGCCACCCTCCGGCGAGATGGACATCATAGAAGGGGTCAACGGTCAAAAGCCAATTCAACCACTCTCCACACATCCCCAGGCCGTTACATTACGATGTCAGGCGAGGGTTATTATCCACACATCAGCCGTCAAGATTGCAGTGTCGTTGGAGATGGTTGCGGCATGGAGACACGGGCGGGTCAATACTTCGGAGACGCGTTTAGCAGCATTGACGGCGGCGTTTACGCAATGGAGTGGGCTTCTGACGGCATATCGGCCTGGCTTTTCTCTGGTCACGGAATCCCCGAAGGCACAACGTCTGGTACACACACACACACACACAATTTATTACGCCCGGTGGAGACTCCTCCAATAGGGCAACTATCAATCTGTGTTACATAACCATTTCCGAAAGTGTGTCTTTGTCTCATGATAGCCCTTCCATCAGAACAATCTATTTCCGGCTCATTGTCATTTGAAGTCTTATCATTCTACGGGTTCTCACGCATTGGGTGTTTATTATCCGCAGGCTCGCTTGGAGCCACTCCTCCAAGTGTTCAACATCCTATCTACGGCAGCTGAAGCGGCGCCAGCTTGATATGACATGAGGTGAAGGTTGGTGTTAGATGGGAGGTGAGAAATTTGGTTTTGGGGGAATGGGGGTGCAGTTGTTAGTTGTCAAGGCGGCCCGTGGCCTTGACAAAACGGATTGTTGCCCGCACGGCCGCCATATTTGGTTTCCACTTCGCTCCATCCATTGGTGACTTGCCTCCTAGATAGAATGAAGTGTTGCCTCGATGTGTCTCCGTACATTGGAGCATTTCTTTTCTGTGCATCGTCCATTTGTTGCATCTAAACAAGAAGTGTGCCACCGTTTCCCTCTCTGCGCCACAATCACACTGATCTGACGCCAGTTGCTTGATTTGATACAAATAATTCTTTAACGCGGACATGCCTGTTCTCAGCTGGGCTAGAGCGTTGCGTTCTTTCCATGGTCGTTCGTCGTAAAGCAGCACAGTATGGTCCCCAGGCAGGGCCGCATCTACTTTTTTGGAGTGTTTACCGATCTTGTCCGGTATGTATCGTTCAGCCTTCAGCTTTCGTCTTTCAATGTTAAGCGTTGTAGAACGCATCCTGGGGAACTGTGTCTGTGGCATGGCCCCGTCCTTGGTCGCCTCACGTGCCTCACCCTTGGCTAGCTTCAACAGTTCATTGTCATCGCTCCCAGGGATCCACTCGATGGCCACTCTGTTGCCCTTTTCCCGCAGATTTTCTATGGCTTCGTAGATCAATTGCATATATGCCTGCCCTGACTGTTGACGGGGGGTTCCAAGGCTAAGCACGGCTGCTTTGTTACTTGTCATAACGGTCACGTTGCGGTCTCTAATAATTGGTAGGGATCGCAGAGCATATGTCATTGCCGCCAGCTGTCCCGAGTATGCATTTTGCTCCGTCCGGTGGCCGAGTGTAAAAGAGAAGACCTCACGCTTTGATTTTCCTCGTGCCGACGTGGGTATTTGCGATACTCCACCAGCACCGACCACACCATTCCGCGCCGAACTACTTACTGCCAACATCACGCTCCATCCAGCGGTGGTCCGCTCTTTTGTTTCGTCTACGATAGTTTGCACTCGCTTGACCCAGGGCGCCAACGGGAATGGTTTGATGTCCTCCATCTCGTCCATCGGAATGTCTTTCAACCGACATGCCACTTGATGGAAGGGTGATTTGCGTGATGGGTAGAACCTCTGAATCCTCGATGTGACACGTCGCAGCGGATTCGTGTTTGGGAGGGTGTGAACATCGATCCAGAGTTTGATTGCCCGTCGCCAGAGTCGTTCGTGCACACTGACAATGTGCGCTTCTGCCTCCGCAACACTGGTGGCCACTGTAAGATAGGTCCCAACAATCGCTTGAGCCCCTGTCCTTTGAACACGATTAACAGGTCCAATAAGCTTATCCTTGCAGGCGTGCATCCAGACATTGGACGCATAGTCTACCGCCGGGGTCACTGTCGCCGTGAAGAGCTGGCGTGCAGTGGCGGCCGAAAGGCCCTTGAATCTCTTCAGCTCCATCGCCGCTTCCAGCCCCTTCGAGGCTGCATGTGCGATATGCTGCCGGTATTTGAGCTTGGAGTCCATCATGACGCCTAAAATCTTCACGCAATCTGTCGGCTGCACCGCCTTTCCCTTGACAAAAGCTGGCAACTTGTCAAATTTTGGGTCGCTACAGGTGAAGTGAATGAGGCTTGTCTTATCCGCTTCGAACGTTGCTCCGCTTCTCTTCTCCCACGCAGTAGCAGTTTCTATAATTGAGGCAATGCCGGCGCGATTACTGTGAGCCGTCGGACCCGTGACCCATGCTGTGAAGTCGTCAATAAACGCTATGGCTCCTCCGTTAGCATCGATCCGTCGCTGGACCAGGTCCGCGTTAAAGAACAAGTATGCAACAGGGGAGAGCGGTGAGCCCTGCGGTAGGCCTGGTTGCGGCAAGTCTTGAGTGTCGGAAAACTGCCCATTCACCATAATCGTGGCTGTGCGATTGGAGCAAAAAGCTTCGATCCATCTCAGCAGCTTCTCTGGAATTCCTCTGGCTTTCATTCTTTGGATTAGTCTCTCTTTGCAGACACCATTATAAGCTCCTTTGACGTCGAAGTTGATCAGACTGAGCACCCGACGTCCTCTCCAAGCCGCATATATCTGCTCTTGCAAGAACATTAAAGCTTGCTCTGCCGACCGTTGCTTGCGCCCCCCGAAGTGATTCGTAGGTAGCAGGCCGTATGTCTCGACCGCGTGAGATAATCTTTCCGCAAGCACGGCTTCTAACACCTTGCCAAGCGTCGAGAGCAGCGATATTGGCCTCCATGCTTTCCCGAGAGTATAATCGGATTTGTCTGGTTTCTTCAAGGGTATGATCTTTGCGTGTCGCCATTGATCAGGCAGCACCCCTTCCTCCAATGATGCTTGAAATAACGTCAGGACTCTGTGTTTCACAACTGGCCACACCTTCTGCCAGACTATGACTGGTAGGCCATCCTCACCCGGTGCCTTCCAGGATTTGGCGGCGAACAGCTGCCGGTTTATTTCTTCCATGGTGAGGTCCGGCATGGGCACCGGAGCTCGTTGTGGACGATCTCCCTCCTCTTCAATGTCGTCCGGGAGAGGCGGAAAGAAGGTTGCCAGCAACTCTTCGGCCTGTTCCTCATTGGAGGCCGTCCGAGTTTTGTCTTGCCTTAGGAGTTGAGGTACTTTGTCAAAGGCCGCACCATTGCCTGACTTCAAGTATTTTGCTGCTTTCCAAATGTTATCGTTGTCCGCCAGGAAGGCATCCCAGTGAGCCTTCTTCTGTTGTCGAATGGCTGCATGATACTGTTTCGCAGCGGCTTTGGCTGTCCTTTCGAGCTCTACATCCGTCCCTCCTGCTCGCCTCGCTGCTCTGGCACGACTGCGCCAGTGCGTGTAAATTCGACGTAGCTGGGTGAGATCTGTTGTCCACCATCGCTTTGCGTAGGGGCAAGGCTTGGCTTTGGGTGTCAAGGTGTGCACAGCCTCCAACACTGTTTCCATGATGCGGTCTGTCTGCTGCTGGACTGTTCCCTCGGCCGGCACCTTCTCCAAACCAGATGCAATCCTGATATTTATTTCCTTCCACGGAGCATTTTTAAGGAGTAAGCGTTCCTGGTGTTTTGGTTCATGTACCTCCGTTTCGAAGACTGTTTCAATCGTCCTGTGGTCTGAACCGTGTTCAGTATGGTGCGTTCCACATTTAACTAGGCTGGTCGCGAGATCCTCAGATGCCAGGACCAGGTCGATGGTGGTTTCACAGATCCTCCCTTTGCTATCCCACCCTTTCCACGTCTTCGTTCCTCTTGGCAGCAGGCTGCGAAGAGAAAATTCGGCCATCAGGTCAATGATTTCGTCCGCTTCTCCTTGTCTGGCTGGCCGGACCTCGTCACCTCCCCAAAGTTGGTCGTGCCGGTTAAAATCGCCGGCAATCACAACATCTACCTCCTGACCGACACCTCGTCTTGTGTCCGTGATGATTCTTCGTAGTAAGCGACATGTGTCTGTCAACGCCTGCGTCTCGACGCCCCCCACGTACACAGATGCTACCAATACCAGCCGCCCTGGGAGCCTCAGCACCGCTACCGTTAGGTCCGACGAGTCAACTGGAACCTGCTCGGCTTCCAAATCCTTTCTGACCCAAAGCATACTACGGATGGGCCACCTGCCCACTTCCCTACAAGTTGAAGGTATCATCTTTGTCCACTTGTGATGTGCCATGGGCGTGGTGAGCAGCCGGCCCTTGATCTTCCGCGCTTGAGGTTCTTGAATGGCAATAACTACTGCATCCTGAATCTCTTCATCGTTCATTAGGCTCTCATGCGCTTCGTCCCCTTTCCCCACATTAAGCTGGATTATTCGCAGAGGCTTACTCATGATGAGATGGGTAAAGCCGCCTGCAGTTTTTGCTGAAAGATTCGTGCGGTCCGCCGCACAAGGCACATTTCGCAATGGCTTCAGTGCAGACACTATGATGGTGGCCCTCCTTGGCACATCTCCCGCATACCTGCGGTTTCTTGCATTGGAAGGCTTTGTGGTCAGTTACTTCTTGACAGTTATAACACTGGTTGGGACGGTGCTGGCGCTTGAAAACAGATGCTGAGCCTGACAAACCCCCAACGTAAAAGTATCCTTCGCGCAGGATCTTGGCTGCCTCAACTGCTTTTCTGAGATGGATGACTACTGAGCCATGATCCTTATGGAATCTGTGGCTTAACCAGGTGGCATTGGTGACCTCTGTGGCATTCTCGCTGCTGAGAGCTTCGCATAATCCTGGCAGTTCCTTGCCACGCTCGTCGAGCACTGCAGAACGGCTTACTCCATCAATCTTAATTGGGTAATACTCATCCCTCAAAACTCGAACGCCCTGCGGCAGTTTCTTTTGGGCGACATCTTTGATAACTTGATGTTCCTCTTCGTCTCGGCATATGATCCTGATGCGGTGAGGAGCTTTGAGGTCCTTCGTGACGGCCCGACATCGCCAAGCTGGCGACTCTTTTTCCTTGCGGACCTCGCTTTCTGTCGGGCAAAATCCACTGCAGGGGCTAGACCTCAGTGGACGCGCACCTCTCTAGAGCACCTTGGGCAGATCTAAATCGAAAGACCTGGCGGGAATGTTCGTGGAAGAACTGGGAACCCAGGCAGAATCGAAAGACCTGGCGGGAATGTTCATGAAAGAACTGGGAACCCAGGCGAATCTATGAGCGATGGCCAGGATGGCTGAGCTTGCGAAAAAGTCCTACCGTGGGGGTCACGGGAGGCGTGGCTACGTCGTGTGGCTGGGGAATGCAGAAGCTGCTGGGAACCGCTATACTGACAATCAATAAAAATTCCTGGCCGAGGCCAGCAGGGCCTCGGAAATTTAGGTGAAACCGGTAGGCTGAAGTTGGTCGTGAAAGTGGAAGGCAGAGATGGAAAAATCAAAGATAACAGAAGTTTGGAAGGCTGGCCAGCCACCCTGATCTCATCAGGTGGCTGGGAAACCTTTAAACCTAGGATAAAAAGGTCATGGATCTTTTTGGAGGATCAAGGAGGACCAGGACAGACATGAATCAATATACAAGAATTGGAACAGCTCTCAATGACTATAGCTAATACGCATCTCATAACGCGACACTTTCTACCACGGTTCGAATGCCGCCGGGCGTTACCCGGCTGCTTTCCCCATCCAGTACTCTTGAAATGTCGACGGTGCAGAAAATCAACTCAGATTCATTAGACGGTGTTGTAGCGTGTGACGATATCGTTCGGATGTTGCTTGGTAGGCTATCGGGTGGCGTGCGAACAATGTCAGCGTACGATGCCTGGCTGTTTCCGAGGAACGGAGGCGAGATCGTGTCGCGTGTCGTATTTTCCAACTGTTCCACTACTCGTTTCAACTCCTCCTTCGTTTCCGATACTTCCTGTTCCAACTTGCAAATTAATTCCTGTTGCCTGATTGATTCGGTCTTAAGATCCCCCAACTCCTCCAGCACCCGTAAGAGCAGCGCCCTTTCGCCGTCGCTGCCCACAGTTTCGTTTTCGACGTTAATCGTGGATCCCGAATCCGAATCCGTAGATGAGGCTCGACGGATACGCTTATTCGCTTGTTTCCCAACATCTGCGACCGAACGATTCTCCCGTCGAGATATCGCCTTCCCTTCGCCGGTCGGCTTCACCAGACGAGCTGATCGTCTCAGCACTGCGGGGCTCGACCGCCCCACCTGACCAGGATCCCCCGCAATGGAACCCACCATGATGCAAGGTTCGACTCAACTCCACACAATAAAATAGATAGATAAAAATGCTTCTTTTACAGCGCGCGTCGTGCTGGATGATGTCTCTTATCCTTTTCTTCCTGGTCTTCCTGGTACAGTAGAAGGCTTAATGGGTGTCGCGGTATTGGTACATAAGATAAATAAGGTGACCCATAAGAAGTCTAAAAGTAGTTTAGCGTCAGAACCCGTATGTACCTCCAAGTCGTTACCAGAGGTCACAACAGATACTGTTGCCTAATGCCATCTCACAAGCCTTCGGAATCAGTATAAAGTCCTACCACCGCCTCATTCTTTCTTCCAGGGTGCCATAGTTAACCTAGAGCTACCTACTTAGTGCGGACATGTGCACGCACCCCGGATTGCACCCAGTAGGTAGAATATACGTACTTATATAAGAGCGATTTCCAGATTTTCACTTTAAGCCTCGGGAAGGTCGGAATATACTTCGCTTGTCTGCCAACAACCCCCCTAGACTCACTCTAGCATACGCTACTCGGAATTCGCCCCCGTGCCTCTTGATACACGAGTTGCCAAAATATCCATAAGAACAACTCTATCAAGTTGTTGTCATGGAAGAAATCATTGACAACAATCCCGGAACGATGATTGATATTGCCCCAGATGGTGATGTCGTTCTAGTTGTTGGACAGAAAAAGTGCAGCATACGTGTCCATTCACTGATCCTGAAGGCAGCCTCAAACCCCTTTTCGGCCATGTTGGGAGTGGACTTCAAGGAAGGCTGCAACATGACTGACATGGAAGAGCCAGTGAAGTTGCCCTTGCCAGAAGAAAATGTGGTGGGCCTGAAGTACATCTGCGCTGTTGCACACCATCAAAACAAGATGGTGCCTGAATTATGGCGGCGGACGATGTTCTAGGGGTGGCTGTCATGGCGGACAATACGACTTCCTTGATGCATTTCGATTTGCGAGCGGCACCTGGCTTCATCCCCACGGGAAGGGTTTTGATGAGCTAATACGGCTTACCGCTGCAGCGCTTCTATTCCGGAATGCGCGGGCATTCAAGGCCATCACCAAAGAATTAATACTCAACTACAGTGGGTCTTACATTTCTATATGGAGCCAGGATCTAGACCCTTTCATAAACTGGAAGGTATTCTGTAAGCACCTGCAACAAAAGGTTTACCGTATCCCAAAACAACTGACCAATGGTTAGGCATGTTAGAAGAAGAAAGAAACTCCGCCAGATTACAACTAGCCCAGATACTCCTTAGCGGGGTTAATACTGGTGGTTGTTGCCACAAGTGCGGATGGTCCAGCAAATATGCATTCGCATACGTGCAGTTACTGGAAAGCCTTTGGCCCGTTGGATTAGCTTGCCTCTCTGACGCACTGGACCAAGCAGGAGGGATGCCTGAACCTGTTCCTTTGGAAGAGAGTGCTGTGTGCAAATTCGGATATAAGCATACTGTTCCACAGTACGGCAGCGACAGACGTGGAAAGCTAGAAAATCTGAAGAACAGCAATGGGCTATGTTTATTGTGTGTTCTGTCAGGTGGAGCGGAGTCGGGAAACTATGGGATTTCACCTGAACACTGATGCTGCGAAGAATTCCAACACATTTACCATTGAAACAATGGCGACGGGGGCTGGCAGATGACCTCCAGTAGAAAGAAGGCTTGGACAGCCTTGCATGGCGCGTTTCTGTCTGGTCTACTACCTAAAACCCAATTCTATTGACTTATTTATAGGGCTTTGCCTTAATTGTTCAGGGTGCGGAAGCTCCCCAGAATTGACGAGTGTGTCAAGTGCCGCTTTGTCGCGCCATTGCTCGTAACACTCCATATACTCCTCAGAGAGGAAGCTCGCTATTGCTTGGGCTACATTGTCGCCACGCCTATGGTAGGCTTTCGCAGTATGTTGTGCGTTAGGAAGGATCTAATAATTACCATTTGACGTCTTAAGTTATTAACTTGAGTTATTAATAGTTAGGTGGGTTATTAATTCAGTCCCCACTAAGTTAAGTTAACTTACACTACCAGCTATTTAACAGCCTCTCAGGATACATATCCAATCACCAAATGGTGGTCTACCCGTGGTCTATAGATGAAAGCTGGACGAGTATTGCAACGTGGAAAGAGTTACTCGACAAAAACAAGCATTCAATCCTCTACGACAGGCTGAGACGCGCTCCGTATCCTAACGGTGTTACCGGCAATGACGAATGGAAAGCCATAGCACGCATCCTCTCAGATCTCAATGATCTTCAAATGTTCACGATGAGAGCTGAACCGTTTATGAACTCCTTGGATTTTCTCTGGGTAGGAGAAAACTATAATGGCGCCAGAAATTTCTTACAAAAGCTACAAGAGCGAGACAAGAACATCACTGTTACAGAATTAGGACTGGAGAAAGGTGACTTCGTTGAACTCGACAATTGTCGGCAATACGGGATAGAAGAGGATTACCAACTGTTACGACACATCAAAATCATACAAGAATCTCCACATCTTAGGATTTATAGGGTTGTAAGAGAGGGGCACAAGAATCAATTAAAATCCATGCTTGAGGACATCGCCAGGTGGAGGCGCCAACATGAGTAAGCCCCTGGTTAATGGATGTTTTGATGAAGTACTGACTTCTGGATAGCATTGACACCAAAAATCAACCCCTCCCAGAAGGCCATAAATACTGGGGGAAGCTATGTTGGGGTATCTGGTCGAACGATAAGAACGGAGTGAAAAGGAAGATCTGGTCCCTCACGGTTTGTCGCGACGAGGAATCAAAACGCAGGATCAAACGCGAGCTGGAGGAAAGAATAATTGGGTTGGTCAATGAACAGTATCATAATGAGAAGGATAACGTTCGCTGAAAGCGGAACAGGTTACTGGATTTATGTTCGCCCAGTCCGCCTTTGGTTCATCATATGTTCAGTTGCTCAAAAAAAGTGCGCAGAGCATAAGGCTTGACTTTGGCAAGTATGAGGGTTATTGCAACTGAAAACTTATGAGTGCAACAGTTTTGTATCATACTATACATAGCATCATTCGACCGTCTCAAGGGAATCAATAGACAGTATGTATTAGGCTCGCCACAATAATATCATGCTCCGCTCGTAACCCGTAATCCTTGATATTTTGTTAAAGAGGACCAGATCTGACAGTGCGGCGAACCGCAAAGTGAGGACGACGATTGGAAAACTGAGGCATCGATCTCAGCGAGATTAACAGCGGGAAGCCGAGGAGGAGCTCAAGAGCTCCTCGAGCTCCCCTTTTCTTCTCTTCCTTTCTCTTCCTTTTCCCAGATTCGGATACTCGTAGTAGTCGCCTAGCGAGTTGTCAATATACTCGCTTGGACCGTTACATTTGAAGTCCTGGGCGATTTCACGGACCTGCGATGCATTAGCGCTGATAGGTCAATGCGTAGATTCGCTTGTTTGGCAGTTACCAGACGCTGGAAGGGGATCTTTGCCACCAGTGGACTTGTGGGCAGTCTGTTTGGTGCGAGCCATTCTGTCATGCCTGGGCGTTTGAGTTAACTCATGAGTTAGGTCGTGACTCAAACTCAAAAAACTCACGTGGGTTGAGTCTGAGTTGCGATCAGAAGCTCATGAGTAACTCATTAACTCATAACCCACATCCTGGCATGTCATTGGTTTATTTTACTCCCACTTCTCGACCCCTGTGATAAAATGTGGCACCAAACAGCCAGTAGTTAGTTACCTTTGCCCTAAGTTATACTGTAAATCAAGTTGACTCAAACCGTATTTCATGAGTTAGCTCACAACTCAGTCAGGTATAGCCGCGCTCTTTATACGTACCCACTGCCACTTCATAACTCTACAAGGTGCAAGCAATGGTGAGGTGTTTGCCGAGCACGATCCAGTACGGATTCGTGATTGTCGTAGGGTAGCCTAACTCGGATGAAACGACTTTCGTAGACATTGCTTTTGTTGACACCGCACTATAACTTTTACCACTGTTCAATGATCAGTATGTTAAGCCAATTTGCGTCAAAGGTCCAACCGCCTTCACGAAACACCATACTCCTCCATTTGCCAGTGGCGTCACTAGGGAATCTTTACATGACAGTTCATAGCATGCACTGTAAACCATCGCGATGGTATCTGTACTATGGCTTATCATACAGAAAGATAGCCATAACGGAGCCACAAAGCTAGGCAGTCCGTGGGAGAACTAAGATTAACCTGAAGCTGAAACATTCATATGTTGCCCTGGCCTAATGTGCCGCATTTTTATTCTGGCCATTGTCTGCATCGGCGGTTGAATGTGCGTAAGTGCTTGACGCATCTTTACTTCGGAAAATGGAACTTTGAACACGAAAGCAGATGGACCACAGTTAGCTATGCAGCCACCGTATGGAGGTTAGAGGTGTAGCAGAAAGCACCTGAGACCGCGATCTAAAAAGTTCTATCTTGCTCTGGTCCCCCGCTTCCGTCTTGGTCCCATACACCACAAAGTAAATCCTTCGCTATCTTCCATCACAGCTTTTCTTGTGAAATGATAACTCAAATTATCAGAAGTTAAAAACTTGCTGCCGCAAAGAGAGCAAACAGGCTCACACTTTTCTCCGAAATGACTGGTAGCATTTTGTCAGTAAGGTAATGAACCAAGTCATGCCGAGCTTAACTCACGAGGTACGATAATGTGAAATCAACCCCCCCCCCCCCCCAACTTTGTGTATTGCTTCTCGCAGGAATGGGTCGGGTAGGCACAAGTAAAGCGTCTCTCCACGCCGAGGTTTGTGTCGATTCTCCAGAACAAAATTCTGCCATCTGCAGTGATAGTTGGGCGTAGAGCTCCTGCGTATTGCTCAGGCGTATTCAGCACACGGTCACTTGGTTTTAAACTGTCAACAGGTGTTGTAGGCCTCAGAGTAGAATGTACTCTCGCGGGATGATATTTGGATTGTGCAGCACACTGAAAGTCCTTTCTGAGGGGTAAAACCTCAGGATGCGGACGGAACATAGAAGGAAGGACCCGCACATACTCACCATATACTTCTTAGATTACGGTTAGGCCCAGCATCGAGCCAGGCAGCGTTGGCCCCTTCCTGTTGGCCGGTAACTACACCGGCAGGTTGTTCAGGCTGGTACAAGGCAGCGTCTCTTTCAAGAAGGCGCTTTTCCAGGTTTTTTTAGGACTTTGATCGTGGAATATTGGTGGTGCATCCGTTCCAAGGTATCCAACCGAGAAGAGCATCGGCTTCTCTTCGATATCGCCTCATTATCTTCCTCGCTGTTTTCTCTCAGGGTTAAATTCTTATACGGACCACACGTTAAGACCTTGGCAAGATTGGTGATATTTTCATCCTTGCAGAATACATCAACATAATCCGATTCCACATCCTTTCGTTCTGTTTGGGCTACTAGCAGCTCGATCAAACGGCAAGTGCGAAGATCCAATGCCAGCGCTCGACATTCCATACAGTCATCGTGAGTCGTAAAAGTTCGAGCAAAAATGGAATCTAAGCCACCCAAAAGCATGGACACATCGGGGTGCAGACCATTTCTGATTTGTTGGATACCATCCAAAGCCTGGAGGACATTGGCTTGGTGTAAGTATGTCGCAAGTTTCCCTCCGCTGTCGAGGCTTCCTATCCAAGCTGCATCGACGAAAGGAGACTCACATTCAGCCCAACAAGAAGCAAAGTTAGGAGTGCGCTATGGAAGAATAGGTTGCCGTTCATTGAAAATAGTTCAGGCAGGAAATCAGACTGGGATGCCCACCTGCAGACGCTTGAGGGCCACAGCGGCTGGGTCACGGCCGTAGCCTTCTCGCCCGACGGCCAGACGCTCGCCTCGGCTTCAGACTTGGAGGTACATATAGTATTCTACGCTAATCCATATTTGGATTAGGGTGGGTCTCGCTATTTATCTTATGTATCGATACCGCGACACCCATTAAGCCTTCTACAGGGACAGCTGGCGGCAATGACATATGCTCTGCGATCCCTACCAATTATTAGAGACCGCAACGTGACCGTTATGACAAGTAACAAAGCAGCCGTGCTTAGCCTTGGAACCCCCCGTCAACAGTCAGGGCAGGCATATATGCAATTGATCTACGAAGCCATAGAAAATCTGCGGGAAAAGGGCAACAGAGTGGCCATCGAGTGGATCCCTGGGAGCGATGACAATGAACTGTTGAAGCTAGCCAAGGGTGAGGCACGTGAGGCGACCAAGGACGGGGCCATGCCACAGACACAGTTCCCCAGGATGCGTTCTACAACGCTTAACATTGAAAGACGAAAGCTGAAGGCTGAACGATACATACCGGACAAGATCGGTAAACACTCCAAAAAAGTAGATGCGGCCCTGCCTGGGGACCATACTGTGCTGCTTTACGACGAACGACCATGGAAAGAACGCAACGCTCTAGCCCAGCTGAGAACAGGCATGTCCGCGTTAAAGAATTATTTGTATCAAATCAAGCAACTGGCGTCAGATCAGTGTGATTGTGGCGCAGAGAGGGAAACGGTGGCACACTTCTTGTTTAGATGCAACAAATGGACGATGCACAGAAAAGAAATGCTCCAATGTACGGAGACACATCGAGGCAACACTTCATTCTATCTAGGAGGCAAGTCACCAATGGATGGAGCGAAGTGGAAACCAAATATGGCGGCCGTGCGGGCAACAATCCGTTTTGTCAAGGCCACGGGCCGCCTTGACAACTAACAACTGCACCCCCATTCCCCCAAAACCAAATTTCTCACCTCCCATCTAACACCAACCTTCACCTCATGTCATATCAAGCTGGCGCCGCTTCAGCTGCCGTAGATAGGATGTTGAACACTTGGAGGAGTGGCTCCAAGCGAGCCTGCGGATAATAAACACCCAATGCGTGAGAACCCGTAGAATGATAAGACTTCAAATGACAATGAGCCGGAAATAGATTGTTCTGATGGAAGGGCTATCATGAGACAAAGACACACTTTCGGAAATGGTTATGTAACACAGATTGATAGTTGCCCTATTGGAGGAGTCTCCACCGGGCGTAATAAATTGTGTGTGTGTGTGTGTGTGAGTAGCCCAAATCCCGCATCTTGGGGCGTGCCGCTTGCGCGTTTTGCCGGAGGGAATGGCAGCAATATTGACTCATATTTTCGTGACAACATTGTGTTTGACACTACTTTCTGTGGTGACTGGACTGGTAACCCTTCCGTGTGGGATTCCAATGTGATGTGCTTGGCTTGTATCAGGGTTCCCATGTGTGTAATATATGGCTCATAGTTCTGGTGCCTTCGTCAATGCCTACTGGCTTGTCAAATCAATTACGATGTACAAGAGGACAGAGAATTTTTAACCAGGAGGTCAGTTTCTGAGCTCTTGCCCCGTGTCGGTACCCGAACCCGCATCCACAACACCGATTCCAAGAGACAACAGCCCCGGTGCATCTACTTCTACACACGCCCCCTTGGGGTCGATATAAAGAGGAGGCGGACGAAACTCAGGATGCGTGGCGTACGTCCGAAGATCGAAAGGCCGACTCGGTTACCGTTGCACTCCCACGACGTATACAAAGTTCGTTGTTGCATGCATCTACATATCACGCTGTACCTCCATATTTAGCACAAAACGTTATTGTCTCCTTTAAATCACGCTTAGTGCGTTTGGACCTACCATGGTGCCCTGGATGGCCAGCTGTGTATATAACATGGCATTGTCGGAACACAAATGCACATGAAGACACGTACGGCTTGTTCACTCTTCATTCACCCGGCTATAAGGGTACAGCTTCAGTCTTCTCTCGTTTGCTCATGAAGGCGTTAGAGAGGTTTGCCAGGCAGGCTAAATCTAGCCTGGAAGGAGACGGCCCGCTTTCTTTTGCCGGCAGGTCAGATGTAAATCTCCAGAACGGACGCCAGTTTGCCGTCAGTTGCGGATTGGAAACCAAATCGGCCCCCTTTACCACCGTGACCTCGGCATTTTATGCCTATTCTAGGCTCCTGCGCTCATCTGAAATTGCAGTGTGGGATCTGTCAAGCAATAAAAAAGGTAGAAAAATTACGTACCAGTGCCTCGCCGCTCATGTCCAGGCCCTTTCGCGGCATCTGGCGAAGTTGGGTGTCGGAAGAGGTCACAGAATACCTTTGGTTGCAACGCAAGGACTGGAATCGGTCGTTGGCATTCTAGCAGTTCTCTCTTGTGGAGCACAGTTTATTCCTATCGATTACAATCTCCAAACGGATGATTACATACGGGCAACTGTGGCCTGGTCTGGCCAGGATGTCGTCCTCAGTACATCCCCCGCGGCTGACGATGTTCTGATGCGGCTGTTTGCAAATACCCTTGAAGTTGTTAGAATATATTCGGAGAGCGTCCAGTTTCCGAACTTGGAACATTACCCGGCGACTCATGATCAAGCCAATGCGGACGACATATGCTACACAACTTTTACGTCTGGTAGAAGTCTTGTTCCAGATGGCCATCCGTAATGTGATTCTAACTTGTGTCCAGATATTCCGCCGAGCGTTCTTGGAGGAGGAAGAGAGGTTCGTATAAAGCACAAGAGCGTGTCCAACCTAGTCTGTCTTTGGCCCGGGAATCTTGGTGTTCGGCCGGGTTTATGCGTGGGCCAGCTGCAGAGTATAGGCTCCGACCTGGGTAAGTGAGATGCCTAAGCCCCAGACCAGAAGGTGCTCGGGCTTAAGGTTAACCTGGGTGCTTCGCAGCTGTGTGGGAAATCTTTGGTTGCCTTTGCAACGGAGGAACATTAATAATTGGCAGCAATGAGCCGGAAAGTGCCTTCCGGGAGGTTGGCTAGCTTCAGTTTCCCACTAAAGCCATGACTTCCACTGATCGTTTTGCAGATTCAAGTGCTCATCACAACGCCCACGATTTTGTCCAACTATGCTCCTGGGCAGCTTCCCAGTCTGGAGGTAGTCGCGGCCGTGGGGGAGGCAGTGTCGGACTACTTGGCCGATTTATGGGCCGCCCACGTTGGCGCGTTTTGGAATTGCTATGGGTCGTCGGAAACCACAATCGCATGCATCATGTCACGTCACGTTCGCCCCGACGACTTTATCCCCAAGTACTGCCAATACGGAACCTTCTCTGCTGGCTGCCCCGTGCTTACGGGGCGCGATGGGCTCGCTCCCATCGGTAGCCCCATACCCAACACATACGTGTATATCCTGGATGGCAATGGGCGGCAAAGGCCAGTCGGGCTGGTGGGTTCTATTTGGGTCGGCGGTGCTGGTGTCTGCAACGATTATGTGGGCTATGGGCCTGAATCCTATGCTCTTAACCCGTTTCTAGACGACGAGTAAGTACGACACACGAAAGACGGGGGCTTGGAGATGATGGCTCATTAACTTGTCAAGGTCATATATTTATCGAACAGGCGACTATGGATTTTGCAATGAAGATGGGAGCATTGAACTAAGCCCGCCAGTGTTTGCCGAAGACTTTGCCAAGTCTGGCCATGGCCTGTCTAGGGTAGAGCTCCAAAGGGTGAAATCATCACTGCATTGTGCGGCGTCAAGTGCAGCAGATACCCCACAGGTGGCTGTTTTGGCATTTGGCCCAGAAATACACTGCTTTGTTGTTCAGAAGCCAGGCTTGAAAGATGCTGATGCTTCTCAGATCGAGTTTGACATTTCTCAGAGCATGGAACAGCATATGAAGATTCTTTGTGATAACAAGTTGTTTCCTACCGGCGCGTACATTTCTCAAATTCACCCAGTGGAAAACGTGCCGGTTGGTGTCAATGGTACGTTCATCTTCAAAGAGCTACAGTGCGTGGTGAGGAACTCTACGTCCACGGAGCCTCTAAAAAGCGACTGGCGCGGGCCGATCGGGACAGTGACACCGATTCTGCCATCGTCGCCATCGACGGTGCTGAAGCCGGAATTTGGCGAGAGTGAACCAGACTTGTCCAAACGGCTGCGTTGGCAAAGTTTTTTATATCGAATCCGTTCCAAATTGTCAGGACTTGCTAGGTGGCTGCGGAACTACTGAAAGCACTGTACACTAGTTATAAGTACATTGGTTCTTTATTTTCATGTTGACGGATACAACTTGCCAAAATCCAAGCTACTTCTATCGGGATCCTGAAAATCCCGTTTGAATACATGTCATCTCTCTTCACTGTCAAAATATTTCACATCGTTTCTGTCATTAAGCAATGCCATATCACATGTAGGTGACATCTCCAGGTTATCGAATCATCGCACTCCTTCCATCTCAACAATTGTGTGCGCTCTTCTGTAACGTTAATGTCTGCAACTTCCGGACAAGTACGACGCAACAACAGCTTCCAGTGCCATACAACCGTGTTGGCAAGGCGCTGGCAGGTCATTGTCGAGGCGCCGAGTCTGCACACCAATGCTGAAGCGCGTTTGACATCGGTGGATCATCGTTCCCGTCTCGGTCGTCACTCTCAGATAGCATTCATTGTCCACCTTCATTTCAATCCAGTCCTTTCCCAGTGACAGTCCACCTAACCGGCATGGATGTTATGACACATAATGCTGCCACTGGAAGGCGCACACCAGTCTAAAATGCTAGTTTGTTTCTCAGGATTTGGTGCCGCGGAGTCACATACTTTAGATGTTTTGTTCGGCCGTTGACGACAGTAGAGACCCTCAGTTTGTCACGTACAGCTGTTGGAGCTTTGGGGCTTCCCTCCGATGGCAGTTCAAATTATATTTACTCCAAGCTGACAGTGTTTTCCGTAGCTTGAAAGACGTCATGAGGGTGGCTCCGATAACCTGTCTGCAGCGACAGGAAAAGCAAGACATGGCGATAAGGTACGGACGGAGGCTTTTTACTTAGCATAAACTATACCAGTGAAAGAACGCACCCTGCTCGCCGAGTTTAGCCCGGTGAGGGATACTGCCATGATACGGAGACGATACTGTACTGTAGTTGAGCAATTGCTCAATATATTTGAGGCTAGCGGATCTCCCAGCATGTGATGGTTCCTCACAAGCAAGCACCCGCCTGCCTTTGATTCCATTCAGGGCGAAAATCTGTGATGCGTAGGTGTCGGTTCACAGGGGGGATCACTAGCTACTGCAGTAGTCATATGATCATTGTTCTTCTTGTTCTTGTTTTTTCTATCTAGAGCTGGAAGCTATCAATGGGAAAGGAGGTGCTGTAATCTTAGTCACGTGCACCTTTACAGGGGAAGGTGTTGTCAGGGGTAACTAGGCTTGAGCCTGTAAGCGATTAACATCGCAACAGTAGGTTTTTATTTTCGACTGTCTGGGTCTTTTAGATACAAATATAATTAATTGCTATTAATACGTATTTATTAATACTAGTTACAGTACATAACCACTGTCAAAGCCAATCAACATATATGATGGCCATTTTTCAACCTTTGTCGAAACCCGCGCCTCGCATAGCAAAATAAGAACGCCCTGTTGAATTCGTAAATGGCACGACTGTTGTGAGTAAAGTTAGATATCAAAAACTCGTTATAGATCCAATTTTACTATTGCCTCCCAAGTATAGGTACTGAACAGGCTCATATACACCTACTTATCGCCGTAATCGACGTAGACGTGTCGTGTGTCCTGCCCTCTAGGCTTAACGTATGCATGGCTGTACATCCTAGAGTAGATGCCGCGCCTGGAGCCGCTCAGAACCAACGAGGTATCGGCATCACTGCGTTTTCCACTGCATTGTCCGTTGCTGTCTTTGCCTTTTTGATTCAAATTGGCTTGTTTCTATATCTCCGCAAGCAATCTGACCTACGTTACATATAGTAAGTCTTCCCACGCTTTTTGAGTGAGTTACCATTAGTAATATATCGAGTGCATTTAGCCATCCGGAGGGAGATGGAGAACTACCAAAGGCAAAACAATTGCTGAGCAGGACCATAAACTTCAAGGATGAAGAAATCATCAAAAAACGCGGCTTTGATGCGTACTATTTCCTTCGATATCTTAGAACTCTTCTGCTCTTGTTCACACCCATCCTGTTCGTGTTACTGCCTATCTTAATACCATTAAACTATGTGAACGGAAGGGGACAAGACCTTGACCCCACAAGAGAATCATCTACGGATGGCGCTTCGCGAATTATGGGCTTGGATACGCTTGCGTTTGGCAATGTCAGAAGCTCGAATACATGTCACTACACAGCGCATCTCGTGTGCGCTTTGCTCGTCACGGCTTGGTTCTGTTACGTATCATTCATCGAGATGCGCAATTACGAAATGGAAGAAACGGAACGCAGTATAGGTATTCCCGAGAGGAACAGGGAGATAAAAAACCAACAGGATTTGGTCAGAGTTATCGAAGAAAAGGAAGAATCTGTTGCACTTGATGCGAAGGGCTTGGACCGCATTTTAAGGCTGAGAAATAAAGACATAGCAAAGTTTGAATCTGCAGCGATGGCGCTGATGAGACATGAGTCATCTTCTAAACTGCAGACCAAATTGCAAAGTTGCTATACGCGACTTTGCACGAGGGAGAAAGACATACGAAGCCTTGCACTAAAACTGAAGCCCGCGGGAGAATACCCCAAGAATAACAGTGATCACAATAATTGCAAGCATTGTTTAACTGTGGAATCAGCGTGGCATAACGTTGTGTGGGGCAATATCGGAATTCCGTCGTGGAGGGAATGGCTCAGGCGCACTTTGGTGACCATTGTCTTGACAACTATGATTGTGCTATGGGCGATTCCTGTTTCCTGGACGGCAGCGCTAAGCCAACTGGACAACTTGATCCGCAACGACGCATTACAGTCATTTTTCCAACGCCATAGGACTTGGAGGACGGTGGCTGTGGCCATAGCTGGGGTTTTACCAGGAGCAGCGCTGGCCTTGATGCACATGCTGCTACCCTCAGTACTCGAGCTTTTGTCTCGTATAGGCGGGGCCAAACTCAGGTCTCAACAAGCCGCGTTCGTGCAAGGATATTATTTTGTCTTTCTTTTCGTGCAAATGTTCTTGGTGGTTTCCATTGCTTCTTTCTTCACAGCGTCATTCAAACAGTTCTTCCACAACATTCAGAGCTTGCAAATACCCGGCAATATCCTAAATCTTTTGCCTCAAAATCTACCCACGGCAGCGAACTATTTCTTTTCATACATGATTCTGCAAGCTCTTTCTGGATCTTCCAGCATCATCATGCAGTTGGCCTCAATGTTTTGGTTCTTTGCGGACAAAATCTTCGTCTACACACCCAGGCAGAAGTGGTCAAGAGGCGTCAGCATGGACATTGTCGCTTGGGGGGCCCTCTTTCCACTATACACTACCTTGGCATGTATTTCATTAATTTATAGTGTCATCGCACCTCTCATTCTGTTATTCGCCACCATCTCGTTCGGCATGCTCTGGCTAGCACACAAATACTGTGTCATCTACGTCAGAAGACTAGAGACAGATCACGGTGGTATCCTCTATCCCCGGGCCATGAATCAAACATTCACGGGAATATATGTGATGCAGTTCTGCATATCTGGGCTCTTTTTTGGTGTAAGAGATGAGATAGGAAGACAAACCTGTCTCCCGCACGCCATTGTCATGATTGCCGCATTGGTCTTAACGGTAGCCTTTCAGATTGCACTCAATACATTTGTCCTGCCAGAACTACGGAGGAAATGCCGAACTGGTCGTCCAGATCTCCAATCCGAGTGCGCCGAGGTAAACGACGAGTTGTTAAACCACCTTACATTGCTCTGCAAACCCAAGGTTGCCTGGGTGCCGGATTATACACAGCTGCATAAATTCAATATCGGTGGGGTTTCCGACGAGTTCGTCTCTGATAATTCAGACCAAAGGTGGAGGGCGAACTTTGACGAACGGCACAGGGTGCAGATAACTAAAAACACAACTAAGCGGTTAGGTCATACGCCGGAGCATACGAGCCCCACAACATTGTCTGTGTTGAACGTCACAGCAGAACACAGATCAAAGGAGTGCGTTGATTCTGTAACCTAGAAATACCGCCAAGGTAGACTATTTATGGAAGGCACAGGCTGGACACTGCACGTGATATTGCATCATGTTCAACAGCCTGTAGGTGTCCGGTTTCGGGTTGCTCAATAACTGCACAACGTTAACGGACCGGTTCCGGAAGTGTCTTGGGTTGGATTTATATTGCCACTGGTTAGGGGCGTAGTAAGGAGATGGAGTGCGGGGTATAGATGAAGGTGTATCTGATATAGGGCCGAGAGCTTTTGTCTGCGTGGGTAGATGCAGATATCACGTAGTTAGATCGACAGACGCATGGTAAATGGCTGTAATGATAGCTGGCTAGAAGTAGAATACTGTCTACAGAGAGAAAATTCAAAGTGTCCAGAGTGCCTATATACCGCGTGGTTCCCCATCAGTTCACCAAGGTTTTCGTGAACTTGCCCACCGGCGTCCTGTGCCTGCCTTATGCTACCATGGGGCGGCTCATGCAGCCCATGAGCTGACATCGTAATGGCCAAAATTGTACCGATCATTTTCGATCGAACAGCTCTGTTAATATGGAACTTGCTTCCACGCAGTGTCGGCCGTAGAACCTGAAAGATTTTGCTTGAATTTACGAAGCTTTTCCCCAAATGGTCCAGTTCAAAGGAAAAAGAAGACAATAAACAGCAATGTGGCAATGATGATCTTGCGCCTGCTAGAGGATCGGGTAGTCGTGTCCTCCTCACTTGTGTCATATTCCACATCGCTCAAGCACAAATCGTGACCCTTTCTTTCCTCTGTTCTTCGGCTTTTAGAATAATTTAGTATATGTCTTCGAGGCTGCGACGGGGGGCTTACTTTAGAGATCTTATTTTCGAGGGAAACATCTCTTCTAACTCGGGATATTTATCTTTTAGTCTCTTGAAACGCATGTAAAGCGCTGCAGGAGAGACGGAGCCAGAGCCATACGTTTTGCTTTGTGCATCTGAGATATTCTCATGACGGTCACGGCGCATTCTATCCAGAACAAGAGCTTTTTGTTGATCTGTCAAGCCCATCGCGCATAATTTGTCAAGGACTGTCGATCCGTTGATTTTCATTGTCGGATCGCCAGTAGCTCTCCTGCTATCTGGTCCTTCAATCCCGCATATCAAATCGAGTTGTGTGGTGGATGCTGTACAGAAATCTCTCTCCGGGACTGTTTCATTTGATTGACAGCATGACGGCGACACCGATTGACCAGAGACATCGCTGGGTGAAGGAGGGGATGACTGTGACTCAGAGGACAGTGTGTCCAATGCGGTTCTGGCAGCATTGAGAGGCGCCGCCAATGCTAATACTTCCTCGAGCTTCACACTCTGTGGTAAATGGTTCATTTTGGACTCAGAGTGCTTGCTAACAGAAAGAATAAATCCAATGGAGACAATAAACTGATTATTGAAATGGTTTGGAAAAGCTTTTTGGACGCGATAAGATGCTCAAGAGCCCCAGAGCACCACGACGTAACTACCAAGCTACCTACCGGTTGACTTGTAACATGCGAGTACGCACAAGCACCACATGCTAGCGTAATTGGCCGTCCCCGCGGGTGTATATTTCTGGGGTTAGGCGACGGTGTGAGAGCACGAGCACGGTTCAGTGCGACTCGAAGGAAACGATTGTTCACGAAGGGACAAGGCGTGACTCAAGCTATATGGTACTTACAATTGTGTGTGCGTCAGTGCGTGTGTGCGAGTACTGTACAGGATGTATTTATTATATTAATACTATACGTGCTGTGTGCTAGTATTGAAGCCGACACGCTGCGTTTTGTGCGGAACGCCACCTGTACTTACGTCATGAGACACATCGTCAACTTATTTTAAGTTGAGAAGACTTCGCTGTCACCCGATGAAATCAGGGCGGCTGGCCAGCCTTGCAAACTTCTTGACATCAATGGTTTTATGACATCCAGCAATCACGTCAAGCCTGATTGTTCACTACCCGATGCTACCCCGGCAGAGACGAGACTCTTGAAGATGAGTCAGAACATGGTCAAATCTGAGGTTAGTATCGTCACGTCCGCAGAAGTGGAGGCAGCGACGGTGCACCTGTTGTGCGAGGGGAATAGAGGGCAGGGAGTCGCGTTCTGACGCGACGCAGGGCGGAAAGTGATCCCCGCTTCTGGTAACTGTCCCAAAGCGGAGCTTGCGGTGTTGTGCACCCCTGGTGACCGATGTAGTGGCTATCGGGAGTGCAGTCCGTCGGCCGCATTTAGGTCCGGTGAGAGCCAAAAAGATGGATAAATGTAAGAGAAAAAAAAAAATTGCAGGTCCGTCGCGCGAATTGCTTTCCTCGAATCAACTTTCAACGGCACTTGTGGGTCGCTTTGAGTCACAACGTTGGTGTTCCAGACCCTAGATCACTGTTGACGGCACTAAAGGCAATCTGCCCCCAGTCCGGATGCCACCGAGTTGGCTACCATCATTAATTGGCGAAAGACAATAACACCGGCAACGGTTGGGACCTTGACAGTTCGGCCACTTGCCGTGAAAACAACCAGGCCTCACACCGCCGTGCGCCGCCAGAATCCACTGCCCGGGTTCCAGGATCGACAATCGACGTCTAGTTCTGCGGCCGGGGTTCAACCCATGTCGTTTGGAGGTCATCACGTCCGACTTTATCAACGAGGTGAAAACTTTTCGCTGGTGGCCTCAACATGACAGGTCCGTCGTCTGTGCCTGTCCGTCTGGAATAGTTCTTTGTTCCATCCTCTTGCCAGGCCAAGACCCATCTCCGGCAATTGGCCCGGTACGTTTCCATGGCTGCATTGTGCCACCAGCAATCGTAGCACGTCAATCTCACAATCATCACTTACCTGTTTTGCACATATGGCGGTCAGGCACGCCTATCAAATGCGTCCAGTCCCACTATTAATCGACCTAAGTGAGCCAAAGTGCAGCCCCAATTTGAACACCACTTTCTGGCGAAGACGCTTAACCGTGGCTTCCCGGCCTTTTCGGTATGAGAAGCATCAGTTCGAAATCAGTAATTCAATAATTAATTCATCAACTATCCCCGTCGCAAACTAGGTCAGGGATTGTGTATCTCACAATCCCCACTCTCGCCGCATAAGTGCACACAGGGGCGTGTCACGAGCGACACGCTTGAGTGATAGATTGGCGGGAGAGTGTGCAATTAAAACGGCGCTAAAATGCAGAGTCGGCTATAGCAATAGTGGCGTGTGGCGGTGCAACCTGGCGGGGGAGACAAAGTCTCCCCGCCCGACAAGAACACACAGAAGATACAAGCATCAATGAATACAATCATCAACTTTTGACCTCAATAACGGACTTAACCCCGGTAGTGATTCAAGTGGGGCATCGTGAAATCTGACATTGGGTGTCCAAAACGGGGTGGGAGAAGGACAGGAACACATCAAAACAGACAGCTATGAAGACACCGGGCTAATGCCACACCCATTCAATTTTACAGTGATGCCTTTTGTGACAGGACCACACCGTGCTTCTGACACTTTCACAGGAAATAGGCAGACGGCGAATGCGCCCGGTCACAGGATATCGGTTACCCCTCATGGCCAAATGTCAGACTACCCTGTAGCAGGTCCCGATATTTGAAAGATTCCAACACATCCTCAGCTCAGCACGTCATTTGCCACGCTAGGGGATTCTGCAAGTTACTTGAATCGTTGGGCTTTAGGAGCTATAGCCACATGTGTAGAATATTCAGTTAGGTTAGCGTAGCAGCCCTATAGGGAAAACCCTCCGGGCGTAATAATCTTACTATTACTACTAGGGGATTCCGCAAGACGTCAACACACACACACACACACACACACACACACACACACAGATTCCAACACATCTAGACTTAGACAGCATCACCTGCACATCCCGCTGACGGGTAACAGAGTAGACTATGAGCGCCTTTGAGCTGATGACATGTAGCCTCACGTAGCATATTTAGCCACTAGTCTAACACGTCCTGTGCCCCGAAAAATACACATACATAACTGCATAGTCACAGCTAAGATTCGAACACAGAACTTCTCGTATTTTACAACCATGGCATTTTCCGCTAAGCATGACTGCAGCCACGGGCGACGGCATTGTGACCACGTACTAGAAGCTTGTGTCATCCTCGCTGGTGTTTGAGCACGTACAAGGTTTTGGATAAGCTTGTGTCCAAGGGGACTCGATCAATCTGCTGTTCGTATCTAATGACGCCAATTGTTCCCTACATTCACACACATTCACACATTCACACATTCACAATGCGTGTGTGCACATACAGTGGAGTAGACTTCAAGTAGACGGGTTGAGATCTGTTTCAAACGTGGCTTTCGTCATCGTAGAGCAACATACACGAGTGTTCCGAGCCACATGGCTGTTTGCTCTGTTGGTGCTGGCGGTTGCGTGCAGCACGAGCTTACTGTGGCAAACAACAATAAGACTGAGGCAAAAAATCTAGTCTTCGGCCCCCTATGAGCCGCTAGGTGGTGTTCTTTCCATTTCTCAAAGCAGTCCGCTACCCTACTATTTATTATGAATCCAACTCATGGTTTGGAATTTGCGGCAGGCAGGCAGAGAGAAATAAGACAGTAAGGCGCCTGGCTATTCGCAGTTGGATCATCCTAGAATCCTCTTCTCACAAAAGGAGAGCTGCAACTGCCGCAGCGGCGACAAGGCCGAGGCTGGCAATAATCTGACCAGCAGCGGCAGCAACGACTAGGGAATCGGAGGGCTCGGGAGGGGCAACACCGATATTCGAACTGACAGACATGGCGGAGATCTTGCGGCGCACAGTGGCAGGGCCTGTGGGGTAGGGAGTGACGGTGATGCCGCCAACGGGGCAGCCGGATTGTCCAAAGCAAGACGAGGTTGCGTGCAGTTGAGTTGTGTAACTGGCGGATGGTCGGTTGTCGGGGGAAGGGGTGGTTGTGGTGACGACCGTGGTGCGGCGACCGCCTGGGCAGTTAGTCGCCCTAGGAGAGCAGGAGGGGATGGTGTGTGTCTTGATGCGGTATGTGGTGGAAGTACAGTATCACAATTGATAGTCTTCGCGTTGTGAGCGGCCTGAGTAGTCTGAATGGTCTGAGTATCTCGAGTATCCTGAGTAGCCTGCGTGATCTGAGTGGTGTTGGGAGGCTGGGTGGCGTGGGTGTGTTGGGTGGTGGGCGGCCCCTTGGTCGAGAAGGTGATGACAGGAGACGTCTGACTAGTAGAAAATGCAGTGCGGGATCTTTCGGCGTTGGCAACGGTGTGTGGCTTGGTGCTGTAGATTGTGGAAGTACTTTGCTTGGTGGTGTGAGTGTTCTGGGTAGTGTGAGTGTTCTGGGTAGTGTGAGTGTTCTGGGTAGTGTGAGTGGCCGCGTAGGTAATGCACGAGCAAGCAGAGCTGGCGGCCCTCGCATCACAGTTATTGAACTCGGCGGGAATAGAAGAAGTCGCAGTCATAGTCCTGGCAAGCCAATCGAAGCAAAAGGACTTGGTTTCATCCTGAAGAGCCTCCTTGATCAAGGCACGGTAACAGTTGTCATGTTCACAGTTGGGGTATTTGCAAGCAGCAACGCAAGCGGCCAGAATGCTGATGACGATGGTAGACTTCATCTCGAGGAGTTAAGCATGGGTTATGTATGGCAACGAATAAGAAAAACCAAAGACTCCTAATAAAGTATTAATGCTGCGTAAATATTTACTATTGGCGTAGAAATAGCGGTCGCGTATAATACCGAGAATCAAGACACCATATCCCTTTTATTAGCCACTCTGGGTGGCGGACCTGAGCAGGTGCCAAGAGGGTTGTTGTCACGTCCCAGATCCCAACAGAGCCCCATCGATATCACTCACATTTTCTCCCCCATGTTGGTATGAATCTATCATGTGATTTGTCAAGGGCATTGCAGAATAGAAAGATGTGCAGAGGGACCGCGGTCGATTGTCCTACACCACAACCGTTCAGTCTAGATGCTGTACATACTTCCAAATTTCTCGTATAATTGGAATTGGAGTCCGCGGTATTAGTTTTGCATTTTCTCGCCACAAGCCTAATAACTCAGATGGCTGCGACTATCTGTAAAGTGTCTCTCTGACCCTCTGACCGGAAAAAAAGTAGCTGGTGCACCAGACAATAAAATGCCTTTGCAGTACTTCTGTACCCTTTTACACTCGGTGCCATAGGCTCCGTGGACATGGCGGGTGCGGTGCGAGTTCAACGCACAGCCATCACAACATGTTTCCACTTCTGGCCTGCGGAAGACTGCGGGCCCCGTGCCATTTTTCGAGATACCAGGAAGAATAACGACACAACACGGGCCCTGGCAGCGGGCCAATATGGGACAGGTTTTTGGAGACCAAGAACAACAGCGTCCCCAATTTTGACAAAGCGTGGAGACGGCGAGGAGTTTATTCCAAACTATTGACAAGCCCGCCCCCTCACATGTAACAGGTGTTGGGCCATGGGCTCTGTACGTTTTGGAGTGTCTGACAAAGGTGATAAATCCACCGAACAAACATCCCAAAGGTCCCCACTATCGGTGTGGCTTGTCGGTGTTTAGTTTAACACCATGATGGAGCCACGGAGCTTCGCTCGTCAACAGTCTCCATATCAGTTCGCTGTTTCGCGTGGAATCTTGATGCACGTGCCTGAAGATGGGAGGCTGAAGTAGGAGAGGCAGTTTGCACCCATGGCCGGATCTTTGGGCACGTCGCTCATCCAAACCAACGGCACTGATCCTCTCCATCCTCTCACTTGAACCTCCAGCAGAGGCCTTTTGATGATGACCACCATCAGAAGGCGCAAAAGTATTAATACTAGTCGTAGAAGTTGAAGACACTCGAGAGCAAGACACGACCTGTTTGGGTGCTGACGATATCTTTTTCACCTCGTCTGCGGCCTGGGGCAGAACTCGAGAATGGGAACCTGACAGCTCCTCAACTCCCGCTGTGTGACACGTAACAGGGGTCGCTGGGGATGCTTCTGGTGTGGGCTCCCCGCCTTTATTCATTACAATGTCCCAAAAGTCCATACGACTATGCGATGGCATAGTGTATTCGAAGAAAATCAACATAGAGGAGGAAGCGTCAACGAATGATGTCGGGCTGTGGGTACAATCCCCAGCAGATACATCAAGAAATAACTGATGAACGGGATGATGGGAACAGACACTGTCAATATGGTTGTGATTTTAAGTGCCTGCACTGATCATACTTACACACTGTATGAAACTGGCTAGCATCGATGTATGTACGGACTCCTCTTGCGCCATGGTCGGATGTTATGTATTAATACTTACAGTCTGCAGTGTTGTGAGTAAGTACAGTAAGTATTTAACTTGGTAAGTTTTATATAACGTGTAGTAGCTCTCGATCCTCAGGCCCTAAATGGGCCTTGTGAGGAACTGGCCAATGGAAACCTTCGTCATCGACGCGTGTGTAAGTGTGCCAAACTCGGCGATGGTAAAATTTCTGTGAGCACGGCAACACTGTATGGGACGAGGGTGTTGGTCAACGGGCAGCCAACGATTGAAGTCGTGAACAAATCATGCCCACTATATTCAAGGTTGGAGACAGGGCTCGTGATGTTTTCAGGGGCCTGAAAGCATCTAAACGCCCATAGAATGCCAGGGTATGGTGTCTGCCTAACAGTACATGGTATTATGAATAACAAGTCCGCCAACTAAGCAATTAATCAGAGAATGGCTGTTCTAAATGCTATCGCTCCGTGTCTGGCCCGATACAACGTCATTATGGGCGGACGGCGTAGTCTCATCACTGCCTGGGCCACCACGATTAGGAAGAGGACGGCGGCGGGTGTTGCAGACGGAATCCAACGTCTTGGCTCACCTTGTGCGGTAGAATGGCATTTTCCAGTGGCGGTGGATACATAAAAGGCCCGCCGCCATATTTTACGTATTTTACGTGTTATACGTGTTATACGTGTTGACAACGGATCCCGAAAGTTGTTGTCCGGCAGTTATTTTCTCACACAAGTGGATTCCTATTAGTAACATGGTATGTTCTGTGGCTGGTCAAGGATCATGCCTTATTTGCGACAGTCATACAGCAATTTCTTGGCCGCCAGACAGCAGTCTTGTTGGCAACCTGGCTTGGAGTACGAGAGAACACATATCCTAGCCAAAGTGCCTTCAAGATGCAATAAGGTTGCCTCTAGCCAGGCAAATCCAGCAATAAGCTTCATGTAACTAACTATTTACTGATAAACGCCAGACGGTATTAATATTTAATACGTGGGACTGTAGACCAACGAATATAGAACTGCGCAGGACAGAGGGTTTTGTGTCGACGAAGGAGGCTGGTGCTACATGGTAATACGGGAAGCACACCCTAGAGTTCATGCCCGCACCGTCATGTCCAACCACAAAATTGAGTCTACCGCTTTGGTGGCGGCTAATGGATACCATCTCTCACTGCTTCAGTCTGTACATGTATTGTGTAATGCAATCGCTGCTACACAGGATGTAATGTAGGCTGCTATTGCGCTGGGTCCGATCAACAGTGGATCGGGTGTTGTAACGGTCGGCCGGGAGGTGACTGTGAGGTGGGCCAGGGTCGGTCGCTTGACGCGCCGAGTTGTACATAAAGACAAAATACTGTGAACCCCTCCCTAGCAGAGTCATATTCGGCCCATTTCCTGTTGTTCGTGACGAGTTACACATGTAAGTATGTGCAGTGCGCGGCAATTATGTGCAATGCTCAAGTGCTGGTCGCAGCGGTCATGCCGGCGTGGTGATGCCCGTTGTCGAGTGGGCCAGCGAGGGTGCCGCGTCCGAAGTTCGACGACGCGGAGGTAAACAACTCCTGTCATGTGTCAGAGGCTGGGAGCGTAGTGTCCGACTTTCTTATACAGCTACACCCCACTTTGTCTAACTGCACGTGAGCATCACTCATCTGGCGTCCAACTCTCGGCTGTGCTTAAATGCACCCCCGGAAGGCCACTCTGACCCGCCCCGAGAACGATGCCGCGGATCCGTTGCCGGCTTCCAAGCCAAGCAGGATCCATAGCATCTCCACTTTGGGAAAGGTGGCGGTCATGATTTTGCCCAAATCCAGCGTTTTGACCTACTATGTGCAGTCGCGGAGACGGTGTCACACCACCGGGCCACCGTTCGCCCCGCCGTCCAGAAATGGCCGCCGCCGACTCCTGCCAACTGGCGCTGCGGCCATTGGTCAGCTACGCTCAGCTACTACTGACTACGCCTGGTCCATGCGTGTTGCTCACCATCGAATTCGGCAGGTAGTAACAGGTCCGCCAAACATGAGAACGAGAACTAGACAAAAAAAACACCCCGCTCTGCTTCATGTTTCGACGCCCAAAATATCGAAATGGAAACAATTTCACAAAGTCTCGATCCTCTGTGACCCTTGTCGCTGCCCTGAACCGGCTGGTTCAAGGCAACCAGCTCCACCAGGGATAAATTCCGAAGTCTCGTGTGGGGCTGGCTTTCGATTCTCACCCAAGAGTGCCCGAGGTTTGCACGGCGATGCCACGGATTGTGGATGGGACCTAGCAGGATAGGAAAAAGGACATAAAAGTGCAGTCAGTCGACGAGGACGGGGGTGCGATACTCCAAGGTCACAAAACACTCCTTATTATTGCACACATCTTCATCCCGTGTTAATGTATAATAAGAGACTAAATTTGGTTACGCAGTCTTCTCTCTCCTGTTTGACATGGAAGACCTATTCCCTGTGGGTCAAGTACTTATGTTCTGACTCACTCTTGAGTGGACTGGTTATGTGTTTGCCCAGGCACCGTCATGGCCATACATCACACCAACTTGAGGCTTCTGAGGCTAAAGGCTTGACATCCATACCTGAGAGAGCCCCTCCTAGACAAAACAGGGCCGCACGCAGGCGCGTATGGTCTCCCAATAGTGGCATGTTGCCAAGTCGTGTAAAAGGCGGCGAAGAAAGCATCAAGTTCAGGTGTAGGATAGATCCATGTCCATACAGCTTAGACATGTGTTGTGTATGGGCACTTTGCAGGGAATACTACGTGTCATGAGAGGGAAGACATCAGGGACGGCATTAAACAGAAGGCGCTTTCAACTGACATTGGCAAAAGCAGTTCTGATAGGCGACAAAATCGTTGGCGTATGCTGAACAGGGGGAAATTTTGTTTACTATTAGGTGGTGGCTAAGCCTTGGCATTGAGTGTTGTACGTAGACTTTCGTGTGGATAGTTCTAGTTTGATGCCACTCGGTCCAAGCGTCCCACCTGGATGAATAACACAACCGCGTGTCCGGGTGATGTTGGTAAACAATAAATGCGTAGATGGTCTCGGAAGCGTGACTCAGATTGATGGGTTGCACTCTTTTTGTGGAGCATTGAACATAACCTGTGACGGACACGACCACGTACTCAAGAGCAAAAAGGAAGCAGACCGAACTGGCCGAGACCACTTGCCGGCCGCTCTTTCCACGCGTTGACATTGAGGTCAATGAAATGGCCCGGCTTGTACGCACAGCACTTCCCTTTGCTTCAGGGGCGGACATGGAGCGCGTGTGAACGGAGGTGCGGTGTACCATCCTGTCTCTGGACGTCAAATGCAGGATGAATTTGCTTGCGTATCCAACGAACCCGAAGCTGTATGTGAAAGGCCCCTAGCGAGTTGATTCAACTAACTAGTCCCTAAGCTGTTTACTATCAAGATGAAGAAGAAAAAGGAAGTACTGTATAAACCGCCGTAACATGATAACAGCGCCCTACATATTCCCAATACGCCTCCACAGAAGCTTCTGGAATCAACCCGCTGGCGACGCTGGCGGAGATGATGATAGGCGGCACAGCCGCCGTTCAAGCGGCTTGACCCGTTACAATTTTCCTCTGCTTGACAACTTGTAGTAGGTCGCCATATTTGGCATCTAGATAATGTCGGATCGTAAATATATCCTTTTCAAATCTATCAAGTGCGTCGTAGCTGCCGTGGAGGCACTCTTTGCTGAGAGTGCTATCACGGAATTTCAAACCTTAGCCTCCACATCTCGGCTCGAGGACTCTGATCAGACTAAAAAACTCGGGAATTATGGCATGACGGTCATTTCAATCGTAATTGGAGTTTTGGCCTGTTGAGGTTGCACCATTTCGCTTCTGTGCGTCTCACAAGCTTCCGTCTTTGCCTTGGTCTTGGGTCATGATTGTACTTGCTTCCTTGGAAACGCCGTTGTGGGAAACCCGTGCGTAAATGTAATTGGCATAATTCCCACAGTCACCATCACCTGATGTATTAATAACAGCGGCATACACAAACTTAATACGACCCGGCCTGCTGGTGGTATCGGAAAGCTTCTTGCGACGAGCGCTGTAGCCAGCAAATTTGCGGGCGATCCACTTATAACGACGTGGCGTTTTCACTGAGTTGATCATTTTAGGCACAGGAGTTGATGAGATGAAAAAAAAAAAAAAAAAAAAAAAGAAATACGACGGGAAATGAGTTGGAAATAGACGCATTACCTAGAGGTGTTTAAATATCTACAACGCTGTGTGGCATTGCGTTGAGTAGTTGTTTCAGCAGTGGTTGACCTTGGTGCTTGCGTAACCTACTTGCAGCATCTGTCTTCGTTTTGACGTGTATGTACTTACCTGAGAATTCAAATGACTTCGGATGCTAACCGTTCATCACTTCACAATTTGTCGTGTATTCCAGGACTATTATGAGGAAACGGCCCCACTTAGGACTTAGCTGTCAGAATAGGGTGGTACTATTATGGAGAATTGATGTGATGTATTCTTGTCTGCTCTGTGAAATTATCCAACTTGGAGAGCTGAGGTCCTATATCTTTACTTTATTCCGGTGGTTGGCCAGCCTTCGTATTTTGTGACCACTGAGAAGATAACAATAGCTTGAGTCAGAGCTTCCCTTGGGAATCTCTTACTGTACTGTATCGTTCTTAGGTTGTAGAAACGAAGCAATTCTTTCATCTTTGCATCGCGTGCGTGTCACTGTGATGTTTCATAGTATCCACTACCGACCTCTTGATCTTGCTTGTGTGTGTGGGTGTCGTTTCGGCAACGAGTGGCAAAACTTGTGCAACACATGCCTTAGCCTTGTCGTAATTGATTCCATTACTCTCCCTTCGACGTGAATACGTCGCTTCCAAGACTTGAATTTTCTGCGGCCCGGCATTGTATTTACCTGCTGCTCCTACTGCGGATCAGCTGCTCTTATCATCATTTCTCAGCCTGTAGTCCCCGTCCTGTTTAGAAAACAGGAAGCTGCGAACGTGGAGACTCTGCACTTCTCAGGACGTTTATCTCGCGTGTTCCTAACTTCTATAACATATCCACATCGGCTCACCGATCGACCCAAGTCAAAGCTATATTTCTTCGCAGGTCACGTACGCGGCAGTTCTTGAAAGAAGTTGAACATATGAATCTGCTGCAAAGGCTTTTGCATGTATGGACCTGGAAGTCGTTGATTTTGAGCATCTCTCCTCCCCCCCAACAACTCCGCATCATCGGTGAGACGGACCTACTAATCGGTATCCATGGAGCTGGTCTGACACACACCATGTTCTTGCCTCCTGGGGCTGCCGTGGTTGAGATTCTTCCAGGAAATGTGGGGAAAAGAGGCATCCGAAACCTTGCGCAGATGCTCGGTCACGGTTATCAGCGCGCGCACAAAATGCCGTGAGAGGCTTGTATTACCAAGCCGGCACGAGGAATTCTGGGTGGCCTGCAGGAAACTAAGGCTAGGGTTGCAGGGTCATGTTAACTATAACGCGGCTGGGCAAGCCGCCAGTCCTTGATCACCACCTTTCCGAGCCAGCTTCGTACAAGTACATCGTTCACATGAATCATGAATCTGGGCGTTACGTTCACATCATAGTCTTGGGGTGGATTGCTTTACTCGAATCTATGTGCGACTGTCGCCGGAGCAACAGTTGTAGTCCTCTCTTTGTGGGGAGAAACAGGCCAAGACCAGCGTCCGCTACGCTAAGCTCACTCTGCGAATGATATGGTATTATATCGTATAACTCACGGTGAACCCTCACCACTGCTCTCATTTCCTCGTGACTCCAGATTGGGTTATCAACCTGTGCGGCAGACAACACCACAGCCTCCGGTTTCCTTTGTCTCCAGCTTGGGTGTTCATAGCCAATGCACTGCATTTCTAGCTCCCAGTTTGCATCATGGGTTGACAACAGAGCAGCTGACTCTCGTCTGCAAAGCTACCCTTGCAAGACGCTTAACCTCTTGGCATGGCTTGTGCTTCCTTCTCCTAAATGAAGGCCCGGCAGCCATGACCTTACGCGCTGACCTTTATTATGATGGGCAGCTAAATGTGATTGTGAAATTGGAAGCCTCGCAAAATAAGTTTGATGTTGCATCATCAGTTGCGTAACTGTATGCGTCAGGGCAAGCAGTTTTGAACCACGGGTTGGCTCCTTTGCACAGGTCCCGGCCTGAAGCGTCGGGAGGGCAGCAGTACTTAGCTCCGCCATACAAAGAGCAGTCGGACAGGCAAGCGTAAACATTGTGATAAGGCCGGCTACTAGGTGGTGTGTCAGTTGGAAAACGTATCATATTACACACTGGACAGAGAGGCCGCCCACGAGGGCCGAGGCCGAGATACGGTGGGGCTTGACAGGAAAGCTGGCGGCATTGGCGGTTGCTTGGAACCACGGTCATGCCGATAGTGAAGGCGTCAACTACAATATCTCGGTCAGGAGACGGGCTTCGTGTGCGTGGGCCGCACTCACCTAAGCTGATGTCGTAGTGAATAGCACCCAGATCAGCGTGGACTTCGAACAACGTTGTGTTTCCAGCGGACCTCATCCAACAGGAAGGAAGGGAACAGTCACCTATCAAGCAGTCAGCACCAGATTCCGAGCAAAATTGCCGTGCCCAAATCCTGCCGCCCCAAGGCAGGGACAGCGGTCTGGTTTGGACCGATGTTCCTGGGCGAAGGGATAGGCCCGGGGTCAGTGGATCGAGCGTCGGATCGGCGAGGGTTCCATTGTTGGAATGCATCGCGGGCCAAACGACTTGTTCGCTACAGTTGTTCACCAACTTGAACGATATGGTCTCCGCATAGCAGAGGGTAGTAAGCAGCGCAACGAGAAAACCAAGCGACATGCTGATGCCGTAAAGGCGGGATTCGACACTACTTATGAGGAGAATGTCTCTATTCTCAACAACACGTTGACTCAGAACGACTGGTTTGGCAGCATGACTAAAATAGCCATTCGACCACCAAGCGGCGGCTCAACATTAAATATGGCTTGTGGAACGACACTGCATGCACGGGTGTCTGCATGCTTGTAGCGGAAATGGAAATCCAATCAGAAGATCCTCTGTGTCGCATTTCGGATCTCATTACTGTACTGATTCAGCATTCCAGCAGTGAGGAGAGAAGAAAGCTAGAGCTAGCCCTATCTATTTTCGCCCAATGCATGACGAGGCACACCTGCATGGATTCGGAAACGGAGCACGAAATCGAGGAGCAGATCGAATGGATCCGGCTATACAGGGGGTATCAAGGTCGATGTCCAACGTACAGACTGCCGCTGGGTGACAGTTTAATCCCCGTGACGCAAGACACGGAGCACTTGATGCCGCATTTTGCCCACGAAGTACTCGAGGGGTCTCGGACGGTCGCGCACATGCTAACTGTGCAACCTCCCGCGCGGTGGACCTATGTGAGCAGATTGCGGTTGGACTGCCGCGGTTCTGAAGTCGATGGAGCAGAACAGCAGTCTGAGCACGAACCAGATAAATCGGACGCGTATGACTCGGAGGCGGAGACTGTTGCTGATGATCAAGCTATAGCATATTCGTACGCGTATTTTTGACGATCTGTGATTCATGAGAAGACACTCCACGTTAGAGAAGGCGTACTGTATTACACAGACTCCTTTTTTGTCGAGACAGTTTAGAGACACTCTAGCATTGGTCAGACTTATAACTATTTATATCTTGTCAATGAATGCAATGTTTCGTCCATTCACTTATTTTCTCTATTAAAACTGCCTCGACGTCCATACGCATACGGCACGGGCAGTGAGAAGATGCGAGGAGAGCAGAACCCGTTAAAGATAAGGTGTCAGATTGTGGCTTGTGGAGATCCGACACAGAACGGAGGTTAGTTCAGTATATGAGAACCAGCTGTTCATTCTTTGGGAAAACAAAATTAATCAACTTGATCTTTGAAAAATTAGAGTTTTCGCTGTGATCTTGTGCCACCGTATTTCTGACAGTAGTCTCGGGGGCGATGATGTTTCCAGGTGGTGTAATTTGCTAGTTGTCTACATACCAAATAGATCAACAGTGTTAAATATTGTATACTGCAGTATAACCTGTAAGTATGTATATTATTAATAAAAGTACTCTTATAAAATATGTATGCGCTGTAGGTATGGCATCTCTAATGCGTATAGTGTCCTTGCGTCCCTCAGACAGCGCCAAAACGACCCTTTTGCCCCACGACGGCAAGAACATACAGCTATCCGAAGGGAGTGGGAAGTTTTTATACTTATGGTTTCGTACTTATGGTTTCGAATGCTGTGTAAGTATCAATATGGTACGTACGTAAGATGAAAGCATGATGACGTAAATGATCTGAGCCACGAGACTCTTATCCTGTCTGCCCCACGAACCCTAAAATATCGACACCAAACTGGTCCGGCAGAGAGGCTATCTATAGTGTGCGTACCTGCTCTTAAGACTTGACTCCAACTGCGTAAAAGATTTGGCGACTTGAAGAACCCTCAATTTGTAGTATGGACGTGAAGGCAGACCAAGGACGGATTGAGCCACAGGAGAAGCGCGGCCCGCAAACGCCCGACGACCCAGAGATGGTCATACAACAACAGCTGATGGATGAGGAACGTGTCCTCAATGCGTTAGTTGTAGAGGGAAATAAAGCTCGGCAGGAGACCATGCCAGGTTCGGGTAGGACCTACAACCCCAGGGAACCATGCCATGCTTCCAATCAACTTCAAACTAGCGTTCCTGAGACTGTCGGGGACAGTAGTGAAGTGGTTAACTTGAGCAAGTCAGAGAGCACCAAGACACGGAAGCGTCGAGTAGGGGCAGGGCAAGGGGAAATACCGACGATGGTCAACGACGCACCAAAAGCTCTGCCGAGGCGCGGCGCACGTCGAGCTGCGAAAGGGACAGTACGGAGTCAAGAGTCAGATTTGAGACTGGTTGCTGGACATGGTGGGGAAAGGAACACCGCTCAGCAGCGCCGGGAAGTACCAGACGATGACGGATTTGAGGAGGACCAGTTGTACAGGATACATGGCATGGCCCCGGTGGGTCCCCAGATCGACGCAACAAGTAAGCCAATGATGGATCTTCCCGCGGGGGATTTAAAACGAAAGCGTGACGAGGTCACGGAAGCTAATCGTGCTGACACCGAGGATGGTGGTAACGCCATTGCAAAGCCCACTCTGGGTGTATTGCCTAAAGAAAACCGTGACGGACTCTTTGAGCAATCTAAAGAAGCCAGATTCAAAACCACGGAGGTGACCAGTAAGCGGCGAAAAGTGGTGCAAAGGGCAGGTGAAGATGGGCCGCCTACGGAGGATGCCCATGCTAGGGGCGGCTGTACAAGTGAAGCTGAAGAGCAAACACAGCAACAAAGACGAATACAGCCCCAAAGAGGCGTGAAAATCACTCGAAATGATCCAAACAGCGGGGCGACGGTTGGACAATGGGGGCTCAGAAGGGCACAGGTCAACCGACAATTACGGACGAATAAAAGACAATTGACCCAGAGACGCTTGGAGATAGCCGAACTCGAAGTCGAAGCACAGAGGTATCAAGAATTATCTGCAGCAATCAACAAGTATTTGATTGTAACAATCGTCAAGGTCCTGGACGATTCCAAGAAGACAAAGCCCATTAACTCCGAATATACTATGGCACAGATCCCCGACGACCTACTTGAAAATATCTCTAGGGGCCTTTGGAGCGCCAACGTCGCGGGGTACTATATGGCTGCGTCCTTGCTGGTTCGGGCAAAAAAAATTGATCTCCATGATCTTCCCAATTCAGCACAGTTAATTCTAAAGCCAGTCTTGCAGCTTCTGGATGCTAAATCATATGAACCATGCATCCATCCTGACTTTCGCTGCACAAAGGCGCAGTGCTTTGAGCAATGGTATGTCCTGTGCTATCGAGGGGCGAATGAGATTCCATTCACGGAGTTTAAACAAAGGTATTGGATGCCCGAAGTGAAAAAATATGACAAGCACCTCAAAACCGACTTTGCCAGAAAGGCGGAGATATTTAGTGGAGAAATGAGTGATAATCACCAGCTCATGACGACACTTTACACGAGAGAGTGTATAGACCTACTCACGCGGAAATTGGACGCCGATTGTGATATGATGGGTTCACAGACAGGGGAGTCGCAGGAATCTGAGGCCCCAGGCACGGGGGCGGGACGCTCACAAACCGTCAAACGAGCTTATATGTCTCCTATACAAAAGCTGAAGAGGGGGGAGGTGGCGGCAACAAGTGCTCTGCGCAGAGAAATTGCGACTCTGCACAGGCAACTCGCAACTCTGAAGTCGGAAAGCGAAAACGTCCAGGAATTGACTAAAGCAAACGAGGAGTTGGCTCTGGAGTGGGACAAACTTCGAAACGAAGTCGCGAAATACAAAGAGACAATCAGCGACCTAAATAAGCAAATCAAGACCCTGCGGGAAGACCAGGAGAGACTAGAATCAGAACATACGCAGCACGAGCAAACGATCAAGACACAAAGTGGGGAAATCGGCAGGCTGGAGCAGGAGAAAGCGGCATGGGAGATTGAGAGAGTGGAGTTGGAAGGGACACAGGAAGAGTCTAAAAGTGAATTCACAATGCTACAAAATAAACACAGCATAGAAATTCGAGCCCTAGCCCAAAAGCACGAAGACCAAGACAGACTCACGCAGACAGAAATCAGCGACCTAAAAGAAAACATCAAGATATTGAAAGAGGAAAACAAAAGGGACAAGGAGATGCACAACAGAGAGAACGAAATGGCGGAAACCGAACTGCAGAGATTAAGAACAGAAACCACAAAACATCAGAAAGAGAACAAAGAGCTGACAGAAAAGTTAGCGGATGAAGGACGAAATGCAAAGTCCACAATAGACAAGCAAACCACAATAATTACCGGGCTGGAATCAGTCATTCTCTCTTACATCCAAAGAAGGGTAAAATGGGCCAAGGGCCTGGAACTTCATGAATTGAGGAAGCAGGTCGAATCACTGAGGGTCCAAATCAACAACCAATCCGACGCGGACCACGGCGCCATCTATGAGCTTTGCAACAAGATACATATGAGTAGAAATTTGCCGTCAGTGGACGACGAGCTGAGACGTCTCGAGGATGAACATAAAAAGACAATCAAGGGAGGAATAGAGGTAGTGCGTCAATTTTTCATATCCATGGATCGGGACGAGGCGGACTTGAAGGACGTCGAGAGGGCTGTAAAGCGAGAGGAGCCAGATCCCAATAAAATGAGCTCCGCGCTGCAATCCGCTGGCCTGCGCTGTACACCGATGTTGGAGCACATGAAACCATTCTTCTCCCAAGAATTTCGCAACAACTTCGGCGCCGATATGACACAGCCGACTGACATGTACAACATTTACCGCCCCATATTCCTGCTGTTGCAGAGGTTCTTACAGAACAAAGGGACAATGAAGCACAAGCTGTCTGTGTTGCAAGAGGAGCATAGTGAGTGCGACAAAAACCTACAAACGTCAAAACGGTCAGCAGAGGCCCTGCAGACACGCTTGGACAACAAAACAAAATCAGCGGCCAATAAACGAGAAGAACTATCCAAGCTGAAAGCACAATGGTCTGAAGTTCACGAGCTGATTAAGACAGCACTGGGATTATATGAGACAAAAAGTAGCACAGGGGAAGACCTAGGCGACGAAGGCTCAGCCGAAAGCCGTATAAAGACCTCGGAAAAAACATTGGCCAGAAGTTCAAGCCGAGGGATGGACAAAAACACGGACGTACCCATAGGCGGGGGTTCGGGTGGGGGTTTTGATAAAAGCAGGAATCAATACCTTGAACAACGGATCAAAGACTGTTTGGGTAAGGGCGATTTGGCCGATCGGGCTGTTCTACGGCGCTGGCACATCATGTGGTGCGGATGCGAAAACTTCCGTATCGACGGTGACGTTGTTTCAACAACGGGGACTTGCAAATTGCATGGCGTGCCTGCCACAGTCTCGGCCAGTAGCGACGCATCCAACCTCTGTTGTTCGATGTTGGGGTGGATGGAAGGCGTCTTCAGCTACCGCAAGGAAACCCTCAGGGCGCTGAAGATTGAGGTTTGCAACAGAGAGAAAGAAATCGACAAGCTGCGGCAGACGGGTACTGAAAGGGAAGCTACGGCGAAAAAAACATTGGAACTGTTGGAACAAAACATAGCCCACGAAACGAAGCGATATGGTGCCCTAAAGGAACGCTTTGATACAATCGAGCAAGGCAATTTAATACTGAACTTTGTCGCATCGGTGCAAGACAAGACACAAAATAGCGACGTCGTACTCGAACCACGTCCAAAGTCCGGAGAATGGGCCAACCCACAGGTAATAAAGTGCTTGCACACCATTCTATGCGGGTGCGCGTTAGATTTGTCAAATCTATCCGAACTCACATTTGATCCAGCAAAATATAAAGATTGTAAGCCCGTATTCCTGAGTGTACTCCCAGAAAACATCGAAGCCGAAATAGACAAAAAGTTTGCCACTGGTTCCAAGTTCCTTTCTGCTGTGGCAAAACACTGCAAGCTTGAAGCGAAGATGGAGCAAAATTTGAAAGCTAGCCTCCGCGCCATGGACGCGCTCCGTCAAGAGAATGAGGCTCTACAGAACGAAGCATACGCTAAGAGAGCCGAGTCAAAGAAAATTGTACATTTACATCGGAAGGCCTTTCTTGATTTTGCACGATTAATTGTCGAACCCTTCAGCGAGGGGTTTCTCCAGCACGGGGACAAAGGATCCACGAAGTGCAAAAATCGAGAGATAAAGCTTAACCAAGTACGGCTGTGGCTTACGCCGTTGGAGGAGGGAAATGTGGAATCAGACGATGAAAAACTGACAGCACCTATTGAGATATGCACAGGTCCAGAGCCGGCGGACGACATCGAAAAGATCTTTTCGCAACTAGTCCGTGTGCAGGAGGTTGCCAACAGAGAGCAAGAAATCAATAAGCTAGTTGCTGTGAAAGTCGAATTGCAAGAAAAGGTTGCAAACAAGACGCGGCAATATGAGAAATTAAAGAACAGTTTTGACACAATCGAAAAACACAACTTGATGGTGAAGTTTGTCGTGTCAGTGCAAGACAAGGCACAGCACAGCAACCTTGCGCTCGAACCTCGTCTGAAAACCGGGGACTGGGCCAACCCGGAGGTAATAAAATGCTTGCACATAATTCTGTGTGGATGTACGGTCAGCTTTTCCAATGTAAACGAAACCACTTTTGATCCGGCAAAATACAAAACTTGTACGTCGGAGTTCCTTAGCGCACTACCAGAAAGGATTACGGCCCATGTGTACAAGGAATACGAGCCATACTACAAGTTCCTGTCTGCTGTGGCCAAAAGCCGCCACCTTGAAGCGAGGCTGGAAGATTCGAACGCCATAAGCCGCGCCAACGACGAGATATCCCAAGAAAATGAAGCCCTCAAGAAGCAGGTGGAGTCCAGGAGAGCCGAATTAAAGAGGATTGTGCATTTACATCGGAAGGCCTTTCTTGATTTTGCAAGATTAATTGTCGAGCCCTTCACTGAGGGGTTTCTCCAGCATGAAGACGAAAGGTCTGTCAAAGGCCAAAATCGAGAGAGGAAACTTAACCAAGTACGGCTGTGGCTTACGCCGTTGATGGAGGGAAATGCCCAACCAAAAGATGATGGACTGACAGCACCCGTCACAATATATACAGATTCAGACTCGGCGACTGACATCGAAGAGATCTTCTCGCTATTAGGTCGCGTACAGGAGGTCGCCGCTTCTGAAAAGGATCTGAAGGACGCAAGGGCCACACTGCGGTCGACAGAGCATGAGCACAGACGTAACTTGGAGGGACTAAATGAACGATTGAAGAACGTAAAAGCACGCCACACTTTGCTTTGTGAAACGCTGAGAGCTCTTAATGGATCACCAGCGTCGGTCCAAAGGTTTACAGGATGTCTTGAGAGTGGAAAAATTGGCACCAAGGAAAACACAGAGAGGCTACATCTCCTTCTGTCCAATTCTTCGGAGGCTGGGTTGCCGAAAACACATTCGGCCCGCGGTTGTCGGGACATCAACTGCACCGCGGCCTTCTTACACAACTTCCGGCTGTCCGCTGGCGGGGAAATCGACGCAGGCCCAGGATCGGCAGTAAGCCGCGACATCTCTGACGAGCTCTCCCTGCTAGAGCAGGTAAAGATGTTATGGGTTTTCAAAAAAGGATTGGACGACAAACTATCCAGCACTTTCGCCAGGCACGGCCCTCAGGCTGCTAACAGCAACCCTGTACCGACACAATGGCCCCTGGACGACCTACTAAGTGCCGCAGAATTATTGGGTACACTTAAGATCGACAGCATGCTGTCCGTTTTGGAACAATATATAGACGAAGGAGAAGGGCGAGAGGGAAAGAAGAACGTACACAGTACAAAGCAAGAAAAAGCTGTTCGTAGGATTGCGGAATTTGGAGGTTTGGATAGTAAGATGATTTCTGCAGGCCTGAATTGCGAGAAACCCGATGATAGAAATCAATCCTTGTCTCAAAAAAGGGAACAGGGAAGCACAAGCGACGAGGGTATCGAAAACGATGTGGCCGAGAGTATGAAAACAACAGCTCTGAGACGGTGTGAGAGGCTGATAGAACGGATTACCATGATTCAATCGCTGTCGGAGGAGCAAGAAACGCGGCGGAAGCGTGACTTGGAGAAGTTGTGGGCAATTTGTCAAGAATGGCTCGGGCTGGGTGACCAGTGTCCCAATTCTTATGAGAAGAACACGAGTGGCCGTGGCGGCGAGCCGGCTTTGGGCGACCAGCTTGCGTTCATCATCAATGCCATAAAGGACGCAGCCCAAAACGTCCAAATCATAGAAAGAAGATACGACAATCAATACGAAGAGTTCAAAACTGAGGCCAAATCCGATGTTGAGTTATCGAAAATTTTGAGAATGACGACCTGGCCATCGGAGGTGCCCGGCTTCCCGGAAAGGATATTACACAAATCGAGGGCGCTTCAACAAATCAAGGGTCTCCGCCTTGAATTAAATAGGACTCAATTTATATTTTCTCTCAAAGATTTCAATGCTGCAAAGGCGGAGAGCCAAACAACGAAATGCATCCTGGATTCGGCAATGAAGGGAGGCTTGTACTTTGACGGGCTCACCAGCTACCTGGAGACAGCTTCTTCAAAGGGTGAAGAAGTCCAATTAAAAAGGTCGGAAGAGTTCGATACAGCAGAATCAAATGAGTTCTTCTTGTTCTACGAACCAATCATACGACTAGTATTATCGCTACAAAGAAAAGACGCGGAGCAAGCGTCTTGGATTTCAGATTGCTCCAGGAAGATGATAGACTTGTACACCAAATATGGTAGAAGTAGCTGTGTTGTTGAGAGCGGCACGAAGAAACCAGAAGAAATGATGTGTAACGAAAATGAACCACTGACCTCCCGGCTCGAGTCCTTGGTAACATTCGTGGCCGAGCTTCCGAGTCAGAAGCTGGACAAGCCCACTATTAGGTCCGCTGGAGAGGATCACCATGCAACCAAGGAGCTTAATGCGGCGATTCCGAAAAGCTCAGAAAACATAGCGACATTCGAGAAGTTGGTCAGAATAATTCAAGACGCCGAGGCGAAGCTTGACAAGAAGTATAACGCTTTGAAGAGAAAACCCGACATTCCGAGGAGTGTTTTAGGATCGATGCAATTGCAATCTAAGGAAGTGTCTTTGCCTGACAGGCTTGAAGCCCGGCTTGAACAAGCCGGTGTGATTGGGTTTGTGGAAGGGTTTTGGAATGAATGGCAGCTCGAGACGGGAAGAGTGAAGCTTGTCGCGACTCTCAGCGGCTTGTGTTCTGGCGTGGGAAATAATGATGAGGCCATGATTAAACAGGCTCGTAAGACGGCAAAGGACGTTGGGTTATATTGCGAAGAGTTCGTTAACATCTTTCCGGTGCTGGAACGAAAGTATACAGCAGGGATGGGAGCGTCGAACGAAGTGTTTGTGCTCTATAAGCCCATGATAGAAGCGGCAATCTCCGCGGGGCAAGGACCTCTGCTTTCAGAGGCAATCATGGCCCTGTACGCCTCTCACGGTGGAAACCATGGGCCGCTGCTGCCATCACGTCCAGAAAAGGATAGTGTGGGTTTGGTACCAGCGAAAGGTAGCGTGGTGAGCCGTGACATTCAGATACGTGACCAAACCCAGCCACTTACGCTGCGGCTCCGCGCCTTGGTGGACTTCGTCGCCAGCAAATCTGAAATCGCAACGGCATTGCCGCCTGTGCCAGTGGACAAAAATATTTTAAGGGAGGTGGAAATTATCCGGCAGAGCTGGGAAGAACCAAACGTCGGCATAAATGGACAGCTTCAAGGCAGCGGTAAGCCAAGGCGACAACAGATATGCAATAATCCAACCGAAATTCGCGATACTCTAATCATTCATGGTAAAAAAGTCAAGATTGTCAGGATTAAGCCTCGTGGGAAGAATTACGAATTTGAGGTAGTCGACCACAACAATGAGAGACGAATGGACCTCACCTCACTTAGTAAGATTCTCATGGAAGGTACTCCATCAGATGTTAAAGATAATGCCGACATTATCTATGCTATTTTTGTGAGAGCTTTGGTTTCGGTCCACCCCAAAGTCCAGCTGAAAAAGAACGACAAAAAGAGTGAGGACCTACCCAAAATGATCAGATTCCAACACATTAAAGAACGGGTTGAAAAAGCTTCGCCGGAGATGTGGCTCGTGCAATATAGGGATGGAGGCCAGGAGGAGGTATCCCGTGGTACAATATCGGGCTGGGGTTTGGATGCGCGTGAACAGATGAAGGCTAGAAGATAGAATCTTTTACGGCGAAAGCCGCGATGCTGCATATTACTACATTATATGTAGTTAATACGGTAACTACCCAGTTACCTGCTATGAATATTATTATTGTTGTTCAGCAATGACACCCCAGTCAAGTAAATACAATTCATAGTTTAATGTTATATTAGTTCCAGAAAATGTTGAAGTTCATGAGGTGCGAGTATACAAGGCCAGGGGGCAGGCCATTGCGCAGCCAACTTTGCTCGCTAGGATCTGCCAGCGGAATGTTGTCCTGACATTGGACGATCTCTGGCGCACAAAATAAGTCCATAGCTTAGATGTCTCTAGTTGCATACCCTCGACCTCGAACACACAAAGTCTCGAGGGCCACGAGCGCTCCATGACGTTCAGATAGAGTCAGGCTGGTTCTCTGTTAGCTACTCCCCACACCAGGCATATGTTCCGGGCCAGTCACGAATATATCCAATTCGCGAATCGCCCGGTCCATTCGCGAAGGGCCTGGGCCAACCACGAATATCCACATCCGCGACTGGCCCGGTCCGGTCGCGAATACGAACTACCCAATTTGATTTAGTTACTGTTTCCTACTGTATCTGCCCTCGCCCTTTTCCTCTTCGGTCGTTCAACCAACGCCAATTCAGTCCCAGTCGCTAGCTCTGATTGATTTCCACAGTTATGATCATCTCTATGGCAGTGAACTGTACACTTTTTATCTTCCTTGTAACACCTGCACCTCTTTGTTTTGCATTCTCCCTTGCACTGGCATGACACCCCGACTCGTGCACTAGTAGAAGCATCCCTAGCTGCTTCTGTGAGTGTAACTTCCTTGGTAGAGCGAGGAATGCTGATATCTGGCCACAGAGATTCATTCACTGCGCTCAATCCCTTAGTGGGTATTAATCGCTTAATAACTCCTGAAGTAGTTAAGACCTTGTATCTATGGGCATAGGGCTCTACTAGAATACGCCCAAATAGTCGCCGGTTGTCAGTGGAGGTCCGATCTTCTCTGGGAACCTTGACAGAAACAATATCTCCAATATTAAAGTGTTGGATTGTGTGCTGCTTAGAGTACTTCTGCATCATCCGAAGCTTTGCTTTCTGGGTTGCTTTCTGGGCTTTTGCGATTACTTGGTCTGTATTCTGTGGGCCCGTCTGCTCCTTCTCCGACTCGTAATTCGAACAGCTCTGAGTTGGTGATGAGATGCGCACGTTGATTTCCGAGCCTAAAGCCGCTTCTGGGCTTATATGCATGGTGATCTGCGAACTGCCTGGGCCAACCCCAATGTTGATTGCCGGACCGGGAGTGGGAGTGCTGGGGCTGAGGGTATAGATCGGAGGCTCAGTAGAGTCCTCTTGAGCGACGCCAATAGTAGGATCTACTCGCTTTTGCTGATTCAGCCAATCGATATAGGAAGTACGCTCCCTAAAGAGCAGCTCTACGGGAGCACACCCAATAGTAGAGTGCTTCTGAGTGTTCATTGCCAACGTAACTTCCATGATTCCATTGGCCCACTCAGTAGATCCGTTATCCATTTTCCAAGCTCGAAGCTTTGCTTCCACTACTCCATTGGCTTGCTCAACCAATCCTTGGGTTTGGGGTGATCTTGGCGCTCCGTTAATAATCTGGATCCCATACTTACGCAGCAAGACCAATAAGGCTCCTTTAAACTCTTTGCCATTATCGGTCTGGACGATCTTAGGAGGCAGGAAGGCGGCGATAAAGCGAGTAAACTCCTCTGCAATTGGCTCTGCGTGCTTACTTTTCAATGGGTATAGCTGGGTATACTTGGAAAAGTGATCTTTGATATGCAGAATCCACTTATATTGACCTGATGGTTCATGCCGCATATCAATCAGGTCAGCTTGAACACGCTCCCACGCCCGGCTAGTAACAATGGGAACTAATGGAGCCTTCGTCGCAGCTGGTCGATTAAGTGCACAGTTCTTGCAACGTTTAATAACAAATTCAACATCTGCACGAGTAATACCATAGAATTTTTGCTGCACCGCTTCCCAAGTCTTATTCTTTCCTGCATGAAGTAGTCGTAAATGCTGGTTGGCAATTGTATCAAAAGCTTCGTTCTCGGGCACCACATATCGTGGTTCTGGATGCTTAGAATCTGGCCTGCGATGTAACCGGTTGTTGATGAGCTCAAATTCGGACAAAGCTCTGTGCTTAAGTCGGGATTCAGTTTGGTTTCGTGGTTTGCGGTCGGGATTATCAAGTAAAATATGCAACTCCCGCCATTTGGTGTATTCGATGCGCTCTCTATTGGTGTACGCTGGGCTCTCAATGTAGGATTTGAATGCACTCCGAACATCATTTGGAAATGGATTTATCAGAGCAATTGTTGGTTCCATTTTGATCTATTGGTTGTATAGTATGCAGGAAGTCAAGGAAGTAGGGAAGTGGATGGCCAGTCTGTCAGGAAATTAATCTAGACGCACACCGCTACTTTGCATTCGCGACTGGACCGGGCCAGTCGCGGATGTGGATATTCGTGGTTGGCCCAGGCCCTTCGCGAATGGACCGGGCGATTCGCGAATTGGATATATTCGTGACTGGCCCGGAACATATATAATGTTATAGATACAAATCTATGTACAGTACCACAAAAGTGTATGAGAAAATACCTGATGCGATTTATATTAACGTAAGATGCATTTTGACCATTTGCGATGGGCGTGTTTAGTTGGCCTTGTGAAAGGCCTCTAGCGAGTTGACTCAACTAGCTAGTCTCTAAGCTGTTTACTATCAAGATGAAGAAGAAAAGGAAGTATATAATGCCGCAACATGATAATAGCGCCTTATATATTCCCAGTACGCCTCCAGAGAAGCTTCTAGAATCAACCTGCTGGGGGAGTTGGTGATAGGCTGTTGACTTGGTACGAGTCATGTACTACGCATGACACGCAGTAGAGTTGCTGCCTAGTGGCACGGTCAGTGCCACTTGGTATTAATATGTATGAGAGCTGTCAGCCAGAATTTAATAGAAGAAAGTTAAATCACAACAGTAACCACAACAGGTTATGAGCCCGGTCGCATTTATTGTGCTTCCGGGGCGCGATTGAACTCAGAATACAGGAACAGTTTTCGTCAAGAATCGACGGTTGACACCAAAAGACCCGGCACTATGGGCAAGAAAGACTACAAAGGAACTATCCTTGATGGGAGAGACTCATTCGACAGCTGGAAGATGGATCTTGAAGACAGCTTGTTGAGTGAGGATCTCATGAGCTACGTCACCGGTGAGGCAACACCGGAATCGTCAGCCTCATCAACGCCAGGAGAGAAGAGTGCAGCAGACATCAAAAATATCTCTCTTGCGAGAATGAAGATACGACAGAGCATCGACCAGACCCACAAGAACTCAGTCAATCACCTCATCGATCCACGCGCGATTTACCTGTCCCTCGTCAACCGATACGCCGCATCAAACAAAGCGCGCCTCCGACAGCTCATCCGGATGATGTACGATGTTAGCACGCAGACTCATAGAACTGTGCAGGAAAAGGTTGACGACCTCAAGCGCCTTCGAGCTCAGATCAATAGCCAAGATAAAGATATCGTGATCCACGAGCAACTCTTGATTTGCTTCCTGCAAATGAGTATGGACGATGCCTTCGACACGACAATCGAGATCCTGAATGCCTCGACAGATACCCTGACAATGGAGAAGGTGCAGAGCGCTCTGGAAAGCAAGGAGTTGGAACTCGCCGATGCAACAATCAAGGGAGAAACTGCACAATTTGCGGGTCGCCGTGCACGGAACAGAAAAGACAAGGGGAATCATGGGTCTAAGACATTAGAGAGTGGCGATGATGGTAAGAAGGAGTATCTGAAGGAGGCAGGGGGATGCTGGTGTTGTGGCGGTATGCATTTCAAGCATGATTGTGCAATCTGGCGCCAGACAAAAGCAGGAAAGGCTTGGCTAGCCTCTGAAAAGGGGAAAGCGAGAGTATCTCTGGAAGGCAAAGAGAATGCAAACGCAACCAGGGAGCTTGACGACAGTGGTAGCGAATCTGAGAAATCTGCCTACTTGCTTCCTAATGCAAAAGTGACAGCTCCTCCACAGTGGTATCTCGATAGCTGTGCTTCCGTCCACATCACCCCAAGGAGAGACCAGTTTATCTCAAAGTTATCCCCTGTGAAGACACGTGTCGAGATTGCAGACGGCTCTGAAGTCCGTTCAAGAGGGAAGGGGGATGTGAGGATCTTTTACATCTCACAGAAAGGAAGAGCAAGATCAACGATAGTACGTGGGGTGCACTATATCCCAGAGGCAGCAAGCAGCCTGCTATCAGTCGGTCAACTGGAAGACAGAGGAGCACACGTTGTTGTAGACTCTCCAGGGAAGACAGTTGCGGTGACAAGAAACCAGCAGGAGGTGCTGTTTGGTCACAGACATAAAAGGGTGTGGCGCCTGAGACAGACCAGAGAGCACCAAGCCCATATAATCCAAGAGAAAGACGAGGACAACGAAATAGCTCAGAAGCTAACACCGAAGCTGTCTCAAAGACTATTACATGCTAGACTGGGACACCCCGGGAAGCATATGGAAGGCAAGCTAGACGCCCTGATGGATGATCTCGGAAACAAGCCGTTCTGCCCGCCATTCTGTCCAAGTTGTACTGAGGCGAAAATGACAAGGAAGGCCTCCAGAGAGCCCATGTCTCCTGTGACAGAGAAGCTGGAGAGGGTCCATATGGACCTCTGGGGGCCAGTTGAGCCATCACTGCAAGGAATGAAGTATATGTTGACAATCACTGATCAGGCTACAGGGAGAGTCTGGGTTTATTTCTCTAGAGACAAGATGAGGATCGTTGAGAAGATTAAAGCCTGGGTAGTTGTGGCCGAAGCAGAATGTCGACAGTACGGAAGCAGTGAAAAGGTTATGGCCATACGCTTTGATCGTGGAAAGGAGTTTCTAAATGAGGCAATGAAGGCGTTCTGCTCGGGGAGAGCAATCCGGATCGAACCAACGGTAGGCTACCACCCGGAGGGGAATGGGATTTCTGAGAGGAGCATGAGAACTATATCAGAAAGGGGAGCGGCTATGCGACATGAAATGGACCTCCCGGCAGCTTACTGGGAGTTCTCTAACGCAGTAGCGGCCTATCTGAGAAATAGGGGAGTCGTTAAGGGAATGGCTAAAAGCCCATGGGAATTATGGCGCGGAGAGAAGCCAAGAGCGAGGCACTTGAGAGTGTTTGGATGTCCGGCGTGGGTACTAATCCCCAAAGAAAAGAGAACAAAGCTCGATAAGAAAGCATGGCAAGGAGTCTTTGTTGGATACAAAGACGAAACAGACAAAGTCTATCTGGTGTGGAACCCAGCTGATAAGAAAGTCCACGAAGTCCGATTCGTGGAGTTCGATGAGAGCAAGTACATGGACAATACAGTCCGGCAAGAGTCACCATCGCAGTACGACGATGATAAAGAAGATACAAGGGAGCAGGAAGAGCTCACTGATGATGAAAGTGATGCCGGAGATTCGGCAAAGGACAACATTACGGAACAGGAAGCTATAGACGCAGAGGAGGCTGGCGGAGAAGAAACAGGTGGTAACCCGACCGACCAAAACACTGCAGATTCCGAGGAAGAGCTCCAAGGAGAGACAATCATTGTCAATACAGGAGAAGCGGATATTAACCCTCCTGGGGCTGAGGACAGGCTTAGTCCTAGCAGCAACACTAACTCGAGTCAGCCGAAAACAAGATCCCAGATTCGGCGAGAGGCCGTGGCACTGAAAAGAGAAGCAAAGCAGCAAGCGGAGCTGGAGCGGCGACAGAGAGAAGAACAGCAAATGGCAGGACGTCTGAAGAAGCGAGGGGAGAATGGGAGGAAGGAAAGAGCTATGATAGCAAGGACGCTTCTTCAGCCTAATGCGGACATTTATGACTTTGACCCCAAGAAGCTTACCTTCCGACAAGCAATGGAAGGTAGTGAGAAGGACAAATGGGTAGGGGCCATTGATGAGGAAGTGCAGAATCTCATTCGACGACAAACATTCTCGGAAGAAATCACTGAAGACAAAGTGCAAGGGAAAGAGTTAGTTGATGCGAAACTTGTATTTGATCACAAGAAAGACAAGGATGGCAAGATACTGCGGTACAAAGCACGCCTAGTCGCAAGAGGCTTTACGCAGAAGCACGGGGTCAACTACGAGGAAACCTTCGCACCGACGATCCGACTCGATGCAATGAGGATAATTCTAGCTTTAGCGGCTAAGCAAGGCTGGAAGGTATACCAGATGGATGCTGTGGCTGCGTTCCTTGCAGCCGACCTAAAGGAAGAAATCTTTATGAAAGTGCCAACTGAGCTCCAGCAACATTTTGGAAAATATGTTCAGATTCTGAAGAGTTTATACGGATTGAAGCAAGCTGCAAGAATGTGGTACCTGCTAGTGTCGGATTATCTTAAGGAGACAGGGTTCTCACCAATGGCAGTGGATCCGACGATATTCAGGCATACAGATTCGGGGGTAATTATCGGAGTGCACGTTGACGACTTCATAATAACAGGGAGGGATGAGATGGCTATTGAAGAGGTCAAGGAAAAGCTGAAAGGAAGATTTGAGATGAAGGATCTCGGAGAGGCAGAGAATATCCTCGGAATTCGGATCCAAAGGTACAAAGGAAAACTGACCATTGACCAATCTCAGTTTGCGAAGGAAACCGTGGCACAGTTTCTCTATGACGACTCAATGAAGCATGCAACCCCTATGGAACCCGAAACTATACGGAAGCTCGTCGAGGAACCAGGACGGCCGCTGAACCATGATGAGTGGCTACATTACGTGGAATTGCTTGGAAAGCTGATTTGGCTGTGCAATACACGGTTCGACATTATATTCGCAGTTAACAGGATGGCATCTTTTACGGTAGAAGCATGCTGGAATCACTGGAAGGCTTTGCTGCGAATATTGGGCTATGTCGGCGGGACTATTCACTACGGTATCACCTATGGTGGAAACAACGAGCACGCAGAAGGAGTCGAAGGCGGCAATATTGACTACTATTCTGTCGAACACAACATCGAGGGGCATGTTGGCTCCGCAGGCCTACAAGATGGGGACGCATTTTCTGATACAGACTACGCTACAGATCCAAGGGATCGGAAGAGTATCCTGGGGTTCGTCTTTATGGTCTACGGAGGCGCTGTTATGACGTATAGCAAGAAGATGAAGTCGGTGGCAAGGTCTACGACAGAAGCAGAGTATGTCGGCATGGGGGAGGCCACCAAAGCTGCCCTCTGGGGACGTCGACTGCTTGCAGAATTAGAAGGGAAAGGGGAGCAAGCAGTGCCACTATTGCTTGGAGATAATAAAGGGGCTGTTCAGCTAACCCGAGGCGTGTCAAACACATCGAAGATCAAGCATATTGATATAGCATTTCATCACGTTGTTGATGAGGTCAAGGAAGGGAAAATCCAAGTCTTCTGGGTTCCAGGCGAGAATATGCTTGCAGATGGGATGACCAAGCCTTTGCCTAGGGAGGCTTTTGAGAGGAATAGGAAGAGGATTGGAATTGGACCTTGCTAGTTTAGTTGAAGTCTGACAGCTCTAGGGGAGTGTTGACTTGGTACGAGTCATGTACTACGCATGACACGCAGTAGAGTTGCTGCCTAGTGGCACGGTCAGTGCCACTTGGTATTAATATGTATGAGAGCTGTCAGCCAGAATTTAATAGAAGAAAGTTAAATCACAACAGTAACCACAACATAGGCGGCTTGACCCGTCCTCATGGAACGATTATACATGACACTACGAATGGTGTTACGCATTGTAGTGGATGTCACATTAATCTAAACGAGGGCAAACCGCCCCATAAACAAAGGTGTATTGCATGATCTACGATGGCAATCACGCCTGCCGCTCATCGCCGCAACTTTTGCTTCCCAGGATCACCCATACACCCCGTATAAATCTGTGCTTAGTTGTAATCGTTCTTCATCGGACACCGTAGAGAATTCGTATGATTTCTGACTGAAACTGAGTTTGCGTAGGCGCGAGCCATGGTCTAGTAAAACCCGAAGCTGGCCGTTCTTTACGAACGGGGCGGCCAGGTGTTTTGCATCCAGGATAGACCGCTTCAGCGGAACGCAGTGGCCACGGAGGTGGAGGTACTCAAGACTGGAATTCTCGAGTGTAACATCTTTCTGCTCTCGCAATTAGTCTTCTGGCGGCCATGACCTCTAAGAGATTTCGGCGCAGTGCTTACCACGAACTTGGTTCTCTGGTACCGCTGGCACTTTGGATTCCGCAGATCCAATGCGAATCCTACCGACCTCAACAAAGGGAATTCTTTGATAAAATCCTGAAAGTCTTTGATTGTGTATTTTAGAGAGGACCGGGGATCAGAGAGATTCTGTCTGAAGTCCAGCACCAAGGTTGAGAGCCCCGGTGCGAGCGCTTGGATAGCCTTAGTGCTGGGAAATCTAGTAGCCCCGCCAATCCTAAGAGACAGCTCTTCAAGCCGTGTCTTGGATGCCACAGCCAATAAGAAACATTCTAGAGACGTTAGAGCAATGTCCCCGGCTAATCTCAATACCTTTAATGATTGTGGAACTCCATACGAAACGAGTCGGGCCAAAAAGCCGTCTAGACCGCGGCACAGCTTCAGGTCTAGTGTTTGGAGTGAGTCAACGACGTCAATGTTCATTGTTGTTAAGTCGGCACCCTGGAGGTGCAGGTGTCGTACACGCTGCAGAGATAAGTTTGAAAGAAACCATTGTAGGGATCGTTGGTCCATCCGCTTTGATACGTGCAAGCGAATGGATTTGAGGGAGCGACAGTACAGCAGATGCCACCTGATCCAGAGCAAATCTGACATGTTGAGGATCCGTGTGCATTCGAGGATCGACATCTCGGGGAAGAAAATGTGCGTCGGTAGCAGGCCGGCCTTCCACGTGAAAGATGTGATACGGTCTGGATGGGTCAAAATGCTGGAGAGGAGGATACCCAGTAATTTGGAGTGGCCTGAAGTCCAGTATGTTGACGAGGCATTTACTACCTCGAGTTGCCGTATAAAGTAGCGGAGCCGAGGGTTCGCACTGAGAGTTCGCAACAGCAAGGTGCTGCTAGCGTCCGGGTCACCGGAATAAAGGTGCAATGACAGCTTCCTGTAAAGAATTGGCGTTACAATTTGGCATTGTGTTCTGCTGCATCTTGCCAAAGCCGCTAGCTCTGATGAACTCAAGTTGGACAGCACTTTCAAATACAGTTCAGAGGGAAGGGCCATACTGCCATGTAATGTCACCTTGTCAATTTGTGGCACAAAATATATTTCGACTCGGCGTATTTGAATATATAAGGCAGCTCGGGCTCTGAAGCGCTGAACCCATTGAGGAACATGATGCCTACGAGTCTCTTGACCTATGTATGGCCTTGTGTCATATCCATAGGAGACTGAAACAGTGGTCCATGCGCTTTGTCTGCCTCATCAGCCCTTACTACCAAGTCTGCGGTATCAACTCCAGGGTTACGTAGCTATGTATATTATGTAAATATATTGCATGCTGACTGGCGAAACATGTTTTTGCTACATCCACGCTCGCTCTGGTCAGTGTGCTGTCGTGGACAAGCAAGATTTGGTACAGCGTAAATAGACCGAACGGGGTCCTTGAAATGGGACAAATGATATAGGTCTTTCTCAGAATGACCACCGCGCTACTTACACAAAAATATTGTGTCTTTCTGCATTTGGTTAGTTATTCATGATTATATCTGACAGTGATATAAGGGGGTGGGAGGCTTCTACCTACGCTTACCCAACGGCAAGAAGACACAGCCCTTATCATAGTTAGTCTTGGGTAGTATGATATATGCTTATGTGCAGGCCATCTCACAAGCCATACCCATTCAATAAAATCCACTCATATCCATAACTACATATCCAAACCCTCGTCTATGCTCATGTTTGCCAAACAGCCCATCTGATGCCGAGGTTGAGGCTGTGTTAAGAGCGATGATTCGAGGGAGTCGGCAAGAGCCGGTGATTGAACTAGTGACTCAACCACAGTGTGCCCTTCACATATTGACATGTTATAACTTAACGGTAGCCACCATGCCCTTTGTTGGAACTGAGTGGGCTTTTCTGGGGCCTAAATTTCTCCGTGCGCCTCGTCCGAGATGGTTATAGCGTAAGATGTGACCACCGTAAGTAAGTAACATCACGGTATAGCGCCGTCGGACGTTTAGCCGTAGTGTTTGTTTTCGGCTTCGTTCTGTTGTAAATACCTGAGCACGAGATGAGCGATTAAATTTTACGTCATCTCGCTGTCTAGTGTGGCAATGCAAGCTTGCACAGTCTTGCTCACTCACGACGAAGGATAGAACTGGCTTTGTATTCATACTTGGCTAGTTAGTCATACAAATATTAAACTAACTGCTAAGTAAATAGGTACAGTACAGTACATAAATAAGTACAGTACTGTACTTAAGTAATATTTACATAACTATTTATTTAACTACTTACAATTATTCATGCAATTTGTAGGCAAAGCAAACTGCCCGTCTTTTGATTCATTCCATGTTCGTTTGCACCCACCACGTCACAGAAAATCTGGCAAATGGCCGTGATGAAGTGGTTTGGTCGACAGCGTGTTTCGCCTGTCACCACGGCGATGCCCTCACCGTCGGAAGCTAGGTATCCTCCCCCATCTTATATGGCTCCCAGCAGGGGAAAAATGGTGGCTCGAAACGAAGGTACGGCGGCGGCCAAGCATCCGAACACCGGGTTTCTGAATGACTGCGGTGTGTCGATAGCCCCATTACCAGCGCCTGAGAGAGAAGTTGAAACTGTGTCTCTCGATTCCAGTCCCCCATCTACTCCAAGGAGAGATAGCGCAACGCTAGTCGACCTTGACGAAATTTCTACAAAAATCGCCAGCAAGGAAAACACGCCGAGATCGCGTGTTACCAAGGAGGGATCCGTGGAATTCCAGCCAAGACCGTCAACACCAACGGGAGAGCCCCTTCCACGACCACCACTTGCTTTGTCGCCACACAATCGGACCTGGCACCCTGTAGTCGCTGCATGGAAAATCATGGACTTCTCTCAACGCCACGGACTAGATTTGGCATATGTAATTCATATTTGTGAAGATGCTGGACACGTTCTTCCGCTATCCAAGTTTCAAACCCGCCATGATGCTACCTCGCCGAACGTACGCTTCAGGTGGCAGTTCCTGGCGGCGTATGGCCTCCAGAACATGTCTTCACCATTACAGCTCCCTTTTCATGTGGACATTCTGCAAAATGGGCATTGCGAATATCCGGACAACGCCGGTCCGGGCGGGTTGGTGAACGGCCAGATTTGCACATACTACAGGAGTTCAGCTCGGCCCTGTCATGGAAATCGTCTATCTTTCAATCCTGATCAACACAACCGAGAAGTGAACCGGGGCATAATCTTTGCGGCATATCGCAGGGCAGGAGATGGCACTAAGATTTGTGAAAAGACTGTGGAGGCATTTATCGAGGATCTGATTGATCTCTACTTATTGAATGGCCTGCAATCTCTGCTCCTCGATGCGCGATGGGAAGGGGCTGAACGTCTCGGGACAACTGTGGATTTAGGGGCAGAGGCAATTCGTGGGGCTGCTTGATGTAAACGATAAGCTGTGGTTGTGTTTCCCCTCTCAGCCGTGTAGGTTATTAGTATGCTGTTGGTGAAACAACAAGCGATGGCCCCTCTTCTTATTCTCTGCGTTTCAAGGCCTCTCGAATTCGAGCTGATCGACGCAGTCCCGATATCTGGTCTCGGTTGTGCCGTCTTTTCTTTCCCGGCGGCCATTGCTTTATTGGAGACTTAGTAACTGGGCCTGGCTGGTGGTGGGAATGTGAATGTCGCTGCCATAGATGGATCAATGCGTACAGCAGAAGTTGTCCAGCGATCATGACAATCACCAATAAAATATCCACGTTCATAATCGTACTTGCCATAACTACGTAATGTTCCTCGAATGCCCGCGACCATGGGAGTTTTATAAATCATGGACAAGTTATTCTTGTTTCTCGCCTATCCTAGAACCTAGGGCATACTACTAGTGACGTACACAGTGCATTTTTTAAAAACATATCCATATCCAGATCTTCAGTGTGGTTAAAAGGGGTCCTTGCTTGTTAAGAAACGGCCAATTTCCCATGAGTTGCGTAACAAGATGAAGGCCCATGTCCTAAATCAAGGGCAAAATTCTTATAATGGATTCTCCCATCATGACAATCATAGCTATATTACTGCGGGACCAGTGTTTTACTGCTGGGGCATGCAGTGGGAAGGCACATTGTGGTTAGACATCTTCAATCAGGAAGCTTCTTGCATCGTGCGGCAAACCTACCGGCTACGCAACTTGATACGCTCTCTTCGGGATCCCTACAGCCAGACACCTAGTCTGGCTTTGTTTTTTGAATCCCCGGAGTGGAAGTATTTTCCAGAGGACGAAGAGTCTGGAGTTCATTTGCGTCTCGACCCTGACACTGCCAAAGGGCGACACCCACTGCTGATCGCCAACACAAAATCCATACTTTCACACTCCCCACCCCGGTGTGCGTCTACCCGAGGAACTCTCAGTGCATCTGTCATACAGGAAAAAGTCTTCCCGAGAGCGGAATCACTAAGCGTCTTGCCCAGGATACTCCTTCCCTTTGCAGATGTTCTCTACTTCATGTGCATGAACCAGTCAGACATGCGTGTCATTGAAGCGCAAATAAATCAATGGATGCTCGCCTGGAGGGAAGCTGGCACAGGGACCCCATTGCCTGGCATCGTAGTTTTATTGTCGGAATTTTACCCTCTGCAGCCCGTAACGGTCCAGAGGCAGTTGGCAAAGAGGCTTCCAACAGGCAAAATATGCGTTGTGAGAATAGAGCAGTCCACATGGTCAACAGATGGATTCGGGCCTATCCGCGAAAGGCTGGGACAAACAGCCGTTCGCACTCGTCGCTGGAAGATCAATCACAGCATGCTCTTCTCTGCCCGTCATATGATGGGGTTATTCGAAGAATCGTTCAGGACTGCTACCGCAAAACGTCCCTTCCGTTATGTTGAGGCCTCTCGATCACTCCATCCTGTCGCTCCAGATCTGTTTAAGCATTTGAACAACTATGTAGAGACGCTGTCGGAAAGCTACGGCCAGTCGTTCGCGGCGGAATCAATTGCTGCTAGTTTTCTGCTCGATCATTTGACCCCAGGGATGCATGGTTCGTCAGCCGTGCCTGTCTTGCATGTCAATTTCAGGACTTGCCGCAAGTCAAATCACAGGCTAATATTGATACTTCATTCACTAGAATTCAATATACACGATGTCTTCACCGTCTTATACCGGGGCGCATGTCGGCAGCTCTCTGAGAACATTAAATTCCCCAGCCCCGATCTTATCTTACACCATATGAACCTCCTACACACGAAGTTTCGGCGTGCTGGAGGCGAGATCACCGATATACTCCGAGACAGCATGAAACGTCATAGAAAAAACTGGTCGAGGGTAGAGGGCAGTACTGACACATGCTTTGTTTGTCTAAGGAGACGGCCGGAATATCAGCTTCCATGCAGCCACACGCTGTGTGTCAGCTGCGTCAAGGACTTCGGCAACCAGTGCCGCCAGAACCCGGATCGCTTCATTGTCCGTAGCTGCTTTCTATGCGACAAAGCGTGTAATCTCGTAGTTTTGGACCGGCCCCCTACAACGGGCGTCGGGCTGCTCTGCCTCGACGGCGGAGGGGTTCGTGGAATTGTACAAACGGAAATACTTCGCCTTTTAGAAGAACGCGTCGGTTTGCCTATCCGAATACAAGAACACTTTCAACTAGCCGCAGGCGTTAGTGCTGGTATGTAGCAGCGGAAGCTCCCTTACGAGGGCAGGGAAGGGACATGAGACTAATGTGGAGCAGGTGGTCTGAATCTCATCGCGTTATACCTTCAGGGGTGGCATCCGTCGGTGTGTACTGGAAAGTATGAGGAGATGGCAAACGTAATATTTCGCAAAGGCCCGCTGCAGCACATACCTGTTTTGTCGACAGTTTTGGCACTGTGGAACAGATCACTGTATTCTGCACAATCACTGGAAATGGCCATTGAACAGACCTACGGCGATAGACGGAGGATGTTAGATCCTTCGTACGCGTCTTCCATTGGCGCCCGCATTCTGCTTCCCGTCGCAAGAAGTCCTGAGCCGTCCATCTTTGTATTCACCAACTACAACGGAGTTGGAGACGACGTAAAGGAACGAAGCCCGTGCACAACTATGCCGGGAGGACAATTGCCCGCCAGCGGTCACCGAGCGGTTCAAGGCTCAGGCTATGAGCTGTATGGAAACGGTAACCATATTGCGGTATCAGACGTGTAAGTCATGCGCACAGATCCACACACTGGGATGAGTGTTAATAGCCATGAGTAGTGCCCGAAGCTGCACGGCAGCCCCGACGTACGTGGTAGCCCACTAACTAGTTAACAGGCCAGCGCAGCTTTACTAATTATGTGCTAGGTTTTTTCCGCCCAAGTTTGTACAGGGCATTGGTTGGCTGCAAGATGCGGGCATGATTGAGAACAATCCAATCACTCTACTCCTTTCCCAATACTACCGGCTGTACCCTAAAAATGGCACGTATCAATTTCTGCTGAATATTGGCTCAGGGTCAAAGTCAAACGATGTGCGCCCCCGCCATGGAAGCAGTGGCGGCGTAATAGCTGCGGTAGTTGAAGCATACAAGACGAGCGCGTTAAACAGGGTTATGTCCGCGTACGAGTGGCTACTCAGTGGGTTGTCATACTGGGGAAGATACACAACATCCATAGATAACACTTCCGAGCTGCGGGACAGGTGCATTCGACTGGATACCTCTTTGGAGGGCATGGAGGCTAGGCTTGACGATGTGGAGGCTATTCCAAAGCTCAAACAGAGAGTACACAATGATGCTTCGTTGTCGACAGACATAGAGAGCATGGCGGATCGTATCATCGCATCCATGTTCTACTTGGAGCTTGAGGACGAGCCAGTGCAGGATGGGGCCACATTCAAAGGACCCAGTCGTATTTTATGTCTACGCAAGAGCGGCGATCCCTCCCTGTCCGTACTTATTGAGAAGCTAATGGCATGGAACGCGAGGTTTGTTGTGAACGACAAGGTCATGGCGGGTAACTTTCTGTCCCCCGCTTTCTGGGACGAAACGGGGAATTTTTTCATGCCGCTAGAGTTCCAAACAGAGGGGCAGAAATTGTCTGCATCACTCAGATGGCCAGACGGCAGAAACTACCCGTTGAGTGGTAGCCCATATCGACTCTGCACGCTGGTTGAAAAGCAAGGGCTTAATGCGCCTTTTGGCCTGCCGGATCACAGAAGATGGCATCGAAAACCACGCCACATTGCCAATGTTCCTCTAAGTGTTGAGTGTGAGGATCGAAAGCCCGGCTTGAAACGCAAGTCAACGACGAAAGCTGCAAGAGAGGATGGCTGCAAGAGACGCAGGCTATGGTGGTCGGCAAGTTAGTACTACCCACCAAAATGAGAGCCGTGATCTTAACTGGTGGGTGGTTCCATTCAGACTGCGTTTGGAGGGGGGGGGGGGGGGGGGGGGGTAGAGGGGGGACATGCATTGTACGCCATTTCCAATCAGAATGTATGACTTGAAAGGAATACTCCCGTGAGCCGCACCAGCTATGTATTTCTCCTGTGCAGGGCATAAAAAGCGTAGATTGTGGATGTGATGTTTAGTTAGTGGTTGTTCGCAATTTGGATGCCCATGCGACGCGGGCATTTGTCGCCCGTCCGTAAATTCGGTCAAAGATGAATGGGACCCGCACATGGACCAAGACCGGAGTTTGCAAAAGCTAGAACTGCTCGTAGGCACGCACAAAGAACTCACTGCGACCGAATTAACATAACGAGAGTATTTACATAACTACAATAACTATTAATACTGTAACTAGCTAAACTACATTATTTATTATTGTACAGTAACACTCCTCCGGAGCAAGATAAAACCCTACCTAACTAAGCTAAAGCAGTCCTCGTGCAACACTGCGAGTTGGTTGAACGAGACAAGGCCCTGGGTGACGGCGGCGATTGAGCATTCATGCGGACAGCATAATGCCTATACTGAGCCAGCGATGTTTACATAAAACCCGATTCTGTTTATAGTTCTACTACACCAATGTTGTTCAATTTTTCTTGCTGGCCGAACAGTTTGTGGGCGCCTGTGCAATTCTGATCCAACTGGCAGTGGCTAGCATGTGTCGGCCCAATGCTCATTCACCACCGCTTCAGCGTTGGCCCACGCCCGTAGTACCGTTGTCGGATAAACTGCCTCTGTTGATTGAATCACGCAAGCACTTTGCCACCAAGGTGGCAAGTGGCAACAGTATTCCGAAAGTATTTAAATATGTTGAGTTTCTAGACTGTAGGAGGAGGACAGGCGGAGCAGGAATGATTTTATGAAGAAGCTTAGTTAACATGAGTCTCATAACGTGACAACCGTACCATCCATACGCTGCCAACCAGGTAGAGCCACCGCGACTTATGACTCAAAGTATGTTCTGATGCAAACACAAGCGCCGTAACGGTGAAGTACCTAAATTGCTAGTCGAGCCAGTTGCGGTTGATATATGAGGTAGGCAACGTGAACAGCGGATGCGGCTCTCTTGCGCTTCATGGGGAGCCAGATTAATTGGTTCGGCCGGCAGCACGTGCCGGTCACCACGATCGAGAAGCATTGTAAGCTAGGCAGAATCTGCTGACAAGCTGTTAAGGCAGAGCCTGATCGCAAGAAGTTGTATGTCCAGCCAATGTTGGCGATGCGCGGCACGTCAAACTCGTCAAAATAGTCGCGCTGCAGCGGGAGCGATGGAACAAGGAATATATCATGGTCATAGCTCACGAAGGGGAAGTCGGATATACGACCATGTACTGCGTGATATCTCTTTATCCATACGCCCCGAGACTCATGACAAGCGTGCAGCAATGGCGGTGTTGCGGTATCTGACGGAAGCACATGCCATCGGCCGCTCCGGTTGTCTTTTTGCAATACGCGGCGTGGTGGGGCACAAAATTCCCATATTGCGATTCTTAACTCAGTTGGGAGGAGCTGGAACGCAAAGAACGTACCCATCCATCCATATACAATATATGCACAGCACGGGGTCGCGAGATTATATCCGTGATGACGATCAATGACGGCGAACGGGATCGCAAAGAGCAAGAACCTAGTTTTAAGAGCCCATGCCGCAAATTTGGATGAGTGGTCTCTGCAAAAAGCTTGCTGTATGTATTATTATTACTGTAAATAAATAAAAACTGGTCTGAAGAGTAAGGACACTTACCTGCGACGCCTGTTGCAATCTTAGAGCCCCGGAGATTTCTTCTGGTCGCAGCGCCTTGTGATAGGAATTAAACAACATATTGTTCGATCACATATGTATTAATATTGGTCATGTTGAAGTTGAGTAACGCTATGTACTTGGAATTAGGAAGTCCTTCTTCGTTTGGTAGCTCTATCTAGTGGATACCTCGAGGACATCTCATCATCCTCGCAATCTTGTGAAAGGCCAAGCATACCCTTGCAAATCCCACGTCATCAGTCCAGGCCATCTTCTCGGATGCCCTTTCCATTAGGCCTTGAATAGAGCAACATGTTGTCATCGTAAAGGAACCTGCATGGTTTGAAGTGTAGGCCCATTTCAATCAACTACGAAATACCAATGTCAAGGTTGGAGATGACGTTGACACGTACAGGATTGCGAGTATTTGTGAGGGTCCAAATTACGGCATCAAATGTCCATGATGACCTCGTTCAAGAACAGTCTTCGGGCAAAATACGAAATGGCTACGATTTAGACGGGATATATTGTTGCGGTGCAGAATCATTCGCACGTTATGCTCTCTGGGTGCTCTATGGCCTCAGATCCTGGCCATGGGACTTGCACTATTTTCTGAGCCCAGTCAAAGCGGACCACGGCGGCCGTCATGCCTCGCCGAACCAGGATCCCTCGACGACTGCTACTGCTGTTTAGACAACGCCTGCTCCCAGTCGAGGGATCAGGAGTTTTGCCGGCATTTAGCTGCCCCAACATGGGTCATGAGACGGTACGATCCTGGGAGGTCTCTACAGGAGACCATAACCACCTGTCTCGGTCATGACCGCTTCACCTATTGGGGAGTATGGACGCCGTCCGGCACGGGCCGTAGAGGCGTTTTCAAATTGATTGTCCGTGCAAATTATCCCTGGGTGGCATTCAGCGACGGGGACATCACCTCATTGTCAAAACCCCGCCATCCAGACGCTTTGTTCTGCCTGGAAAGATGTTCCGCGCGGCGAGCTTGTTGTTGTTTGAAGCACCTGCAAGAACCACTTTACGAGATAGAGCTAGGTCTTTTGCAGCAGGGCGCGCTTCGAGTGGGTGACGAGACTCTTCATGTGTTTCTAAAAAATAAGTTTCGCGATCTGGGTACTTTTTAATCCTTGTTTGGCAAAATGCCGCTGTTTGAAGGCTGGTTATGCACTAGGCGGTGGGCCTCCAGCCCGAACAGAGTCTATGTTAATTCCTGAGCAGGAGGAGACGATTGGCATCCAGTTCTTGGTTAACACATACATGCATATTACCTATGTAAACTAAAGATCTTCGTATTAATATCAACCGCAAAAAAAGGCTCCTACGTTCTATGTTTACCTCGCGCTCAGAAGATACGGCTATATGCAAACCATGAAAGCATGTACGCAATTATAAGACATGTAGACAGTATCGATATATATTGTACGCCTTGGAGCGCCACTAGACACGCCTATATCTATACTCTCAATGAAAGGTTTCACGTTCTTGAAGATCTGCTTCTGGGCTTTTACACTTGCGCACCTTGGTGGCTCTATCGCGGTCTGGAAATTGGCCAAGCGCACGACAGATCCAGAGAGCAGTGACCGCGGAATATTTTCGTATAAGGTGCGTGCGCAGGGAACTGCCAACTACATAGAGACAGCCGAGTATGCATGGTAGCTGACACGGCACGTTTGACCAGCCAACACTGACTAGTTCACGCCGAGGCCTTCCAAATCCGATGGGAGACATCGGCAGTGGAGTCACAAAAGTCTTGTCCGTTGCCACTGAAGTCCCCGCCAAAATAAGCAGCATCTCCAGGGACTTTGAACTGGATGTCGGAACACGCAAGGCATCTGTGCATCTTGGTGGCGAACCGAAACAGCTGTGGCCGCCTGATGTCGACGTAGAAAACATCCCAGACGCTGTTCTACCGTCAGATGTGAACAAAACGATCAGGGGCATAATTGATAAATTGAAAGCGGCGGCCACTTTCAACCTGGGCTCTGTGGTGGACCTTCTAATTAGCTTGGCGGTTTGTTCTACATGCGCGGTTATTGGTCTTGGCATCATGCTGCATTTTCCTTCCAGATATTGGATTCTGCTATTCTTCGCGGCACTGATCTTGAGCGGGCTGGCTTGCGGGTCCTTCTGGTTCTTGTATCACTTTCTAAATAGGATTCTCAGTGTGGGGAGCGAGCTGCTCAAAGTTGATGTAGGACCTGCCGTCGGGAATGCGTTCCTGAGCTTTCAAATATCCGTGGCGCAAGGTGTTTTATCGCTTCTTTTGTGCTTCCTCTCCATTGTACACAGACGCTTTCGCCGTCCAACTCAGCCACACGGACTGGAGACGAAGCGTAGCAAATCATCTTTGCCATCACGAGAGATGACGGAGCATCAGGGACGGGAGCACGGTGCGGAAGCCGCGCCCAGCCGACCCAACCTACGTTTTCCCGCCACCACAACGCAGTTAAGATAATTCACTCGCCCGAGTTAGACGGATGGAGAAAAAGACCCGAAAAATACCTCAAAGACGCAGGGTGTTGTGCCTGGCACCACTGTTAGAAATGAGAAAATGGAAGAGCGGCAAGTACAAAAACATCAACGAGTGATCGGCCGCGAAGGTAGAACGAGAGAAATCAGTAGGCTAAGCCTGTCTGCCTGTTGTTGCCGTTAAGTGTGAACTGAAGAGCGAAAAGACGCCAAGGGGAAAGCAAAGCATAACCGAGTCGGGGAGGTACAGGAAACGGCTTTGACAACACTTCGGAAAAGGAGGGAGACAAGGTGGGTGCACAGCCACCAAGGAGTTAAGGTGCGTTAGAACACGGTACTTAACAACACACCATGCGAGACAAAACCCTAGGCGAGGCCTCTACAGGTCACCCACGCCCGTCGCGGTGACATGCTATGATCCTAGCAGAAGATATGCACGCAGCAGTGGTTGTCGGCACGGCGACAAGACCAATTAGGGAGAATTCGCTAGGGATCCAGTACACTGCAGACAAACATGTATTTAATAATATTAATAATGCAATCATATTCACCCGGTCTTAATGGTAAACCATGCGGCATATAACAGTTTAAACCAATTTCATTTTCTCTCATAGTAGTCTCTAGTTAGGTCTCAACACAGCCATCTCTCCGTGTCCATCAATCCGACTTTGATGCATGCTTACGATCTACGCCCTATACCAACATCGCGTTAGTACTCAGAACCCTCGATTTCCTGGCATCTCAAACTGGACCCGGTTTCTCCCTTGGGAACCAATTCAGTACAGCCCAGTACTATAGGCTTGTTCGTGCTGGACCATAAGAAGGCGTGGTGTCGGGAGGGTTGTGTCTACAAAAGCCTAGTGTAAACATAATATTAATTTGACCTTTGTCTATTCTGAGTATTTTTCTGGCCCAGTTTACGTCACAACCAGCACGCCCCTGTACGGTCTCGACCAGCGACAGCCAGTGGGTTAAATCTCGTTGCGCAATAGAAGCTACTTAGTGATCGAAGCTGTTGTGGTACAATAAGTCGAATTTTTGAAGAGTGCGGGGAGAGAGGAAGCTGTTTTTGCACGAAACAATAGCTCAGTTAATAGTACAATGCATGTCGGTGCGATTGGCACAGGCTATTGTGTGCTCGGCTTGGGGTGGTTGATATACGTAAAGCAAGCCTTGGAACATTTGTTCTCCTCCACCATTGCCTACAAAAAAAGTGAATAAAGAAGTCAACTGGAAGTTTCATGATACCACTCGCAGCGTTCCCAGACTCCAAATATGAGGTCGGTGCAATTTGGACTTATTCTGGACCAAACGAGTTGTCTGTCCACCGCACTGCGAAATAGTGAAAATCAAAAGACGATAGTTACCCCGAAGGAAACTGCCATGCGGTGTGACCATCGCTCTATACGGAACCGTATTCTCTAGCCCCGATGTAATAAATATACCAGTCCATTGTCCTTGTGGGATTTAGGTTCTGAATATCAGTGATGTTTATGTTGAACGTCACAGCGGAACACAGATGAAAGGAGTGCGTTAATTCTGTAATCTAGAGATGCCGCCAAGGCACGCTATTTATGGAAGGCGCAGGCTGGACCCTGCACGTGATGCTGTTTCATGTTCAACAGTTTATACCAAGACCGATGGCAGCTTTCCACTGTGAAAGGCTTCTAGCGAGTTGATTCTACTGACTAGTCCCTAAGCTGTGTACTGTCGAGATGAAGAAGAAAAAGGAAGTATATAATGCCGTAATATGATAACAGCGCCTCCACAGAAGCTTCTAGAATCAACCCGCTGGGGAAGTTGGTGATAGGCGGCTTGACCTGTTACACCCACATCGTATCACAATCCTTGACCGTCCATACTCCAAACTAAGGGTTGAGGTTGCAGCCCACAACTAGCGGGGTCAGAAGCAGTACTATTGCACGTAATATCATACTGTACCAGTACTGTGTTAGCACTAGGTAAGAGCTGGTGGTTTTCCCAAAGTAACAGATGCAGGCTACGCTATATACGTGTCCTGGAGCCATTTCTGGCCCTATTTACCAATTCCACACAAAGCCGAATAGAGCGCCTAGCTATTGCACGATCAAATAAAATTAAAATGCTTTTCAAACGCAAAGAGGTGTTGTTTTAAATATCTCGAGAGTACTTAATGTATTGTGCTTACACAGTTGGGTATACTTACATATTACTGATTTGTCTTAAATACACACTGCCAGTAACTAAATATTTATCAATGCCTAATTATAGAAACAGAAACAAGTGTACCTCACAGAGCAGGGCTAAATTCGACAACTCAGCGTTGTCAATACTTTTGGGAAGACAAATCGTCGTATGGTAATTCTGAACTACTTCCTTGGTCCATCAAAAGACTCTTCGCGGTTGCCGCTACGCCCTGGTCCAATCTTGGACAGCTCGTGTAGTATTTACAAGGTAGTCGCCTCCTTGCCTTGTCTTCAGGACATGAAGAAAAGTAGGAGCACTACACCAATGCCTGGACAAAAGAAAACAGTAAGATGGGTTCTAGACGAGTGTTGCATATACCCTTCGCCCATTGGTGATAAAATACCAGGGAATGAGGATTGCCAACCTCTCTACCTCGACAAACCCCTGCCACCCACGCCACTACAGCTGCAACATCTGCGACCGAAAGCCAAAATTTCCATCCGGAAAGAGAAAACCCTGCAGCTTTCCAGTAATTCTTGTTTAATGGAAAACAAAGTCCCCCCTTCGTGGGTTAGAAACCCCAAAATCAATCACCTGAACCAACAACCTCCCAAACAAATCGCGGCAGTTCAATCGTGGATTTAAAGTGTGAGGGGTCAAATTAGGTGCAACACTTGTGTTTAGACTGAAATATGAAGTTCATCTATTCTTAATAATATTTATTACAGTACTGTACAGTACAGTGGAGTTCAGGTTCAGCGTCCTCTAATGCATGAAAGCTATTTGACAACTGAGGCAATTTCTGGCTTCCAGTGACCCAACATACTGTGCCCAGTTTGGTAACACTGTGTAAGCTCTCACGAGCCCATGACGTAAATGGTACTTAAGGGATAACTACTACGCACTGTGCCAAAATTCCGCTAGCTAAATTTGGAACATTTCATAATTAGCTTTGTGGGACGGTGAATCTGGACTCTACTGTACCAATCATTAGTGTAAGAGTAGAAAGAATTCAAATGCACCGTATCGGACCAGATCATCGAGGTACCAAGCATTGTAGAGTGTCATTACGGCTCTATGTCAAGAATACACCACGACAAAATTTTCCTCAAATACCACTTCCCGATGCTTAATACCAAAACTTGGCGCTACCCACCTTCTTTCCCCTTTGATTCAAGTTCAATTACTGTTATCTCATACAAAAGCAGCTGTGTTACGCCCCGGTGAGTATGAGTCATACTCATTCGGTAGATTATGTGGAGCATAACAGGAAGCAACGTTCACACCCCCATCATCCGGCTTTCCTGGATATTGTAGGTCCGCCACCTCACCGAAATGGCGTGGTATGGGCGGTGGATTGACTAGGGTTGTCTTCGGCTCCCTAACGCGGCCCAAGCGTATGCTGTGTGAAAGTGGTTGAATAAGGGTACATGTCTCCTCAATAGATCCCCGGTAACAGCAGTTATGGTCTTTATCGAAAAGTTCACGTAGCCATTTCGTCGGATGTATCCATACGACAGTTGTCGATAAGTCCTCGTGACGGTCTCCCCGAGCATGCAAAAGACTATGGGCTTCCGCAAAGGTGGCATCTGTACAAAAAATTATTAAGCTCTTTGGGATACAAGCATATCGGGATTGGGGAGTATAGTAAGGCCCAGTGACACTGAGACCACTAGTGGACTCGAGCTTGGCTATCAACTTGAAGTTAGAGGACGCCGCCCCAGGGTGCGGTGGAAGTGTCCAAGCCACTCTGACAGGCTTCCCGTTGACGTGAAAGTAACAAGCTTGTCCATCCGTAATTTTCACGTTGGTCATCGTGCGACTGATGACTCGTACTTTGTCATTCGCGATTTTTGCAGGTTTTTCAATTTCTCTGCTTTTTGCAGGGTCGTATTCTAGCATCACGGGTGGTGCCATAGGGTCCCTCACTAGGGTGCCCACAACAAATAGAATTATCGATACAGCCGCCACCGCAGGGAATATGTCGGTCGGGGAATGTAGAAGTATGGCAGCCATAGATGCTGCGCCAAGGACACCATGACCAGTAATCGAGCCGCGTGTGTGATTTGCAGGTCTCGGCCGACGTCTGACCTTGCAAAGTAACGCCATGTACAGGAAGACGAGGCCCTACGTTCTGTTAGTTGCTATTGTTGCGTGACGCCACACAACGTATCACAGATGGACAGGACGGGATGGCGTACACTCATTCCCAAAACAAAGTATATTGTCGCAACTTCGTGGTCTGTGTTAGCGAACGTGTGATGCCGCGCCTGGTGGAACAATTACTCACTTGAGTCTACCGGTCCTACCCTTGACAATCCAACGTGGACTACTGCGTCTAGCCAGACCAGCCAGCCGAAGAGATGATGAGCCCATATGATCTCAGGGCCACACTGGCTGACCAGTCGTCCTAGTACCAGATCTGGGAATGCAAGTAGCACAAGAGGGATTGTATTAACAAGCGCAAGTTGTCCAGATAGCCTGCAAATGGTCTGGGCGGCATTTTCGCTATCCACAATACCCATTGCTAGTGAGTTTTGTAACAGAATGACAGCGGCGATTATGGTTCTTATGTTTGAAGGAGGAGTTAATCCCCCTATTTCGACCTTTTTTGGGATTATAGCCCGCACCGCCCGATCCAACACTTCCTTTCGTTTTCCCTCACCATCCACGGAGATGATCAAAGGTCGGCGCAGGTAAGAAAATCTGTAGCTCTGGAGATGAAATCTGGGGCACTGTGTGAATAATGCCCAGACAAGAAGGTCAACAGCCAGGATGGTCATCCACATCAAGGCGAACCACATACTACAGTACGCAAAGCGGGTGACATTCCTCTATCCCGAGTTAAATGTAAATGCCATACAGTAGACTAGTTACGTATTAATAAATATTTACTGTGACTAGTTACATATTCATAACTACTACATGAACATTAATAGGACATACTGGGATTATTTTTATGCTTTTGGCGGAAGGTGGATCGCAACAATCCAGATGGCAGGGCCAATAACAGAAATAGAGGTGAATCTTTGGGACGAGAATATTTATATAAGGACATACAATATACACGTACATGGTCCTGGACACGCAGGCGGCCATGCAGAGATTTGACACTATAGGGTGTATTCTCACTTGGGGGCTGCTCCTGCTGATATGTTGCATACCGTTATCGTCACACTCCATGCAGTGTTCCTTCCTGGATGTAAGTTGTATTTTGACAAGCAAGCGTACGACAACCTCCCACTGAAACCGTTTTGAGGTGTCCGTACCTCCAGATACCGCGCCGTCACCCACAGCCAGTAATGCTTCAAACACGTCCATTTCCAACCAGAAAATATGCATACAGTCAGACGGGTCCCTACATCAAAATCGAGGTAACGGTTCGGCGTCATGGGACCCGGTTTCCCTCTCCACATCGAGCAACACGTCGTATCCTCTACTCTTACGTCGGCTGGAAGCACTGGGTACCACAGCAGTTACTATGAGAGGACTCTTCATCACACTACTGAGCACTTCCACGTTAAGAGTCATTTCATTACTAGGTTGCGTATCCACATTCTGCTCAGGCAAATGGGGAGATTCTTTCGCGACCATTATGCCACTAGTGCCGCTCCTACTGAGCTTGGCGGCAATGGTTGGTGCCCTGATTTGTCAAATTCGTGCTGATCAACGCATCCATCGAAATGTCAACATGGAGGAGGTTTTGGTGACGACTACTTACGGTTCTATGTTGTACTTGTCAGTGATTATACTTCTCCTTCTTGTAGTTCCAGTTTTGTTGCATGGCCAAGAGAAAGTGCTCGGGTTGGTTATAAACAACAAGGAGTCGGGCTCTCCAGGCCGTTTGAGTGTATTGAAGCGCTGGTTTGGTTGGAAGGACTAGTGTGGCCTTTGGCCGACGGCATTTCACAGCGCCGAAAACTCTAATCTGGCAAGCGGTGGTTATCTGAACGACATATACATACTGTAAATAGGTAAATGCTTGCTGCATTGTTCTTCCTTTACAGAAAGAACAGCGTTTCTCAGCTGACGGAGAGCCACAAGCAACAATCTGACACAACCCCGTCGCCGCACGTAGCTGTTCGGTTAAAGCGGTAGTGGTCGAGTAGGAAATTAAACTAAACTAAACTGAAGGCGGCGATGCTGGCACCATTATGTGTCCTACGACACGTTGCGTTTTACAGTTGGATTCACAGTTCATCGATGTAAGTTGAGGGTCTCATTGGAGGCTCTACAGATTCTACAAATGTCTAGTCTACTTTCATGCTGGCTGTCTAAGCCTTGATATCCTTGCCAGTTCCATACTCAATGTTTGTCACCGCAAGACCAGCGAGCGGAAGAGCTTCACCCAAGGTGTTTGGGCATGCCGGCTGGTTGCTAACATCCATGTCGAGTGTGCAAACCTCGTTCCAGCCCAGGTGACATGTGGAGTCGAAAATGTTAATGAGCTCGTAATTTCTGGCAACCCAGCTGTTCTCTTCCATCAAACAGTGGCCCACGTAGCCCATACTGTTGGGGGCAGACAAGGGTAACTTTCCGTCAAAAAGGAGTGGCTTGCAGCGGTCTGCAGGAACGAATTGGTATTGCATTTCGACCGCGCCTCCCATGTGTGGTTCCTCCTTGGCAGACTTTCCATATACGAGATAGTTCCAAGCGTCGTAGGAGACATCGTGTGCACCAGTGGACTTATCGATCTTGAGTAGATGGACGCTGCGGCCGCCATAGGACACTTCAACGCAGATGTCATTGCAGTCGACGTCGTCGGGCCAGTAGGCTACTCGACTGGTGTTTATCTTGCAGCCGATAACGCCGACTGAAGAGGAATACTCGGCATGGGGTGTGATGCTTGCGGTCAGGCCCTGATTGGTAGAAAGAGCGGCTGCAACGGATGCCGTGTAGAAAAATAGGACAGAGACAACAGCGAGCATTTGGGCTTATTCGGTAGGTAACTACACGCTGTTTGTTAGAAGATTTGTTGTGATTGAACTTGCTTCTATTAAATTCTGGCTGACAGCTCTCATATATACATATACCTGGTGGCGCGGCCCGTACCACTGGGCAGCAACTCTTCCACGTGTCATGTCTGTTACATGACTTGCACCAAGTCAACAAGATTAAACATTATCCCAGGACCGTGCACTGTACTCGTACCTTGTTCCTCTGGCTCTAAACATGCATCTTCCCGCTGGCCCAATTCGATGCTGGTCCTAGCGAACGCAACATTTATTGATGTATCTCCAATAGGCTGCCTATCCTATATCCACAGACATGGTTCCGCAGCTGGTGAAATCAATGTAATGCTGTATCACCCATGTTGTGGGTGGATCTCGCTGCAGCAATTATATCTACATGGCACGAGTCCCCGGTTTTCTGTATTGAGATCTGAAGTATTTACACGCAAAAAGTCTATTGTGCTCCACGACCAAATTTTTACACACGCACGCACCCACACACACAAGATTCTCGTCTTGTTATAACTACGTACTCCGTTTTATTAAGCGAGTCGAGAGCCCGGTGTGTCCGTACAAAGGCACAGGATTCCAGAATGATGAGCAAATATATTCTCATGACACCTATGGTCTTCGCATTTGACTTCACTAGTCAACCAGATTGCGCTGTCAGTACAGGCGTTTCGCTATCTCGTTCTATATTCAATCTTGTTAACACATGCCACAGGTCCCCTGCTTGAAGGAAGCCATTGCCAAAGTCAACTGTGATTTGAACTTGCAATGCATTTGCCCGAAACCAATGCAAGAGGCGATAAGGATGGAAGCAATGAAATGTGTCCTTGCGGCTTGCGGGTCGAGCGATGTAGCAAAGGCCCAAAAGGCTGCGGCCGACTGTTGTGCTACTTTCTCGGTCGAAACGCACTTGGCTACGACTGTGGGAACACTTTTATCGACGAGTACGATGGGAGCCGCTGCTGGTGGTCCATCGGCAGCCTTCGTTGGCGCTGTCCTGGCCATTGCTGCACTTTGAAACTACACTGTTCTAGTTTGGCAATCGCAAAACACGGTAGGCAGACAAATAATCACATGCATCATTACCGGTCCAACTATTACATACTTATGTGCTGCGACTTCGTAAGCCAGATAAAGGAGGATGGGGCGACACAGGGTACTATTACAGAACAAGGGCTCGGTATTTTATTACACTACGATGTCATTGCAACCTACAATTGATCCTTGGTGTGTGGCCTTTGATGAAGGGACCAATGCCGGTCAGCTTGTGATCAGGACTGTATATAGCACTCTACGCGATGCACGTTGGCCCGCCCGCCCGGGTACATACATGGACCCAGCAGATAACGACCCAGTTTTACAGATAGTTTAACACCACTCAAGAGATGTCTTCCTACGACGTTTTTGGGTGAGAAGCCGCCCCCAATCTGGCGTCGAGTTGATGTGTCACCCTCCAGTGACGGTTTAATCTGATGTGCGTGTGTTATAATAATATGGACTTCTGGGGCGACGAGATCTAACAGTGGGGAATATTATGTACTTTGAGACGGGCGGTTGTCATCGTTGGGTTCCAAACAGCAACACCATTGTCCATGCCGCTTACTTGGCTCTGTGACTCAGTGATACTCGTAATCACGCCCAGCTGTTTATGTGTATGTCCTCTTTGGAACATCCCATGCACATACGCTAATTGCAGTAACACTCACGGCGGGGGACTAAGACGACTAGCCAAAATGAATGGCATTTCATCACAGCTTCGTACCAAGGCGACAACGCCACGCCATGTTGTAGTTTCGTATCGACCAGGAAAATCCACGCCGCATTGTGCGTAATATTTAAGAGCCCATCCTGTCTCTTATTAAGACCTAAAAACATCAACATCCAGATTGAATTCTGCTATGGTTCACTATACCCAGGATTGTTTCAGCCAACAAAAATGCCAATCATTACTGATCAGGGGAAGAAATTGCTGGGCGTCCAAGTGGTCTGCCTCGCTATTGTTTGGTTGCTCATTACACCTCTAAGAGTGTTGTCCAGGGTGTTGACTAAGAAAAGATCAAACCGGACCTGGAAACAAATGCCTTGGATGGAAGACGCGTCGATGTTTGTGGCCTTGGTAAGCCAGACGGGTTGATGCTATTCACTGTGCAAGTTGTTGAGTTGACGGTTAGACAGTTGCTTTACACGTTGATGGCCGGCTTCGCTTTGGAGGGAATCATTGATGGTGGAATCGGCAAACACACATCCGACATCCCCTTGGAAGAAGCGTCCATAGCATTTCGGGCATGGTTCATCTGTGAGCTGATATACGGTCCGCTGAGTGCCGTCGTCAGAACGTCAATTGCACTTCTTCTTCTCCGCCTGAATCCGTCTAGGATCCAAAAACGAATCTTATACGTCTGCATGGCTATTGTATATGCGTTCACCGTTGTGTACTTCCTCATCAACTTACTGCAGTGCAGCCCGCCATCGTACTTTTGGGAGCAATTCCGCAACTTCGACATGGCAGGAAGATGCGACAATCCACATCTACTCCCGAACGCAGCAATTGCACACAGTGTCATAGCTGCCGCCAGTGATTTGGTCATCTCAATCCTGTCCACCTACACAATAGCAAGAAGCTTCATCAATTATCCGACGGACACGACATTGGAAGAAAAACGGCGACAAGGAAGGTTGCAGACGGCGATGGTGGTGCTACGACGCAACAAGACAAAAGGAGTCATCATGATTTTCTTAGGCCTTGGAAGCACGTGAGTCTTTGATTCCGAATTGATGATCTGTTGATAGTGTTGAGTGCTTACAACCCCAAGTGCTGGCGCAATAATGCTGGCTCGCACCCGCTACATCAAAATTCTTGAGATCACACCGGACTTTCTGTATAGAACTGTGTAAGTTTCGTCTCTATCAGCTGTACCGGCTTGGCGTCGGATGTCATCGCTATAACTGGTCGCAAACAGGCTGACAGGCTAAAGTGATGTTGCGGTGTGGTCTATCATAGAGCCATGCGTGGGAATAGTGGCAGGAAGTTTGCCGTACATCAGGCCACTGTTCCAGCATCGTTCAACATTGAAAGACAGCTCGAATTCCATCACGTTAGTCAGCGACCCGTCGCCAGCTACTGGAGTACGAATTCACCAGGACTATGCTGTGGAGTATAGGTCGGCCACGCCGCAAGACCATCTAGGTACTACAACAACGTGCAATAAGTGGCTTCATGCGCCTACGGGTAATATCATACCCGTGCCGCGCCCCATTTTATTTGCAACTCGCAAGCTCGCATCATACAAAGACGGTGCTGGACACCAAAATAGCCAGGATACCGAAACAGTCACTTTTTCGACCCTTCTGAGTTCAACGGCCTATACGTCAACCACTTGGTCCTCGTTTGACTAGTTAGTATGGAGGCACTCATCCAAGAGGCTCTTCAATACATTGATGACTTTCCCGGTGCGAAGGTGGCTAAAGTTGTCGCATAGAATATAGGCTACTATTAGTGCTACTAGAAGGAATTCAGTAGACCTAAAATTTTGCTCCTTTTGGCGCAACAGTTATGAGCCCGGTACGCGCTAGTCGGATGAAGACATCCCTGTGCAACTAAAAGGGGCAGGAGCACGTGACCACCTTAAGGGAGAGGAGGTTAAGAGTTCAATTCCTGCAACAAGACAAGCCCAGATGGTGAAGAGCCATGAGGTAAAGCGAAGAGTCCAGAGGTAAAAAGCCCAGAGATCAGAAGCCGCTGTTCAGGAAAGCTAAATTGACTCTACCTTCCCTGAGGGGGTGTGTCGCATAGAATATAGGCTACTATTAGTGCTACTAGAAGGAATTCAGTAGACCTAAAATTTTGCTCCTTTTGGCGCAACAAAAGTGGTTCGAGAGTTCGGTGCACTGCGCACAATCGATTGCGATACCGCCTCCAGGGCCGGCCCCCAAAAGTAGGTCAACCAGCCTCAAACCTGAAGATTTCCCAGCCAGAAGAGGCGGCATTTGTCGCTACATCGACCATATTAACCTTACCGTACGCTCCGAGCTCATGACTAATGCAGTAAACCACACCCCGCGTGAACGTACCGGTTACGCCGCTGTCGTAGTTGGCACCAAGCGCCCGCTCTCGTTTTCTGAAGCACCACGGCTATTTCAAGAAACTTCCAAAAAAGCTCCATTCTGAGCGCCAAGCTTCTGAGGATCTCGGGCGGGTCAATCAGTACTATCAGAGTCCCCGGAAGGTCATACAAGACTATGGCATACCTCCTAATAATATATGGAACATGGACGAGACTGGATTTCGAACCGGAGTAGACAAGGATAAATTGGTCATCACTAGACGAAACGGAGCTCATTATTTTGGCATTCCCGAGAATAAGAAATCCGCTGCTGCCACTGAGGCTATCTCTGCAAGTGGGCACTTCGTTCTGGCCTTCTTAATTCTGTCAGAGCAAATGCACATGCCTTCATTGTATGAGATATCGGAGCTAGATGCTGACACAGCCATCCAACCTACCCCTACGGGCTACTCGAATAACGAAAGTAGTCTGGAGTGGCTTCAAATTTTTGACAAACATTCAGCAGACCTCAAAAGTTCGAGGCGTCTCCTGATTCTTGATGGCCACGGCTCACACCACACGAGGCAGTTCACCGAGTATTGCGATGAACACGACATCATTCCCTTTGGCATGCCTCCGAATCTCACGCACGTACTCTAACCTCTGGATGTTGTCTTTTTTCAACAATTGAAGCACTACTACGCCAAAGCGCTGGATGCTATGGTCCGAGGCGGCCTTGTCAAGACATGTATAACCAAGTGCTAGATTCTCAGTGGTTGCAAAACATGAATGCAGGCCAACCTCCTGAGTAAATTCAGGTGGTTGGGAAGTAAAGATAAAAGACCTGAACTATTCACGTTAGATAATGGAATACGACAGGCAAGAATACATCAAAATATTTTTATCTCCATAATAGTGCCACTGCATTTCTGACAAATGTTGAAGACGAAACAGCATACGTGCAGGGTCCAGCCTCCGCCTTCCATAAATAGACTACCTTGGCAGCATTTCTAGGTTACAGAATCAACGCACTCTTTTCATCTGTGTCCCGCTGTGACGTTCAACAGAGTGCGAAGGCGGTGGTTCGAAGAGGCAGCAAAAGAGGCTCGTAAATAAAGGGCTTCTGGGAGCCTGGGGAGAGTGGAAGTATGCGATTCCGAGTGTAACGGGCTGAGCCCGATGGTGGCTCGGCTTGCGCTCTCGCTAGTAAGCGAGATTAGCACAGGAGCTCAAGAACTCCTCGAGCTCCCCTTTTCTTTCTTTCCTTCCTCACCTTTGGATACTCGTAGTACTCGTCTAGCTAGTTGTCAGTACACTCAGCTTGAACCGTTACACCGAGCACGGTAGACGATGGTTGAAGCGATTTTTAATTTAGATGTTCCGAAACGTGGCTATTGCGGTGTCTAGCGCCATCTTTGCATGGTGCGAGCTTGCGAGTTTCAAATAAAGTGTGGCGTGGCACGGGTATTTACATCATCGGACGCTGTCTAATCTGACTGTGATGATTCGGAGCAGTAAAGCTCTTGGCGAACCATGTGCCGTAATGTAAATTGTTGCGGGGCCTTGCCATCCTCTGCAGACATGTGCGACTCATAAAAATTGCTGAGTTCTTCAGGCGTTGAGGGCTTGATTTTGACGACCTGGAGAAGATTCGCGACGGTAGCTGCAAGATCAGATGCTGCGGTGTTCAAATACTCGGGAAATGACCTCTTTGCAGCAAACTCTCCACACTCAAAAATAAGCCTTTTGCATGTTGTACGGATATGCCTTCTCAATAGTTTCTCGGCATTGGTTTGGTTATGCTTGTTCAAATCGGTCACAATGTGGTTGATGGCGTCCACGACTTCCGCGGCCGAATCAAGCACGTGCGCGTCGGCCGCTCTGTTATGTATGACCCAGACCAGCCAGTCAATAGAGATGTAGAATTCTACGTAGGAGATGTCCCGGACTTTGCCATCGGCTCGCATGGTCTCCTTTCCCCAAGACCCCTGAGCGACGTCATGTTCCATCTTCTCGTCTTCAGGTTGTTTCTTTTTGTGCTGCTTCTCACAGCTCGTTTTCAAGTACATAACTTTACTCTCCAGGTACTGCACTTTCTCTTCCAGCTTGTCGGTCATCGCAGCACTTGATTCGCACAGGGCCTTCATGTCATCGAGGAGCTGCTGTCGCCAAATGGTTGATGGCGTCGTCTTGTTTTTGTGTATCCAGGAGGACATGGCGTATGAAGGTTCAGAGGCGGATCTTGATGAAATGGCCATCTCAGGCCTGATGATGGAGTGCTGCAGTGACTAATATACGTAAACGCTCCATTTTTGTGGCGGAAATAATCGCTGCCATATTAAGGGTTATAACGTGAAGTCAATTTGACAAAGACGCTGTTCCGAAAAAGAGGATATCTATTGAGGCTCGATACACGTTGTCACGTCATGAGACTCATTTTTAACTAAGTTTCTTCACAAAATTATGTATTCTTGTCTCGGGTGGAGATCTGAATAGAACCCGTACTCGGGGGAGCTGGTGGCCATGGCGTATGCTCTGAGAAACCTGCCCGATATCAGCCACCGCCGTGGAGCACTCTTAACGACCAAGAAGGCGGTTGCCCTTAGTCTTTTTCAACCCCCAACAGCACTCCGGCCAGGAATACATCCGTTTGCATCTATGACAGTATCAACAGATTGTGGAGGAGCGGAAACGGTATATTGGTGTTCTGGATACCCAACACTGAGAAGAACGAGCTCCTACGATCAGCCAAGCGAGAAGCGAGGCAAGCGACCAAAGAAAGCGCTACCCCTCAACAACAGTTCCCTAGAATGAAATCTACAACACTGAACCTTGAAAAGAAGAGACTAACCGCTGAAAAGAGTTTACCAGATGATGTGGGCAAACACTCAAACGAGTGGACGCGGCCCTCCCAGCTAAAATACTCAGGAGCTACATGATAATCGGCCCTGGATTGAACGCAACGTGTTGTTTAAAAACGTGCAACTATGTTGCATAGATTCACGCCATCTTAAATGATGTCACAATCAACGTCTCTGTACCGAACGACCAAGACAAGAAACGCTCGATCTCAAGATCAGCTTCGATCTAGTTTATTAGTTCACAAACAGTCCATTTTAAAGAGAGCTGAAGAAGTATTACATCATCAAACATATGGAGTTCCACTGCCCAAGACCCCCATAGACATTCTAACTCCTATTGTATCTGCATTGACTGGATCGAGTACTGTTATTAATGCAGAAACAAGACCTCTATATATTAATAGTATAGGTATATGGAGAGAGAATACTAACACTATATATCGATGTTGTTTTATACAGCCTGAGATATCTTCAATGACTTGTTCAATTTCTGCAGCATGGAAACCTACGGCAGAAACAACATTAAATGATATTAGCCACATCTATCCTAATGCTATATTATGTACTCTTGTCACGTTATGAGACTCATGTTAACTAAGCTTCTTGATAAAATCATTATTGTTCGTTGTTGCGAGTGCTGCAGACTCCGTCTGCAGCTCTCTTTTTAATACCAAAAAACTTCCTTTCGTCCGAATCTAACTTTCGGCTAAGTTTAGTCATGATAGCCGACGCTATGACATCCAGCAATTACTCCAAGAAGCTCTGCGACTTCAGTCTACAGAGGCATTATCCGACAACTCTCTCTGCTAGAACAAGCTTCCACAGTTTTCCGGACGGATGACATCATATGTTGTTGATATTCTTCCATTTTCTGTTTCATGGGGATTCGCTAATATTTCTGGATCTTATTTTTTGTTCTTACGAACTGATGATACATACCATTGGTCAAGTTGTGTTGACTCTGTCCAACATAATGTGCGTCTTTAATTGACACGGTGTATTTTCTTTGCATATGTTGCAGCTGGAAGGGTAATTAGCGTATAGCTTGAGCGCACTCGGCATGGACCGCATAGCCAAATTTGGAAAACTTCGGTGATAACTTTGTGGTCGCTGTATAAACCAGGACTCTGCTGTACCAGCAGAATTATATCGTCTCTCGCTCCAAATGTACCTCGCTCCCAAATATACTTAAACTTTGCTATATGCATGTATTATTGTTCACGCATCCAAATCATTTCTCTAGAGCTACCTAATTTAGCACATCATTTAATTTGGAAAGCTCATAGAATACTGGTGCGACTATATAGCGAGGCCGCGACGATGTCGTTTCAAAACGAATGCCTATGGCTTCTAAAAGTCACAGACCTCAATGGGACCGATGGCTCAAGTTGTACGACAAAGTAAACTCGAGGAGTCCCTTGGAACTTCTCCTCCGCCGTCTGGAGGGCGACGATCTCAAAAACTTCGTTGGAAAAATTATCAACGCCCTTCATAGGGCCTCTAAGAAGAAAAGTTCGTGTACTGACGATAACGACGCGCGCGCGTTGACATTTAAAAGTGGAACGGAGAAGAAGAGATGGAGTGAACTGTACAAGCATGTTGGCGCCAAAGAGCACTTGGAGGCCATTCCTGACGAAGAGCGCAAGGGGGACGCTCAGAAGCCGGTGCATAACCTTACTTCGGCATTTCAGAAATTGGTACATGAGATGATGCTTTCCGTTATGAAGGGCACTTGGGAGCAATTACAGAATGCATACTCAACTGAAGACGTAGTCAAGGCGGATATTGACCTACTAGTATTGGGCAAGTACCTTGGGCCAGACCTGCAACATGAGTCTTGGCAGCCAACTGCGGCTCAAGTGAGAGAAAATTATGGCTTGGCCTCAGCTCTCTCCGACAGCGGGCTCGCATTCTTGTTACAGTTTTATGCCGCCATTCTGGGTGAGAACCTTGACAACCGCTGTTTAGAGAGCAGGGAAACCATGCTCACTGCATATGAACCTTTGATACAACCATACGTGCAGAAAATCAATCCCTGGCTGGCTCGAAATGGATTTCGAATAGAAGCCGGTTCAGAGTATCAGTCCAGGAGCGGAGGCGGTGGAAACAGACCCGCAACAGACACAGGGGAAGAAAAAGCTGGCGGCTCCAGAAAGCTGTCCGTCGCCTCCCGACATCACGACGACAGCAAATCGTTAACCACTCCAGTCCCTGGGAGTCCCTTGACGGTGTCAGTGACAAAAGCAACTGCCACAGACTCCAACAACTCCGACCCCCCAGAGCAGTGGAAAGAAACAAGTGACTTTGTGGAGCATCTTAAGAAATCATTGGCCGAGCATGGCGTACGCCACGACCAACAAAACACTCCGCCACCTGATTCCTCAACCTTGGGACAAAATGTAGCTGTATCCTCTACTGGTGGGCCAGCGGAACCGCGACCACCTAAGGGCGATACATCTAAATCGCAGACTTTGTTGTCGGGCGAGAATATAATCTGCCTACTAGGGGACCAGTTTACTGATGACGATCTCGCCAATAGAAAATGGGGCCCTAGCCAACATGACATTGACAGACTAGAAGGTGTAGTCTCAAAATTGGATGAGGACGTGCTTATAGAGGTTTTACAATTCGCCGCCACCTGCGCCGTGGAAAAGACGGATATTCTCAAACACTCCAGCCCCTGCTCCCAACGTTTTTGCAGTGTATGCACTATTTGGAACGAAGAGCCCTATTACCGCACGGTTTTGAGGCGCTGTGTAATGCGGGCGTACCTCTCCGGGAGTTAGAAGACATACTTTCACTGCAGGATACAGGTATATTGAAGACAGCCATGGAAGAGCGCTTTCACATTACGAATATACTTGATCCCTGCTCATTGCCAAACAGGGATGATGTTGAGAATTATTCCAACTGGTTTTCTAATCTCAACAGCGGCCAAAAGGAAAAGGAGCTGCGAATATCTATGAGACTGTGCAATAAACTCGACAAACCTGAGAGCCGGTTTCGCAGGAACCCCAAGCTTTTGATAGCACCCACCCTGGAGCAGTATCATATACACGCCCATAAAGCGTTATTGGAGATAATGGAGAGTAGACCACAGTCCAAAGCCGAGGCTGTTTGGGGCGGAGACGACTGCTCTCCCAAAACACGTAAAACGGCCAGCAGAAGTGTGGGTGCGGCAAATGGGAAGGAAGACTCGATTGAAACGTCTAATTCTGAAATGGACGAGGGGGTAACCGAACCGACCACGGCAGTCGATGACGAGCTCCAAAGAGGCCCCAGGCGTTCTACACGGACGGAAGCGAAGGACCCAATTAATACAATTGGTTCTGTTAACACTGGTATGATTGAGGCTGGGTCGCCGGCCAAAGCAGTGGACAAAGTGGACAACGATAAAGTTGACCCTAACCGCAAACTAACACCTGCTGAGATAAATTATTTCAAAGAACAGACTGGAATTTCCCGCTGTCACGCACGGGACATTATAAAGGTTTTAAGAACTCTAGAAGCTTCTGAGACGAATTACGATGGATGGCCAAGGGCAAGATTATTCGATGCATGGAAGTCGAGGAAAGAACTTGTAGTATAATTGCGGCAGGATTGTCGGAAAGCATGTGCGGCCATTGAATGAGGGAGTTGGAAAATTTAGCAAAGTTTACCACGGCACGTCGTACACGTCGTACACGTCGTACCATTGCCGGGGTTCAGAACGAGGATGGGCAGCCAGGCTAGCAGGTTGTGGCTCAGTCCTTTAGCCTAGCGTTGGAGCTCGGTGGCTCAGGGCGTGGTGAGGAGCTGGATGACGCCGAAGAAATGCCTGAAGTGGATATTGAAGAGAAATGCGCCAAGAAAGACTAGGAGGAGCATGTTCGCAGTGTTTGAAGGCTTGATTGATATGGAACTTGCAGAAGAAGTTTCAAAGATAAACCGACATTTGGCCACTTTGTGCGACGAGTCTTTCAGAAAAGACAAAGACAATACAACAAATTATTCCGCTAAGAGACTGCTCCCTGCAAGGAAAGCTAAACGTAAGCGACCTCGGGAACTGAACGGGATATGAACTTCTCAGCAAGGTCAGACTTGTGTAAGCGCAATAACTTGCGCTTTGTATCAGGGATACGGACAAGGAATTGTAGACAGTGAAATATGTAATCCTTCAGAAATCTTGGCACTTGGTATTAATAATAATTAAGTTTACAAAGGCATGTTTTACCGAGACGGACAGCAATGAATTTCACAGCGAACTCTGCACCAACTGATAAGTTGAGTTGCGTGGTCGCATACGATGGCTTTGATATTCGTCGGTGATTTTGCGTAGCACCATGTCCTAACTAAGGCTGCCGCACAGTCAAAGTTTGGCTTAAAACAGGCCAGACAGGGCGTTAGCGAGCTGATTCAACTGACTGGTCCCTGTGCTGTTTACTATCAAGCTGGAGAAGCCTCCACAGAAGATTCTAGAATCACTCCGCTGGGGGAATTGGTGATGGCCGGCACAGCCGCTCTTCAAGTGGCTTGACCCTTTACACTGTAACGGTCTCCGCCCACAAGCGAAATTACTCTCGCATCGAGCTTTTTCTTATCCTATTTTCTCTTTCTTCTTTAGCGTTTAGATGCTCGTAGTAGTCGCCTAGCTAGTTGTCAATATACTCAGCTAGGACCGTTACATACACAATAGAGGCAGTCTTATCCGATAATATTATCCCTTATTTATGCAGAATCAAAGAACAGTCATTGGAAAGACCAATTAAAAGCGGCAGTTTTTATTATACTATGAGATTAAAAACTCTAATATATGGTCTTGTATACAAGATACCTTCCTCAACCCGCATGGCAGGTACATGTTGGGGCTTCGTGGTCCACAGACCTGATTGAGGTAACCATCCCCGTAGGGCTAGTTGCAGAACCATTACCTAACGTCGCAGACTCGTTCGTTGGGACTGGATCCTCTGCAGGGGGCGTAGTATGCTGCGCCGGAGCTGCAGGATTGCTTGTTGGTGTTGGCACAGCACCACCATCTTGGGTACCTCCTCCGGTCATGTCTGGATTACCAGGCAAAGCCGTGGTTGCGGCGTTACCACCATCGTGAGTAGTCCCTCCGGTTACGGCAGGGCCATAGGGCGATGTGGTGTTGGGCCAAATTCCATCGCCTTTCGTAGTGGCAGGACCCGTTGGCGTACTATCTTCTGTCACAGCGACTGTCGAACCGCGGACTGGGAGATCGCCCGTGACCGCCGTGCCTGTTGGGGTATTAGGTCTACTAGTGCCTAGGTTTACTATGAGAGACATATTTAAATAAATATTTATTATATTTACTAATAAAGAAGAGAATATTTGCACACTTACCTGTCGGTGATTTGGGCTCCATAGCACACGTCTGGCTAACGGCAAAAGTGGAAATAGGTGCTGCGGCTGCTGTTGTATCGGGAGGATCGGCTATGCCAGCACGGACGCAGTAGATATCGTTGCCGTAACACATCCACAACATCTTGACCTCCGTCGCCGCCTTCGAAACATCACCGGGAAGTGATACATAGGCCATAGGGCGGCCATCACAGGAATTCATTCCATTGGTAATGGTGGCAGTAAGATTGTTGTTGTCTGGAAGTGTAGTAATATTGACTGATGTGCAGTTCGCGTTTGCATTCGGGCTCCTAATCGGAGTTACGCGGCCTCGTAGAAGGACAGCCTCGCCTAAGTAGCAGCGTTTCTTCCCTTCAGGGACGGCATCATCCAACTCAGCACAATTGACTGCAGACAACGCGAGTAGTAACCAGTACGCGGAAGATTTACAAGAGACCATGGCGGTGTAAGTGAGTCAATAATGTCGTCTTTGATATAGTAGATTGAGCTACATATTTTTAGTTACCTATTCGCGCATTAAGGGTCAGCTTCCATTGGAAAAGGCTCTGTAAATACATGTTGACGTTATGTAATACTCCGTACCCGCCAAGCATTTCCTTCATTAAATGCGGCTTCTGGGTACTATGTATACGTAAGCGTGTACGCATGAATAGGTACCTACATATGAATACGTATGCAAAAAACCCGATGACGAGAAGAAAACAGCTGCGCGACTCCGTTTCTTCAGTTCGCGTAGCCCGACCGTATCCATATTGGGCTGGCACGTATAAAGAAACGGCAGCCACATTCAGATCTAAGGCAGGCATGGGCAGAAGAAAGATCGAAATTAAAAAAATCGAAAACTTGAGAACTCGTAATTCGACGTTTAAAAAAAGAAGACAAGGCATACTCAAAAAGGCACATGAATTAGCCACTCTAACGGACAGCAAAGTGACCCTGTCGATCAAAAATGGAGCCGCCGTTGAGAACCACGTATTCAATGACCACTTGGACCCTCTCCCGGCCAAGACCATACCAGGCAATCAAACCAACACAATAACGACGGTCATAGATGCGATTGACACCGCGCTGCTAGGTGGTGGAGGAGCTACGGGGCTAGAGGATACCAAAGCCGTGGAAGATGTATCAGAGCATGTTTTGACATGGCCTGTCTCCCCGGTGGGCTCGGGCTACCAGCACAGCATAGATTCCATATTAGACCCTCTTGCATTGAGTGTAACAAACGAACTCTGTGGATACAGTCTGGATCTCAACACATCCACACCATCGCTTGGCATGTATGACAGTGCACTGCCGCAAGACTCACTGAACGATCCCTTCCTAAACGTGGAAAATTACGAGGATTGCAATTGGCTGTTACCTTGGCTAGAATGGAGCCCGAATGTTACGAGTCTCGCCCTTGCGTAATTTGCAACAGCGGAGAAGATGGCATACATACACATCGCCCAGGCAGAACAATTCTTACAGCAATGCCGACCACCTCCTCATCACTTTCCAGAGTCTCCACCACTGGACCTCTCCTTGTTGACAACGTTGTGATTGATTTTCCATAGAACAACAAATTTTGAGCATCACAGCGGGACACACATATATCTCCATGGGGGGCTTGTGGAGATATCTCGTTTTACAGTGACTGACTTGAATGCCCGCTGGCTATACTTGCACTACAGAACATCCGGGTATTTATGTACATCAAGATAACTAGGAAGATATTTTAGCGTCGATCAATTGACGGACTGCGAACCCGCATCGTGTGTCCGACTTGTGATCCCAAGATGAGCCCCCGTCAGTAGAATTTCTTCTTGTAGTGCCGCAACTTGCAGGCTGTGAAACAAAATTGCCAGTATGGCGAACATGCAGCCAGTTACTGTCATGCTCTGATGTAGAGTACATACACAAGCGCGTAGTCATTCTGGAACTACTTTTTCATCAGAAGTGGTCCGTACGCCTGGTGTAACCTCACATTTAGATTGACGGCAAGGCAACAAGCTCCATAGGTTATTAACAGCCAAAGAAATGTCAGAACATCTATCTCTATCGCGGCTGGAACTGAACGAGGGAACCTTTAACACTCGCAGGCGAGTCCATAAAACAATTGGAAAGCCTTGCTATTGCATCGACCCCGAGCTAGCTGTACACGCCGTGCGCCTTCTGGGGATTGCAACCCAGAAAATAGTCGATGCCGACAGTGATCCAATGGAGAACGAGATGGTGAAATGTTGCCGCTGCACTCTTGCATTGTCTTTCGAGGACTTGCAATATCCTAGGGGTGGGAGGTTTTTGTGTGCCCTAAATGCAATGCGGAAACTGGACCTTATGCCCCGTCCTGGCTCTGCTACGCCTGCCACTGTTACAACTAGCCATGACCTTGTTTACTTTTTCAATCTTCTGAAAGACGTCGAAAGGGTGTGTGAGGCGGCGTCTCATACTAAAATTACAGATATGGATCATTATAGTTTCCTTGCGGAAGACCCCAACCACTGCATTAATGTACGTGTACGACGGGCAGGGTAGCAACTTGTAACAGTACGAGGTGATATCGAAGAAATATTTCTCCAAGTGGAGACTAATATATCACGCGTATTAGTAGTTTTACTGTTCAGCTGCAATCAAAGTGTTACGCCGCGACATAATATTTAACAGCACCTTATCTCTCCAATACGCCTCCACAGAAGCTTCTAGAATCAACCCGCTGGGGGAGTTAGGTACAGCCGCCGTTCAGGCGGCTTGACCCGTTACAATTTCATCCGACACTTATGCGCTCTCCATCTGCACAACTTGAGGGCATGTTGCTATGCATCGTCGTCCTTTACGTTAGTTATCTCCCCTAAGGCTTACGCTGCCACTACTTACGAAAGGACATTACGTATACGGTTACGTTTGCAGATATCTCTTCCTCTCGCTCGGCAGGATTGCGGCCAGTTTTAAATTCTCACCTGCCTGATACGCCTTTTCAAGCCTATTCTCATTTAAGAAGAAAGGCAGCACAACTTTCAAATATGCCCCCCTCCACGCCTACTTTCAATGGTTTTCAATTCTACGTTGCTATTTGCCATGTCCCTTCCTACCGACTCCTCGGGCACGCGGTTTGTCCCTAGCCTCAACGGCACCATCATTCCTTACTCCAGATGTAACATCGATACTTGCTCACTTTCCTATGCACAAGTCCAATATCAGCCCTCCGAAAGCGGCAACCTCGCATACTTGATCATCTTCGGCCTTGTACTTCTCGCCCAATCTGTTCTCGGAATCATTTACCGAACATGGGGGTTCTCTATCGCCATGATGTTTGGCTTGGTGCTCGAGGTCATAGGATATGTAGGGCGTTTACAGATGCACAGTGACCCTTTCAATATCGATCCTTTCCTAATGTATGCTACTTTTCTTATGTAACCAATTCAAGACTCAACAGGTTATGCTAATTTAGGAACAGATACCTCATCTGCCTAACAATTGGTCCCGCCTTTCTGTCAACAGCCGTATATCTATCTCTTTCACGGCTCATTGTGGCCCGCTGTGCATACCTGGCTCGTTTTGCGCCTCGCACCTACACCATAATCTTTGTCACATGTGACGTCGTCAGCCTAGTCCTACAAGCAATAGGTGGTGCATTTGCTGCCAGCGACGGCGATAGCAATCTCAAACAGACAGGCGTCAATGTCATGATTGCCGGTTTATCGTTCCAGGTGGCCAGTCTATTGACATTTATTATCCTTTCAGCGGACTTCTGGTGGGGATTAAGAGGCACGAGTGGGGTTTACGAACGGCAAGCTTCAAAACTGAGAACTTCAACAATGTTCAAGACGTTTCCGTGGGGTGAGTCAAAGCTGTTACCCTGCCGCCGTGTGAAGCAGTGACTGATAGATACAGCGACCGGAATTGCCACGATAGCAATCTTTATTCGATGCGTGTACCGCTTAGCAGAATTGCAGGAAGGGTTCGCCGGAAAACTGGCAAATGATGAGGTTCTGTTCATGGTTTTTGAAGGCCCGATGATCATGCTTGCTGTGATTGCCATGACAATATTTCACCCAGGTTTTTGCTTTAAAGGAGAGTGGGGGTCGTTGAAGTAAACAGCTTGTTCGAGCAAAACAGGGTTGGTAAGATGAGAAACACTATAAGGCCCGTCAATTGGGGTCGATAGCAGCCGGGAATCTATCTGATGGCATACATACAAGTATTGAGCATACACGGTGTAATCTGTACAAATCAGAGAGAAATGATGAGATCAGCACTAAACTGCAATGCAATAAGTTGATCTTATCAGTCATCCAGCTGATCTACGCAAGCCTTCTATCCAAGTTGTCTTTCATGGTACCGTCTACACACGTGAACGTTTTGGAATTGTGAGATTATGCAGTATTGTCAATGATATTGAGCGATCTAAACACAGCCAGGCATTATGCTGCAACGATTTTCATGGGGCACATGTATTATCAATGGGACAGGACACATCCATGGCACACCGGACTGCGGAAACACGCGGTGCTGCATAGAGACGTGGTACATGGCCAGAAACATGGCCATTGGCCGAATCGGAACACGAAGACATGCACCTGCGTGGTACTGTAATGCCTACTTCAGAGCCACCAAGAATATTACATAAAAAACCGAGCCCACGCGTTACAGAATTGGAACGACTCACGACTCCATGTTTAGTTAGTTATGCACCGCTTCTTGTATTCAACAGCTGTGCAGAACTGGGTGCAGCGGAATCTATTGTGCTAAAAAGGCAAAAGCGTATGTATTGTAAGCCTACTGAAATCTTTCTAGCAGACATAGTAGTGGCATATGTTTTCATACTACGCGACAGAATACGTTGCGGTGTTAATAAATATTCATGCGCACTCAAATTGATTACTACACTTCTACTGCCGGGCTCCAACAACCGAGGCATGGATTGAGAGACTAAACGTTGGCAGAACCGAGGGCATAATAAACAGGTAGAGAGTTTTCACAATATTTAAATATCATCAGCTACTGTTAGGTAACGTGGCACACGACGAAATATGGTGAGAAAATCAGGCACTGAGATACTCGTGTCATGGCATATGTAATGAATCCAAGTGCACAGGGGGCCAAGGTTAGCCAAGTCGGTCTCAGGACGACGTACGGTAGAATAATTACATAAGCCTTTCTACATGTCACAGCCTGTATGCTATATTTCATATGAATCTGAGACTGCAAAGTCCAGTTAAAAAGCAGTCGCTTCCCGCCTGAAGGCAAGTAGTCATCAACAATTAATACTATACCTCAGAAATATTGATAGGTTTACGTTCATATATTAATACCTTCAATTTACCCCCAGTGCCGGACCCGTCGTATTTATATTTCAGCATGCCTCCTGCAAGCCCAATGTTGCTAGTGGAGACTCGGCACATTTGTGAATGTTGTGGCAGGAAGCGCACAGTCTATAGAGAATCCTGTGAATTCTCAGGAATCCTGGGACGTTGGCTGAGCCGCAAGTCCAACCTAAAGGTCAAGGTACAAGATATAAGATACGACACATGTAGACGCTGTCGCCGGGCACCGGGTTTTGCCGAGCTTCCCGCAGATATGCCGACAAAGACAAGTGCGCAGTCCAGGTCGAAGCCACCTAGCTGGAAACAGATTCGGCAAGAGATGTTCGTTTAAAGAGATAGAAATCAATCAGCCCGGACACAGTACACTAGTGCAACGCGTTGTGGTGCGTAAAGGAAACGAAGGAAACCATTGAAGACCAGTTCGCATGCGGGTAGAGTGTTGTCAGAAATACGGTGGCACTCTTATGGAGATAAAATTTGTGATGTATTCTTGTCTGTTCTCTTCTTTGTCTAGCTTGAAGAGTTGAGGTCTTTTTATCTTCACTCCCCAACCACCTGAATTTATTCAGGTGGTTGGCCAGCCTTCATATTTTGTAGTCACTGAGAATCTAACAAGTGTCGAGAAGAACCAAAACTGGCTCAGTGTGCGCATCAGAAGTTTAGTCGAATAGAAACTAGATAAACGACCAGCCGGGCCAGCCCTGGTAAATAGGAGTTACTACATTACATTTTAAGAATATCAAATACTACGATATAAATATGGCCATATTAATTGCTCTTTTCTCACGGGGTGAGGGGGTAAATTCTCTATCAAGCTAGATTTATTTGCTTATCTCGATAGCAAGTATGTATGTACATGGCAGTAGTACATAGGAGTTTGTAGTCTGTACAGAAAAATACTTTATGGAGAAATGTCATGCAGCCATAATTATGGACTGAAAAAACCTCATGTTCCAATTATGGCGTCTTCACGCGTCAGAGATATCCTGTTCTCTCGAATAGGGCGCTTGAGATGATCGAAGTCAGAAAACTCAACCGCTTTCTGTTCCTCGTCCGAGATCCTCAACTTCCAACCCAGCAGTTTCAACATCGCCATCTCCGCTTTGTCCATTTCAGGCTTGGATAGGTGAAACCCGCGACCCCAGTCCACGTTTGTGTAGCTATTGTCCCTGAGGTACTTGTGGGCGACGGCCAGAGCCGCCAACACCAAGCGATATGGTGTACAGCGCTGTACGCGTTTGACTCGTTTCCGCAAATGGCGTAAGCGTCTCAGATAAACTGAAGCGTGCAGCAATTCAAGAGCTTCTAGGCGGAATGTCTCCACCAGGTACGGTATATAGACTTCCATTGCGGGAGGTGAACAACGACAGTGCAGTTGGTCCTTGTTGCTGGGCTTAAAGACGTTGGCAAGCCGGTTCAAATGGGCGATTGTGGAGGAAGTTGAAAGAGACATGGCGCAGTCCTCTTTGTTTGTTCCTAAGACGATGGGTGATGGTGACTCCAAACCCGCGTTCATCTACACCTTTTAAAGGCATTTGGATGGTGCCATTTGGCTTCTCCGAGACCATGTGAACCGGCTTCTCCCAGTGATGAACGTCGGTGCGTCCAGATGGAAACCCGCCCACTCTGGACGGTTTTACGTGATTCTAGCCCTGTGGGTATGTACGGCACATTTGCTTCCTGGCTACCCGGATTTGGGTCCCTGTAAGTATGCGTAGGTGGGACTAGAATTAAATTATGTGTCTTCTAAGTGGTGCCGAGTCCGGAACAGGTGCATGGCACAATATTTGGAACTCCTCTGATTCTCGGAGATGGCCCAAGTCAATGCTTTGCACTTCGAACTTGGGCATCTCTTATCCAACACGGGTGGTGCGGGAATAGCACTTAGATGTGTCCGCATCGGTATAAGAGTGACAGTATCTGCACTAACTCCCCATGCCAGCTAACCACAATAATGCCGAGTAATTGGCCGATCACCCCCAGCCCTTCGATTGGGCTCCTAGTCCTCATTGCACTTCTGCATATTGTAGAAAATTTGGTGCAAAGCACAATTCGAATTATCAAAATGTTGGCAATTGCTCTTTTCATCATCTTGAGACTTAAAGCCAGTAGTAGCTCAGGTTCAAGGTATATCTCGAGATGGCTCGATATTGTATTGGCGACCACCCATTCTCCCGCTCAGACAAACACCACAACTCATCGCTTCATTGAGCCTTTCGTATGGCTGGCGTTGGCTAAACGTGCCAGGGATTTTGCATTCTTTACCTTTGCTCGTGTGTCAGAATCCCTGGCGGTAGATGCTGTTGTGGAAAGCAGCAAAGAACCCAACGAAACTACACGGGACATCTGCATTGACAAGGCGCCAAAGGCAGACGGAACACCTTCATATTGATGCGGGTCCTACGAGACACCACGGACACCGCCTCCCAGATCCGCGGGAACCCAGTTGCAGAAGCACGGAAGCGCAGTCAATGCAAAGGCCAGTTTATTGTTAAAAATGCTATATTTAGAAAAAAATGAACATGTTTTACAATACGTTAATAGCCCCGTTCGCTGCTACATAGCAAAGTGCGTGGTGGACCTGTGACGTACTACCCTAAATGGACCGATTGTTGAGACTGTCCGATTGCACCCTAAAGACGACCCCAATAGGAGACTGGGTAGACGCCAAGCGGGGGCAGACTACGGCATAGCACGTTAGTACTGTAAGTATGAACAAACGTAATGGAGCAGATGTCATGCCATTGATGAAATCAGGCTGGCGTACACATGTGCTTGTTGTGGCTCTCACAGGCTGGAGTGATCAAAGAAAGGGGGTATCACGGACTTCAGATCTCCTAATATAAACCAATCATAAGCACCACAAGCCTTGAACCTGAAACGTTCCCTCATATTGTCGGCTGAGCCACTCCATGCTCCCACATTTTTACCGGCCAATTTGGTAATTGACGGGTGCAGGTGACTATGACAGCGTTGACTCCTCCAAAGTCAGCCATCAGGAGATTGCCTAAATATTTACATGCTAGTCAATTTGAGAAGTTATCCGAGAGACGGTAAAGTTTCAGCGATCTGACACAAGCCCCTTGAAACACGTTAAACTGCTTCTGCCTTCCCCTTTTCTTTATTTAAAGCTACGTCGTCGAACTCGTAATAAACGACAAACAAGCAAGATGTCTGAATTTGGGTCCAAAGTTGCTGAACATAAAAATACACAGAATGCAAAGAGGGAGAAAAACCGAATAGCTCAGCAAAAGCACAGACAAAAAAAGAAGGACCATATCAACAAGATGATGACTATACTACAGAAGGTGAAGCTTGCAGCCGCTGAGAATGACATCGGACAAGTCCAGGAACTTGTGAAAACTCCGACTATCATACTGCCGGTTCAGTCGACTCTGACAAGCGGACCCGGTCAGGAACAGGACCAAGGGTCTTCTCTGGAAATGGAGGAACTCTTCTCTATTGCAGGCGCTTCTTGTTCGCCACAGCTCCATACCGAGGTGGAGGCCAGCCAGATGGTGGACAGTGGTATGATTGAACAGGCGGAAACGCCGGGGTCACTTGCTTCTACGACGTACGACATGACTGGCCTTGTCTCACAAAGCTTCTTTCAACCTTCCATGGACCCTCTTTTCTGGGACATGGGAAGTCTGCTGCCACCATCTCAAATGCCATATTTCGATACCCAATCACCGTGGCACCTATTACCACCAGTGGTTCCACCAAACCCCTGGCAAGGTTATCCAGCCATCATGGCTGGTATGTAGGGCAGCAGCACTGAGATGGTTGAGCTCAAGCTAACTTGCCGCTTATCACCATGCACCGTGAAACAGACACCTTGCATCCACGGGTCCTTCATGGAGCACTCTGCGCTCGATGAGGAATTGGACATAGGCACCGAACCACCCAGGTTTATGTGACTCAGATTTTGGGCTAGAGAATTGGCATAGGGAGCGTTCGGAGAAGACTTCGGGTAGAAACACAGCTTTAAAAGGCCCGCCGGCCCGGCTTCATTTCAGAAGTGCAGCCGTACGCTGCAAATCTTGATTAGGTGTGTCTATATGATTGGAACCTTCAGCCTCGGACTATGGAGCGAACACTTTGTTGTACATAATCTTGGCAATCGGTGAGGTACGTAGCTAACAATAATGCATACTTGGCCGCGCTTTTCACTCGGGATCCAAATCTTCCCAATAACTGAGGAGCACGTATTGCAGACATGACTGTGGTGACGGCTGTGCAGGGCCCTGACGTGAGTAGTCTATTTTTAGACGATGGGTGGATTCTACGGTCATAAGGTTGAATTTCCAATGTCATAACCTGGCTGAATCGTCTCGGTTATGTAAAGAATTTCCCACCATAAATAAATGCATGTATTTAAAGCCGGCCTGTGGATACTGTAGTCTATATGAGCGTAGGATAATTCTGATAAATAATATAACATGAAACCTATTACTCGCTGGTGTTATTCCTCGCAAGCCTTATGGCTATTGTAAGCATTTTAGACGACGAGGGCCTGGATAATCTGATGAACGAGCCTGTCTCTAGAGCTCTGGTTGACTTTTTAGAGTTTGTAACCATCCGCGCGTGTGGTGGGTTGCGTTTGGTTCCAATTATGCAGGATATGGAATCAACTTCTTTACGGTGTTTCATTGCACGAATTTTATACTATTCGCAAATTCCCGTCGAGGTTAGCCTCGCTAGCTCAGTCTACCTTAGACGATTAGGATCGGCCCTTGGATATGGGAGGAGCGGATCGAGCAGCATGCCTCACCGTATGTTTCTCGGCTGTTTGATTCTCACAACCAAATACCTTCTGGATGAGCCACCTACTAGCTCATTGTGGGTGCAGTGCCTGATGTTGTCTTGCAACAACTTGTTTCTAACGGAGGAAGGCGTCCTCGCCCTGGAACTTGACATCCTAAAGGAGTGCAAATGGCGCGCCGATATACATGAACACGACCTCCTTTCCGAACTTGGCTTGTTCATGGAATTTATGAAAGTGGCCGTGGAGGCAGTACGTATCCATGGGGCGGACTCGGGTTCTCGGGTGCATTCCAAAGATGCAGGACCACAACTGAGGCAAATGGAAGCATTTATTGGACGTATAAGGACAACCTGTCAGATGGGTCCCTGTGCTTTGTGCATGGATGGGCCACCAAGATGTCGTGAAGAGTTGTTTATTAGCTCGGGACTTCAGCGGGTCAGTACAACCAGTAGTGAGGACAGGCCCACCCTCTAGATCACGCGCAGGACAGTGTTTTTCTCAGATGCTGAAAATGTTGAACGTCACAGCGCAACACAGATGAAAATAGTGCGTTAATACTATAATCTAGAGATATATTAGATTCTCAGTGGTTACATAACATGAAGGATGGCCAACCACCTGGATTTATCCAGGTGGTTGCGAAGTAAAGATAAAAGACCTCAACTATTCACGTTAAACAATAGAACAAGAGCAGTCAAGAATAAGTACATCACAATGTTTTATCTCCATAATAGTGCCACCGTATTTCTGACAAGATGCTGCCAATGGCGCAGGCTGGACCCTGCACGTGATGCCGTTTCATGTTCAACAGAAAAGGCCATTGATAAAGCAGCAGCTCTATGTACACTGAACCCTCCTTTACGTGGATATCTTTATAAAAAGTTTGCCGTATTATTAATACAACCTTCCCATAATACCCATCGGTTTGAATGTGAGCATGACGTGAAAGCTTGACAGAGCGTTGCTGAAGCGCCCCCTTCGTGCTCTTTTCTCCCCATATTTCTCTATTTCTATGTATGTGCCTTCAACTCAAATGTGCCATATTTATGTGTACAGTATAAATACACCTATTTGTGCAATAATGAATGTGGTATGCGATGGTATAAAATCTCCAGTCCTACAGAGGGAAACAACAGCAGTATGGACGCTCAGTGGGGTTGGGTCTGTCATTTGTGTAACGCAAGATATCGTTTCTCTGCAACCAGGCGTTGTTTGTACGACGGCCACGTATTCTGTTTGAACGCCGTTGCTAGCGGCCAGGCATGTAGGGACATCTTCGCCGCCAGAGGGATAACACTTGGAAAGGCGCTAAATACCAGTGACTGCTGGAGGCGCTGCGAGTACCCACTTCAATGCAAGGAAAAGCACACTGGTTTACTCTGGAAAGTACAAGCGATAACACGCGATGGCCCTGTCGATTTTTTTTCGATACCTAAATAAAGAATACTGGCATAAGTGACTTACTGGAAATGAAATAATGTGAAAGGGCTCTAGTGGGTTGATTCGACTAACGAGTCCCTATGCTGTTGACTATGTATCAAGATGAAGACGAAAGGAAGTCTACATGCGCCGTGACATAATAACAGCGCCTTACATCTTTCCATCACGACCCCACAGAAGCTTATAGAATCTATCACGGGGCGAACCTAGGGTACAGGTAGTAACGTAGTTGTGCCTTGAGGAGGGAAGAGGAAGCTATCTAGGGCTACAGCTATATACGGTGGGCAAACGGTCCGTGCCCTGTGGGTGCCTCAGGCAAGGTCGTGATGGTGCTGTGACAGAATCAACCCGCTGGGGGAGTTGGTGATAGGCGGCACAGCCGCCGTTCAAGAGGCTTGACCCGTTACCCGTTACAACTATAAACCTATGGTACATGTACTGTACAAACTGGAACTTTTGGCTTTATCTTATCGAAGCCCATACATCCTGGTCGTCCAATTTCTAACGGTCAAATCTGAGTATATTGACAACTGGCTAAGTGACTACTGTGACGGTACAAGGGCACGAGCAAGGTTGAGTGCGACTTGGATAAAGCGATGGTTCACGAGGAGGAAAAGAGAACTCCTAAGGAGAACTTTGACTGAAATTATTTATGTAAATATACAATAGTGACACATTCATTAAACAATGAGGCCACATGATTTCCTCACACTTCCACCCTCCAGCATGTTAAATCCATCACGCAACTGTTCTCATCTAACTTCAGCACGAAACAGTAAGTATGACAATCAGCCTAAGCTGCGAGTAGCCAGGTACCGCCCCAAAGAACGGAATCCAACAACCAGCCTCTTTCAATTCATGATTTTGGATCGCGACTCTTGTTAGGCGCCCAAGTTCCTGGGGAGGCTTCCCACCAAACGGCTTGTGTCTCACACTGACTGAAAGCGTTATGTCGGATGAAGCTATTGACTTGGGTACCCTTAGGGTGGGGAAGCTCTATCCATGGATGGAGGTTTCTCTAATTATGACAGAGGGGACATTTCATGTATTTTGGGAGAGAGTCATGAATACACAAGATTCGCAACCGCGTAACACGACACGTTTTCTATGTGTTTGTATCTCAAACATATTGCTTCCCAGGCAGGGTTTGCGTGATACATCTGCGCACGAACGTCTTTGAATGGGTAGTAAAGTCCATGGCTGCCCTGGAAAATTCTCGATTTCCTGCTCAAGGCTGTATCCTAGCGGCAGTGCTTGGAGGGCCAAAATCCGTGATGCCATTAGACTGTGCCCGTCCGTGGAGGTAGACAGCGACATATGCAACCCTAATAAAGAGAGGAGAGCAGTATAATCTCGGACGGGGCCTTCACGATGCTTTGCGTGACAGCAACCAAATCCAGTACTTATATGCCGTCACAAGGCAGAGTCAAAAACACGTTTAGTTTCTGGATGGTCATCTGGTGGCATTACACCCCAAGTATACCGCGTGTTTACTAGCGAATAGGTTATTTACACCATCGACCTTATTAGGAGTGCACTCAGGCTGTAGCCAATTACTAATATCCGGATAGTTGGTTACGCCCAGCACTCCAGTATCGGAGAAATTCCATATTTCCTCCTTTCTCCTCGAGAGTAAACGTGCAAACGTTGTGGCAAAATTCAGAAAGCCGTATTACACAACCGTCGAGTTCTGTAAACCGTACAACCCTTCACGCCCATCATATCTGTCTTTTCCGTGCTTCCTCTTTTTCCGTACTTCCAATGAAAGCCGTTGAGATCCCTTTCCCACCATGGCAGTGTTTGGTGCACACTGAGCCATTGCAGCGAATTCAGCGAATTCTCATAGATGCAATTCTTGTGCGTATGATGCAGACTTGTACTCAGCTTCCAAATGCCGTCAAAGCCGCCTCCTGCCTCTGTATCCAGAAGAGACCATAAAGTACATTACCTTGCACTCCTGCCAAAACAGCCGTGCTCTTGCGATTATGAAAACAAAATTTTGACATTTTTTATGAATAGACATGGTGAATGGTTTTGGTGGAGCCCCTTTGAAGTTGGGAAAATCTGTAGTCTTGGCAGTTTAACTAGACGGCGGCCGAGTGCCACATTTTCTCGCCTCCTGGCTGGCAATGTGCCACTATCCCGTAGTTAAACATAACGGATGTCGGTAAATATACTTCGTTACCCCCGTTACTACAGCAGGGCTTAACCACAGCCATGTCGTGAAAGGTTGAGTGACAGAAGAGACAAGGCACTTGGCCAAGGAATAGGTCCTCAAATGCATATTCGTGAAAGGCCCCTAGCGAGTTAATGCAACTAACTAGTCCCTAAATAGGCTGTTTACTACGTATTGTATGTACATACATACTTATGCACATACTTATGTATATATCAAGATAGGGAAGGAAAGGGTCTACATACACCATGACATGTTGACGGCGCATTACATCTTCCCAATATGTCTCCATAGAAGGTTCTGGAATCAACCCGCCATGAGGGTTGGTGACGGACGGCGCAACCGCCGTTCAACGGCTTGGCCCGTTACAATATTTAGCGAGAGGTCCATATACTCGTTTCAACTGGACACGACATGCCGCTGAGTGTGGCTTCGCCCGATAAAACACTGCACTAGTGATGCAACTATTTAACATCAAACGTGAACACGAGCACAAAGTGCATGTGTGATGTATGGTGCCTGAGGCAGTCTGCACAGGGACTTATAAATTTAACCGCAGATAGGTCGATAGTCGTTCAACCTGAACTCATTCTCTGCGTCTTCCTCAGTCACAGAATTTGCGCAGAGTTTCCAGTAAACGCAACTGTGGCGCCCCCGGAGCCATACTGTACATTCTAGAGGACACGAGTTTCTCGGACTGACTGTCGTCATGGAGACAAGTAACCAAAGGCCCTTATTCTCATATGTGTGTTCTTGCTGACCCGCTAGGTGCGTCATCCAACTCTGCGTCTTGGCCAGCAAGTCACAGGACCATCCTCAGGGCTTGTGTGACCCTCTCATGGGTCCTCGCGATTGTCGCTTCAATACTGCCAGCATGGAACATAAACTCCCCTGGGCCGTCAATCTTTACAATGAATGCCCTTGTTGTACAATTATTTTGGTGAGACTGTCACGTTGGCCGCTTCTGGAAATGAAATCACTCACAGCATGGCGCAGGGCCACTTTGTTCGCCGCCCAAGGAGCCTACATATGCTGCACATCTCGAAGTATGGCAAAGCTCTCCAGCATATTGCCTGTATTTGACGTACACTTTACCGTTCACAACCTACTGCACGTAGCATTCGCGGCTTTGGTTCATGGCTCCCAGTTCCGGTTGGCAGAAGTCGCCCTGGTTTGCGACTTGCTCAACCTCCTTGCCGCATACTTCTGTCACGCCCATGGATCTTGGTTAGAACATGTCAGCGTCGTCTCAGGTCCGCTCTCTTGGGTGTCGGTTGCGGTGCTATGGAACGGATCCATGATGGTGCCACAACGAGAGAGCTTGGTCGCGGCCATACTTGGAACTATCGTTATTTGGTTTGTCCTTGGCGAGGCAATCGTTTGCGGCATAGCGTACAAGGTCAGGCCCCATTTGGTTTTCGTCTGCTCATTACGCGGTCAGGCTCACATAATGCGTAGGACTACACAATGACCCTGTTTCTTTCCGTACTCTCAGGAGCAATCGGGATGGGCCAGTTCCACCTGATGGGAGGCAGCAACGCCGACAACGAGCATTCGATGCCGTTAATCATTTTAGTGGTGCAGTGCATATTCGCGCTTATCATAGCGGCTGTGTTGTTTATTTGGACGCTTGGGCTTGGGATATCCAGGTGGCTACACGGAATGAAACCGCAATCAGAAGCAGAAGAAGGGTCCCCAGCCGAAAAGCCGAACGGGGACGAGAAGTCCTTGGCAAACCGCATCGGTGGCTAGTTACATGGAGTTCAGGAGTTGACGCCTGTCGAGTTACACATATAGCCAACATAAGAGCAGACCCAAAACAATTCACAATCGTCGTCATTAAATCCACACATGCACTGTTTCTATGGCAAAACCAAGCACCCAAACGACGTCCCTCGCTGCTCGCAGCAAGGTCGGTCCCGACGGTCCCAGCATGGACATATCAGATGCATCCGTGGCCACGTTGGTGGTGCGTCTCTTCAAACCGGCACGGCTAACCCTTCCAAGTGTTGCCATACGGTGTTGTAGTACCACAATCAACGGTACATACATTGCACCACCATACAACGCCAACTCTAGCATGCCCACAGTTTAACACTCGGCTGTAACCAAGAACGCGGCGCCCGGACGAAATGCAAACACAACGCAGAGTCTTGATGGCCCACAATTGTGTGAGTGCAATTCGGGACATCCGATGCCGTATCCTTGCCTTGGACGCTCCTCAAGTTCCTGTGGCCTGTGTCTCGCAAAACAGGAACTTGTTAACCGCAGGTTGTTAAGAATGTTCTGCCACCATCTTCGATGCAACGTTATGTTCGGTCTTGTCGATCTCTCGCGCAAGTAGAAACTTACCGCTGCTTTTGAAATGCCGACTCGGGTGTCTGTAGGCCTCTGTCAATATCACGTCGCTCATTCACTGCAACAGCCGTTATTATACTGCCAGGCTGCAATATTACAACAAGTATTTCACTGTCGTAAATATCATTTCATTTGTAAATATCATTCCATTTTTATATAGAAAGTCAAGAGTCTTTCATTTTGTCTAACTGTCCAAAGCAATCGTGCTTGACGGCCTCCCTCTGCACGATTCCAAAGCCCAAGTCTTTCGACCTTGGGAACGGGGTTCCACCGAGGCGTGTTAGTTGCCAAATGCTCGCCACAAAAATGAGCCGGCTTGGAGTGGATGTGCCGTGCTATTGATGATCTGGATCTGGCCGTTAACTAGGCAGTGATGCACATAACGAACGCACTAACTTGGGCAGCGGTGACACGGGAGGGCGCTGGGTGGGTCGCGCCGTGATGGTTGTGATGGCAAGGTACTCACAGAAAGAGGGCAGTATCCCAGATCCGACCACCAATCCTTGTGACACAACCGCGTCACACTGTCCAACGAATGGGGGCAAATCTGCCCCTGGGGCTATGTGATGACACACTCTGGAACAAGGCTTTCTGGTGTGTGGTTCTAGAATCCGAGCTAACCCACTTCATGTGTAATGTGCCCCCATACATTCTCCTGTCTCGCCTTATGAATTTTTGCGGACCGCCAGGAGTCCAGCTCAGCACCCGTCTCCTAGATCAGGTTACCATGAAGCAACTCTAAACAAGCGCGGGAGATGGCGGAATCGATAGTGTCTAGTGACAGGTTACGGCCACGCCCAAGAAGCATGGCGACCATCATGTAGGCCGCATGCAGTTCGCGTCCGTTTCTTTCCTGTGCGTGGCAAGCTGGAGGGCAAGCTAGAGACTTGGGAGTCGGCACAATGAAGAAAATACTTGTAGTGGATTTCTATTTGCCACAGTATTAGAGTGCTGCACTAAATACATTGGCGTACGCATAAAGTTCGCTGATGATGGCTCTGGACTTCCTCATGCCCTTTCATCTCTGTGTTCCGAAACCTTACTTCTTATAATAGTTTCTTTTCTTTCTGCAAGGGCATACTCCGCCTGGGTTCGCGCAAAAGAGGCATGACCGCCTCCTGAAGGCTCCTATTTCCCTTGACATTGGCTTTCGGGCCTTGCTGTTTTGCCTCTTGGTGCCCCTAGAACCACCCTGCTTATCAACTGACCACAGTTTGCCTACAGAGGAGGGGCTTAGAAGTTTCCCCATTATCACGTTCGTCAGCGTTCGACATTCCTTTGCTACTTGGTCGAGCCCTCCTTCTATCGTAGTTTCTTAACAATAGGGAGGGTATAAGCGGTTTCAACTTCTTCAACAAGAGGCATTTTTTCGCCGAGCCACTAGATATTCCTTGGGGTAAATCAAGGGCCTCTTCAATACTTTGTAGATCATTCCTGATCTTTGGTGCGGCAGACTTTTTGTATTCTTCGTACTTGGCTTCGATCTCTCCTTTGCTGGGCTTCCAATTACTATCGGCGCACAGCATCTTGTCTCTGTTGCCCTCATAGGTATGTTCTTTCGCCCATACTTTATACAGTGTCCCCAGGTCCCCCCAACTGCTGTCAAAGCTGAACTCTTCACCGCGGGGTAGCAGGGCTTCTATGGCACTGGCAATATTATCCCAATTACATGTACGTCTAGTGTTGTTTTTGAATATTCTTTTCTCGGCATTCGTTGGGTCGTCCATTCTGGTTCGGCCCTCACACGAGTCGGAAGTCCCGCCCGCTCCAGCCCTTTGAGTGCTCGTCTTTAGGCGTGTCTGTTTCTTTGTAGTCTTGCCTGTCGCAGCCTTATCAACCTCCGCTGACGTAGCTTTTGGTAAGATTTCAGCGGCTCTGGGAGCAGCTGGCAGAGTGGCCCGTATTTGCACGTCACTGCCGTCAGACGGATACTTTGTGCGCGCACCAGAGCGGCCACTGACCCTCCGCTGGGCCGGCTCCACGCCAGCATGGGACTCGTCTTCCGGTCTCTGGCTACCTCCGCCCTTGTCGATGAGAGGCTGTGGTCTAGGTGGTTGTCTCCCCTCCTGCTGTACGGAGGTATCCCCTATGCTGGTAGTTCCAATTCTCTTCGGAGCATCGCTTACGGCAGTCAATGAATCCGCCTTGTCGTCATTACCGAGAAGTTTCGTTGGTTTGGTTGCACCTCCGCGGCGACGCTCATTCTCGTCAACCAATTCCCCGTGCGCGTACCGGTGACACCGCCGCAAAGATTCCGGTAGCAACTGTCGAAGTGCAGCTAGCATTGCGGCTTGGTCCTCACTTATCTCTGCGGCTACTTTCAGTTCTTGGCGGAGTTCACGTTTCCCAAGCTTGGAAACGCAGTCATAAGAACTCGCGATATGATCTTCGCCAGGCTGCCAGAATGGATTTCGTAGCTCTTCGGCGCCAAATGGCATCCAAAGCGAGCTCCCGTCTATAGCCGGCTTTTTAAGTACTTCCTCCAGGGGCTCCAGCAGTCGGGATCCTGGCTTCGTTGCTTCAAAAGCTCGACTCTCCGAAACCGGTAGCAGCTGTTGAATGCCCGCCGTGAGCTTGTTGACCAGTTGAACAGTGACTTGCTCCTTGTCGTGATTCTTCAGGAGAATTTCCAACAAGTCTCTAGCCCCAATACTTTTGTATAACGCCTTCCACAACTTCCACGCTTCCGAGGGTTTAAGACTCATTGGCACTGCGTTGTTTCGGAGCGGGGATGCAACTTTATTGCCCAACGAGTGGCATAGATTGCATTTTATCGCATCAACATGCACATGGCTTAATTTAGATATGTACTTATTAATATTTAGCAGCCATATATATATGTGCATAACTACATACATGCACTTGCTCTACTTCTGTTGTAAATACATAGGCATCCAATATGGCTTCAGCAGGAACAGGAGTGCCAGACAAAGTTTCAGACAGAAGCCACCTAACTAGGCACATATTTATGTAGTTGCACAAACTGCCAGCTGTATCCATTACAAAAACAAATCCTTAAATTTATCCTCGCACATTCGACTTTCAAGCTTCCTTCCTAGAAAGCGCTGCATTAGACTAGACACAATGTAAGCAGCCAGGGGAGATGGATCAACCAGAAAACTCCAACAAGCCGGGAAAGAATCAGCTTTCGGAAAATATGGCTCTTCAGAATTATTGGTCCAGAGTATTGGGGTGCGTACCACGCAACGACGACACCGTTTTCCCCGCGGCGTGTATATTCAGGACTGCTGAATCCACTCAATTCCTTTGTTTTTATTGCTGACTGTGGTGAAGTCGGTGCGAGACCAGTGTTCGCTCACTTTGGCACCCTGTCCGTTGCTCCTACACATGTTATAGACACGCCTGGCCAGCTGGAATTTATCCAAGGATGCCTCCGCTCTCTATATGGTGGAAGGGAGTTGCGCTCGCTCCTCAGATAGTAATTGAGCGACATCATCAACCCCATTTCGAATAGCCCAGGCCAAAAGAGTCTGGCCACCCGTATCTTTGGAATTCACATCGGCTTTCTTCTTGAGTAATTGCCGAAAGATAGCCATATGGCCCATCCGAGCAGCCCACCAGAGTGGTGTCCAACCATTTTCTTTGTCTTTCTTTTCAGTCTCAGCGCCTTGCCAGAGGAGAAACTCGACGATCGTCTCGTGTCTTCTCACTACAGCCCACAACAGCGGTGTCCAGCCTATCTTGTCTTGCGCATTAATGTGAGCCCTTTCTCTGAGTAGCAGTTCGACCATGGCCTCTCGTCCGTTCCAGACGGCCCACGACAGCGGCGTTCGACCACTGTTGTCCGCCGATTCAATGTTGGCGCCCTCCTTCAGAAGCAGCATGACGATAGTGCTATACCCTTCCTCAGCGGCCCAGGATAAGGACGTCCGCCCGTCCCCATCGCTGGCATCCACCCTGGCATAGTTCCTACCGTTCACTTCACCATCGTCGCCGGCGTCTCTCCCAAGCAATAGGCGAACAATGGAGTAGTGTCCCGCTGCAGCAGCACACAGCAGAGGCGTGCGCTTACGGCCATCCTCACATTCCAGATTAGGCCTGTGCTTAAGCAGCAGCTTAACTAGGGCTGCGTAGTCCGTGGCTGCGTACTCATCGTCCCCGCACTCGTTTGCCGCAGCCCAGTGCAATGGCGTCCGGTTAAACACCTCGTCCCTCACATTAACGTCCGCTTTTCTCGCAAGCAACTCTTCGACTGCACCAACATCGCCTTTGATCGACGCTAATAAAAGACGTCTAGACGCATCTGATGACATGCTTGTCATACCGACTCGGTCCTCTGGGTCCCGAGTTTAAATCCTCAACGCACTAGGCTACGATGCTAAAACAGAGTCCCAGAATGGGATGTGTTTCATGGTTGCTGATGTCATTGTGCCATAAATGCGTTCCGGCGTAGTTACTGTATCTAGATATATCACATGTCTGAGGTTCATCACTTGTTGACGTGTGAATCCAGAGTAACGTGTTGGTATGCAGTCATAGCCAAGGTCTGACCGGCCTTGGATATTTTGATCGAGAGCTTTCTGCTTTAGCCCCTTGCAGCACTCCATGTGTGCAACGCTGTCTTTGCGCCTCCACAGCAGAAATACCATAGAGACCTTGTTGTGACTCTACCTTAGTTCCCGGTTGCTCAGAACCGTTGGTGCTGGACAAGGGGCTGCATGTTTTCTACGGTGTTTGTCAACATCAAGTCGCCCATTCAGGCATAATGCTGCCTTTGCCAGGAACACGCAAGCATTGTTGTCTAGTGTCAATACCAACCAGTAATGCGGCTGCCTAGGCGGCAATATTCCAGCACATATTTAATTTCGTAAGGTTCCGCTCTTTTATTTAGATAAAATAGAATATCAAGAGTCTTTTATTTTGTACAGGCTGTATTTACCATACTGTACGTGCTGTGTGCCAGTATTGAAGCCGACAAGCTGCGTTTTGTGCGGAACGCTACCTGTACTTGCGTCATGAGACCAGTGTGGGGAATCTATCTACATCTATCTACCGACGGCTCCGATAGATAGATGTAGATGCTTAGTCATAAACTGAAAGATAGATAGGTAGATGTAGGCTACATGTAGATGTAGATAGACGTCATCTATCTACATTTTCTTCGGAGTCTAACCCTAACCCTCTGACAGGCCACCACCCATGTCCTTCAGCAACCCGTCGTATCCTTCCAACAATCCAGCCTTCAACCATGATCTGACCGTTTGGGCAACTGAAACTGTACTCGAATCTAAACGAGTTCGCCTTGGAGACACCATGCTGCCTGCGGACGAGAAAGTTCTCTCACATTCGGCGGCCATGGCGGGGATCGACAGGATATCGATCGCCATCTTGGCTACGCGAGGGTATTCAAACCGCTTAGCAGACCAATACTGGAGTGGGTTATCATGCTTTGTATATACATCCTGCTTTGTACGTAGCCACCTCTCGAATTCGTCTGCGATCCCTTCTTCCTCACAGCTAGTATAAGGTATCAATTCGTCTTGAAACGAGTCAAAAGGATTGGATTCACGAGCTCTCACTGCCAAAGGAAGACTACTGTCACACAGTTGCCACTGGATGGGCAGATCTCGATATTCCTCTTCCCATAGCGTTTGGACAAGATGACGAGCCTTGCAAAGCCATTCCTCTCTTCCGCCATATGCCTTCTGCAAAAAGGCCCACTGTATGCCAGGGTGTAGGACTGTGGCAGCATAGTACATCGGGGTCTCATCAAGTTTTGTGTAATATTTATTTAACTTGAGCCAGGCAGAGTTGATACAAGTGGAATAGTAACTTGGTTCTGGTCGGCATTGTGCTTCAATTTTCGCCTTCTCCAGTGTCGTTAAGAGGAACTCATAGGCAATAGCTACTTGCCATATCATGCCGTACTGCGCCTCAACCCCTCCTTTACGAACTCTGACCTGGCCGTCTCCTTCGAGCCGTAAAAGACAGGAGTCAAACATGGCAAGAATATTCTTAAGCCAGCCGAGAGCGTCCCAGTCCTGGTCCGTAAGCAGATTCCCTTCATCGAGACATTTTGGTGCTGAATTTCGTCGTTGTGTGGGTTTCGATCGAGATCTGGTGAGCTTCTTGCTCGATTGCACAGTGATGTCGATCAACTCTTCAAGATATTGTCGGAGCGTTATTGCACGCTCAATCATGTAGTACTGTGAGAGCCAACGTGTGCTGTTATCGAGAACTACATCTAGTGTACCTGGGTAGGCCTTGTCTGGATCCTCTTCCTGAAGCCTTCGCAGCATTGCTGTAGCCTGATTTGATCGATGGACCCAGACCACAAGATTATGCAACTTGCCTACGGGGCCGGCCTTGGTCCATTCGTCAAAGTCATCGGGATCAAGATCTTCAAAAGAATCGCCATTGTTGATGAAGAGCATAGCTCGAGCGACGCGGTGAAGGACGTGCCCGAAACACCGTATCCTCTTGCTGGCCGGGTCCCTCCATTTCAACGTACGGCCCAACTCCTCGACGGCTCGGTCATTATTTGCAGCATTATCTAGAATAAAGCAGCCCACTCTGTTCTGCAAAATCAACTCGAATTCCTCAAGCACCTCTGTAACGGCGATTGAGATGTTCTCTCCAGTGTGAGATACAGAGATGGTAGGAAGACCCAGGACAATTTTCCTCGGTTGGAATGTTTCCTCGTCAAGGAAAAAAGCATTAACTGAGAAGAATGAATGTCGGTTCCTAGAGGTCCACCCGTCGAACGCAATATGCACTTTACTAGGGCTTCGTGAAAGAGTGTCAATAACATGGGACTTATATGCATGAAACTCGTTCACGAGCCTTGTCCGAATAGTTTTGTGTGTGAGATGGGCTGAGGTCTCTCGAACCAGGGGATTAAGGTATTCCAACATCTTGTGGAGAGCTTCGTGCTCGGATAGGCGAAAGGACAGATTTGCGTCTGCAATCCACTGGACAAGAAGGCGTTGGAAGTGGGCCTTGTCGAATCGGGCGGCTAGCTCGTCACGAAAGTCGTCGGCTTTGCGTTTCTTGACGGTAAAACCGTGGAGAGAGGCTTGATTTGGAGGTCGCTCGGGGGGGTGCCATTTGGCTTTTGCTGGGTCGGGATGGGAGATATTGTGGGCTTTGCCTAGATGGCCTTCGATGTTCCGGGTGTTCGATGAAACATAGGCTTTCGGTTTATGGGCTTTCTGTCGTATGCAATGGCAGCAGAGCCAGCAAGTTGGACCAAACCTGCTGCCAGCAGTCCTGGCTTGAACATCATAGCCGTGAGCCCAAAACCATCCGGTGGCTAGCCCACTTCGAGTTGAGAGAACCCATTGAGCGCGGATGGATGGAGAAACTGTTTCCCAGTCTTTCATTGTCGCATGGCTGCTAATTGGTGACGATGACTGTATTCCAATTGAGATTGCCTGGCTGCTCGCCGGTGCAGAACTGACCGGATCCGTTGAGTGGGTGGATGAGTCGGGTTCGGTTGCCATTTCGAGCGTCGAACTATCGCACAGGTCAGACGCGTAGCAGTCAATAGTAGAGGAGTATCGAAACGGCCTTCCCACATGATCTATGGACTACGAGACACGATACAAAATGCTGCTGGCAAAAGGGGGTCGAAAAAGCAAAAAATAGCCAGCATCCAAATCGCAAAGATCGTCGGCGTTGCCCATAGTACCGGAACATCTTCCTTCAGGTAGTTTTAGGTTGGCGCAAGGTACCTGTACATCCCACCAAGTTCTATGCATCTATCTACATTTCGTCTATCTACCAGGTAGCCAGGTAGGTAGATAGATGACCCACATGACCTCTTGGTAGATAGATAGATGTAGATCTATATCTATCTACATCTACATTTCATCTACATCGGTAGATAGATTCCCCACACTGCATGAGACACAACAACAACTTATTTTAAGTCGAGGAGACTTCGCTGTCACCCGATAAAATCAGGGCGGCTGGCCAGCCTTGCAGACTACTTGACATCAATGGTTTTATGACATCCAGCAATTACGTCAAGCCAGATTGTTCACTACCCGATGCCACCCCGGCAGAGACGAGACTCTTGAAGATGAGTCAGAGACCGGTCAAATCTACGGTTAGTATCGTCACGTCCGCAGAAGTCGAGGCAGCGACGGTGCACCTGGTGTGCGAGGGGAATAGAGGGCAGGGAGTCGCGTTCTGACGCGAAGCAGGGCCGAAAGTGGTCTCCGCTTCTGGTAACTGTCCCAAAGCGGAGCTTGCGGTGTTGGGCACCCCTGGTGACTGATGTAGTGGCAGTGGGGAGTGCAGTCCGTCGGCCGCATTTAGGTCCGGATGAGAGCCAAAAAGATGGATAACTAGGCTTGGCAAATGTAAAAAAAAAAATTTTGGCGGGTCCGTTGCGCGAATTGCTTTGCTCGAATCAACTTTCAACGGCGATGGCTGTAACGGTTTTAGCGGCTAAATTCGAGCGTCTGGCTACACTTGTGGGTCATTTTAAGTCACAACGTTGGTGTTCCAGACCCTAGATCAAAAGAAACATCGATGACTGTTGACGGCACTAAAGGCAATCTGCCCCCAGTCCGGATGCCACCGAGTTGGCTACCATCATTAATTGACGGAAAGACAATAACACCGGCAACGGTTGGGACATTGACAGTTCGGCCACTTGCCGTGAAAACAACCAGGCCTCACACCGCCGTGCGCCGCGAGAATCCACTGCCCGGGTTCCAGGATCGACAATCGACGTCTAGTTCTGCGGCCGGGGTTCAACCCATGTCGTTTGGAGGTCATCACGTCCGACTTTATCAACGAGGTGAAAACTTTTCGCTGGTGGCCTCGACATGACAGGTCCGTCGTTTGAGCCTGTCCGTCTGGGATAGTTCTTTGTTCCATCCTCCTGCCAGGCCAAGACCCATCTCCGGCAATTGGCCCGGTACGTTTCCATGGCTGCATGTGTAACACGTCAATCTCACAATCATCACTTACCTGTTTTGCACATGTGGCGCTCAGGCACGCCTATCAAATGCGTCCAGTCCCACTATTAATCGACCTAAGTGAGCCAAGTGCAGCCCCAATTTGAACACCACTTTCGGGCGGAAACACTTAACCGTGGCTTCCCGGCCTTTTCGGTATGAGAAGCATCAGTTCGAAATCAGTAATTCAATAATTCATCAACCATCCCCGTCGCAAACTAGGTGAGGGATTGTGTATCTCACAATCCCCACTCTCGCCGGATAAGTGCATGCAGGGGCGTGTCACCAGCGTCACGCTTGAGTGTGTCCAAAAAGGGATGGAAGAAGGACAGGAACACATCACAGCAGACAGCAATGAAGACACTGGGCTAATGCCCACACACCCATTCAATTTTACGGTGACGCCTTTTGTGACAGGACCACACCGTGCTTCTGACACTTTCACAGGAAATAGGCAGACGGCGAATGCGCCCGGTCACAGGATACCGGTTACGTTTCATGGCCAAATGTCAGACTACCCTGTAGCAGGTCCCGATATTTAAAAGATTCCAACACATCCTCAGCTCAGCACATCATTTACCCCGCTAGGGGTAATTCCGAAAGTTACTTGAATCGTTCGGCTTTAGGAGCTATAGCCACAAGTGTAGAATATTCAGTTAGGTTAGCGTAGCGGCCCTATAGGGAAAACCCTCCGGGCGTAATAAACTTACAGTGTAAATATTTACAGTACTTAAGTATTTTCGCAAGAGCTGAAATCGTTAGTTTCATACTTACTGGTTGCATGGTACGTAATGTTATGCTGATCGGTAGTTAATTGGACTGTACTGTCACCTGTTGTTGCGACTGCGTGTTGTAACGAGGTGGATAACCGTGGAGCGGCGTGAGTCCTTCGGCGTTACTTGTACGTATGGCGTAATTATGAGATGTGCCTAATTTAACCAAGTCACACAGGTCAACAATCTCTCAGTACTGTGCTGCGTGAAGACGTCATCTAAATATTTTCTTTCTTAATTATTAGTACTGTATTAATACAGTAACGAAATGTTTTTTGCTGTATTTAAATATGTATTTATTCACTTCACTTCACTTCACTTCACTTTTATTATTAATACGCCCAGTAGAGAAACTCCAAAAAAGGGCAAACTATAAACCTATAGCATGTGTACAGTCTCAACCTTAGCTTTTTCTCATTAAAGCCCATGAGTCCTTGTTATCCAGCTTTTGCTTTCACAATCTGTTCTCTTGCCTCGCTACGGTTTCATTTGTAATAAATACTGTACTGTAAAATATAAATTTATCTAGGCTCTAAGGAACAGGCAAGAACCACCTTCATCCTCGTACTAATACATTGCCGCATGTGAGAAATCTTGGGCGACGTACCGAAATTGGAGTCACCAAGACGTTTGTGAGAACGTGCGGGTCGAGATGCGTTACCTCCAGCATCTGGCCGTTTCAGTGTTGATTCCAAAATAAGTGGAATAACTATATTTATTGTAAAATGCAGCGTTGATATTATAAGTATTAATAGCATATATGTATTTAAATATGTGAGTATTATAAAATACGTTGGTCTGCGTCGTCTTCTTTTGAGTCTTGTCTGCTCAGAATGCGTGGCCATAAGATCGAGTGATTCCCAGCAGCGTATCCAATGCGCCCGTTCAACTGCTTTAGCTTCCTCTCTGTCGCCAGCGCGACCATTGCATGCTGCGCGGAGATTGAGGAGCGACGAAGCGGAATCTTTGGCGGTGAAATGATTGCTGCACACAACTTCTTTCGCGGACAACATGGTGCTGATCCACTGACTTGGAGGGGTGATCTTGCGCAGGAAGCACAGGGCTGGGCTAATACTTGCAACTGGTTTCACGACGTAATCCATCCGCCCCGTCACATATCCCCTCCCATCAATACCCGGGCCGCTACACAATGCGATATACTAACAACCATCAGCAGAGTGTTGGGGAGAACCTCGCCAGCAGCACCGGCTTCACCAGCTGGGGTGCTTTCGTCAACATGTGGGGATCTGAGCGGAAGAAGTACGACTGGAACGCGGCCAGTTTCTCGGTGCACACCGGCCACTTCACACAGGTAGTGTGGAAGAATTCTAGATCCGTGGGCTGTGGGTGGAAGAAGTGCGGCGGCGGTCAAGACAAGGCCAAGGGGTTCTATGTCGTGTGCAAGTATGATCCTACTGGCAACTACCAGGGCCAGTTCCGTCAAAATGTGGGCAAGCAGATTACGGGTCAGCTTAGTGACGAGTGGCAACCCAGAGGATCAAACCAGGTAGGCACACACAATGAAGAGAATGGGTCACTCGAAAGGCTGTGAGATGAATTCGAAAAAGGGAGAGAGGGAATGGCTAAAAAAAAAAAGAGGAAAGACAGCCTAACGCAAGTCTGAAAAGCAAAGAACCGCTCTATCACGGGGCGAATCTAAGGTGCTGGTAGTAACGTAGTTGTGCCTTAAGGAGGAGGGAAAAGGAAGCTATCTAGACTACAGCTTTATGGTGCGCTAATGGTCTGTGCTCATGTGAGTGTCTTAGACAAGTCGTGATGGTGCTGTGACACGCTTGGCTATATTCCACAATCAGAGCCTTCCAAGATGGCACGAAGCTCACGATCACAGTAAAACGATGTCCTTGTAGAATAAAATGACTGTATTTAGTTGAGGCGGAAGCATTGGTATGCGGGCAGTTCCGGATTAAGTCGAAGCGTTGAATCCAATCACACGAAAGCAACGCGTCCTGTCCCCATACTTATGAGCTCTGTTGCAAGTATATTCGGTGTCCATATCGAAACAGACAAGTGCAAATTGCTCATAGTGTAAATGTCTCGGTGGGTCAGAAAAATGTTAAAATTATGGTTAATATCACTCATATTCTTGTGACCTGACAGTCAGTATTTGGTCACACATTCTTGCGGTGGTTTACTTCATTCGGGAGCTAGTCTCCTTTCGTTTCGGTGTGCAGCCCTCAACGGCAATCCTTTGGCTTACATCCAACGATCCCTCCGACCTCGCCGCTGTATCCATATACTGTCTTGGCGTGGCGGTTTGCTTTTCTCTCTGCAGCCTTTCGCGTGTTCTCCGATCGCAATCATGCCCTCCATCGATTCAGCCACAACCTCAACCACACGGGCATTGTCTCGGTGATGTGGCGCACAAGCATTCTCCACACACTCTGCACTCCGCTGTGCCCCCGCAGCTCTCGGCTTAGCCTGCTTTGTTAGGTCCCTGGGTAGGAAGAGACATCGGGGAACATCACTGACAGGGCTTTTCTCACGCACCTATAATAGACGACTCCTTCTTCGAGTACGGGCAAATGGGCAAAGTGGGGGCGATTAAAGCATTCACGATGCGCAGTGATGTACGAAGAGGTATCAAGCACAGGGATCGAAATTTGACATAGCCGCAACACCGTTACCGCGAAGGGCGGGGCGACCGCGCTGAAATGTAAAGCGACGAAGATATTAATAACTGAACGATGATTGGCATCGAGGCCTTTCCGGAGGTGAGTGAAAACGGTTGCACAGAACAGAACCATGGCTAACAGAACAAACTTGTAAAAAACTGTCCGAGGCAATGGATCACCGCCCAGGATACGGTTTCTTCCGATCCGGAGTCAGCTGGAGTTTTTTTGATCTGGCTGTCCCATTGGCCATAGTTTCGAGGGAACTGGGCCAGTGTCTTGAGAACAGTTCGCCAGCGAAAGCATAGGTGATTGCACTTCCTTGACTGTCATGATGCCGAAGCCCATGGCTAGGGAAATAAACATAGCTGACACTGAGACGCCATAGACAAGGAAACCGACTGTAGGCCGATCTACCTATCTCTGCAGTCTCCTCATAGTGTAATTATCACGTTGCATGCGGAATGGAGAGAGTGATGTCCTGGATGGGCTCGACTGTGCGACGGGTAAGATGGGGTTGCCTCGTGGTAGCAGCTGGCTCGCTCAACAAAGCTGCTTCCCTGATGTCGGCCGTGCCGTAGCGGGGTCCTCGCGCAACAGGGTTGGGAACCAGAAGTAGTCCAAGTGTGCAGCCTCACATTATTCAAGCACAACGCGAAGCCCTTAAACATGTTTTTGGTGGACTTGCCCTAGCGTCTAGCGTGCAGTCTGGTGGGGAAGTATGGTCATGTTCACGTCGAGATATACCTTAACAGCCAGTGGTGTGGTTTGGCGTAACTTTGGTCGGCCATCGCGGGTTTGCGACGTGTAGGAATTAAGTCTAGAGGAACGACCTACGTGTAATTTAATATGGGGCACGAAGCTAAATACGATTCATAACAAATTCCGAGCCGTCCAAATTATGAAGTAGACCCATGGTGGAGGTCTCGTCTATTGTTCCGGCCTAGGGCTTCGAACCCAGAATGCCTTCGTTTCATGTTTAGTAAAGTATTTATTAATACGAGTCGATGTCTTCATATTAGTATGGGCTGGCTAAAATTACACTACAGACTGTGGATAATAAATGGTCCGATTTGACTTATTGTTCTTTTCTGACCACATTGAGACATCGTTTGTCATCGGCCAAAATCCAAAATTCCAGTTGCTGTTTTTAGCGCCACAAAAGCTAGTTACCCATGGCACTGGGCTGGCAAAACGCCGTGAGATAATCTGGCAAACCCCCCAGTATGCATTGTGTTCTTGGCTACTACGTGAACCTTCGGGTTGGAGACATGCCCTTTGTTCCGGTGGGGGTGTTCGGGGTTGTGTTAAACAGGCGTAAGCATGTGACATGCCCTGGTTTATAGAGACTTTGATATGCCTCCCGACTGTGAAATGTACCTTTCCCGCAGCACATACATACATACGCAATATTTACATCATTATATGTATTATAATTAATAAATACTGTAACTAATTATTTTTGTACGTTATTCAAGGTGCATGGCAGATTTTTGCCTAGTTGGAGTATTGCTCAACATATGACAAATCATCAAGTGCACCATGTGTTGCCAAGTTTAAGCGCATTCGACACGCAAAACAAACACCGGTTAGCATTAATACACGCAGCAGTGATGTCTTGAAAGTTACCATGGCTATTTGTGAAGACGCTGCAGATGCAAAATACATATTGGTACAACGCCGCCTTGATGGCAAGGCTCAATACAGACCACAAAGTAATTCTTTCAAGGAATCAACGGCGACTTGCAAACTGTTTTCTAATAACTAACTCGATGAAAAGTACATCGGCCAGCTTCACCTGGCAATTCAAAATCTACAGCAGTCATTCGCAACGCGGCTATGACATCCAAGCAGATGACGGGAAATGGCTCCATGCAGAAATGGAATTTCAAGAACTCACCCCTCACAAGCTCACCCTTAGTGACCGTGGCGAGGATTCGGCACCCGTTGCCGTTTCCCACATGCCTTGGGTTTCTCGAAGGTTAATCCACGTCGGCTTCGCAGGTTCTGAGAAAACAAAGGAAATGGATTGGGAGAACATGGAAAAGGTGAAGAAGTTGCCATGGGAAGACCATAGCAGAGACGAATACCGTTGGACGACGCTTCTCCCAGAACAAGAGGCAGCTTTGCAGCTCATGTGGATAAGCAGGGATACTGAAGGCATTCAACCATGGGGAATGGGCAGTCGGATCTACACACTTGTAGACACGCAGAGTAATGAGATTGTCGCTGAGTGTGTTAGAAACGGGAACTTATATGCTGGTGGAGTGTTGGAGTTTAACAAGTCGTGGAGGCGGGGAGGCGGCGTACCGGAAGTGAAAGTGCTCATGACATTTTTGGCCATATACTGCGCAGGGCGACGGAGAGAGGGCTACACGATATAAAGAGGCTCATAACGAAAAACAGCGCACGCGGGCGCTTGCTTCGTCATAATGAGTGTTGGATCGTTATTAATTTGCTATGCGTACGCGAAAAGGAAAGACACCTCAGTTAATGTTTGGAGCTTATTGTCTCAAATACGGTAGTTAACTAGCATTAGAATCCCACTTGGTCGTGTGAATTTTGCGACAGGGCATGGTGCTGGAACAATGACGTGTGAAAATTGGGTGCCGGCATAATCTGAAGCAGCCCGAGGAAAGACCCCATCGTACGTCAACGCCATGTTCTACGGCGAGTGCAGGCACTTAGCCTTATTTGACTAGATGAATTTATCGTAGTTGATTTTGGCTCCTTTGCCCTGCCCTTGTTTTAACGTCTTTTGCAGCCTACATGTATCATTTCCATTCTTACATGTGCATAGGCAACAGAGAACGATGGTGGTTATCTAATACGAGAATGTTCGTCTTGTGTCGGTTTCTGGAACGGCCCCAGTCAAGGGCGTCCTTGGGTTCCTCGGGTGGCCCGGCCCTTCGTTGATGTCAGGACAGTTCATCATTGAGAGCACACAACTTACAATGATCCGCCAATAAGTATTCACAGAAGGTATTTATGAATCTTGACGAGGTTGTTGACACAATAAATATACTGTGCATTGCCGGGCACGTTTCGGGCCTGCTTGCTACGGCCGCTGCTTAGGCCCAAATCCTCACCATCATCATCACGAACGGCCGACTGGCCACCCCAGCTAAGGGATTTAAACCCCCTGCAACTCACGAAGGGATCTAGACGGTGCAGTGCTCCGCAACTATGTGTAATTGTCAGAAATACGGCGGCACTAGTTATTATGGAGGAAAATGTTATGATGTAATCTTGTCTGCTCTGCCCCATTGTCTAACTTGAAGAGTTGAGGTCTTTTATCTTTACTCCCCAACCACCTGAGTGAACATTTTTTAACCACTGAGAATCTAACAATAATCTAGATCTAGTTACTACTGCTGTCACTGAGATCCGAACTGATCCCGGGCGAGGAGGAATTTATGTTGAACGTCACAGCGGAACACAGATGAAAAGAGTGCGTTGATTCTGTAAGCTAGAGATGCCGCCAAGGCACGCTATTTATGGAAGGCGCAGGCTGGACCCTGCTCGTGATGCTATTTCATGTTCAACAATTTAAACCTTCTGGTCGACTTACCAAGTGATCTGGGAAGAAGGGGAGGGGGCTTTGCGAGAAGCAGTAACGGTGTTGTGCTAGCATTATCAACACAGCTTTCCCACAGCGCCCACTATGGCTTATTTTATGGTATGTATCCCAGCGCTGTAGAAGCCTTGCATCGCCACCTGTATGTCATGGCGTTGTGTCCTACTGTTTTACACCTCGAGGAGAAAGATGGCCGTGACGTTTTCAGAATTACTGATATGGCATGAGAGGTTCCTGTCTGATAAAACTGCATCTGTTGATAGAGCAAGCAAACTTGGTGTAATTCCATCTGTCATAACGTCGGTTATCATGACTCAACTTAGCCGAGAAACAGGCTCGGACGAAAGGAAGTTTTTTGATATTAAAAAGAGAGCTGCAGACGCAGTCTGCAGCACTCAGAACAACAAGAATAATGAATTTTATGAACAAGCTTAAACATGAGTCTCATAACGTGATAGTTCCCTCTCTATGATCGCATTGGCTGCGAGAAGAGCATTTATATAGAGTCGGAGTCTATTCCATCTGGAGGCCATGGAATTCTCTATTCCATCATCAGACACTTTAAACCGCCAAGTAACTATGCCACCATGAGCCGACCTCACCCAACCTCCTGGCACGCCAGCATAGCCTCCACCGGCTGGCTGTTGTCAACAGCAACACACAATAGAGCCATGGAGACACCATGGAAACCAGCTAGGCGAATGTAATTTCACTAGATAGATATATACGCATCAATTTCCACAGTCACTCATTCATAAGATGCATTTCTAGACAGCATCTACACTACCTGTGCTGCCTTCGAAGCCCCGTCGGGAATTGGTTAGCTACCAGACCATGACTCCACCAGGCTGTCCTTTATGTCATCTGAAAACTCTGTCTCGTAGGGCAATTTTGTAATGACGACACTAGATGAGGCCCCCAAAAACATAACAGCGACTTTGACATAACGATCTACAGGCCGGTCGAACCAGTTCGGGCTCTGAGCAAATTTGGTTAAATGAAATGCGCTTATGCATTTCCTGTCTCCCTGGGCTAGGGCTTCGAAAATGTCGACTTCGCCACATCCTGTAGTCCAACAGCTGCAAGAATTATACTGGGCAGTGCGGGGGATACGGCCATTGAGGGCCCAAAGAGCTGGCATGTCGCCATTAAATCCGCGGTCACCATCCAACGGCATTTTGAAATGAAATAGAAATACCTTGTTTGCCCCTTCAAAGCCCTCTGAGTAGAATTAGTGCGATACGGACGACGGGTGAAAAGCAAGCAGAACCTACTGTACGCAACGTCACTGGCACGGGAGAATCCGCAACTATTGCCACATCTCTCAGCACTGAAGATGGAAAACTCTGTATTTGACGGAATGGAGACGTCTTTCAAAATCTGGGCAGAGCTGGAGCCTCCATTTCCATCAGCGTTCAAATAGGACAGCGAATTACCCCAGACGCTGTCAAGCAGTCATTAGTGGCATTTTCTTTACATTTCCTTGCTGTTTGCCACGGTAGAGGCCATACTTGTCAAAAAGACCGGAACCCTGGCCCCCATAATTTCCCAAAAACACGACATTTTGTGCAGTCCTTCTCTCGGCACTGTAGTAAGCAACACGCCTCCACTCGCCACCAAGGGGGGCTGGTTGGTGGCTGCTGGGTGTACTTGCTGGAGATGTCGATGTTGTCCACTTGACCGAGCCGACGGAAACTGGTCCAGTAGATTGCGGACCAAGCCAGTTGTTTCTCCATGAGACCACCTGCCCGTCGATCGTTGCCACGACTGTATCTGTTCTTTCAACAATGATGTGATCTGCTTTCTGCTTTTCCGGGTTCGACACTGTGTCACGCTTCTTTATTCCTGAAGTGTTGTACACCGCGAATTCTTTGAGGTGAAAAGGTCCGCGGAAATGTAGCGACAGCTTTTCTCTCGTACTTGGCTGTCAGCCACGAACACCGCTTAGTAGAGGAAACCTACATCTTCGTCTAATGGTGCTAGGGGGCCTCGGAATGACTTTTGTCTCGTCTGACATTCGCCGCTCGCCCCCATACCGACAACCTCGTTGAAGCTCCCTTCACCTCCGATGTTGTTGTATGTAATTCGATGCACAGGGCTGCGGGGAAATTTTTGTCTTTCTCGTAAAGGACGGTCAGTGGTGCAATGTTGCGCTGAGACTGCTGGCAAGCCAGATGATAACAGTAGGGAAGGAAGTATCACCTTGTGCGGCCACATTGTTTGGCTTTGTGCGAGGCGGCCGAGCAGAACGGCGTTTTACAACAATATTATATAATGGCAATGGACAACCAAGAATATGGGTGACTAATACGGCCAGTGCTATGCTCGTCCTCCCTATATTTGGACAGCGTTTTAAAAAATCGTAAGTCCAGTTGTGCGATATTTAAGGCGGGCGAGTGTCCACAACTATGACGAGCCGGTTTCTGACAGATATTGGGAAAGTGCTAAAGGCAAGAATCTTCCTCCGCTGGTGGCATTGCGCCCTGACAGAACAAACTAGCAGCACAAAGGTGAGCTTCCCAACCCGAAGAGGACATTTAGGTTCAAAAGGTTTCATGCAGAGAAGAGAACAGCTATTGAGCTCATAGTTTGCTTGGGAACAAAGGAACAGTAGACTCTATATTTAGTTGTATTCAATCGATTACAGAGAATGTTTTGCCTGACAGCGAACATAGATAGCTTCTGGTTGTGTAGAGAGTCTGGGCAATTATCTGCTCCTCCCCTGGCACTTATCCTACCATGGTTGAATTGGACAGTTGAAAAATCTCATTTCTATCGCGTAGTATATTTAAATCCATGCCATTATTATATTTATCTGCTAGAATGAATTTAGTAGGCCTAAAATACACTTTTGCTCTTTTTAGCGAAACAGTTTCTAGGCACAACATCTCAGCGGCCCAGAACATCCATACCCTGATAGCGATATTACATACACCTACATACCTAGTGTACAAGTACTATTAATACTGTATCATCCATGTATATGTTAATAGAGCCCTCTTCTTCTGGGCCTCTTTTATCCTCAGTCTGACAAAGCTGCTCCGTAGGGACGCGCGGATTCACTGGAGGCAGCTAGGCATACTCGCATAACACAGGCAGCGTTTGATGATTGCAGGGTGGCTGGCGCAATCATACTTCGCCACAGACTTGGGTATTGTGATACGCTCAAGTGATATCACATGTGCTAAAGTGAATATGTATCACACCTTTTTTCAGACAAGTGTGATATCACAATTGCTAAAGTGATATGCGTGACATGCCGCCGCAGAATTTTAGCTTTTGTGGCGGTTGATACATAAACGAACTCCAGGGATATGGGATATTTAAATATTTAACTATAGAACGAATGAGTTACATAAATATGTACAAGAACCTTGAGAAGGTTGAATGTATAGGGACCGACTGCGTGAAAGGCATATTAAGAAGACTGTCGATGGCGGCATGGGTACCAGTATAATTACTGATACAAGCCTTTGATAGGGGCGGTGACGAGGACTCGGACACAAATTACGGCTGATGGCAACTGAAGTCACAGTTAGGTTGGTTCGTGATATCACAGGTGCTAGAGTGCTAGAGTGATATCATCCGTCCTAAAGTGCTGAGGAATATTCTAGCACACTTACGTTATGTGAATATGGGTATGAATATCACTTTAGCAGGCGATATCACAATACTCAAGTCTGCTTCGCCATTAATTCATCTCCTGATTCATCTCCTGATTCATCTCCTGATTCATCTCCTGATGCACTTGCTTTAACTCAGAGAACGATGTCCCAGGCTGATCTGGACAACGGCGGACCACGTACGCAGCCAAAGCATCCTATTAATATGCTCTTTGTTTTCACATGTAATGTTAGCAACTCATTGTGAAATGCCTCTAGCGAGCTGCTTCAGCTAACTAGTCCCTGGGCTGTTTTAGTCTACAAGCGCCGTGACATGATAACATCGCCTTTATTCATTCCAATACGCCTCCAAGGAAGGTTCTAGAATCAACCCCCTGGGGTAGTGGTAGGCAGCACAGCCGCCGTTCAAGCGGCTTGACCCATGACAGACTGCACTTTTATGTCCTCTTTCTTATATTGCTAGGCGCCATCCACAATCCGTGGCATCGCCGTACAAACCTCGGGCGCTCTTGAGAGAATCGAAAGCCAGCCCCACAGGAGACTTGGGAATTTATCCCTGGTGGAGCTGGTTGCCTTGAACCAGCCGGTTCAGCCCAGCGACAAGGGTCACAGAGGATCTAGACTTTGTGAAATTGCTTCCATTTCGATATTTTGGGCGTCGAAACATGAAGCAGAGCGGGGTGTTAGTTTGGCGGACCTGTTACTACCTGCCGAATTCGATGGTGAGCAACACGCATGGACCAGGCGCTGGGGCGGTGTGTAGCCAGTAGCTGACCGTAGCTGACCAATGGCCGCAGCGCCGGTTGGCAGGAGTCGGCGGCGGCCATTTCTGGACGGCGGGGCGGACGGTGGCCCGGTGACGTGACACCGTCTCCGGGGCTGCACACAGATAGTGGGTCAAAACGCTGGATTTGGGCAAAATCATGACCGCCACCTTTCCCAAAGTGGAGATGCTATGGATCCTGCTTGGCTTGGAAGCCGGCAACGGATCCGCGGCATCATTCTCGGGGCAGGTCAGAGTGGCCTTCCGGCGGTGCATTTAAGCACAGCCGAGAGTTGGACGCCAGATGAGTGATGCTCACGTGCAGTTAGACAAAGTGGGGTGTAGCTGTATAAGAAAGTCGGACACTACGCTCCCAGCCTCTGACACATGACAGGAGTTGTTTACCTCCGCGTCGTCGAACTTCGGACGCGGCACCCTCGCTGGCCCACTCGACAACGGGCATCGCCACGCCGGCATGACCGCTGCGACCAGCACTTGAGCATTGCACATAGTTGCCGCCCACTGCACATACTTACATGTGTAACTCGTCACGAACAACAGGAAATGGGCCGAATATGACTCTGCTAGGGAGGGGTTCACAGTATTTTGTCTTATGTACAACTCGGCGCGCCAAGCGACCGACCCTGGCCCACCTCCAGTCACCTCCCGGCCGACCGTTACAACACCCGATCCACTGTTGATCGGACCCAGCACAATAGCAGCCTACATTACACCCTGTGTACTGTAGCAGCGATTGCATTACACAATACATGTATAGACTGAAGCAGTGAGAGATGGTATCCATTAGCCGCCACCAAAGCGGTAGACTCAATTTTGTGATTGGACATGACGGTGCGGGCACGAACACTGGGGTATGCTTCCCGTATTAGCATGTAGCACCAGCCTCCTTCGTCGACACAAAACCCTCTGTCCTGCGCAGTTCTATATTGGTTGGTCTACAGTCCCACGTATTAAATATTAATACCGTCTGGCGTTTACAGTATCAGTAAATAGTTAGTTACGTGAAGCTTATTGCTGGATTTGCCTGGCTAGAGGCAACCTTATTGCATCTTGAAGGCACTTTGGCTAGGATATGTGTTCTCTCGTACTCCAAGCCAGGTTGCCAACAAGACTGCTGTCTGGCGGCCAAGAAATTGCTGTATGACTGTCGCAAATAAGGCATGATCCTTGACCAGCCACAGAACATACCATGTTACTAATAGGAATCCACTTGTGTGAGAAAATAACTGCCGGACAACAACTTTCGTGATCCGTTGTCAACACGTATAACACGTATAACACGTAAAATACGTAAAATATGGCGGCGGGCCTTTTATGTATCCACCGCCACTGGAAAATGCCATTCTACCGCACAAGGTGAGCCAAGACGTTGGATTCCGTCTGCAACACCCGCCGCCGTCCTCTTCCTAATCGTGGTGGCCCAGGCACTGATGAGACTACGCCGTCCGCCCATAATGACGTTGTATCGGGCCAGACACGGAGCGATAGCATTGAGAACAGCCATTCTCTGATTAATTGTTTAATTGGCGGACTTGTTATTCACAATACATGTACTGTTAGGCAGACACCATACCCTGGCATTCTCCGGGCGTTTAGATGCTTTCAGGCCCCTGAAAACATCACGAGCCCTGTCTCGAACCTTGAATATAATGGGCATGATTTGTTCACGACTTCAATCGTTGGCTGACCGTTGACCAACACCCTCGTCCCATACAGTGTTGCCGTGCTCACAGAAATTTTACCATCGCCGAGTTTGGCACACTTACACACGCGTCGATGACGAAGGTTTCTATTGGCCAGTTCCTCACAAGGCCCATTTAGGGCCTGAGGATCGAGAGCCACTACACGTTATATAAAACTTACCAAGTACAGTTCTTACATCAAGATTCCACGTCAAACGGCGAACTGATACGGAGACTGTTGGCGAGCGAAACTCCGTGGCTCCATCATGGTGTTAACCTAAACACCGACAAGCCACACCGATAGTGGGGACCTTTGGAATGTTTTGTTCGGTGCATTTATCACCTTTGTCAGACACTCCAGAACGTACAGAGCCCATGGCCCAACACCTGTTACAAGTGAGGGAGCGGGCTTGTCAATAGTTTGGAATAAACTCCTCGCCGTCTCCACGCTTTGTCAAAATTGGGGACGCTGTTGTTCTCGGTCTCCAAAAACGTCGTTATTCTTCCTGGTATCTCGAAAAATGGCACGGGGCCCGCAGTCTTCCGCAGGCCAGAAGTGGAAACATGTTGTGATGGCTGCGCGTTGAACTCGTACCGCACCCGCCATGTCCACGGAGCCTATGGCACCGAGTGTAAAAGGGTACAGAAGTACTGCAAAGGCATTTTATTGTCTGGTGCACCAGCTACTTTTGTTCCGGTAAGAGGGTCAGAGAGACACTTTGCAGATAGACGCAGCCATCTGAATTATTAGGCTTGTGGCGAGAAATGCAAAACTACCGGACTCCAATTCCAATTGTACGAGAATTTCGGAAGTATGTACAGCATCTAGACTGAACGGTTGTGGTGCAGGACAATAGACTGCGGCCCCTCTGCACATCTTTCTATTCTGCAATGCCCTTAACAAATCACATGATAGATTCATACCTACATCGGGGAGAAAATGTGAGTGATATCGATGGGGCTCTGTTGGGATCTGGGACATGACAACAACCCTCTTGGCACCTGCTCAGGTCCGCCACCCAGAGTGGCTAATAAAAGGGATATGATGTCTTGATTCTCGGTATTATACGCGACCGCTATTTCTACGCCAATAGTAAATATTTACGCAGCATTAATACTTTATTAGGAGTCTTTGGTTTTTCTTATTCGTTGCCATACATAACCCATGCTTAACTCCTCGAGATGAAGTCCACCATCGTCATCAGCATTCTGGCCGCCTGTGTTGCTGCTTGGGAATACCCCAACTGTGAACATGACAACTGTTACCGTGCCTTGGTCAAGGAGGCTCTTCAGGATGAAGCCAAGTCCTTTTGCTTCGATTGGCTTGCCAGGACTGTGACTGCGGCTTCTTCTATTCCCGCCGAGTTCAACAACTGTGATGCCAGGGCCGCAGCTCTGCTTGCTCGTGCATCACCTACGCGGCCACTCACACTACCCAGAACACTCACACTACCCAGAACACTCACACCACCAAGCAAAGTACTTGCACGATCTACAGCATCAAGCCACACACCGTTGCCAGCGCCGAAAGGTCCCGCACTGCATTTTCTGCTAGCCAGACGTCTCCTGTCATCACCTTCTTGACCAAGGGGCCGCCCCCCACCCAACACACCCACACCACCCAGCCTCCCAACGCCACTCAGATCACGCAGGCTACTCAGGATACTCGGGATCCTCAGACCATTCAGACTACTCAGGCCGCTCACAACGCGAAGACTATCAATTGTGATGCTTCCACCACATACCGCATCGAGACACACACAACTCAACCGCACGCAACCTCGTCTTGCTTTGGACAATCCGGCTGCCCCGTTGGCAGCATCACCATCACTCCCTACCCCACAGGCGCTGCCACTGTGCGCCGCAAGGTCTCCGCCCTGTCTGTCGGTTCGAATATCGGTGTTGCCCCTCCCGAGCCCTCTGATTCCCTAGTCGTTGCTGCCGCCGCTAGTCAGATTATTGCCAGCCTCGGCCTTGTCGCCGCTGCGGCAGTTGGAGCTCTCCTTTTGTGAGAAGAGGATTCTAGGATGATCCAACTGCGAATAGCCAGGCGCCTTACTGTCTTATTTCTCTCTGCATGCCTGCCGCAGATTCCAAACTATGAGTTGGATTCATAGTAAATAGTAGGGTAGAGGACTGCTTTGACAAATGGAAAGAACGCCACCTAACTGCTCATAGGGGGTCGAAGACTAGATTATTTGCCTCAGTCTTATTGTTGTTTGCCACAGTAAGCTCGTGCTGCACGCAACCGCCAGCACCAACAGAGCAAACAGCCATGTGGCTCGGAACAGTCGTGTATGTGGCTCTACGATGACGAAGGCCACGTTTGAAACAGATCTCAACCCGTCTACTTGAAGTCTACTGCACAGTATGTGTACACACGCATTATAAATATGTGAATATGTGAATATGTAAATGTGTGAATGTAGGGGACAATTGGCGTCATTAGATACGAACAGCGGATTGATCGAGTTCCCTTGGACACAAGCTTATCCAAAACCTTGTACGTGCTCAAACACCAGCGAGGATGACACAAGGTTCTAGGACGTGGTCACAATGCCGTCGCCCGTGGCTGCGGTCATGCTTAGCGGAAAATGTCATGGTTGTATTAATAAAATACGAGAAGTTCTGTGTTCGAATCTTAGGTGTAACTATGCAGTTATGTATGTGTATTTTTCGGGGCACAGGACGTGTTAGACTAGTGGCTAAATATGCTACGTGAGACTACATGGCATCAGCTCAAAGGCGCTCACAGTCTACTCTGTTACCCGTCAGCGGGATGTGCAGGTGATGCTGTCTAAGTCTAGATGTGTTGGAATCTTTCCAATATCGGGAACTGCTACAGGGTAGTCTGGCATTTGGCTATGAAACGTAACCGGTATCATGTAACTGGCTGCATTCGCCGTCTGCCTATTTCCTGTGAAAGTGTCAGAAGCACGGTGTGGTACTGTCACAAAGGCGTCACTGTAAAATTGAAGCGGTGTGTAGGCATTAACCCAGTGTCTTCATTGCTGTCTGTTGTGATATGTTCCTGTCCTTCTTCTATCCCTTTTTGGACACACTCAAGCGTGTCGCTCGTGACACGCCTCTGTATGCACTTATCCGGTAAGAGTGGGGATTGTGAGATACGCAATCCCCCACCTAGTTTGCGACGGGGATGGTTGATGAATTATTGAATTACTGATTTCGAACTGATGCTTCTCATACCGAAAGGCTGGGAAGCCACGGTTAAGCGTTTCTGCCCGAAAGTGGTGTTCAAATTGGGGCTGCACTTTGGCTGGCTCACTTAAGGACGATTAATAGTGGGACTGGGCGCATTTGATAGGCGTGCCTGAGCGCCACATGTGCAAAACAGGTAAGTGATGATTGTGAGATTGACGTGCTACGATTGCTGGTGACACAATGCAGCCATGGAAACGTACCGGGCCAATTGCCGGAGATGGGTCTTGGCCTGGCAGGAGGATGGAACAAAGGACTATCCCAGACGGACAGGCACAAACGACGGACCTGTCATGTCGAGGCCACCAGCGAAAAAGTTTTCACCTCATTGATAAAGTCGGACGTGATGACCTCCAAATGACATGGGTTGAACCCCGGCCGCAGAACTAGAGGTCGATTGTCGATCCTGGAACCCGGGCAGTGGATTCTGCCATTCTGGCGGCGCACGGCGGTGTGAGGCCTGGTTGTTTTCACGGCAAGTGGCCGAACTGTCAAGGTCCCAACCGTTGCCGGTGTTATTGTCTTTCCGTCAATTAATGATGGTAGCCAACACGGTGACATCCGGACTGGGGCAGACTGCCTTTAGTGCCGTCAACAGTGATCGATGTTTCTTTTGATCTAGGGTCTGGAACACCAACGTTGTGACTTAAAATGACCCACAAGTGTAGCCAGACGCTCGAATTTAGCCGCTAAAACCGTTACAGCCATCGCCGTTGAAAGTTGATTCGAGGAAAGCAATTCGCGCGACGGACCCGCAAAATTTTTTTTTACATTTGCCAAGCCTAGTTATCCATCTTTTTGGCTCTCATCCGGACCTAAATGCGGCCGACGGACTGCACTCCCGACTGCCACTACAATCAGTCACCAGGGATGCACAACACCGCAAGCTCCGCTTTGGGACAGTTACCAGAAGCGGAGACCCCTTTGAGGGTACAGGCAAAACAAAAAGGTGGGGGCGTGGCACGAGTACGTGTCAGATTGTGGCGTTGCGGGTTGATACACCGCACTGTGCACAGCCCTGATGGTTGGGAGGCAGCATTACACAAGTCTCTCAATAGTCTGGGAGGATTCCAGTCCTCAAGAATCAACTTAACGATAATCTTTTGAACATACAGTAGAATTCTCTCCGTGGTACTGTAGTGCCATCGTATTTCTAACAGAATATCACAACACGATGGGTTGTGTACTGTATGTGTGAACATACATAATGATTATTGTCGCATGGTCTTTGATGAGCCACGTGAAACAACATCTTAATAATCCACCTGTGTACGGGATGGGACCCCGCACCTAATAACTTGAATAAAAACTCAACTTTCATTACGCCCGGTGGAGAAAGTCCAACAGGGCAACTATAAACCTATGGCACGTGTACATTCTGGAATTTAGCCTTAATCTCATTGAAGTCCATGAGCCCTTGTCATCCAGTTTCTGCTCTTACAATTGTTCCCTTGTGTTGCTACGGTTTCTCGTGTTTTATCATTCACAGCGGACTAGCTTGGAGCTTGTTCCCCAAGTGTTCAGGATCCTATCTACGGCAGCTGAAGCGGCGTCTGCTATCTGTAGCAAGAGGTGGTGATGATAGTTCATAGTAAATACACGACCCATCGTGAATAAGAATAACCACGGGTGTATCTAATATTTTGCGTATAGTCTGTCATAAATCTGATGGAAAAGATCCGCGATTTGCCTCTGTAGATTGAAGTCGCAGAGCTTGGTGTAATTGCTGGATGTCAAAGCGTCGGTTATCGTGACTAAACTTAGCCGAAGCTTAAATTCGGACGGAAGGAAGTTTTTTTTAATACGTATAAAAAGAGAGCTGCAGACGGAGTCTGCAGCTCTCCGAAGAACAAGAATGATGATTTTGTGAAGAAGCTTAGTTAACAATGAGTCTCATAACGTGACAACAGTGGAAAGTCAAAGAGGATGTAACAACATGAAAGGATTCAAGTAGAGAACAGAAATACACACAATATACGCCCCCCACTAGCACAACCAGTACTTAGGTACATACAGAATTATCGATACAAAAGAAATGTGACGACGACATGAGCAAATCGAACAACACAAAATACACGCGCGCCTCATATGCTGAAAGCACCCCCATAAATAGAGTAAGTGGCCCTTTCTCACAGTGCCACCTCTTTTTGCACAACTTGCCACGTGATACTGCACTTTAAGTGACAGAACTGTACTTTTTCCTGCCCACATGGCACACGTGTTTCGTACAAAAATAAGTCAAAATGAACAAACGATTTTAGTCCGTTGCCAGAGCTGATATGTGCCCTCAGGTATTTATAACTATTAGTATATTGATTCAGTGTGAGAGAAATGAATATATATGAGAATAAGAAGCCCATTTCTGAATAGGCGCTACATGGGCAGAGAGGACTGAAACAATTATTCAGGCATCCATGGTGTCAACGTCCCTAGTTTCCGGGGCTATTGTCCCATGAAGTAAAGTCTGGTTTATCACGTCTACACCGCACAGGGTCACCTGCCGCACCAGCATGAACTAGGTATGTATGTATGTATTGTCAGGATAGGTAAATATGTATGCACTTAAACAAGATGCATGGCGTAGTCCTGTGATGTGGCCTGGATTCACATGCGTCTCATAATGAACTGATTCCGAGGTGCTTAACGACCCTGGCTAGCAGGCCCCGCTATCTTGTGCGATGTTTAGCTTATATTTACATGCTATGTTTCAATTCGTAGACATGTGCCGCTAGTTTGCTCTTGTATATATTGCAATACATATCCCCTACCTTTCTCCTCGACCACCAAGATTACACCAACTGCCACTTTTGAAAAGAAGTATGCTCCTGTTTATTTTTTTCCTAGTCCTATGTGACTTTGTCGCAGGATCTAACAAGATCGTAACCGTCACAACCTACACAACGACCACAATATGCCCAATAACAACCACGTTTACTAGCAGTGGAGTGTAAGTCTGCAGCCTCACAAGCATGGGGGGCGTGTTTAACTAAATGGAGGGTATAGCACCCTAACCACCACGAAATTGTCTACGTCCACGGTAACTATGGCGGTTGTACAAACCGTCGTCGTCCCTGGGCCTACGGCAACCCTTACACAAATTACCGTCATCAATAAGACGCAAATATTGACGAGCCGCAACATAATCACGCTTCCTACCATCCAACTCACCAAGCGAGTAACATCCTTTGCCACCATTGTTGGGATGCCTCAAGCTATCACACCTCCATACCCTTCTATCGCGGATACCAGCAAAAGAACAGATCCGCTGTCTTCTGCTCCCAGGCCACGCTCTACTGAGAATTCTCTATTGTTGCCGTCTGGCTCAGCGCTAGATAACGGTTGGACAAATACGACGTCGGGGGTTGCGATATCATCGGACCGGCCAAACCTGGTGACTGGCTTAACTACATTATACCAAAGTCAGCCTCCCACGTTACCTATCAGAATAGGAACTGACACACCAATACAAGATGAATCCACCCCTACGGTTATGGAAATTATGACCCCTACCAAAGAGCATCTGGGAGAGATACAAGTGTACCCACCGGGTGGAATCAGATATTCTCCAAACGAAAAAGTTCCTGCCATGTCTGGTCCGCCCCCTAAGTTAGAATCCGCTGCTGTGGTGAATTCGCCCAGTTCATTCGAGCCAGTTATCAGCCAGGGTTCTCTGATATACCTCCCCGCTATGTTGTGGTCCGCGACAATTGCTTCTGTTGTCCTGGGCATCATGTGGGGTGCCGCTTGAGGTTCATCTCGTAAAGTTGCAGCACGTATTTAAATCTAAGTACAGCAAATAGAGTATTTCAGGCAATTGGCGCCGAACGAGTCCCGCTGTGCGTTACTTCCACAGCTACAGTGTATACTTATTGAGAGACGTTATGCTACATTCATTCATTATTACGCCCGGTGGAGAAAGTCCCATAGGGCAACTATAAACCTATGACACGTGGATATTCTGGAATTTAGCCTTAATCTCATTGAAACTCATGAGCCCTTGTCATCCAGTGTCTGCTCTTACTGTAACGGTTCAAGCTGAGTGTATTGACAACCAACTAGCTAGACGACTACTACGAGTATCCAAGGGTGAAGAGGAAAAGAACAAAAAGGAGAGCTCGAGGAGCCCCCTGGGCTCAGCCCGTTACACTTACAATATGCTCCCTTGTGTCACTACGGTTTCTCGTGTTTTATCATTCACAGCGCACGGATATGTACACGGTTACCGTTGACACCCATCAACACCTCGTGTCAGACGTAGCACACGCCGCTTCAGCTGCCGTAGATAGGATCCTGAACGCTCGGGGAATAGGCTCCAAGCTAGTCCGCTCTGAATAAACATAAAACGCGAGAAGTCGTAGCAAAAGAGAATAAGCGGAGATGAGCAGAAATTGAACGACCAGGACGTATGGGCTTCGATGAGATTAAAGCAAAATTTCAGATTGTACATGTATAGTTGCCCTTTTTGGATTTCTCCACTCGGCGTAATAAATGAATGAATGTATGTATGTATGTATTTATTAATACACGGTTGCCAATCTTGTATATTTATTGCTCTCCTTTCCTGCTCATTCCTTCCACAGACGAAACTCCGGATATTTAATACCTTTGGAATACTGCTGTTGCCACCCAGGTGGCACGCAACATTTACCGACCACGGAACCAGTTTCAGCCTAGATTTCCGAGGTCCTTCTGGCCTCGACCATTAATTGTCGGTATAACGGTTCCCAGCAATCTCTGCATTCCCAAACTATGCGACATAGCCACGCTTACCTTGACCCCCACTGTACGGCTTTTTACGCAAGCTCGGCCATCCTGGCCTTCGCTCATAGATTCATTCGCCTGGGTTCCTAGTTCTTCCACGAACATCCCCGCCAGGTCTTTAGATTTAGAGCAGTATAGAGAAGTGCGTGTCCACTGAGGTCTGGCCCCTGCAGTGGATTTTGCGCGACAGTTTTCTTTATTAGTAGAATTAATAGAGTAGTTAAGTAAGTACTTAACTCTTCTTTCCTCTTTGTGAACAATCATTTTATCCAGGTGGTATTCGAGCCTGTTTGCGCCATTGATCCGTCACACTCCTTTTCTTTTTTTTTTTCCTTTTTTTTTAACCTTATTCTGTTTCAGAATGGCAAACGATGCCTCAGGCCAGTTGCTCCTAGGGCCCTGTGTCCCAACTCACGTTCTACCGAGCAGCATCAGAACCGCCTTTGTCCTTCTTAAGTTACTTTAACTGTGCACGGGAGGGCTGAAGCTTTGGTGGGGAAAGAATTTTGATCCCTGTGTTATGTTGACTGACTACATGATCTCGGCGAAATAGCAATGTACAATAAATTACTCAGTCTGTCTTCGTGTAACTACGGGAGGCTCTGCCGAGCTTTCTATAACCTGAATGGCAGCTTTGTCGCGGATATCAAGTGTAATCAGAAGCAGTAGAGCTAAATCTGTGGGACAAAACCTACATGTTATGTATGAAGTTCGGGTCTACCGTCATTAAAACATAACATGGCCCACATAACCCAGATCTTGTTCCAAGGAAGTGGTCCTGCTGTCTACTCAGCTGTCAGATGTGGGATGCACAAGGTAATGTTACAAATACTCTAGGGTTCCAAAACCAACAGTAGGATTATATACGCACAACTGGAAACAGCCTGCCCACACCACGAACATTTCACAGCCGACATACCCTTCAATACAGGATGTTCTGTGAGAAGCCGACAATCATATCCCTGATTCATGAGTTAGGAAACGGGCTGCCTAAAGTCGTGAACTTCAATCTGAGTGGTCTTGCCACTGGCACCAAAGTTCTCCCGGATACTCCAGGATATACATTCTTCAATGAGAGAAGAGTCAATTGTCTCTTCGATAGGCGAATTGAAAAGGGAATATCTTCACTCAGCAGACTACTCGGAATTCTCGGAACCGGAAACACATTTGAGTCGCATCCATGTGTCCCCACAGGACAGGTCGCTGCAAAAGTTATGCCGGATGGTTTCATATCACGTCCTAGCGCATCTAATGAGACAAAGGAATCAGAAATGACGAACATCTTCACTAGCGTCTAATTTGAATACCACAATGGATATATTTCAAAGCCATACTTTGAGACACGTCTGTGCGTTATAAATCCTGAGTCACCGAAAACGCTAGGCTCACATCGACCTAACTTTGAGCCAAATGTATTGGCGAGTTCGCGCGGGTTTACAAATATCACCATTGACACTGGAATGTGCATGTTCTCGAGAGGCAGGCTCGTGGCACCCATGAAACATGATGAATCAGGGGTCCCTTTTACAAATGAAGCACTAATTCCGCCATTACCTAAAAGCATTGACCCGACGATGTACGAGCTCGAGATTATTGCAAGGCTGTCAGCCACCATTGCCGATATAGTCGGTCGTCTCGAAAGTCAAGACAGTGGAGTTGTCGTCAACATAGATATACCGGACTTTCAATATTATTGGAAAGCTTGCAGTCTTCTTCAGAAGGGATTGGTTGACGTCGGTTACGTGCAAACGTGGATGGGTGCAATGGACTTAAGAAAGAGCCAGCTCGGCGCCGTGATGACCGAAATGATCCGATCAGCAATGAACGACCGAGGTCTTGTTGGTTTGCACGTTCAGGTACAACTCAACTCCGGAACCGAAGAGGCGACTAAAATATTCAAGATGAAGACTGCTACAGGAATCGTACCAACCGTCGAAGACGTGATTGATGCGTTGACATCTAAAGGGCCCGAAGCTGCAAAATGGAGGGCGTTTTTGAGCGCTGCGCGTGCGCAAGATCAGCCCTCAACAATGGATGAGCTGGGAAAGCTGGTGTATGTATTCAAAACTGTCAAGTCTGTGTTGACACTAGGCACTGCTTCAATACCGACTAGTCGTGTTGCATCTGCTGTAGGGAGAAGTCTTATTGTCCAAGTCAACGACGTTACAGACTGGAGGATTTTTGATAGGGCGAAGACGTTTCTAAAAAGGTATTCGAAAATTGCTGGCGTCTGCTTGAATGAGATTATCATCGTCGGCGTTTTCCCTTTGCAGAAAATCTTTCTTACTGGACCTAGTCGATCGAATTTATATGACCTCCAATCATCGCGCGAATATTTCAATCAAGAGAAGAGCTGTCACCTTCTTGATTGTCTGGGCATTATAGAACAAGTCCATGGAACGAATGTGGCCCAGCAACTGCGGCACTCAGTTTACATGGTCTTCCTTCACGATGAAAGGTTTTATGTTCATATTCGAGCGGCGAGCCCTAATGGTTGTTCTGAACCTGGTCAGAGAGCCCGTGCCTGTATTTGCAAAGATCGATGGCCAGTTGAGGAAAGTGTTCGCAGATTTGCTCCAAGAGTTAAATAATACTTGCCAAATTCACGTTTCGGCTGTCGTTGGCCATGTTACAGTGTAGCTGACAAAGAAGGAGGAAGCAGGGGGGGACCCAACTGCGGAAAATGAAAGTCCTATATTCCACATGCATTCTGTACTGCTTTATTATACAAGGTGTTTCGTATCAATGCCTGTTTCGGTTTATAGGGAGAATGTTATCAATCTAACAATATTCTTGCATCATAAATACAACAGGTGTTTGTTTATTGGCGGGTAGAAGCGCACATAGAAGCTCTCAATTCAAGACATGTAGAGACATACGTTTATGACTGCTAAGCTAAGACTGTGTACTGTATGTACCGGTGCATTTGCAATCACGTATCATTTTATGAGCTTTCCAGTCTGATATATCTGCGGTCCGGTAGTATCAGCTGTTAGCGGAAATGGCCTATAGTAGTTAGAACGTGTTCTGCATATGTTACATTACACGAGACTCATTGTTAACTAAGCTCTTTCCTCACATTCATTTTTATTGTCGTTGTTCTCCCCTATACACCGGAAGCTGGAGAGATTTAATACTTTCGGAATGCTGTTTGTTGCCACTTGCCACTCAAGTGGCAAAAACGCCTGGGGGTTCCAATCAACAGAGGCAGTTATATGTGACAGCATAATGACCAGGCCGGAATCTAACCATGGTACATATTAAAAGACAGACTCTATTAAAAACACAAATCTCAATCCGCACGCATCCTGCCACATTAATCCATAATACGGTCTGTCTTCATATAAGCTGTGGCGCGTACAAATACACAACTGTGAAAGGCTTCTAGCGAGTTGATTCAACTAACTAGTCCCTAAACTGTTTACTGTAAAGATGAAGAAGAAAAGGAAGTATATAACGCCATAACATGATAACAGCGCCTTATATATTCCCAATACGCCTCCACAGAAGCTTCTAGAATCAACCCGCTGGGGGAGTTGGTGATACGCGGCACAGCCGCCGTTCAAGCGGCCTGACCCGTTACAACAACCCACGTGGTGTGCTCTCGGATCAGGGAAGTAATTTGTTCTTTTTTTAGATACTAGCCAGTATGCGGTACCGATTTCTTCCCGTCCAGTAAATAGTGCGACGGCAGCGGAGAAATTTTGCTTTGGCCATATGCGGTTCCTAGTCTCTTTGCTGTTGCTCTAGAAATTACATACAGCTTAGATTCCCCACTGTGGCTTCCTTTGAACTCGCGCAGAAACAAAGCTTCAGCAAATTCTCTGGTCTCCGCATCTACAAAATCAGCCACGATTGCTTGATATGTCATCTTCTGTTCCGATGAGGTCCACATGTCAATGGTGAGGTGGACCATAGATGAGAGAGAATTATGAAGCTTCTCAACGAGGCCACTGTGCAGGAGGACGTCCCGGAGGATATAGTCGCAGGAGAGTATAACAGCATGAAAACGTGGGGTATTCGATGAACGTGTGGGCGATATTGCGAACCGCAAGGAGCCTGGCGAGTGCTTCCTCGAATGCGGGGATGTTAATAGCATTTACCAAATATTTTTCCTCATTAAGGTCTCGATTGGCCTGGCGTTGCTTCTGACTTCCAAACATATCCGTGATGGTGCCATGTTGCTGCTTCTTCAGATCAAACCTTTCTACCTGTTCTACAACCTCGATGCCATGAAAGTCCCGCAGGTAGTTGCGGGCTCGACTCAAGTGCGTTGTGACCGAATGAGGCTTTTCCGTGGAGTCGCAGTGCTTGCAATACCAAATTTCGTAATATGATCTATCGCGGGCTTTCTCCCCTCTCTCTTCATCAGGGTCACGAGCCTGGCTCCAAGTCCTTTTATTCGTGCGGCCGTTGGCGCGCTTGCTGGCACGATCAGACGGAGAGCGATCCGATGGACGCTTCGTGGGAAGAGGAGAGTCCGTTCTAGAAGCCTATCAGAAGGCTCTGATAGCAATGCAACGGGCGAGGCTGATGACATATTGATGGTAAGGAGATTCCAATTGCGCTGAAGGCATTTGGTTTGCGAAATCTCTTGGTTAAGCAAATGAGACTCATGAACGATATATGAAACCGTATGGGAAAGTTACTATTTCATATGATCCCGGGTCCAGGGACTGTTTCAGTTTCATATGAAACAGTATGAAACTAGACGCATGGCTATGCAGCACTACCTTCATGTACACTCCCACTGATCACTCCCCTTCCGTAATCAAATCAACTTCAACGTCAGTTATATCTTACCTAGTCAAATATATTAATTTTGGTGACATCCCCCAAACTTTTTGCCATACGTTCTAGTTCTGGCCTCAGATTTTCGACTTCGTTCTTGAGCTCCAGAGCCTCTGTATATATCTCATCATATGTTGCCCCTGCAGGCAAGCCACTGCACAGCGAGGCTTTGGCCATGGTAGCTTTTGTCTTTAACTCTGCGATTTTCCTGCTCAATAACTCGACCTCATTCCCTTTGCTTCGAAATGCCTCCTCCGAAGGTACTGGTTGCTTTCCCACGCTCCGAGGAGCCTCGTCAGTGGCTTTCTTATCCTCGGTCGAGGGTTCAATTTTGGGATTGAGTGTAGTGAGATTCTTCTGTGCTCCTTGAATCTTCTGTTTATACTCTGTAATCTCGCTGGTAAGCTGCTCAATACGAGCATTGGCCAAACTTAGACCCCCGGCCGTTCCGTCTAGTTCCTCCAGTGTCTCCACTAGCTTGGCGTGAACCTGTTCGTTTATTTTCTTCTTCTCTTTGCTGCGCCGCTCGTGCCATCGCATCTGCTTTTCCAACTCAAATACCTGTACAAGTATATTTTCTACCTCATTGGTGAGAGAATCAAGCGAACAGGTCCGGTTATCAACTTCATGGCCAGGAACTGTTTCCGACATGCCTTCATCACGAACCTTTTCATCATTGGGATGTAGACCCTCATCATACGTCGTAAAATCTTCATCCTCCTTAGCCTTTCTTCCGAGCTTATGAACAACATGGCTATGACGTGACGCCATCTCTGCAAGAGGGGTTATCTTATCCCCATGCATACTATCATTAGATATAACAGCTTCAGATGCATCTCCCTCAGAGATATTATCTTCAAATATGCTAACCTCGGATGTGGCACTCAAAGACACATTTTCAAACATATCGTCCTGAGACATATCATCCTGAGACATATCATCCTGAGACATATCATGCACAGGCACTCCAACGCCGGACATGTGGCTGTCAGAATTTGGGAAACCTTCTCCTTTGAATCCAGGCTGGCACCCATTGTCGTAGTTTCGGGGACGCTGTTTCATAAGTTGCCACAATGACTCGAGTCGTAAATTGAAGGATTGGACTGAATCATCAAGAAGTATCAACAGACCCCTGACGTCGGGTTCAGATGTAGTCGAAGTGGCCATGCCGGTATGATCAGCAGAAGTGATAAGCTCTCTTAACTGGAGGTCTATGGCTTTAATGTGTTCGCGAATACCGCTCTCCTCAATCTGTAGAGTAGAAAGACTACCACGAAGGTACTCAATCTGACTCTGGACTAAGTCTACAATTTCAATATTCGGGCTCGCAGCGACTCCAGCCAGCTCGTGGTGATTGAGAACCCCGGCATTAAATCGAACGTTTGTAGCTTGCAGAGAAATATTGAGGCTGTAAAGAATTTTCAAAAGGCTATTCATGTAACTTCGCAGTTTTTCATTCTCCTTGAGTATATTGCGACTGCTCTCCAGAGTCGGCAATGTCGACGTAACGCCCCGTGCCAGCTCTGTGTCCGGTGTATGGAGATTCAGATTCGCAGACTTTGCAGCGTTTCGTTTAATTGCATTAATGGACAAATCACCAGGGCTGTCCCTAATGCTGAGTTCATCTATTGGAGGCGAAGAAATTTCTATTTGTCCCTTTCGGAGGATAGCGGCCGTATGTTTGAGGATATCCTGTTTCAGAGTAGAGAGATTCCTCTCGAGATTGGGCAGCTCCGAGACTTCCTTGCTGTATTTTTGTTCCCACTCATTGAGCTCCTCGCCTACGTCTCTTTGACCCGCGGCAATTGACTCTATGAGACCCTTTCGGTATAGAAGTTGGGCGCGGAGATTGTCTATTCGACCAGAGAGTCCCGCGATCTTTGACTTTCGTTCCCTGAACTCTTTTTCCGATAAGATCGTATATGTCTCACTCTCTGAAAATGCCTGCTGAATGAGAGGACAGAGTGATAGATTAGACAGATTGCTCAATGGTAGCATTTGTGATGGCGCGGCTCCTTCCGATCCCTGGTCACGTATTAGTGTCAGCTTCTCAGCACGTTGATATACTTCGGGACTTCACACGACACTCCTACATACATGGCGCCGCCGTCGGACAAATGACCCTGCGGTATCAGCGTGCTGCTTTGGAGAATAGTGGTTTGGTGTAAAGGGAAAGAATTGTGTACCCTCAAGACTCGGATGGTGAGACATGATATTGCTAGGCAACTTGGGTCTAAGATATGTGCCTCGTCTCTTATATAATGGTCAATTCGGACACCCAGTGCATCACCGTTATTTTGGATTACAAATTACAGCATCTATACACTTCTATGCACATGTATTTTGGAGATGTGAGCGTACGTCATCGGTCACCTTCATGCGGATCACTCTCCATGTTGGATTTGCCATACGCAATCGCATCTCGGCCGATCCGGTCTCGGTGTATCTGAAACCAATTCTGTTGCTGTTTTGACTGTGGAAGCCTCGTTCTACATGAGCCCCGGGAGATTATTGTTTTACTTAATTTACTAAGGAACGAGCTACATATAGTATATATGAATATATGACTAACCATATTTAAATACCTAGTTACATAGTTATACATACTAAAAAACGTGCTGATTTACATATCATAACAAATAGAGAACGAGATTGGCGGGTCGACAGCGAAACATGAATAATTCTTTTCATTCTCTCCGATTCTACAGTAAATCATCGAGCCTTTACAGTACCTACCGGAGTGCAAGTCACGTCGAGGTTTCCGGTCTCCGCCCTCCACGACAAGATAAGGGTAGCGTCGATACGCGCCGTCGGATGTTGACCAACGAGCCAGACTGTGGCGGTCTACTCTGCTCAACACGCTGCCAAAGGTTTTGCAGGCCATAACGAAGAGATGAGAGTGACAGGGGAGATCATATTTACCACCATCCGGATCCTCCGATCAAAGCGGCGAAGCCAATCCATACGGACGCGGGCTTCTGGCTTAAATCGGAGTTTTTACAGAATCAATCTCAAGACAGCCCATGCAACGGTGAAACTTCAAGTATTATTATGGAATGACGTAGTTACATATCAGTGTAACTTAAAACTACGGAGATAAAATCTCCGATTGCCGCACAATCACCGAGGAGCAGACTACCAGACATGTCCCTCAGGCAATTTCTTTTATCGCGGCTATAGCGACTTTGTCGCTCGCATCGCCTGCGGTGGACAGAACTTGCTCATTCCATGTGCATAAGAATGGACACATCCATTTGAACGACCACCCACTCAGTGACCAGATATTCTACACCCTCTGGAACGAAACTCAAATTATGAAAAACACTGGTGTGAATTGGTGGCGCATCCGCGGGTTCGTTCAGCTCCGACGTGCTTGGTGGGGACGCTGCGGCCTTTGATAAAGAGTATTGCTATTTGCACAGATATGTGTCTCACCTTTGACTCACCTACCCCACCCAGGTCACCATCAATTTCTGCAAGGAATGTTGGGAGCGCAGGCGCAAACTTGTAAACAGCCGGCATCGTTCAAATTGATCGGGACAGCACACACAGCGACATACACGGTGACACATACGACGACACACTGTGAAACACACGAGGCTATCAGAACATTGAACCACTTGAATCAATTTAATTATCATATTATTAGGGAATGCTTGGGTTCTGAAGCATTACAACGTCCACGTGTCCTGCCAGCTTCCTGTCCCTGACCCATGGGTGCCGCTCACCCTCCTCCTCTCTATGACGGTATTTCAGTCCTTCAAACCACACTTTGTACCGTGGGCCATCATGGTGCTGCAGCCGATTGCATTCCTCGGATGATAATACAGCTCTCGGCTGACGACTCTCGTGACGCTTGGACCTGGTTTGCCAGCGACCTCTCGGCCTGTGACGCCTCCGCACGACTTCGTCCTGCAGCCACGCCACGGACTCGTTGACGCTTGTTGCCTCGCGATGATTGCGACGCAAGTGACTGTAGCTCGTCAAGCTCGAATTGAGAGCGGTCACGGCGAAGGCTCGCGTTCCTTCGGCGCGTGCCTCGGCCCGCACTCTGACTAGGCTGTCGGCTCAGACCACGGCCTCGGGCTGGATACCTGCCTTGACTCCGTTGTGTAGGCTTGGCTTCAGCATCGTCATCGTCCGTATCGTCGGCGTCACTTCCCGGCTTGGAGGAGTAATCCGCGATCTTGAGGTATCGTGGGACCTTGAGCTTCTTGTTGTCGGCGTTCAGGCGCGGCCTGCCTCGTGCGCTCATGACAACAGCCGGGTCGCGACTATCGAGTAGCTCATCTTCAGCGTTCTAGTAGGTTGTTAATACTAAAATCTTGTGACGGTGTCAAACCGACATACCAACGGCTTCTCGAGCCACCAACGCATAGCTATCTGGCTCCGTCGCAGAGGCGTGCCGTTCGCGAGACAATCAAGGATGGGATGGCTGCAAGGCAGGCCGTATTGGTGCTCGAAGTTGCCTGTGCAAGGGAGCAGCGGTTTGGGCTCGCACTGATCAGGCAGAGCGGCGAGGGCAAAGCGATACTGCTTTGCAAGCAGGTCAATGGCCTGATATGTGATCTGCAGGTCGAGCTTGCCAAGCCATGCCTGCTTGAGGTACTGATCACGCTGACGCTGAATCTGTCTCGCAGCCTCTTGACGATAGGACCGAGACTTGTCATCAATCATCGTGACAAGAGCTTGGTGGAGGTAAAGGAGGTCTCCCGTGCCTGTCACAAGGTGAGACTTTACGTCTGCATGAGCGGTCTCAGTAGGGCTATTGACCCTTTGACCGAAGTTCCGATAGCGGTCAATGTAACACTTCACCCACTGCTTACGCCACGGCATATATTCCTTCTGGACATATCGCAGGATGTGCCGTTGCTGCCTGCCGAAGGTTTCGGCAAAAGACTTCCACGAGTCTTTGAAGGCATCATGATCAGCGGCATAGACCACGGCTTGGAAGGCTTTGAACATCCCCTCACGGTTGTAGTCATCAGAAGGGTTCGCAAGCCCATCCTCTGCCTCGTCTCGTACACGGCCCCGGGCAGCAACATCAAGGTCTAGCTCTGGCTCGAGCTGCTCGGCAGTTTTGTCGCTTAGATCAACAAAAAGGGCGTTTCCGTCATTATCAGACTCAACAGTAATGTCGTCGTGATCGTCACCCTCAGTGTCCTTCCAGCGGGCGTTAATTTTAGCCCGGACGTTGGCCAAGATGTGACATACGCATAGCTGCTGTTGGGCACCTGGAAAGGTGTTCGTGAGGGCTGCGCGGAGAGCCTGTTCCTTGTCTGTGATGATCACCTCCGGCATGTCTGCCCCAATGTTGATGCGAAGCTCGTCAAGCCGGTCGCATAACCACTGGAAGTGGTGCTCCTTTTCGCTGTTTATAAGGCCGAAGGCGAAGTTGGCCAGGGACTTCTGGTCCGTCACACTGGTAGCTTGAAATGGGTGAAACCCAAAGCGATTGGTCTTGTATGTGTTGTCCAAACCTAACACCCCCGGAAACTCCTTCCACATCGTGCGGCACCAGTCGCAAGTCCAAAAGACGGCACAGACGCGGTCCTCTTCGTCGCGCAAGGTTCTGACCCTAATACCTCCGCTCTCAAGCTCCTTGACGAAGGCTTGGGTAACTGAAAGGCCGTTAAGTCGCTCGCGTTTGATGGTTTGACGATCATTGTAGATGTCCCGTGTTCGGAAATAATCATAGCCTGGGCTGTCGGCTTTTCTAACAATGCTAGCCATCTCGCGGGCCCTAATGCCATTTTCGTTGATTAGTTCTCGCTCTTTTTGTTGCTGAGCAACCGTGCGGCGGCGATAGACATTGTGCGCCGATGGATCGAGGGACTGTCCGTGGTTATGCTGGCCTTGAACTACCGTGTACGTCCACTCCTAGTTAGACGACTTGGTGGCCTTGGCCGTGATTTTGACGGGACAATCAAGCTTCTGTGATGACGGCTTCCTGAGACCCGAGCTTTGTGACGGCCGTCGCGGGCCACGGTCGCATTTGAAGACGATGTAGCTTGGCTGGATGATGCCCCCGATATCCCGCCTCGAGGAGCTAGAGGCCTTCACTATTGCGGCGCCATTGGAAAGGTGGAAGTTGCGGAGGAAGGCAAACAGGTCATCGTAAGTGTCAAAGAGTGGCGATGGCGGCAGCTGTGGGATCGTAGCCCAAGTGTAGTCATCGTCTCTTGGGTCGTTGGCGGCAGTAGCTGCGGTGGCCGTAGTAGCACGGCCTGGCGAGGGACTTTGTGTGTTGAGAAGGCGGCATATGTCCATATTGACAGGCGTGACGATGGGCTTATGTATCAGTGGATGTCACGATTGTGTGATGGGATTGACGACTTCAATTTATGCGTAGCGAGAAATTGACGACCCTCGATTTTTGGTTGTTCGCTTTTTCCTCATTCGGTTGCACTGGAATTGACTGTCGCAGATTGGTCGCACGGGATTGGGCTACAATTGGGTCGGCTCCGAACTAGTGAGACATATCTGTGCAAATAGAGATTTATATCTGTGCAAATAGCAATACTCTTGATAAATACTACGATCAACTTCGTGGTGTCTCACGCGGCTTGGGTTGGATGGCTTGGATATAGATGTTGAACAACCTATGAGTCCAGCTGGTATTGAGCGCCTAATTGATAGGCTTCACTACGATTTCGGACCTAGTTTCATCATCAGCCTAGCACCTGTGGCTTCTGCCCTTAAGGGTGGAAGGAATCTGAGCGGCTTCAACTACGGGCATCCAGAATCGCGGAAGGGTTGTAAGTTTATAACGGTCAGTTTTACAACGGCTTCGGCAGCATGACGACCACAGCAGACTATGACGATATTGTATCAAATGAATTCAAGCCATCTCGGGTTGTTGCCGGCTATTTGTCTATCCCGGTGATAGCAAAGACCTACACTCTCAATTGAATGCCACGGTCGATTCTTTAAGGAAAACATATGGCCAAATTGGAGGGATTGCAGGGTGGGAGTATTTTGACAATGTGGCTGGCACAACCGAGCCTTAGAAGTGGGCACAAGTCACGACCCAATACTTCGGCCCAATTACGAATTGCAAGCCAAGACTTTCCTGGAAGTTATCGACTAGTACGGCCTCAGCGGAAAAGTTGGCCACTTCACGATAGACAATCACGATGCTAACGATACCATACTGTATTGCAAAAGAGATTGAGGGATTAGATCCGGTTGCCAAGCGACTACACTGTAGTGCCCACGTCATGAACATTATCGTTTAGTCCTTGGTCTCTCGGAGCAAGGCAAACGAGATCCAGGAGGATGAGCAAGAGGGAATCTATGAAGCCTATGAGCGGGCAAGCTATCCCAAAAAGAGGGAAGAGGCAGTATCACAAAGGCGTAAGCTACCGTGTGGCGGGAGTTTCCTGTTCTAGGCAAAACTCCACAACGACTAGAACGAACTAAGAGATATTCATGCATTCTTACAGGCATTCCACAAGATCTCAGTACGTCACGTCCGAGAAAATACGCTCGACGAAGTTCTTTCGCATATGGATTTCCTCCATCATCACTTCACGCAGATCAAAAACAAGGCTTCCAGTAACCCACGCTTCTATGCGCGTTTTCACTTCGCTTGGTTAAAGTTCGAGGAGTATTACCAACTGACTGAACAAGCCCCTGTGTACGTGGCTGGTATTGTCGGGCAAAAATCCATTGCAGAGGCTAGACCTCAGCGGACGCGCACCTTTCTAGAGCACCTTCGGCTGATCTGAATCTAAAGACCTGGCGGGAATGTTCAAGAAAGAACTGGGAACCCAGGTGAATCTATGACCGAAGGCCAGGATGGCCGGGCTTGCGTAAAAAGTCCTACCGTGGGGGTCACCGTAAGCGTGGCTACCTCATATAGCTGGGGAATGCAGGGGTCGCTGGGAACCGCTATACTGACAATTAAAAAAAAATTGATGGCCGAGGCCAGCAGGGCCTCGGAAATTTAGGTGAAGCCGGTAGGCTGAAGCTGGTTGTGAGGGTGGAAGGCAGAGATCACGACACCGACGACGCCATTGCAGTGCGGCCTTGCACAAGGATCGCCCGTGTCTCCGATCTCGTGTTTGCTTTACACCGAACCGATCTATCGGATGGGCAAGCCTGAGGGGCGGTTCGGCTACGCAGACGATACCGCCATTCTCTGCACTGGACAGTCGCTGGAAGAAACATCGCGAATAGCGTCGGAATATCTTCAAGAACTCGTGAATTGGGGCGCCGCTAACGGCATATCATTCGACCCAGAGAAGACAAGAAGTCATGCACTTCTCACCGAGGAGGCGGGAAACCGTGCTGCCCGTCCGCCATGGTGACGTGGAGAAGCAACCTGAGGCCGCCATGCGCTGGCTAGGCCTCTGGCTGGACAGGAAGTTGACATTCAAGGCATGTCGAGAAGTGGGCAGCCAAGGCCCAGGCGGTCGCCCACCACCTCCGAAGCCTAGGAAACACACGGCGCGGCCCCAAGCCGAGCGCTGTGCAGAGGGCCGTCAGAGCCTGTGTCGAGCCGATTCTGCTCTTCGGCGTAGAAGCCTGGCATCCAGGTACAACCGCGCCACGCTGGAGACAGCCGACGAAGGAAGGACCATCTAGAACCCAGCAGCTTGTGCGGAAAATGAGCAAAGCCCTCAAGCAGGCCATCCGAGCCATTCTGGAAGACCACACCGATCGCTGTCCTGCACCAAGAAAGCGGTATGCCTCCGGTTCACCAACTGCTGGAGGTAAGATAACTCCGCTTCTCTGCGCGCATCAAATCCCTGGACCACACGCACCCGCTGGCCAAACGCACCACCGAGGCAGCGCCACGGCCTATCGTCAAGTGTATCAAGTTGAAGTACCAGCTCCCGCCAAAGACCTTTCCAACCCGGTTGAGGAGGACGAAGAGATTGCTTGGGAATTGCCAACGCCCCGTACTCATGCCGCGCAAATATAGCCACGAAACACAGCAGCCTCTCCAAACTGCATCCAAAGAAGAGTCCGCCACAGACTTCGACGGATGGCTTCAAACGATCCCAGCGCTTAGACTTATCGTGTATTCTGACGGCTCCATGTACTCCAGCGGTGCTGCCGGATACGGCTATGCTGTCCACCAAAGCGGACGCTCTGTCTGCCAAGGCGCAGGACACCTCGGCCCTGCGGAGGTGTTCGACGCTGAGGCTAAAGGAGCGCTGGAGGGCCTCAAAGCCGCTCTTAGGCTCTCTCAGTCTGCCTCCCAACGAATAGTGGTCTGCCTCGACAACATCGCGGCTGCCGCACGACATTTCAGGTCCTAGCGAAGACGCACCAAAAGACCGAAGTCCGCTGGATACCCGGACACACGAAGATTCCAGGAAATGAACAAGCCGACATCCTGGCGAAGACGGGGTGCGCCAACCAGAACCCGCAGACGCAGTCCCAACACTGGCCTTCTTGCGAAAGACCGTTAGACAGCGGTCCAAAATCGCGATCCAAGCCTGGTAGGATGCTTCTGCACCTGATAAGTACAAGCACCTGTACCTCAAGCTCCCTTCTAACTGTCCACCGGAGCTAGCTCTCCCACGGATAATCCTTCACCATCTGCTGGCCGCAAGGACCTATCACGGTGATTTTGCTGACTACCACGAAAGATTGCACCACAACAACGCTTGTGTTGCATGTTCTTGGGGTCAGCGCAAGGCGCCAACGAATCTCCTCTATCGTCGGAAGATTCAGCCGCGTTGTCGGATGAGGCTTGCTCCCTCACCGACCGTGGCGATCAACCAGGCAATAGGAAAAGATTTCGACAAATTCGTCAAGCTGGTGAAGGCAAGCTCTTTCTTCGAAAAGATCTGCCCGCACCACTAGACGAAATCATCTAACACAGCACTGTCGTGCTCCCTTTCCTTTGATTCTTCTCCATCGGCGACAGGCGGAAGGTGGTCTCAACACCTTTTGTCCGCGCACGCCTCTTCTGGCTGCTACCGCAGTCCGCCCCACAAACCGAGCCGGTCTAGTAGATACCATCACCTGCACGGCCCGCTGACGGGTAACAGAGTAGACTGTGAGCGCCTTTGAGCTGATGCCATGTTAGTGTTATGTTTACGTAGTCTCACGTAGCAAATTTAGCCACTAGCCTAACACGTTCCTGTGCCCCGCTAGGGGACCTGCCAGTGGCATATTAGAGGCTGAGCAAATGTAAAGTTACTCGAATCGTTGGGCTTTAGGAGCTATAGCCACACGTGTAGAAATATTCAGATAGGTTAGCGTAGCGGCCCTATAACTCGGGAAAACCCTCCGGGCGTAATAAAGGGGATTTGTTTTCGGCAAGGTGTGAATGTCAATCCAAAGTTTTATCGCTCGTTTCCAAAGCCGCTCTCGCGTGGTCGGGATAGCCGCTTCCGCTTCTGCAATGCTTGTCGCAACTGTGAGAAATGATCCAACGATCGCCCGCGCTCCTACTCTCTGGACGCGATTGATGGGTGCCATGTTCCTGTCCTTGTAGGCGTGCATCCAAATGTTCGAGGCATAGTCTACCACAGGGGCAACCGTGGCCGAGAACAGTTGTCGGGCGGTGACGCAGTCAGTCCCTTCAGTCTCGTCAGTTCCAATGCCGCTTCTAGACCTTTCGACGCTGCTCTTGCGATGTGTTGCTTATACTTGAGCCGGGAATCCATAACCAGCCCCAGAATCTTGACGTGGTCCTTGGGATGGACATCTTGGCCTTTGGTTGTGAAGGGGTCATCGCAGACTTTGTTTTTATTCTTCGTAAAATGAATGATTGCCGTTTTTCTGCCTCGAACGTTGCTCCGCTTCTGCGCTCCCAATCCAAGGCGTTGTCTGTAACGTCTTGCAGTTTGGCCCGGTTGAGTTGTACTGTCGGGCTTGCCACCCAGGCTGTGAAATCATCAACAAATGCTATCGCTCCTCCGTTCGCGTCGGTGCGCCGTTGGACCAGATCCGCGTTGAAAAATAGGTAGAGGACTGGGGATAACGGCGACCCTTGTGGTAGACCAGCCTGTGGCAAGTCCCGCGCCTCAGAGGTCTGACCGTTAGCTTGCACAGTCGCTGTGCGATTGGAACAAAATGCTTCAGTCCATCTGAGCAGGGCATCTGGAATCCCTCGTGCTTTCAATCTTTGCAGCAGCCTCTCCTTACATACTCCGTTATAGGCTCCCTTCACATCGAAACTAATCAAGCTCACGACATGGCGTCTTCTCCATGCGATGTAAATGTATTCTTGAAGCACCATCAAGGCCTGTTCGGCAGATCGTTGTTTGCGGGCTCCGAAGCGGTTGGTGGGTAGCAATCCGTATGTTTCCACTGCGTGAGACATCCTCTCTGCTATTACCGATTTCAGGATCTTGCCTAGGGTGGCCAGTAACGAGATGGGCCTCCAAGCTTTTCGCGATTGTGTAGTTTTCCTTTCCGGGTTTCTTTAGAGGGACAATCCTGGCGTGCCTCCATTGATCGGGCAAGACGCCATCATTGATGGATGCCTGGAACAGCGCCAGCACTCTATCCTTGACCACTGGCTACACTTGCCTCCAAACCGCCACAGGCAGACCGTCTTCGCCTGGCGCTTTCCACGGCTTAGCCGTTTTGAGTTGAACGTTCTATTTCCTCCATCGTGAGGTCTGGCATCGATACGGCTGCCCTCTGCGGCCGGGCCCCTTCATCCTCGATCTGTTCCGGGAGGGGCGGAAAGAAAGGTATTTAGTAGTTCCTCCGCCTGTTCTTTACCGTCGAGCGTGCGCGATCCATCGGCCCCGACGAGCTGTGGCACTTTGTCGAAAGCCGCAACTTTGCCAGATTTGAGGTACTTTGCTGCTTGCCAAATGTTGTCGTTGTCGGCAAGGAACTCGTTCCAATGGGATTTCTTCTGCTGTCGAATAGCGTCGTGGTACTGTTTGGCCGCGGCCCTGGCCGTGTTTTCCAGTTCCGTTGTATAGGCCCTGCACGGCTCTGATTCCTAGCCTGGTTTCGCCAATACGTGTGAATTCGACGGAGTTGTGTCAGATCGGTCGTCCACCATCGCTTCGCGTGCGGCCAGGGTTTGGCCCTTGGTGTCAAAGATCGCACGGCTTCGCAAACCACGGACATGAGCCTGATCGTGTTTTGCTGTACCGTCCCCTGGGTTGGTAGCTTCTCCAACTTCTCCGCAATCCTCGTATTGATTTGCTTCCAGGGTGCATTCTTAAAAAGAAGGCGCTCCGGCTGCTGCTGGTCAGGGGTTTCCACCTCGAAAACCGTTTCTATCGCTTGGTGGTCTGACCCATGGTCTGTTTCACGGGTTGCACATTTAATCATACTTGTCGCGAGCTGGACTAGCTCAATGGTCGACTCGAATTCTTGTCCTTGCCAAGTCTTCGTGCCCCTAGGAAGAAGACTCCCGAGAGCCAGTTCGTTCATGAGATCAATAATGTCGTCGCCTTCACCTTGCCTCATCCAAGATATGTCGTCTCCGCCCCATAATTGGTCGTGACGGTTGAAATCCCAACTTATCACCACGTCCACTACCTGCCCCGCGTTCCGGTCACAGGTCTCCGCCAGTGTGTGCGAGTCTCCTCCTCCTACATAAACTGACAACCAAAATCTGTCGCCCAGGCAGCCGCATGACAGCCGCCGCAGTCAAATCCGACGATTCTATCACCATTTGCTCCACTTCTAGATCCTTCCTTATCCAAAGCATGTTCCGGATAGCCCATCTCCCCTCTGCAGCGTAGCGGGAAGGTACGCCGTGAACAACTGCGCCCGAAGACTGACTGATCTCTACGGGAACGAACTTGACTACGACACAGCCGTCCGTGACGAAATAAAGCACCAGACTGACCTTACACCGGTCAGCATCCGAACCCCACGCCGCAACACTGAATGGCTTCGGTACAAGACCCTCGTCATTTCCTTCCTTGAACCAACGAAACGACCTTCGAGTCTGTTTGGTACCAGCCGACCAGCCAGGCTCATCGAGAGCAACAACCCTCCCAAACAGTGTGATAACTGCTGGGACTTTCATACACAACATGCATGCAACAGACAGACACGCTGCACGCATTGTGGAAAGACTGCACACCAGTGAAAGCTGCGGTGCGGCCGAGCAATGCGCCAACTGTCTTGGACCACACACCGCAGAGCTCGCGAACCGCCCAGCTCGACCAAGAAAGTGCGCGGTCTTTACCATCGCCTTTCAAGGGAACAACGGTCGGTCGTCAGACAGATGGGCTCCCAGCTCTTCCAACAGCACCAGGCGGTACAGCAGCGACAGCAATCGCAGGCGACACCCAACGAACACACCGCAACCGAACCAGTCACAGAACAACAGCGTGCTCCGGTGGCAGTCATGGAATTGCCTCAGAATCACGTCAACCCCTTGGCCTGCACCTTGCCAGTTCTACCAACGACGTCCCCGATGCGACCCAGGACCCTGAGACTGGGACCTGAGACAGCATCTCGACGACCTCTGCCGACTTCACCTAAGCGACGCCGTGCAAACACCGGCCCCTCCTCTCCATGAGCAGGCGGCCAAGAACACACAACAACGACAAGAAGACGCTTAAGATCTTTGAAGCAAACGTGGGGGAAATCCCGGCCGCCCACGATTGCACATCCTTGCCGATCAGAAACGACCTGCAAGCACCCGTGACATACTGTGGTTGACAGTCAATGGAATAACCATTGTGAACGTGTATCGCCGGCCCTCCTACGACGCCGCGTTGGACATTCTGCTGCGGTGGTCTCCGCCTGAGATATGTCTGGTGGCAGGCGACTTCAACGCGAAACACTACTCCTGGCAGACTGGGAGGCTGGCGGGCCGCGGGGACGACATCGCCGCTTGGGCGGCCGAGAGCGGTCTTGGCCTCTTGAATACCGCTGATGTACCCACAAACCCCCATGGCAACACAATCGACCTCGCGTTTTCCAACATCGACCTGGCCTCCGCAGTAGTTGAGGATCACCTCGCCACGAGCTCCGACCATTTCACTTTGAGTCTCACAATCCCAAATGTCACCCTGGCGCCTACCGGAACGCCAGGCAAGGTGCGAGTAACCAGCGAAGAGGAGCTGCAACGCTTCAAGGAACTCGTCGAGGCAGGTGTCTGTAGTCTCCCGGCCGCAGCCACAACAGCCTCGGAGCTGGACGCACTAGCTGAATCGCTCGTCAATCTTCTCCATTCGGCTGCCAAGGCAGCGGGACGACCTGTACGGAAGGGAACGCGAAGCGCCCCTTGGTGGACCGACGAATGTGCTGAGTCCGCAGCAGAGTACCGCGCCGTACGAAGGATCTTCCCTATGGGCTTCAACGAGGAGGTGCAAGCAGCAAGAAAAGCGTTCCAGAATGTGGTCCGTCGGACCAAACGTCAGTACTGGCGCAAACTTGATAGACAGCTTCTCGGACAGTGCAGCGGTGTACAAAGCAGTTCACTGGCTCAAGTCACCCAACCGCCGCCGCTCCAAATTGACGGCGTAGTGTACGAAACACAAATGGATAAAGCGAACGCTCTGAGACGGAGTACGCTGGAACGCCGCACGGCAGCAGACGACATCGACGACCCGTGGATCCCAGTTTGTCCGCCGCGTCAAATACCATTTGCTGCTGGGATCACTCTCGCGGAGGCAGAAGATGCTACCACCAAGACTGGCAACACCTCGCCAGGGGCAGACAACATCACTATCAAGACGCTGCGAACAGTTTGGGGCATCATTGGAGAACACGTCCGCCGGCTCTACGAAGGTTGCTTGGTGGTCGGGCATCACCCACAAGCATTCTGTGAGGCAGAAGTCGTCATGATCACTAAGGCGGGAAAGGGGGACCTGAGTACGCCCAGGGCCTAGCGCCCAATTTCTTTGCTATCCCGCCTGGGGAAAGGACTTGAGCGCCTGCTCGCACGCCGCCTGGCATGGGCCACAGTCCACTACGAAGTGCTTCACCCACAGCAAGCCGGTGCGTTGCCGAAGCGATGGGCTGTCGACCTGGTCGCTGCGCTGGTCCACGACATTGAGGAAGCATTTGCACATAAGCAAGTAGTCACACTGGTGACCGCGGACATCCAAGGAGCGTTTGACTCGGCCCTGTACAACAGACTCGTACTACGGCTCCGTGAGAGGGTTGGCCAGACAATGTGGCACGCAGTGCGGCCTTCCACAGGGGCTCTACGGTATCTCCGATCCTATTTTAGCTTTACACGGAGCCGATCTACCGGCTGGGCAAACCCGAGGGACGGTTCGGTTATGCGGATGACACTGCCATCCTCTGCATTGGAGAGAGCTTGCAAGAAACGGCAAGAAAAGCAACGGAATGTCTGGAGGGGCTAGTTGCGTGGGGTGCTGCCAACGGCATCACCTTCGACCCCGACAAGACAGAGGTCAAGCATTTCTCTCTGAAGTCTCACAGAAACACCCCAGCCGTGCGACATGGCGGCACGGAGAAGTACCCGGAAAAAGCGATGCATGGCTGGGCCTCTGGCTAGACAAGACCCAGGTTGAGAAATGACAGCGAAAGCCCAAGCTGTTGCATACCACCTCCGAAGCCTAGCGAATACTCGGCGTGGCCCCTCGCCGAGCGCAACACAGAGAGCTGTGAGAGCTTGTGTCTAACCAGTCTTACTGTTCGGAACTGAGGTGTGGTATCCAGGCATGACATGCCCGCGTTGGCGACAGCCGGACAAGCCCAGATCCTCCAGGGTCAAATACCTACTGAACAGAATGAATAAAGTCCTGAAACAAGCCATCCGAGCCATTCTGCCGACTTGGAGAACGACGCCAGTCGATATCCTGCACCGAGAAAGCGGCATACCGCCGGTTGCCCGGCTTCTTGAAGCGAGACAAATCAGATTCTTGGCACGCATAAAGTCTCTGGACCCTGCACACCCTTTAGTCAAGCGCACCATCGAGGCAGAGCCTCTGCCCATCGTCAAGGGCATCAAGTTGAAGTACCAGCTACCTGAAAAGCCGTTCCCAACGAGACTAAGGAGGACGAACAACCTGCTACCACGATGCCAGCGCCCAGTCCTTCTTCCACGCAAGTATGTCAATGAGCCATTGCCGCCTCTTCAAACCGCAGCAAAGGAAGAGGCCGCGGAGGAGTTTAACGCATGGCTTGAATCTGTGTCGCCCCTCACCGTCATTGTGTATTCAGACGGCTCTCTTTCTGAGAAAGGTGCCGCTGGATATGGCTTCACTATTTACCAGAACGGACGTTCCTTACACCAGGGCGCGGGACGCCTTGGCCCCGCTGAGGTGTTCGACGCCGAGGCCAGAGGAGCACTGGAAGGGCTGGAAGCCGCACTCAGACTGCCGCAATCTGCCTCGCAAAAGATAGTCATGCGCCTTGACAACATCGCAGCCGCCAGATGCCTCCGAGGACAACCTTCTGACTCATCGCAGAAGGTCTTTCTCGCCTTCCAAGCCCCTGCAAAGAGACACAGACAGACAGACATCCGCTGGATACCCGGGCACAGCAATATTACAGGGAACGAGCAAGCTGATATACTCGCGAAGGTAGGATATACGCATCCAGAACCCGTGAATGCAACCTCGACCTGGCCTTCCTGCGTAGAAGCACGAAACGGCGGTGCAAAGACGTAGCTCGCGCCTAGTGGAACGAAACTACTCCTGACAAGTACTTATCTCTCAACCTGGACTTCCCAAACCGCTGCCCTCCAGAGCTAGACCTCCCCCGGCCAGTGCCTCATCACCTCCTTGCTGCCAGAAACGACCATGGTGATTTTGCCGACTACCATGAAAGGTTTGGCCATGACGACGTAAAGCTGATATGTTCCTGCGGCTGGCGCAAGTCCCCGACATATCTCTTCTACTGCAGAAAGGTCGATCCACGCCACCGGATGAGGCTGGCACCCTCGCCGGCAGTAGCGATCAACCGTGCAGTAGGCAGAGACTTTGAAAAGTTTGTCAAACTAGTCCAAAGTAGTTCCTTCTTTGAGAAGATTTGCCCACGTCTGTAACCTGATCCTGACCTACAGAACTGCCGTGCTCCCCTTTTCTTTTGTCTAATTTTCTCTTCCCGGCAGCGGTAGACGGAAGGCGGCCTCAGGCACCTTTTGTCCGCGCGCATGTCATCTATGACTGCCACAGCAGTCATAGCGAAACTCTTCAATCTGTGTCGTAACATCTGAACATCCCGCTTACGGGAACAGATTTGCTTGTAAGCGCCTTCGAGCTGTCGCAATGTTAGATAGTGCTCTGTTTATATTGTATGTGTGGTTCGCGACACGACAGATTTTGTAAATTAACACTAGCCTAGTACGTCCTGTGCCCCGCGTAGGGGACCGGACCGCTGGACGGAAAACACACACACACACACACACAACCCGAGTCCGATTTCGCGTCTGTTTTATTATTCTGTTTTATTAACTACTTTTCGCCCAAGAATAATCGTTTTTGCATGGGGGTTGAATATGCCTTTTGTATGGGATTATGCGGTGTTCCACTCGCTATGAACCTACGTGACACTTTTGGATAACTACTCGTGCCTAAAGTGGGGGCGTGGCACGAGTAGTGTTTCTCCCCGGACCTCTGTTAGATTTCACGATGCCCTACTTGAATTACCACCGGGGTTAGGCCCGTTATTGAGGTCAAAAATTGATGGATTGTATTCATTGATGCTTGTATCTTCTGTGTGTTGTCGGGCGGGGAGACTTTGTCTCCCCTGCCAGGTTGCACCGCCACACGTCACTATTGCTATAGCCGACTCTTCATTTTAGTGTTAGATTGGTGCTGGGGAGTGAATTAACGAGGTCTAGTCGACTAATGAAGACATACCCTGGCTATTACAATAGATACTGTGGCTGAAGGAAATATCAAGGGTTGGGCTGCAGCCCAACCCCCGCTCCAACAACAACACAAGAACACAAGATTGAATCAATAAGATTACGAATTAATCGTTACATAACCCATCGTGAATCTGAATAGCCCCGGTGTATCTAACAATTAAGAGTCTCAGTACGCTTTCGAGTCGATCGTGCTTATACGAAAAGATACACAATGACAAACAATAATGCATCACAGAGGAAGGTGCTGTTGCAGACCTTCGAGGATTGGGCACGAGGGGATGAAGAGTTTCAGACAAAGGCTATCAGCCTACACTTATGGGGCTATATTGACGCAGATAGTGGTCTTTTAATGATGGAAAGGCCAGAAGACCTCTTATAGGGTCCTGCCACAGAAGGATTCCCGCTAGAATCTTGGATCCAGAATACCTGGCCCAGTCTGGAAGACAGACCCGCCAAGGTGGGCAATCAAGCCAAACTGTCAGCCAATTGCCATCGGGAGAACCTATGGTTATGCTTCCAGAGACGACGGACCCTGCTCATCGCGCTCGTAGCCTTTCTGAATTGACTGGCGTCATTCACATTCGAGTGGAAGATGTATGAGCAAGATTACAGAGAATACAAAAAACAAGAGGCCAACTGTGAGAAGTTGAAGGCTTGGGCGACTGACAAAGTGGACTGCGGGCTGCGTCAGAGCTCGTGCCGTGCCGTGTGGGACTTGCGGACATGGTACGCAAACCTTAGGACAAGTGTGGGTGCAACTGAAAGAGAGCAACAAGCTGCTGCCAGAAGGAAGTACCAGTCGGCTACGGCTGCTCTCACTACCCGAAGGACTTTGCAGTCTGGATTACGACGTGGGAAATGGCCACCAACCTTGCTCTGGTTAGAAAAACCGGAGGGGTGGAAGACCCAAACGTTTGGTTTGATGACTTGACGAAAGCAGTCCAACCTGTCCTAGGTAACTGGACTACCATCTATGCAGGCATACACAAGGATAAATTGGAAGACAAAACATTGACGATAAGGGAGGCTGCAATGGATCTGCGGAAAGAAGCAGAGAGACGGAATATCCTATATGCTGGGGAGAGAGGCTCCAAAGTCATGAGAGGAGCATTTGGTCCAACTCTAGCTGGAGAGCCGGGACCTTCTTCACCGTCGAGCCGTGAGGCTGAGGTGGCAGGAGCGAACTCACCGCAGGACGGTAATCGCAAGCGGAAGCCAAAGGAGGCCCAACCGTCAAGACGTAAAAGGGCAGCTACCCTGAATCAGTCTGATGATTTGTGTAAGGCATGTGACGGTGCTCATCAGCTAGCGAAGTGTTACTACGCGTTCCCAAAGTTGTCACTCGAACACTTGAAAGAAAGGAAGCTCGTACGCGACGCTTTTGAGTACCGGATCAGAAATGATTCTAGTCTGAGAGATGAGGTGGACCGCATTAACAAAGCCAACCTCATCCAAGAACATGACTGACATGGGAGAGGTGTTGGAGAATATACGGCGAGCTTTGTTATCCAATCAATCCGCTGTGCATTCTCTACCACCAACTATCCGCCTAAGGACTCAGCTCTGCTAGACTCAGCAGCAACTATCCACATCTTCAACAATATTGATCGATTCAGTAGATTCCGACACGCCGGTCCAGAAGATTTTGTTTTCGCCGGGGAACAACGAAACACCCATCCATGGATATGGCAATGTTGTAATCTGCACACAAGGTCCTCGAGGACGAGGCTTTATTGACGTCTTTGATGTTGCACTTCGCGAAACTTCCCGTGCAACCCTGTATCACTACGACAACTTCAGAAAAGTGGCTACTGGTGGGATAATCGCCCTGGCTTTAATTGTCTGAGATCCAGAAACAACACCGTTATCTGCTACATTGTTGACCGATACGATCAATTTGTGATAGAAGACAGACTCTCAGGAGCTGTAAGAAGTGCATTCGTGTCTCAACGGCATCAATATAACTCCCGGACAAGGAGGAAGGCAAGCAAGGCAGACGCACGAAATTGGCATCTAAGACTTGGACACCCTGGTCCCCAGGCCTTGGAACATCTCGTCAACACTTCGCGAGATGTTCGAATCAAGGGACCGACAACTACCGAGTGCGATGACTGTGCCGTGTCTAAAATAAAACGGCAAATACGTCGGCAGCCACGAGATGTGGGCAATGCCCCCGCACAACGCATAGCTATTGACTTTCACGACATTGAAGTGACTCACGACGGAACGAACTGCGTGATGCTCGCCACTGACCGATGGTCCGGATTTATATGGGATTACTATCTATTTACTCGCACATTCGGGGAGATATTGGATGCATTAAAGCATCTCCTTGGACATCTGGAGCGACATTATCAGATCAAGCCCAGAGTGGTAGAGTGCGATAATGAGATTATGGGCAATAGTGTGTTTATGAGGAATAGGACCGCCACTCTAGACTTCCTTCGCGCGCAGAACATTATAGTTGAGAACAGTGCCGTGCATACTCCTGCACAGAATGGAGGCGCCGAGGTGTCTGGGAGTATCATCAAGACGAAAGCCCGAGCAATGCGAGCAGGCGCAAAACTCCCACAATATTTATGGGTCGAGATATATCGTTGCGCAGTATATCTATACAACCGAACCCCGAAATACATATATAATTGGCGCACCCCGTATGAGAGATTACACACCTTTGTGGCACGCAGAGATGGCGTGATTACCGAAGGTAGAAAGCCCTACCAAGCGCATCTGCGGGTCTATGGGTGCAAAGCGTTTGCCATGACGCCGGATGCCTTGGCAAGGAGGAATAAACGACAAAGATTGAACCCCAGAGCCTGGATCGGTTACCTTGTCGGCTATCAATCCACAAACATCTATCGAGTCTGGAATCCCAAGACTGGGAGGGTTATTTCTACTAGGGACGTGATATTCAATGAAGACGAGACGTTTAGCGGCAGTCTTGAGCAACTGAAGGATGACCTATTGCATATCAGTCGCAACGAGCTGAATCACTTACTCGATCAGGCCGAAGAGTCGCAAACTGACCGTAACACCACGGCAGAAGAAGACCAAACTGGGGTCTCGATACCCCGTGATGATTGGGAGGGCCTTCGCGGAGAAGACGAGGATGTCGGAGCCCAGCTCAGTTGGGAAGACCCCGCACTCCGAGAAGGAACAGCAGATGCAGGAACTGAAGGATCAGGGGTTGTGCCTGATCAGCCAGCCGGTACTGAGAACAGTTCTGGAAATTCCGGGAGCGCGGAAGCCGATCGAGAAGTACCAGAAGGCACGGATGACCAACTTCAAGCTGATGCCGATAACCACCAACCTAAGGATTCTGATGCTCGATCTAGGCCGTACCCCACCCCTGTGTCGCTGCCGCCAACGGCACTTTTAGCCATGTCAGTACGTGAAGGTGTCTGTGCGACACATGACGAAAAGTTCGACCATGACGCTGCAAAGGAACCAATCGAAGTATGGAAGACCGCCTTTGTTGCAGGACGCCAAGCTACCCCGATTGGAATTCTTGCAGACAAGGTAATAGACAAAGCAAAGTTGCATCGACTAATGAAGAACCCCTTTAACCTACACAGGCGAGAGATGCCCCCACTACCACGAAGTCACAGAGACTTGGCCGGTCATCCCATGGGGTCTCTAATGGGGTCTCTCTTTGAAACCGCTGAGAAAGAGCATCTTCGAAGCCACCAAGAGATGCAGTCTTGGATAGAGGTTCCAAAAGGTGATGCTCGGGCTCGGGGCAAACCCATATTCGATTGCATGTGGGTTTATGTCTATAAGTTCGATAAGCACGGACGCTTTCAGAAGTCCAAGGCACGCTTAGTCGTTAGAGTCATCCGCCGCCGTGCAGCGTTCAAGAGTTGCTGCGTCTCAGCGCATTCGCTTTATCCACCTGGGTTTCGTGTACAATGTCAACAATTTGAAGCGGTGGAGGCTGGAAAGCCCCTGGTGATTTGAGCCACCGGACTGCCTTGTAGACCGATGCGCTATCCGAGAAGCCGTCGATGAGGTTGCGCCAGTACTGCCGTTTGGCACGGCGGACGACACGCTGGAACTCTCTTCTCGCTAGTTGGACTTCCTGACTGAATCCTAAAGGGAGAATTCCTCGTATGGCGCGGTACTCCGCGGCGGCTTCGGCGCACTCGTCGGTCCACCACGGCGCACTTCGCGTTCCTTTCCGTACGGGGCGACCGGCAGCTCTGGCAGCCGACTGGAGGAGATCAACAAGCGCCGCGGCAAGTGTGTCAAGCTGCGAGGCTGTTGCCGTGTCTGTTGGTATTCGACAAGCTCCAGCGGCAACGAGTTCCTTGAAGCCTTTCAGCTCCTCTTCAGTCGTGACACGCACTTTGCCCAGCGCCTGTGGCAGGCTCCGGCTAACATCGGGAAGTATGAGACTTAGAGTGAAGTGGTCAGAGCTCATGGCGAGACGGTCTTCCACAACCGCGGATGCCAAAGTGATGTTGGAGAAAGCCGAGTCGATTGTGTTGCCATGCGGGTTTGTCGGCACGTCCACCGTGTTCAACAGATTGAGGCCGTTTTCCGCTGCCCAGGTGGCAATGTCCTCTCCACGGCCCTCCAGTCGTCCGGTTTGCCAGGAGTAATGCTTAGCATTGAAGTCACCAGCCACAAGGGTCCTTTCTGGTGCCGGCCACCGCAGCAGGACGTCTAGGGAGACGTCATAGCCCGGTTGGCGATAGAAGTTGACGATTGTGACGCCGTTCACCGTAAGTCACAGTATGTCTCGGGCGAGTGTCGGTCGTTTCTGTTGCGAAAATGCGTGAGTCCTTACGGATGTATGTCATGACCCTCGGCCGCGTGCCATTGCTATCCCAGCTGTCTACGGGCGAACAGGTGTCGTAGGCTGGGTGAGTCTTGGTGAGGCATCTTGAGTTCTTTGCCTCCGTCCAGGGTTCTTGGAGAAGGACAATGTCATATTTTTCGGAGACGGCCAATGCCAGGGCGCAATCGTGGGCCGGCGGGATTTTGCCCACATTCGTTTGAGTGCGTTCTTGTCGGAATTGTGTACTCTTGGCCGCCGACTCATGTAGAAGACGGGTTGGCATTGGCACGGCGCCGCTTAGGTGATGTCGACAGAGGACGTCTCGGCGCCGCTTCCGGTCCGAGTTCCACGGCCCTGGGGCGCATCGGGGACGACGATTGCAGGACTGGTAGGGTGCAGGCGAAGAAGTTAGCCAGGGCTTGGGGGTTGACATGTTCCTGAGGCAGCTCCATGACTGCCACTGGAGCACGCTGTTGTTCTGCGACGGCCTCTAATGCTGGCTGGCTGTTAGGTTCCATCTGAGATTGCTGTCGCCGCCGTGCAGCCTGGCGTTGTTGAAAGAGGCGAGAACCCATCTGTCTGATCATTGCTCCTTGTTCTCTGGGGACGAGCAGGCCATGGTCTCTCTTTGGCCGCGCCGGGCATGCCGCTTGGTCCGCGGCATGTGGTCCGAGGCAGTTGGCACACTGCTCGGGGGGCAGTGCAACTGTCACTGGCGTGGTTTGTCTTTCCGCAGCGTTTGCATCGTGTTTGTCTATTGCACGCATGTCGTGTGTGGTAGTCCCAGCAGTTCTCGCACTGCCTGGGAGGGTTGGTTCTTTCGATGTATCTGGCTAATCGCTGGTGCCAAATAGACTCCAAGGTCTTTTTGTCGGTTCAACGAAGGAGATGATGAGTGTCTTGTAGGGAAGCTGTTCGTTGTCACGGCGAGGGACTCGGATGCTGACCGGCGTGAGTCCCGTCTGGTTGTTTATTTCGTCACGGACGGCAGCGTCGTAGTTCAGTTCGTTTCCGTAAAGGTCGGTAAGTCTTCGAGGGCAGTTGTCTACGGCATAAGTGTACCATTTCTGGCTGGTCTCAACGGCCGTTGCGCCGAGATCATCGGCCCATTCGGCTTGGCGTTCCACAAGCAGATCACGGGTGAGTTTGTCTGCGGCGCGAATGGCCCATCCGGTGTTCACTTGGAGGACTTGCGGGATTCGATTGAGCTCAAGGCCCCTCTTGCTGGCTACATGAGCTCGGATGGCGTAGCCGATGTGGTTTCTGGCCGGAGCGTCGGCTTCAATCAAGGCGGACGAAGACCCGGAGGTCTTCTCGAGGTGGGGCGGGCACCGGTGGTCGTTGCCCTTGGCGATGAGTGGCAGCAGGTTTGTGTTATGGGTGGGCAGTGTTTGTGGTGGCCAACCGAGTCGGAGAGGCAGTGGCATTGGCGGCAATGCTGCTATAGGTTGGTGTAGATGCACAATCGGTGTTGGCCAGAGTTTGTTTCCAAAATTCGAGGAAGCTACTGGAGAAGTGCTTGGCGAAGTCGCGTTCCGGCCCAGTAGTAAATTCCTTGGCGGCCTCGTTGAAGTGTGCACAAAAGGTTCGGAAGACCCTGAGTTTGGCGTCGTAGGCGGCTGGTCATGTGTGACCGTTGTAGCCAGTGCAGGGAATTGAGTGGCGACGAGGGTGTCTGGGCCGTCCTTCCGCGTGCAGGTGAAACGCCAATGTCGGTGATCTCCACGGGGGAGCTGTCTCGGAGGAGGGCTGCGCGGCGCGACAATTACTGATACGTACGTTTCAGTTTGAGATTGTTTGGTCGGTCTTCAGTAGCCGATGTCTTATGAGGCTTGAACAATGCGTTCACGGTGCAAAACGAGTCGCATATCCCGAAAGCTCGAGCTATCTCCTTCCAAGAAAGAACAATACTTTCGAAGTAGTTGGGCGTTATTTGGGAGACTTCGCGAACGACATCTATCAGGATATAAACATCTGCCGTCCGGTTCTGAACATTGGAGACTCTGATTAGCTTTAAAGGCCTGAGCCGCCCGCACTTTCGACAGGCGAGGATCCTCGGAACTGGAAACCATCGTGGGGCAGCTGACTGAATCGGTGCAGGTGGTTTCGGGTGAATTGTTTTAAGCCTGTTTCACTCGAATGTCGCAAAGTGGTTTACGGTCAGTGCCCCCAAGCTCCACCCACAATCCGATCGCACATTTTCTTAGCCGGTAAGACCACTTCGCGCAGTCTCCCACCGCTTCAAGTCCAGCCCAGTCTCGCTATCGACGAGTATCGTTACGATGAAGAAACCGCAAAGAATGCCCATGAGTGACTGAGAGTCTCCGATGACGTTGGATATGGCGCGGAGAGTGGTTGTTATCTCCATCAACCTGGGCTCGATCAGCCGGATCCTTTGATATGATATCCATAGGCAAGCTAAACATTAAGAGCGGAGACTATGCCTTTTGTTACAAGTTCTTGGTCGTTATATATTTCAAAGGCAAAGGCGGAAGGCGGAAGGCTTTGAACTCGTCGACCTTGTTGTACGTACTGATCGAACTTTGTGTGCCAGTAATTGACCTCCCCCTCTCTAAGTTCAGTAGAGATTCGAAACGGCGATTCGCTTACGATTGAGTTTGAGCGAGTCCTTCGTTGGGTCGGCTTAGTCGCTTCAAAATCATGCCACACCTTGACCTCCTTGGACCTCCGTTGCGCATCGATCAGGTCCACGATATTGACAAGCGTGTTCTTCAAATGCTTCTTGCATTCTGATACGGAGTGGCTTGGGGGTACACGGACCCCACGGCATAGAGCCTGGTATCCCTCGAGTTTCTCTTCCTCTGATTGGAGTTCCTTGCGCATCGCAATGGTGCGCTCCTGTGTCTACTGTTGGAGCCAGTCCCGAGTAGCAGCAGGCATCCCAGGATAGGATGCCCTGGGTGGCCTGGTGACTACCAACAGGGAGACCAGGGTCTGTTCGCCACCAAGTCGATACCGCGTCAAAGCATCGGTGGGTCCCAGTATTGTCGTTGACGGAGCTGGACTTCTACACACTCACTACTCAACTCGTGCCACAGCGCATGACAGACATAAAACCCGACGTAATATACGCCTATGCGATGCTGGCTACTCCGTCGACCCGCCTTTGAGACGTTCCTTAGTCGTGTTGCCATTCTAGAAGCTTGGTACAGATTGTGTGGCATGTACTTTGACAGGCAAGTGCGCTGGTAGGAGATCGTAAATTCGACGGTGTACTCACTCAGTCAATGACTATCACACGGCGTGCCACAATATCCGCAACGCCGACCAGGAATAACCCACACTTCCTTCCCGCCAAGAGCGCAAGTTCAGGTTCAGGTTCAGGTTCTATTCCTACTCGGTTTTAGCCGACACTACAGCAGCCATGCCCGGTAAGCAGGTCCTGGCTGACAGCCGAAGCATCCATCCTGTGAACACCCCCACTTCGCCTTCTTGTTGAAACAAGGCCAGCCGTTCCCAGGTTTCCTGCTCTCTACTCCATACTCTACTTTGCTATATTCATTCATTCATTCATTCATCCATTTATTACTATATTTATACATGTCTTCTGTTGGAGAATCCCATGTGCTATCCTGTCTGTTTTTTCCTATATGTTCCCTTGAGAGTTCTCTGTTTCACATCCTCATGTTGTGGCTCTGTCGGTGCCCGAGGGCACCATGTAAATGCGACCGTGATACCTGCAGTCTCCCCCAGCCATCGGCTCCATCTGTTTGCTGATCTCCCCCATGCCCCTAGGGATCTGTTCGTGCTCTGTGTTTTGTGCGTTTCTATTTTGTTGCCTCCGACCGGGTTCCTATGTGGCCATGTGTTCGTTCCATTAACGCAACCACTGGCGACGCTGACCATAGCCAGCATCATCCACCTCATGTAGCGCAATGCTCCGCTCGTTTCGACATGATGAATTACTGAGTATGAGAACTCCCACACTACCTGTATGGCATGCCAGGAACCTGATGGTTGGATGTGCGGAAGGCGATACCGTTCTGTTCAGCATCTCGGCGTAGCGGGACGTCGCAAACGTTGACGAGAAGGTGGGCCGAGCGGCGAAGCACTGAAGACCCATATGCGGCCATGTATTTTGTTTTTTAGAGGGGACAGTAATGTTTGGATTGTTTGGGCTTCGTCGTCGCACTATAGGAGTTGAGTTGTTGCCAGCTGTGGCCGCAGTCGTCGGCGGCAGATGCGTGGTTTTCGTGGCGTGCTCGTGAATTTCGCGCTCCTTTCCCGCCCGCCATCGCAACGAGGTCTCTATGGAAGTCAAAACACCGCAGGGGGAGATGTTATGACCCGTTGAGGCACATTGCGACCGCGGGCGGGAGTGTTATGTTCCTCGAGTGGCTGTTGCTTCAAAAATTCGTTCTCGCTGTTCAATCCGTTATCATCTCCCAAGAGCGCAAGTTGGGCATCTAGTACCAGGAATCTACGCCAGTAGTTAGTCATGTGTTCTGCCGCAAAAGGAAAAGACATTTGGGCCACTAGTCCCCCGAACCTTAGGTCCGTAGCTGATAAATCTGTCCATGCCAACAGGCTGTGGGACCCGTAAAGGCATCGAAGTGGGCCTGGTCAAAGTAAATTGAGGACTTTGTGCAGCAGTGAAAGGTCTTGTGAGAGGCCGAAGCGGTGGGATGAAAAGAGAATATTAGAGTGTCACGGAAGGGCAGGACAATTGTTGAGCGTCTCCAGCTTCCCGTTTTCTCGAACTCGACCCTGTTAGACCAGTGGACTGAGGACTCGCGGCCATGCATTGCTTGCATGGCAGCCGTTTTTAGGTGGTACCCCTGAAAGACGGCGACGAAAACGATCGCGCCGGATCTTAAATGTCTTGACCACCGCCCTCTGCTTGGCCTCTGGATTGTTTCCGAGGTATTGAACAGCTTCCTCAACACGTAAGTCAATATTACGAATGGTGTAGTTATATTATGTATCTCCCATATCCCCCCCCCCAACCCAAGCTGTTGTCGATTGCCTGCACGGTTATCGGCCCCACACCTTGCCGCGACGTGAATCAAGACAGGGGAACGCGTCTAGGACTGATATATCAAGCAACACACTCTCTTCAAATCAACTTTCGACAAGATCACCACTCTGCTCTCGCTCACGCCTCTGACTCCTCGCACTCTCAACACGTCAACCTGCGCTACGAACTAGCATTACTAGCTAGCAGCAGACATCTCAGCCTGCCCCACGTCTAGCCTCCGCGCAATACCTCATATCCTCCCAGTCAATGATAGCGTTTCTGTACCACGATGCCTCGAACAACTACGGCTGCGTCTCGCCCGGAGCCTGTTGCTCTGGCTCCTAATGCTGGGCGTGGACCCCCCGTCCTAACTACTAGTGGTGCAAAAAGCACCGTCGTTCCTATTAAGGATGCTGATGGCAAGTATCCTTGCCCTCATTGCACCAAGTCCTACCTCCATGCCAAGCACTTGAAGCGCCATCTCCTTCGCCGTAAGTCCCATTCTGAGCCTCTTATCCCTTGCAGACGGGCCCGCCGCTTGTACCTTGTCTTGCCACGCAACTCGTATAGACTAACTAGTTCCCTGCGTAGATACTGGTGATCGCCCTTATGCGTGTGTGCTTTGCCAAGATACCTTTTCTAGAAGTGATATTTTGAAGCGCCACTTCCAAAAGTGCTCCATTCGCCGTGGAAATCCCGACGGAGTGAGCCACTTGTCCCACCCTCAGGCTCATGCTATGAATCATGCTCGGGCTGGGAAGGCTGGTGGTCTCGACAAGGAGGATGACAAGAACCACTTTCATGGGTTGAACAACATGCCCTCCGACTGCCTGGCTTATCCTTTTGACATGCCCCCTTTTTCTGACGGCATAAAAAACGAGACCAGTGACAAAAAATATGCTTCTCGTTCCGCCGGCGACAACCCTGACCCAAATGACAATGCCCCTAACATGGGTGTGCCTCAGCCCTATGGGCTCATGTTCTTAACCCCTTAAATAATGTGCGGATGCCTAGTTACCGCCTAGTCCGGGCCTAGAGCGGAATGCCATGCTGTCGGATAAGGTTGCCTCTGTTGATTGAACAGCACGCCTCTCACCTGCGGCGCAAATCTGTCCCGTCCGTTAACACTGTTTAGCATCGTTTTTATCCATGGCCTGATGGGTCATCGCACGAAGACGTGGATCAAGAACGATGTTCAGTGGCCTGATGAGCTACTGGTCCCTGCCGAGAATCGCGTCGACGCTATTTCCAATTCTTTTTTTTTTCCTCAACTGTTAAACAATAGGTCAGCGGCTGATGCTGTATGTTATACAGTAGAGACGGCGCATAATGAGCACAAGCAGAGACTTCTATGGGCCACAAAAAATAGGTAGACTGGGCTCCATATGCCGTTAATACTTCTTCGTGGGTATTTCGTAACTGGCGTTTGAAGTTTAGTTGAACGAATCCTTCCCTGCAACATGGATCTTTTCATGGTAGATAAGGGACAATTCGTCGCTGTTAGAATAAAATTAAGCTCGAGGGTCTTACTTCCTACCTTTGCTCTTCTCAAGCCTCACAATGTGAACGATCCAGGAGAATCACCTCGGCGTAACCACGTCTAGGGCAAAACTTAGTGGCAGGAACCAGCATGCTGCAGCTACTGGGGCGTCAGAGTAAAAAGACCAAATTTAGGTCCAAGAAGATGAAGATCTGAATCCGGAGTTTGCTCCTGATTTGAACCATCTTATCCGGGGATCGCTTTATTTGGCTACAGAACTCGTGCAGACGAAAAGATTAGGAAGGAATACAATGACGGAACACATTCAACAACAACGCAAGGCTATGAAGGGAAGGCAGTTGCAATCAGGAGGAGTTTTGGCAGTTGCTGAAGGGCGAGAATGGTAGAGAAAAGGGAAGATCAGGTAGCTAGAGCTCCCTGGTCCTGGTTAAGAATGGTTAAAAGAGGCATGGACACTGGAGACCTCCCAGCTCGGAGTACAAACCCCGGCCCGACGCGTGATTGCTGTCCCGTCCAGTGCCACGCGTGATGCGGGCGGCTGGTACACGTGCCCGCAATTGGATATTTGGGCGCCTTCAAATTAAGGGGAGAATTGTTTTTAAACCTGAGGTAGTTGCTGTACGTTTTATATATTGCATTTGTGGCAAAATCTCTTCGTCTAAAATGTGTTCGATGGATACGCCTTTGTTGGCGCGGGTGCGACTGCACAGTACAGTATGCTCCGTACGTCAGAGTGGACAGAAATTGTGAGCAAATTGATGTAACTACCACTAGGCACCAAAATATTTTCAAGGTTTTGTGTTGATTATTACAGTACTGTAAATACTTACCTCTCACTGAATGGAATTATAAAATTGGAGGACGTACTTAACAGCCTCTGCTAGTAAGAGTGTAATGAGGGACCTGCGGCTCATTTACTATGGTTGATCAGAGGCATTCACTTCCCATCCCTTCGACCCACCTGTACGGAACAGGCACCAAATGTTCTAGTTTAACGTCATGGATCAATGAACGTATGTAGCAGCTCCCTTTTTCATGGAAGTATGGCAAGCTCTACGTCATAGACGGCGACGTTGTTGCGCAGAACGACATTCTCCTTCTTCAGCACGGACAAGGTCGCAGAATTCGACCAACTAAGCCAATCCAACCACCCTCCGCAAAAGGGTTGTCATGGCCGCATTGGAAAGACGAGTCTTCGAACCGCCAAGTCTCGTTTTGCACCGCTTGCCTCGACTTGCGAGCATCGTGTACTACCTATAAACACTTGAGATCACGGGACTTCCTCAGCTCGGCGTTGAGAAATCATGTAACGTATTTGCTCTCCTGTAGGCACGTATATGAGTCATATGGATCTGTCCATGTTAAAAGACCTTGCACACCAACGCACAAACATGCCTAGTGCAGGATATGTTGGGTTCGTCACACGGACCACTTCTCCAAATGGGGTGTGACTATGGTTCATGTGTTTTACGCCCTCATTCGCCACACAGTTCCGTGAAATCATGTGCGGAGGGAAATTCCTGGAGCAAGTCCGCCAACGGCCTGGAATGGTGCTTTGAGCCCACATTCCTGAAGTAAAAGCTCTTCAACCTTGCGCGCAAAATTTCCATAACGGAGGACTATGCGGGAAGAAATAGGCCTTGCAGTAGAGTTTCCATGCCCAGGCGTGGCGGGTAGGTATTCTGATGTTATGTTGATACTTTCCGACTGCTCTTGTAGCATGAGGACTTCTATCATCACCTAGGGCCTAATGACACAAAGACCGCAACGCACCATGCGTGCTCGAACCTCATCATTATTCCAAACGGCTCAGAAGCTTGCTGCTTCACAGGAACAGAGCGCATGCAGTTGTTCATCGCCATCTGGTGCATTATCCCGCGGGCTCCCTTCGCTGTCGGTGAGCTTCCCTATGCCCACTTATTCGGCTTTTGATATAATCTGTCTGAACAGTCGCCTCGGTTGGGTTGTTTGGGGTCTTTTGGAATCCACATATCAGGTAGCTCAAGCGAACTTCAACTGGTGACGGCGTGCGTACCCTCACATCCAGTCGTGCTAAACACTTTCTGGATCATGTGGAACAAGCCCTGAGCCTCTAAATGCTCCCTTGATGTGTTTTTCCGTCATTGCAGCTTGGTGTGCGACAAAAAAAAATGCAAGTATGAAGTCCGTCTTAGTGATATGTGTCTGTCGCATAGAATATAGGCTATTATTAGTGCTACTAGAATAAATTCAGTAGACCTATAATTTTGCTCTTTTTGACGCAACAGTGTCACGCGGGCTTTCATCAATTCTTCCAAGTTGCAGCCCATACTGTACGCTTTTTTAGCGGCCCAAAACAGCCAACATCCAAAAGCTTAAGAATATGGGATGAATGAGAAGGCATGCCGGGAGTGGTAATGTGGTAATCTTACGGTCCTTGCAAAAACAGCTCAAATTCCGCCGAGTGGTGGCTTTCATGCCTGTTGGAATGTTAGTGACTCAATGTACGCAGCCACACTGTACAATGTATACTGGTTAGTATATTTAGTTGGGTCTTCTCCCATCGTCAACTCCACAATCATTGTCAACAATGATCAGGAGAAGTTTGTGCCCCGTTTTCGTGCTTTAGTATGTTTTTCAAAGCGCTGGATCCATTCTACGACTTTCTCATTTGTGGTCCAGCCATTATGAGTTGTGGCGATAACCCAATTAGGTGGTAGAGTACTCTCTTCTTACCAATTGGTGAGGTGATGCTGCGCCCGCAACTAGGACGACTGGCGGGATAACCTAGCCCTGAGAATTGATGCCTTGGATTACAGAAACCCATTCCTATTTGTTTATCACCTCATTCTGAGCTTGTAGCAACCATGGGAGATGAGATCATTCCCATCATGAAGTCCGTCTTTAAGTTATAGAAGTCTTGATCGAGGATGTTGTAGCTGAAGCCAGCCACAAATCACGTTTGGGTCTTCGCATTTAGCCCTCTGGTAGTCATTTCTAAACTTTGAGGCCCAGTTGATTCCCACAGGAGGGCTGCCAGCAGTCGATTGGCCGTATCTTCCACACCACGAAGCTAGGGAGGAAATGACCGCGAATCCAAATCGAGGACATTTTGTATTTAACACTCTCAAGATCTGTGAGTTTCCGACAAATTGTGCATGGTATTGCGCCGCGATGCTGTTCCTTTAATCGACGCGTCAACGTCGTGAGGCTTATATTATGCATCCTTGCAGCAACCTGTGTAGTGATATTTGGGTCTCGTTTTTTAGCCCGAATCGCTGGGATTACTTGGCTCTCTTTTTGGGTAGATTGCATGCTTACAGAGCGAAGAAATTTGAGGTTGAAAAAGATGGAACATCGCGAAGGTGGGGGCAGTTTGAAAAGCCTTCGGATCCGGAATAAGTCAAGTCGACGCAAGGACTTGGGTCAGAGTTTGGTCACATTACACCCGTTGGAGCCTAGTGGGGTTCACCACCAGGCTAGGCACAAAACCCTGGAATAAGCACAAAACTCCAGGGCAAGCGAAATACGATGGCACTACGGCATCACACAGGGAATTCTATTGTATCTTCAAAATGTAGCTGATTTGGCTGTTCTTTTTTTTTTTTTTTTTTTTGGATCGGAATCCTCGTAGACTAAACTACCTCTGGAATGCTGCTGCCCAAACGATGAGGTGCTGGCTGCCACAGTACGATGCATGAAGCTGCAGCCTCCCAATCCGACGTTGAGAGGCTGTTAGATCACTAGACGTGGGCGACTAAAGCTGCGCAAAGTCATACATGCATACTGTGGTGTGTTGCCAACGCTGTTGGAGTCGTTCAGAACTAGGCGCAAACGCGAGCGATGCTGACAGGATGGGTCTCGTCAACGACGATCCATATTGGCGGGATGAAAAGTGTGACGCAGATAGATCAATTGCGGGTTGAACGGATCTCTGTCCGAAAGTGCCGAAAGGCATTGTCAAATTGAAAAACACCAATGGCGATGTGCCCCAGCTGTGCATGAGTGCTTTCGGCCCGAAGAAAATGACTCGGGGTACGGTCAAGGTGGCGCAGTGTCGATAGACTTCCGCGTAATTGCAAGCTACATTTATTTTGTGGCAAAGTTTGTAAAGAGAGTGCAGCAGCCTTTGGCAATTTGACCCCGTCCGTAGAGAATGAGGGTCTTCTACGTACCCTTCCCCGCAGTTGCTCAGAGGGCTCTTCGGCGAAGTTTGGGGATTTTGCTGGTCTTTACACACACCTGGGAAAACTTAATTACCAGTTCTACTGCGTAGGTACTTAACTAACTAGTCAAAATATTTTTAATACATGGTTCCTTGCACCAGCATCTGCGATCTTATGTCTATGGTGATACTGGGACGATCCTGGCCACGACGCGTTGCAGGTCATCCAGTATTCACGACAGACGTTGCAAGTATAACTCGTCTACCATCAGTAAAGAGAATTGAGAGGTACGAAACGACTAGCAGACGTCAGTCGCCGCTTTGAATATTGCTCGCCATACCCCTTGATGTGGCGGACATTTCGTCGCATTGACGGCTGGACGGGTATATACCAGAACTTGTTTCCGTCCTTGGCTGGTGTGTGATTTCGGATCAACTTCCGTAAAACAGTATTTGGAACTGGTCGGTAGGAGGATTGAAATACGAAATACGGGGTGACTCTGAACGGGCGGGTGGAATTGCTTTGTTTTTTTCGCCCTATGCTAGGATAACTATATGCAACCAGTCTTGGCGTTCGACTGCTCATCCCTGACTTCGTGGCCAATGGTTTAAGCAGTCATCGTCCAGTGCTCGGAAGAGTCGATCTGGAGCTTCGCCAAATTTGGAGTCATAGCGATGCATCAATGTGGATATCCCTTGGTTGCGAGATCACCCAATATGCGTGAGAATGTCGGTTTGTCTTTACTCTCTGGCCGCCACGTATACCAGGGGTAGTGTCGCAACCAGGAATTCTGACAAGCATATATGCTGTTTCAGCTCTCCGCCGATTTCGGTGCTGCATGGCGGGATTGCCGTCCCCGTCCCTCCCAGTTGTAGCGACAGGGATAGATCAGCCGGCGAGGCGAGTTGGGACATTCTGTTCCCTTCGCTTTGTCATACACCTTATTTTCTCTACAACGTTTTGCCAAAACCTTTGACTCTTGACGGGCAAAACGAAATAATCCAGCGTTCCAATCCGAAACAGAGAGGAAATTATCGTCTTATACCTTGCAGAATATGGTGAGCCTTGGTCCCAGTAGCCTGCGGGGGTCCGAAACTACTACATACATAATTTTTGCGCCCGGGCATATATACTGAGTATTCACTCGGCCGCACAACTGTCATCGACATTCCTGACTTCGAGGTTTGAACATCCCGCTGTGAGTGATTGATTTCATCTCATCCATAAATGATTTATCTCCCTCTTCCTTGACTCAGGCAATTTTTTACTCACCAGCTGGAGCGGGCCCGCGGTTGTTCTAGAGGTCAGCGTCGAAGTTACTCCACTTGCCTCGCCGAAACCCAGATCCCATCTCGGGCTCCCCAACAGCTAGTGCCTCGTCTCGCAGCCTCCTTACCTGCCCTACTGCGCCAGCACGAATCATTAAGGCTTCAATGGACCTTCAAAGCTCCCAGAGGCCTGGGTTGTTGTTCTCAGGTTCCACCCAAACATCCCAAGCATAATTGCAGGCGCACATCAAAATCACCATCTTCTTTCCCCTGCAGATTTGCAGAATCAACAAAGTCTTGGCATATATCATGATTGCCGTAACCTCTGCCAGGTTAAGATCCAGAGCTGTGTTTTGCCCTCAACTGACTCTGCGTTGCAGATCTAGCTTTTATGCCCCAAGGCATAACTTCTGGGCCGAGCAAGGTGTGTTGTGCCGAGTGTTTAAGGGTGTTCCTAGCTGGCTCAGTTCGCTCAAAGTTGTCTCTGCCAGAGTTTATTTTATTCCAGTCAATAAGGTGGAAATTCTGAACATCGTCGCGACACCCAAGAAAACGCCAGGGCCCTTTTCCTTGGATACTCAACTCACAGCAACCTGTTGATCAAAACTTAAGTGGACGCGCGATAGCTCTGAGCATTCCGTCAGTTATCTACTGTCTGGGCGTTGCTGGGAACGTGCTGCAAGGTGGCAAACCGCAGCTCGTACCACAAATCCACAGCCGATCATCGCCGTGGATGGATTTTCCAACCTTTTACCTATCAACAGTCGAAGCTCACGGTCCCGATTGTTCTCTCGTGATGGTCCTATGCCATGGTCGCATGTCAAACTACAGCCCCCCGCAAAGCACATTAAGCAGTTTAGTCGCCGAAGCTTCTCCACGACGACAACTTCAATAGTGATCCCACTATTGTCCTTGCCAGCAGCAACAGGAACAATACGTTGTATCCCATCAAGGATCCCAACGATTTGTCGACAAGAGCTGGGGCGTGCTGGTTCTGCATACTTCAAAGGCCCAAATATGGCAGGGTTAAATTCGCCAGACGGCAAGCTTAGGACTAATCCTTGTCCAAAAGACTCCGTATTCGACCCATCATGGGGGTTTCCATCCGCTTCAAATTTTACACCTCCGTCATCTCCTCTACATCTCGGCACTTTGGGACACAGCTTCGAAATCAGCGATGTCTTCTCCGGGCCATCACCTGGGCCTCCAAGATCAGGGACGATCCCATTCTCCATTTCAGATAAGAACTACCATTTCTCGCTTGCATTAAACTTACATGTTGGGCCAAGAATCGACCACTTTTCCATACATGAAGCATTTCATCTTTATCGCATCGCGCATAACTTGGTGTCAAGCACTGAACAAGGTCTTGAGATAAGGCACACACACACACAAGGTCGGCCAAAAACTCTTGGGTGCATCCACGTGGCTACCCCTGTCCTGTCTGCCGCGAACAAGCTCATGCCTTATTATCTCCAAGTTGTGGACAAGGTTGGTGCCGTCTCTTGTGACCTCGCCCGACCCTCGCTACATTGTCCCGATTTTAGCCTTGGATATTCTGTTACGTCCCCGGCAAGCGTCGGATGTGTTTCTTTTCACCACGTACTCTGTGATTGACCAGAGCTTGGTCGTAAGTCATCAACCTATTGTGGCCATTCACCGCACGTTATCCCGGGAAGGAAACTTTCCAACTTTCTCATTCTAATGAGGCGATTTATGCCCTGCTTCGGGATATTCCGCTGACCATCACATTGACCCAAAGTCAACTGCTCGAGTGGCAGCGGTATGCTTCATTGGCTCACCCATGATCTAACATACTACTGCAGCCGTACCTACGACGACACAGCTTGACTTCAACCCTCCGAGGCCTTCCGGTCCCCTCTGTGCTTTCCGTCCGTCGCTGTTCGAGACAGCTTCTGCGCCGTCTGTACCACAACCTCTGGCTGCCCATGATGGCTTATCAGCCTTCATAAGCACTGGTGCCGACTACCAACTTCGTCGAACTAGCAAGGCCACCGGCAATACTAGTCGCAATACCCCTTTTCGAGACTATATGGACACATTTGGATTATACAAGCCACGGGTCTTTAGCCGCCCGACTGACGGCAAAGTGAACGGATATATCAAGTTCTCTTGGCCAAAAGACAAGCGCGGAAAGCAATGCTCTGTAGGGCGTACACATTCATTATCGGACACTACTAGAGCAATTGAAATCGATGAATCTACAGACGCAAGTGATGAGTTTACGCCACCAACTGCAATGAATCTAATTGACACGTCCCCAGCGGCCCCGATAAGCGGAGGCTGGATAGAATTCACACCTGACGCATCAGGCTTTTTCACTCGAATCCCAGTCCTAAACTCCATGCCTCGCACAACAGTCGAGGTTACGTCGTTCCCTGTTCCCTCGAATGCTGCCGCTGGAGCTGCTTCTATGGGGGCTCCGAAGTTGTTGCCTTCCCATTATGGGTATGAGGCCAAAATGGACGATACTGACAGACGCTTTTGGATGATTTGTATGTAAATCGAAACGAACTGGTATCGGTGTGCAGAATTTAATGTTCGGTCTAATCATTGGATGTTCGGAATTGGTGTCCCGGTCGCAGTGTGTTGGAAGACACAAATCTGTGGCTAAAGGATTTCGCCCCCATGCACAAAAGCCCTGGCGTCCGATCGGCCATCCAGAGTCTAGCTGGTATTTATATCTACGACTATTTGCCCCTAGATTCCATTCGCGACAGAGTCAATCAGCGGTTCTCTGAAGCCGAGCAGCGACTTTCTCAGCTGCTCAACGACTCAACCACCGCCCGCCAATGAATTCATTACCATCGTCGCCATACTCTCTATGCAGGATGTATGTTGGAACCGTGTGGATTCGCTTGCTTAGTCTATGCATGACCCTGCATCCTCTGTCTCAAAGCTGCTTTCTGACTTTGCGATAGATTATCTTGACAGAACGCCGCCTGAAGAATCCATCTTCTCCTCGTTGGCTTCAAGGCTTCCGCCAAGGAGAGAAGTTCCTTCAGGCAACCGATCATGGGTCGAGATTTTGGAAGTTGTCAAACATGCAATCATCGTCGTTGCGAATCTCGCAGTCCATCATTGTTGGCCGAGCAGTCATCTTGGCCCAACCCATGTCTCCATTGGCCCCTCCACACAGGTTCAATGCCCGGCAAGAGGCTTCTCGATTCGATTGGCTGCTCCATGGTACGGATAAAGAGATGTACAAAATTCATGCTGGCTGTGGATTTTCCAAGAAATTCTTCACGTCCTCAGCCAGATAACGTATTGCGCAGCACGGCTGCAACAGGAGCCAGAGAGGCCCATCGTACCAATGACGGCACATTATCTGTACAGAGAGCTGCTCGAAATGAGGCAATGGAGCTCTGAGTCGGAGGGTAGGGAGGCTGCAAGGTGCGGGCCTGTGATTGAATGGGTACGATCTCAATCAGAGGGTTATCAGATCGACACGAATGCATCTATGACGGATGTGACGGCTGAAGCATGGCGCTTTGCCGCAATCCTTTACCTCCGATGTCGCGTGTTTCGGTAAGTAGCATGAATTGCCGGCAGTCACCTGTACCATGCAAAGTATTTAACATGCCAAACTACTAGATTGCCTAGAAACCACCCCGAGGTAGTATCCAGGTTGGATGATCTTGCGAGATGCATTACAATCATGCCAACGTCGGGATCTCATTTTACAGCCCAGGCGCCGCTCTTTCCTGTGTTTTTACTAGGGGTACTAGCAACTCTACCTGAACATAAAGCCGTTTCAAGTAACTGGTTTAATGAGGTTCTGCGGACCCCAGTGAGAAGTGTAAGTTCCAACTGTCTACATATCAGGTCCATCCTGGTAATGTCAGAGCGTCAAGACTAACCAAGTTTTGGGACAATCAAGAGCGTCCCACCGTTGCACGAAGCGCTTCGGCATATTTGGAGTTGGATTGACAGAGACATACCTTTAACACGTGATTTTAAGACTGACTAACACATTCGTCTCCGACAGTCCTGGTGGGAGAAATTAGTCACTCGGGTTCAGGACGAAGAACAAGAAGTGCTTTGCTTGACATGACGCAAGATAGTTGTTACGAACAGGACGGAATCCATTCATCTATAGCATGCACTCAATGGCCAAAGTTCGGTGACGATACTTGTTCTCTCGAGGTCACAAAGAAGGCCTTCTGCATGACCTGCCGCTTCTCAGGTCATTATAACATGATGTCTACTATGTCCACGTTACTCTGCGTACTGAGGGGGCGGCTGTCTTCGCAACAGGGCCGATGCACCAATGTCGTGACAACACTCCTTGACAACCTTGAAATCCTTTGAGTCTGACAGTGCATCGGTCCGCAACGCAGCTTATTCGTTTAGAGGAATAGCTGGGAGCGTGATCAACGGACAAATTCGGAATCTGGCGCTTTCTGAACCTCTAGAAACTCCCTCTGCTCTCGGGGCGCCTGGCCTGGGGCTAGTTCCGCCATCTTTATGCGAACCAGCACTGTTGAGTCTTCACCATGGCCGCGTCACACCCGGTGGCGCATTGTAGCGAAATAGCAGCGATAGTCCACATGCCCACGATTGTCCAATATATTCCGGAAACACATACTATTGGACATAGCAAGGGAGTGGTCCTGGCCCTGCTTGACACTATGGCTTGATGAGGAAGACAGATCACCGGCTTGATTTGCCGAGGCCTAGTTTTGACCGACCTGGAACTGGAATGAATCATCCGCTCTTGGCCAGTTCCTGTACTCATCAAGTCATCATCGTTTATGCTTTGTTCGGCGAGCGGATGTTTACGGGCCTGTTTTGCCAGTTCTTTGTCTTGTTCCAAGTCGGTAAATGCGTGCCGGCCTTTCTGCCGCATGAGTTGTCTGTTTGTCTTGACCAAGTTGATTATCGTCTGGAATTAGTTTATGTTGGACTTCAGAAATTGACTTACTGGCTATCTTTCGGGAGTCTGTCACACTGGGCTTTTCCACAGAGCTCGAACCATATTTTAAGCTATTACTCCGCCCACTCTGGTGTCTTTGACGGCTCTGTTTCACGCGGTACAGGTGTCTACAAGGCAGGTTAGTTGTTATCAACAGTCAAATAGACTCCCCAGGTGCTACACAAGGACCGTTCGAATTTATTAGGCTAATGAGCGTGATAGGAAACTTGAAAGCGTCCATGCTCATACTCTCTAGCAAAACACATACAACATTTCTTATCAAGCAGAGGCGAGCAGGCAAGTTCATGATAATTGAAACCTCGCCAGCCGTAGGGTAGCAGCATCCTTATCAATTTTAGAACTCTTGAAAGCCAAGTATGGACACGGGGCAGTTACGTGGGCCATGGCATTATGCAACGAGAATGAGCCACTATTACGTCTGGACATCAAGCTTTAGGTATAGACACAGGAACTCCGATCGTACGTTCTGGTGTCCATTCCAGACCAAGGTGTATTGAGCCATTAGTGTCCCCTTACCCCAACGATGTCGGAGATCCTCTAAAACATTATGATTTCCGCCACGCTGCATTGGTTTCCAAATACGCCAAACGCTAGTCTTTCCAGCTATGACCATGTGATGTGCCAGGGCCGTTTCCAACTTGAATGCATAAAATGAGGATGAGGGCCTTCGTTTCCACCATCGGCCGTGCATTCCCGCGCCCTAACGGCAAACGCCATCCGGCAATACACTTATCATTGAGTTCACCCAAAACTCTCCCGTTAGCAGTCGGCTCTCCCAGAAAGCAACACGAAGCATTGATTCTCATTTTCATCAATAAGCTCCGTTCCATTGACGGGTCAGTATATTGGCAAAACTCATAGCCCTGGACGGCAGGGCGGGTTCAGCTTGCCTCTGGCTTCGACGGTTTAATGCGGAAGACAGACCACTGGCTCCAGGAATTGGTTGGCTCAACTGCGGTTGACCAGCTGTTCCTTTGCTGAGTTCCCCGTCTGTCACTAACGTGTTACCATTGTGACCGTCGCGTCCTACCGGACGATTGCTACCCACAGAACCAATTTCTCGAGACACAGAGTTCCTCTTTACAGATGTTCCTCGCCGAGCAGTCCTGACATCATGAGACGCTAGTCTTGTTCCAGGTAGTGGTGGATGCCTATGTACAAGGGATGTTCCGTCTTTATCTGTGCCGACGACGTCGTATGGAACCGTTGGCCTTGCTTGCAAGTCCGAGCCATTGGCCTGGTAGAGTTCATGATGAAGCTGGTAACCAGCTTCGTCCATCGCCGAACCGGTTTCCGAGAGCGTATAATGCTCAGCATTGTCGCCCTCAATTCCGACCATATTTTCAGCCGCTCGCGGGCTTCGCTGACTGAGTCCAGTTCGGCCCCACGGGTGCACAGAGGCGCCATCACGCGCACCTATAACAGATTGACGACGTATAATGGCTTGTTGTGAGGTTTCAGGAACCCGAGAGCCGATTCCAGCGTCGGTAGATCCCAGTTCCGGCGAAGGTCTTCTCCTGCCGCTATCATGGTCTTGAGGCTCTTCGCTAGCCCGTCCGCCTCCTTGATCAGCATGCTCCTGAAACCCAGACGCCGTTTGGTCGGCTTGTTGCGGACTGGTCCCTTGCCCAGGGTGGCCCGGTGTTGCAAGTTCTGGCGTAGGCTTGCGGCTAAAGGCCCTCCCGGGGCGGTCCTCCCGTGGCGGGGCCTCGGGAACCTCGCTTGGTCTCCTTTGTCTTTCGGGACTTTGATCTCCGTTCCGGCCAGTTCCAAGACTTCTCTGGCGTAGTATACGCCAGCTAGGTGATTCCTCACCCAAAGGCAGTGCAGGCTCGCCCTGGTCTGCAGTCCGTGGCCTCGGACTCTGCTCTCCGCTTATCCGACCTTTTCCCGGTCCAAGGTTCCTTCGAGTTCTTTCCTGAGGGTTCATTTCTTCCTCATCGCCCTCCTCAGCAACTTGCGAGTCTTGTCTTTCGTTGGGCGTCCGTCTCGCAGAGTTGCCTTCCATTTCAGCATACGGCTTCGTGTTGACGTCGTCCTGGCTGATACCGTGCCAACTACTTCTGAGGGCCGTGTTTGCCCGCAAATCAGGGCGGGCACACACGTGGCCCCGGTTGTTTGTGCCTTCGTCCGCGTCGGAGGGAACTTCATAGGGATCTCTTTGTGTTTCCCCGCAGCCACGGGTTGTGCCAGTCGCTTTACGACGCCGTTTAGTCCCTTCCAACAGTGTAGGATCCAATGCTGCAGAACGTTTGCCAGCGTTGGTCCTCGGCGGCCGGATTGCGGCCTTATCGGTCGTCTGATCAGCTCTGCTATGCTGTTTACCTGGCTTCCGACTGCTGGATGTCTTCCCGTGTTCTTTCCCGTCAGTTTCTTCCCACGGCACATCTCTAGTCCGGCCGGTCGTTTGGATTTGTAGGATTTTCCCGTCAAAGGAAAGCTCCAAGTCTACCTCTGTTTTCCATCCTTGCCGATGTCTCACCTGGAGCGTGATCAAACCAGGTGGTTGGTATGTGAACCTCACCATAACTGTTTCGACATGGCTCTCCAGCTTGACATCTATCTGTCCCATTGGCACGGCGTGACGCTTCGAATAGACGTGGCGATTTGAGTCGCGAGACCAGTCCGACCGCCGCTTGACCGAGGCGTCGAAAGCATACAGCTTCAAGACAAGCATATCGTTGTCCGGCATTACCGTTTCCCAGTATTTCAGGCAGGTATGCGTACGAAGGGTCTTGGCCTGTACGATGACCTCGCCAGTCGCCCGATCCACAGCCACAGCGTAGCCGAAGCCCTGCTTCCAGAACAGCTCGGTCGGGTCATTGGAGGAGGGCAACGACGCGCCCAGGCACACTGCATTCCTATGCCTCGAGTTAGCAGGCGGCAGCGGTGCGGAGCGACGAAACTTACACCGTGTCTAGAACCTCGACTTGTAGGTTATGTTTGCCGCAGTTTTTCTTTACCTCGTCAATGCGGCGCATCCAGAAAGAGTTGATGGATTTGTTTTCGATCAAGGCCGTCCCCATGAGGACGACCTTATCGACCACACGATAATTTCGAATTTCGTTCTCAGCCATATCCAATGGTTTCTTGTAGCACTCCTCAACAATCCGCCAGAGGTCCTCTCCCGGAATTTTCATGCCGTCCGAGATAAAGTCGTTCCAGGGTGATTCACACTGGCTTTCGACGTGAGCCTTGGCGTCTTTGAAAAAATAAATGCTCTCGGTCTCCTCGCGGCACCTCCGCAAGAGTGACGGCCAGGCGTGGTCCATCCCGCCTACACAGTAATTTCGGCTGATTAGAAGCATATACCTGTCGTGCATTTCGTATAGGTCAAAATGCTGCGGCCTAGTTAGCATCCAGGGTCCGTCGCAGGCCAGTAGATATGTCACTGGGACCATACCGCCAATCCAGCGCCTATATCCATCACTAGGACCTGTGAAATGGAACGAATCAGCTTCTCAGGTTCTGTCCTTGTTGCGGTGCGGGAAAAGAAAAGAAACAATCGTCCGCTGACCCTTTTAGACTTGCCCTTCCGCGGCGCTGTCGGCTGCTTGCGCCTCCGTGTCTGCTGTACGACCTTCCGTTGTTGCAGCAGCATGGCTTCCTGTTCCTCCTGCACGGCCTTGCGATGTAAATATTTAATGTAATCGCTGGCCGCTTCGGGCTCGGTTGTGAAGTCGAGTATATTTGAATCAAACCCTGCCTCGGTGGCACCGAGGGCGATTAGCTTCTGTATCTCCTTTCCATTTTCGTCCTCGGTCCACATCACGGGCACCGGAATGGAAACTTTGGTTAGAGGCCCGTACTTCTCCTTTCGGCAGAGGTTATCAAGGTCCGTCAGAAAATGCGCAAATATCAGTTTCAGGCATTCCAAAAGGGTTTTTTCATTTTTGCGCAGGAAGTCCAGAAAGGCTTGCCCGCCTTTCTCGTGCAGGTTCCTATCCAGCGCCTGTTTGAATCCGAAGCCAATCTCATCATAGTTCATTATTTGGTCGTAGCTCAAGGGTTCAAGCTGTCCGTCGCGGCATCGGAACGCGTTGGGGACTCGGTCGTACGTCCCAGTCCCACCGCTAACCCTCCCTCTCTGTAGCATTGTCGGCTCCCCGTTCTCTACTGTGAAGGCTGCGCCAAAGTGTGAGGTACCGATCTCAAAGGCGGAAGAGATGGATCGCCGCTCCGAAAGCGCTCCGACTTCCTGGGGAGGCGCCATGGCGGAAGGAACGCGTTTGGGATACATCCGCTCAGGCGTGGCGCTGCCGTGCGTTGTGTTTGGATGAGGTTTTGTTTTCTCGCGACGTTGCGGCTGGCATTGAAAAATGGCAGTTCAGGTGATTAAGTTTTGACCTCGGAGAGCAGCCTTGGCCGTAATTGGTGGAGTTGCGCCACGCGTGTTCCGCGCCTGGGCTGCGGGTCACACAAACCCCTCTAGCAGGAGCAACCTGCTAAATTAGGCAAGAACCAGCGCCCGCGACTGTGACTGTGGGATGTGACTGTGGGATGTATTCTTGGCGCAATTGATATACTCACTCACAGACTACATAGCGACATTGCCCAGACAGGTCCTTCGGCTCCCAAGACTTAGCATTAGTTCCTAGAGCGGGGGGTGTTTGGCGAAAAGAAATCTGCTGGAGTCTATGAGAAGTGCGCCTAAGAAAGACATGAATCCCGCGACTGCTATACTGCCCCGCAGCGTGGCGTCGGCATCATCTAACTGCATGAACCACATCTTGATATAAACCTTGCTGGCCTCGGTCGTCCCGGGATCATGCTACGTCTGGTGCCTTATCAACCAGCGCCACCCTAAAGTGTGGTACGCCTGCACTGAACCTACTGAGCTGCGTCTTGGTTCAGTTTACATATCATCGCTCATCCAACTCTCCCGGTTCCAGACAGACCCTTGGACCACAAGGCTGGGCTTAAACGGCCCGTGACTGGGCCTGTGTTGATCCGAGTTGGTTACGACACAGATTGAAGAGTTTCGCGTAAACTGCCATAGCATAATGGCATGCGCGCGCTCTTGGTGTTTTTTGCGTCTTCCTTTCTCATTTCTTCGTCTAGGGTATGCGGGGAGGCGGGTTCAAAGACTGACTGGGTTAGAGAGCAGCTCCGGGTGGGGTCAACAAAGAGCGTGGATGCCATGACAGACTGGGTGGCTTGAAGCGTAATAATTCTGCCAGTCCTGAAGGTGGTAGTATCTGTAAGGGGCACGGGGTTTATTCAGCCAGGAGCGTGTTAGAAACCAACAAACTGATTGCATTGCAGAGAAGTCTCCGAGCTGGCTTCCTGGTCTAGTTCCTACGACTTGCTTTTTGAGTTTCCACTCCTGGCGGACTGTGCACCTCTGCCCCACGCTGGGGATATTCTTACCTCGGAAAACACACTATCGGCGTATCGCCAGGCTTGTTCCCTATATGCTTCTTGGCCATTACCGCATAAATCTCTAAGCAGTGTCCCCAAGCTGAACATTTCCGTGCAGCCAAAGCAGTCCATGAATATGCAACGCCCCACGGTCGTTGGTGTCTACGGCGCCAAAATATTGGCTAGTCCGGCCAAACACAGAATGCTGACCTACATTGAACATGATCTTTCGCCGCGAACTTGGCCGCCTTTCTCTGGACCTTGGCTGACGAAACCTGTAAAGCGAGATACTCTTTAGGAGCTCGCGAATGCAATCATCACTAGTCCGTTCGTATTCCTCCAATTCCTTTCTCGAGGCATCCAATCTATATTTACTCAGCGAGTGGACGACGCGCTCGAGACCAGGGAAGCTCTTGCGGCTTACGCTGAGCAGGCTGACCCTCCGATTCCTCGATCGCACCTCTAGATGGAAAATGAGGAAGGCAAAAATCCAATGGTTCGCGAACCGGCCCCCGTGTCGCCTCAACCGACATCGGCCCATGCACACAGGCTCATGTTCCTCGATGCAAGCAAGCCAGCGACTCCGTGGTCTGCCGCATCCTCCTTCGCACGGACAGAAGGCCAGCCAAATCCCCAGCCTGGGGTCGCTCAGTTCCATGCCATGATACATGGATGTCTTCCATTACCGGGAACAGATGGTGCGGCAGGACATTTGCGACTAAATCCTTCACATTATTTGAGAACACGGTGATATGCCCCTTTACATGATTTCTATAGTCGGCACTGTTGCTATAACCTGCCACTATGGTATGCTTTGTGAAGAAGCCATAGCACGAGTTCAGGGGGCCAGGCCCTTCGACTTTCGGGATAGGCATGCTCACATTTCATCGGCCGTGCAGAGCCGCCTGAGCCTTTGAGCTACAGACGCCGCCAGTGTGCGCAACTGACATATTCCAGATCTTCCTGTTCAACATACTTGTCACAACAGATCAAGCAAGTGTGTATCGGAAGGGTCTTTCAATTATGCCTGACATTAAAAAACTTCTGTACGGTCTCGATCTTTCTCGACAGAGGTATAGGATGATACCACCAGGCTTTCGTCGAGGACAGCTGGCTTTTGATCTCGTATCGGTCCTCAAGCCACTGTCCTCCAGGTCGTTCCGCTGGTCATCTTCGCTCCTGTTTCGACGACCCTCGATACGAGGCTGCTTCGATGCCCGCTCCGACTGCTGAGACGGGGACTTTTTCTTGTGCAAGTGCGATTCCGCCCTCTGGTTGACAGGAATGAGAAAGGAGGCCGGCGACAACTTCGAGTATGAATCTTGCAGCCCACGGCTTCTCCTCGGAGCTATACTACGGCCCAATGAAGCTGCTTCGCCAAGTTCCGCGGCGATCGGCGCATGGCGCTCGTTATGCCTCGGAGGCCTCGACTTTTCCTGTACTACGTCGTGCTGGATTATCTGCTCCTTGACCCCAAGCGGTTCAGGCTCATGCCTTGATGCGCTAACCGCGACACAGTTGGGAAGCAGGCGAGGCAAACCCAACACTTAGGTAGGGTGTTGAGAATTCCCATTGGTCGGTGTAGCGCGCGTTCGAACCCATGGAGAGAGAGAGGTACATCTTGTTGACCCACACAAATTGTATTGTCACCCACACCAATTGTATTGTCACCCACACCAATTGTATTGTCACCCACACAAATTGTATTGTCACCCACACAAATTGTATTGTCACCCACACAAATTGTATTGTCACCCACACAAATTGTCACCCACACCTCAGCAACACTGGCGACTGGCGGGCCACCGCCAGACATCTTAGTCGCTCAGCAAATCCTGACTCTTACACGGGCCTGACTTTCACCACATCTAATTGGTCACAAGAGTTTCCGTTAACCCACCGTGGATTCTGCCGCCTCCACTCCAAGTACCAGAGGGTGTATCCGTTGGATTGCCATTTCCGGCTCTTGAAGTGAGGTGTAGAGCCTTCGTCACAACATTATTCACATCAGACAATGGTAGGTTCGTATTAGGCTGTATATTAAGTAACAACGATTTTGACTGGAGAAGTAAAAATTCTCTGTATTCAACGTCAGGCCCGTAAACACACAATTTTTTTTTTTTTTGGAAGCTAGTACTTTGACCTGAAAAATGAAAATTTTTTGGCTTGAAAAAAATAAATCCTGATTTTTTTTTTGGCTTGAAACTAAATTTGCAATGGCCTGAATTTTTTTTTTTGGCTTGGAAAAATAAATCCTGATTTTTTTTTGGCTTGAAACTAAATTTGCAATGGCCTGAATTTTTTTTTTTGGCTTGGAAAAATAAATTCTTAGGCCTGGATTTTCTGGCTTAAAAAAAAAAATTTCTTAGGCCTGGGATTGGATTTTCTTGGCTTGAAAAAAATAAATTCGTAGTGGTCTGAAATTTTTTTGGACTCCAAAAAATTAAATGCAGAAAGGAAAAACTGACTTTAATCAATTTTATTTCTAAAAAAAAAAAAACAAAGCACAAAGAACAAAGCACAAAAAGCTGACAGTCCCCTGCTCCCGAATCTTCTAGCCGGGAGATCTTTTGTTCAATGTCCCTAACTCTTCTGAGACTCATTCTCCATTTCGGGTGGTGGAATCAGCCCTTGGATGTAACAGGCAACCTTCCCGACACTATTGGACTCGGGAGGGTCATATCCAGGATTTTCTTTCGCATCGACCTCTTTATACGATTGTCCTCGCCGAGATGTGCCCATGGCGAATCCGCATCGTGTCATGAAGATAGACGAGGGCTGATGTGATGCCAAGACACATAGCTACGCCGTCTTCTGGCCTGCCCTTGAAGTGATGAGAGCTGTCCATCTCTTCGAGCAGCCTGGGGCAGGCAAGCGAGCTTTGTGAATATAGCCAGGAAGCGCGCTTCGGCGCCTAGGGAGTCGATGATCCATGGCTGTCACCGGGGTTAGCATTGGAGGCTTTCTTCTCTTACATGGGGAGGGGCCGACCTTACACTCCGCAGCCGCGACAGTACGTCCCTCAGGGCCTTCCATTCAGCCGCCAATTTGGGGATTGCATCCTTAGACATAACATCTCGCGGTACCCTCAGGGCAACAATTCCGCCTGTCCTCCTTTTGGTGCTCACACCTGTACGTGAACGTTGACCGTCCCAGCGAGGGGATAGATGTAACGTTTGACACCGAATATGATTCTGTGGACGCTGTGACTTGGCCAGGCATAGAATGTCGCGGTCTTATTGTCAGCTTGAATGGGCGTGGAGGTTCTGATCTGTTGTATGCGAGAGTTATCTGGGCGTTACCCACGACGGCGGTGCTGCCACAATCTTCTTCTGGCTGGCCACGACTCGGTGCCTTCGGTGCCTTCGGTGCCTTCGGTGCCTTCGGTGCCTTCGGTGCCTTCGGTGCCTTCGGTGCCTTCGGTGCCTTCACTGGGCGTTGTTGCGAATCATGCTCCTGGCTTGACGAGGCTGATACAAAGGCATCGCTGGTGTTGCGCCTGCACTTGTTGGGGGCTGTTGTCATGGTCTTGCCCAGAAACTCGTCAAACTACCGCTTTAACCCGGACGGAGCCGTTGTCGTCGAATTTTCGGACTTGTTGACGGTCGGTGTTGGAGTCTCGAAGGTCAAGTCGTAAGTCTTTGGCAGTATTCGTATGTCAATGTACTCAAGCTCGTGCGAGATTCTCCAATGACCAGCTGAGAGCGTTACGGAGCGTTACGCATCAACCTTCTTCACACCATCCTGGCTCAATCTGCCGCCGAAGAGTCGACCGTACTCCAAAGAGCCTGGGCCTGAATTGGCTATGGTGATGTCGTCCTCAAAAGGGGCAAAATAGCACTCACAAATGATGGTGCTGTTGAGACTGAACTTGAATGATGCTGTTTGCGGGGTCTGTTTGACGACTACCGCGGCCGGCACTTGTTCAATATCCTTCCAATGGCCATGAATGAATCGCGGCCGGCGTCCGTTGGTGGTCATAACCACGCGAGCGTCCTGAGGTAGGTATTCCCGAGCAATCTCGGGCTCTGTAACATCCTGGAGCACATGGAAGGGGGGGTTTCTCTTTGCATGCTGGGCAGTGTGATCCTCAAAGATGGAGAACCCATATCTAGGGTCATTTCTCGTGGCCCCAAAGTCTGCAAATCCAAGCATGGAGGATCTTAACGTACTCTAGAAGTAGAGGGGGCAGTCGGATGATCCGCACCTGGAAAATGCTAGTTGTATTTGAAGACCGACCGCTGTGATCCGTGATGACCAGGCGCTCGTAGGGTTTTAATACACGTATGTATTTATTTTTAGCGCCGAGGCGTCTGGGTTCAGTGCCGGCCGTTTTCTCCTTCTGGCAGGGGCAGCACAGTTCATTGGACGTATCTTGCTGGCTGCCTGTCACACCATCGCAAGCGCGCGCTAAGCAAAGGGGTTTGTCTGCCCCTTGACGTCCAGGCCTCTCCCGCGCCGTTCTGTCGCAGTCAAATTCGACAATTCCGTCACTAAAATCGTAACTGAAGCAAAAACCACCACCGGAAGAGGAAAACCAACCCAACGCAGCATGGAATCCTTTGAAGTGAAACAAACATTTGATAGGAAGCAGGAGGCTTCTTGGGAACCCGAGAAATTTGGCCTCGGACCAGCTGATACGGCTGATTTGAGCAAGCAGTACAACACCATTTGCCTCCCATTAGTGGAGCCCGAACATTTTATTGAGATCCTTCAAATGACTGCCTCGACGGCCAAAGACATCGAGGCGCTAAGGGCTGAGCTGGCGAGAAGAATGGCAGAGCTGTGTGGAGCTCAAAGACATGCGCTCAGGGCCATTTCAGGTCGCTGGGCAGGACACTCAATTGTCTGACGATGACTGCACTCATATAGGGAAAGCATTCGCTGGCAATTCTGTTGCGTTGGGCTCGATACTGAAAGCTGTGATAAAACTGCTAAGGTACGAGTTACGTCCAGAGTCGCCTTTCTTATGTAAGTTCAGCAAAGCAAAAGACGTGCTGTGACTGCAATTAACGCTCGACTAGATAATCCACGGATGGAGACAGGACTGTCTAACAGGAGAAAGGTCGACGGGAATCCTACCATGCAGATGGTCCCTGGCAAACGTGCCCTATCGACAGAGGAAGAGGGCGAAACAGCACTCGGTGTGAAAAGACCTAAAACTACATCAGACGGGCGTCCCGGTGGCGACAAGCCTCGCCGCAGTAAGCGACTGAGAACAAAAAGGGGAGGGAGATCTTAAGGGTGTATGTTTAGGCTTTGTAGATTTACTGACGAGGGCATTTGTTTTGTGGTCGAGTGTGAATACACTGCCATAGGGCATACCTTTGTTCAAACCTAGCCTGAGATTAAGGAAGGACGTTCAAATTGAAGTGTGATACGCGCCTCCTCCATGCTTGAGAAATGGATTGGACCAGAACGTGGAGAATGGCGGACTTCCGGCTTATTCCTGCCAGGACTCAGCACAGTGGTACATGGCACCCGAGGTGATGGACCGGCATGTTCAAACCACCAAGGTCGGCATATACAGTCTTGGGGCAACCGCCATTGAATCTCTAATAGGCTTCCAGGCGAGGCCCGCGACGCCCTCGACTCGTTCTTCTGTTCATCACCGAACATTCAGGGGGGCCATCCCACACTGACTGCCGGGCAGTCCGACCACGGACAGTCCATGGTTCTCATGACTATACGTCATTAGAGATGTCGCAGCTTTGGGAGGACATCTCTGGGTTCACACGGCCAGATTTTTGCTGCAATCGGGCTCGCTGTTGGAATACTGTTCCGAGATCCCGATTCCGATATCCGTTGGATGATGCCCTTGTTCTTTGATCTGCGCGGCGTGAGTGATACTACAAGGACACGATTTGATGGACATCGAGGGCATAGCGAATGGGCGGAAACCCGGAAGCTTCGAAGGATTAAGGCATGGCCACGAACATTCCTATTCTCAACCTCAAACATTTAGGAATGAACATGAAAATTAAAGACGGCCCATATTTCGGACGAGCGCAGTATTGCGTCTCATCGAACCATCACGAACCCCGCAAGTGAAGATGTCAACTCACTTTCAGTGACGTGTGCGATGGCATAGTGTCTAATACTTTATTTCTCGCCTGCGCGTGATTCAGTCCGATGATGCTCTCAAACCTGGAGCCCTCCGAAGCATTGTAGCCCCCCATTCTTAATTCGGTGTACCGGAGAAGACGTCCATCATAACGTAACTGATGCCGTGTGATATGATCTCGGATGGTGGTCGGGTTTGGATTCTGGCCAATAGTTGACGGGAGTTTCAAGGGCTGCTTGTAGAATGGTATTCTTTAACGTTTCGGACTCCTCGCTGTAGTGATTCGCCAGCTCCTGATTCAAGAAACCAACAGCAGCATCTAGCAGGCTCAGAACGACTTTGCTATGGTTCCCAGGGGAAGTTTCGTTGAGGAAGTTGTCCAGTTGCTCGGGTTTAACGTCCTCACAAGGCATCACCTGTTCGCCAGTTGGATCTGTTGTGAGTCCTCCATCCACTTTAAACTGCGTCTGGTACATCAGAACTAAGCTGGCGACATAGTCTTCTCTGAAAAGCTTAGTCTGAAATAAGTCTTCCGGTCCGAATTCACCCAAATGCAGGGAATCCATCCTGTAAAATTAATTGTTAGCAAATAGAATGGAATGGTCTGAATGGAGAAGCCTGTGAGTCGACACACGTACTGATCTTTATTGATTTGGGCTTTTCTTTGTGTAGTTATGAGACGCTACTTTCGAGAATTGATCACGTACTATTTGCCTTTTCGTTGTTGTCGTTGGGGACCTGTTTTGAGCGACAGAAATGAGGAGTCTAAGTCGGGTCGCTTCCCAACACCGACCACCTGCAACCATCTGTTTTTGGGTGCTGGGACGACAGACGGCGCTTTCTGTTCAACCAACATAAAGAAGAATATACCGGGAACCCTGCAAGCGAGCTGTCTTGGGCGGAGTTAGTGTGTCAATGCCTGCATTGTTAATCCATCCTTGAACAAAAAGAGCAAAGGCTCCCTGTATCGGAGCTTAGAAGTAGCCAGGCCAGTCATCATCGTACCGTACATAATGCCCAGGATAATATAATATAACCCCTTGATCTGCGGGGACGTACATGGTGGTGGCTTGGGGTCGACCGAATCACACCAGTGAGATGTATTGTCAAAGTTGCGACCCAATTTTTAGCGATAGCTGCATCCAGGATATATTAATATCGTTTCACAAGCTATGAGGCATCTATGGAACTAAGATTCATCTACAGATCCACCGGATAATATACTGTACCATTCGCCTATTGAAATGATGAATGAGTTTCAAGCGGACAAACTTGGCTAGATTTACACCTAGCCCACCTTGTGCGACAAAAGGGCATCCTTGGCCTTGGTATTTAGTGTCGTATTCTCGACAGACCGATGGCGTCAAGCCCACGTTCGGCGTCGTAAAGTGCCCAATAGGTGCTTTGGGCTTGTTAGCGAACCTCTTCCCTCAGCGCTAATGCATATTGGAAAAGTTCGGCCACTCCACCAACAGCGGCTATGAAATACATATTGTGGTACTTATATGACAATCTGACAAGTGTGGGTATGAATACTCAGCCGTAGACAGCCTAAGAGCCATTGAACCCACCCCGCACGATTCTGATGACCAACACCGGACACATTCCGGTTGTAAGCAGTTATATCTCACCAGCCAAAGGGGGTTGGGCCACATCTATGTGCAGGGACTCATATGTCATGTGTGATCCTCACGAGGTTGCTACTGTAGTACCTTCTCCAGTAGAACATGACTGTCACACAATGCCACAGGAAGGTGATGGTAATGGTGCAGTTGTGGATATGGTGTCCGATAAGGGCTTCTGCCTCCGGGTATTGTTACCAAAGCTTCCGCGCTGGGTTGAACATGGCCAAAAGGATGGTCATCTAACTGAAGAAATTTCGACTGTGTTGCGGATGTTTTTTGATATGATGGAAGCTGCCCGGGACACAGCAACTGTTCCAAATTATGATCATAACCCGGCTCTGGAGGGGTGTTGACACCACTCTGCAGAGTAGGATTTCGACAGGCCATGATGCCTGGAAGTGGACAAAGTTAGTGCGCGCAGCGAAGACTGATACGAACATCAGGGACGTTGCACCGTGCGGCTTGGACAAGGGATACCAGGGCTGGGCCGGTGCATGATTGGTCCAAAATAGACGGTTCATCACCCTGTAAGGTATTTTTGAATCCCTGCTGGTTGCTATGACGGAGCCCCTTCTGAGAAGATGGGAGAAGGGGGAGGAGTTGGGGGAGGAGTTGGGTGGAATCACCGTTGTGTACCCGGTGACTCTGGACTCTGGACATTATCTAGGGCATTCAGTGGTACAGCCTGAATATTCGTACTTGCTATGCTATGCCGTAAAAGGGAAACAGGCCGTATACGGAAGGAGTGTTTGGAAAGGAGCGGGGAAGAGCATACGCTCTCAACGGCGTAGCCGCGCTGTAATATTGCACTCTGTGTTACGTGGCGGTGAAAACTAGCCCTGCTGGATAGAGCATCGCAGCTAGCCTTTGTCTGACTCGCCTTGTAGCCATGGGCCATGGAATCACCACCCGTCAACGTACGTTTGGATACAGTACTACGCCCAACGTCATGATTGAACGGCCTAAACTCATCCTATAAGGTACTTAATTAGGTCGTACCGCAAAATCTCTGCCTTAACCTACTGGTCCGTGGTAGAGAACTCGATGATGGTTCACTCTCCGGCTTTCCGAGTGACAATCTTGGGCGTCAGCGGACAAGGCAATAAATGGGCACGTCAGATCTTGTCACTGATTACCGTCTCTGACGCATTTTAATGCTCATTTAAGTCTTATTAATATACTTTTGTCCTAGCACGTAACTGTTAACGTGACAGACAACCGCCTTTTGAAGGCATAATTCGATAACTTCCCGATATGGTGGTCCAGGAGCCGGGACCAGCAGCTTGCAAGATGCACACGTGATGCGTGTAGGTATATTTCTTTCCACTCATTGTTGTGCTGGCCCAAATGTTGACTGTGAGAAGACAGAAACGATTGAGAGCGTTGCCTCGCCGGAGATCCGGCGTGAAGGTAGTCAGTGGATTCCCTACAGTCAACTTTCAGTAAATATATCAATTCAGTTGCTTCTTTGACCAATCGCTAAGTGAAATAAGCCATAAATATCAATAGTCCGCTACCTTCTATATCTAACGAGGTCCTGTAACCACCAAGTTCTCGATTGGAGCTAGTACCGCACCTGGGCAGATAGTCTCAGTAATATTTACAATGACTTTTCCAGCAGTACGGAATCCAAATCCTTACAGCAGCAAGCCCAGAAAGATCCACAGAGATAGGCTCGTGGCAGAGGTCCGGGCTATTTCGGGGTGGCCTTGCTGGTATCACGAATCCTTCCATGAATAGTGAAAGATGTACGTAGGCAAACGTAGCATCCATCGCTATACTTGCAAAGCCACAACTGTATCGGAAATTTTGGACCGATGCGATCAACTCTGGGTCCCGTGGAATGCGCGTCGGGAGGCATAGCGGACGCTTGGAGTATTTATTTTGTCTGGCGGGCCGGAATCTCCGCTCTCCTAGTATTAAACATGGTAAGTATTACACTAGCCTTTGCGTTTTTTTAGCGTGGATATGCTGGATTACCTGCAATATTATTGCGAAATCGAACGGGTTCGGTTTCCTAGTGGCGGCAGAGTCATTCTTGTTTACACACGACCCGTTGTCCACGTGTAAGTCATTCGCCGTAGTGGATGGGACCATGATGAATCCTTCCACCGTGGCCTGTAGTAACTCGAGAGGGTCAGTTCCATCTTGGAGTTTCGAGCTTACTTCTTGCCTCGTTTGAATAGGCAACATCTTCAGGATGAGATCTACGAGTCCCTTATTTTGCTGCCGAAGTGGCTCGGTCTCGGACCCACGGTTGTCTTTCCTCGATTCGCATCGCACCCCTCGCCGAACACAAGCCCTGCAAGGCCGATCTCCCTCACACCGTATCTTGCGTTTGCGGCAAGTTGTGCATGCCTCAAGTACCGGACGGCGTCTTTCGGGGGGGACATTACTGTTCCGACGAGTTGTATTAGCTGGGGGGTTAAGAGTTGGCATCAACGGTCGTAATTGCTTGGTTTGAGTAGGCATCATGGACTCGATTCTTGCTGACGTGGCCATGACAACAGATGGGGAACATAAAGTTTTTTGGAGATGATGCCCAGGACGATTTGCTGCTGGTATGCTTGGCGCTAGTTTTGTTTGTCTTGCTTGTAGGCAGCAAGTTCGGGGGTGGAGTAACTAGCAAGGAATGATTTCGACCGACTGGCATAAGAATTACCGATGGTAAGGGGAGAACCGATCCGGAAATTGCAGACCTACTACAAATGTCTCGAATTGCCAAAGGTAGTCCTCAGGAACGTTCTATAACTAGGCAAGATTAAAATGCGCAGTACAGTAAAAGGATTAACTACTGGTAGGTACATGAGACAATTCTAAATATTCCGTGAGATCCCAACTGAGACTGCCACAAATTGCACCCCAAGTCAAAATCTACACTTGCTGTCTTTCTCGTGCTGCACCGTCAATCTACATCTGAGTCTAGCCGAGATTTCATCGGACTTGAAAAGGGCACTCTGTACATCAGTATGCTAATATTTTGGCTTTGATCAAACATGGAAAACGACAAATATAGAAACTATCATCTACTCTCCCATTGAGGACAAACCTGCAGGTGCCTCTCAAGATTACAATTTCATCCAGTAACGATGACGGCATTAAGGGACACTACGGAAAATCCTGGCTACAGAAATACAGATGTAGCATTTGTACATTATTGTGAGGTCCATAACGACCCAGAATCCATGGGGGGGTTTTCGTTTTGCAGTGGAGGACAAAGTAAGCCGCCATGGCGCGTGCGGCTCAGGTATGGAGCACTGCTCCTTGTGATCGGTCCGAGGATTTTGTACAGAAACCAAAACGCCATGATGTTGGGCACAATCGGCCCAGCTACATGGCTGTGTGTACTCTTGGGTGGACTTCCCTTGTTATCTTGTGTTCGCCCAGCATCGCTACCAACTGGAAAGTGTGGGAATATCGGCATGGCTCCCTTAACTAGTTTGGCATCAAACTAAATCCGACTCACCAGCGGTGTTTGGTAATCCTGTTCAGACTGGCTGACGGGATCTACCTATTCTCACGCTGGGAGGCGGATGAAGACTGCCGCACCTCATACCTGCGCGTTTCTCAGTTGTGGAAGTCCCACCTAAAGAACAATATGCAGAGGAGCAAAAATGATGTGCTTGTTCGAGAGAGAGAATACTGACAGAGAAGAGGTGGAAGACAGAGAGTTCTTCAAATTTTGCTGACACACAGACTTGAATACCTGCAACTATCTCAAAGACACTGGCTGGACTATAGACTTTTATACTTGGATAGCGACTGCTTCATGCCGCTGGATAATCCCGTGGTGCCTTCTGCGCTATGACTATTGTGTAGTCGATGCTTAGCCGCGCATGGAAACTCATGGTCGCCCTCGCTTGCGCACAAAGCTCCTCTACTTTGTCCTCCGACCAGCCTAATTCCTCCCTTACCAACACGGCTGTCATGCCTTGCAAACCGTCAGAAATATATTCCCTCACTCCAACGCCAATATCCTTATCTCGCCGATTTTCGGGCCAGTCACCAACCGGAAGCTTGATATTGTGTTTCTGAACGCTGCTAAATCCAGCTTCAACAATCCAATCTTTCAAACGCGGCGTAGGGTCTAATATTCTTCCCGTGTTTTTACATGCTTCATTCAAAACACTTATCAGTTTTGCTAATCCGGTATTTAGGCCAATTTCTCGTCATCAGAAGTGAAATCTGTCGAGAGCTCATGGAATTCCACCCATCCTCCTGGCTCCAGCCCCTCGTGTACTTGCCGAATAAGTCGTGGCCAGTCTTTTATGGAGCCGCCAAAATTTCGACAGTGAATGTAGTGGTACAAGGTGGGATCAACCCACTCTAGTTCGAGATCATCCATAATCCATTCAACGTTGACGGGAACGTTGTCGTAGCTGAGGATCGATCTAGCGTCGATAGAAACTTCTTTTCTCCGTTGAATAGGACTAAGATCGGTGCCTATGATGACGGCTCCACGATACAACTTGCCCATATCAATGGCCCAGTCACCGGTCCCTGTACCCATATCGAGGACGCTTTTGCCGTTAGGCTGGATAGGTGCGAAATGAAGCCCGTGGCCGCCTCTGGAGCCACTGCTGGCAAGGTACTGCGTGATATGGCGATGGAAGGCAGCGAGCCGCTGTTGTTCGGCGGCGTCATTTGGAAAAGGATGAAATCCAACTTGGTAGTAAAACTCGTACCTGCGGCCGTGCTTCGTTATACAGCGGGCTGCGGCGCTGCACATCGAGATAGTTGTGGTAGGGGGTGCTTCTCCATACGTCGAGTCCTCGTCATCTTCACGAATGGGGGGACCGTTGATTTGAGGCATATATGGACCGTCGTCTAATATGGAATAATCGTAGGGCGAGCGCATCGCAGGATCGCCTTCCACTACGGTGGCATTACCGTCCGTCATAACAAAAGCCTTGTCTGAATATGAAGTGATGACATGGTGAGAGCTGGATTTTGTTTCTGAAGGGCCATGAGATAAGCTTTGGGTACTGGCAGCAAACAATATCCTTTGCACTATGTTGGTGATTTGAAATGGTGCCTTCTTCACCTTCTTTTGTATCCCCATGATATCCTCGTTCAACTTGTCGCGTGACCGTGCAAATTTGTTTGCAATAGGTCGCTATTCTAAGCTGAACTCAGGAATATTTGGGAAGTATAATTCTCGTGTGGCTCGCGGAATTCGGACGTCCGTGATTTGGTTCTTCTGAGGCGGTATTGCCACCGGAAAGGTGAGCGCGGCAGGCTGGGAATTCGTGGGTTAAAGTATGTAGCGCTTGCCCACCAGCAGTGTATCGGGACGCGCGAGAGTGACGGTCATGCCATTTACTGCAAGCATTGGCGTTAACCAAAGGAACTGTCCGCGCGAGAAGAAGAATCAGAGCGACGGGTGAAGCAGGTGAAGAACAATCGGGACTAGCAGGTGAAGATGAAGTGGAATATCAGGTCAAGGGGAGAAGATATCTGAATTGCTAGTCTCGCTTATAATTGACTTAAGGGAAGCCGTAAACTTGACATCGGAGATACTGGGCACCACTCCAGTGGTTGCAATTTCCTCAAACTTGAACGGTGACCACGCCGAAGTGGCACAAGCGCTGTGGAGGTGAGCGCAAGGGTGGTGGTCTCAAAGTAGGAGAGGATGCCTTGAGTTGCCACGGGGTGTCGTCGGGCAATTGAAAGATGTGGTCCGGGGTAGCTAACATTAGAGTGACAAAGATTGCCTCACAAACCTTAGTCTTTCGAAGGCAATTCCTGTTCGAAGGACTTTGCATGTGAGAAGAAAGTATTATTCTGCGTTGAGAAGCTATCCTTGGAGAGACTCCCTTCCGTAGCTGAATCCATAGCGCGGCAAAGCGCACGAGATGCACTTGGGCTGCGAGAATTGCTTACTGCACAGATGGCATATAAGCCGGGGTGTCCCGGCCTGCCCCGGCCTCGATATCGCGCACGGAACAGAGAAACTTGCCCCATCCACCGTCCAACCCCCATGAGGCCCAGGGCAAAGAGCAGCCCATCTGGAAGGAGGAAGAGTATTCTGTTGGTCGCCCCCTGCTCCATGCTCAACCTCCCTGTACGTTCGTGCCAGACAAGGGTCCCTTGTAGTTGTGTCGCTGGGCCAGTACATGTCACTGGACACTACCCGCCGATACATATGGAGCGCCAGGAGCAAACGGAACAAGCTGTTTGCGGCCGGGCCGCCACATCGAACTGTCGCCCATCGTGCTGTCCTCTGCCATGGTTTATTTTCTTTTCCGCGGGGCTGGGCCAAGCACTTATCGAATCTAAAACCTCCTATATTGCCAATGAGCACTTCGTGAAATTGGGCGCATCTGATATAAGCCACCGGATCTTTGCCTCGGGCATTTTCCGCGGCCGCCTGAGAATGATAGATCGTAACTGTGACCTACCACGGCGTTCATGATGACCGAAATATGCGTAGCCCTCCTACAGTGCAGACATGCGTAGTAGGTCTATGCTCCTGCTGAGTTTGCACAAAAGCCCCGGTGCGAGATACATATTTATTGCAATATTTAATATGTTGGGTCAAGGCGTTGAATACGTATTCATCTGTTAGCACAAATTGATAGTATATTCATGATTGTTCTGTTCTTGTTTTTGTTAAGCTATGTAAGTGTCTCCATCGCTGCTGCCTTGGTGGCAGGCAGCAACGATGTGGGTCACCGCTGCCTGCTTCACCTGGTAGCTGCAACATAATATTACAGCGTAGTAACTGTCATGGAATTGTTGACCTACTGGTTTGGTTTTCATCAGCCTAAGGACGAACCAAGTGTACCGAGTCTTTAAAAATTTATTGTATATTTCTGCTAAGCAGAGAGCAGTTGACCAACCGTCTGAGTTCCTACAAACAGTGGCCTCTGGATCTGTATGCCTTCTGTGTATGCCTTCTGCACTGTGGACGATTGTTCAATCCTTCTGCGCAACTATAATGTTTCCCGACGACATCCAATTCGGAAGCCAACTACGCTCGGCGGCTCGACCAAAGGGATCGCAAGCGCGACGACTGGAAATGCGTTTGAACCCAACGTGCCTCATTTGTGAGATGAGATCCTCTGGGTTCTCGAATTTACTGCTGTACATAAAGATATACCCATCTTGAGCTGTCAAACGAAACCATTGTCCCCTTTCCTCCCTGCCTAGATCGCCATTGATAACTACCAAATCATGGCTCGGACTGTTTGTGTTACGATTCCGTTTGAGCGCATCAATTATGCTTCGAGTTGTTAGCAATGGACGTGCTTTTCTGAGTCAAGGCAGCGCTCACTCTTTTTGCCACTCTTCTGGCTCTTTATTCCACGTGACCTTTAGTCTTTGCTTGCCCTTACCATTCAGACTATTATTTATTTCGCGAATCGTAACAGGACGGCGCTTGGTATAGCTCGGCAGGCGAAACCAGGTAAGGAGGCAGCGAAAGAGTCTGGCAGCGCTAGATGCTCTGTTTCGCTCCGTGTGTGAGCAGCTGGGATGAGATGGAATCTTGGTAAAACTGTCGGCATTATCGAAGTTGACCATATCGAAGTTGACCATAATGGATTTGATTGATGAAATATTTTACTTACGCGGGACCTCACAATACATCGAGCAACCTGATGCCTGGGCTGCGTACTTATACGAAGCCCAGGACAGCGGCTACAGTCCGGGACGTTCATGCGATTCCGCATGGGTGCATAATGGAGTGTCCACAACAACAGGGGTCGCCCTTTCGATCGATGGGGGAGGAAACGGTTCAAAATCTGTGTCACCTACACAAGCGCCTGCAACTCATCAAAGGGGCGGGGGGGTCAGACAACCCTCCAAAACGCACTTAGACATAGGTTAAATTGAAAGTGGGCTGATCCTTGATTGACGCTATCAAGCCAAGTCATTGACGTTGTAAGGGTTCTTACGGCGAAGCGCCGGATCCGGGGACCTGCCTGATTTCCACATGCCAAGGCTTTGGGCTTCAGTCCAGAGATACTCAAAAACGACCAGTTTACATATCTCAAAAACATATATTTAATAGAAGTATTGCTGGTAGATTCATATCAACTTATGTCATAATCTTCAAGGCACCGTGGCTGCTTGCTATTCCGCTGCGGCCGCCCCGAGTCCCGATATGACACTACAATCTGTCGACCACTCTCAACAACTAGAGAAGGTCTTTTTGAACCAGCTATGCATTCTGAATTCATATGTGCTTCTCTCTCTATCTCATTACTTGGTTGACTTGGAAGTTACAAGGACGCCGGCATCTCTGACGTGAACGGAAGAGCGATAACTATTTGGTCTTGGGTTCTCACGTTGTCTTCGATGGCATTAGAAGCTTCCTGCGCTATTGACTGCTTCTGTTGGGCTATTTGCCGATTTGCCTCTTTATCTTGCTTCCTTGCTTCCTTTGCCTGCCGTTTTTGTTCCTTTCGTCCTCTCGTTGTCTCCTCCTCTCTAAAGCTTGTGCCTTTTGCGCCGCCGCCGCCTTTTGCCTTTGAGCTTTGTCAGTTTCCTTCTGAAGAGCATCCTCTTGCTTCTTGGCCTCTATCATGGCTTTTTTACGTGCTTGCGCGATTTTTGCCGGGCTAAATAACTGGGCCTGTGAAGGCCTCTAGCGAGTTGATTCAACTAACTAGTCCCTAAGCTGTTTATGTTGGCTATATAAACCGCCATACACTAGACTGAGTACGGATTCGTATTTTTTAGTCTAGTGGTCAATTCAACAGTTTACTATCAAGATGAAGAAGAAAAAGGAAGTCTACATAATAACGGCGTCTTAAATCTTCCCAATACATCTCCACAGAAGCTTCTAGAATTAATCCGCTGGGGAAGTTGGTGATAGGCGGCACAGCCGCCGTTCAAGCGGCTTGACCCGTTACAGGGCCGAGCTAGGGTCCGCACGATCAAAGAGGTAATCTTTCAGAGCTTTACCGCGTTGCCTGCGCTGTTTCTCATCATAAAATAGACGGCTATGGATCTCCTCCATAGAGAGGAGACGACCTGGCCACAATCCTTGATCTTGATCAAAGACGAACGGTATGACCACCTTCATTTTCCGACTTAGTCGTTCGCCTCGCTTATTCAATGGATCTTGAAAGCAAATCTTCGATTATGATTGAACTTACTGCGGCTTTAAAAAACAACTTGGAGTCGCATAAGGGTAGGAAAACGCCAGGTTCATGCTCGACTTCCAACCAACAAAGTGGCATCACGCCGCCATATTTGGATGTTCGCGCCAGACAGAGCAACATGGCTTCTAAGCCTGAAGGTCTTCTACTGGTCAGACCCACCGGAGTAATAGCAAAGCAAAGACAAACAACTACACCTATCTCTGTGGTGATGATTTCTCTCATTGTTGGCGAAGGTGGCATGACGTTGCCGGTCGCGTTCAATGACGTCCTGAGGGGAATCATTGGGAAAGCGGGGTTGGAAAAAGTGCGGAATCATGCTCAAGCGGCCTAAGCCGAACCACGCTGTCGCATGCACGTGCCTAATGGTCTCCACTGGGAACTGGCCTACTTATGGCTCAACCTTTTCTCGCTAACCACCATCGCAAACATGGCTCAAATCGCGCGAATTACTTTGCAAAAGCCAGAAACTGAAACTCAACCATGACAAGTAGTTCTCTTCCATGCCTGTTTCGACCTTAACACGGGATTTCCAATAGCTTGAACGCCGATGACCCCGCCTATGATTGTACGAAGCAATTTGCATGCCCCGCACAATCGCTGAGGTTTCAATTAACTAAGCGAAGTGAACCTTGCGTCAGACTAGAGATTCTCTTAGGCAAACTCACTTGAAGATGGACGACCACGATGTAACGGGATTTGCAGACGACCACGATGGAACGGCATGTCGAGATGTGACGGGATATACAGAAGCCGAGATGTTTGCATGTGTCTCTGACTGGGTAATAACCCTCTCTGCTTACAATTGTATCCAGTAGCTAATGATTGCAGTTTAATGTGCCTGTCGAAGAACTGAAATTTACCTCCCGTCCAAACGACGCCCTGGCAATCGTTGTTTATATTACACAAGATGAGAGCGGGAACCGCATCGGGCGGCCTGGGAATGTTTACTTCCCAGATGACGTTTTAAATACAGGATCTAACGTCATTTTTGGTATAGATCCGGATGGTATACGTTTATTCAAAGCAGGGGGCGACGGGGAATCTGGTTTACGGGCGACCGATGTAGTACGTATTAATGCAAGTGTAAAATATATAAAAAGAAAACGCCGCTGAGATTCAATAACGTTTATTAACAAATAGTTGAGCGTGTGATAAGACTTGAAACGTTCCAGTTTGCTCGCATGCCAAGTGATTAACGAAAGGCAACCACTGAGTTTGCGAATCCTAGATAATTGTACCATCTACCCTGGGCCATGTGACACCTCCATTTTTCCAGATGTGGGCTTGCAGGCACAGGCTTTCATGTCCAAAGTCGAAGAGTGCTGCTATAATATCACTATGAATATGCAAATCTAGGCTTAAATTTAGCAGATTTCTCTCTTGAGGTATCAAGGGTAATACCTTCCGTTGTAAGCTCTGTTCCTGCTTGAAGTTTGTTTGCAAGATCAATGGACAATTGGACGCGAAAAGCTGATGCGTTGGGCCCAATGGGCTCTGAACGATAGCAAAGCGTAGGCTTCTCTTGCTGTATATGCAGCGCGTCGGCTTGGGTAAATCTCACTGATCGATTGGCATTCCGAATTAGTCTAGGAATGACCTCTGCTCTGTATTTAACAGAAGCGGCTTTCCGAAGGGCATTGAATAAAAGTAACCTATTTGCTCCAGTAGCGCCAGTGCCGGCATTATTTGAGGGCAAGTCACTATTGTCCTGCCTGACATTTGACACAGTCTGTGGTCCAAGAGCACTGTTCCCGGTATTGCCTGAAGGCAAGGCACTGTTATCTTGTCCATTCGGAGGCTGACATAGCGATAAAAGTCGCTTGCCTCTAAAGATCGGGTCCATTTGGTTGGCCGTCACCCATGCAAGAAACTGTTTCCGATACTCCTCTTTCATATTCGAAATAAAAGATTGACCAAGACGTTTGCAGAGTTGTAGACACCCAGGGCTCGTCGTCGTGTTCTTTTTTACTTCCGTCAAAAAAGTCATCAGAACATATTGTTTAGGCATTAGATAATTTCCGTCCATACAACGATCTGCAGAATCTGTGGTCTGTAGCCAGCCTGGCGGCAACGACTCCTTCTTCCACGATTCCAACAGTTCAGCAAAGGATTTGAGCGCCGCGATTCCATCCTCAACACTCTTTGGCTTGTAACGTTCGACTGCAGCCATTCTCACGCAAGCAACTTAAACTTCGGCGATAATAGATCCAGAGATATTTAATATAGGAACGTTGAGAGCAGATCGTTTGCTAGTTCGTATAGAAAGATCGAGAGCCGAGTGAAAGAGTCCAGTGGAAGAATCGTATAGACAAGTAGCGTGGAGGAGGACTCGACTGGAAGACCAGCGTGGAAGACCAGCGTGGAAGACCAGCATGGAAGACCAGCGTGGAAGACCAGCGTGGAAGACCAGCGTGGAAGACCAGCGTGGAAGACCAGCGTGGAAGACCAGCGTGGAAGACTCGCGTGGAAACGCCACCGGAAGACTACACACCATTAGGTGGGGCGTGGCACGAGTACCATTGTCAACCCTGAGCAAAGTGTCACAAAATGTCCGGCTGACCCTTCTGGCAGGGGCACAATGCTACAAAATATTCACCCTGAGCAAAATGTCACAAAATGTCCGGCTGACCCTTCTGGCAGGGGCATAATGCTACAAAATGTTCACCCTGAGCAAAATGTCCGGCCATGCCCAAGTCCGAATGAGATGTGCATTTCAGCAACCAGGCAGCGAGTCATCCATCATACGAGAGCATATTGCATCGCATGATTATCTTATTACGGTGTTATGTATGTATTCATGTGTATTGTATTTCCGTCCAGCAGTCTCAGGCTGCGGGGGAGACGGTTTTTATATTTGGATTGTGACAAAGAAGAGCATGAAAGAGTTAAAGCTCACGTGGCGAAAGTGATTTTTGACATCGTAGTGGCAACTTGAGTAAGTCATACAGAGGCGTCGAGAAGAGAAAGTAAGTCAGTTTAGTGCCAACAAGGCTGAAAATTTGAACTTCAGCGAACTTTTAGTGTGAATACTATATTTGCACTTGTGGTTGTATTTGTTAAAATATAGGGAGTACTGTCACGTATGTGAGGGCTATTGAGAGTCTATTAGTCTTGATCACTACTCAAGTCAAGAGGACGAAGGTCCCAGTTATATACACAACAGTGTCCAGGTGGGTCAGGATGCTTCATCGACTGGGGCGGAATATCGTTTTGACAGTATTTGTTGGAAGCGCAAGGCTTCTATCGGGTGATAATTATCACAGGCACAAACGGCTACGCGCTGGTGATCATGATGTTCTTCTTGCTTGTTTTCAATCTATCTAGCTATGGATAACGCACGCCTAAAGAGGTGTTGAGGCCTCCTCACGTGAGGTCTGTTTCAGCCACTGTTTGGAGTTAACCCCTGGCTGCTGTCTCCGCCGCTCAAGACGGCGGTGGAAGCAACAGTACTAATATGTTGTACTATGATGAAAGGCACAACATGACCCACGCACTTCAACACGGCGATTATCCGACGCTCAAAATAGTTAGATGGAGCTATTATTCGCCGCGTTGATGCTTAAAGGACTGTTACAATAGAGGTGTTGACATAGTCTTGTCCTAGTTGCCAACTAACAAGTACGTCAATGACAATCTGAATTCCAGCAAAGAGGTGTCCAGTTATACACGGGGTTCGTTGAATTTCGCTACTTTCGACCCAATGAAGAGCACTGCGAACGCCATCGAGGATCTCAGTGCCCAATACTTTCTCTATTTGCAAATTGATCGCTTGTAGTTCTCGTGCTCAGGCTTGGAAATCGATCGTATAGATCGATTCTGAGCTCTAATCGATCGATTTAAATCGATCAGCGGCCTCAATCGATCGATATCGATCGAGCGACCCTTTCAGTCGATCGACGCCACTTTTTTATCGATCGAGCGACCCCTTCAGTCGATCGATATTGATCGATCGATATCGATCGGCGATCAGATCGGTCAATGCTGGTCTTCGCTGTCCTTATCTATACCAATCCTGCCTACCAATTGAAGAACCTGCCTCCAATTATCCCCTTCAAGGAGACTAAGAGGAAGAGTCGGCTGATAGATACCGGCCTTACTCCAGGAACGCAGACATTGAGCCATCGCCACAATATGCCGTCGCAGGCGAGACCTGAGTGGTGTTACCATCCTCCCACAACTGCTGAAGTCTCTCTCAGTTTCTGCAGACGACGACGCGATAGTAAGAAAGTCAACCGCCATATAAGACAGCCGCGGAAAGCGCACAGCACCGACATCCCTCCACCATGCAATAGGATCAGTCTTGTACGCAATGTTGTCCACTGGCGGCTCTGACAGATATTGATCAAGCTCGTCTTGTGCAGGCATTGCCGCTGACTGCTGCTGTCGCTTGCTTTGTCGCCCTTGAGAGTCGGGACTAGTGAGTGACCGACTAAAAGCCAGGCAACGCTCAATGTAGTCTAAGGCACTCGTAGCCCGTACAGCTGAGACGGCATTAGAATCTGCTCCATAAGCCTTGTTCTGGTACTTCTCTTCCCATATGGTTCTTAGGCCACTCTCATACGTCCTCTTCCATTCTGAGGTCTGACGAGACGGAAGTTGGTTCCAAAGTCGTTCTAGGGCTTGCCATTTCTTGCACGGGTGAAATACAACTGCCGCTACATACGCAGTAGAGGTCAGTTTGCCGTAGTAGTCGTTCAGCTTCTTCCATCCGAGTTTAATGTAAACCTTCAGAAGCCTCCGAGTCTTTGCATCCATATCATTGAACAGCTGCACTTCCTCCATGATCTGATCGTCATTCTCTTCGATTATCACTCCTTGAACTGCCAGCTCTAGATGGTCAAGGAGCATCTCCACTACTTGAAAGTACTCGTCGAACCCTCCCGAGGTTGAGCGTTTCCCCGCAATACCCTCGCCCTGCAGTTGCTTGGACGCGACCTTGAATGGTTGAAGGATCTTCTGAACCGCAGCAACAACTTTCCATTCCTCGAGGGATAGTTTTTCTTTCAGTATTGCGGGCTTGTCTTGTTCTCTGCCGCCTTGGCTAACCCATCGTTCCTCAATGACAGAAAACATCCTATTTATGGCGGTGCGTTTCAGCAGAGCGCGCGAGGCCATTGCTTCGTCAGATTGCCAGCGAGTGCAGACGTTTTGAACCCACGTAAGAATAGGCTCAGTCGGGGCCGTTTGCCGCTGAGCGTCGTAAAAGTCCTCGAGAAGTTGACTGCTCGTCCGAAGGGCGACGCCAATGTTGTGTAACTTGCCAAATGGCCCAAACTTACGGTACTTGTCCACTTCCTCTGCGTTGATAGTCTCAGGAACTGGGTACTGATCCCGACTCTCCTCGGGATCTGTTTCGAGCTCCAAGGCTTCATCCATATTCGACTCGCTGAAGTCGTTGTCCCTCGCGAGCTCATTGATAGCGTCGGACAGAAGTCGCTGCTCTTCTTCTTCGGTCATAAAATCCTTGTCCCCCCAGTGAGCAAGCAGATCATTGAAATTGTCCCTTTTGCTGCCGTACATCATGGCCCGGACTGCCAGATTCAGAACATGCGGAGCGCAGCAAATCCGACGCTCATCCCAGTCGAAATCAAACTCTATGCCAAGTGTTTCCATAGCAGTGTCATTATTGGTAGCGTTGTCAAGTGTACAGTACCCGATCCTAGACCAAAGAGTTAATAGCCAAATACAATGAATTTTGCAGGTAAGAAGTATCGGCCCCTGGCTTGGCCTCGTACCTGTCCTGGAGACCAAACGCGCAAACTGTATCCGCAACTTCATCTGCAAGTGCTGCTCCGGTATGCCGCTTCCTGAGAGCTGGCAAAGCCAAGAGGACTCTCCACTGCTTCCAGTCTTGGTCGATGAAATGGGCGTTAATACCAAGGAATGATGTGTTTTGTCGGGAAGTCCAGCCATCAAAGGTAAAATGAACCATACTCCTCGCTCTTTGAAGCAGCTCGTGAAGAGGACCAAGAGCGCGATTATATTCGCTCATCAGCAGGTTCACAAGCGTCTTGCCGCTCGGTATCTGTCCTTCCTGAAGAGACGGGTTGTTATAGAGCAAAAGCCGTCTGAAGCGCTCAGAGTTTACGAGATTGAAGGGGAGGTTATGGTACGTAAGCCAGTCGAGAAGGAGCAGCTGATTCATCTTCGGATCGAATAGCGTGTGCAGGTTGCCGAGAAGCATTTGATCTCGAGGGTTTGTTGGATCAGCGCGAAGCATACCAAGTAGATTCCGTTCTGCACCTCCACTTCCGGAAAGGGGATCTGAACTTTGCGAGGGTGGCTGACAAGTTAGCGGGCATCATCAAACACATGCGCAGGGGAGGCACGGGGAACGGCACCAACTAGGATCTTATGCTCCTTTCTCAGGTGTCGGGCAATTCCCCCACTAGTAGAAGCGATGAAGACAAAGTCTGCAGCCCTCGACCTATTCCGGAGGAAACATAGCTCGCAGATCCATACGATCTTATGTGGTTGAGACCTGTTGTCCTTCATTCTGAATCCGAACTGCCACCACCATGTCCGCTCTCGAGAAGGAACGTGGCCAATCGTGAAACCGGGGAACCGCCTGAATTTATCAGTCGTCCAAGCATCGTAATTCGGAAATCTCACGGGTGCATATTTCGTTGAGGCCGAACTGGTTGACTGCTCCGATGGCGGCGGCGTGGAAGGGATGGCCTCTATGGCCTTTTCAAACGAGTACATATGGCAAAGGCGTGCAAGAAATGCAGAACAGGTGAAATCGGAGGCTGGAGGCCGATAGGTTCGAAATCGAAGCTAGATATATATGATCTACTGGCACAAGCCAACATCTGGGATAGTTCCTGGCAGCGGCAAGCACAGCGTCTCCAACTGGGGCATTGTCAGAGCTGCGAGCGGTACAAGACGGGACCAAACAGGTCATTTTTGTTTTGGCCGCGGTCACAGTACTAAATAAGTATGCACTAACAGCTGCCGGAATTGCATGGCCTGCGAACTGATGTGATGATACTTATGAGGATAAACTCAGCTCCCACTGACCTTTGCTGTCTACGCGACGCGTGGGCAACGAGCCCCTGTCGCGACTTTCCGCGCCAACGTTCCGGTATCATCTTATTGGCTCGTGCCAACCTGCTCTACAACCTACCCGGAACCAAAATTCGTGGTCATGTCGATGATGAAATCGATCGATCAGGGGGTTCATCGCAATCGATATCGATCGATTTGAACTTTCAACTAATCGATCGATAATGAAATCGATCGATTGACGGCCTTGATCGATCGATCGATACTCGAAATGGCGTCGATCAATCGGAGCGATCACATCGACCAGTCGATCGATTTCCAACCTTGCTCGTGCTTCTGACCTTTCACGTTAGTGATCCGGAGATGAGAATCAAATCGTACGCTGGCTTACCAGTTGGAAGTGCTGCAATGTCGAGACCAAATAAATACTGCAAAATGCTCACATCAAACTTCGTGAAGACTCTGATGCAACAGTCTCCAGGATATATCGGCAGGTATACCGTCAAATATCCCTCATTAGCAAGATCATGCAATGGTTTAAACCTACTTCCTTCCAATACTGAATACACCACACATTCTTGATTTCGAAAGAAGAGAGAGCAAGGGAGTGAGCGCGGGAATATAGCCATGAATTCTTGTTCTATCAGTAAGGGCCCAGTTGTATAATTCGTCGAACCTGAGAGACTTACTGGTGGTAAATTCTGGCACTCCAGCTCGCTGTACAGCCTGCTCTACACGTTTATCCCTTATAAGAGCGGGTTTCACTTTTGAGGTCGCGCTTTTAGCCTCACTGATAATTGTAGTGAAGACGTCTTTGTGCATCCGGTCTATCGTTTTCTCGTTTAACGACAAGCCACAAATAGTGAATTCGATGGGACCGAGTTCTCGAAGAGTATTTAGTCGAGAAGAAACTTTTTGACTTGGAGGGGTTTGCCTTTCTCTGGTGATCGAATTATAGACAAGCAATATAAGCGCTTCAAGTCGATCAAACGCTGCATCTGGGAAGGCTACGAAGCCAGGGAGAGTACAACATAGTGCCTGACTCAACGCATCTATTGCTTTCCATTTTGAAAGGATCTTGTCTAAAGCAGATATGGCCATAGACCTCGATCCTGGTGAAAGTGTTGACAGGATATCGACCTCGGCGGCATATTTGATGAGTCCGTTTGGCTCTGCTGAGTCCATAGTGCAGCAGTACGATGGTGTCAGTTTCGAGAATGGGGGATTGAGGACGCTATGCTAGCACAATGTCTAAAATATGGGGGGCTGAACTAGCCAGGGATTCATGCCTTAGGTATCTATAAATATGGGACCAGAGGGGTCATCGATTTTTGTCTCACGTGGCCACATGCTATGCTTCCCACCCCTCTTTCGACGAAACTTGGGCTGGGCAGTGTCACCTGCATCTCGCTGACCAGCTTGTTGGGCATCAACTCAGAGTATCAAAATATCAGTCTGTTTCTACACCTTTTTCTTTCTTTTTTTAATTATGACTTCACTAGGCTGATTAACATCCGAAGGCCATCGCAAAATCTCGCGAACAGCTGCTTCTGAGCCACCTCCAATAAACGTTTCGACACATGGAAAAATGGCGACAGTTGATGATGGCACGACAAAAGAAATAATTGTAAGGCAACTCCAACAGTTCAACATAGGCCTGATTTTAACGGTTAGTAGCAAAAGCTGTGGATACCAGAAACCAGCGTCACTTTCACCGCATCCGATCACCGGAAATTCTACAGCTATGGGGAAGGAACCATTCACGAGATCCATTGTGCTAGTGACTGTCAAAAGGTTTACTTTATAAGGGGTTCAATAACTATTTGGGAAGTTAGCGGTCCGGGGCACATGCTAAATGTACCACTGGATATCAGGATTTCCGGAAACGGAGGATCAACAAAGGTCACAAGACGTAGCTAAAAAAGGGAGGAACAATGTGTTGGATTAAAAGAGCAGAAGTCTGAGTGTATTTTAGCTGTTTTCACCTGCAGGAATAAGCTTCCATAGCTTTTGGGGCATTCCCACTGTCCAAGGCACCAACATACGTTTCGAAAGATATATCCCAACTTGCATCTACCTCATGGTCGCAACCGGTTCTGCGCCGAGCAGGTAAAGATGTAAGTAGTGTATACACCTCGCTTCCTTTCGGAGGAGCTCGAAACGGAGGATGATGGACAGATCCAGGTCTCTAACTTTGCCATGGATCTGAGTTTTTGAAAAAAGGGCGCATTGCGGCGGTGGGAGAGGGGCGAAAAGCAGTGCCGGATAAATACCGGGCCGAAACCACGTCATGTCTTGTGGGCACGCGAGTGTGTAGGTAATGTGATGGTGAGAACTTTCAGTTTGAGCGTCATTTGTGCGCGGCTCTGGAGAAAGTCGAAGTGATATTTTGCTTTTATGCCCCGTACCCAAATGTCCCCACTTTTGAGCTCAAGATCTTTTGAGACATGAACGCCATGCATTTGTCCGAGATTGCACAAACCGAAGAAACATCTGCTGTCATTGGCTTGACTGCATAATCCCCTGAACGCCTTGTTCGTTCGTTCGTGTGTCAGTTGCGCTAACCCCTGTCCTTCGATCTGGGATGGTCCTAACGTTTCTCTGAGCAACTTGATCAAACCGCGGCTCCGCGTGCGGCTGACCCTTCCTGCTTTTTGATGACGTGTTCTGAATATTTTCAGATTCGCATCTGGGCTTTTATCATCGGCCAATTACCACCACGAACTGGTTGTAGGTTCAAACGAGCCCTCAGAATCGATTCGCCATTTCACTGCTAGTATCGACCCTTCCGCGGTGCTATGGTATGTGTAACGGTCCCAGCTGAGTATATTGACAACTAGCTAGGTGTGACGGTACAAGAGCATGAACAAGGTCATATGCGACTTGGATGAATTGATTGTTCACAAGGAGCAAAAGAGAACTCCTAAGGAGAGCTCTGACTGAAGCTATTTATACAAGAAAGTGAGACATTCATTAAACAGGCAGGTCACATGATTCCCTCACACTAGGCGACTATTACAAGTATCTAAACCCTAAAGAAGAAAGGACAAGAGAACAAGAAAAGGAGAGCTCGAGGAGCTCTTGAGCTCCTGAGCTCGACACGTGGTTAATCTCGCTTATGGATGGGTCCCGGCCGGGGGCCGGGGCCGAAGGCGAGAGTGCACGCCGAGCCATATCGGGCTCAGCCCGTTACAGTATGACCCGTACAAACGCTGCGAATCTTGAGATACAATCCATAATCACTCTTATGGCTCTTTGCCCATATGATATCTTTCAGCTCTTGTTTCTGTCTGCTTTTGAGTACAGACACTGCTCAGTCGCAAAGCCTCAGTATATTCATCGTAGGTTATGCACCCTGTGAAAGGCCTCTAGTGAGTTGATTCAACTAACTAGTCCCTATGCTGTTTACTATCAAGATGAGGAAGAAAAGAAAGTCTACATACTCCGTGGCACAATAATAGCGCCTTATATCTTCCCCATACACCTCCACAGAAGGTTCTAGAGTCAACCCGCCGCGGGAGTTAGTGATAGGCGGCACAGCCGCCGTTCAAGCGGCTTGGCCCGTTACACACCCTGATAGTTTACTTTGATTTAACTGGTGTAAGCACGCAACCTTCAATGCGCGGATAATACGCCTTCTCGTGAGATAATATCTTCGTAAGTTGACCAGATGAGAAATAGACCTCCAGCAAACAAGAGCAGTCCCTTGTAGTAAGTAATAGTTTGATGATGTGTCTACAAAACGGACGGAACCAGTGCATGGTTTTTGCCCAGAAAGCTCTGAATAGTGAATAAGCTTGTAGACAGTGACTATAAGAGATACATGGAGACGTTTCAGGGCTCTGCAGTACCGGCACCGATGTTGCATGACTCTCGAGCGCTGCAACTGTGATGAGCTACTGATCCGTGACCACGCTTACACCCTGTCTTATGAATTTTTTTCCAATGATGTGACAAGACTGAATAAGAAGCACAAGAAGCAATTGAAACCGAACGCGCAGAATAGGGCTAATCTTTCAATTGGGAAGATGAAAACACAAAAAGGAATGAAAGCGTCCAGGCTAAGTAATTATGAATACATTTCTCTTGTGCCAGCGGTGACTCCGAGGGCTGATTCGGCATGAGTTCGGAACGAGAGTAGATACAAGCTGTAACGGGCCAAGCCGCTTGAACGGCGGCTGTGCCGCCTATCACTAACTCTCCCAGTGGGTTGATTCTAGAACCTTCTGTGGAGGCGTATTGGGAAGTTATAAGGCGCTGTTATTATGCCACGGAGTGTGTAAACTTTCCTTTCTTCTTCATCTTGATAGTAAACAGCATAGGGACTAGTTAGTTGAATCAACTCGCTAGCGGCCTTTCACATACTATCAAGATCAACGAAGCCTAACATCAGATGCCCGAAGTCACTCGAAGTCACCCGAAGATCAACCGAAGCTATTAAGTTAGTATTCAGAAGTAAGAAGCCACGATGAACGAAGTCACCAATATGTCCGAAGATAACAACGATGTACGACCCGACGTCTTAAGCGCTCTGGTTGCCGAGATACGAAGTTTGAGAGAAGAAAATGCCCGAAGAAATGCTGAGCTGGAAGAACGTTTCACCGCCCTGGAACTCAACCAACAGCAAATCCGGTTGTCTGAACTCCCGGAACCAACACCATCTGTCACCCCGATTGTTCCCATCGAGGACGCCCATGTGGCGGCCACTCGCAGCCCTCATCTAACCAAACGCCCCAAATTACGAGACATCCCAAAATTTGGAGGCGATAAGTCCCAGTGGCGAAGCTGGAAGCTGGAAACCGAAGGGAAGCTACGAGTCGACAAGGAAGTTATTGGGGACGCGGAAGGCCACTTTATATATGTCTTTATGAGTCTAGAAGGAAAGGCTAAAGAAAACGTGACCACGTTCGCAGAAATGCAAACCGAGAAGAGAACGTTCGATGTCACTGAACTACTCAATCGCCTGGAACTGCTGTATGGGCAGAGAGATCGCAAGCAGAGAGCTACACGCAACCTGCATTCGATTAAGCAAGGAGAGAACGAACCATTCACGTCGTTTTATCCCCGCTTTGAGAGAGAAATTGCCAACGCCAACGCCGAGTATTGGCCAGATGACAGCAAGATCTCCTACCTCCAAGAGGCCCTCAACGACAAAATGAAAGCTGCCCTCATAGGTTCTGATCCTTCCGTTATCAGCAACTATGTTGGGCTGGCGAAGAGATGCGACTCACTGAGTAGCCAGATGGAGTTGTTGGGTCAGTGGAAAAGGCCTCGAAGCAATACGAAGAACCCTGACAACCAGGGAGGTCAGGTTGCACAGAAACAGCCCGGCCAGAAGACAGAAGACCGAAGAGAAGATATGATGGAATGGGAGCCAACCCCACAAGCATCCTCCCAAGTAAACGCTGTGCGCACCCGCAGGGATAAGAATACATACGGCTACCAATCCAAGCGGCCGGAAGACCAGGCGCTGTTGGGTAAGCGCGCCAAGTGGGTTGAGCAGGCCGAGATGGACGCCCGTTACCGCGAAGGACGTTGTCTTCGTTGTGGAAGAGACAACTGCAGAGTCGAGCGTTGCCCACTGGCTGCGCCTATCCGACCCGGAAACGCGACCCGGCGTACTCAGGTGAACGCCGCGGTCCCATCACGCCCCTTGGTCACCATCGCCGCGATTGAAGAAGACGAAGACACCGCTTCTCCTAGCGATGAGGACTCAGACTAGGAACACGCGGCAGCTGTGAGAGAATGGGAGGCGAGCGGAAGGACGAAGATGGACGGAGACCCGTTCATAGCGGACGTTAGAGTGAACGGCACGGATTTTGTGCCATCTCTCGTCGATTATGGCTGCCTCTGCTACGGCGCAGTTAGCAAGCGCACCTTTCACTCTCTCCAGTTGCCACACATACGTGTTCAGCCGCGCATCCTCGAGAATGCAGCGGGTGATGGCAAGGAGGTCAGAATCGACAAGATCACGTATGTATCAATCGACCTCGATGGACATCAGCAGCATCGAGTATTCATGTACGTCATCGACGACCTCAACTGGGATATGATCCTAGGCAAACGTTGGATGGAAGATCAAGACGTTCATATCCATGCGAAAGAAGGATATCTCGAGATTGGATCTAATGGAGTTCGAATACAAGACCAACGACGCTACCGGCCCCCTCGACTGGACGTCTCAAATGTCATGGCTGCTGCATTTTTGGCAGAGGCACGCCGCGACAAACGCGAAGGTGGCGTCGGAGTTCATGCAGTCACAATGGCGGATATCGACAAAGCCCTGAGACCGAAACTGAAGATCGACCCAGTGGAGAAGTTGCCGCCACAGTACCACAAGTGGTCTCAAGCCTTCTCACAGCAACTGGCTGACCAGCTGCCCCCTCATCGGCCGGGTGTGGACCTGAAAATCGACGTGCTACAAGACGAACATGGCCGCGAGAAGCCTCTACCCTGGGGGCCGCTTTACAGCATGTCCCGCGAGGAGCTATTGGTACTACGGAAGACTCTTACAGAACTACTAGACAAGGGATTTATCAGAGTTAGCAGCTCACCAGCCGCGGCACCGGTCCTCATGGTGAAGAAGCCTGGCGGAGGCATTCGCTTCTGCGTGGATTACAGAGGTTTGAACAACATAACGAAGAGGGACCGTTATCCCTTGCCTTTACTTAGCGAGACGCTACGAACAATAGCCAAGGCAAGGTGGTTCACGAAGGTAGACGTTATAGCGGCATTCCATAAGATCAGGGTCGCCCCGGGCGACGAGGAAAAGACGGCTTTCAGAACACGCTATGGATCCTTCGAATGGCTGGTAGTCCCATTCGGCCTGACAGGTGCACCAGCAGCCTTCCAAAGGTACATCAACAACGTGCTTCAGGATTACTTGGACGATTTCGTATCGGCATACATCGATGATGTCCTGATCTTCTCCTCTGGAAGCTTGCAGGACCACCGTGACAAAGTCGGCAAGGTCCTCCAACGACTCATGGATGCTGGGCTGCAGCTAGACATCAGCAAGAGCGAATTTGAGGTCAAGACTGTAAAATATCTTGGATTCATCATCGAGGCAGAAAATGGGATTCGAGTCGACCCGGAGAAAGTCAGAGCCGTTAAGGAATGGTCAACGCCAGCCAACGTAAAGTCTGTTAGGAGTTTCATCGGGTTCGCGAACTTCTACAGGATCTTTATGCCAGAGTTCTCGGAGATAGCAGAGCCGCTGACGCGACTAACCAAAAAGGATGTGCCCTTCTATTGGGACGATCTATGTGAGGAAGCTTTCGAGAAGCTTAAGGACCTGTTGATCACCGCCCCGACCCTAGCCCACTTCCACCCGGAAAGAGAGACCACTGTGGAAGCAGACTCTTCAGGATTTGCAGCTGGGGGCGTGCTCTCCCAGCGAGACGATAAGGACGGGTTTATGCGACCTGTCGCCTATTTCTCAAAGAAACACTCGCCGGCCGAGGTGAACTATGCCATTCATGACAAAGAACTGCTTGCTATTGTCAAGTGCCTGGAGCAATGGGAACCAGAGCTACGCGCCGTGGAGCACTTTAAAGTCCTGACGGATCATAAGAACCTGAAGTATTTCTACTCGGAGAGAAGATTGACAGAAAGGCAAGTACGGTGGTCAGAGTTCCTGTCCAGGTTCCAATTCACACTCGAGTGGAGGCCAGGCCGGAAGGGTGGGTTACCCGACGCGCTCTCTAGACGAGACCAGGATATGCCGGCCGATTACTCGGATGAACGACTAAAAGGACGCATTATGAGGCTATTCCAGAACGACCACCTTAGAAGGGTGCCCATATCGACAATGTCCACCAATCCTCAAGGTAACCAGGAGTTCAATTTCAGAAGAGATATCAGGCTATTCGAAGACAAGGAACTACAGCAGCTTTGGCACGATGCACGCCAAGAGGACAGGTCCTATCAAGAACTCACGAAACTGGTAGCAAATGGAGAGAGAAACTTGCCAACCAAGCTACAGAAAGAGAAGGTTGTCAGCATTTCAGAATGCTCGCTGGATAACAGAGGCCTGCTACGCTTTAGAGAACGCGTCTGGATACCCGATTCTGAGCCGCTGCGTACGAAGATTATCCAGGAAACGCACGACTCTCATATTACCGGACACCCCGGAAGAGACCTTACGTACTCGATCCTGTCAAGACGCTTCTTCTGGCCGGGAGCAGCTAGCGAAGTACGTCGGTTTGTGCGCAACTGTGAGGTTTGCGGACGAAATACCATCTGGAGGGACACAAAGAGAGGGCTCCTAAAGCCATTACCTATCCCACAACGCATATGGAGTGAAATCACTATTGATTTCATCACTGACCTCCCACCGTCGGGAAGAGATGGCGCGACGAACTGCATGGTAGTCACAGACCGGCTTACCAAGGGCGTCGAACTCGAAGGATTGGACGATATCTCTTCGGAGGCGGTTGCGAAAAGACTCTTTGAACGACACTACCCCATCCACGGTATCCCAACAGCCATAACCAGCGACCGTGGTCCCCAGTTTGTCAGTGACATGTGGAAGCACTTCTGCCGGCTGCTACGGATCGAGCAGCGGCTATCGACGGCGTATCACCCACAAACCGACGGCGCGACAGAACGAATGAACCAAGAAGTAGAGAAGATCCTTCGTATATGGACAAACTACCTCCAAGAGAATTGGCTAGACCTGTTACCAATAGCCATGGCCACTATCAACGAGAGAGAAGCAACCTCCACAGGCCTCAGCCCGTTCTTCTTCATGCACGGATATCACAACGAACCAATCCAGTTAGTGGAAGACAGGAGCGCAGAGGACGTGAAGGAAGGCGAAGCTATAGCAGAAGACTTCATCCAGAGGCTACAGGATGCCGGAGAATTCGCGCAAGCGGCAATGGCTATGGCTCAGGAAATGCAGCAAGCACAAGCCAACAAGCACAGGACAGCCGCACCGCGCTACAAGCCTGGAGATTGGGTCTACCTCAACCTGAAAAATGTCAAGACGTCGCGGCCTTGCAAGAAGCTTGACTGGCTGCATGCAAAATACCAAGTGCTCGAGGAGGTCAACCCGCATTCCTACAAGTTAGACGTGCCCGGACGCATACACCCGGTATTCCACGTGGATCTGCTCCGGCCAGTCCCCGATGACCCTTTACCCTCACAGGAAATTGATCACGAGCTTGCCCAGCCAGTACTGGTGGACGGCCAGGAGATGTACCTTGTTGAATGTATACTTGACGAAAAGAAGGAAGGCACGTATAAGAAAGCGCTCGTAAAATGGGTAGATTACTCAAAACCCACATGGGAGCACCTCAGAACCATACGGCATACGGATGCGTGGAAACATTGGAAAAAACGTAGGAAGAGGGTCAGCTTCGCAGAGTTATCCTGAATACGCTGCCATGGCCTTTTTAGAAGAGAAGGGGGGGAGGTAATGTAACGGGCCAAGCCGCTTGAACGGCGGCTGTGCCGCCTATCACTAACTCTCCCAGTGGGTTGATTCTAGAACCTTCTGTGGAGGCGTATTGGGAAGTTATAAGGCGCTGTTATTATGCCACGGAGTGTGTAAACTTTCCTTTCTTCTTCATCTTGATAGTAAACAGCATAGGGACTAGTTAGTTGAATCAACTCGCTAGCGGCCTTTCACACAAGCAATGTGGCGATCAGTCGTGCGGCGAAGGAATACAGACAATTTGGATGGCACAAGGAGCAACTTTCCAGAAAATACAGCCACTTCGTAATATTGTACCGGTCCGGGAGAATGGTATCTGAAACGGCGTTGAGAGAGACAGGGGCGCCGAGGCTTTATAAGGGTTGATTATTTCGTCGAGCTGACAGGCGATATCGATGATAACGGGGTGCCCTTGGCGTTGGCCGTTGAATAAGTTTCGCCCAGGGATGGTTATTCGGTTGTTGGCGTTCACGGCAAGCAGCTGCGGCGTTGAGGTTAGAGGCGCCATGTTTTTGTGTTTGGGGGGGGGGGGGGGGGGGGGGCATACAGCAAATGTCATCTCCCCTTCGTGAAAGCTAGCGTCAGCAATTGACCACCATGGCTGGAATGACATATAAACAAACCAATATTGCTTGCTGACAATTGTTGGAGGACAGCGTCGCTGTGTTTTAATGTACTTCGAGCACCATGATTCAACCAAGTGATAATGGTGCTGACAGCTCAGCTCTTTCTGTTGAGGCGAGGTCAGCACAAACGGAAATAAGAAAGAAATGACATATACGGGGCAACGCACATAAATATAGTTGCACATCTCAGTTTCTTGGGCTCAAACGCTGATAAGATAGAAGAAAAGTGAGGCTGCTTGCATAAGTATGCGGTGAAGAAGGTAATTTGACAGAGTGAAGCTGACGGACTTATAAGGAGGTTGGGAGACATGGAACAGCAAAGCCACAGAATGAACAATGTGTGTTCGTTTGGAACATCACACGCTAAATAGCCCAAGAGCCTGGTCCTCAATGGTATTGCTTTGCTTGTTATGAGAGGAGGGAGATGGTCTCGACAGGACAACAAGGGAAAACTTGTCTGTGGCTTTCCGCAGTGGCTGATTCCACTAGTTAGTACGAAATGGTACCTGGTTTCAATTCTTGGTTTCCATTCCGTGGTGAGCTATGACAGATCCTTCCCGCGCTTCTTCCCGATATTTGGGCCACTTTTAGTGTCGGATGTGGCGTTTTGCATGCCAGCCTGTAACACCTAGCCCGAGCTGCTTTCCGTGTATTGCAGGAGGTGACCCGCGAATGAGCCGGGGGTGGCGAGTCCCGCTTACATTCCCTCTTTTTTTTTTTTTTTTTTTTTAAAGAAACAGACACATCAAAGGAGGGGGTGTTTGGCGCCACTTCCCAGAGCCTGGCCAGTCGGTGTAGAAGTCTCTAAGACCGATAACCAACACGCAGTGTCTTACCAGGGACTGTGTGACAGACGATAGGTACGCTTGTCCATAAGAGGAAAGGGCATGTTGGTGAGAATCCACCTGTGGCTGAGGTAGTCCATGTTTGGATTCTAGCGCAGCTGCACTAGTCTGTATTCAGCAGCTAGCGCGGGCGGCTTTTCGTACCGTCACTTCCTGCCGCTAGCGACGTACTTCGCTAGTCCATACTTGGAATCTAGCACGAGACTTCCGCTTGTCGGCAAATTTTCCTTTCGAGAAGCCAAGGAGAGTCTCCCTTTCCAAATTGGCTATTTCGTGTCCGGTGAAGACATGGAATCTCTCTTAACATTGTTGTTCCATCCCAGTATGACTAACCCACAACGCCGATACCTTGTCCTTTACCGGGGGGGGGGGGGGGGGGGGAAAGGGGTTCCGATAAAGAAACTCCCACCAACAAAAAAAACAGATCCCGGGCCAAGTGGCTCTTGACAGGGTATGTTGCCCTTTATGGCTTCCAGTGTAACCCAAGGATCTATTGCTGAAAAACCATTTTTGACAGTGGGACACAGAACCCGGCGTCAACCACTAAGGACTAAACCGCCACAACAGCGTCCGCCAGGGTATCCGTACGTGGACTATTAGTTGAAGCCCGATTGAAAGGACGAATAGTGTACTTACTTGGACTTGCCTGGCACAAGTCCACTCCACCCCGGTACCGGGTGTTAACAAGCATGCAACCGTGTTTTAGGTCTGGGGGTGGGGTGGTACCGTAAGGTAATCAATCCTGGCTCTTGCGCTGCCGACTGTGTCTTGCAGTCGGGCCAATCTTACTGTTGTCTCTCTCCATCTAGCGGTCTCGCAGTGCTATCGTTGGGTCTAGTGACTTTGCATCCTACCACGACAATCCCGAGAAGCACGCTGCAAGCCACCTCGCAGGTATAGATGAGAGGGCGGTGACAGAAGGAGGTCAGTGAGTGCAGAGGAATGACTGGGCGGGGGTGTCTGCCAGCTGCCCATCCAAAGGTCTTTTATCCCTCACGAAAAGCATGGACAAAGACCGAAAGCAAAATATTTCTTGAACCGTTTTATGATCTTCTCAATCACAAATGGCACCAATTCCGGCCTTTGAAAACGCGGCATCGCCGCCCGAGCCTTTCTATTGTTCTGCAACGCGACCTTCCGTGCCCAAGATGAAGCTCTTTCTACTAGCTTACCACCTTGCCGAGCAATACGTCAGCGAATGTATATACGTATGTGCCCTTTTTAGGGTACTATTCTGGGGTGGCTTCGAGCGGCCGGGGTTTTTCACAAAAATGAAATCGGTAAAACAGACTTGGGAGACTTTTGATCTGTTCAGGGACTCGTTGCACTCGGAACATCCCTGCGAGCAGCCCGGATGGTTCTGGAGGCAGTTGCAGTTGTCCAAGTTTGAGGGGAGGATAAAGGATCATAAGTTTGGAATATCCATCCCGTTGATCCCATTTCACATTAAGCTGGTTCTTAGGCCAGAAAAGAAGGGCGGTGTACTAAAAATAGGCTGGTTTTCTCGGATAATGAAATTGTATGTCATATTTGAGAAATCTGAAGGCTCAAGACGGATCAGACCTCAAATCAAAGTCAATGGGAACCTCTGGGGCATCTTCAAAGTTTCGACGTCCGGCATATTTTCTGGCGGGAAGAAGTAGCTTTATTATGGTTTATGTAAAGTCGTCACCTTTCTCGGCTATTGGCTATCCTGGATTTTGGATATTTGCTCTCAGTTTTCTACTTGGGTTGATTTTCGTGTTTTCCACCTCCCAGACGGGCTGAGCAGGGGCTTGAACAGTAGATATCTGATATTACCGTGTCGCTCTCCTCTTGCCACTTCAGGTTACACCCAAATGGCAATTGCCAAGTCAAGATACATATCACCCTGAACTCTCGCCCTAAAACCGACCTCAGCATCAGAGCCTGGGTAAGGCCGTGGTATTCCACTGTTGGAAGGCCCTGCGGCACGAGTTGTGAAGGTGTCAGACACGACGATTTCCTACAAGATGACTAGGAGTAGTAGCTATGGCCGCCAGCCTCGACTGCGCGATTTAAAGGACATGTTTACTTTATTTGGGCATGTAAGATTCTGCTTGCACTGGAAGAGATGTCTGAGGCATATCTGCGACGCAAAGGTGGCACTGCGACGGTGTGCAAGCATGTTGCCGAATAAATGGCTGAACATGGAAGTAACTTTAGAGAAGCAAGACACACCCCGATTCCAACTTGGCGTAATTACTGGCCGTCATAACGTGGGGTGTCATGACTGAACTTAGCCGAAAAACAATTCATTTTGTGAAGCAGCTTAGTTATTAATAACAATGAGTCTTATAGCCTGACAATATTCCCTGCAGGATCAAGGCTGCACATAATGGCAATTTGCGGCAGACTTGGTTAGGCAACTAAAATTGTGACAACAACCCCTGAAATCTATTTGGAAAAGCCTGTGCTATTCTTTAAGGTGTAACGGACCAAGCCGCTTGAACGGCGGCTGTGCCGCCTATCACTAACTCCCGCGGCGGGTTGACTCTAGAACCTTCTGTGGAGGTGTATGGGGAAGATATAAGGCGCTATTATTGTGCCACGGAGTATGTAGACTTTCTTTTCTTCTTCATCTTGATAGTAAACAGCATAGGGACTAGTTAGTTGAATCAACTCACTAGAGGCCTTTCACATAAGGGACTTCGTAGGTGAAGGGTCAAGAGGGCCAGCTGGCACAGCTGCCGGCCCATGTAACGAAGGTGTCGTCAGCTTCGAGCCTGCGCTTGGTGGCCTCTGACGTTGGGGCGGCTGAAGCTGCTGAAGCTGAGTCCCCGAGCCCTGCAGCGACTCTGATATTGAGGAGCGGTGGCCAGGTGTCACAGAGGGAGCTTCAGGATCAGACACTAGCCCATGCTGCAGCATTCTCCTCCTGTACTTATTAGCATAAATTATCAAGCATCGCAGAGATTCGTACCATGGAAGTGCGGCAGTAGATATTTTCCCTCCGTACTTGACAACATTAAGTGCCAAAATTCGCAGAGATGCGTAGCACGAAAGTGCGACAGTAGGGACACAGGTGGTGTACCAAATCTTCACGAAGTCAGCTACGGCATCCGCCGGCGATGGAGTGGTGATATTCTTTTTACCAAGTATCGAGCCAGTGTATCATTTCCTTCGGCAAGAGCCAGGGCAGCGAACCAGACGAAATAAACAATGAAGAGGAGGCATATCCCCCCATATATCTCCAACTGCTCTCGCCTGGCATGGTGCAACTGGAATATCACTATACCTGAGAGTACCAGGACGTTGGAGCCACACACGGCGACCACGCAAGCCAGTGATGAATGGAATCTGCCAAAGACAATAGTCGTAACGGTGATGGCGACGACAGCGACGCCGCTGCATCGACTGGACTCTGAAGTGAGCGGCCAGGCGGCAAACTGCTAAACTGTCAGTTGATGGCCCAGGAGGAGTGTGATCAAAGGAGGCATTGGCATTCATACCGACGCTGCCGAGTTCCAGATAGTGAGTGTTGAAATTAATTGCGTCGCCGACTCAAGCTGGCCGTTCGCCCTACTCCAAAAGTGGCTCGTCACCGCAGCAGCGATGGCGTAAAGTAGCGTACACGCGCGGAGTCCTGTGCTCTTCCTGGCGTCTTTTCTTCCGAGGGCAGCAATGAATAGAGATGAAAGCAAAAAGAGAAAGACGAAAACTGAGAAAGCAAGCTGTAAGTGATTTTACGGTGAAGCGCCGGATCCGATGATCTGCCGGATTCACACCGCTTCCTTCACTCAACTTCAACCTCGAATATCTCAACAACCATGGCTGCAATTGACGAGGCGCTTAAATTTCTGGAATCTTCAGAATCAATTAATTATGCAAAAACCGCACGGCGCTTCAATTGCGACGAGACTACTTTGCGACGCCGACATCAAGGCAAACAGCGGTCAAGACGTGATGCCGACAGTTTGTATAAATCAAGGCTGTCAAAACAACAAGAACGAGAACTTGTTGCTTATATTCATAAGCTTTCATCACGTGGCATTCCACCTACCCTGACTATGATCAAGAATTTCGCTCAGGACATAGCGAAAATAGAGGTCGGAAGGAACTGGGCGTATGGCTTCGTCAAACGCCATCATACTGACCTTGGTTGCACCTGGTTTGATGGCTTTGACATAGCACGAAGGAGAGCAGATAATACACCTAGGTATAAATCATATTTTGAGCTGGTAGGTTTGCGCACAGCCTCTTAGTTTCGTTGCTAATAGCGAAAGATTCGCAAGAAAATTGAGGAATACGACATCGCCCCTTGCAACACATATAACATGGATGAAAAAGGCTTTCTCATGGATGTGATAAATAAAACAAAGAGAGTTTTCACTCTTAATCTCAAAAAGCAAGGCAAGCTGCTCGGTGCATCGCAAGACGGCAGTCGATCCTGGATTACATTCCTGGCTTGCATCTGTCAGGACTTGACATCGCTGCCCCCATTCCTCATCTACCAAGGCAAGGCAGGACAGGTCCAAGACTCCTGGTTGACGGAATTTGACCCCGAGCATCAGTCGGCCTTCTTTACGACCTCTGAGTCGGGTTGGACTAATCATGAACTTGGTAAAGAATGGCTTATAGGCGTTTTTGATCGCTTTACCAAAGCCAAGGCACGCAACGGTCGTGATTACCGCCTTCTAATTACCGACGGACACTCCAGCCATATTAATATGGACTTCCTGGACTGGTGCGACCAGCACCGAATCATTATTGCGGTCTTTCCGCCCCATTCCACGCATCGACTCCAGCCCCTAGACGTGTCGTTATTTAGCCCCCTCTCTACGGCATACACTGATCAGCTGGTCCAGTGGACGGCAAAGACCCAAGGACTCATTAATCTATCGAAGCGTGAGTTTTGGACCTTGTTTTGGAGTGCTTTTGAAGCTTCCTTCTCTCCTGAGAACATCGCCAGTGGGTGGAGACGGACGGGTCTCCTCCCTTTTGATCCAGAAGTCGTCCTATCGCAGATCGCCAAGATTGAAGAAGAGGACCCAGATACAGACAGTGACTCGGCAGACTCTCGAGCCCTGCAGAAGCCCACTGCCCGGGAACTACGGCGACTGGTCGACAATGTAGTCGATAAATCAAGGGATTCTGGCTCTAGTGCTCGAAAGCTGAAGAGTACGCTCGAAAGCCTTCAAGCGGAGGTCGAGCTGCTCAGATCTGAGAATCAAGGACTCCGTGAAACAATTATTTATGAGAAACAGCGCAGACAACGTGGTAAAGCTCTGAAAGATTACCTCTTTGATCGTACGGACCCTAACTCGGCCCAGGTATTTAGCCCGGCAAAAATCGCGCAAGCACGTTTAAAGAAAGCCACGATAGAGGCCAAAAAGCAAGAGGAGGCTTTTCAGAAGCAAACGGAAAAAGCTCAACGGCAACAGAAGGCGGCGGCGCAAAAAGCACAGGCCTTAGAGCGGAGGAGGGAACGAGACGAGGAAAGGGAACGAAAGCGGCAAGTAAAGGAAGCCAGGAAGCAAGAGAGGGAGGTTAATCGACAGATTCGAGAAGCTCTTAAAGAATCTAATCGGGGAATATCCAAACAGAAGCAGCCAAAGCTGCAGGAGGATTTTAATGCTATCGAAGAAAATGAGAGGACTCAAGACGAAATAATCGTCGCTGTTCCGCCAAGTGTGGAGATGCCGGCACCATCTATATCACCAAGTCACTGCAAGACAACGTCAGAGAAGAAGATGAAGATGACTTCAGCAGGTATAACAGGTTCAAAAAGGCCTTCTCTGGTTGTTGAGAGTGCTCGAGAGATGGTAGTGTCATATTGGGACTCGGGGCGGCCGCAGCGGAATAGCAAGCGGCCACGATGGCTTGAAGATTATGAAATAAATTAAGATGTATCTCACAGCTATAATCTTATCATTTCTCCAATTTTGAGGGATTTGAGTTGGTGTGTGTTGTGTTGCTCTACATTGAAGTCCAATGCGTAGGCTGGTTAAAATCCGGCGCATCAGTGGATCCGGCGCATCACCGTAAAATCCCTTAGGATGGTCGTTACGTTCCAGTCCATTGCGGAAGGCATATGAGAGACGCCACACAGACGCTGCGCCAGCCAGGCAGACAAACACAATGTGCGGCCCTGCAACCCATATATAACCCACTGCACTTTTCTTTCTTTCCCTGGTTAGCCATTGGTCTGAGGTTTTGTGGCGTGCGTTCTAAGAGCCGGGCCGCCCCCCCAGTTCAGCAGCGGGGACCAGGTGAGTAGGGGTTTAAATGGACGCGGGTGGCATTTCGTCAGGCCAAGGCAGGGGACAGAGGGTGGCCCAAGCCACTGCGGCACACCATCCTAACTATTACAAGCCATTTCACATCAAACCGGCAGGCCCAGGCCGCGGTCGCTGGGAAAGCACTGAAGTCACAGTGTGGGCATAAGCTAGATCCCGGCTCCCAACTCCAGGCCCGGAGTATTTTCGCCCAACACTGAACACCAGCTTCCCCAGCCCAGTCGCCTCCGCCTCCGCCGCTCGATATCTTAGAGCGAGACACTAAACCCGGGAACGACAATACCTCGGCGTCAGGTTCCATGCGCCGTATCGAGCTTCTGCCATGTCATCCGGCTGGCAAGTGTCTACGCCTGCAAGCTTCGCACAAGAGCAGGACCGTGCTGCCTCACGTCGCGGGTCACCCTCCACCGGGCCTTTGTCAGCAGCAGAGACAACTGCCCGTTTCAAGCTTCAACTTCCGAGCGAAGAAGCGTGGGAAGAGTACTTGAGCTCAGGTACTGAAGCTGAACAGCGCGCCCGGGAATTCTTCTTCCGTGTCCCGCCGTCCAGTATACCAACGGTCACGGTGACCAGCATCTGCTCGGATTTCTACGCGACAGCAGTTTCTCACGGCAATGAATTGGTCAAAAATCTTAACCAGGCCCTGGCTTTAAGTAACGGCCGGGAGTCGCCGGAGGTCGTAAAGCTGAGGATGGTGATCCGTGTCTTTCGGCAGGTACTCGTGGGCGCGGGAGAAGTTTTGGTAAGAATCGTTGTCAATAATTGCAGAGACTCTAGGGACCCCCAGATGCGTAATATTGTCGATTTCATCGATGATCAAATGGGAGCCTGTCAGCGCCTCTATCCAGTAGAAAGTTATGGGCCAAACACGTCCCGATGGCAACGAGTATTTTGCGTGAATCGTCGACAGTGGTTCAGGAACGGTATCAACTTCGACGAGCTGGGCAGTGTGCGTCTTGGATCCTGGACATACGTGCTATATATTCTCAGTATGGGCAATCCCGCCATCCGCCTCGAACTGCAAGCATCCATCTAATCTACAATCTAGTGCCGAACTATAGTTCAATTTCTCAGTACTTCACAAGAGACTGGTGTGATGATTTCTTTGACCAAGAGGAGCCGATTTGCCCGCCAAAAATTACGGCAAACTGTCAATGCTTATCTCTCCTCAGCATCCTATTCAGCATTCTCGGCCCGGCTCTTGGGCCGCTTCAGATGGGCTATGACCAGTGCGTGCTTTGGCCAACTTTCATTAGCATATTCTTGTTATATGATTTATAAGCGGCAGCTTGAAACCATGCTGACACCCACACATTAGATACGAGCTGTTTTACAAGCTCCTCGTACGTGATGTCCTGGTGTACGCTCTGCGGCACTCCAACTTCCGTGATTGGGTTCGGCAGGCTCCTCCACCGCCAACCCAACATCCTTCTATTCCAGTCGCCACAGACTGGCCGTTCAAGTTATTCAGCCTGGAGGGGAAGGATGAACTGCGAGTCTCTATTCGACAAAGGTTGCACAACCTCCGGGCGGAGACCAAGTCATTGTTGCCACGGTTTGATGAGTCCGCGTTCAAGCGCGGACTCAAAACCTATCCGTTGCCTGATAATGAGGAGGGGCTCATTAGAGATATTTGGAAGGTCATGGTACGTCAATTTTTATCCTCATGGTCCCTGGATTCCAACCATTCCAAGTCCACTAACAAGGACACAGCGCGATAAGATACGTCGATGGATGGCGTCCCACGGGGAAGAGAGTGAAGACCTTTCGGACAGCGCAACGCACCCAAGCAAATGGCCAGTAATAGATCGATTGGAGCCCAGAGCGGCTTTGCGATGGGCGTCTGGGTATGCCTACTTGTCAATCCCTCTTACATTTGACAAGGAGCAAGACGTGGTTTTGATCAAGGGAGCAAATGCAAAGACCGAGAAATGCGGGCCGTACACGATATTGGCTACAATGAAAGGTGTGAGTTTCCGGATAGGGTCAGATTTCTTATTGATGCCCGTGGTAACACTTCAACGATCCTGAATGGCTCTACATACTGCGGGCCGTCTAATGCGCTGGAAAGTTCACCATTCCCATGAGGGATGACTTACGAGGCAGGGTAGATTGCCAGAACAGTCCCTAGCTAGCAGCGTACCTGTAGAATTCACCCAAATTATTTGATTTCCCCTTCGGCGTATCTGTTTGCCTCATCTTGATACTCTGGCTTTCTCTAAGTAAGCGAAACGGAACATTGCATTGCAGAAATTGAGCCATGACCTGTTGACCGCCAACACATTGATCGTATCTCTGTACTCCTGGATGATATCCCCGGTCTCCTGACCCCCCCAGGTAGACGCTCCGTTAGTCACAAAGAGATGCTTCGAGCGACCGTTCGCAGGCTTGCATTCAATCTCGGCTGGATCCTTGTCAGAACGTCGGGCCTTGACCATGTTCTTCTTCACAACTGAGACTTGGACGGGAAACGAGGAAAGAATAAATACATCTCATGCAGCTCATCACAAGCCATCACGGCCAACAGTGTTGGCCGGCCTTGCAGGGATGGATAAACGAGGCCGTGGCTGTTCCGCTTCCCCGATGGTGTTGTCAAAGAGCCAACAGTGGATCTTCCCTTCCCGATTTGGCACGTATTAGCAACAGAACTTGCCATGCCAGCCAGTGAATCCGCGTCGAGCATTCGATCTAACCTAAATATCACCACCAACAAAAGGTGCAGGTCATCCAGCCATTTATTAATGTAAGAGAGAAGTGAGGCGGCCTCACCGCCCGGTGAAGGAGTTTACTCTGACTTACGGAGCAGTGTGAGGTTAAGCCAACGGAGTATAAATATGGCTTGTCGTCAATTGCTAAGAGGAACATAATACAAGTTCCTCCATCTCACTTTGTGCTGTTTTATGGTTGAATTCCAGCCTCTTTGCTTAAGAACATGTCCTCGAACAATGAAACACACGGCGAACACAATAATGACTACAGAATTTCCAACGCTGACGGAAGGCACAAAGAAAACACAAATCCATCTACCAAAGAAAACCACTATGTCCTTGTTGAACACCGGGCAGAGTTTCTAGAGTGGGGCTCCCAAAGTCTCAATCAGAGGGGTCAAGACGACACTATTAGCAAGCAAACTGGCGACGAAACTGGTGGCAGTCTTAACAAGCCGCGCACAGAGAAGCTTGAGAAGATAAAATAAGGCTGGGGGCAAGTCATAAACTGTATAATGGTCTTTAAAAACAGGCAGATTCTTTTGTCTTTAGTGTTTCGCAAATGAGAGCCGTTGCGGAGGTCCAAAAAATCTTATCGGATGTCAGTGTGCAGGAACAGTATTGTGGTCCGAAAGCTAGCCCAGATGCACTCGGACATCTCGAATTGTGGGTAAACTTGGCAAGTCGTAGTTGCAACACGTCGGGGATGCCATTGCAAGCTGCATTGTAAGTCGAAATGCAGGTCGAAATGCACGTCGGGGGTATGGGTACGCTACAATATTGCAAGCTGCATTGTAAGTCGAAGTGCAGGTCGAAATGGACCGGGAGCGAGGTATGCCACAATATTGCAAGCTGCATTGTAAGTCGAAGTGCAGGTCGAAATGCACGTCGGGGGTATGGGTACGCTACAATATTGCAAGCTGCATTGCAAGTCGAAGTGCAGGTCGAAATGGACCGGGAGCGACGTACGCCACAATATTGCAAGCTGCATTGTAAGTCGAAATGCAGGTCGAAATGGACCGGGAGCGAGGTATGCCACAATATTGCAAGCTGTATTGTAAGTCGAAGTGCAAGCCGAAATGCACGTCGGGGTTATGGGTACGCTACAATATGGCAAGCTGCATTGCAAGTCGAAATGCAGGTCGAAATGGAGTTGCAAGTCGAAGTGCAGGTCTCGACTTGCCACCTAATGGAGTCACCATTGGCTGAACCCTGAGCAGGATTCAAGTTTAGGATTTGAAAGGGCTTCCTCGGGGCTCTCCAAACTTACCCCAGGTTCAGGTTCAGGTTCAGATTCTATTCCTACTCAGTTTTAGCCGCCACTACAGCAGCCATGCCCGGTAAGCAGGTCCTGGCTGACAGCCGAAGCATCCATCCTGTGAACACCCCACTTCGCCTTCTTGTTGAAACAAGCCCAGCCGTCCCCAGGTTTCCTGCTCTCTACTCCATACTCTACTTTGCTATATTCATTCATTCATTCATTCATTCATTTATTACAGTACTATATTTATACATGTCTTCTGTTGGAGAATCCCATGTGCTATCCTGTCTGTTTTTCCCTATATGTTTCCTTGAGAGTTCTCTGTTTCACATCCTCATGTTGTGGCTCCGTCGGTGCCCGAAGGCACCATGTAATGCGACCTTGATACCTGCAGTCTCCCCCAGCCATCGGCTCCATCTGTTTGCTGATCTCCCCCATGCCCCTAGGGTTCTGTTCGTGCTCTGTGTTTTGTGCGTTTCTATTTTGTTGCCTCCGACCGGGTTCCTATGTGGCCATGTGTTCGTTCCCTTAACACAACCACTGGCGACGCTGACCATAGCCAGCATCATCCACTCCATGTAGTGCAATGCTCCGCTCGTTTCGACATGATGAATTACTGAGTATGAGAGCTCCCACACCACCTCCTCAGACCTGGTTAGCCGAGCGGCAAAAGGGGACCAGTCTTTTACCGCCCTGTTTGTCTGGCGGCGGAGGGGCGACAGTGGGAAAATCTGTCTGGAATCCACGATATTTTGTGGTCTTTCTGTGTGGCATGCCAGGTACCTGATGGTCGGATGCGCGGAAGGTGATACCGTTCTGTTCAGCATGTCGGCGTAGCGGGACGTCGCAAACTTTGACGAGAAGATGGGCTGAGCGGCGAAGCACTGAAGACCCATATGTGGGCATGTATTTTGTATTTAGAGGGAACAGTAATGTTGGGAATGTTTGGGCTTCGTCGTCGCACTATAGGAGGTGAATTGTTGCCAGCTGTGGCCGCAGTCGTCGGCGGCAGATGCGTGGCTTTCGTGGCGTGCTCGTGAATTCCGCGCTCCTTTCCCGCCCGCCATCGCAACGAGATCTCTATGGAAGTCAAAACACCGCAGGGGAAGATGTTATGACCCGTTGAGGCACATTGCGACCGCGGGCGGGAGTGCAAAAATTCGTTCTCGCTGTTGTGAAAAAGTTCTGCCGGGTTCTGTGACACGTGATTCATCGCGTCTGTTCGTTTAGTGGGTGGGCCTGAGTGCCTGAGGTAAGGTAAGGCCAGCCCATGCCGAAACGCACAATGATTAGTTGACAAAGCAAGTCCTAAGCTCGGGCCAGATGAACGAGCTCACTTTATTCGTGATTGCTGATGAGAATACGAAACAGGTTGCGCATCGCATTTTTGTTAACAGGGCATTGACCATTTTTGACGACGCAGAAATCCTTCATCAATTCCGTTGGCGAACGCAACCGAGGCATTCAAGCGCGTCACGTGGACGTTCCTTAGTGGGCTATCTACGGGCGGGGTTACAGCATTTGTGCCCAAATGAAGTTTGCGACGAAAAATCGTTGCCCGTCATGCGCAAATATGCGTCATATTTACCTCGCGATTCCCCGGCCATCTCAACGGTACCGAATTATCGAATTCTTCATCAAAAATCGCACCATACAGTCTATTAGACTCATGAAGTTGTGCTTCCCGACCGTACGAGTCGACTCGAGGCCCTAATCGCAATACGCACTCTCGGTGTTCACGCTCCTACTTGGTCCGAGTCGCTGTCTTGTTTCATCGAGTTGGACTATTCACGGCAGCATGGAGCCTGAGGTTCGCCCATTTATTCGCATCAAGATGGACAGCGGCTAATATTTTTCGTCAGGCGAACGAAACTCCATCTAGTGAACCTCACGATATGTCTCGATCCTTGAGCGAACTAAATCCCCGAGCATATGAGCCGATCATTACCGGGATGTTTCATGCCACGGCGGGGGCATACTTACTCTGGTATGGCCCTATATCTCCTGGCAAAGGGCAGATCAGATTAAGAAGAACGGGTTCAAATGATGAGATACTCCGTGGGACAAACAAGGAGGGTCGTTACCAGTTTACAGAAGCAACAACCGTTGTTATATATGAAATGTATGTTTCATGGGCCCCAGGTACGGAAGCGTAACTGTTGGACTACACCAATAACCGAGTTAAGTTAAATACATGATCCGATATTAACTTCCCTTGACTAAGAGAAGTTCGAATTCTAAGCTGATATGGCCGCCTGATCTCTACGTCTCCCCACCTGTGTTCGGGAAACACCTTAACCTTTTCTAAATTGGGCTCTGGCAGATCTTCGGGCCAATCGATAACGAATACCGCCTTCTTCCTATAATATCGTGCCCGAACGTGATCAGTCACCTGAAGTTGGCCCCATGTTTCGTGCTGTTCTAAGGTTTGCACAAGTTCATTTGCCCAAAACACATGAAGTCTGGACTTGACTGCAACATTCAGGGAATATTCGAAGGCGTCGTGCGCTTGTTCCATTCCACAATGTCGCTTTGACATATTCATTTGTTTGGGTGATGTGGGTGACCATGTTCGTTTATTTTGGACTGCAGCTTGTGAAGTTTCAATTGTAGGTTGAGTTGTAGTAGGTTGAGCTGCGACTTCCATTTGGTTTGTCCCCTCCCGTTGAACATGATCAAGGATGCTCTTAAACACCTTGAACGCCATTGACTTGGTCCGCATCCGGTTAAGAATTTTTTCCTTGTCTTTCTCCGCGAGCGTTATTTTTTTCCAATGCATATAATTGTGGAGTTTTGAGGCAGTAAAAGATTCCCAGTAGCTGCTATCGTTGCCTTTGCTGAATGAAAGGCAAAGGAACATCAGTCCCTCAAGATTTAATTCCCTCACCTCGTTTGGGAACTCGGGAAACTTTGGCTTAGCGAGCGCTGAAGCAAGACTATCACATCTTCTCAGCAGTGTCTCAAGGGCATCTGTCCCCAATTCTCGCTGAACAGTTTCCCACCTCTCATACAATTGTATGTTATGCTGGTTTTCCTTAATCTGCTGAGATAACTGCTTATTTTGCTCAACCAACTGGTCTTTGGTGATTCTGCCGCAAAATATGCCAGTATCCATGTTGTCGCCCGGGTGATATGCACCGGAAATGTAGCCCAGCCTGCTCCAAGTCGAAGTGTGTGTTGAAGTCGATCCAAGCCAGCTACGTGTTGCGCGCTGAATTGTATGTCGAAGCGCAGGTCGAAGTACAGGGCAAAGAGCAGGGGCACAGACGGGACTTTGGCAGCCACAATATTGCGAGTTGAATTGCACGTCGAATGTGGGTAAAAGAGGAGAAAAGCGGGGGGTAGGGACAGAGTAGGTGTTCAGTACAAAGCAAGGGGAAGCTGGTTACGAAAATCTACTTTCAGGGGAAGGAAGTTATCTCTAAGCCCGGCCAATTTATATTGGTGTCGCACAACTATATTTGCACAACCCCACTTCATGGTGGCTAAATGCATAGCGGCACGCTTAGCCGTGAAATAGACAGAACAAGATCAAGTACAGGCAACATGAATTACACTGGCCTTTTGCTTACACACCCATTCACTTTTACGGTGACGCCTTTTGTGACAGTGGGCACACCGTATTTCTAACAATTGGAAGCGAGATGACTAACTGTCTCGTGGGGCTCCGAACATTAGTGGGAGGGATTCTGCCTCTTTACTTTACATGGTGCTTGGCACTGAAAAGGATGTGCCTCGCTGTATGCTCCCATTCAAAGTGCATTGAGGTCCCCGTCGCCGGCTTTGGGCACGGGAACTGGCCGGTTTTGGACTACATAGCACTAAATGCCTAACTGAAAATACCGTTATTGAGGAATGAAACACGTACTCCCTCTCAATTCGTGCAGGGTTCACAGCTGATTTCTTGCTGCTCACGGGGAGGGAGCCTATATCTCGAGACCAAAATTCTTGATAGTTCTCAAGCATTCCCCCATATCAATCCTCCAAACATGCTCGACGATCCCCTCATTGGTCTCCAGTACTGGAACAACGGTCTGGGTATTGAAGTAAGGGAACGAAATCCACGTCATCCTACAAGCGGGACCTGCGAACCGCCCGATGGCATTGAGATTATCCAACGGCTTGCGTGCAGAGTTGTTGGTTTGCAGGAAGATCCGGGTCTTAATTGCACAGATGCACACACGCCACAGGAAGACATAGTCGACGACAAATGCACACGACATACCAACAGAGTCGACAGACTGTATAGCCGAGAAACGGATGATGAAAGTTCTTCTGTGGGCTTGATACAGCTACTGTCGCGTCTCTGGCCTAATCTATTCGAGCGTGTGAAGGCACCAGCGAACTTATGCCTCTCAATCAACGGTGGTCATGTCATCTCTATAAACGTGCAAGGCTTGTACTTCTCTGAGCATATCAGTACATCGAAAGGACCCGTGGTAGCCTGTTTGGGACTCGATCAGATACCGCATAGGATTGGAGCCACTGGGGTTTTGCTTGCGATGGTCTCGGAACACTTCCCAAAGCTTGCCCTTTCGACATCCACACACCGGCGTTGCCATTCTCCTTCTACTGCCTGTCATGTGTTGAGTATTATCGTCCCAGACCCGCAGAATGGATGCCTCAAATTCTATAGAGGCGAAGTCCATGTGTTGATTCCGGAACAGAGATTGGATCAACGCAAATCGAAGCTGGTGGTGACAGGTATTACGATTAAGCACGGCAGAGTGAGTGTGTCACCGGTCGTGAGCTTGAGTTACCGACTTAGTATTGCATTATTCCCGGAGGGAATGAGTATTTGAGGCACAAACGAAGACGAGCATCATGTCTCCGAGCAAGCATAATATGATCTATTTGGGGGAACGAAACTATGGTACATAGCAGCCTAGGAACGTACGAGTCTGAGAAACTTTGGCGGACATGTATTGTTAAATACCGGGCTTGCAGTTAGTGAGTACCCCATGGTATCCCCCGGGAATCGAACCGGAGTTTGACTCGCATTGCATTCACTGCGTTTCTCGGCGACTAGTGTTCCTTGGACCTTGGATCTTGGCACGCCAGATGATCTGTGATTTTCAGGTGACAGACACGGATGGTTCGCTTTTCCATTCGCGCTCAAATTTACTTCCTCTTGGGATGGTAAATTGATAGAGGGCATAGGTTCACGTCATTCCAGGCAGATGTCGGGTCACTGTTTATACACATATATGTCGCTTGTTGTTTCGGTAATTGACTTCTTGCTGATGCCATATATTTTATCAGTTTGGGGAATATTCTGTTAGTCCTATGGAAGAAGTTGACACTTACCCCCAGCTCTGAACAACCAGCTTGTAGGGATGGACCGCGAAGAAGTGAATGATAAATTAAGACAGACGGATAAGAACTAACTGCCACAGAGGAAGGAGAGGCAAGGCTGGAACCCCCCCAAATGCACCAGTAGTCACACTTTCGACACAGTCGAGGACAAAACTCATCCAGATCCAGAGTGTAGTTTATGGTTGCGCCGGCAAGGAGACCATAGGCTAGTGTGTGGCAGGGAAGGCTGTCAAGCGCAGACATAAAGCTAGACTGAATGGCCCAAGTTCTGTAAAGAAAAAAGCATTGGAAACAAGGCTGAACCGCGCGCCGTATTCACCATGAGAGTAGAGTCCGCTAGGGCACCGAGGAGAAAGTGCGATTGCATGCGGATGCAGGCTTTGCACTGGACCGCGCTAGGTGAAAGTGGAAGTGCCATGTTATGGGAACTCTTTGTTACCTGGGCTTCTTTTCACAAATTCACTACTCTTCTTGTTGTCCTTCGTTGCGCGTTGGAAACTGAAAATATTTAGTACCTTTGGAATATTGCTTGCTCAACAGCAGGACCCCCACGACTTGCTGTCACTCACCACTCAGGTAGACCCAGGTAGCAAGAGCGCTTGTGGGTTTCCAACAACAGAGGCAGCTGTATCAGACAGCAAAAGAGACAGGCAAAGTGAGCCTTGTGCAGGACTGGAACGTGCTGGCGGCTGGGAATTGCAACCATGGCTCAGAATAAGCCGTTGGCGCATGTGCTTTCATACAGGCGTACGACACAGAGTGAACGGTGCCTGTGCCCCAGAGTACTTTTGCTGTCATCCTCTTGTGGAAATAGAGCGCCGATTGAAGCGCAGTTGCATTTTGACCAGGGGCAACACACCGACAGGCTTCCCTCGACTCAACCAGCATCCCTGCCCAAGCGGAACCTGGGCTAGGCCTGCCGTCATCTCTGTCCGCCCGTCTTTTTCGTTACGTGTGGCCCTTCCATGGGGATGATTCCGCGCAGACGAATGGACAGCAGGTGTGGATCAACAGGGACAGGGATATGCATGTACCTGGGGCTCCTATGGTTTGCCCCACACATCCAAAATGGTCAACCGCAATTCCGAGCTCACCGTGGCGCAAGCAAGTCGCCTAATCAATAAGCGCGCGATGATCTCGTCTCCCCCACAATCAATAACAGGCCCCGGGCCGCCGAGTTAGTGCCCCCGGCTGCATGACCATCTTGCTTTTCTTCAGACTCTACTCCGTATGGGGCACTGGATCCCCGGAACAGACCATGCCCAAAGGGGCAGAGTGGGTGTCGTGGTTCGGCCAGGAGCAATCTGAGGTTAACGAGCTGTATCGCCCGCTACTCGAGCAGATATATCTACGTAGTACAGGTGTGTTGGACGTGCGCGCAATAACGACGACAGCACTTCGTTGTATAAGTCAAGTCAAAACCATCGACAACGTGCCTAGCCTCGGGGAACGGCCCAGAATATCAGCTCGTCCCTCTGGGTGTTGTATGTCGCTTTTGTAAGCCCGTCTTCTGCTGTATCGCTTGCCTTCATTAGAGATCATTGCGTCAATCATCGCCTCTATCCCGAACAGTTCATCGTGTTCGACGTCTTGCACTAACGCTCTTCCATTGAATACACTGTCAGTGGTCCCGACTGCGTGGGATGCTTCTCGCTTGCGTGAGACGTTGTTAGCAGCTCTCACCAATAACGCAACTGGCTAAATTTGCCAACAGCACCAGCAGCATAATGGCAGCGCTGTTGCACGACTCGCACGTCCTCAATTCAGATACCAATGTCCTGGGTGCATTGGGTCCTGCCAATCCCATCACTTTGTACACTGCAATCGCCAACGTGCTTTCGTATGCCATCCCGAATAAGAATTGTGCGGAAACGAGAAATGAGGAAGTTCCTGGGCTGTATCACAGCGTCGGATCTTTGACCGGTGACTCTTTGACCGGCGCCGGCTTCGCCTCCGTATCACCATTCCCTGAGGGCCGTACACGAATGCAAGGTCAGAGCCTCAGGACACCTGAGTCGACCGGTACCAAAGAGCAGTCCCTAGAGCAGATCCCTGATAATTCCTTTGTTCATTCACTATCACCGGATGGCACTAAGAGTCAAGTGCTTCGTCAGTCGGGACCAGCCTCCGAGGCCTTGTCCCAAGATCCTTTGCCCGAACACAGCTCTTCACCAGCACCAAAGCCTGTGCAGCCTAAGCAGCTCGCTCGCTTCGCCCTCGGTGGGTCTTGCTCTTCAAGTGAACAAAGCCAGAGTATCGAGAACATCAAGGCTACTTCCGCTGCCGTCGTTAATAAGCCGATGTTCCAAGTTTGCGGACCGCCAAGAGAAGATTCTCGCAAGAGCTCTGGTCACTCTGCCCCTCCCAACACTCGCATCAGCAATTTGACGGCCCAGGCTCTACAGCAGAGCGAGTCTGCCGTTGACTCAGACACCGAAGCCGAATATATTGACGAGAGTGCCATCGATGACGACGACTCTTCTGACTGGGAGGACTCCATGGAAGATAGCGGCAAATATAGTGTTGACGACAAGTTCTTCCAGCGCGTTGAGTCCAAAGCCAACCTCACCTCCCGCCCGTCGCTAATTACGCTCATGCTTGCTCAGAACGAGCGCGCCAGGACACTCGGCGATCGAGCTTCGCGGTCTACTCCTGCTATCCGCCGAACCCGAGCGGCGCCTAATGGACCGAGTCTGAGTGTTTCACCCTATGACTTCGACGGAACCCGGCTGGTGGTGAAGGGCATGCGACACTCTACACTCAAGCCGATTAGCGAAATCCGCCGATCTAGCGCTCAACCCATCACTACCAACGCTGCTCCCGTCAACTTCCCCGCGGCCTTTTCTCCCCGAACCACCCGCCGCAACATGCTGGCTACCGAACTTCCCGAGTCGCTCCGACTCAACCTTGCTTGGGAGCGGCAGCAGAAAAAGTTGGCCAGCAAGGCGAGGCTTAAGCGCCGGCACACTTCACAGGATGTTGCCAACCTGCAGCAATATCCTCAGCGGGCATGTGTAAAGCCGAGCGAGGACGTGGAAATATTCGGCTGGGATGAATTCTTCCTCATGGGAACTTTCAATGGATACCATTTCAAGGGCTGGTAGATGGAAGGGACTTTCTCACCTTGTAGGGTGCAGCGTACAAACTAAATTTGCTCAAGCGGCAGCAATATTTTTTAGCAGGAGTACATTAATGTATTTTCGTTTCTGTATAGTTATACTTGGCAAAGCATTTATTAATAACTTGTTCCCTCACAATAACTAACGGATCTCAACATTTCTGTGTGGCATCTTCAACTTTGATGGAGCGATGTGAGTACGGAATCTAAGAGCTGTGTGTCGTCTGTATATACCTCCCGTGTTGCACATGAAGCTACGGCGTCACTGTAGAGACAAAATTCTTCCAATAGACTTTCTACAACCAAGCGTCCTTCATCCAGCTGTCGAGTTGTGAGGCTATTTTGTACGGTTGTCCTGTTATGGTTGCGCAGTAAGCAGACATCCGGATAGGTCTTCCAAGAACCTGTGCTGAGGCACCGCCCGTATAGCTTTCGGACAGAAATGTTGTCGGTCGACTTAGGCAGTGCTGAGGCTGAGAAACCTGCGTCGACCTCCGCTCCTGGATGGAAGATTCTTCAATGAGAAAAGAGGAGAATGTCCACCCTGCTTTACGGACAACAGAGAAAAGTGCAGCCGCGAAAAGCGACAAAAGCATGTCGGAGTACCGTTTGCGAGAGCAGCTGGTTCGTCGTATTCAGCTAAACTAAATCATATTCCGCCTCGTCCCCCTAGAGTCGAGAGCGGTCGACGAGACTAGTGGAAATAGGCGCGGCTAGCTTAACTGGCTCCTCTTCGAGCTCGTCGTTGTGATTTCCCCCCTTTATAGAGAACTTCCTTGTTTGCTTATCCCAGTGCAGCTGTCTTTTCTTCATTGCAATGCTATGCCCAAGCCACAGGATTCTTTCGCAACGCTTGCCCACGGTTGACGCAGGCTCAAAGTATTTTTCGTCGTCATCAATCGCCGTATCATCAAACCACTTCTTCGGGAAATAGGTTCCAGTATAGATCAGACCACGCATAGCATAGTCTTCGGGAAGGGGATGCGCCTTACCACCTTCGGGCCACGGAATTTCCGGGGTATCTAACCGTGGTGTAAACTCGCTGGTCCGTAATAGATAGTTAAGAAGTAAAGCAGTCTGTTCCCATGGGAGGGAGTCCTCTAAGACCTGTCTCCCTACGTCAAAATCCATCATAAACCAGTAGAATACTAACAGGGAATGAAGACATGGCAAAGTGTTCTTGTCACCCCACCGAGCAATAACAATCTCATACGTGCGAGCTGCAAATCTCACCGCTGTGTTGAATGCGTCAGTCAGCACCGGGTCTGGAAGATCATCCATTGTATTGTCATCTGTTTGTTGACTCTTCAAAACGGCATTCATAAGGACATTTGACGCATCTCCAAAACCTAGGAGCAGGCAGCTTAGTGAGATGCCAATGAAATACCTAGCCTGGTTAGTTTGTTGCAGATCTCATGTTATTACAGTGACGTCTCTTACCCAGATTCAAGCCAATTTCCATGTTCTCTTCCAATGCGATTATCCAGAAGTTCGAGAAATTGCTTCATTGAAGGCTCGAGCTGATCCTCATGCGTGCCAGAGAAGAGTATGCCATGAACTCGCACAAAGGCTACATCAACTGTCTCTAGACGCTGAGAAGTGCTTGGATTTGCATTTAAGAGAGGATCAAATAGCGTCATGACGCTATCCCTGGCGCTGAGGAATGGCACTGGAACGCAGAGAGATTTAGCATAATAGTATAACTGCTGCAGGGCATTTGGTCGTGCCAAAATCGCTAGGTGGTGATAAAGTCGCCCGGTCATTGGTATCTTGTCCGAAGCCTTGGTATACCAGAATCTTGATACACCAGTCCAAATTTCTCGATCTCGGATATCATCATCTTCAACTGCCATCCTGTAACGCGCTAAATCACCAAGACACTCTATCCACGTATCTTCAAACGTGGGAACTGTCTCATATAGCAATGCCATCATGGTATACGCGATACAGATGAAGGTGAGCATATGCTCAAGCGAGCCAGGCAGTTTCCGCCGTAGAAGCTCTAAAAACGAGTGTATACCATGACGCCACATTCGTGCGGGCATAAAATACTTAGATGCAAGCCTTCGGAGCGCGGCGCTCGCCGATGGGTGCTGGGATGCCAATAGAAAGTCATGATGCTCATGAAGAAGTGACCGGTGAAGGGAAATCAATGCATGATATTGCTCTTGACTTAGTTCAGTCCCCTTCTGTGTGCTATCATATTCAATACACTTGCTCTCGAGCAAAACCAGTCCGGCATAGATGCCTTGGACTTCGGCGGCAAGCTGGTCTGAAGATATAGACCGAGTATCTGGTTGAAGAAACATTTCCGATGTCGGCACAGCGGCATCGGAAGACTGTTTCGGTTGGCCATGATGTTGTCCTGGATTGCGCTGGCCTTTATGCTGGGGAGACCGACGATGGCTGGAAGAGGACATCAACTGGCCATGCCTTGTCTGTGGCGTCCGTGGTCTTTGCAGTGAACCAGACTTTCGGGCATCATCGGCAGTCCAGAGTTGACGACCAGCCGGCTTCTTTCTGCTTGTGAAGTCATCATCTCTCTCGCTGGGTCTGGCACGACTCGCTCCAAGAGTTGATGGGGATGAGCCGCGTGCAGTTTTGCGTTGATGCTGGACCCAAGCATCTTGGAAATTGTCCATTTCCAATGAGAGTCTGCTTCGACAATCTAAAGGATATATGTAGGTTTGTGGCCGCGGGTCTGCACCCGGAAGTGTTGAAAGTTTTGTGCGAGAATGACAACTGAACGGGTGAGGGACTTCAGATTTTGAAGGCACACAGTTCCGGACGGCTGCTCTTATGCTTGCTCAGTTGACACCGGGTTCCTATTGAAAGCGGTTCGCACGAAGCAATGGACGCCTTTTTAGTCGCCTTGCGACCGCCTCACCCAGCGGAGTAGTGCTCTGAGAACTTTGTACTATGGGGGAGCACGGCTTGTCTCGTGTCGGGACGCTCCCGGGCCAGCGAGAGCCGTGGCCGTCGCAAGGCAGTACGTGGCGTTGGAGCGAATAACAGGCAAGGCCATTGTGCGGGAAGGGTCCGGCGACTTGGAATTGGCAGTGCCACTGGGTGCGTGGTAATTGTGACTTGTCGGTTCGACAGTTGTGCTTTTCGACATGTATTGGGACTGGACGGCCATTTCCTGAAACACCACAGAATCACCGAGCAGAGGGTTGCGGCAACCCCCCCCCCCCCTCCCTTTTCCCCCCCCAGCCCTCCGGTTCCCTGTCTGTATGCCCGACGCCCTCATGTACCGATACAGTCCACCGAATGGACGAAAATGGAGGGTGAAATGCCAAGGGCTGCGCAGGGCTTCCCACAGCCGTCTGTATTCTTGTGCTGGGATGACAGACTGCGCTTCCTCTTAGGCCAACAGAGAGGAGACACCACCAGGGACCCTGCAACAAGCCAGTTGTCTTGCATGGTGCAAATCCACTCTCTGATAACAGCACGCACGCCGGGTGTCTTGTTAATCTTAGGGAGGCGGACTGGCGTGCAAGGCTCTGAAGGGGCGACTTGGAGTTCATGAGAGGCCATTAATGTTCAGTCTCTGCTGCAGGGGTCTGAATTCCTCGGTGATCCATCCTTGTCTCGTGGAGATGCATTTGATATTCGGGTAGTGCAAGCGCTACCAGCAAGTCGGCAGTCATGGCTTTCAGCTTAGCACAGTTTGCTCTCCTTTCTTGGATTCTGCCTCGCCAAGGGCAAGGCTCGTGGGCGCCTCGGAGCTCGTTGACAGGCTCATGAGGTTTTGGTGGTATTAATACTCATTAACTAGAGAAGGTATAATAATACATAGTCGGCAATGGCATTGCAGAAGTAACTAGTTACGTCTGTTTTGATGTTGTGCTGGGACGAAACGGCCAAGCTTCAGAGCATTAGCCCTGAATTACAAACAGACATCGGAACATATCATCGAACTACTCCCTCCATCCATGGTTACGGGAGCATGCAGGGAGAGCACAAAGTTCGAGCCAGGTCCGCGACTTCTTGCTCTAACGTCATCGAAACGCCTGCATCGCCGTACCAGACTATCGTCCGCTGTGTTTCTCCTTTCGGAGTTCCGTGAATAGTTGTATGGTTATTATTCAGGGCAGCTAGAGACTCAAAAAGAGCGGCAATCGAGTGACGGTCGAGCTGGACATCTGTTAAGCGTACGCGTTTGAGTGTCGTCTTATTTCTTTGAAGTCCACGAGACGAGCCAACTTGTCTGCAAACCCCTGGATTTCCAGAAATTGCAAACAGACGAACACTGCCCCCGGCAAAATGCTTCCACAGTCTGCAGGATACTCTGTATTAAAGCCGCCTTCAATCGTCGTAGCTCCTCCAGCGTGGTCGTTGTCGCGTACAGCAAGGTCTCTATGCTCTGGGAGGCAATACCCCTAGTCAGAACAGCCTTCTCATCCGCTGAGTCGGTCCAGGCATTCCAGTATGCCGTGCCAACGTCGAAATGCAGTCACAACGAAGACAAAAATGGCATGCCGGTCCACGAAGCAGCACATCCAACTTTCCCACCGTACGGCAGTGCGCGAAAAATGGGTGCGAAGGCTGTGGGACATAACTGTGAGGCACGAAGTCGACGTATATTCGTTTCGTGGAGCAGGTAGTGCATCAAGGCGTTGTCGAAGATGTTATGGGCCTGGGGAATCTTGGATTCGTCGCTCATAGATCTGGAAAAAGGAATAAGGCGATTGTCCACAAAGAAAGTAAGGGTTCCTTCGGAAGCTCTGACTCGAGCTATTGTCAGATTTGTGGCGTTGAATCGCACTGTGTGCCACCACGTAGCATTCAGTATGCTGCTGCCTTGCAGGCAGCAGGATTCTGATGGTCCTTATTTATGAGGAAATTCTTCTAGTTTTAGAGAAGAAGGACAATGAACTCAACTTTACTTTTAAAAGAATAGATTTTTACGATGATATTGTGCCACCGTATTTCTGACAGCTATCTAAGTCCTAAAGTGGGGCCGTTCCCTTACACCGAAGTTCGGTTGGACAGGAGAACTTGCAATTTATTATGCGTAGAAAATGTTGTGGTACAAATGTAGGCTCCGTTGAGCCCAAATACACAGGAACAAAGCAGAAAATAAACATCTAGAAGATATTGCTTCGGTCGCCGTTTAGATTCCAGCTAATTCCTCGTCTTGAACTTGTTCCAGAGTCCAAAGACCCATACCATGATCACAGTTTAGAACTTTAGAGCTACACCCGACTTTTGCTTCTGTCCAACCACGACAAACTTCCCCGCCGGGCTTTCACTCGATAACCAGGCTGAAAGCCAACGCCTCTTGACGGCTTTACCGAAGAAGGCGACATCCGTCTTTACGGACAAATGGTGAAACCTTTCACCTCTTAGCTGGGTTCCGAGTTCCTTTACATATGGATCTGTGAATTTGGCTTGGTCATTGCACAGGATAACATATCCTCCGGGTACCGTCTTTTCAAACAGCACTCGTCTCTGTTCCGCTTTTAGATCGCCGTAAATAATAACCAGATGATAACCGTCTCTCGACGCGTCGCAGACTCGACTGCTCTTTTTTTTTATTAGGTCAATCGCGCTTTCGTTGTTAGTAAAGAAGGCTGTATTTTCCACAACTGGTGATACTCACTTCATTAACCACTCATTCCGATTTCCTTCGTGCCAAATCCTTGGTGTTTCTCTGCTGTTGATTCTGCCGAGGTAATCATTAATCATATCGACAGTAATGGAATCCGGCCTGCGTTCAGTTACAGGACTGGGACTGCGTTCTGTCCAGCATGGTAGCTGGAACCAGTCAAGAAACCACCCAAGGAGACCGGCAGCATCGCATGTTCTGCTCTCCACGGTTATTCGCTCTGATTGGCCTCTTGGATGCAATGGATATTTTATGAGCGTTTCAATGCTAGAGGAAACCATAGTATCAATATTACTTTAAAAGACTGAGGGGTTTGGCAAATTCGGATATCAGGAACCCCATGCACTTGAATTGAGCACTACTTATACGGGGAGGACGGCGGTTACAGGTCGGGACGTTCATGTAATGCCGCATGGATGCATAATGGAGTGGCTGCAACAACAGGGGTCATGGGTTCGGTCGATAGGGGATGAAATGATGGTTAATTACCTCTATTACCTCCCTAGAGCGCCTGCAACCCACTGCGCGTCAGAGCCTAGTTGAGAAGCATGGGCAGTCCTCCAGAACGCACTTGCCGCGTTCACCAACCTCCGTGCCGAGGATCCCCGGCCTATCTTTGAACTAGAACCAACCCCTTATGCATGGTCGCGGTGCAGCAAGCTATTGCCGTACGTAGTTGCAGTTCTACTGTAGTGGTTGCAATTCTGAACATTAGCGTTGGTACAGTCACGTCTCACCACATTGAAGAATATTCGGCCGCCACGAAGGTCTTGGATCCGAAAAATGGCTGTGGATCTTGCAGGGTTCATACTGTAGCGACTTTCGAATCCGATTTGTGTGCGGAGTAAGCGTGGAGGCGGAACGAAATACCTTGTCACAAAAATCAGACCCCAAGAATGGATCCTTCCTTGCCTGGACAAGAAAAGCTGAGTCTAAGTTCCTTTTTTGGTCGTATTGCAGGGCTGACTATCCTGCTGCTGGAGAGCCAATGGCGGATCCCCGACCGACGTGCTAAGCAACGGGAGCGAAAGAAAGAAAAAGCAAAAGATCTCAAAGCTTTTCAGAAATGATGAATACTAGAGACAGCCCCTATGGATATATTCAGTCCCGTTGCCAGTATTGTAGATGCATATCACTAGGTTGATCTTCTTTCGAAATCGAACAAACTTCGTCAATAAACGAACGGTGATTTTCACTCCTCAAAATGTCTCCATCTCCTGATAATTTTCTCCCTTTTCCTATATTCTCTGCTGCTTTGGCTATCGCAGTTCTGGTTATAATCCCAAAATTGCGTCAGCAGTCTGAAGAAAGGTCCAATTCAGCACTTCCCGTTGAAAACTGTGAGCCACGGTCGTGTTTTGGAGATGATGATGAAGAACTTGAGCTGGAGTTTCTTCCATACGGCCTATGAATTATATACCCTCTTCACGCATTATGCCTGGTGCTTCCTGCGCTGATATTCGGCGTCTTTTTGCTACGTTTTGGAACCGAAAATTGGCTGTCATACATGCCAATTTGCGGCACATACTCGAACGGCTTGTCATCTGTAAGTGATTATCCGGCGTCGAGGCGGACTGTTCCCTGAGCTTACCAAGACAGTTTCTGCTTGTGCTCCGCACCCTTCGTTGGCGGTATTGTAAAGAGGAGTCGAAATTCGTAAAGGATATACTCACACAGTCGGCAACAACTGTCGCCGTTGTTACTCTGATGCTGGTACCAGGGACTGGATGCATGCTGTACTTTAGTCTCCAGCACACCGGGCTTCTCTCGGCCGCTTTATTGTCATTCCTGACCGTCTTTTTGGTTGGAGTTGGTTTCCAGCTCTACACACGAAGGACTCAATATCTGCAGCCCGCAATCCAACTTTTTTTCTTTGCGTTGGTATTTCTAATCCTCGACATTATCTTGCCACTCAAAGCTTTGAAGTCAGGTGATCAAAGAAACGTGGTAAGTACAACAAACACAGAGCAACAGACTGGCATCACTAACACCATGCCAAGCTGCATGGGTTCTGTCATTTATCCCGTCGTTCCTTGCAGTAGTCACGTGTGTCTATCGACTAGCCAAACCAGCTGAGAAAGAGAATGGTAAAAAGAATTCGTCTATCGACCACAAAGGTGACGCACCGCACGGTCCGCACCACGCCGTTGTGACCAACGCGAATAACAAATCCTTCACAACACCAAGCAGTATGCAACCTACTGCGGCTGCAATTGAGATGGAAGATATGAGCATGGGGGGCAGGACTAATGTTCGACATCACGATTTACCGTTTGCATTTGCAGATACAACAAGAACTGTTTACCCATGTCGAGCGATTCAGAGCGCCGAGAAAACGGAACCTCGGGAGCTGGTATAGTCTAACTGGCCTGCGACGCCTGAGGCATTTAGTAAGTGAGTCAACAAGTTTGTCAAGAACCATATTGGGTCTCGTTCGATAGAAGAATGCGCCATTATGTACCCACCAGTCGTGAAACAGGCATGAATAGATCTGGGTATAGACTCACGGAATATCCCGCATGCAAAAAGTTCCGTATCCTGATACACTAGTGTTTGGGTGACTCTGTTCCGTCCTTTGGCCAGATTTCCCCTTCCGCGTCAAAGCTGTAAAGTAGATGCGCGTAACGAAATATACCTTTAGATAACGCAAGGCCGTATTTGTGAAGATATAACGAAACAGGGTGGACAGGGTAGGCCAGACCGGATATAGTGGACAGAATGGGATGGATAGGGTAATAAAGCACCACGGAGCTACCAAGTCAGCAGAATTATTAACCGAAGTAAGTGCTCGAGACTACAAGACCCGTGGGGCATGGTTCAAAGACAATCAGTAGTCATAGTTTGCCCCGCGCACCTTTTCCCCACTTGCCCCTTTTTTCACAGATGCACCTTTTTCACAGTTGCACCTTTTTCACAGATGCATCTTTTTCACGGTTGCACATTTGCCGCCGATAGGTTGGTAAAAGTCTCACGTTTTGGATGTTTCCTTTTCGATAACAAAATCCGCGATCTCCGCGTCTATTGCATCAATTTTTTTGAGCTTCTTTGACCTCTATCGTGGTCTTTTGCTTCACATATATTTTTGTGGTGTTTCTTGCCTAGTTATTAATCGAGTGGAAAACCATGGGCGCCTAGTCAGCATGGACCCCCCCGCCATTGCAAACCTTTCTACCCCCGCCTGATTGCTGCCCATCGTCCTTTTCAATGTAACCGAAGCAGCTTCTATCGCTAAATATCTAAGGAAGTTCTCAGGAATGATTCGTCGCGGTATGAATAGCATACTCTTGAAATAAATGCCTAAGGTCTGCAAGTATCGTCTCAGGAACTATTTCGCCCATACTGACAGCTGCGTAGGAAACAGAACTCACCCAAACCCCAGGAGGCCACTACCAACAAATAGAATGGCTGTTTTTCCCATCGGCCGAAATCGACCGTCCTATGGGTTGGAAACGTGGAGGGGGTACCGTAACCTTCACTCTTATCGGCAGTCATGAACTCGAGAAGTGTGCAATCAAGGCTGATACAGACGAACCCTCAAAAACATTGCCTAGGGATAGGGGCATTTTGGTACAAGATACGAATTTCTTCCTCATCGACCCTCGTTTACGAGGAACCACCTGATGAAGAGTAGTTTGTGAGCCGTTTAAAGGCACGTCTGAAACAGTATGGGGGTATGATGTGGGCTTTCGCGGATGCATTATTGATCAGCGGCATTATTTGGCGACGGTCTTGTGTGTCGGGGGATTGATGCGCATATGCAGCAATCAAAATTGAATTGATTCGGAGTAGGGCGGTTCATGTTACGGTACTATTGCTAGTGAGCCATACTCTATTCAGAGCGTTTTTCCCTTCGTCAAACCCTATTGTTATGTCCAAGATTGCATCACTGGAGTCTTCCATCTGTGAAACCTCCAAACAACTGGCTATAGTCCCATGTACGCGCATCGATTCGCTTTTTTGAACACCATCCCAGATATGTTCACCAAGCAATGTTCTGAGGACGATCTGCGGGCCTGTTCTGGCTTCCGAGACGACGCTTGCGAAAGGCGCGCAGACGAATAGACGAAGATGGAAATCGTCATGCAAGCCCCTTGGCGGACGTAGAAGTACAGTTTCTGTTTCCTCTCTAAGGCCCTGATGTTTCTCGCGTCCTCTTTTGTCCGAGGCTTCAATTCCTGCAAACAGGCACCCTTGGAGCCAATTTTGTAACTCCGCCACACTTCCCCGAATAGCAAGTAAAAGTCTAGCTTCCGGCTGTATGATGGACGGCGACGCAGATTGGGTTTCCGGCTGTACGGTAGATGCAGATTGGGCTTCCGAATTGGAAGGTGGCTCCTTCGAAGACTCAGAGTTCGGACTCTCTCTGGTAAGTTCTAATAGCCAACGATGGCAGTCTCGAAAGTAAACTAACCAAGATGTTCGGGACTGAGGATCCTTGATTTCGGTAGAGGCATAGTGTGCGCCGATTTCTATCTAGTTGTTAGTGCTAAGCAGTGTATTAAGTAGAAGTCGGAAAATACCGAAAAATGCAGCTCCTGGTCGTTCTAAGGATCTTAGATATCTGATGCAATCCCCGAAATAACTCTTTGGGCTATAGTTTGCCAAGGTTTTGGAGACGGCTTGTGGCACATCAACTAACTTCTCTAATTCGCTAACACTAGCGAATTGCGAGAAAGCGGCAAGATCCACTATGCGAAAATTTCGAAATTTGCCTTGCCGGTGTTTGTTCACATAGTTACATCCCTTGTCGAAACGCTTGCGACGCGCTGGATTCCATTCCATTGTCCAAGAGTGGGAAAAAGTGCAAGAGTGGGAAAAAGTGCAAGAGTGCGAAAAAGTGCAAGAGTGGGAAAAAGTGCAAGAGTGAAAAAAGAGCAGGCGAGAAGTGGGCCTCTGAAGACCGTGCCCTCTTCGGTCCCCACTGGAGAGAGGCCAGGTCCCCGCTCTTTGTCAACTCTTTTTCTTCCTATTGGTCTATGAAACTAGTCTCTTGCTTGAGTCGTTGCAATGATGGCAGCGCGTGGGGAAAGTCGGTTGTGTGTGGCGTCTGTATGACGTGTGTGCCTTCTCGCCTTGCAGCCTCGATGGAGTAGGCTTCATTGCCCACGGGAACGGCCGATGTGATCTGCGGGACAACAGATGGAGGGGAGTGTGCATATAAACGGCAGAGGGTGTGTAGGGCGAAGGTATGGAGCAATGAATGGGACCTGACCATGTTAGATTTCACGATGCCCCACTTGAGTTACTACCGGGGTTAGGTCCGTTATTGAGGTCAAAATTGATGATTGTACATATTCATTGATGCTTGTATCTTCTTGTCAGAAGTACGGTGTGGATACTGTCACAAAAGGCGTCACTGTAAAACTGAATGGGTGTGTAGGCAAAAGGCCGGTGTCTTCATTGTTGTCTGTCCTTGATCTTGTCCTCTGTGTTTTTCTCTCCTTTTTACGCGGTTAAGCGTGTCGGAAGCGACACGCCCACGTATGCATTTATCCAGTATGAAGTGGGGTTATGCAAATATAGTTGTGCAACACTTCTGTATGTTCTCGTCGGGAGGGGAGACAAAGTCTCCCCTGCCAGGTTGCACCGCCACACGCCACTATTGGTATAGCCGACTCTGCATTTTAGCGCCGTTTTAATTGCACACACTCCCGCCAATCAGACCACACGGGGTAATTGAACAAGGCTGGGGTGGTCCTAAAAACAGAATCCCGACACCCCTGGAATCTCAAGGGCTGCCTGTTGTATTGTTGTAACTTAGGTTGTAGAGTTTGCTCTTCTCCCCCAAAACGTTGTCGAGGGGATTGCGTGCCTGGGGTAGCGATCATTGTCACAGATTGGCCCGCATATTGGTAGGCGGACACAGGCTCGCGGCTGGCATGAGCAGGTCCACGCGGCATTTCATGGCATGTCCAAGAGAGTGTGCACTCCGCTGCATCGCCCAAAGACCCTTATGCAGCCATAGAGAGATATCCAAGACAAAGCATTGTGAACTATGTCATGTACGGATTACGGGAGATACAGTCCTCAGATTGAGCATGCGTCCGGGCGCAAATCGGCAATCATTGTGCTGCTGGAATTGAGGTTTCAATGTGCAAACAACTAATTATCATGAGGAGAAAAGTCTTGCCTGAGCCTGCGCATCATCTTCTGCTTGCTGCCACACCTGCCTTGTACCACGTCTGCTGGCTTCCTTGGGATCGCGATCAATCGGCCACTTGACCTCCGCTTCTACACGTCGATCTTGTGCGGTATCCCAATCGACATGGGCCATCGTCTCTTCTCTAGTCCGTTCCCGTCTTTTACCTCCAGATGATACACAGTACTGGCCCATTTGCTTGTAATCTCGACACCATATATACAAGTCTTTCTGTAATGGTAGTGGAAGTCACATGGCTCTGCGATATGCCTGATTTGTCTTCAAACTTCCTCTGGGTTGGCTGTCATACCAGGTCTACCTTGCTAAAATGTAGCATCTATGCGTCGACTCGGGAGCATGTTGGCGTTAAGTAGGCTGTGAGGGGGCGTGCAAGAAGTATCATGCCCGTGCGCTTGCCACAGACTAGAGTGTGTATATCGACTGGGATCTTGGTTTTCCCGCTTCTGCCACTTACAGCACTGGCGGCACTTGGTGGTAAAAATTGGCTTCTTGTGCAGTGCCTGCGTGGTGTATGGGCCACTTGGCCGTGCAGTTCTCTGTTGCAGTCGGACGCAATTCCAAGTTCGCACAACCGTCAGGAACGGAAACATGCTGGTTCTGTGCATATGGACCAAAGTGGAAAGCAGCGAGCAATACGCGGGCTACGAGGGGCAATGGAACAAAGCGGGTGAAACCCGGCCCGCGGAGAAAAGACGAAAAAGACGAAAAAGACGAATCCTTGTGATCATGATCGCAGGGGAGTAGCCTGTTATTCCAGGCTGTAGAGTTCACTCTCTCCCGCAAAGCCTTGCCGACGGGATTGTGTACCCTGGTGATGACCAAGGTCATGAATCGCCCACACATTAACTGTTTCCAGTTGATAATTGGACGCAAGCTCACAGCTGGCGCCCAAGTCCACGCGCCAACCCCTGGCAGGCAAGTGCCCACCACTCCAGGCCATGCCACAGACCACTTAGCAGCCATCGGCTGCATCGGGGACTGGTACTGCGAACTATGTCATGTGCGAATGATGCAGCTCTCAGATCAAGCAGGAGCTGATGCCGAGATTAGCAATCATTGGATTGATCAATTGTTGCCAGAAATAAGTAGGTCTTGTGGTCGGGTCAAAGAGGAATAAGCCTTGTCTCTTCCCGAGTACGTGCAGCTGGAACACACCGTGGATTGAGGTAGACATGACTTGAAAGTAGGCCACGGTGATGCAGTTTACCTGAACTCGTATGACAGATTGAGGACACGGGCTGCATTGAGCCACCATGCAAGGCACACCAAAGCCAAATATTGCGAAAGCTACCCTTCCACGGGCAGTCTAGCCGGATAAGGCTGAATGGCGAAGTAGCAGGACTTGGTCATATCAAGGCAATATTGGCGTAAACATCAGCCAAGAGCCAGCGGAACAAGGAATGACGCTTTGGCGGCGTGATTTCCCATTTATTCTCGGGTATGGCTGATCCGAGTCGAGCTCGGTAAAGGTGTAAACTTGGCTTCTTTGAGGTCAGGCTCTACTCTTCTCCTCGGCTGCTACATTTTAATAGACAGTCCTCCCATAAAGCCAACGAACTCCCGGCAGTGCCTGTGCCTTTATTTCGCTTTCTCAGCCGACCCTCGCTGTCAGTCGTTCGCCATTTTATCGCTTTTTGCTAATCCCGTCCCAACTTCATCGCGATGATGCCCGTCCAGCTTCTCCCGGCTTCAGCCGCCGCCTTTGCCCCGAGGGCATCTTCAGTCGACGTTGTTTTGGGATCCAAGGTTGAGCCTTGGCTTACAAAGACCTTGAAGCGAGTCAACAGAAAGCGAGTCAACAGAGATACAGGCCGTCTCAAAAACGTCCCTCAACATCAAAGATGTCTTGTCGAGATATTGTCGTCACCGAATGCCATCTGGACTCTCGCCTCCCTCATGTTACCCAAGTTTCCCGAAGCCGAGATGCCCCAGGAACCTCTTCAGAAGCTCTTCAGCTATCAGCTCGTTCACGTCGAAGCATACGTTGTTCATGTTGATATGGTCCTGCGCAACGAAGTTGCCTACAAACTCACAGACAACACCATCGATACCTTAGTCGAGTATCACAAAAAGATTCACAGCGTCGATGCCAAGGCGAACACCCATGACTGGTCCGAGAAAGAGCAACAGAGCAAGAAGCTTCATGAAGACTTTGTCCAGGCTGTCAACAAGTTTGTCTACCGCACGCCCGTTAGCGCTTTGGAAGGTCTTGAGGATGAGGGCACAGGTGAACTGTTGTGTGGAAAGAGTGAAGAAGTCAAGAACAATCTTTTTGGACTGATGAAGCCTCTGCTACCCCCGCCTCCTCGCGTTGTCGATGTTGTGCGTCAGCCTCCGCTGCTCCAAAGCTCTCCGGTCAACAACATGTGGTCACAGCCCACAATGCACAGCTCTGTGCCCGCAGTCGAACTCTGGCGAGTGCTGCCCTCAAGTCCAAGTGCGACATCGATGTCAGCCGAGTTCGACACTGCAGTTTGGGCTACCACGGGCATGAGCGAAGTCCAGATATCTTCACCTACTCCGGCATACACCCTCCCACTGCCAAGCATGCTTGTGTCCTCACAATGCGGTGTAAGCGTTGGCATGCGGCATGAGTGGCATGAGTAGCTTCGGCTGGGATCGCTACTAGGAGTGCGACCATAATTGAACAACCACCAGTCGTGGGTGACTGTCATCCAGTGGTGACGACGACGTCTTAACTTGCTGCTGCGCCGTCTCGTAGATGCACGACACGATCAGCTGAGACATTGCTCTAGTCTGTCGAAGTGTTTACATTAGTAAAGTTCGGGTTGAATTCAGCCTCGTCCTTTCTGTGGTGATGCGCATCTGACTATAGGTCAAAACGAAGAAGGGGTCTTTATGGATGAGTTTCATCTGTTGAAGCGCAGCCGGGTACATATATTAGATATCTTGTTGCCCATGAAGCCCCCGGGAGGGGAATGGCGTACATCAAGAGCAAGAGCTGGAGATAACTGCCTCAGCGCTGACAATTCTTCAATCTGCTTTGGAGCCTGTCGAATCTTCAAAACTGAAATCTAATTGGCCGAAGGTATGTGTGAAGGCACATTACACTGTGAGGACAACATCTAGGCCGACTGCTCAATCAGGGCTTGAAGTATCACCCCGAGATTGCCAGGAGAAGCATCTTGCATATTACTATGCTACGAGAGGAATGAAACGGATCTTTGAGCAGGGAAGTGGTCTAGCTAATGCAGAACTTATGTTCAAGCGGAAGACCCAGCAATTTGCTACGCAAGACAAGCTAGCTCCGTCATGCAAATCCATTTGCCTCGCGAATAGCGGCTGCTAAACGGTCGCAGCCGACTACGGACTTTGACGTCTCCCTATTTGCAGAGACCTTGGAACACCTGCACCTTGAAAGCATGAGAATGGCCCTCGTGCCTCGTGTCCTCTCCGGTGACTGGAACAGGAGGGAGAAAGGATATGGAACCGAATATTGCTGCGAAAAGATACCTACATGTCTTGGTTTTGCGCTGAGCGTGACTCTCTTATAGAGAAAGGGGCAAGGGCAGAAGAAGCTTGATAATACCAGTCTCAATGCCGTGTTTTCAGAAATAGATGCTGACTCAATTGAAGTATACGCACACGGGAATATATGTAGAGGCCATTCCCTCAAAATGACTGATAGACTTGAGCCGACCCTGAAGTCTCGTGTGCGGCCTTGATCGGAGTGATCGATTTTCCAATCTCTCATCCTTCGCAGCGGTTCGAACTTTGTGTATAAGAAGATACCTGAGGATGACAAAGATGTTAACTATTAGTGCCATGTAAGCGAACCTCCTACCCGGAATACCACTTGTTGGCGGCCTGCATATCACGCCGCTTCCCCAAGTAGCATGTCTTTGCGAAGTATAACAGTGGCGTTTGCATGGAGCGTCGTGCAGTTTTGTTTTCTCCGACGTGGATTCTGAACTTGGATGGCCGGGATTGTACAAGGTGCTTTGTGATGGTCAGGCAAGGTTGTGGTGGGCCGATGACTGTATTCTATTGGAGCTGGGGGGTAGCTGATGCAGAGCGTTTATGTGTTGTCACCGATTCTCGGCCGCGACAACTTCCGTGGAATTCGCAAGGCGGCAATCTTTGAAGACAACAGCCTGGTGGCATTTGAGGACGAAGAAGGGGCCCAGGAGGGAAAGGCATGCAGATCTGCTCATTGGATTCTGCCATCCGCCGTGGCTGCAGCTTCATTTTATACTAACCCCGGTCAGAACCTGAATACCGCATCACACAGATCGACTGGCAGGTGAATTACGGGAGAGTCTGTGCGCAGACGTAGAACTCAACCCCAACGTTGCTTGGGACACCTCTCTATGGGGCATGAGAGGCACGAGTGTTTTGCGCTATACGTTACGCGATGCAATGTGTCATGGTGCACTTGGAACCCCGAAATTCACACATGTGGACATGTATTATGACTGTGTACATAACTCGCGCTTCTATACCACGTCATACGAGCCTATGTGGCATGGGATGTAGTTGTATAGGAAACCGCTTCTTTGTTGCTTGTTGCTGCACAACCTTTAGACATGTTCGTGCATAGAGCGGCATTGGTTCTCGTCTCAGAGCAGTACATACTGTAGCTCCGACAAGCAACTTTATAAACGCTTACCTGCTAGAGCCTCGTGGTACGTGATAGCGTCAATTCCGGGCGTGCATTATTTACATCTTGAGCCAGAAGAGCGGGAGCAAGTCGAGCGAGTCTAAGCTGCAGAGGTTCAATGCGGTGCAAGACGGCTTTCGATTAAATAACTAGCTAATTGAGTCTAACAAGCAACTGCAAACTACATACTCGTAAATGAGCTGTGCATCCCAGACATCCTGGGGAAATATTTTTAGATCGATCTTTCGCTGGCATACATCTGTTCGGTTTCGACCCAAATCAATTCGCCAGACTGAAGTTTCTCGGCGCTTGAATCATAGTAGAAAATGAAGCAGAAGTTGCCCGAAGTAAAACAGTAAGCCTGCACCGATTTGCAACATCTCTCTTTCTGCCTCATGAGTTGTGTTTTTGAGTAAACAATGATCCGGGAGTCCGTGAGGACGACAAAACCGTGTGCCATCAATATAACTTGGTCCGTCTCTGTCATGGGGCCATAGCTGTACTTGATCGTCATTGTCTTGTTTTCTCTTTCGTTCAACACTACGAACCCACCAGCTCCGTAGAAAAGTCGCGTCGTTAGTCCGTTTTGTAACTTGTAAGCAAGCCACAGAGAATTGGCTCCGCTATATTTCTCTGCAAGCCGTACTAGCGCTGGAGACGCTGCTTTGCCATCGAAATGTTGATTCGTAACTTGGCCATCCTGATGTTTGAACGTGAAAAAACTGTCATCTGGCGATTGTCTTGAGAAAAAGATCCTCGCTTTGGGCCATGTCGTATAACTCAGGTTCGTAGGGTCCCAAATCCTGATTGCGTCAACCTCATAGGTCACAAGTCTCTTGCTAGTACAATCGTACCCTCCGTCCCAGCCTTTGTGGGTGAAGATGTGCCTTTTCCAGTCCGATGCCGCCCATATTACAATTTCGTCTTCATCGGGGTAGAGACAGACAACATGATTCTCAAATGCCAAGATCTCCAAGCCCCGGTCGTCTTCCCAACCGAGAGTACGCACTTCCTCCAAGGTCACAATGTCACAAATTATGACAGACTCGCCCTTGCAGAGAATAATATATTTGCCACCTGCGATGATTCGCCGGGACCCTACGACCCTCTTTGAATGGACGTAAGGAAATATTTCACTCCGAAACAGGACTCGGCATGCCTCAACTGTAACAGGCTCCTTTGTGCTGTTCAGATCCGAGACTTCCTTAGGGTCATCCAACACCATAGGGCTTTCTATCGTGGCAGGTGGTTTTTTTCCCCATAGCCGTGGCCAACGCAGGGTTCTGAGTAACTGGCAAACCTGGCTCGTCGGTCGCAGGAGCCACAACAGACTCTTCGGCATCAGTTCTGGCAACCTTCCCAGCCGAGGCCACAGAAAGTTCTTCTGTATACCTGCGCTCTCTTCAACCGTCTCTCCCGAGACTACAGGTTGCATATCAGTAGTCTCTAAAGTCTCCTTGGTATCGGGTCCCAATCGCGCGGCATCTCTTGCCAGTAACGCCAAAACGCCATCGTCATCAACGTTCTCCAAATTGGGACCTTCAAAAACTTCCGAAAGTCAGTAGAGGTATCATGGGAAGAATTGGATTCGTCACCTTCATTACACACCTTTGGCCCATCGTTTGATAGACCAATGGTGGAAGCGTTGAGGACTACTTCATAGAGTCTGGCCGGTGCCCCTTCGGGACATCGTATTATCAACGGCGTGAGTCCATCCGTGCAAATTATATCACGCTCACAGCCTGTGGATTCTGAGATATTAAATACTCCAAAGTGGACAGGCATGTTGTATTTCGGCGACTTCAGGGGTTTAGGTCTTGGTAAATTCGTGAAGGGTCTGGTAGTGAATGCACTGGTTTGGTGGCTCAGATATTTGTGATATTTTTTTTTTTTTGATAACGTTCTCATATAGTCTATCGGACCAGTGTTGCAACGGAGAGTATATCCTCAAAGGAACTCGCAGATCTATCACCTAGCCAATGTGCCTAACCAGCAAATGCTCTCGCTTCCTGCAGTCGGAATGTGATAGCCTTCCTTCCTCGTTGTAGATGACACAGCTCAACCACGTTTCACTGGCAAACGGCTCTTCGCCAGTTGAGACAAGACTTTTCGGGATTTACTCCCTGTAAGTAGTGGTCGCCGATCGTCCTTTTAACAGAAGCCTCATTCCGGCGCGACTTGTGCTCACCTCTTTAAAACGGGACACGAACCGTGAGCTTCAGAATCCAGCAGGTCACCCTGTGTTGAGGCGGTCAACGAATCCCTGCCGGAAGCATTTTGTTTTGCCTCACTCTGAGGTTTGAGTTTCGCATCGACGCCGCCTCTGGACCAGAAAACAGACCACCTATGGTGGTATTTGTCAAATTCACAAATTGTCTCCAGTTACGTATCGCTACAGAACATATGTACCGGAGAGAGAATGTCACACCATGACGTGTCAAGAGACCTATCAGCCGCAAAAGGCACTCCAATGCGTTGAAACAAGTTAATATTTGGCCACTTCAAAGTTGACTATGCTGAGGTGCACGAGTAAACACTTGGTTGCGGCCTCTACTGACTGAATCTTACATACACATCGTGAAATACATAAAATGACGTCTGTATTCAACGCTGCCTCATCACGTTTGTAGGTAGTGTCGAGGCTGAATCTGACATCGGCTACGAGGTCTAGCAAGCCCGGCGCGGCTTCTACACCTAAGACGAGAAATCGACGCATGAGTCGGCCGCTCAGTGGCTTGATGCAATTGCACCGGACTGGCCCCGTTTTGTGCCCTTCTCGTCACATCCAGCGCTAAACTACGACGACCATTTGTTCCCTCTCCGACTCCCCGAGTGAGACAGAGTACTCCGAGCCGGACTCGCCTGCTCAACAATCTTCTCAATTTCAACCCCCGTAAACTTGAGTATACCAGCCCGCTTCCATGGCTGCCGTATGACGCCTCACCAGACTTAACAACAAAGCGTTAATGCATACCGCCAGTCCTGTCTATGACGTCTTCTAAGACCCTATGGCGGCAATACCTCCTGGGTGGTGGCAAGCGGTGATCGACAGGGACGGTGATGCAAAAACGAGGGCAAGGCATTATTGTCAATATCACTGAGAACGACCTCCTCGCCTCACCTTCTTGGAAGAAAGGAGACGGTCAGTTACGTCTGCTCTTTTCCGCCTGTGCAGTCAAACGCCGTTTGCTGGCCATGTTGCTCATGCAGACTACTTATTATCCCTATAATGGTACAAACTCGCGGAGCAGATCGTCGGCGCAAGGGGGATAGCCTCGTCCAACCAAGGACAACTACGGTACACCCTGTACTACTATGGCACAAATCACACCTTTTAAATGAACCCGTCGTAGGTAGGTCGAACGAGATACAAGGGCCGAAGATGGGCCAACCGACCACGTTTGTCGACCGTAGCCGCACCGATGTTGAGGCCCCAAGATATGAATCAGTATCCCGGCTTGGTTGCTTACGGGCAAGATCTACGATCTGAACGCAGCATCTACGCCGACAAATGGGTTCGCAGCCATGGAAACAAGCCGCTGTCAACTCAAGCTCCTCATGCTCAAGCAGATGACTTATAGACCTTTGCTCTGCTCGGCCTAGTGACGCTGGAAAGTATCTCGCTCCGAGTGGCTTAATGCAAATGACACCAGACCCAGCGACTCCATTTTGTGCCCTTTTCAAGTCCATTTACTGCAATCAGCTCCATGAATTGGGCTGTTTGCCTGTCTCGCCAACAAACATGACATGTGGTATGCATGCGCCAGCTCAACAATCATCTTCATTTCAACTCCAATGTGGTCGAGTCATTCCGGCTTGCTTCCCCGGTTGTTCCATTCTTAGCCCGCATGAGGCTTCACCGGCCGTCTGCATTTGTCAACAAGGCAATGATGCATACGGCCAATCTTGTCCACGTAATCCCTTGGGTGACCGCGGCCTGGGAGGCTCCTGGACCGGCAAAAATCTGCTCCAGTGAGGCTGTACTACCAGTGGCTGTTTTGTAAGCTCCATTATTCCGCACATGAGGGCATGTGTAATGCATCGTGGTAGTTGTGTTCGACCACTCGAAAAGGCTGGGGTTGTCTTAATGAGGGTGACAAACAGGCAGAACCGCCACGATACCCACCTTGCGTGCAGCGGCTATGCGCGGGCCCTGTGATTGCAACCAAGCCAAGCTTCCTTCCCAACCTCGACGCAGGGGTCGGTGAGAAATGTGTGAATGGCACAACAAAGTGTTACACCGGTACTCTGCACATGGGGCAGCTCATTCAGCCAACAAGGTGACCAACTCTGTTTTATTTTTCCGTTGCAGGTTGGCGGCTCCTGCCATGATTAACATTTTCATCCCACCCCCTGGCCAGTTGTTGTCTCCAAAAACCTTGTTCAGTGGAAAGCGAAGCCGCGTCAAAAATCAGGTAGACAACACTCAAAACGCCATGCATAAACGCTCTGCACACGCCACGCAGACTCCTCTACGGCGTCCCTGTCAGACTACTTTCACATAGCCAGGTCACAACAAAGATTTCGTGAGTTGTCAGTTCCGGACATGGAGATCGCAAAGGTGGCGAGGCAACCTCCTGGGCTGGCCTCATCTCGTTTGTGAATCTGAACGAGTTCCTGTTCGGTTCATGGCATAGATTGTGACGGTCATAGCACCGCAGCCATGTGCGCACACTTCGTGTGAGGGTGTCAATAACACGCTTTGCACAGCCCGTGCAGTTTCCTCTACTCCCTCCCATGACAATGCTTTGTTGTGGCGCTTTCAAAATGCTCATTACGATTGGCTCCTGTACCATAGATTGTGTGTTGGTTCTACCTCATGCATGCCAGATCACAGCTTACCATAAACGACCTGTGAATTACCCTGACCGCGGCCGTCACCGTAGACAATAGCAGTACCCAGAAAGAAAAAGAAAAGAAAACTCTTCTGGTTCCAACATCAGCAGAGCCTCAAGACTGTAATGGTATATTAAGCTGCTCTACTACCATGGAACCACCAGTTCTGAGTTGTTCGGTATTTAATCAACCCAGATATCTTCGCCCCTCTGCACACCTAATTTCATGAATCAAGACCACTCTCCCGCCAAAATCCACCGTCATCATGACCTCTATACTTCAGCAGCAAGACACACTTCTCAGGGTCGAGAGCTTCAAACCTGACAATACATCCTGTACAATCAACGAGTACTTGGGACAAGGCGGCATGAAAATCGCGGTCATTGAAAAAGAAGGATCTGAGATAAAAGTATACGTTGCTCTTGCCAACCAGACTCCTGGATGTGCTGTTTCGCTCGCTGTACAGCGCATCGTGTCGAAGAGTCTGTCTTCCGCCTACTCGAACACCGATACTTCAACCGACACAAGCCATCCTATGTACACCTTAGAGAGCGCAGGCTGGGAAGAATTAGCCAAAGTTCTCCCAGCTTATTTAAAACGCATCTTATCACCAACCACGAATGATGCAGCCAAGGCCGAGCTTCTAGATACAGATGAGAAGCCCCACAGCCTAGAGGTCATGTATCGCGAGGCATGCCGCCTGTTGTATTTGGAAAATGCCCAACGTGCCCTTACGCCTGACCAGATCCTCCAATACCACCGTGACGTCTATCAGCTACGCAACCTGCGTCTCGTAATTGTGGGCGAACACGACCACTTGCCCCAAATCCAGAATGAGCTTGACAGGTACGCATGCACCTTTTATAGAACTAACAAATGACACCAAATCCCGATCATTGACCTAGTTTCGCCAGACTATCACTTGATCCCGTCCGCCCACCTGCGCTTGATACCATCCGCCGACATGCGCTTAAAGAGACCATGGTTACTACCGTGGAAATTCCGGAAGAAGATGAATCGGTTGGCAAAATTCTTATCTGCTTCTTTGGGCCTGACTACGTCAATATGGTTGAAACTTCTGCCATCAATATCCTTCTCGAATATCTTCGCAGTTCATTAGCGTCCAGGCTCATGACTGATTCAGCTGATAATGAAACGCTCGCCAAGTCCTTAACATGGGATTGGATGCCACAGTCCCAAACCGTCATTCGGCTCTGGCTAATGCAAGTACCCACGGAAAGGCTAGAGGTTGTAGAAAAGCGAGTGACGGAGCTTCTGCAGGACACCGCGGAAAACCCGGTAGACATGCATCGCATGCGTGAATGCATCCAGCAGGAGAAAAAGCAGGACCAACTGGAAGCCAAAACTTCGGAGTTGTACTTTCCCTACAGCATTATTTCGGAGTGGGTCAGTGACAATGGAGACGATTCAACTCTTCGGAAATTTCAATCTCTTAGCGAGTATGGTACCCTAGAGGAGTGGACTGGCGAGAATTGGTGGGCTTTCTTGCGCAAGTTGATGGTTGACGCTCACCACGTTTCAGTCCTGGGCAAGCCCTCGCGTGAACTGGGCAGTCTGGGCTAGGATGAGAGCGGATAAAGATGGACTCAGCACAATCTACTCTCCTTCAGAACACAGATTTTTGTCAAGATAGTCACTCGTTCAAAGCAACAGCCGTTGCTATGCTGCTGTCTTTCATGCAGCGGTATTTAGTTTTCGTATTATTCCGGTCTTTTAGATAGGAAAACAAAAGTCTTTCATTTTGTCTAAGCGCTGTGCGACAGATCTCTACAACTTAAAAGGGGCCATATATGGGATAATTACCATAACTATACATTTACGCTCCTCAACAAAAGCTCCAGGGCTAGAGAAGCAGAACGAAAGGCACGATCCGGGAGGTCAAAGAGTGCGAAACACCGGTATTAGCACGAACTGTGATTCTGGTTGCAGTTATAGGTACTCTACCACCAGGGGGGAACTTGCCCGGTTCGTTCAACGTTCCTGAACGATTTATTACAGCACTTTCCATCCTAACAGCGAGCCCAAACTGGCCCCTTGCAGATAACCAGGTCATTCCGGGAGATTGGCCACTGGGGCGGGGCGGGGCGGTGCTTCCGCCGGTCCGCCCAGCATACCCACACTTCATTCTGTGTGTATCAAGCTTCGGCGTACCAGGGCAATGACGGCACATGCGACAAGACTACTCTTATAGCTGAATGAAGATGAGAGGCAATCTCAGGGGTGGCCGAGAGCCTTGTTATCAGGGGTATGGTTCGCCCAAGTTAAACTTGCACCCCATGTTGGATCTAATGCTCATTGCTGACACGGGCCTTCCACAACGGCTGAAGACAATGATTATTTTTTCACCCTTTTTGCGCATTTTATCATGTTAAATCAGGTAATAGAGAGTGGACGAGGCACGCGCTACATTGGCAAAGACTCCGATGCCTCCCAATCACCTCTGTCTCAACACCTGCCACGGAGAGTAGCACAATACCCTCTTGCTCTTGTGTTAGTGCCATTTATGCATTAAGTTTGTGCGTTGTGCTGATCAACATCTAGATCCAATCAAAGGCGTCACCAAATCCATTCTGAAGAACGAGATATACTGGTGCATTAAAATATACAGCGACTACGAGAGCGTGATCATCGACAAACCTACTCGACGATTGAAGAATTGTAAGAGCAACGCAGTTTCAAGATTGCCAGCGGCTGGAAAGAGATGCCCATCAAGGCTACCACCGGTGACAACAGTTGCAGATCAGAAATTCTTCAGATGATCCCCCCCATATTATGCTCCCCAGGCCAATGCCCTGCCTCCTCACTGGTATCAAGATCAAGTAGCCTGCGATTAAGTCTGGGCGGTGAGTTCTAACATCAAGCAAAAGTCCAAAATGACTTGCTAACTGCGATGGCCAGGCCCACACCAAGGCATCGCTAGAGACCTTTCTCCTTTTCCCAACACAAACTTCTTCCGCGGCGATGGGAATAATTTTTTAATACAGCTTCCCAGCCTCGGGGAATTCGATCTTGGTGTTGAAGCTCTTGCGAGATCTTATGGTTCTGCTCGTCCTTCCACAGCCCCGTTGCCTCCGCCACCACCCAGCAGGCAAGTCTCCATGCTGTTGTCTCTGCCGCAAGCATACGACTTTCAATTTGTCCGTTGTGACCCTAGTCCCTCTCCGGACGGCGAGAACAGGCATATCAGTCAGAAGTACACCACCGAAGAGGGTGATTTCATCATCTACTGCTGGCACGAAAAGAACTTGAAGTGGCAACGTATCAAGCAAGATTTTGCTGCCATGTTTGGCCGAACTCCCGAGAGAACTATCCAAGGCCTACAATCTTGGTATTACCGCATGAATCAGAGGATTCCACTTTGGGATCCAGATGGCCGGTTAATCTTTGACAACGACAATGATATAGAGCCCAAGTGTGTCAGCATCAAGTGCCGTCAAAGAGACAGCCAAGATAACCCTATGGAGCCACCTGGTCTATCCCAGCGTTATCCTGAACGCGCTATCCACTATTCCTGGGTTGACCCTGAGCTGAAGCGAGTGTACCAAGACTGGGGTAAGTTGGTCTGCAATCCTGCTCACAGGCACGCCCTGCGCAGATACTAACAGCTGCTGAACAGCTGCAAAGCGCGCAAAGCAATTCCACGACAGACGAGAACGAAGAAATCGCAAGTGGCGGAGATGTAACACAAACATGACGCCAAGTTAAAACGGCATGGTAAAAAGTTCATATTTATTTTTAACGAAATAGGCGGCTTGTTGTACGTACACTGTTTCAATGTATGGGCGATCCTTATTTTCTTGGGTATGTAGTTCTACTAGTTTCCTATATCTCGGATCAGTTAGTGCAAAAAAAAAAAAAAAAAAAAAAAAAAGGTATTTCGGACACTAATTGCGGTATGTATTTATGCTCTGGGTTGCAGTTGTCTGATAAAGCTGCCTCTGTTAGCTGAACAAGCAGACTTGTGTCGCGTTATGAGACGTTAACTATGCTCCTATTACAAAATCATTGTTCTTCTCTTGTGCCTGCAGCAGACTATGTCTGTGAGAACTCACGGTCGTTGTCGTTCACTCTTCGGTTCGTTAAAAAAAGCACGAAATGGACAACAGGCATGCTAGTCCAACCATGGTTACTTGCCGGTATGGCATCTGCTGAAAGTTAGTATCCGAAGTGCTATTGTCACGTTATGAGACCTGTTGTTAACTAAGCTTCTGTCTTGGAAAGTTGATTATTGTTGTTCTCTCTATCCTTCAGAAGGCTTTATGTCATTCATCTTTAGTCTAGAAGACTTCCCAGCCTCTCAAACTACTGATATCAATGATTTTACGGCATCCAGCAACTATGTCACTTATTCAACTAACAGAGGCAGCCTTATCCGACAACTATATCAGGGCCTCCTTCTAGTCGAATCAACTGGCTAGAGACCATTCATAGTATGACTCGACAAGACTATATGTATTCTGGATGGGAGTGTAAGTTGTAATAGAGCTAACAGTTGCGACATCCAAAGGACGGGGTATGAAGTAAGATTTGGTAACTATCGTGAAAATATTTGTTATTGAAAGTCTACCTCAAATATCGCCCGAGTCAGCCCAGCCTCCTGTCCACTCCATATCATCTCTCCCCAGCAATATCTGCTTTCCTGCTGCAATGTTGTTGTTGGCACCGAGTCCTTACTCATTTCCCCCCCCCCTTTTGTGTGTTGGCAGGTGGTGGAACTTTTGGATGGTTCGCCAGCGAGGATGTTCGTGGTCTCTGACATTTTGGACATGGCGATCCCTCCTCGGGGGTAATCCTTCTAGGAGCGCATCCCGCATTGGGGCATTCCCACGATGGCTTTGGGTGTTTCGGATTGTGTGGCGTTGACATTTTGGAACTCTAAGACTACAGGAGTAGAGGCTTCGTGTGGATATGCTGTTCACTGTTAACCGGGAGATGAACTTGTTACTTTTGAAGGTCATCTTACCAGGATTTGTGGCAATATTACCCGAATGTTGATGAGCCCCTGGACGGTTGGGAAGTCAGATACAGAACCAGCCAGCAATAGCGTGTGGAAGAGCGGCTTATATAACGATGCGCTGGCGGACACTGCGAAGAGGCTAGCTAGCTGTATTGGTCGCTGGCAGGCGGCTCTTGTGGCAGAGCTTTTAAATCGGCCGCGTTTCCCCGTGCATTGTTGCCCGAACGGCTGATGTACCTCAATGCACAGCAACAGCATCCTCCTGGACAGTACTGTTCCCATTATTCTCCTCTGAAAATGGCGGGCATTCATCCTGAAAGATTCACGGACTGCAACAAGGGGCTCAGCCGCACGAAGAATGGATGTTCGAGGTGCATCTCTGCCTCTGAAATGTGGTTTTACCGAGTCCGCATTGCAGGACACCAAACAGTGTGACGGCCTGAAGTCAAGATCGTTCTGGCCCTACCTTTCGGCGAGGGCGAATGGGATACTTTTCCGGCTGTCACTAACGGCGCATATGCAAGGCATTGTGACGAAGCCAATCACCGTGCTAGTACCTGTCATGTAATACAGGAAGGGTAATTTTAGAAGAGGGTGTGCGTGTAAGCTACATCTGCGGTCCGGCATGTAAGTCTTGCCTTGTTCCAGTTACCCGACGGAGGGTGTGTGTGACTGGCTTGTTCCAGAGACTAGCAATCTTGAAGAAGAAAAACCATTGCCGAGATTCTACTCGTCCTTATCTGTACCTTATACCTACCTCAGTAGGGCGACATGGATTCTTGAGACAACGCTAGACCAAGCGCAACCCCAGCACGAATAAAACAAAGCCATGTAACTATCTATGGTTGGCTGCCTCGTTTATTGACCATCACACCTGATGCGGGTTGAGGCCAGAAATGGGAGGGATGGCCTACGGTCCTCTTCCTCCGGACAGAAAGGGATAGTTCTATCCCACCAAATGTGCTGTCTTTGTGGCCCATGTTCTGTTGAACGTCACAAGCGGAATACAGATGAAAAGAGGGCGTTGATTCAGTAACCTAGAGATGCCGCCAAGGCAGGATATTTATGGAAGGCGCAAGCTGGACCCTGCACGTTGATGCTGTGTTATGTTCAACATCTCTTATCCTGCGGAAGAACAAAAGAAGAGGCAGTAACCCAACGAGCACCTTCCCCTGTATTATTACTTTCGCGCTTCTGCGCAGCCCTCGGCGGCGGCGATGGCAATGGCCACCACCAGTCCGCCTGACATCCCAGTTCACACCCCAACCGACCTTGCTTGAGGCCCTCCTCCGAAACAGTCCCGCCGTCGTGAACCGCCCAATTGGCTATCTCGGAACCAGCCGTGCAGCCCGCACGCTGTATTCACCACTAAAGGCCGTTTCTTTTGCCTGAGCCGCGGAAGGGGTTCAACAGGCTATCCCCCGAGACTCCCCCGGCCTCTTCTCACCCAGGGAACAACAACCAGTCTCAATCCTAGGATCCCAGAAAGTGGAAGCATATAATGCCAAGCTCACAGTTTTCAGCGCCTTCTGCCAGTCATTCGAAGAGACCGCAAAGCAGTTTACATCCGAACAAGAGCGAAACCTTGCCCAGCACTTCTGCAACAGCTTCCTAAAATTCTGGGATCAATCCCTTGGCGACGCCAAGTCCGCTCCTACTCATACCTACAGCAGCGTCGCGGCCTGCCACGAAGGTCTCCCATCCTCTCCTCCGAAACAACCTCGACCACAACAGCAGCCTACCCGCGTCACCAAGAACAATCAACCACCCCGGTCCTATCTAAAGAAGACTTCCGGGTTTTCATACGACTACCAGTTGAAGCCCCAGCTAGAAACCATGACCGCTATGCGATCCGAACTCATATCGCCGCAAAAGTCGGCATTGACCAAGGAAAAGATCCCTCAAGCTATGCCGGTCGACTCTGGGTGGGCTGTCCTGCCGGTCGACATGGCCACACGCAACTTAATCCTAGAACGACGAGCGGAATGGGCTGATGATCTCGGAGCCACTGTTGTGGAAGTCAGCACGAACTGATACATATACATAGTGTCAGAACGCCCACGCAGAATCTGTGACCAATGGAGTGAATATTGACCAGGCGGTCCAGAATGGGAATTGCTTGCCAGACTTGCCAGAATTGCCAGACTCCCATTATCATACGCCCATCCCGAAACAACCCAAGCGACCCGACTAAGCAGACCCTGCTCGTGTCCTTTCTCGAACAAACCAAGAGACCACGGGCCATATTTGGAACAAGCAGACTTGCTAGATTGATAGAAAACTCTAGCCCACCCGTCCAGTGCAATAACTGCTGGGACTACCATACGCGACACTCCTGCCGCCGGGAGGGGCGCTGTCTCCAGTGTGGCACGCTTGGCCACAAACCTGACGACTGTGTAAACACTGAACGATGCGCCAACTGCCTTGGGTCACACTCAGCAGATCTTCCCAAATGTCCAGTACGCCCCAAAAGAGTACACGGCATGCTACGCCGACTGACAAAAGAACAGAAGGGGTTAGTCTGCAAGGTCGGACTGTAGCTCCATCGCCAGTAAGACACACATCCGCAACAACATATAACAGAACAAAACCAATATAACATAACTTAGTAGTAGCGCTAGATATATGAACCGCAGGAGGAACCTACCCCTGTCGGATAAGGCTGCCTCTGTTAGTTGAACAAGCAGACTTGACGTAATTGCTAGATGTCATAAAATCATCGATATCAGTAGTTGAGAGGCTGGCCAGCCACCCTGATTTCATCAGGTGGCCGGGAAGTCTTCTAAACTAAAGATAAAAGACATGAACCCTTCTGAAGGATAGAAAAAACAACAACAATAATTTTTATTCAAGAAAACAAGCTTAGTTAACAATGAGTCTCATAACGTGACAACCCCAGCTCCTCTCGGCCTCGCTGCCCCATGCGCTCTGCCCCCCTCAACACCGGAAGCTGAGGATGAGCCCGATTTCAAGTCTGCTTCACCAAGGAAGCAACCGCGCCAGTCCATCATGGTATCCCCATGAGCAGACATCGCCGACAGCGGAAAAGCAACAGCAAGACTCTCCGCATCTTCCAGGCCAATGTCGGCAAAATTGCCCCAGCCCGCGATTGCGCCCTCGTACTTGCAGATGTCGAAGAATACGAGGTGGTCCTTTGCCAGGAGCCGTGGACGGAGACAAAGGACTGCCGCTGTCTCATGAAACCCACCCGGCCTACGACACCTTTTCACTGGGTGTCCAGCTGGGACAGCACCACCACCCGACCCAGAGCCATGACGTACGTTCGCCGTGACTCTAGGCTAATAACAAACCTACAACAACTGTATATAACGCGCGACATTCTATGGCTCATGGTCAACAACGTGACCATAGTCAATATACACCGCAGGCCCGACTATGACGTGGCCCTGAACATGCTTCTGCAGTGGGCAACCACCGAAAGACTGCCTGGTAGCCGGCGACCTCAACGCTAGGCACTACAGCTGGCAGACTGGCCGCCCCTCCGGCAGGGGTCAGGACATTGCAGCTGGGTAGCGGGCAATGGCCTCAGCTTGTTGAACAAGGTGGACATCCCGACCAACCCACATGGCAACATGTCGCACTTTTTTTACGTGCTCAAAAAATTAGGTGAGAAAAAAGTTGTGTTAACTATTGATTCAAGTTGTTAGCTGCGGGGTCCCATGCCCGCACATGTTTAAAATATACAGGTGGATTATTAACATGTTACTTCACGTGGCTCATCAAAGATCATGCAATATGTACGACACAACACCATAGACTTGGCCTTCACCCACATCCCCCTAGCTGAGGCTTGCGTCGAGGACGCCTCGCGGCCAGCTCCGACCACTTCACACTAAGCCTTATGCCACCAAACTTCTCGCAGGTCCTGAAACAGTCCGGTAAAGTACGTCTTACAACAGACGATGAAGTCAAACATTTTAGAGAGCTCGTCGATGCTGGAGCGTCGGGGCTGCCAACCGCCACCTCGACCCCCGAAGATCTGGACTGCCTCGCAGAGGCGCTGGTGGACCTTTTACAGTCTGCTGCGAAGGCGGTCGGGCATCCCATACGGAAGGGAACTCGCAGCGCATCGTGGTGGACTGAAGAATGCGCGCAAGCCGCAGCAGGCTATCGAGTCATTACGAGACTCTACCCTGGCGGGTTCAATAGAGATGTGCAACTCGCCAAACAAGACTTCCCCCATGTCGTCCGTCGGGCCACGAGACAGTACTGGCACAAACTCATCGACTGTTTCACCGACGCAGCTCAGCCTTCAAAGCAGTGCGATGGCTCACAGCCCCAGGGACCTTCCAACCTCCACCTCTACAAGTCGGAGATGCAGTGTATGAGACACAGGCCGACAAGGCGAACGCGCTTCGTCGGGCTACTCTCGAACGCCGAACCGCAACAGGCGACCTATCCGATCCTTGGATACCCTTAGTCCCTCAGAGATCTATGCCATTCGCTCAGACAATCCCGCTGGAGGAAGCCTGGGCCGCCACCATCGGCACCGGCAACACATCCCCAGAGTCTGATAACATCACAGTGAAGCTTCTCCAGGCCGTATGGGATGTCACTGGAACACACATCCATCGACTTTATGAGTAATGCCTCCGTGTTGGCCACCATGCGAAACCCTTCCGAGAGGCAGAGGTCGTTATGATCGCAAAACCTGGGCGGGGAAACCTGTCGACTCCACGGGCCTGGCGCCCCATATCACTATTCTCCTGCCTCGGCAAGGGACTAGAACGATTGATTGCACGACGTCTCTCGGGCTGCAATCCACCACGGCGCGCTGGACCTCCGGCGGGCCGGAGCCCTTCCGGAGCGATCAGCCGTCGACCTGGTCACAGTCTTGATGATACATGACATTGAAGAGGCGTTCGCCTGGAAGTTGGTGGCGACTCTGCTCACCATGGACATTTAGGGGCCTTTGATACGGTTATGCGCAACAGACTCATCCTGCGGCTGCGGGAACAAGGCTGGCCCGAACATCTACCCGTTGGTCAAGGTGTGGGGCCCACAGCAGCCCAACTAAAGGGCGAAGGCCTTTAGTTGGCGCAAAAAATGCGGGACATCACAAAAACACCGGGACAGCTGACCCCGCCGATTTTGGTTGTGAAATCAACGGGTTTTCAACGAATTACATTATAGGATTGTTAAAATATGTTCAAACGGCTAAATTTATAACTATTGGAAGAGACGAAGACAACTCAAATGTGTACACCTCAAGTAAAAGTGATATGAAGTGCATATTTGGGCTGCTTTTCGCAGCGCCGCAGTCTGATCTGCAAGACAAGAACCCCGTGTTGTCAGGCCCAAATAGACATATCATATACTATTCTCGCCTGTATCGTGTCCCTTTGAGCTATTTCGATCGTTCCTATAGCCCTTGAGCATCCGCTGGATGTGGTGGTACCGTCGGGTAGGTTTGACGGGGCATGGGGCGTTGGTGATGTCTTCAACCGCTGCCAGTGCCGGCGGCGATGAAGGCATGTATTCTTGCGCATCGTGAAATTTAATCTCGAGATCATCGTTATTGTCCTCCTCTCCTTCCTTGTGGAAAGGACCAAGGCCGGGGAAGTGGACTGTGTCGTCACTTCCGGGCAGCGACGACATATCCTCGAGTGGATGTGGCCGAGTCATCGCCCGCGCCCTGGTATCTCTTGCTGAGTTATTTCTCTTCGTGGTATCGATGAAATATATATCTTGCGGTGGCCTCTTGAGTTCCTGAGTGAGGCTATCGTGAGATTGCTCGAGGAGGTAGAATTCGACATCTCTCCCGGTGTGCTCAAGCCAGGGTTTGAAGTTCAGCTGCTTGGCCCTGCCATTTACCACCTGCTTCTTGGTCTTCTTGTAGTCATCCCGTATCTTCTGCATCTGGCCCTTGACTTGAGAAATATGCATCCGCAGCTCCTTGCGTGTTCTTTCCTTGGTCTGTCTGTCCTGGAGCTGTTCGTTTTCGCGGACAATGTCATCCATGCTTGAGCTTGTGACAAACTCGCCGCTCGGCCTGACAGTTTTTCCACGCTTCTTCCTATTGGCGTAGGCCTGGACTCGCTTAGTTCGGTTAACTATTACTTCGTTAGAATGATTGTGTAGCATGATAGACTCCGCAGACACCTTGGCGATCTGCCGAAGACCTTCTCGTGACGGAGAACTCAATATGTCGTGGTACCTCTCTCGTATATCATTTGCAGCATCTGCAGCAACTTGGAACCACGTTTCGCTTGGTAGGAGCGAGGTGTATGCAGGATTTATGCGTTTCCGCTGCCGGAGTTGCTCCTGCAGGAGCTTTGCTAGTACTGGCTGAGGCGAGGCGGGCCATAGTCCAGTTTCCTCGAATCCCGACATAATGTTATGCCGCGTGAAGCCAGCCTCATAGACTTGTTGAAATGCAGCAAGGAAGTCGATCCGTGAAAAGGTTAGGTTGCCCTCTGCAAGGGATCTGCGAAGTGCTTTCTGGTGGGCTGCCTTCAGTGGCTGGAACACACCGACGTCAAGGGGTTGCATGAGATGGGTGGAATGCGGCGGCAAGATGGCAATGATGATGTCGAACTTGATGCAGTACTCAGCAAAGGCAAGAGTCGTATGCCCAGTGAAGCCATCCACAACCAGTAATCTATATATCTTCTCCTCATCAGGACGATCAACTGGAGGCTTCTCCACGCGACTCATGCCTCGGTTCGGGAGCCGGAGATGCTCGTCACACCCAAACCACTGTTCGAGAGTCTTTCCAGACTGCTTTGCCTGTGCTGACGATACCCAAGACCAGCGATTGAAATGTATTGCCCACTCAAGGTGTATCTCAGCATTAGAGAAGCCAGTGGGTGACTGAGCAAATCGCACACCCGTCCCAATGTCAATGCCGGCCCAGTTCGTCGTCGGGTAATGAGCGAAAACGAGCCACGGAGGAAGAGAGTCACCCATTGCATTTATCGAGGTAATTACTGTGCAGGATTCCCGATTGGCTGGGTCTAGAACTTCCGGTCGGGGAGCCTTATGCCTGGAGGTGCGAGTGACAAGGACTTGGACGCGTTCCCGCAAGCAACCGATGCGCATTCCGGCCTCGTCTTCATTCCACATCTCCGAGGCGCCGATAAGGAACTTCAAGGTAGTTGCCTGGAGCTGAGAATAGAACAATTCGACGTCTTCGAGTCCCTGGGCCTCGAAGGCTTTCCGTGATCGCTCCACGGCCTTGAGGTAGGTTTGCGTGATCTCTGGATGGTTCCTCCGCCAGCCGGTAAGCCAATTTGGTGATACACCACTGGCATTGGGATTCCGACGTAATCTAATCGTATTTGCCGCGCCTTCAAGTTGTTCTCTTGTAGCCGGCATGCCTGTGCGTTCCATCCATTGCACGTACGCCACCAAGGCGTTATCTTCATCGTCTGTCAACGCCATTGGGCGTCCTCGCCCCGCGGAATGGGGTTTCCCAGGAGATCAACGGCTCTCTGTACTGCAGACTTACTCACTTTGTACGCAGAGGCCGCATCTCGTACGGAAAGGGGGTTTCTTTGTGGCGTTGTGGTGCGACGAAGATCAGCCCTAGGGGGGTTGCGTGATGCGAGGACGGCTCGTGCAGCCTGTAGTGTTTTTTCGCCGAAGGTCATGATGCAAAAACCCAAAATATTACCATGTTTTGACCGTATTGCGTGACAAATCGCGTATTGAAGGCTGTTGGCTGGGTATCTTGAACGTCGGCCGCTGTCCCGGTGTTTTTGTGACGTCGCATTTTTTGCGCCAACTAAAGGGCGAAGGCCTTTAGTTGGGCTGCCGTGGGCCCCACACCTTGACCAACGGGTAGTCAGATGGGTCGCTTCTTCCATGCACGATAGATCTGCCTGTGTGAGATACCCAACACACCACCACTCCTGTCCTGCCCTACAGTGTGGCAAGGCTCGCCAGTCTCGCCGATGTTGTTCCTCCTTTACACAGAGCCCCTCTATCGCCTCGGTAATCCTAGGGCTGCTTTGGATATGCGGACGACACGGCCACTTCTGCACTGGTAAGTCGCAGGAAGAAACAGTAGCGGAGGCATCGGAACAAGCTGCCGAGCTCATCGCCTGGGCGCAGAGAATGGCGTCTCCGTTGATCCTGAGAAAACCGAGGTGATGCACTTTTCTCCCTCACCAAGAAAGCCAGAAACGGCACCACCCGTCTACCACGGCACTGTTGAGAAACGTCCCGAGCCTGCGATGCGATGGCTAGGAATCTAGCTTGACCGGAAGCTAACCTTCAAGACTCACATCGAGAAATGGACAGCCAAGGCGCAAGCCGCGGCCTACCATTTTAAAGGACCGGCAAGCACAACGCATGGCCCGCTCCCCAGTGCCGTCCAAAGAGCCGTAAGCGCATGCGTAGAACTGGTGCTGCTGTATGGAGCTGAGGCGTGGTACCCAGGCACGTCCTGCCCGCAGTGGTCTTAGCCATCCGTAGAAGCCTCGCCTCGAACGAAGCACCTATTCGTAGGATGGACAAGACTATTCGACAGTCCATACGGGCCATTCTCACGGCCCTGAACAGGGAGAGCCGCATACCTCCTGTTACTCTGCTGCTTGAAGCGAGCACCTTCCGATTCTCCGCCCGCCTCAAGGCGCTGGACCACGCTCATCCACTTTCCGGGAGGACGGTCTCACCAGGAGCGCCCCAAATCATCAAAGCCGTCAAACGAAAGTACCAAGTGCCACCAGCTGTGTTCCCCATCCGTCTGCGGATGACTGATAAGCTGCTGCCCCTGTGCCCGCGACCAGTCCCCCCGTCAGAACCACGGTTCGGCGACGAGACCTCAACGCTTCAGACAGCATCAAAGAACAAGTCCGCAGCCGATTTCCGCCAATGGCTGAAGTTGGTGCCACCGACGACTCTGATTGTGTACTCAGATGGTTCACTGTCCCCGGAAGGCAGTGCTGGATACGGTTATATCATCCACCAGGACCACCGGCCGGTGCTCGATGGCTCCGGCCGACTGGGTCCGGCAGAGGTCTTCGACGCCGAGGCGAACGGAGCCCTAAAAGGTCTCAGGGCTACCGTCGGCCCCCTTCAGGCAACGGCAAAGGAGATCATCGTCTGCCTCGACAACTTGGCAGCTGCGACAGGCCTACGAGGCACGCCATCCGACTCCTCGCAAGCAGCCTTCCTGGAGTTCCAGGACATGGCTCTAGCCCACGGCAACACAACAGTTTGCTGGATTCCCGGCCACACGAACATCGCGGGGAATGAACAGGCCGACGTACTGGCCAAGGCTGGATGTTCTCAACCAGCGCCTCCGGATGCTCTTCCATCATTGGCGGACCTGCGAAGGCGCATGGAAACAGCCAAGGGAAGCATTCGATGCCTGGTGGACAACTGCAGCCCCTGAGAGATACAAACCTCTGAAACTCAAGGCATCAAAGCCCTGCCCGCCGGAACTTGCAACCCCACGTCCAGCCCTGCACCCCCGAATGGCGGCACGGACACACCATAGAGATTTCGCCAACTACCACAGGCGATTCAAACATGCCAACGTGCGACTCACCTGCTCATGTGGACGCCCCAAAGAGCCGAAACATCTCTTCTGCTGCAGGAAGATCCTGCCGCATCACCGTCTGAGGCTCGAACCCTCACCGACGGTGTCGGTCAACCGAGCACTAGGAAAAGAATGTAAAAAGTTCGTCAAAATGGCCGACGACTGCGACTTCTTTGAGAAGATCTACACCCGCTACTAAACGATGTAGCCACTCACTCTCACCCCACTTCCTTCTTCCGCCTCTTTTCCCTCATCTCCTCTCCCTCTACGTCTCTTTTCCCGGCTCTTGAGATGGTCACGTCCCGAGCGCAACCTGCAGACCTCATCTACATCCACTAGGCCACGGTATTAGATTAGACCCGTGTTATGAGCTCTCAAACAAGTCGACCGGAGACTTGGCTTTGGCTCTCCTGGATTGGGATAGTAGCCGGGTGAGGTTACTTCCTGGGCCGCGACTGGCTGGCCTTCTCAAGTCGGACAAGGCACTGGTCATCACTCTCGTTCTGGATTGCTGCTTCTCCGCGAGGAGTCAAGGACAATTCGCTATACGCTCCGGTGGCGTGATGACATGGGAGTCCCGTTTCATGGGAGGCTTTGGTTGACGGAGCTGGTGAAGCAATTGGACTGGCCATTACCTATGAGGCTGATTGCTGCCTAGTCGGCCAGATCCGGGATCGGTCATCCAATTAGCAACATTGTGGTCTAGTTAGTTATCTAAATATATGAAGTTGCGCAGTATTCAGCACAGCAAGATTGGTGGTTGTGAATGAGAGGCGATATTGTGGTTCTGAAATTGGCTCACCTAGCAGGCGATGTCGAACCGTAGCGACCTTGTCGATTTGGAAATTTGATAAAGTGACATTACAGTATAAGTGGGTTGTAGAAGTGAAAATACAAGCGCGAAAAGAATCCGTGATGGTTCCTGATGCATCCCACGCTTCATAAGATGCCTTGAAGATGATGAACCGATTGCAGTACAGTCAGAGATGAGTTCATGATATGCTCCTTTATTTTTTTTTTTCGCATAGGTAGATATCTGTTAAATACAGCAAGTGGAAGCTCCTCAGCGCATGGCAGCTAACTTCATGTCACGAGGCATCAATAAAGAGAGTTTAATATTACAGGACATGCATCCTGTGAAAATACCATCGTGGAGCCAGTTGGAGTCGCTGCAGAGTTGTATGAGTTGATACTTTGGGAAGATGAGTCGACCTTATGAACGTTAATGGCATTTATAACCGGTTTCTTCCAACATAGCGATGTACAACGAGGACCAATTTCACTCGAGGGGACTTATCTTCTCCGAGTAGGAAGGACAGAGTCTCCGCCTCGGCTTGATTGTGACCCTTTCCTCCGCCTGGACAAACTTGGCTTGGGGCTTAACTTGTTGGAATACTTCCTCGACGCGTCATTGTAAAACAGTTCAAACGCCGAGGAATTTCCTTTTTCGTACCCCTTGTTGCAACGAGCAATAATTGCTGGCGCGCAGATTCGAGATGCTCGATCCTTCTTTGGCTTTCGCGGCGCTGGAACTCTTGTGTATCAAGGAGGCTCTTTAGCGCTCTGTGGAGAGCATCTCGTTGCACTTCCACATCGTGTAGTTGTGCTGCGAGTTCTTCTCCTGCATATAGAACACCCTTAACGTCCTCGTCTTTAGGCACGGCGCTTAAGTCTTTGGGAGGCGCCCATGAGGTCAGTCCCACATTACTTGATCTCGGAAGATGGAGTCTGTATTGGTTGGGTGAACGCCGAAATAGGTAGTGAACTCTTTCCTGGAGCTGTGCCTTTCTTGAGATGCATGAATGTTCCTCGCCCTCGAGGCTTTCCAATTTGGCGCGCAGCTGAGGGATAACCTCGTTTTTGTAATTGTCACGTTCATTGCAAATTTCTTGCAGATCGTTCTGCAGTGCCAGCAGCAGGTACTGGAAATTGCTGTTTGACTGCTTTTCCTCGGAGAGGCGTCGGCCAAGGTCAGCGCATGTCGATTGTAAGTTTTCAAGGCAGTCTTTGTCTTCCAAACTGACGGTCGGTGTAGACCATTTTTGGTGTCTTTTTGAGGCCAATTTCTCGACTTGCTGTTCGAGAGCCTCCCGCCTTGATCTCTCGTCCTGCAACTTCGCAACCAACTCTAATCTGATACGTGCCTTTTCCACACCGCATTCCCTTTGGATTCTTTCGATGTCATCCCTTCTCTGGTCATACTCGCTGACTGTTTCGGAGCTGTAACCTGAGTCTGATGAACATTCACTTGAACGCTCGCTCTGAACTTGTAAATTCACAATATGTTCCTGAAGTCTGCTTACTACAAGTTCAAGATTAGACTCTCGCTGAATGGATTTGGCAAGCTCTGAGCAGATAGCTTTCATTTCACTATCCATTCTGTCTATTAAGAAGGTGACACGGCCCGGCACATGAGGTCAATAAGTATGTTTTTGACTACAGAGCTTCGAAGAGTAGCACATCTTACTGGACGTCCCTTTCGTCAATATTAACTGATATGTCATCTGTTGCTGGCGAGAATAGACTGTGATGAGAATCTCAGGCGAGAGAACTATGCTAGCGGATTTGACAACGCGGGGATTACGGCAGCCATGGCAGAGTCTCACTACCTGCTGCCCTACGTTTAGTTCACCACGTGAAACCAAATTTATCCGCGGGGGTTCCCAAGGGTGTTATAGGTGGGTGAGAATTTCTAAGCACAGGAAAAAGTCCAGTGACATCGGCGCAAATTCACGAGAACATTCAATGCTCCATCATAGGACACATAAAATTCATGGTCAGAAGTCTGCGAACACCACACATCATCGCGGTCAGTGGGGCCTGTTGCGTTTTGAAATGTGTATTAGCTGTAGTCATTCAGAGACGTCCAATTCTTGTATATTCATTCATGACTGTCCTTTCTTTCTTATTGCTTTTTTTGTCTTCCTCCCACTCCTTCTACCGAGGAAACTTCAGATTTTTATAATAATACCTTTGGAATACTGCTTTAGGGCAGCAGTAGTACGACTGCTATTGCCACCTGGGTGGCAAAACGGTTGCGTGTTCAATGAGCAGAGGCAACATTGACCGACTGCGTAACCAGCTTCAGCCTAGATGTTCGAGGCCTTGCTGACCTCGGCCATTAATTGTTATTAATTGTCAGTACAGCGGTTCCCAGCAACCTCTGCATTCCCCAACTAATTATACGACGTAGCGATGTCTACCGTGACCCCCACGGTGGGGCTTTTTACGCAAGCTCGGCCATCCTGGCCTTCTGTTAGATTCTCAGTGACTACAAAATATGAAGGCTGGCCAACCACCTGAATAAATTCAGGTGGTTGGGGAGTAAAGATAAAAAGACCTCAATTCTTCAAGTTAAACAAGAGGCAGACAGACAACAATACATCACAATATTTTATCTCCATAATTGTTGCTTCTACCAGGAAGCCAGCATCCCTGCTGGCTTCTGACTGGCTAGCCCCTGACTGAGGCCCACTTATCTAGCTGCTATCACCACCACCAGCGGTGGTGGCGATAGCTAACAACAAGCAAGAACAACATCATGATCACCAGCGCGTAGCCGTTTGTGCCTGTGATAATTATCACCCGATAGAAGCCTTGCGCTTCCAACAATAATAGTGCCACCGTATTTCTGACACCTTCGCTCATAAATTCTCCTGGGTTCCCAGTTTTTCCACGAACATTCCCGCCAGGTCTTTCGATTTTGAGTGGCCCAAGATCTCTATAGAAGTGCGCTTCCACTGAGGTTTACCCTGCATTGGATTTTGCCCGAGAGGGGCACACGTTCACGATCAGCCACCTTATTTAACTATTCACATCTTTTAACTAAGATGCCTCCAGAACGCCATTTTGGTACTAAAATAAGCGCTAATCATTGAAGAAACCATGGGTTTACTCCAGTGCAAAAGCCCGTTATAGTTAATGAGTTGTCGTCGGGTAAATCCCATCGTGCTGTCGCCGAAATATTTAACACCACACCATCGACAACACATCGGCATCTTCAAACGATGGAAAGAGTCAAAGACCCTTGAAAATAAAGAAAGAAAAGGGCGGCCCCCAAAGCTCACACCCGCTGAAAAGGGTACATAATTATAATGCTTAAAAAAAATTGCTCTATCACATATGCTGCGCTAGTTGGTGCGATGGCGGCCTATAGTTAATGTTACTGTTCACGGGAAGTCAAAAATTACAATGATGGTGGGCAGCAATCTGGCGGGTAGGGAAAACAGACTTGATCTTCATGGAGCGCGAACAAGAGGCCAGGAGGCGTGGCTATTCTGCAAGAAGCTACCGCCAAGCTCTCTCACAGGGTCTTCTCCCTTGTCATGATGGTACAAGACGTTTTCAGCAAGATAATGCACGGATACATACGGCACAACAGACTACAGAGTGGTTGCAAATTCACGGGATTGAATACATTGATTGGCCTGCACATAGTCCTGATTTAAATCCGATCGAGCATGTGTGGAACGCCCTCAAGTCGAATCTAATGAGATTTGCACCTCACCTTCGCGACCTTAATAACAATGAGGTCAATAGAGCGGAATTAAAAAGATGCTTGCGGGCGGCGTGGCAAGCTATCTCTGATGACCTCATTCGTGTAACGGGTCTAGCGAGCATATTGACAACTGACTAGAATTCTAACGAATATCCAAAGCTGAAGAAGAAAGAGAAGAAAGAACAAGAAAAGGAGAGCTTGAGGAGCTCTTGAGCTCCTGGGCTCGCCGCTGCTACAGTGGGGGAACAAAAGTGATGATCCAAACCCCCACATCGTCGCGAATCGCGTCAACGCGTCGTTTTTCTTCATTCTTCAATTGTACATCTCTCTTCAATTATAATTTTCTCTGTCAATGTGGCCTATACGGACTCAAGACTTGAATGTAATCCTCATAAGCGTACGAGGATTTATATGAGCTATCTTGCGGGCGGTTCGTATAGCAGGATCGCAAATGACCAGGGAGTTCCTCGAGGTGCCATATCTGGCATCATCAAGCGATATCGTGTGCAAGAGAGCGCACATAATTGCAGCTGATCTGGCCGCCCATCCACAATCTCTGAAAGGGACTGAAGAGTCATTAAGTTGGCCATCAGAAGTTTCCCTTCAATCAAGTTACAAGAGATGATTACAGAAGCAGGTTTGACGATATCTACAAGGCCCTTAAAGCGATGGTTGCAAAAACAAGGTATTATGCATAATCGTGCCCTCCAGCGGCCACATTTAACGGCCAGATTGGCTAAAAAACGGCTTGCATTTGCTAGACTTTACGTACGAAGACCTCCTAGCCATTGGAAGCGTTGGATCTTCAGCGACGAGACCACAATCGCGTGAGGCCAAGGGGAGCGTGTAAAGTGGGTCTGGCACGAATCGGTATGCCTTCTTTCAACGTAAATTATATAATAATCTAACTTCATATAGGGTCACCGATTAGATCATGATAAAGTTCAGGCTCGAATTAACCCATCAAGGCACTCTCAAATGTTCTGGGGCGCGTTTTGCTTTAACTATCGTACATCGTTATATCCATTGCTTGGGGACCCGAATTCACCGGGAGGCGGCGTCACAAGCCGCCGTATCTTAGAATGCCTTCAAGACCAGCTTCCAACAATTTGCGGACCTGGTGTAATATTCGCTCAAGATAATGCATCTACACATTCAGCTCGATTAGTGCAAGAGTGGCTGCGTACGTGGGTTTTAGAAAATGGGGTTGAAGTTGTTGATTGGCCCCCATACTGGCCCGATCTTAATCCTATTGAAAATCTATGGAAGATGCTAAAAGAAGGCATTTACGAGCGTTATCCGCTACTAGCAGCGGCTCCAAAGAATACCAATAGCTCACAATGGCTCTGTGAGGCCGCAATTGAAGTTTGGGAAGATTTAAAAGAAGAGCAGCTGTGGCAACAGAAAATCGGAATACTGCTGCCTAAGAAGCAGTATTCCATAAGTATTTATTTTCGTATTATTCCACTCTTTATGTACTGTAGGAAATCAAGAGTCTTTCATTTTGTCCAACCTGTACCATACAATCGTGCTGTGTGACAATCATCGTCCTCTTGACTTGAGTAGTGATCAAGGCTAATAGACTCTCAATAACTCTCACGTGCGTGGCATTAGTCCCTCTATTTTAACAGGATGTTTGCAGACTTCTGGCCACTAAGTTTACCAAAGAATGGAAAGCGAAGCAGTGAAACTAAACATTGTTGAATTTGGCTTATATTCAAATACAGTGGTGCAGTGAAACGATCTGCAAACTGCCATCTCCTGTCCCCCAATTGCTCACCGTATTCTGGGGGGGATACTCATAGTGTCCAATAGTCATTTTGGAACGGCATCGCTCCCACAACCATACTAAACAAGCTATTGACGGTTCAATTGACAGGTGAAAACTTTCGGGGTCAAATTTGGTATGTTTGATCTTATTTGTCGAGGTACCGTCCGGCTTCAGTTAGTTTGGATGAACGTTGGCGGCATCATTACTCGTTTGATGGTCTCTGTGGACTACGATGTTGCTGTAGATTCACTGTGGAGGGAGGCATAGCTGGAGAGGGAATGAAGCTGTTGGGCAGAATCATGTATGTCCCCGAATTCAACGTTTTTCATTGTATCCAACCGCCTTTGCGCATCGCTGACAATAGTTAAGGTTATAGCCAATACGAATCATACCAGCGTCACTTATATCATCGGTAGAGGTAGTCTCTACCGCGCAACCACAACGCATGCAGCGCCAAACTTCCACAGAAGCAAGAGGTAGAGACCTAGTGGAACTAGGGGTCGCGGATGGCACAATGTGCTCCTTGTTCTGAACGTTTGTGTTAGAATTGTGGGAGACAGCAGTGGACGAAGCGAGGTATCGGGATGGATTGGGGTTAGTCGATGGCATAGCTGGAATCTAATAGTATTATAGCCCAGGAGATTTGGTAGCAACAGCTGGGATTCGAACAGGAATTAGACGTCATATATGCTAACGGTGTTGGCGTTTAAAAATATATTTTGGCATGGAGGAGCTTCATTTAGTCAAGTATCTGCTGCAACTACGTCATTCTTCCAAAGCGGTTTTGACTTAGGGAAACTTCACAACTAGTCTTTATATTAATATGACAGTCCATACAGATATAGCATTAATATTAATACTTTGGTAGTTAACGTGGGTACATAGCGAGCGGACCACTTTTCCCCGAAGCACCTACCTTGCTCTTTCCATCTCCAATATCTCCACCAAAAGTAATGGAATCCACATCAAAAGAAGTTCAAGTGAACTTGGGACCTTCAGCATTAAGGAATGACCCCTCTCTAAGCATTCGATCTGCTGTAAAGATCTATAGTGTGCCAAAAAACAACAATCTTGCGCCGGCGCAAACATCGGCTCTCAAGACGCGATACCATGCCCAATTCTCGGAAACTGACAAATCTGGAGGAATAATCCTCGACCTAGATTCGCGATCATTTCCTCCCCGGCTTAGTGGTGTGCAAGATATGGCCAATCGACTGCTTGCGGATCGCGACGCAACTCCTGTGGGACCACGATGGGCTTCGAACTTCGTCAAGCGCCACGAAGAGCTCTGTACGCGTTTTACGCGTAGATATGACTATAAGAGAGCCTCATGGGAAGATCCAAAGCTAATTCAGCCCTGGTTTAAGCTTGTGCGCGATACAGTCGCGAAATACGGCGTCCTGGAGGAGGATTCGGGCGTGCAAAGCATGATAATTTCATGTTCCTTGCAGAATAGCTCGAATTCTGTTGAGTGGTAGCTTTGTGACCATCCATGATCAGAAGACGATATGCACCTTGCGTTCGCGATTTAGTATGCTTTTCGAAGTGCTGGATCCATTCTACGCCTTTCTCATTTGTAGTCCAGCCATTATGAGTTGTAGAGATGACCCAATCCTCCGGTAGCTCGCTATCTTCATGCCAGTTCGAGAGGTGATATTGCCCCGCAACGATGATGAATGGCGGGATAGCCTCGCCTCGCGAATCAATAGATTAGATTACCGAAACCCATTCTCTATCACCTGGCTGAGCTAAAGCTGGTTTTCCATATCTATCTGAGCTGGTAACAACCAAAATGGTTGAGATCATAGCCATCATAAAACCAGTCTCATCAAAGTTATGGATCTCATTCATCTCATATTCTTCAGCCACTGGATGTTGGCTGTTTTGGGCCACTTGAGAAGGCCTATAGCAAAGAAATTGAAGCGCTAATGAGGGCTGGGATAACGCACATTACGAAGGCGGACTTCCTACCTGCGTTTTGTGCCGCATTTAAAGCCGCAATGACGGAAAAAAATATCCATGAGGGCCTTAGAGGGGCAGGGCTTATTCCGTTTGACCCAAGAAGATCGCGGCTAGACATAAAGCTACGGACGCCATCGCCCGTTGAGGAGGCAATTGAGCTACCCCAACTGTGGGTTCCAACGACCCCAAATAACCCAACTGAGGCAACTTCGCAAACTGACTATATTAAAAGGCGAATAAGCCACCATCAAGGAAGCTCTCCAACGTCAATTTTGTCAGCTGTGGACCAGATTACGAAGGGAACATGTGGAATTATGCATAAGTTTAGCCCTCTTAAGGCGGAGGTCGAGCAACCTCGAAAAGCAAATGCACTACTAAGCAAGAGGCGCAGAGCTAGAAAAGCGCGCTTACAACAAGGGGGGCAGCATGACTATTGCCGAGGCGCCGAACAAGAGGTCGGAAGCCGAGGGTTGAAACGAAGGTTCGGCGATGTGGCGTGTGCGGCAAGCCTGGCCATAATGCGCGAACTTGTCAGATTGATGTGGAGACATCTAATGAAGAGAGCATCGACTGAAAATTAATTGATTTCCTGTCTTGTGGTTGATTTTTTATGTAATGTTTCCTTGAAGGCCGTTTGGGGTGGTCCGCTCGCTATGCTTGTCCGCTCGTTATGCACCTACGTTACAGTAAAAGCATATTTAACTTTATCAGGGGCAAGTTTGACATTCCCAAACGACGTTTTAAATAGGGAATTGATACACGGGCATGACATTTTTACTATCCGGGCATGACTTTTGCCAATTCTGATTCGCTCAATACACCTTCCCCTGTATTATTACTTTCTTGGCATGGGATTGTTAAGAAAGTAGACTAAATTACACCAATTTGCTTAACGTACTCCACTACCGAGTGCACCAAACCACCGAGTGCACCACCTGGGAGCACCTTGATCCAGAAAGCATTCAGATAAACAACAAAAACGCAAGAATTCAATTAACATCAATCGCTATCCTCTTCATTAGATGTTTCTACAGTAATCTGACAAGTGCGCGCATTATGGCCGGGCTTGCCGCATCTACCGCATCGCCGAACCTTTGTCTCATTCCTTGGCTTTCGACCTTGGGTTCTGTGAATATCTTGCTGTATCTGCTGTTCAACATCCTTTTGATCTTGAAGGGCTTGCCCCTCGGCAATAGTCATACTACCACCTTGACGTAATCGTGTTTTCCTCGCCCTCCGCCGCTTGCTTAGTGTTGCATTTGCCTCTCGTAGTTGTTCATTCTCAGCCTTCAAGAGGGCATCCGATGTATTATTCCCCGTGCCCCCTTCGCAAATTGGTCCATAGCAACTAAGACTGATGTTGGCGAGCTTCCTTGATGTTGACTTATTCGTCTTTTAATATAGTCTGTTTGTGAAGTTGCTTCGGTTGGGCTGTTTGGTGTCTTAGGAACCCAAACATGTGGGAGCTGAATCATCTCTTCGACGGGTGACGGGGTACGTAACTTTACATTCAGCCGCGATAACACATTTTCTGGATTAAATGGAACAAGCCCTGCACCTCTGAATCCCCCTGTATGTTTTTATCGGTCATTGAAGCTTGGTGTGCGGCAAAAAATGCAGGTAGAAAGTCCGTCTTGGTGATGTGTGTAATACGAGCTTTCATCAACACTTCAACTTCCCGCCCAAATGCCTTCTTCAGCGGCCCAAAACAACCAACATCAAGTGGCTGAAGTATATGAGACGAATGTGCCGGCATGCAGAGCGTAATAATCTTGCACTCCTTGCAAAATAGCTCAAAGTCTGTAGAGTGGTGGCTTTCATGCCCATCCATAATCAGAAGACGATATGTGCCACAGGTTCGTGCTTTAGTGTGCTTTTCAAAGTGCTGGATCCATTCTACGCCCTTCTCATTTGTCATCCAGCCGTTTTGAGTTGTGGCAATAACCCAATCAGGTGGTAGAGTGCTGTCTTCATACCAGTTGGTGAGGTGATTCTGCCCCGCAACTATGATGAAGGGCGGGATAGCCCAGCCCTGAGAATTAATGCCCTGGATTACAGAAACCCATTCCCTGTTCCCCGGCTGGGATAAAGTCGGTCTGCCACGTTTTTCTGAGCTTGTGAAAACCGTGGTGGTTGAGATTATGCCCATCATAAAGCCAGTCTCATCAAAGTTGTAGAAATCTTCATCTTGGACGCCGTATTTCGCGACTGTATTCTGTACGAGCTGAAACCAGTCCCGAATGACATTTGAATCTTCGCAAAGGGCCCTCTGATAGTCATACCTACGCGTAAAACGCGTCTTCAGCTCCTCGTGGCGCTTAACGAACTTTGAAGCCCAGTTGACTCCTACGGAAGGCGCGTCGCGATCGGCAAGCAGTCGATTGGCCATATCTTGCACACCACTAAGCCGGGGCGGGAAAGATCGCGCATCTAGGTCAAGGATATACTGAACAATAGTTGATTCCTCTAGATTGGTGAGTTTTCGCGAATTGGCTATCTTGTCGCCTCGAGCGCTTTGGCCGTTCCTTCGGCGCATTAAGGTCATATGACAAACAGAGTAGATTCGAGCAGCCTCACGATTGCTTAGTTCAGGGCACCGTTCAATAGCCCGGAGGGCCAGCATCAACTGGCCTTCGTCACTTTTTGTCACCATTTGTGGTTGCGTAGAAACTTGTTGCTTGAATCAGTGTTGCCATCCTGGCTGGTGGGTGGTGCACTCGGTGGTTTGGTGCACTCGGAAGTGGAGTACGTTAACACTTCTCGAAAAACTTCGTTTTCCTGCGCATTGCGCAGCCTCGGCGGCGGCGATGGCAACAGCCACCCCCAGCCCGCCATACGGGCCGGATCCATTTGATCTCGGCATCTATACACCCAAGAACTTAGCTCGAGGCGCCCGCGCAGCCCTCCTCCGAGACAGCTCCCCCGTGGAGATCACCGACATTGGCGTTTCACCTGCACGCGGAAGGACGGCCCAGACGCCCTCGTCGCTACTCACCCGGATGTGCAATGCTGCTATTGCGGAAGGACAGCAGCTCGATACGACGGTTACACATGAGCAGCGGTCACCCATTGACATCAACGATGCAGCTAACCAGCTCGTCAACGAGCAAGTCGACGCCTACAACGCCAAACTCAGGGTCTTCCGAACCTTCTGTGCACACCTTAACGAGGCCGCCAAGGAATTTACTACCGAGCCGGAACGCGACTTCGCCAAGCGCTTTTCCAGTAGCTTCCTCGAGTTTTGGAAACAAACCCTGGCCAACACCAATTGCACATCTGCGCCAACCTACAGCAGCGCTATTGCCGCCAAATGCCACCGCCTCTCCGACTCAGTTGGCCACCACAAACACTGCCCACCCAAAACACAAACCTGCTGCCACTCATCGCCAAGGACAACGACCACCGGTGCCTGCCCTAGCTCGAGAAGACCTGCGGGTCTTCGTCCGCCTTGAAGACGACGCTTCGGCCAGGAACCACATCGGCTACGCCATCCGAGCTCAAGTGGCCAGCAAGTCCTCCAAGTGAAGACTGGATGGGCCATCCGTGCCGCAGACAAACACACCCGCGATCTGGTTGTAGAACGCCAAGCCGAATGGGCCGATGATCTCGGCGCAGCGGCCGTCGAGACCAGCCAAAGGTGGCACACTTATGCCGTAGACAACTGCCCTCGAAGACTTACCGATCTTTACGGAAACGAACTGAACTACGACGCTGCCGTCCGTGACGAAATAAACAACCAGACGGGACTCACGCCGGTCAGTATCCGAGTCCCTCGCCGTGACAACGAACAGCTTCCTTACAAGACACTTCACATCTCCTTCCTTGAACCCACAAAAAATCCTTGGAGCCTATTTGGCACCAGCCGATTAGCCAGACACATCGAAAGAACCAACCCTCCCAGGCAGTGCGAGAACTGCTGGGACTACCGCACACGACATGCGTGCAATAGACAAACACGATGCAAACGCTGCGGAAAGACAAACCACGCCAGTGACAGTTGCACTGCCCCCGAACAGTGTGCCAACTGCCTCGGACCACATGCCGCGGACCAAGCGGCATGCCCGGCGCGGCCAAAGAGAGACCATGGCCTGCTCGTCTCCCCACAGAACAAGGAGCAATGATCAGACAGATGGGTTCTCGCCTCTTTCAACAACGCCAGGCTGCACAGCGGCGACAGCAATCTCAGACGGAACCTAGCAGCCAGCCAGCATTAGAGGCCGTCGCAGAACAACAGCGTGCTCCAGTGGCAGTCATGGAGCTGCCTCAGGAACATGTCAACCCCCCAAGCCCTGGCTAACTTCTTCACCTGCACCCTACCAGTCCTGCCATCGTCGTCCCCGATGCGCCCCAGGGCCGTGGAACTCGGACCGGAAGCGGCGCCGAGACGTCCTCTGTCGAATCACCTAAGCGGCGCCGTGCCAATACCAACCCGTCTTCTCCATGAGTCGGCGGCCAAGAGTACACAATTCCGAGAAGAACACACTCAAAGTCTTCCTAGCAAATGTGGGCAAAATCCCGCCGGCCCACGATTGTGCCCTGGCACTGGCCGACTCCGAAAAATATGACATCGTCCTTCTCCAAGAACCCTGGACAGAGGCAAAGAACTCAAGATGCCTCACCAAAACTCACCCAGCTTACGACACCTATTCGCCCGTAGACAGCTGGGATAGCAATGGTACGTGGCCGAGGGTCATGACATACATCCGTAAGGACTCACGCATTTTCGCAGACCAGAAACGACCGACACTCGCCCGAGACATACTATGACTTACGGTGAACGGCGTCACAATCGCCAACCTCTATCGCCAACCGCGCTATGACGTCTCCCTGGACGTCCTGCTGCGGTGGTCGGCACCAGAAAGGACCTTGTGGCTGGTGACTTCAATGCTAAGCATTACTCCTGGCAAACCGGACGACTGAAGGGCCGTGGAGAGGACATTGCCACCTGGGCAGCGGAAAACGGCCTGAATCTGTTGAACACGGCGGACGTGCCGACAAACCCGCATGGCAACACAATCGACTTGGCTTTCTCCAACATCGCTCTGGCATCCGCGGTTGTGGAAGACCATCTCGCCACGAACTCTGACCACTTCACTCTAAGTCTCCTACTTCCCGATGTTAGCCGGAGCCTGCCACAGGCGCTGGGCAAAGTGCGTGTCACGACTGATCTTGGCGCATCTGCCGTCGAGGCCGGCCAGAAATGGCATACTTACGCCGTGAACAACTGCCCCCGAAGACTGACTGATCTCTACGGGAACGAACTTGACTACGACACAGCCGTCCGTGACGAAATAAACCACCAGACTGGCCTTACACCGGTCAGTATCCGAACCCCACGCCGCGACAATGAACGGCTTCCGTACAAGACCCTCATCGTTTCTTTCCTTGAACCAACGAAACGACCTTGGAGTCTGTTCGGTACCAGCCGACCAGCCAGGCTCATCGAGAACAACAACCCTCCCAAACAGTGTGATAATTGCTGGGACTTTCATACACGACATGCATGCAACAGACAGACACGCTGCAAGCATTGTGGAAAGACTGGCCACACCAGTGAAAGCTGCGGTGCGGCCGAGCAATACGCCAACTGTCTTGGACCACACACCGCAGAGCTCGCGAACTGCCCAGCTCGACCAAAGAAAGTGCGCGGTCTTTACCATCGCCTTTCAAGGGAACAACGGTCGGTCGTCAGACAGATGGGCTCCCAGATCTTCCAACAACACCAGGCGGTACAGCAGCGACAGCAATCGCAGGCAACACCCAACGAACACACCGCAACCGAAGCAGCCACAGAACGACAGCGTGCTCCGGTGGCAGTCATGGAATTGCCTCGGAATCACGTCAACCCTTTGGACCTGACCAACCCCTTGGCCTGCACCTTGCCAGTTCTACCAACGACGTCCCCGATGCGACCCAGGACCCTGAGACTGGGACCTGAGACAGCATCTCGACGACCTCTGCCGACTTCACCTAAGCGACGCCGTGCAAACAGCGACCGTTCCTCTCCATGAGCAGGCGTCCAAGAATACACAACAACGACAAGAAGGCGCTTAAGATCTTTCAAGCAAACGTGAGGAAAATCCCGGCCGCCCACGATTGCGCTCTGGCGCTGGCCGACTCGGAGAAATATGATGTAGTTCTGCTCCAGGAACCTTGGGCAGAAGTAAAGGAAGCCCGATGCCTCACGAAGACACATCCAGCTTATGAAACGCACTCTCCCATCGACAACTGGGAGGACAATGACACGCGGCCAAGGGTTATGACGTATGTCCGCAGTTAAAACTCGCACATCCTTGCTGATTAGAAACGACCTGCAAGCACCCGTGACATACTGTGGTTGACAGTCAATGGAATAACCATTGTGAACGTGTATCGCCGGCCCTCCTACGACGCCGCGTTGGACATTCTGCTGCGGTGGTCTCCGCCTGAGAGATGTTTGGTGGCAGGCGATTTCAACGCGAAACACTACTCCTGGCAGACTGGGAGGCCTGGCGGACCGCGGGGACGACATCGCCGCTTGGGCGGCCGAGAGCGGACTTGGCCTCTTGAATACCGCTGATGTGCCCACAAACCCCCATGGCAACACAATCGACCTCGCGTTTTCCAACATCGACCTGGCCTCGGCAGTAGTTGAGGATCACCTCGCCACGAGCTCCGACCATTTCACTTTAAGTCTTACAATCCCAAATGTCACCCTGGCGCCTACCGGAACGCCAGGCAAGGTGCGAGTAACCAGCGGAGAGGAGCTACAACGCTTCAAGGAACTCGTCGAGGCAGGTGTCTGTAGTCTCCCAGCCGCAGCCACAACAGCCTCGGAGCTGGACGCACTAGCTGAATCGCTCGTCAATCTTCTCCATTCGTCTACCAAGGCGGCGGGACGACCCGTACGGAAGGGAACGCGAAGCGCCCCTTGGTGGACCGACGAATGTGCTGAGTCCGCAGCAGAGTACCGCGCCGTACGAAGGATCTCCCCCATGGACTTCAACGAGGAGGTGCAAGCAGCAAAAAAAGCGTTCCAAAATGTGGTCCGTCGGGCCAAGCGTCAGTACTGGCGCAACTTGATAGACGGTTTCTCAGATAGTGCAGCGGTGTACAAGGCAGTTCGCCGGCTCAAGTCACCAGGCGCCTTTCAACCGCCGCCGCTCCAAATTGACGGTGTAGTGTACGAAACACAAATGGACAAAGCGAACGCTTTGAGACGGAGTACGCTGGAACGCCGCACGGCAGCAGACGACATCGACGACCCGTGGATCCCAGTTTGTCCGCCGCGTCAAATACCATTTGCTGCTGGGATCACTCTCGCGGAGGCAGAAGATGCTACCAGCAAGACTGGCAACACCTCGCCAGGGGCAGACAACATCGCCGTCAAGATGCTGCGAACAGTTTGGGACATCATTGGAGAACACGTCCGGCGGCTCTACGAAGGTTGCTTGGTGGTCGGGCATCACCCACAAGCATTCTGTGAGGCAGAAGTCGTCATGATCACTAAGGCGGGGAAAAGGGACCTGAGTACGCCCAGGGCCTGGCGCCCAATTTCTTTGCTATCCTGCCTGGGGAAAGGACTGGAGCGCCTGCTCGCACGCCGCCTGGCATGGGCCTCTGTCCACTACGAAATGCTTCATCCACAGCAAGCTGGTGCGTTGCGCTGTCGACCTGGTCGCTGCGCTGGTCCACGACATTGAAGAAGCATTTGCACATAAGCAAGTAGTCACACTGGTCACCGCGGACATCCAAGGAGCGTTTGACTCGGCCCTGTGCAATAGACTCGTACTACGGCTCCATGAGCAGGGCTGGCCAGACAATGTGGCACGCTGGGCGGGTTCTTTTATGAGTGGCCGCTCGGCCAGAGTCAGATACCAAGATGTGACAACGCCGACGGCACCACTGCAGTGCGGCCTTCCACAGGGCTCTCCGGTATTCCCGATCCTGTTTTTGCTTTACACGGAGCTGATCTACCGGCTGGGCAAACCCGAGGGACGGTTCGGTTACGCGGATGACGCTGCTATCCTGTGCATCGGAGAGAGTTTGCAAGAGACGGCAAGAAAAGCAACGGAATATCTGGAGGAACTACTTGCGTGGGGCGCCGCCAACGGCATCACCTTCGACCCCGACAAGACAGAAGTCATGCATTTCTCTCTGAAGACTCACAGAAACACCCCGGCCGTGCGACATGGCGGCACAGAGAAGTACCCGGAAAAGGCGATGCGGTGGCTCGCCCTCTGGCTAGACGAAAAGCTAACGTTCAAGACCCAGGTAGAGAAATGGACAGCGAAAGCCCACGCTGTTGCATACCACCTCCGAAGCCTAGGGAATACTCGGCGTGGCCCCTTGCCGAGCGCAACACAGAGAGCTGTGAGAGCTTGTGTCGAACCAGTCTTACTGTTCGGAACTGAGGCGTGGTATCCAGGCATGACATGCCCGCGTTGGCGACAGCCGGAAAAGCCCAGATCCTCCAGGGTCAAGCACCTACTGAACAGAATGAATAAAGTCCTGAAACAAGCCACCCGAGCCATTCTGCCGACCTGGAGAACGACGCCAGTCGATATCCTGCACCGAGAAAGCGGCATACCGCCGGTTGCCCAGCTTCTTGAAGCGAGACAAATCAGATTCTCGGCACGCATAAAGTCTTTGGATCCTGCACACCCTTTAGTCAAGCGCACACTCGAGATAGAGCCACTACCCATCGTCAAGGGCATCAAGTTGAAGTACCAGCTACCTGAAAAGCCGTTCCCAACTAGACTAAGGAGGACAAACAACCTGCTACCTCGATGCCAGCGCCCAGTCCTTCTCCCACGCAAGTACGGCAGTGAGCCATTGCCGCCTCTTCAAACCGCAGCAAAGAAAGAGGCCGCGGAGGAGTTTAACGCATGGCTTGAATCTGTCTCGCCCCTCACCGTCATTGTGTATTCAGACGGCTCTCTTTCCGAGAAAGGTGCCGCTGGATATGGCTTCACTATTCACCAGAACGGACGTTCTTTACGCCAGGGCGCGAGCCGCCTTGGCCCCACTGAGGTGTTCGACGCCGAGGCCAGAGGAGCACTGGAAGGGCTAAAAGCTGCACTCAGACTGCCGCAATCCGCGTCGCAAAAGATAGTCGTGTGTCTTGACAACATCGCAGCCGCTAGATGCCTGCGAGGACAACCTTCTGGCTCATCGCAGGGGGTCTTTCTCGCCTTCCAAGCCATTGCAAAGAGACACGGACAGACAGACATCCGCTGGATACCCGGACACAGCAACATTGCAGGGAACGAGCAAGCTGATGTGCTCGCGAAGATAGGATGTACGCATCCAGAACCCGTGAATGCAGCCCCAGCCCTGGCCTTCTTGCGTAGAAGCGCGAAACGGCAGTGCAAAGACGTAGCTCGCTCCTGGTGGAACGAACCTGCTCCTGACAAGTACCTATCTTTAAACCTAGACTTCCCAAACCGCTGCCCTCCAGAGCTAGACCTCCCCCGGCCAGTGCTTCATCACCTCCTTGCTGCCAGAAACCACCATGGTGATTTTGCCGACTACCACGAAAGGTTTGGCCATGACGACGCAAAGCTGACATGTTCCTGCGGCTGGCGCAAGTCCCCGACACATCTTTTCTACTGCAGAAAGGTTGATACACGCCACCGGATGAGGCTGGCACCCTCGCCGGCAGTAGCAATCGACCGTGCAATAGGCAGAGACTTTGAAAAGTTTGTCAAACTAGTCCAAAGTAGTTCCTTCTTTGAGAAGATTTGCCCACTTCTGTAACGAGACCCTGACCTACAGCACTACCATGCTCCCTTTTTCCTATGTCTAATTTTCACTTCCCGGCAGCGTTAGGCGGAGGATGGCCTCAAGCACCTTTTGTCCGCGCGCATGCCATCTATGACTGCTATGGCAGTCCACGCGAAACTCTTCAATCTGCGTCGTAACATCTGAATATCCCGCTGACGGGAACAGATTTGCTTGTAAGCGCCTTCGAGCTGTCGCAATGTTAGTGCTCTATTTATATTGTGTGTGTGGTTCGCGACCGCAACAAATTTTGTAAATTAACACTAACTAGCCTAGCACGTCCTGTGCCCCGTTAGGGGACACCACTATCACCAATACTGTTCCTGTTCTTCAATGCAGACCTGGTGCAGAATAAAATCAACTCCATGGGCGGATCGATAGCCTTTGTTGACGATTACTCGGCATGGGTGACAGGGCCGACTGCGGAGTCAAACAGAGTAGGGATCGAAAGAATCATTGACAAGGCAATGGAATGGGAGAAACGAAGTGGCGCAACTTTCGAAAGCAATAAAACATCCATCATCCATTTCACACGTCTTGATAAGCGAACGAGTGACACACCATTCACGATCAAGGGAGAAGCGGTCATGCCCAAACAGAGCGCGAAGATCCTGGGAGTAGTAATGGACGCGAAGCTACGATATAAGGAACACATCGCTAGCGCAGCAGTGAATGGCCTTTCGGCTGCCATGTGCCTGAGAAGATTGAAGATGGTCTCACCTAGGACCGCAAGACAGTTATTTACGGCAACAGTGGCCCCGACCATGGACTACGCCTCCAACGTTTGGACTCATGCATGCGGAGTTAGGGAGTTGAGCAGGTTGAACCGGGCACAGAGAGCTGGAGCTCAGGCCATTACAGGAACCTTTCGAAATGTTGCAACGGCAGTTGCCGAAGCAGAGGCTAGCATCCCATCGGTGGGCGCACGGCATGCACGTGCAGGAACGAAGTTCTATATCAATGTTCTCACCCTACCCCAGACGCACCCACTCACGAGGATTAAGCCTTCTGATAGCCGAAGATATATCTCGCCAATGAAAAGACTCGTAGCCGTCCAGGACGAGGATGCCATGAGCCGAATGGAGAAAATCCAGGCATACACGGTGCCCCCATGGTGCAGCTATCTACCCGTCACCGCTGACATTGATCGAGAAAGTGCAGTTGAGGCAGCAGCAGGAATCGAGGGTATTATAGTGGCCACAAGCGCATCCGAGAAAGCGGGAACGGTGGGGGCTGGAGGTACCTTGCGCGACACGTCGAGACTCGGAGAAGACGACAGGCTGGCGACATACTCCATGACCATCGGCTCGAGGGAAGAGCAAAACCCATACATGGCGGAGCTGGCGGCGATGGCCATGGCGCTTAGATGCCTGCCTGGGTGGCTGAGGAACAGAGAAGTGATAATCATATCAAGCAATCGATCAGCACTGCAAGTGGTGGCTAAGCCCCGGCAGCAGTCAGGACAGTACATTGTTCAAGAGATTTACAGATATGCCGTGATGCTCCAGTCCAGGGGAAATGCAGTCAAGATGATGTGGGTTCCAGCTGGAAACTCAAACCTCCGAGGGCTCATCGAAGCGAAAATAGAAGCTCGGAAAGCAACGGAAACCGGACGCCGGCCAGCGAGCCAACCCTGCCTGAGCAGAGCCACAACCCTCAGGTTGATGATGGCCCAGGTACCCAGAGAGAAGAGCATACCCAAGGGGATAGGAAGATTCTCGAAACGTGTTGACAGAGCGCTGCCAGGACCTCATACGCGTAGCCTGTACGATGGACTGAAGCGAAAAGAAGCAGATGTACTTGCACAGCTGCGCACGGGAAAAGCAAGACTCAACAGCTACTTACAAAGGATAGGGGCAGCAGAATCTAAAGTGTGTGATTGTGGACAAGCCACAGAGACCATCGAGCACTTCTTATTCCGATGCATCAGGTGGAAGGCACAACGCGAAATATTATTCAAAGTTTCGAGGAGCAAAATAGGGAACTTGTCCTTCTTCGTTGGGGGCAAAGCAGCGTCTGACGGCGAAAAGTGGGCACCAGACATGAAGGCTGTGCGAGCTGCGATTAAATTCGCGATGGAGACGAAAAGATTTGAGATGGAGTAACAAATGACGACGGAGCATTGGCCTGGGATGGATTGTGAAAAGCCTCAAACTTGGCGGAGCGTGCTTCAGTTGCTGAGAATAGGATGCTGAACACTTGGAGAAATTAGCCTTCAAGCAGACCTGCCAGTGGCATAATAGAGGCTGAGCAAATGTAAGGTTATTTGAATCGTTGGGCTTTAGGAGCTATAGTTACATGTATAGGAGTCCAGATAGGTTAGTGTAGCGGCCCTATAGGGAAAACCTTCCGGGCGTAATAAACTTAATAATAATAGGGGACCTGAGCAGCCAATGGCCGCTGGACGGAAAATGCACTCACTCACTCGCTCACTCCCTCAGAGTCCGATTTCCGCTTAAATATTCTAAATAAGTATTACAGATGTGTTGCGATTGAATTTGCTTCTATTAAATTCTGGCTGACAGCTCTCATACATATAAATACCTAGTGGCACGGCCCGTGCCACTAGGCAGAGACTCATCATGTCTTGGTATGTGACTCACACCAAGTCAACAAGATGGTAAGGCTGTCAAGAAATTAATCTAGGCACACAACTATTTCGCATTCGCGACTGGACCGGGCGATTCGCGAATCGGATATATTCGTGACTGGCCCGGAACATATATATTGCAAAGCTCCAATAGGTGAGCGTTCTCACCCGCACTTTCTATGATCAGCCTGTGAGCATCTCTCAACTGAGTCTCATACAAAAATTTCGCCCGAGTTTTACAAATAGGGGGCCTCTTCACGTAGGCTAGTCCGTGATTCTAATTGCTAATCCAGATTTCCCAATCTATTGCGCGAAATGTTATCAAATAGCCAATCTACCTCATATTTGCTGCTGCCACGTGTGTGTGGTAGACCTCAACTCTCCTTGCATACATCCCCGGAAGAATACTTCTGGGAACGAACAGTTTGAAGGTACTCGTAGCACGTCGAGCTGATGAACGCCTCAATTCTCGCATTTAACCACACGAATAGATTGATCGGTCCAAAGATAGCCATTGGAACTATAGAAACAACCAGATGACCTAAATAGGTTTAGAGTTTAACCCCGTCGCCGAGAAGAGACTGTGCACTTACCGAAGATGATTGGCCGTCGCGTAATTGTTTGCCAGATTTCGTCAGATGTGAGTACTTCAATTGCACCGTCCCATTTCCAAGGCCCAATGATTCTGAACTTCGTGTTGATATGGGCTCCAAAGATCCAGATAATCAGTAGTTTCAATGATTGCACTGCTTGCCTCCATCTGAACAGTTGGAGAATGTCCAACAAGTAAGAGCTTCCGAAGGAAGCTCTGGTTCGAGCTATCTTAGTTCTAAAGTGGGGCCGTTCCCTTACAAGTTGGTGATAGCCAGCACAGCCGCCGTTCAACCGACTTGACCCGTTACAGGCATATCTCAGAAATACGGTGGCACTATTATGGGGAAAATTTTATGTTGTATTCTTGCCCGCTCTTTGTCTAGCTCGAAGGATTGAAGTCATTTTATCTTCATTCCCCAATCACCTGAATTCATTCATTCAGGCGGTTAGCCAGCCTTCATATTTTGTAACCACTGAGAATCTAAGAGTATAAAGCAACCGAGGCACATGACAAATGCCCCACAACGATTCGAAACAATAATTAGTGTAGACAGATCTTGTGCTAACAACTGCTTACTGTAAGGGGCACGGGGCTTATTCAGCCAGAAGCGTGTTACAAACCAACAAATTGATTGCATTGCAGAGAAGAACTAGAAGCTCTCGAGGAGTTGGCTACAGTTTACATAGTCGACACTCAAGGGAAGATTGTGAAACCTTCATTTGGTGGCGTTATTGCATCGGCGTCTGTCAAGATCAGGTCGCTTCATTCAAGCACAATGCTGCCCCTGTCAAGAACACGCAAGAGTAACGGGTCAAGCCGCTTGAACGGCGGCTGTTGCGCCCATCACCAAGTCCCCCAGCGGGTTGATTCTAGAACCTTCTGTGGAGGCGTATTGGGAAGATATAAGGCGCTGTTATTGTGTGGACTTCCTTTTCTTCTTCATCTTGATAGTACACAGATTAGGGACTAGTTAGTTGAATCAACTCGATAGAAGCCTTTCACATCATCTAGTCAGTTGTCAATATACTCGCTAGACCGTTACAGAGTGCACCTCAACGGCCCAGCCCGTTACACTTGCCCTTCAATACTATCTAACACAGCTTCGGGCCTTTACAGTAATTATTAGAGGCTTGTTGGATGTTAGCATAACTAAGCGAGAATTTGATTAGTAGGGGTAAGAAGATAAAATAGCAGGCCAAACGTAAAGAGACTTGTGGGACGTAGGAATTGATTGTGCCGCAGCCAGTGCTGACTTCAATACGTAAGTCAAGTAATTTATTTCAAGTAAGTAAGTTCATGATGCCTTAAACTTGATATACTTGAAATGTCGCATTTTATGGGATTTTCCATGTGACAGCCCTCGGAGATCTGCGTGAGGTTTGTACGTATATGTGTCAGAAATACGATGGCACTACAGTATCACGGAGAGAATTCTACTGTATGTTCAAAAGATTGTTGTTCAGTTGATTATCCAGGACGGGAATCCTCCTAGACTAAAATGACTTTTGTAATGCTGCTGCCCGTTGGGCAGCAGTATTGCTACCCAAGCATCAGGTGCAAGCTGTGCACAGTGCGGTGTATCAACCTGCAACTCCACAATCTGACAATATGTCATTGGCCACTCAGGTCCCTGGGCGGGGTGTTAGGCTAGTGGCTAAACGGCGACTAATAGGGGGACGGGGCGCCGTCCCTCTAAAACTGGACGGGATCCCGTCCAATTGCCAGTTTAGGTATCGCGCCTCCGCTTTCAGTGCCGCCCAACGCAGCTCGCAACACGCCTTTGCACTGCTAATCTGCTTATCGACCTCGCCCAAGTCAGTTCCTATAGTTCTTGCAGAGTAAACATTTTGGACAGACTTCTCTTGTAGCCTGTGGCGGCTGGCATCACATTGAACTACGACCGAACTATAATGCAGCTCTCTTCCTCCTGTGCTTCGTACTGGGCCTGTCGTTCCTCGTCATCCCGCGCTGCCCTTTTCCAGAGTTCACCCATGCCTCTTCTACCAGTATCCAGTCGACCGTTACGAGCCTCTTGAGCAATGTCAGCTTCAATTCTATCATTCTCTGCGTTGTCCCAATCTAGATAGGCCATCATCTCTTCTTTTGTCCAGTCTCTAGTGCCCGTGGAGGTAACGCAGTGTTTTCCCATCTGCTTATAATTGAGGCACCCATTGTAGCTTGCCTTGTTGTATCCTAAGGGCAAGCCTTTTGCCCTTCGGTATTTTTGGTTGTTCACGTACGTTCCCGGGCGCTGAGCTTTGTACCAAGCCTCTCTCGCTGAGACATATCTTCGATGTTTACTACGCGGGTCATCATACCTCAATACTCCAAGTGACACAGGATCCGGAAGAGGTGATGACGTGTAATCAGGTGGCCCCAGCGATTGAACTGTAGCTTTTGTTGAAAGCTGCGTCGACTGTCCCTCAGTGCTTTTCCCTTGTCCGGCGATTTCTGGACTCGTTGCCATCCGACAAACTGGCCCTTCAGGGGTCAACCCTGGCCCAAACAGTATGTCTTCAGAAGCTAGACCTGGTCCTTGCTGCAGAGGCACTGACACTGTTGACGATACGTGTGGCTGTTCTGAGGTCGTAATTGGTCTGCTTTGATGGCAGTCTGACCGGCTGTGTCCTGTCATGGTAGGCATTTGGGTTTCTAGCTCTACATATCTCAGAGGGCATTCCCTGGACGTCCTTGTGTGACCTAAGGCGGCGCTCTGACCGCCGTTGTTTTCTCGACCAGTTCAAAACCGCTTAGCTCTCTTTGGACGCTTGACAACGGTAGCGTTGAATTTGTCATAATCGAGTCGACACGTTTACGAGGCTCGAGAAGTAGCCTGGTTGGACCTTAACTCAGCTAGTTGATTCGCTAATACCAGCTTTATTGTTTGTATGTATGTATGTGTATTTTTCGTCCAGTGGCCTCAGGCCACTCAGGTCCCCTAGCGGGGCACAAGACGTGTTAGGCTAGTGGCTAAATTTGCTACGTGAGACTACGTAAACAAAACACTATCTAACATGGCATCAGCTCAAAGGCGCTCACAGTCTACTCTGTTACCCGTCAGCGGGATGTGCAGGGGTTGGTATCTACTAGACCGACTCGGTCTGTGGAAAGTAGCAGCTAGCAGAGGCGTGCGCGGACGAAAGGTGTTGAGACCACCTTCCGCCTGTCGGCGCCGGAGAAAAAGAAACAAAGGAAAGGGAGCACAACAGCACTGTGATAAATGATTTCATCTAGTCTTGAGGGCAGATCTTCTCGAAGAACGAGCTTGCCTTCACCAGCTTGACGAATTTGTCAAAATCTCTGCCTAGTGCTTGGTTGATCGCCGTAGTAGGTGAGGGAGCGAGCCTCATCCGACAACGCGGCTGAATCTTCCGGCAATAGAAGAGATGTGTCGGTGCCTTACGCCGACCGCAAGAGCATGTAACACAAGCGTCGCTGTGGTGAAATCTTTCATGGTAGTCAGCAAAATCACCATGATGAGTCCTCGCGGCTAGGAGGTGGTGAAGGATTGTTCGTGGGAGAGTGTTAGATTCTCAGTGACTACAAAATATGAAGGCTGGCCAACCACCTGAATAAATTCAGGTGGTTGGGGAGTAAAGATAAAAAGACCTCAATTCTTCAAGTTAAACAAGAAGAGCACAGACAACAATACATCAAAAATTTTATCCTCATAATAGTGCCACCGTATTTCTGACAGAGAGCTAACTCCGGAGGGCAGCTAGAAGGGAACTTGAGGGTCAGACTCTGATACTTATCGGGCGCAGAGGCATCCCACCAGGCTTGGACTGCGATTTTGGACCGCTGTCTAGCGGTCTTACCCAAGAAGGCCAGTGTTGGGACTGCGTCTGCGGGTTCGGGCTGGGCGCATCCCGCCTTCGCCAGGATGTCGGCTTGCTCATTTCCTGGAATCTTCGTGTGTCCGGGTATCCAGCGGACTTCAGTCTTTCGGTGCGTCCTCGCTAGGGCCTGAAAAGTCAAGAAGACCCTCTGCGACGAGTCGGAGGGTTTGCCTCGGAGGCATGCGGCAGCCGCGATGTTGTCGAGGCATACCACTATTCGTTGTGTGGCAGACTGAGGGAAGAGCGGCTTTGAGGCCCTCCAGCGCTCCTTTAGCCTCAGCGTCGAACACCTCCGCAGGGCCGAGGTGTCCTGTGCCTTGGCAAACAGAGCGTCTGTTTTGATGGACAGCATAGCCGTATCCGGCGGCACCGCTGGAGGACAGAGAGCCGTCAGAGTACACGATAAGACTAAGCGCTGGGATGGTTTGAAGCCATCGGTCGAACTCCTTGGAGGATTCTTCTTTGGATGCAGTTTGGAGAGGCTGCTGTGTTTCGTGGCTATATTTGCGCGGGATGAGTACGGGGCGTTGGCAATTCTCCAGCAGCCTGTTCGTCCTCCTCAACCGGGTTAGAAAGGTCTTTGGCGGGAGCTGGTACTTCAACTTGATACACTTGATGATAGGCCGTGGCGCTGCCTCGGTGGTGCGTTTGGCCAGAGGGTGTGCACGGTCCAGTGATTTGATGCGGACAGAGAAGCGGAGACGTCTTGCCTCCAGGAGTTGGTGGACGGGAGGTATGCCGCTTTCTCGGTGCAAGACAGCGATCGGTGTGGTCTTCCAGGTTGGAAGAATGGCTCGGATGGCCTGCTTGAGGGCTTTGCTCATTTTCCGCACAAGCGTGCTGGATTCTAGATGGTCCTTCCTTCGTCGGCTGTCTCCAGCGTGGCGAGGTTGTACCTGGATACCAGGCTTCCACGCCGAAGAGCAGAATCGGTTCGACACAGGCTCTGACGGCCCTCTGCACAGCGCTCGGCAGGGCGCCGCGCCGGGTGTTCCCTAGGCTCCGGAGGTGGTGGGCGACCGCCTGGGCCTTGGCTGTCCACTTCTCGACATGAGTCTTGAATGTCAACTTCCTGTCCAGCCAGAGGCCTAGCCAGCGCATGGCTGCTTCTGGTTGCTTCTCCACGTCACCATGGCGGAGGGACAGCTCGGTTTCCCGCCTCCTCAGTGAGAAGTGCATGACTCCTGTCTTCTCTGGGTCGAATGAGATGCCGTTGGCGGCGCCCCAGTCTACGAGTTCTTGAACATAGTCCGATGCTCTTTTGGCTGTTTCATCCAGCGATTGTCCAGTGCAGAGAATGGCGGTATCATCCGCGTACCCGAACCGTCCTTCGGGATTGCCTAGCCGATAGATCGGTTCGGTGTAGAGCAAAAACAAGATCGGAGACACGGGCGAGCCCTGTGGAAGGCCGCATTGCAATGGCGTTGTCGGTGTCGTGACGTCTTGGTATCTGACTCTTGCGGAGCGGCCGCTCATGAACGAGCCTGCCCACCGCGCAAGATTGTCCGGCCAGCCTTGCTCACGGAGCCTCAGGACAAGCCTGTTGCACATGGCTGTGTCAAAGGCTCCTTGGATGTCTGCTGTGACCAGTGTGGCCACCTCTCCGCGTGCGAATGCTTCCTCGATGTCATGAATCAGTGCAGCGACCAGGTCAACGGCCGACCGTTTCGGCAGCGCGCCGGCTTGTTGCGGGTGGAGGACTGCATAATGGATCGATGCCCACGCTAGACGGCGAGCGATCAGCCGCTCAAGGCCCTTCCCAAGACAGGAGAGCAGAGAAACAGGGCGCCATGCCCTGGGGGTCGACAGATTTCTCTTTCCCGGCTTGGGGATCATGACCACTTCTGCTTCTCGAAATACTCCAGGGTGATGGCCAACCGTTAGGCATCCCTGATAGAGGCGACAGACGTGTCCCCCAATGATGTCCCATACTGCTTGCAGCAGCTTGACCGTGATGTTGTCGGCTCCGGGCGAGGTGTTGCCCGTCTTGATCCTAGCGTCTCTGCTTCTTCCAGCGTGATTTCTTGGGCGAAAGGTATCTTACGGGCTGGGCGGACCGGGATCCATGGGTCCGTGATGTCATCCGCTGCCGTGCGGCGTTCAAGAGTGCTGCGTCTCAGCGCATTCGCTTTATCCAGCTGGGTTTCGTATACATCGTCACCAATTTGAAGCGGTGGAGGCTGGAAAGCTCCTGGTGATTTGAGCCACCGGACTGCCTTGTAGACCGATGCGCTATCCGAGAAGCTGTCGATAAGGTTGCGCCAGTACTGCCGTTTGGCACGGCGAACCACACGCTGGAACTCTCTTCTTGCTAGTTGGACTTCCCGGCTGAATCCCAAAGGGAGGATTCTTCTTATGGCGCGGTACTCCGCGGCGGCTTCGGCGCACTCGTCGGTCCACCACGGCGCACTTCGTGTTCCTTTCCGTACGGGGCGACCGGCAGCTCTGGCAGCTGACTGGAGGAGGTTAACAAGCGCCGCGGCGAGTGCGTCAAGCTGCGAGGCTGTTGCCGTGTCCGTTGGTATTCGGCAAGCTCCAGGGGCAACGAGTGTCTTAAAGCGTTTCAGCTCCTCTTCAGTCGTTACCCGCACTTTGCCCGGCACCTGTGGGAGGCTCTGGCTAACATCGGGAAGTGTGAGACTTAGAGTGAAGTGGTCAGAGCTCGTGGCGAGATGGTCTTCCACAACCGCGGATGCCAGAGCGATGTTGGAGAAAGCCAAGTCGATTGTGTTGCCATGCGGGTTTGTCGGCACGTCCGCCGTATTCAAGAGATTCAGGCCGTTTTCCGCTGCCCAGGTGGCAATGTCCTCTCCACGGCCCTCCAGTCGACCAGCTTTATTGTAGTAGTAGTAGTAGTGTATTTTCCGTCCAGTGGCCGTAGGCCACTCAGGTCCCCTACTATTATTATTAAGTTTATTACGCCCGGAAGGTTTTCCCTATAGGGCCGCTACACTAACCTATCTGGACTCCTATACATGTAACTATAGCTCCTAAAGCCCAACGATTCAAATAACCTTACATTTGCTCAGCCTCTATTATGCCACTGGCAGGTCTGCTTGAAGGCTAATTTCTCCAAGTGTTCAGCATCCTATTCTCAGCAACTGAAGCACGCTCCGCCAAGTTTGAGGCTTTTCACAATCCATCCCAGGCCAATGCTCCGTCGTCATTTGTTACTCCATCTCAAATCTTTTCGTCTCCATCGCGAATTTAATCGCAGCTCGCACAGCCTTCATGTCTGGTGCCCACTTTTCGCCGTCAGACGCTGCTTTGCCCCCAACGAAGAAGGACAAGTTCCCTATTTTGCTCCTCGAAACTTTGAATAATATTTCGCGTTGTGCCTTCCACCTGATGCATCGGAATAAGAAGTGCTCGATGGTCTCTGTGGCTTGTCCACAATCACACACTTTAGATTCTGCTGCCCCTATCCTTTGTAAGTAGCTGTTGAGTCTTGCTTTTCCCGTGCGCAGCTGTGCAAGTACATCTGCTTCTTTTCGCTTCAGTCCATCGTACAGGCTACGCGTATGAGGTCCTGGCAGCGCTCTGTCAACACGTTTCGAGAATCTTCCTATCCCCTTGGGTATGCTCTTCTCTCTGGGTACCTGGGCCATCATCAACCTGAGGGTTGTGGCTCTGCTCAGGCAGGGTTGGCTCGCTGGCCGGCGTCCGGTTTCCGTTGCTTTCCGAGCTTCTATTTTCGCTTCGATGAGCCCTCGGAGGTTTGAGTTTCCAGCTGGAACCCACATCATCTTGACTGCATTTCCCCTGGACTGGAGCATCACGGCATATCTGTAAATCTCTTGAACAATGTACTGTCCTGACTGCTGCCGGGGCTTAGCCACCACTTGCAGTGCTGATCGATTGCTTGATATGATTATCACTTCTCTGTTCCTCAGCCACCCAGGCAGGCATCTAAGCGCCATGGCCATCGCCGCCAGCTCCGCCATGTATGGGTTTTGCTCTTCCCTCGAGCCGATGGTCATGGAGTATGTCGCCAGCCTGTCGTCTTCTCCGAGTCTCGACGTGTCGCGCAAGGTACCTCCAGCCCCCACCGTTCCCGCTTTCTCGGATGCGCTTGTGGCCACTATAATACCCTCGATTCCTGCTGCTGCCTCAACTGCACTTTCTCGATCAATGTCAGCGGTGACGGGTAGATAGCTGCACCATGGGGGCACCGTGTATGCCTGGATTTTCTCCATTCGGCTCATGGCATCCTCGTCCTGGACGGCTACGAGTCTTTTCATTGGCGAGATATATCTTCGGCTATCAGAAGGCTTAATCCTCGTGAGTGGGTGCGTCTGGGGTAGGGTGAGAACATTGATATAGAACTTCGTTCCTGCACGTGCATGCCGTGCGCCCACCGATGGGATGCTAGCCTCTGCTTCGGCAACTGCCGTTGCAACATTTCGAAAGGTTCCTGTAATGGCCTGAGCTCCAGCTCTCTGTGCCCGGTTCAACCTGCTCAACTCCCTAACTCCGCATGCATGAGTCCAAACGTTGGAGGCGTAGTCCATGGTCGGGGCCACTGTTGCCGTAAATAACTGTCTTGCGGTCCTAGGTGAGACCATCTTCAATCTTCTCAGGCACATGGCAGCCGAAAGGCCATTCACTGCTGCGCTAGCGATGTGTTCCTTATATCGTAGCTTCGCGTCCATTACTACTCCCAGGATCTTCGCGCTCTGTTTGGGCATGACCGCTTCTCCCTTGATCGTGAATGGTGTGTCACTCGTTCGCTTATCAAGACGTGTGAAATGGATGATGGATGTTTTATTGCTTTCGAAAGTTGCGCCACTTCGTTTCTCCCATTCCATTGCCTTGTCAATGATTCTTTCGATCCCTACTCTGTTTGACTCCGCAGTCGGCCCTGTCACCCATGCCGAGTAATCGTCAACAAAGGCTATCGATCCGCCCATGGAGTTGATTTTATTCTGCACCAGGTCTGCATTGAAGAACAGGAACAGTATTGGTGATAGTGGTGAGCCTTGCGGAAGTCCCGCTTGTGGCAGTTGCCTTCTCTCCGATGTGTAACCATTTACCATGATGCTCGCTGAGCGGTCAGAGCAAAATGCGTCGATCCATTTGACCATGCGCCGCGGTATGCCCCTGGCTGCCAACCTCTGTAGCAGACGGTCCTTGAACACCCCGTTGTAGGCCCCCTTGACATCGAAGCTAACAAGACTGACAGTCTTCTGGTTTCTCCACGCCTGATAAATGTGTTCTTGTAGGAGTGCCAAGGCTTGCTCTGCCGACCGTCGCTTCCTTGCCCCAAAATGATTGGTGGGAAGCAGGCCAAACGTCTCGACAGCATACGATATTCTGTCCGCAATGACTGCCTCGAGAATCTTGCCCAGTGTCGATAGTAGCGAGATTGGCCTCCATGCCTTGGTTGTGGTATAGTCTCCTTTGCCCGGCTTCTTGAGTGGGACGATCTTGGCACACCTCCACTGTTCTGGCACTTCGCCTTCAATTAACGACGTCCGAAAGAGATGCAGTATCCGGTTCTGGACTGCGGGCCAGAGTTGCTTCCACACCATTGACGGCAGTCCATCCTCGCCCGGCGCTTTCCATGCCTTGGCCGCCACAATTTTCTTCTCGATCTCCTCGAGTGTGATGTCAGGCATGTCTATTTCGGCCCTTTGTGGACGTGGTCCCTCCTCCTCAATGGCTGCCGGCAGCGGTGGAAAAAAGGCACTGATCAATTCTTCCGCCTGCTCAACGTTGCCCTCCGTTGTTGATCCGTCGAGTCTCGTCAAAGACGGGACCTTGTCACTTAGCATTTCACCTCCTGGTCTGAGGTATTTGACCGCCCGCCAGATGTTTGTCTCCTCGGAAATGAAACCTTCCCAGTGACTTGATCTTTGCCTCTTGATGGCGTCGTGGTACTCTTTAGCGGCTTCTTTTGCTCTCCCCTCGAGCTCGACCGATTTTTGCCCTCGTCGCCTCCTGGATCTTGCCTGGTTCCTCCAGAACGTATACGATCGTCGCAGCTGTGTCAAGTCTGTTGTCCACCATCTTTTAGTGTATGGCGATGGTCGTGCTACCGGCACCAGGCTACGTATGGTATTTTGTACAACTTTCATAAGCCTATCGGTCTGTGCCTGGACTCCTCCTTCCCATGGCAGTGGTTGGAGTTCCTCCTCCACTCTCGCCCTGATCGCGGACCATGGTGCATTCTTGAATAAAAATCGTTCTGCCTCGTTTCGTTCTGGCACAGTCAGGTCGAACTCTGTGCGGATCGCTCTGTGATCCGATCCGTGTTCGATTGGATAGATTCCGCAGGTTGCCATGTCCTCCGCTAGTTCTGTCGATGTTAGTACTAAATCAATCGTGGTTTCAATATCCGGTTGCTCCCATGTCTTTGTTCCCCTCGGGAGCAAGCTGAGCAACCATGTTCCTCCATGAGCCTGATTATTGGCTCTGCCTCTCCTTGTCTCCTGTGTCTCACATCATCCCCTCCCCACAGAATATCATGGCGATTGAAGTCGCCCACTAGAATCACGTCTGTTCTCTTCCTTGTGGTGGTGCGGAACTTCACGATTTGGCTATCGATGGCCTCCATTGTAGCCAGAAGAGCCTCATCGTTCCTTCCCTCGACATACACCGAGACCACCAGCACGTCTCTATCCGGCAATCGCACAACGGCCCCCGTCAGGTCCCCCGAAGGCAACGGCACTTGTTCCGCTTCCAAATCCCGTCGAATCCACAGCATGCTACGAATAGGCCACTGTGTATCGTGTGTCACTGTTGGTATCATTTTGGTCCAGTTGCTGTGAATATTCGGGGTTGTCACCACTGCTCCACCGATCTTACGAGCAAATGGCTCCGAGATTGCGAGTATCGTAAAGTCCTTGAGGTTGTCGTCATTCATCACACTTAGCAGTACTGTATCCCGCTTTTGGGTATTCAGTTGAAATACTCGCATGTTCTTAGTCATTACGGTGCATGTTGCGTACGCGGCAGTTTCGACTGACGGATTCATGCGGTCCTCCGCACAGAACACACTTGGGCTCTCCCGCCTGGCACTGTCGATGGCCGTGACCCGGTACCGCGCATCTGCCACACGTCTGCGGCTTCTTGCACTGGAACGCCTTGTGGCCCATCTCCTGGCAATTATAGCATTGTACCGGTCCTAGTCTAGGTTCGAAGACGTTCGTGTAGGCCGATTCCCCAGCCAAGTCGAAGTAGCGCCCCTCAAGCAATCTCTTCGCATCACTGCCCTTGGTAACATACACTACCATTGATCCATACGCTTTGCCGGATTCTCTATTGCTGAGCCATGATATTTTTGCAATATTGATGTTGTTCTCCGCCCCAAGGGCTTCGGCGGCACCTGGAAGCACGATGCCTTGCTCATCCAGTACGGCCATGCGGTTTGCATTGTCTACCTTGACTGGGTAGAGCTGGTCTCTCAACACCCGCACGCCCGGCACTGCCAACTTCTCTGCAGCGTCTTTCACTGCTTGTAACTCCTCCTCGTCTCGGCAGATAATCTTGATTCGATCTTCGTTCTTGGCATCTTTCACGATAGCAGCGCATCTCCAGGTCTCCTTCCCTTCGAGTGTCCTAAGTTCCCCTTCGATCGCTTGCCGAATATCGCCCACCTGGACTTTATTCTTGTCCTGCACTTCAACTCGTGACGTATCGACTGTGCAGTGTAGAGTATCGGTGAGGGACGATGGGGTGGTCCGCGTCGAGGAAAGCGTGTTTAGGTTGGTGGGCTGGTTCGACGGTGGCGTCCGTGCGATGTCCGCGTATGATGTTTTTGGGCTGCTTTGTAATGAGGTCGTAGCTACTCTTAAAGTTTCTAACTGTTCTTGTACCTTCTTTAATTCTTCGTTGGAGCTGCGGAGTTGTTCTCGCGTTTCTCGGGTCTCGCGGCTGAAGTCTTCTCTGAGATCTCTCAGCTGGATTTGAAGTCCGCTGATTAGATCCTCCTGTCTGCTAATTCGGTCGGTTTGTTTCAAAATCGTAGCGTTTTGGTCGGTGATCTTGTCCTTTAGCTCTGCCACTTCGCCGCCTACCTTTCCTAGCAACTCCAACAATCTCTGCAGTATGACCTTCCCCGTCTCCCCTGTGGCTCGAGTCCTTTTTCCCTCTTCTGCCTGCTCACCCCCTCCTTCGGTCGATGGTCCACGCGGTTCTCGGGTTGTGGCCTTCTTTGTCGGCTTTACAGCGGCATTCTCGAACGATCGGAGCGTGTCCTGGACTCTCACGCTGGGCCTCGTTTGACGCGTCGGTCGTGGTGGTATCGCGACGGGCGCGTCCTCTGCCACGATTATCGGGCTCCCAGGCTCCACCATGGCGATCGCCTATGAAGGCACTAACCCCCACTACTCTGCTAACAGTTGGAACAATTTGAAGAATATCAAAGACCTCGGTTTGAGATCTAGAAAGAACTTTTCCAGGTCCCCTACGCGGGGCACAGGACGTGCTAGGCTAGTGACTAATATACAGACTACGGGTCTCATCCTTAGACGGGACCCATTGCAACGTAAACAAAACACTATCTAGCATTGCATCAGCTCAGAGGCGCTCACATTCTAACTCTGATACCCGTCAGCGGGTTGTGCAGGTCATGTTTTTGGTAGTCCGCAGGTCTACAGTGATCAGGGGCGGCGTGCGCGGACAAAAAGGTGTTGAGTCCACCTTCCGCCAACCGCAGCCTATGAAGGAAGAATAAAGGAAAAGTTGGCATGAAGATGCCATGATTGAAAAACATCGCCTAGTGGCGAAGGCAAATCCTCTCGAAAAAGGAACTTGCTTTCGCCAGCTTGACGAATTTGTCAAAGTCTTTGCCTATTGCTCGGTTGATCACCGCGGTCGGTGAGGGTGCCAGCCTCATCCGATGACGCGGTTGGATCTTCCTGCAGTAGAAGAGGTGAGTGGGCGCCTTTCGTCGGCCGCAAGTGCATGTCAGTTGTGCATCGTCATGCTTGAATCTTTCATGATAGTCGGCAAAGTCTCCGTGGTGGGTTCTCGATGCGATCAGGTGATGGAGGGTTGTGCGTGGGAGAGAAAGCTCCTCTGGGCAACCACAAGGGAATTGGAGGTTCAAAGTCTTATACTTGTCAGGGGCAGAGACATCCCACCAGGCTTGGACTACGTCTTTGGACCGCTGTTTGGCGGTTCTACGCAAGAAGGCCAGTGTTGGGACAGCGTCTACGGGCTCTGGTCGGGAGCAGCCTGCTTTTGCCAGCGCGTCAGCCTGCTCGTTACCTGCAATTTTCGTGTGTCCGGGTATCCAGCGGACTTCGGTTTGTCTGTGAGTCTTCGCCAAGGCTTGGAAAGTGAGGAAGACTCGTTGTGAAGAGTCCGATGGGTGGCCTCGGAGGCATCTGGCGGCTGCAATGTTGTCGAGGCAGACAACTATATTCTGTGAAGCGGATTGGGGCAATCTCAGCGCGGCCTTCAGGCCTTCCAGAGCTCCTCTGGCCTCAGCATCAAACACCTCGGCAGGGCCGAGGCGTCCTGCGCCTTGACAAATAGAGTGGTCACGTTGGTGAACGGCATAGCCGTATCCGGCAGCGCCCTTCTCGGACAGTGAGCCGTCTGTGTATACAACTAGTGTAGACGGGGGGATGGATTGGAGCCACTTGTCGAAGTCCTCGGCGGAGTCTTCTTTGGATGCAGTCTGTAGCGGCTGCTGTGTCTCGGAGTGGTATCTACGCGGGAGCAGCGCAGGCCGTTGGCAATTTGCGAGCAGCCTGTCGGTTCTTCGGAGTCGAGTTGGGAAGGTTTTGGGTGGACGCTGGTACCGCAACTTAATACTTTTGATAATGGGCGGTGGCGTCACCTCGGCGGTGCGTTTTGCTAGAGGATGTTCTTTATCCAAGGACTTGATACGAGCAGAGAAACGCAGTCGTTTCGCCTCGAGCAGTTGAAGAATCGGCGGTATGCCGCTTTCCCGGTGCAGAATTGTGGTTGGTGTCGTCTTCCAAGTCGGGAGAATAGCGCAGATGGCTTGTTTGATAGCCTTGGTCATTTTCTTCACAAGCTGTTGGATTCGGGACGATCTTTCTTTCGCTGGCTGTCTCCAGCGCGGGCTCCGTGTGCCCGGGTACCAGGCTTCCGTTCCAAACAGCAGGACTGGTTCGACACAGGCTCTAACAACCCTTTGTAGAGCGCTCGGCAAGGGACCACGTCGTGTATTGCCTAAGCTCCGCAGGTGGCAGGCCACAGCCTGAGCCGGTGCTGTCCACTTCTCAACATGGGTCTTGAATGTTAGTTTGCTGTCAAGCCAGATTCCCAGCCAGCGCATGGCCTTTTCCGGGTGCTTTACCGCGTCGCCATGCCGGATGGGCGGCCTGGCTTCTCGTGTCTTCAATGAGAAATGCATAACTTCTGTTTTGTCCGGGTCAAATGAAACGCCGTTGGCGGCACCCCAATCCACGAGCTCTTGAATATACGCCGACGCTTTTCTGGCTGTCTCTCCCACAGTGTCCCCTGTGCAGAGAATTGCTGTATCGTCCGCGTAGCCGAACCGTCGCTCGGGTTCGCCCAAGCGATAGACTGGCTCCGTGTACAACAGAAACAAGATCGGGGATACGGGCGACCCTTGTGGAAGGCCACACTGCAGTGGCGTCGTCGGTGTGGTGATGTCCTGATATCTTACCCTGGCGGAACGGCCGCTCATGAACGAGCCTGCCCATCGTGCAAAATTGTCGGGCCAGCCCTGTTGACGGAGTCGCAAAACGAGGCGGTTGCAGAGAGCCGAGTCGAACGCTCCTTGAATGTCGGCAGTGACCAGTGTGGCCACCTGTCCACGTGCGAGTGTCTCTTCGATGTCGTGAACCACTGCTGCGACCAAGTCAACAGCCGATCTTTTTGGGAGAGCCCCAGCCTGCTGCGGGTGGAGGACTCCGTAGTTTATCGAAGCCCATGCTAAACGGCGAGCGATAAGACGCTCGAGACCCTTGCCAAGACAGGAGAGGAGTGAGATGGGGCGCCACGCCCTGGGCTTTGAGAGGTTTCTTCTCCCCGATTTAGGGATCATGACTACTTCTGCTTCTCGGAAGGCTTTCGGGTGGTGGCCTGCCGCCAGGCAACCCTCGTAGAGGCGTCGGACGTGGTCTCCTATGATGTCCCATACTGCTCGTAGCAGCTTGACCGTGATGTTGTCAGCTCCGGGTGACGTGTTCCCCGTCTTGATAGTAGCATCCTCCACTTCTTGGAGTGTGATTTCCTGGCCAAAGGGTATTGCACGAGATGGACTGACTGGAATCCATGGATCTGGAATGTCATCTGCTGCTGTGCGGCGCTCCAGCGTGCAGCGTCTCAGAGCGTTTGCTTTGTCGATTTGAGTTTCGTACACAATGTCACCCACCTGGAGCGGTGGTGGTTGGAAGGCTCCCGGGGCCTTGAGCCATCGGACTGCCTTAAAGACTGATGCGCTGTCTGAAAATCCGTCGATGAGGTTGCGCCAGTACTGACGCTTGGCGCGGCGAACTGCACGTTGGAACTCCTTTCTTGCAAGTTGAATGTCCCGATTGAAGCCCAGTGGGAAAATCCTCCTGATGGCCCGGTACTCCGCAGCCGCGCCAGCACATTCCTCGGTCCACCATGGCGCACTCCGGGTCCCTTTCCTAACTGGGCGTCCGGCGGCAATGGCTGCCGACTGAAGAAGGTCAACCAATGCCGCGGCCAGATTGTCTAGCTCCAGGGCTGTTGCATTGCCTTGTGGTATTCGCCATATTGCCGTCAGAACGAGTTCCCTAAAGCGCCGCAGTTCGTCTTCGGTGGTGACCCGGACCTTGCCTGGCACTTGTGGGAGGGTGAGGGTAATATCCGGCAGCGTGAGGCAGAGGGTGAAATGGTCAGAGCTAGTGGCAAGGTGATCTTCCACGACGGCGGCTGCCAGAGCAATGTTGGAGAAGGCTAGATCGATTGTGTTGCCGTGAGGGTTTGTGGGCACATCTGCAGTATTCAACAGACTGAGACCGTTTTGGGCCGCCCAGACGGCAATATCTTCCCCCCGGTCTTCTAATCTTCCCGTCTGCCAGGAGTAGTGTTTGGCGTTGAAGTCACCTGCTACCACACACCTCTCCGGTGATGACCACTCCAGCAGAACATTTAGTGCGGTATCGTGAGAGGGTTGGCGGTAGAAGTTTACGATGGTCATTCCGTTGACTGTTACCCACAGTATGTCGCGACTAAGTGCTGGTCGCGCCTGATCTGCTAAGATACGCGGGTTCTTGCGGATGTATGTCATGACCCTGGGCCGCGTATCGTTGCCGTTCCAGCTGTCCACAGGGGAGTACGTCTCGTACGCTGGATGTGTCTTTGTGAGGCATCGGGAGTTCTTTGCCTCGGTCCAAGGTTCTTGAAGAAGAACAATGTCGTGCTTTTCTGAATCGGCCAGTGCTAGAGCGCAGTCGTGGGCGGCCGGGATCTTGCCCACGTTCGCTTGAAAGACTTTCAACGTCTTCTTCTCATTGTTATATGTTCTTGGCCGTCTGCTCATGGAGAAGACGGGTTGGTATTAGCACAGCGCCGCTTAGGTGATGTCGGCAGAGGACGTCTCGGCGCCGTTTCTGGTCCGAGTTCCATGGCCATGGGGCGCATCGGGGAAGAAGACGGCAGGACCGGTAGGGTGCAAGTGAGGAAGTTACTCAGGTCTCGAGGATTCACATGATCCCGAGGCGGCTCCATGACCGCCATTGGAGCACGCTGTTGCTCTGCCACAGCCTCTGGTGCCGGATGGTTGTTAGGTGTCGCCTGAGGAGGCTGTCGTTGTGCGGCCTGGTGTTGCTGGAAGAGTTGAGAGCCCATTTGTCTGATCAGCGCACGCTGTTCTTTGGGGAGACGCTGCAGCAGTCCATGAACTCTCTTTGGCCGCGCCGGGCATGTCGTGAGGTCCGCAATATGTGGTCCGAGGCAGTTGGCACATTGTTCGGCGGCAGTGCAGCTGTCACTGTTGTGGTTAGTCTTTCCACAGCGTTTGCATCGTGTTTGTCTGTTGCATGCATGTCGTGTGTGGTAGTCCCAGCAGTTCTCGCACTGCTTGGGAGGGTTGGTTCTTTCGATCAGTCTGGCTAGTCGGCTAGTGCCAAACAGGCTCCAAGGCCTTTTAGTTGGTTCTAAGAAGGAAATGACAAGTGTTTTGTATGGATGTTGGTCATTATCACGACGGGGGACTCGAACGCTGACCGGCGTAAGTCCCGTCTGATGGTTGATCTCGTCACGGGCAGCAGCGTCGTAGTTCAGTTCATTCCCATAAAGATCGGTGAGCCTACGAGGGCAGTTGTCTACAATGTAGGTGTGCCATTTCTGGCTGGTCTCTACAGCTGTTGCGCCGAGGTCAGCAGCCCATTCTGTCTGGCGCTCTACAAGAAGGTCGCGTGTGAGCTTGTCTGTGGCACGTATGGCCCACCCAGTCTTTACTTGAAATACTTGCGGGATTCAATTCAGTTCAATACCGGTCTTGCTAGCAACGTGAGCGCGGATGGCGTATCCAATATGGTTCCTAGCCGGGGCGTCGGCGTCGAGGCGGACGAATACCCGGAGGTCGTCTCGGGGTGGGGCGGGAGCCGCAGGTTGTTGCCCTTGGCGATGTGTGGGTGCGGATTGGCGGTGCGCGTGAAAAGCCTGCGCGTCGTATGTCGGGGCTGTGGGAGTGCGAGGAGAACTGGTGTGGGCAGCTACACTGCTGTAGGTAGGCGCAGAAGCGGATTGGGAGTTGCTGAGTGTCTGCTTCCAAAAGCCGAGAAAGCTGCTGGAGAAGTGTTGGGCGAAGTCGCGTTCCGGGCCGGATGGGAATTTCTTAGCCGCCTCGTAAAGGTGCGCGCAGAAGGTTCGGAAGACCTTTAGTTTAGCGTTGTAGACGGCAACTTGTTCGTCCGCAAGCTGGTTGGCCGCATGCGTGATGTCGATGGGTAGGTGTTGCTGCTCCTGGATGGTCGGTGTTGGCAATGCAGGAAAATCGTCGAGCTGCTGTCCTTCCGCAATAGCAGCATTGCAAATGCGGGTGAGTGGTGAAGATGGCGTTCGGGCGCTCCTGCCACGTGCGGGTGAGACGCCAATGTCGGTGACCTCCACAGGAGAGCTGTCTCGAAGGAGGGCTGCGCGGGCACCCCGAGCTAAATTCCTAGGTGTGTAGTTGCCGAGATCGAGCCAATCTGGCTCACAAGGCGGGCTGGAGGTGGCCGTCGCCATCGCCGCCGCCGCAACTGCGCGACGCGCAGAAAATGAGGTTTTATGTAATGTTAAGCAAATCAATAATAATTACGAGTACTTTCTTACCAAGAAAGTAATAATACAAGGGAAGGATGTTTAAGGAAAACATATGACCAGCTTTATTGTTCGCCAAGCTTCGAAGAAGTCTAGGGTGGATACTCCCAGATGGCTTTTTAGCAATCCATGAATGCCCTCAACTCGTGAAGTAACCACGTTGTCGAAGTGAAGATGCTGATCAACCCAGGCTTTAAAAAGCTTCTCCTTGTATGGATCAAGCCAAGTCGTTTTAATATATCCAACCTCTTCGATATAGTCTGTAAGGTACGCTTCTTCAAACTTCAAAAGACGCGCGGCGAACATCTCCCTGGTTGGGGACCTCATGATTGAGTGCTAATGATTGTAAAACTCATCCCATGCCTCAAGCCCTTGCAAGTTCTCCTGTCCAGCCTTGTGTGCTGTTTTTGTAAAGACTGGCCGACAGCGTCGGAGAACTGCCTTATTAGCGTGTTTAAGCGACCCAAGGCCCAGATGTAATCCTCTTCTGTCTCGCCACCCAGGAATGCAAAGGCAATACAAAAGGACCGCTGGCAAGCGTCGACCCCAATCACATCAAGAAGCGACATTCCGTATTTATTTGTTTTATATGTACAGTCCAGTATAAGCACGTCCGGGTAAGACTGAAGGTAAACTACTGAATCAGGATGGGCGAAGAGAACAGCTTTGACCCTGTCATCTGAACCTGTTTGGAATTGACTCCAGAATCCTTCCTTGAAAAGTTGATTAGCAAGCGCGTTAATGCTACTCTGGCCTTCGCAAGCTTCTCGTCTTGCATCTGCAATGCGATTGTAAATATCTTGCTGTGTTGCGATAGAGCTTGTGTTTTGGCGGATATACGTCCTAATGCCCTTTGGAGCTATACCGGCATTTGTGAGAGTCGCTACCTGGGATGCACCTTCCTTGGAGAGGGTTCGATGTATTGGATGTGCCGTCGGATCCCAACTTGGCTCGTGGTTATGCACACAAAATCGTTTGTCAGACCGATGCTTTACGGTCCATGTGGTTTTGTCTAAGGAGTCCTTGCCTAGAACTGAGAATTCGCAGCCAGTTGTGCGAGTAGTTGTTTTCCTGCGCCGCTCTCTCTGAATAATAGGGTGGTTACGACGCCTATCACAAGTATAGGTTATCGTTTGTTTACCGCTTCTTTCTTTGGTGGACCTTCCGTTAATAAATGCATAGCCTCTGGGGGCAGCCCAAGCATTAATCGATTGAAAGAGGGCTTCTCGTGATTCATATTTCTCTTCAGGGGGAAGGCAATCGTCAACAAAAGATGTTCTATTTTGCGTCTGCGTAGGATCCATTAAGACGCGTTGCAAATAAACGACGCTTAATTGATTTGCAAACGCGACGCGTTGGGCGGCACCGAAAGCGGAGGCGCGATACCTAAACTGGCAATTGGACGGGATCCCTGTCAGATTTCACGATGCCCCACTTGAATCACTACCGGGGTTAAGTCCGTTATTGAGGTCAAAAGTTGATGATTGTATTCATTGATGCTTGTATCTTCTGTGTGTTCTTGTCGGGCGGGGAGACTTTGTCTCCCCCGCCAGGTTGCACCGCCACACGCCACTATTGCTATAGCCGACTCTGCATTTTAGCGCCGTTTTAATTGCACACTCTCCCGCCAATCTATCAATCCCGTCCAGTTTTAGAGGGACGGGCCCCGTCCCCCTTTTAGTCGCCTGGCTAAACTTGCTACGTCGGACTACGTAAACAAAACACTAACATAGCATCAGCTCAAAGGCGCTCACATTCTACTCTGTTAAATACCCGCCAGCGGGTTGTGCAAGTGATGATATCTACTAGACCAGCTCCATCTATGGTGGGTGTGCGGGCAAAAGGCGTTGAGACCGCCTTTCTCTCGCTATATGAGGTTGATCAGTGAGCGGCCCAAACACAACTAGGTGTCAGAAATACGATGGCACTACAGTATCACAGAGAGAATTCTACTGTATGTTCAAAAGATTGTTGTTCAGTTGATTATCCAGGACGGGAATCCTCCCAGACTAAAATGACTTTTGTAATGCTGCTGCCCGTTGGGCAGCAGTATTGCTACCCAAGCATCAGGTGCAAGCTGTGCACAGTGCGGTGTATCAACCTGCAACTCCACAATCTGACACTAGGGTAATGTAAGATTCTCGGGTGTGCGCGTCCACTGAGGTCTAGCCCCTGCAGTGGATTTTTGCCCGACACACAGACCTTGTCAAGGCTCCTCCTTAATTCCCAGTTGCTCAGAATTGTTGGTAAGTACTTACTGGGCAACGGGGTAAATATTGACCCCGGCAAGCTGCGTTTTGCGCAACACGCCACCCAATACGGCCCCAGCAGAGACGAGACTCTTGAAGATGAGTCAGAGACTGGTCAAATCTGCGGTTAGTATCGTTACGTCCGTAGAAGTCGAGGCAGCGACGGTGCATCTGGGCAACTCGGATGGGTCCTGAAAGGGGACTTGACCAGATTGGGTGGCGACCTGGTGTGCAAGGGGAATACAGGACAAGGAGTCGCGTTCTGACGCGAAGCAGGGCCGAAAGTGATCTCCGCTTCTGGTAACTGTCCCAAAGCGGAGCTTGCGGTGTTGTGCACCCCTGGTGGTGGCAGTCGGGAGTGCAGTCCGTCGGCCGCATTTAGGTCCGGATGAGAGCCAAAAAGATGGATAACTAGGCTTGGCAAATGTAAAAAAAATTTTTGCGGGTCCGTTGCGCGAATTGCTTTCCTCGAATCAAGTTTCAACGGCGATGGCTGTAACGGTTTTAGCGGCTAAATTCGAGCGTCTGGCTACACTTGTGGGTCACTTTAAGTCACAACGTTGGTGTTCCAGACCCTAGATCAAAAGAAACATCGATCACTGTTGACGGCACTAAAGGCAATCTGCCCCCAGTCCGGATGCCACCGAGTTGGCTACCATCATTAATTGACGGAAAGACAATAACACCGGCAACGGTTGGGACCTTGACAGTTCGGCCACTTGCCGTGAAAACAACCAGGCCTCACACCGCCGTGCGCCGCCAGAATCCACTGCCCGGGTTCCAGGATCGACAATCGACGTCTAGTTCTGCGGCCGGGGTTCAACCCATGTCGTTTGGAGGTCATCACGTCCGACTTTATCAACGAGGTGAAAACTTTTCGCTGGTGGCCTCGACATGACAGGTCCGTCGTCTGTGCCTGTCCGTCTGGAATAGTTCTTTGTTCCATCCTCCTGCCAGGCCAAGACCCATCTCCGGCAATTGGCCCGGTACGTTTCCATGGCTGCATGTGTAACACCAGCAATCGTAGCTCGTCAATCTCACAATCATCACTTACCTGTTTTGCACATGTGGCGCTCAGGCACGCCTATCAAATGCGTCCAGTCCCACTATTAATCGACCTAAGTGAGCCAAAGTGCAGCCCCAATTTGAACACCACTTTCTGGCGGAGACGCTTAACCGTGGCTTCCCGGCCTTTTCGGTATGAGAAGCATCAGTTCGAAATCAGCAATTCAATAATTCATCAACCATCCCCGTCGCAAACTAGGTGAGGGATTGTGTATCTCACAATCCCCACTCTCGCCGGATAAGTGTATACAGGGGCGTGTCACGAGCGACACGCTTGAGTGTGTCCAAAAAGGGATGGAAGAAGGACAGGAACACATCACAGCAGACAGCAATGAAGACACTGGGCTAATGCCCACACACCCATTCAATTTTACAGTGACATGACCACACCGTGCTTCTGACACTTTCACAGGAAATAGGCAGACGGCGAATGCGCCCGGTCGCAGGATACCGTTACGTTTCATGGCCAAATGTCAGACTACCCTGTAGCAGGTCCCGATATTTGAAAGATTCCAACACATCCTCAGCTCAGCACGTCATTTGCCACGCTAGGGGATTCTGCAAGTTACTTGAATCGTTGGGCTTTAGGAGCTATAGCCACATGTGTAGAATATTCAGTTAGGTTAGCGTAGCGGCCCTATAGGGAAAACCCTCCGGGCGTAATAAACTTACAGTGTAAATATTTACAGTACTTAAGTATTTTCGCAAGAGCTGAAATCGTTAGTTTCATACTTACTGGTTGCATGGTACGTAATGTTATGCTGATCGGTAGTTAATTGGACTGTACTGTCACCTGTTGTTGCGACTGCGTGTTGTAACGAGGTGGATAACCGTGGAGCGGCGTGAGCCCTTCGGCGTTACTTGTACGTATGGCGTAATTAGGAGATGTGCCTAATTTAACCAAGTCACACAGGTCAACAATCTCGCAGTACTGTGCTGCGTGAAGACGTCATCTAAATATTTTCTTTCTTAATTATTAGTACTGTATTAATACAGTAACGAAATGTTTTTTGCTGTATTTAAATATGTATTTATTCACTTCACTTCACTTTTATTATTAATACGCCCAGTAGAGAAACTCCAAAAAAGGGCAAACTATAAACCTATAGCATGTGTACAGTCTCAAGCTTAGCTTTTTCTCATTAAAGCCCATGAGTCCTTGTTATCCAGCTTTTGCTTTCACAATCTGTTTTCTTGCCTCGCTACGGTTTCATTTATAATAAATACTGTACTGTAAAATATAAATTTATGTAGGCTCTAAGGAACAGGCAAGAACCACCTTCATCCTCGTACTAATACATAGCCGCATGTGAGAAATCTTGGGCGACGTACCGAAATTGGAGTCACCAAGACGTTTGTGAGAACGTGCGGGTCGAGATGCGTTACCTCCAGCATCTGGCCGTTTCAGTGTTGATTCCAAAATAAGTGGAATAACTATATTTATTATAAAATGCAGCGTTGATATTATAAGTATTAATAGCATGTATGTATTTAAATGGGAATTGATAGAGCGGCATGACACTTTTGATACAGAGGCATGACCTTAGAGAGGCATGACTTTCTCGGCTTCTGATTCGTTCGAATTTTATCTGTTAAATCACCTTGAATTCTGCCACCTCCACTCTAAGTACCTAGACCTTGAGCTTGCCTTATTTGACCTTAAAGCCTACGTCAGTTACGCAGACACGTTATTTACTAACTTATCAACAGCTGTCCAGATTACAAATACGAGCGCTGAATTCAACTGTGGCCATCAAAAGGAATTATCAGACGATCAAACATCCCGACGTATCAGATACGTTACAGAATTACAAATAGTAGCTGCAGATAGCCAGGTCATAAGTACCAGATGATCTCAATTGTCCAAAATAGGTAGATGAAATTGAGGTTTGAGTCCACTACAAAAATGACCCATAACTTGTGACATTGACATTTCCAGTCCACCAGGGCGTGTGCCAGCTCCTGTATAATGGCCACATCTGCATCCATACGTTCAAGTCGCGCGGGACTTCGCAGAAAACGAAGTCCTAGTCCTAGCGATCAATTATACCAAGAAAAACGACAGCGATGGGAAGCTAGATCTGATTCCTCACTAGTTGAAGACCGGCCAACATCAAGTAGTTCTGCTACAAGTATCGGTCGGTCTTACGGAATTGGAGATGAAAATGCACTCGACAACTTGTTTGCCTCATATCCGCAAACATTCTCAAGCCTTCCACATCCCCAAGGCTCACAAGGTCTCTATGAGCCTCCATGGGAGCTTCGTTTCGATCATGAAATCTATCTTCAAAATGACTTCTTCCGTGGAGAAAGACGGTGCCAGCTAGTTAGAGCGCCCATACCAGGCCCAGAGCTTGATCCATTCGCTTCCGAGCCTCCTGAATCACCTCCATCCGTCCAACAATCCCCGACGAGGACAAGGGCCGAGTTTGTATCGGCAATGAGTATAGTACAAGAGGTTATCGGCGAAGGCCGACGGTTAACCATAGATCTTGCTCGGTCGTACGAACGGGTACGGGAATGGCGAGAGAGATGGGGCTGGTCGCCTCTAACTTCAGAAGCACACGACACTCCTCCGCCATACTCTCCGCCCCATACGCCACATACAAAGCCTCCCCGAATATCACCTGTGCCAGAGAGCATTAATTCATCGTCAATTCGACAGTCTCTATCCCCTGCCTACGAGCCAATTCCGAACCCAACAATTCCAGGCAACCCAGCGCCCTCGGCTGAAGCTCTCTTTAGCTTAGTAAACAAGTTTGCGAAGGAAAACGGTTTTGGTATTGTTCGACGGAATGCATATTCCTACAAGGGACGGCGAGTCAGATACTCCTTCCAATGTGATAGATTTGGGCAGCCTGGAGCTCCGAAGGGCGCAGGCATTCGAAAGCGGAAGTCTCGGAAGTGTGGATGCCAATGGATGGTAATTGCTGAAGCTGTGAAAGAAGGCAGGTGGCTTCTCCGACACCATGAAAATCCAGAACACAGCCAGCACAACCATGACCGTAGTATTACCTCATCCGCGCACCCGTCCCATCGACGCCTTACTACACCAGTTAGAGCGACTATTGAGTCAACAAGTCGCCGAGTTGGTATTCGGGCCCGCGATGTACGCGCTGTCGTCGAACAACAACATCCGGATACTGTATTCACACAGAGGGATATTTACAACGCTCGTGCCGTTATTAATCGGGAGAAGCTCGGCGGCTATACACCTACTGGATCTCTAATTAAACTCTTCGATGAGCTGAAGATCCCATATCTCGTGAAATGGGATGCTGACCAACCTAATAGACTACTTGGTCTTGTCTGGACCTTTCCCTACTGTTTGCAGACGTGGAAGCGGTTCCCTGAGGTCATTAGTTTTGACAATACATACAACACTAATCGATTTAAGCTTCCTTTATTTCAAGCTACTGGCCAAACATGTCTTGGTACAGTCTTCAATGCTGCGTTTGGCTTGATCGACAACGAGAGGAGGGAGGGTTTCCAGTTTCTTGCCGAAAGCATTCGTCAACTCATGGAGCAACACTCTATCAGGCAACCAGATGTCATCATCACAGACTATGACAACTCAATGAAAGCTGCTCTTAATCACCAGTTCTCGAATGTACAGCAACAGCTCTGTATTCACCATATCATTTCGAATGTACTGCTCAAATCGAAGCAGAAGTGGATAAGCAAGCGAAAGAGCAGTAGCAGTCCTAGTGCTAGTGATGACGAGGATAATTCCTCTGAGACGCAGATTCAGCACAGTGCTCCAGATAAACAAGTTGTCAGCGATTCGACCAGCGATAAGATTCCTCATACTTACCGAGGTATTGTTTTGATGTGGAAACGCGTCATCTTTGCTGAAACAGAGGAAGCCCACGAGATTGCATGGCGAGAGCTCTGTAAAGAGTTTGATGATCAACGAGCGATCTTACAATACCTCCATGGCACCTATCTGCCTGTGAGGGCTCAGTGGGCGCGCTGCTTTATCCGCCGCTATCGTAATTTTGGTGTCCGTGTTACCTCTGGCACAGAAGCCAGCAATAACAATATCAAGAGTTATCTCCTAAATGGTATGAGCAACCTCTACCGACTTGTCGAGGCGATGCAGGATATGATGCACGATCAAGAACGTGACTTCAAAGATGCCTGTGCACAGGACGAGGTCCTTACTGCTCGTGAATACTTAGGGTCTGTTGGGGATTATCTTGGCGAACTACGAACCATTACATCGTCCAAGGGACTTGGGCTAGTCAATAAGCAATACCGTATTGCTCGCAAGTTTATGCCTACGGGGAAGAATCCCCGCCCTAGCCCTCTGGGAGATTGTAGCGATGATTGTACGGTCTCTATCGAGCTTGGCATCCCTTGCTATCATAAGATTTATGCGAAGCTAGCTTCTGCAACCCCTTTTACTAAATGGGATATCCATCCTCGCTGGCGATTACGGAACTCGATATCTCAAGATCCATACAGTCGAATTCTTGACCCAAAAATTACTATAACGCTACGCGGAAGACCAAAGAACACCAAGCAAGTTGTGCCAAAAAGGTTATCCATTGTGTCAAGTAGCGAATCTACTTGCCAATCCGATGGTCAGCGAGGTCGGCGAAGCGAGCGAAACCGAGGTCGACCCCCAGAAAGTCTCAATAAACCCACCCTCGCCAGGAGAGCACAAAAAGAGATTCAAGAAACTATTACGCAGGCCAGTAATCAGGTAAGCGACTCGACTCGGCGGCGGAGAAGTAGATTATCGGCAGTTCTAAGGGCTGGAAATACAACAGGAGTGTGCTCTAGCGGTCGGAGAATGCAACCCAGTATTCGGAGAACAAGGAGTCAATGGGAACTTGCTGAGAGCGATGAAGACTCATCTTGTATTATCGTTAAGCAGTAAAACAAACCCTAAGTTATCAGGATTCTCTCATCATCTGTGTGTTAATAGGATTGAACAGCTGATGTAAAGGATAATCTTATTTCAGAGACCTGTGAAAGGTTTGATTGACATATCCTACGACCCAGAGTTTGTATTATGGAGAGCTGTTAAGGCAGCCAGCTACACCGCCTTTGCCGGGAAGTATTTATGGGGAAGCTAGAATTGGGCGAATCAGAATCTGCAAAAAGTCATGCCTCTGTAAGGTCATGCCTCTGTATCAAAAGTGTCATGCCGCTCTATCAATTCCCATTTAAATATGTGAGTATTATACAATACGTTGGTCTGCGTCGTCTTCTTTTGAGTCTTGTCTGCTCAGAATGCGTGGCCATAAGATCGAGTGATTCCCAGCAGCGTATCCAATGCGCCCGTTCAACTGCTTTAGCTTCCTCTCTGTCGCCAGCGCGACCATTGCATGCTGCGCGGAGATTGAGGAGCGACGAAGCGGAATCTTTGGCGGTGAAATGATTGCTGCACACAACTTCTTTCGCGGACAACATGGTGCTGATCCACTGACTTGGAGGGGTGATCTTGCGCAGGAAGCACAGGGCTGGGCTAATACTTGCAACTGGTTTCACGACGTAATCCATCCGCCCCGTCACATATCCCCTCCCATCAATACCCGGGCCGCTACACAATGCGATATACTAACAACCATCAGCAGAGTGTTGGGGAGAACCTCGCCAGCAGCACCGGCTTCACCAGCTGGGGTGCTTTCGTCAACATGTGGGGATCTGAGCGGAAGAAGTACGACTGGAACGCGGCCAGTTTCTCGGTGCACACCGGCCACTTCACACAGGTAGTGTGGAAGAATTCTAGATCCGTGGGCTGTGGGTGGAAGAAGTGCGGCGGCGGTCAAGACAAGGCCAAGGGGTTCTATGTCGTGTGCAAGTATGATCCTACTGGCAACTACCAGGGCCAGTTCCGTCAAAATGTGGGCAAGCAGATTACGGGTCAGCTTAGTGACGAGTGGCAACCCAGAGGATCAAACCAGGTAGGCACACACAATGAAGAGAATGGGTCACTCGAAAGGCTGTGAGATGAATTCGAAAAAGGGAGAGAGGGAATGGCTAAAAAAAAAAAGAGGAAAGACAGCCTAACGCAAGTCTGAAAAGCAAAGAACCGCTCTATCACGGGGCGAATCTAAGGTGCTGGTAGTAACGTAGTTGTGCCTTAAGGAGGAGGGAAAAGGAAGCTATCTAGACTACAGCTTTATGGTGCGCTAATGGTCTGTGCTCATGTGAGTGTCTTAGACAAGTCGTGATGGTGCTGTGACACGCTTGGCTATATTCCACAATCAGAGCCTTCCAAGATGGCACGAAGCTCACGATCACAGTAAAACGATGTCCTTGTAGAATAAAATGACTGTATTTAGTTGAGGCGGAAGCATTGGTATGCGGGCAGTTCCGGATTAAGTCGAAGCGTTGAATCCAATCACACGAAAGCAACGCGTCCTGTCCCCATACTTATGAGCTCTGTTGCAAGTATATTCGGTGTCCATATCGAAACAGACAAGTGCAAATTGCTCATAGTGTAAATGTCTCGGTGGGTCAGAAAAATGTTAAAATTATGGTTAATATCACTCATATTCTTGTGACCTGACAGTCAGTATTTGGTCACACATTCTTGCGGTGGTTTACTTCATTCGGGAGCTAGTCTCCTTTCGTTTCGGTGTGCAGCCCTCAACGGCAATCCTTTGGCTTACATCCAACGATCCCTCCGACCTCGCCGCTGTATCCATATACTGTCTTGGCGTGGCGGTTTGCTTTTCTCTCTGCAGCCTTTCGCGTGTTCTCCGATCGCAATCATGCCCTCCATCGATTCAGCCACAACCTCAACCACACGGGCATTGTCTCGGTGATGTGGCGCACAAGCATTCTCCACACACTCTGCACTCCGCTGTGCCCCCGCAGCTCTCGGCTTAGCCTGCTTTGTTAGGTCCCTGGGTAGGAAGAGACATCGGGGAACATCACTGACAGGGCTTTTCTCACGCACCTATAATAGACGACTCCTTCTTCGAGTACGGGCAAATGGGCAAAGTGGGGGCGATTAAAGCATTCACGATGCGCAGTGATGTACGAAGAGGTATCAAGCACAGGGATCGAAATTTGACATAGCCGCAACACCGTTACCGCGAAGGGCGGGGCGACCGCGCTGAAATGTAAAGCGACGAAGATATTAATAACTGAACGATGATTGGCATCGAGGCCTTTCCGGAGGTGAGTGAAAACGGTTGCACAGAACAGAACCATGGCTAACAGAACAAACTTGTAAAAAACTGTCCGAGGCAATGGATCACCGCCCAGGATACGGTTTCTTCCGATCCGGAGTCAGCTGGAGTTTTTTTGATCTGGCTGTCCCATTGGCCATAGTTTCGAGGGAACTGGGCCAGTGTCTTGAGAACAGTTCGCCAGCGAAAGCATAGGTGATTGCACTTCCTTGACTGTCATGATGCCGAAGCCCATGGCTAGGGAAATAAACATAGCTGACACTGAGACGCCATAGACAAGGAAACCGACTGTAGGCCGATCTACCTATCTCTGCAGTCTCCTCATAGTGTAATTATCACGTTGCATGCGGAATGGAGAGAGTGATGTCCTGGATGGGCTCGACTGTGCGACGGGTAAGATGGGGTTGCCTCGTGGTAGCAGCTGGCTCGCTCAACAAAGCTGCTTCCCTGATGTCGGCCGTGCCGTAGCGGGGTCCTCGCGCAACAGGGTTGGGAACCAGAAGTAGTCCAAGTGTGCAGCCTCACATTATTCAAGCACAACGCGAAGCCCTTAAACATGTTTTTGGTGGACTTGCCCTAGCGTCTAGCGTGCAGTCTGGTGGGGAAGTATGGTCATGTTCACGTCGAGATATACCTTAACAGCCAGTGGTGTGGTTTGGCGTAACTTTGGTCGGCCATCGCGGGTTTGCGACGTGTAGGAATTAAGTCTAGAGGAACGACCTACGTGTAATTTAATATGGGGCACGAAGCTAAATACGATTCATAACAAATTCTGAGCCGTCCAAATTATGAAGTAGACCCATGGTGGAGGTCTCGTCTATTGTTCCGGCCTAAGGGCTTCGAACCCAGAATGCCTTCGTTTCATGTTTAGTAAAGTATTTATTAATACGAGTCGATGTCTTCATATTAGTATGGGCTGGCTAAAATTACACTACAGACTGTGGATAATAAATGGTCCGATTTGACTTATTGTTCTTTTCTGACCACATTGAGACATCGTTTGTCATCGGCCAAAATCCAAAATTCCAGTTGCTGTTTTTAGCGCCACAAAAGCTAGTTACCCATGGCACTGGGCTGGCAAAACGCCGTGAGATAATCTGGCAAACCCCCCAGTATGCATTGTGTTCTTGGCTACTACGTGAACCTTCGGGTTGGAGACATGCCCTTTGTTCCGGCGGGGGTGTTCGGGGTTGTGTTAAACAGGCGTAAGCATGTGACATGCCCTGGTTTATAGAGACTTTGATATGCCTCCCGACTGTGAAATCTACCTTTCCCGCAGCACATACATACATACGCAATATTTACATCATTATATGTATTATAATTAATAAATACTGTAACTAATTATTTTTGTACGTTATTCAAGGTGCATGGCAGATTTTTGCCTAGTTGGAGTATTGCTCAACATATGACAAATCATCAAGTGCACCATGTGTTGCCAAGTTTAAGCGCATTCGACACGCAAAACAAACAGCGGTTAGCATTAATACACGCAGCAGTGATGTCTTGAAAGTTACCATGGCTATTTGTGAAGACGCTGCAGATGCAAAATACATATTGGTACAACGCCGTCTTGATGGCAAGGCTCAATACAGACCACAAAGTAATTCTTTCAAGGAATCAACGGCGACTTGCAAACTGTTTTCTAATAACTAACTCGATGAAAAGTACATCGGCCAGCTTCACCTGGCAATTCAAAATCTACAGCAGTCATTCGCAACGCGGCTATGACATCCAAGCAGATGACGGGAAATGGCTCCATGCAGAAATGGAATTTCAAGAACTCACCCCTCACAAGCTCACCCTTAGTGACCGTGGCGAGGATTCGGCACCCGTTGCCGTTTCCCACATGCCTTGGGTTTCTCGAAGGTTAATCCACGTCGGCTTCGCAGGTTCTGAGAAAACAAAGGAAATGGATTGGGAGAACATGGAAAAGGTGAAGAAGTTGCCATGGGAAGACCATAGCAGAGACGAATACCGTTGGACGACGCTTCTCCCAGAACAAGAGGCAGCTTTGCAGCTCATGTGGATAAGCAGGGATACTGAAGGCATTCAACCATGGGGAATGGGCAGTCGGATCTACACACTTGTAGACACGCAGAGTAATGAGATTGTCGCTGAGTGTGTTAGAAACGGGAACTTATATGCTGGTGGAGTGTTGGAGTTTAACAAGTCGTGGAGGCGGGGAGGCGGCGTACCGGAAGTGAAAGTGCTCATGACATTTTTGGCCATATACTGCGCAGGGCGACGGAGAGAGGGCTACACGATATAAAGAGGCTCATAACGAAAAACAGCGCACGCGGGCGCATGCTTCGTCATAATGAGTGTTGGGTCGTTATTAATTTGCTATGCGCACGCGAAAAAGGAAAGACACCTCAGTTAATGCTTGGCGCTTATTGTCTCAAATACGGTAAACTAGCATTAGAATCCCACTTGGTCGCGTGATTTTTGTGACAGGGCATGGTGCTGGAACAATGACGTGTGAAAATTGGGTGCCGGCATAATCTTAAGCAGCCCGAGGAAAGACCCCATCGTACGTCAACGCCATGTTCTACGGCGAGTGCAGGCACTTAGCCTTATTTGACTAGGTGAATTTATCGTAGTTGTTTGGGCTGTTCCCCATTTATCCGCTCCTTTGCCCTGCCCTTGTTTAACGTCTTTTGCAGCCTACATGTATCATTTCCATTCATACATGTGCATAGGCAACAGAGAACGATGGTGGTTATCTAATACGAGAATGTTCGTCTTGTGTCGGTTTCTGGAACGGCCCCAGTCAAGGGCGTCCTTGGGTTCCTCGGGTGGCCCGGCCCTTCGTTGATGTCAGGACAGTTCATCATTGAGAGCACACAACTTACAATGATCCGCCAATAAGTATTCACAGAAGGTATTTATGAATCTTGACGAGGTTGTCGACACAATAAATATACTGTGCATTGCCGGGCACGTTTCGGGCCTGCTTGCTACGGCCGCTGCTTAGGCCCAAATCCTCACCATCATCATCACGAACGGTCGACTGGCCACCCCAGCTAAGGGATTTAAACCCCCTGCAACTCACGAAGGGATCTAGACGGTGCAGTGCTCCGCAACTATGTGTAATTGTCAGAAATACGGCGGCACTAGTTATTATGGAGGAAAATGTTATGATGTAATCTTGTCTGCTCTGCCCCATTGTCTAACTTGAAGAGTTGAGGTCTTTTATCTTTACTCCCCAACCACCTGAGTGAACATTTTTTAACCACTGAGAATCTAACAATAATCTAGATCTAGTTACTACTGCTGTCACTGAGATCCGAACTGATCCCGGGCGAGGAGGAATTTATGTTGAACGTCACAGCGGAACACAGATGAAAAGAGTGCGTTGATTCTGTAAGCTAGAGATGCCGCCAAGGCACACTATTTATGGAAGGCGCAGGCTGGACCCTCCTCGTGATGCTATTTCATGTTCAACAATTTAAACCTTCTGGTCGACTTACCAAGTGATCTGGGAAGAAGGGGAGGGGGCTTTGCGAGAAGCAGTAACGGTGTTGTGCTAGCATTATCAACACAGCTTTCCCACAGCGCCCACTATGGCTTATTTTATGGTATGTATCCCAGCGCTGTAGAAGCCTTGCATCGCCACCTGTATGTCATGGTGTTGTGTCCTACTGTTTTACACCTCGAGGAGAAAGATGGCCGTGACGTTTTCAGAATTACTGATATGGCATGAGAGGTTCCTGTCTGATAAAACTGCATCTGTTGATAGAGCAAGCAAACTTGGTGTAATTCCATCTGTCATAACGTCGGTTATCACGACTCAACTTAGCCGAGAAACAGGCTCGGACGAAAGGAAGTTTTTTGATATTAAAAAGAGAGCTGCAGACTGCGTCTGCAGCACTCAGAACAACAAGAATAATGAATTTTATGAACAAGCTTAAACATGAGTCTCATAACGTGATAGTTCCCTCTCTATGATCGCATTGGCTGCGAGAAGAGCATTTATATAGAGTCGGAGTCTATTCCATCTGGAGGCCATGGAATTCTCTATTCCATCATCAGACACTTTAAACCGCCAAGTAACTATGCCACCATGAGCCGACCTCACCCAACCTCCTGGCACGCCAGCATAGCCTCCACCGGCTGGCTGTTGTCAACAGCAACACACAATAGAGCCATGGAGACACCATGGAAACCAGCTAGGCGAATGTAATTTCACTAGATGGATATATACGCATCAATTTCCACAGTCACTCATTCATAAGATGCATTTCTAGACAGCATCTACACTACCTGTGCTGCCTTCGAAGCCCCGTCGGGAATTGGTTAGCTACCAGACCATGACTCCACCAGGCTGTCCTTTATGTCATCTGAAAACTCTGTCTCGTAGGGCAATTTTGTAATGACGACACTAGATGAGGCCCCCAAAAACATAACAGCGACTTTGACATAACGATCTACAGGCCGGTCGAACCAGTTCGGGCTCTGAGCAAATTTGGTTAAATGAAATGCGCTTATGCATTTCCTGTCTCCCTTGGCTAGGGCTTCGAAAATGTCGACTTCGCCACATCCTGTAGTCCAACAGCTGCAAGAATTATACTGGGCAGTGCGGGGGATACGGCCATTGAGGGCCCAAAGAGCTGGCATGTCGCCATTAAATCCGCGGTCACCATCCAACGGCATTTTGAAATGAAATAGAAATATCTTGTTTGCCCCTTCAAAGCCCTCTGAGTAGAATTAGTGCGATACGGACGACGGGTGAAAAGCAAGCAGAACCTACTGTACGCAACGTCACTGGCACGGGAGAATCCGCAACTATTGCCACATCTCTCAGCACTGAAGATGGAAAACTCTGTATTTGACGGAATGGAGACGTCTTTCAAAATCTGGGCAGAGCTGGAGCCTCCATTTCCATCAGCGTTCAAATAGGAGAGCGAATTACCCCAGACGCTGTCAAGCAGTCATTAGTGGCATTTTCTTTACATTTCCTTGCTGTTTGCCACGGTAGAGGCCATACTTGTCAAAAAGACCGGAACCCTGGCCCCCATAATTTCCCAAAAACACGACATTTTGTGCAGTCCTTCTCTCGGCACTGTAGTAAGCAACACGCCTCCACTCGCCACCAAGGGGGGCTGGTTGGTGGCTGCTGGGTGTACTTGCTGGAGATGTCGATGTTGTCCACTTGACCGAGCCGACGGAAACTGGTCCAGTAGATTGCGGACCAAGCCAGTTGTTTCTCCATGAGACCACCTGCCCGTTGATCGTTGCCACGACTGTATCTGTTCTTTCAACAATGATGGATCTGCTTTCTGCTTTTCCGGGTTCGACACTGTGTCACGCTTCTTTATTCCTGAAGTGTTGTACACCGCGAATTCTTTGAGGTGAAAAGGTCCGCGGAAATGTAGCGACAGCTTTTCTCTCGTACTTGGCTGTCAGCCACGAACACCGCTTAGTAGAGGAAACCTACATCTTCGTCTAATGGTGCTAGGGGGCCTCGGAATGACTTTTGTCTCGTCTGACATTCGCCGCTCGCCCCCATACCGACAACCTCGTTGAAGCTCCCTTCACCTCCGATGTTGTTGTATGTAATTCGATGCACAGGGCTGCGGGGAAATTTTTGTCTTTCTCGTAAAGGACGGTCAGTGGTGCAATGTTGCGCTGAGACTGCTGGCAAGCCAGATGATAACAGTAGGGAAGGAAGTATCACCTTGTGCGGCCACATTGTTTGGCTTTGTGCGAGGCGGCCGAGCAGAACGGCGTTTTACAACAATATTATATAATGGCAATGGACAACTAAGAATATGGGTGACTAATACGGCCAGTGCTATGCTCGTCCTCCCTATATTTGGACAGCGTTTTAAAAAATCGTAAGTCCAGTTGTGCGATATTTAAGGCGGGCGAGTGTCCACAACTATGACGAGCCGGTTTCTGACAGATATTGGGAAAGTGCTAAAGGCAAGAATCTTCCTCCGCTGGTGGCATTGCGCCCTGACAGAACAAACTAGCAGCACAAAGGTGAGCTTCCCAACCCGAAGAGGACATTTAGGTTCAAAAGGTTTCATGCAGAGAAGAGAACAGCTATTGAGCTCATAGTTTGCTTGGGAACAAAGGAACAGTAGACTCTATATTTAGTTGTATTCAATCGATTACAGAGAATGTTTTGCCTGACAGCGAACATAGATAGCTTCTGGTTGTGTAGAGAGTCTGGGCAATTATCTGCTCCTCCCCTGGCACTTATCCTACCATGGTTGAATTGGACAGTTGAAAAATCTCATTTCTATCGCGTAGTATATTTAAATCCATGCCATTATTATATTTATCTGCTAGAATGAATTTAGTAGGCCTAAAATACACTTTTGCTCTTTTTAGCGAAACAGTTTCTAGGCACAACATCTCAGCGGCCCAGAACATCCATACCTTGATAGCGATATTACATACACCTACATACCTAGTGTACAAGTACTATTAATACTGTATCATCCATGTATATGTTAATAGAGCCCTCTTCTTCTGGGCCTCTTTTATCCTCAGTCTGACAAAGCTGCTCCGTAGGGACGCGCGGATTCACTGGAGGCAGCTAGGCATACTCGCATAACACAGGCAGCGTTTGATGATTGCAGGGTGGCTGGCGCAATCATACTTCGCCACAGACTTGCGTATTGTGATACGCTCAAGTGATATCACATGTGCTAAAGTGAATATGTATCACACCTTTTTTCAGACAAGTGTGATATCACAATTGCTAAAGTGATATGCGTCACATGCCGCCGCAGAATTTTAGCTTTTGTGGCGGTTGATACATAAACGAACTCCAGGGATATGGGATATTTAAATATTTAACTATAGAACGAATGAGTTACATAAATATGTACAAGAACCTTGAGAAGGTTGAATGTATAGGGACCGACTGCGTGAAAGGCATATTAAGAAGACTGTCGATGGCGGCATGGGTACTGTAACGGGCCAAGCCGCTTGAACGGCGGCTGTGCCGCCTATCACTAACTCTCCCAGTGGGTTGATTCTAGAACCTTCTGTGGAGGCGTATTGGGAAGTTATAAGGCGCTGTTATTATGCCACGGAGTGTGTAAACTTTCCTTTCTTCTTCATCTTGATAGTAAACAGCATAGGGACTAGTTAGTTGAATCAACTCGCTAGCGGCCTTTCACAGGTACCAGTATAATTACTGATACAAGCCTTTGATAGGGGCGGTGACGAGGACTCGGACACAAATTACGGCTGATGGCAACTGAAGTCACAGTTAGGTTGGTTCGTGATATCACAGGTGCTAGAGTGCTAGAGTGATATCATCGGTCCTAAAGTGCTGAGGAATATTCTAGCACACTTACGTTATGTGAATATGGGTATGAATATCACTTTAGCAGGCGATATCACAATACTCAAGTCTGCTTCGCCATTAATTCATCTCCTGATTCATCTCCTGATTCATCTCCTGATGCACTTGCTTTAACTCAGAGAACGATGTCCCAGGCTGATCTGGACAACGGCGGACCACGTACGCAGCCAAAGCATCCTATTAATATGCTCTTTGTTTTCACATGTAATGTTAGCAACTCATTGTGAAATGCCTCTAGCGAGCTGCTTCAGCTAACTAGTCCCTGGGCTGTTTTAGTCTACAAGCGCCGTGACATGATAACAGCGCCTTTATTCATTCCAATACGCCTCCAAGGAAGGTTCTAGAATCAACCCCCTGGGGTAGTGGTAGGCAGCACAGCCGCCGTTCAAGCGGCTTGACCCATGACAGACTGCACTTTTATGTCCTCTTTCTTATATTGCTAGGCGCCATCCACAATCCGTGGCATCGCCGTGCAAACCTCGGGCGCTCTTGAGTGAGAATCGAAAGCCAGCCCCACAGGAGACTTGGGAATTTATCCCTGGTGGAGCTGGTTGCCTTGAACCAGCCGGTTCAGCCCAGCGACAAGGGTCACAGAGGATCTAGACTTTGTGAAATTGCTTCCATTTCGATATTTTGGGCGTCGAAACATGAAGCAGAGCGGGGTGTTAGTTTGGCGGACCTGTTACTACCTGCCGAATTCGATGGTGAGCAACACGCATGGACCAGGCGCTGGGGCGGTGTGTAGCCAGTAGCTGACCGTAGCTGACCAATGGCCGCAGCGCCGGTTGGCAGGAGTCGGCGGCGGCCATTTCTGGACGGCGGGGCGGACGGTGGCCCGGTGACGTGACACCGTCTCCGGGGCTGCACACAGATAGTGGGTCAAAACGCTGGATTTGGGCAAAATCATGACCGCCACCTTTCCCAAAGTGGAGATGCTATGGATCCTGCTTGGCTTGGAAGCCGGCAACGGATCCGCGGCATCATTCTCGGGGCAGGTCAGAGTGGCCTTCCGGCGGTGCATTTAAGCACAGCCGAGAGTTGGACGCCAGATGAGTGATGCTCACGTGCAGTTAGACAAAGTGGGGTGTAGCTGTATAAGAAAGTCGGACACTACGCTCCCAGCCTCTGACACATGACAGGAGTTGTTTACCTCCGCGTCGTCGAACTTCGGACGCGGCACCCTCGCTGGCCCACTCGACAACGGGCATCGCCACGCCGGCATGACCGCTGCGACCAGCACTTGAGCATTGCACATAGTTGCCGCGCACTGCACATACTTACATGTGTAACTCGTCACGAACAACAGGAAATGGGCCGAATATGACTCTGCTAGGGAGGGGTTCACAGTATTTTGTCTTATGTACAACTCGGCGCGCCAAGCGACCGACCCTGGCCCACCTCCAGTCACCTCCCGGCCGACCGTTACAACACCCGATCCACTGTTGATCGGACCCAGCACAATAGCAGCCTACATTACATCCTGTGTAGCAGCGATTGATTACACAATACATGTACAGACTGAAGCAGTGAGACAGGTATCCATTAGCCGCCACCGAAGCGGTAGACTCAATTTTGTGATTGGACATGACGGTGCGGGCATGAACTCTGGGGTATGATTCCCGTATTACCATGTAGCACCAGCCTCCTTCGTGGACACAAACTCTCTGTCCTGGGCAGCAATACTGCTGCCTGGCGGCCAAGAAATTGCTGTATAACTGTCGCAAATAAGGCATGATCCTTGACCAGCCACAGAACATAACATGTTACTAATAGGAATCCACTTGTGTGGGAAAATAACTGCCGGACAACAACTTTCGTGATCCGTTGTCAACACGTGTAACACGTAGAACACGTAAAATACGTAAAATATGGCGGTGGGCCTTTTATGTATCTACCGCTACTGGAAAATGCCATTCTACCGCACAAGGTGAGCCAAGACGTTGGATTCCGTCTGCAACACCCGCCGCCGTCCTCTTCCTAACCGTGGTGGCCCAGGCAGTGATGAAACTTCGCCATCCGCCCATAATGACGTTGTATCGGGCCAGACACGGAGCGATAGCATTGAGAACAGCCATTCTCTGATTAACTGCTTAGTTGGCGGACTTGTTATTCACAATACCATGTACTGTTAGGCAGACACCATACCCTGGCATTCTCTGGGCGTTTAGATGCTTTCAGGCCCCTGAAAACATCACGAGCCCTGTCTCGAACCTTGAATATAAGGGGCATGATTTGTTCACGACTTCAATCGTTGGCTGACCGTTGACCAACACCCTCGTCCCATACAGTGTTGCCGTGCTCACAGAAATTTTACCATCGCCGAGTTTGGCACACTTACACACGCGTCGATGACGAAGGTTTCCATTGGCCAGTTCCTCACAAGGCCCATTTAGGGCCTGAGGATCGAGAGCCACTACACGTTATATAAAACTTACCAAGTACAGTACTTACATCAAGATTCCACGCCAAACAGCGAACTGATACGGAGACTGTTGACGAGCGAAGCTCCGTGGCTCCATCATGGTGTTAACCTAAACACCGACAAGCCACACCGATAATGGGGACCTTTGGGATGTTTTGTTCGGTGCATTTATCACCTTTGTCAGACACTCCAAAACGTACAGAAGCCATGGCCCAACACCTGTTACATGTGAGGGGGCGGGCTTGTCAATAATTTGGAATAAACTCCTCGCCGTCTCCACGCTTTGTCAAAATTGGGGACGCTGTTGTTCTTGGTCTCCAAAAACCTGTCCCATATTGGCCCGCTGCCAGGGCCCGTGTTATGTCGTTATTCTTCCTGGTATCTCGAAAAATGGCACGGGGCCCGCAGTCTTCCGCAGGCCAGAAGTGGAAACATGTTGTGATGGCTGTGCGTTGAACTCGCACCGCACCCGCCATGTCCACGGAGCCTATGGCACCGAGTGTAAAAGGGTACAGAAGTACTGCAAAGGCATTTTATTGTCTGGTGCACCAGCTACTTTTTTTCCGGTCAGAGGGTCAGAGAGACACTTTACAGATAGTCGCAGCCATCTGAGTTATTAGGCTTGTGGCGAGAAAATGCAAAACTACCGCGGACTCCAATTCCAATTATACGAGAAATTTGGAAGTATGTACAGCATCTAGACTGAACGGTTGTGGTGTAGGACAATCGACCGCGGTCCCTCTGCACATCTTTCTATTCTGCAATGCCCTTGACAAATCACATGATAGATTCATACCTACATCGGGGAGAAAATGTGAGTGATATCGATGGGGCTCTGTTGGGATCTGGGACATGACAACAACCCTCTTGGCACCTGCTCAGGTCCGCCACCCAGAGTGGCTAATAAAAGGGATATGATGTCTTGATTCTCGGTATTATACGCGACCGCTATTTCTACGCCAATAGTAAATATTTACGCAGCATTAATATTTTATTAGGAGTCTTTGGTTTTTCTTATTCGTTGCCATACATAACCTATGCTTAACTCGTCGAGATGAAGTCCACCATCGTCATCAGCATTCTGGCCGCCTGTGTTGCTGCTTGGGAATACCCCAACTGTGAACATGACAACTGTTACCGTGCCTTGGTCAAGGAGGCTCTTCAGGATGAAGCCAAGTCCTTTTGCTTCGATTGGCTTGCCAGGACTGTGACTGCGACTTCTTCTATTCCCGCCGAGTTCAACAACTGTGATGCCAGGGCCGCAGCTCTGCTTGCTCGTGCATCACCTACGCGGCCACTCACACTATCCAGAACACTCACACTACCCAGAACACTCACACTACCCAGAACACTCACACTACCCAGAACACTCACACTACCCAGAACACTCACACCACCAAGCAAAGTACTTGCACGATCTACAGCATCAAGCCACACACCGTTGCCAGCGCCGAAAGGTCCCGCACTGCATTTTCTGCTAGCCAGACGTCTCCTGTCATCACCTTCTTGACCAAGGGGCCGCCCACCACCCAACACACCCACACCACCCAGCCTCCCAACACCACTCAGATCACGCAGGCTACTCAGGATACTCGGGATCCTCAGACCATTCAGACTACTCAGGCCGCTCACAACGCGAAGACTATCAATTGTGATGCTTCCACCACATACCGCATCGAGACACACACAACTCAACCGCACGCAACCTCGTCTTGCTTTGGACAATCCGGCTGCCCCGTTGGCAGCATCACCATCACTCCCTACCCCACAGGCGCTGCCACTGTGCGCCGCAAGGTCTCCGCCCTGTCTGTCGGTTCGAATATCGGTGTTGCCCCTCCCGAGCCCTCTGATTCCCTAGTCGTTGCTGCCGCCGCTAGTCAGATTATTGCCAGCCTCGGCCTTGTCGCCGCTGCGGCAGTTGGAGCTCTCCCTTTGTGAGACGAAGATTCTAGGATGATCCAACTGCGAATAGCCAGGCGCCTTACTGTCTTATTTCTCTCTGCATGCCTGCCGCAGATTCCAAACTATGAGTTGGATTCATAGTAAATAGTAGGGTAGAGGACTGCTTTGACAAATGGAAAGAACGCCACCTAACTGCTCATAGGGGGTCGAAGACTAGATTATTTGCCTCAGTCTTATTGTTGTTTGCCACAGTAAGCTCGTGCTGCACGCAACCGCCAGCACCAACAGAGCAAACAGCCATGTGGCTCGGAACAGTCGTGTATGTGGCTCTACGATGACGAAGGCCACGTTTGAAACAGATCTCAACCCGTCTACTTGAAGTCTACTGCACAGTATGTGTACACACGCATTATAAATATGTGAATATGTGAATATGTAAATGTGTGAATGTAGGGGACAATTGGCGTCATTAGATACGAACAGCGGATTGATCGAGTCCCCTTGGACACAAGCTTATCCAAAACCTTGTACGTGCTCAAACACCAGCGAGGATGACACAAGGTTCTAGGACGTGGTCACAATGCCGTCGCCCGTGGCTGCGGTCATGCTTAGCGGAAAATGTCATGGTTGTATTAATAAAATACGAGAAGTTCTGTGTTCGAATCTTAGGTGTAACTATGCAGTTATGTATGTGTATTTTTCGGGGCACAGGACGTGTTAGACTAGTGGCTAAATATGCTACGTGAGACTACATGGCATCAGCTCAAAGGCGCTCACAGTCTACTCTGTTACCCGTCAGCGGGATGTGCAGGTGATGCTGTCTAAGTCTAGATGTGTTGGAATCTTTCCAATATCGGGAACTGCTACAGGGTAGTCTGGCATTTGGCTATGAAACGTAACCGGTATCATGTAACTGGCTGCATTCGCCGTCTGCCTATTTCCTGTGAAAGTGTCAGAAGCACGGTGTGGTACTGTCACAAAGGCGTCACTGTAAAATTGAAGCGGTGTGTAGGCATTAACCCAGTGTCTTCATTGCTGTCTGTTGTGATATGTTCCTGTCCTTCTTCCATCCCTTTTTGGACACACTCAAGCGTGACGCTGGTGACACGCCCCTGCATGCACTTATCCGGCGAGAGTGGGGATTGTGAGATACACAATCCCTCACCTAGTTTGCGACGGGGATGGTTGATGAATTATTGAATTACTGATTTCGAACTGATGCTTCTCATACCGAAAAGGCCGGGAAGCCACGGTTAAGTGTTTCCGCCCGAAAGTGGTGTTCAAATTGGGGCTGCACTTGGCTCACTTAGGTCGATTAATAGTGGGACTGGACGCATTTGATAGGCGTGCCTGAGCGCCACATGTGCAAAACAGGTAAGTGATGATTGTGAGATTGACGAGCTACGATTGCTGGTGTAACACATGCAGCCAGTCTTGGCCTGGCAGGAGCATGGAACAAAGAACTATCCCAGACGGACAGGCACAAACGACGGACCTGTCATGTCGAGGCCACCAGCGAAAAGGTTCCCCCTCGTTGATAAAGTCGGACGGATGACCTCCAAACGACATGGGTTGAACCCCGGCCGCAGAACTAGACGTCGATTGTCGATCCTGGAACCCGGGCAGTGGATTCTGGCGGCGCACGGCGGTGTGAGGCCTGGTTGTTTTCACGGCAAGTGGCCCAGTTCCCTCGAAACTATGGCCAATGGGACAGCCAGATCAAAAAAACTCCAGCTGACTCCGGATCGGAAGAAACCGTATCCTGGGCGGTGATCCATTGCCTCGGACAGTTTTTTACAAGTTTGTTCTGTTAGCCATGGTTCTGTTCTGTGCAACCGTTTTCACTCACCTCCGGAAAGGCCTCGATGCCAATCATCGTTCAGTTATTAATATCTTCGTCGCTTTACATTTCAGCGCGGTCGCCCCGCCCTTCGCGGTAACGGTGTTGCGGCTATGTCAAATTTCGATCCCTGTGCTTGATACCTCTTCGTACATCACTGCGCATCGTGAATGCTTTAATCGCCCCCACTTTGCCCATTTGCCCGTACTCGAAGAAGGAGTCGTCTATTATAGGTGCGTGAGAAAAGCCCTGTCAGTGATGTTCCCCGATGTCTCTTCCTACCCAGGGACCTAACAAAGCAGGCTAAGCCGAGAGCTGCGGGGGCACAGCGGAGTGCAGAGTGTGTGGAGAATGCTTGTGCGCCACATCACCGAGACAATGCCCGTGTGGTTGAGGTTGTGGCTGAATCGATGGAGGGCATGATTGCGATCGGAGAACACGCGAAAGGCTGCAGAGAGAAAAGCAAACCGCCACGCCAAGACAGTATATGGATACAGCGGCGAGGTCGGAGGGATCGTTGGATGTAAGCCAAAGGATTGCCGTTGAGGGCTGCACACCGAAACGAAAGGAGACTAGCTCCCGAATGAAGTAAACCACCGCAAGAATGTGTGACCAAATACTGACTGTCAGGTCACAAGAATATGAGTGATATTAACCATAATTTTAACATTTTTCTGACCCACCGAGACATTTACACTATGAGCAATTTGCACTTGTCTGTTTCGATATGGACACCGAATATACTTGCAACAGAGCTCATAAGTATGGGGACAGGACGCGTTGCTTTCGTGTGATTGGATTCAACGCTTCGACTTAATCCGGAACTGCCCGCATACCAATGCTTCCGCCTCAACTAAATACAGTCATTTTATTCTACAAGGACATCGTTTTACTGTGATCGTGAGCTTCGTGCCATCTTGGAAGGCTCTGATTGTGGAATATAGCCAAGCGTGTCACAGCACCATCACGACTTGTCTAAGACACTCACATGAGCACAGACCATTAGCGCACCATAAAGCTGTAGTCTAGATAGCTTCCTTTTCCCTCCTCCTTAAGGCACAACTACGTTACTACCAGCACCTTAGATTCGCCCCGTGATAGAGCGGTTCTTTGCTTTTCAGACTTGCGTTAGGCTGTCTTTCCTCTTTTTTTTTTTAGCCATTCCCTCTCTCCCTTTTTCGAATTCATCTCACAGCCTTTCGAGTGACCCATTCTCTTCATTGTGTGTGCCTACCTGGTTTGATCCTCTGGGTTGCCACTCGTCACTAAGCTGACCCGTAATCTGCTTGCCCACATTTTGACGGAACTGGCCCTGGTAGTTGCCAGTAGGATCATACTTGCACACGACATAGAACCCCTTGGCCTTGTCTTGACCGCCGCCGCACTTCTTCCACCCACAGCCCACGGATCTAGAATTCTTCCACACTACCTGTGTGAAGTGGCCGGTGTGCACCGAGAAACTGGCCGCGTTCCAGTCGTACTTCTTCCGCTCAGATCCCCACATGTTGACGAAAGCACCCCAGCTGGTGAAGCCGGTGCTGCTGGCGAGGTTCTCCCCAACACTCTGCTGATGGTTGTTAGTATATCGCATTGTGTAGCGGCCCGGGTATTGATGGGAGGGGATATGTGACGGGGCGGATGGATTACGTCGTGAAACCAGTTGCAAGTATTAGCCCAGCCCTGTGCTTCCTGCGCAAGATCACCCCTCCAAGTCAGTGGATCAGCACCATGTTGTCCGCGAAAGAAGTTGTGTGCAGCAATCATTTCACCGCCAAAGATTCCGCTTCGTCGCTCCTCAATCTCCGCGCAGCATGCAATGGTCGCGCTGGCGACAGAGAGGAAGCTAAAGCAGTTGAACGGGCGCATTGGATACGCTGCTGGGAATCACTCGATCTTATGGCCACGCATTCTGAGCAGACAAGACTCAAAAGAAGACGACGCAGACCAACGTATTTTATAATACTCACATATTTAAATACATATATGCTATTAATACTTATAATATCAACGCTGCATTTTACAATAAATATAGTTATTCCACTTATTTTGGAATCAACACTGAAACGGCCAGATGCTGGAGGTAACGCATCTCGACCCGCACGTTCTCACAAACGTCTTGGTGACTCCAATTTCGGTACGTCGCCCAAGATTTCTCACATGCGGCAATGTATTAGTACGAGGATGAAGGTGGTTCTTGCCTGTTCCTTAGAGCCTAGATAAATTTATATTTTACAGTACAGTATTTATTACAAATGAAACCGTAGCGAGGCAAGAGAACAGATTGTGAAAGCAAAAGCTGGATAACAAGGACTCATGGGCTTTAATGAGAAAAAGCTAAGGTTGAGACTGTACACATGCTATAGGTTTATAGTTTGCCCTTTTTTGGAGTTTCTCTACTGGGCGTATTAATAATAAAAGTGAAGTGAAGTGAAGTGAAGTGAATAAATACATATTTAAATACAGCAAAAAACATTTCGTTACTGTATTAATACAGTACTAATAATTAAGAAAGAAAATATTTAGATGACGTCTTCACGCAGCACAGTACTGAGAGATTGTTGACCTGTGTGACTTGGTTAAATTAGGCACATCTCATAATTACGCCATACGTACAAGTAACGCCGAAGGACTCACGCCGCTCCACGGTTATCCACCTCGTTACAACACGCAGTCGCAACAACAGGTGACAGTACAGTCCAATTAACTACCGATCAGCATAACATTACGTACCATGCAACCAGTAAGTATGAAACTAACGATTTCAGCTCTTGCGAAAATACTTAAGTACTGTAAATATTTACACTGTAAGTTTATTACGCCCGGAGGGTTTTCCCTATAGGGCCGCTACGCTAACCTAACTGAATATTCTACACTTGTGGCTATAGCTCCTAAAGCCGAACGATTCAAGTAACTTTCGGAATTACCCCTAGCGGGGTAAATGATGTGCTGAGCTGAGGATGTGTTGGAATCTTTTAAATATCGGGACCTGCTACAGGGTAGTCTGACATTTGGCCATGAAACGTAACCGGTATCCTGTGACCGGGCGCATTCGCCGTCTGCCTATTTCCTGTGAAAGTGTCAGAAGCACGGTGTGGTCCTGTCACAAAAGGCGTCACCGTAAAATTGAATGGGTGTGTGGGCATTAGCCCAGTGTCTTCATTGCTGTCTGCTGTGATGTGTTCCTGTCCTTCTTCCATCCCTTTTTGGACACACTCAAGCGTGACGCTGGTGACACGCCCCTGCATGCACTTATCCGGCGAGAGTGGGGATTGTGAGATACACAATCCCTCACCTAGTTTGCGACGGGGATGGTTGATGAATTATTGAATTACTGATTTCGAACTGATGCTTCTCATACCGAAAAGGCCGGGAAGCCACGGTTAAGTGTTTCCGCCCGAAAGTGGTGTTCAAATTGGGGCTGCACTTGGCTCACTTAGGTCGATTAATAGTGGGACTGGACGCATTTGATAGGCGTGCCTGAGCGCCACATGTGCAAAACAGGTAAGTGATGATTGTGAGATTGACGTGTTACACATGCAGCCATGGAAACGTACCGGGCCAATTGCCGGAGATGGGTCTTGGCCTGGCAGGAGGATGGAACAAAGAACTATCCCAGACGGACAGGCTCAAACGACGGACCTGTCATGTCGAGGCCACCAGCGAAAAGTTTTCACCTCGTTGATAAAGTCGGACGTGATGACCTCCAAACGACATGGGTTGAACCCCGGCCGCAGAACTAGACGTCGATTGTCGATCCTGGAACCCGGGCAGTGGATTCTCGCGGCGCACGGCGGTGTGAGGCCTGGTTGTTTTCACGGCAAGTGGCCGAACTGTCAATGTCCCAACCGTTGCCGGTGTTATTGTCTTTCCGTCAATTAATGATGGTAGCCAACTCGGTGGCATCCGGACTGGGGGCAGATTGCCTTTAGTGCCGTCAACAGTCATCGATGTTTCTTTTGATCTAGGGTCTGGAACACCAACGTTGTGACTTAAAATGACCCACAAGTGTAGCCAGACGCTCGAATTTAGCCGCTAAAACCGTTACAGCCATCGCCGTTGAAAGTTGATTCGAGCAAAGCAATTCGCGCAACGGACCCGCCAAAATTTTTTTTTTTACATTTGCCAAGCCTAGTTATCCATCTTTTTGGCTCTCATCCGGACCTAAATGCGGCCGACGGACTGCACTCCCCACTGCCACTACATCAGTCACCAGGGGTGCCCAACACCGCAAGCTCCGCTTTGGGACAGTTACCAGAAGCGGAGACCACTTTCGGCCCTGCTTCGCGTCAGAACGCGACTCCCTGCCCTCTATTCCCCTCGCACACCAGGTGCACCGTCGCTGCCTCGACTTCTGCGGACGTGACGATACTAACCGTAGATTTGACCGGTCTCTGACTCATCTTCAAGAGTCTCGTCTCTGCCGGGGTGGCATCGGGTAGTGAACAATCTGGCTTGACGTAATTGCTGGATGTCATAAAACCATTGATGTCAAGTAGTCTGCAAGGCTGGCCAGCCGCCCTGATTTTATCGGGTGACAGCGAAGTCTCCTCGACTTAAAATAAGTTGTTGTTGTGTCTCATGCAGTGTGGGGAATCTATCTACCGATGTAGATGAAATGTAGATGTAGATAGATATAGATCTACATCTATCTATCTACCAAGAGGTCATGTGGGTCATCTATCTACCTACCTGGCTACCTGGTAGATAGACGAAATGTAGATAGATGCATAGAACTTGGTGGGATGTACAGGTACCTTGCGCCAACCTAAAACTACCTGAAGGAAGATGTTCCGGTACTATGGGCAACGCCGACGATCTTTGCGATTTGGATGCTGGCTATTTTTTGCTTTTTCGACCCCCTTTTGCCAGCAGCATTTTGTATCGTGTCTCGTAGTCCATAGATCATGTGGGAAGGCCGTTTCGATACTCCTCTACTATTGACTGCTACGCGTCTGACCTGTGCGATAGTTCGACGCTCGAAATGGCAACCGAACCCGACTCATCCACCCACTCAACGGATCCGGTCAGTTCTGCACCGGCGAGCAGCCAGGCAATCTCAATTGGAATACAGTCATCGTCACCAATTAGCAGCCATGCGACAATGAAAGACTGGGAAACAGTTTCTCCATCCATCCGCGCTCAATGGGTTCTCTCAACTCGAAGTGGGCTAGCCACCGGATGGTTTTGGGCTCACGGCTATGATGTTCAAGCCAGGACTGCTGGCAGCAGGTTTGGTCCAACTTGCTGGCTCTGCTGCCATTGCATACGACAGAAAGCCCATAAACCGAAAGCCTATGTTTCATCGAACACCCGGAACATCGAAGGCCATCTAGGCAAAGCCCACAATATCTCCCATCCCGACCCAGCAAAAGCCAAATGGCACCCCCCCGAGCGACCTCCAAATCAAGCCTCTCTCCACGGTTTTACCGTCAAGAAACGCAAAGCCGACGACTTTCGTGACGAGCTAGCCGCCCGATTCGACAAGGCCCACTTCCAACGCCTTCTTGTCCAGTGGATTGCAGACGCAAATCTGTCCTTTCGCCTATCCGAGCACGAAGCTCTCCACAAGATGTTGGAATACCTTAATCCCCTGGTTCGAGAGACCTCAGCCCATCTCACACACAAAACTATTCGGACAAGGCTCGTGAACGAGTTTCATGCATATAAGTCCCATGTTATTGACACTCTTTCACGAAGCCCTAGTAAAGTGCATATTGCGTTCGACGGGTGGACCTCTAGGAACCGACATTCATTCTTCTCAGTTAATGCTTTTTTCCTTGACGAGGAAACATTCCAACCGAGGAAAATTGTCCTGGGTCTTCCTACCATCTCTGTATCTCACACTGGAGAGAACATCTCAATCGCCGTTACAGAGGTGCTTGAGGAATTCGAGTTGATTTTGCAGAACAGAGTGGGCTGCTTTATTCTAGATAATGCTGCAAATAATGACCGAGCCGTCGAGGAGTTGGGCCGTACGTTGAAATGGAGGGACCCGGCCAGCAAGAGGATACGGTGTTTCGGGCACGTCCTTCACCGCGTCGCTCGAGCTATGCTCTTCATCAACAATGGCGATTCTTTTGAAGATCTTGATCCCGATGACTTTGACGAATGGACCAAGGCCGGCCCCGTAGGCAAGTTGCATAATCTTGTGGTCTGGGTCCATCGATCAAATCAGGCTACAGCAATGCTGCGAAGGCTTCAGGAAGAGGATCCAGACAAGGCCTACCCAGGTACACTAGATGTAGTTCTCGATAACAGCACACGTTGGCTCTCACAGTACTACATGATTGAGCGTGCAATAACGCTCCGACAATATCTTGAAGAGTTGATCGACATCACTGTGCAATCGAGCAAGAAGCTCACCAGATCTCGATCGAAACCCACACAACGACGAAATTCAGCACCAAAATGTCTCGATGAAGGGAATCTGCTTACGGACCAGGACTGGGACGCTCTCGGCTGGCTTAAGAATATTCTTGCCATGTTTGACTCCTGTCTTTTACGGCTCGAAGGAGACGGCCAGGTCAGAGTTCGTAAAGGAGGGGTTGAGGCGCAGTACGGCATGATATGGCAAGTAGCTATTGCCTATGAGTTCCTCTTAACGACACTGGAGAAGGCGAAAATTGAAGCACAATGCCGACCAGAACCAAGTTACTATTCCACTTGTATCAACTCTGCCTGGCTCAAGTTAAATAAATATTACACAAAACTTGATGAGACCCCGATGTACTATGCTGCCACAGTCCTACACCCTGGCATACAGTGGGCCTTTTTGCAGAAGGCATATGGCGGAAGAGAGGAATGGCTTTGCAAGGCTCGTCATCTTGTCCAAACGCTATGGGAAGAGGAATATCGAGATCTGCCCATCCAGTGGCAACTGTGTGACAGTAGTCTTCCTTTGGCAGTGAGAGCTCGTGAATCCAATCCTTTTGACTCGTTTCAAGACGAATTGATACCTTATACTAGCTGTGAGGAAGAAGGGATCGCAGACGAATTCGAGAGGTGGCTACGTACAAAGCAGGATGTATATACAAAGCATGATAACCCACTCCAGTATTGGTCTGCTAAGCGGTTTGAATACCCTCGCGTAGCCAAGATGGCGATCGATATCCTGTCGATCCCCGCCATGGCCGCCGAATGTGAGAGAACTTTCTCGTCCGCAGGCAGCATGGTGTCTCCAAGGCGAACTCGTTTAGATTCGAGTACAGTTTCAGTTGCCCAAACGGTCAGATCATGGTTGAAGGCTGGATTGTTGGAAGGATACGACGGGTTGCTGAAGGACATGGGTGGTGGCCTGTCAGAGGGTTAGGGTTAGACTCCGAAGAAAATGTAGATAGATGACGTCTATCTACATCTACATGTAGCCTACATCTACCTATCTATCTTTCAGTTTATGACTAAGCATCTACATCTATCTATCGGAGCCGTCGGTAGATAGATGTAGATAGATTCCCCACACTGGTCTCATGACGCAAGTACAGGTAGCGTTCCGCACAAAACGCAGCTTGTCGGCTTCAATACTGGCACACAGCACGTACAGTATGGTAAATACAGCCTGTACAAAATAAAAGACTCTTGATATTCTATTTTATCTAAATAAAAGAGCGGAACCTTACGAAATTAAATATGTGCTGGAATATTGCCGCCTAGGCAGCCGCATTACTGGTTGGTATTGACACTAGACAACAATGCTTGCGTGTTCCTGGCAAAGGCAGCATTATGCCTGAATGGGCGACTTGATGTTGACAAACACCGTAGAAAACATGCAGCCCCTTGTCCAGCACCAACGGTTCTGAGCAACCGGGAACTAAGGTAGAGTCACAACAAGGTCTCTATGGTATTTCTGCTGTGGAGGCGCAAAGACAGCGTTGCACACATGGAGCGCTGCAAGGGGCTAAAGCAGAAAGCTCTCGATCAAAATATCCAAGGCCGGTCAGACCTTGGCTATGACTGCATACCAACACGTTACTCTGGATTCACACGTCAACAAGTGATGAACCTCAGACATGTGATATATCTAGATACAGTAACTACGCCGGAACGCATTTATGGCACAATGACATCAGCAACCATGAAACACATCCCATTCTGGGACTCTGTTTTAGCATCGTAGCCTAGTGCGTTGAGGATTTAAACTCGGGACCCAGAGGACCGAGTCGGTATGACAAGCATGTCATCAGATGCGTCTAGACGTCTTTTATTAGAGTTGCTTGCGAGAAAAGCGGACGTTAATGTGAGGGACGAGGTGTTTAACCGGACGCCATTGCACTGGGCTGCGGCAAACGAGTGCGGGGACGATGAGTACGCAGCCACGGACTACGCAGCCCTAGTTAAGCTGCTGCTTAAGCACAGGCCTAATCTGGAATGTGAGGATGGCCGTAAGCGCACGCCTCTGCTGTGTGCTGCTGCAGCGGGACACTACTCCATTGTTCGCCTATTGCTTGGGAGAGACGCCGGCGACGATGGTGAAGTGAACGGTAGGAACTATGCCAGGGTGGATGCCAGCGATGGGGACGGGCGGACGTCCTTATCCTGGGCCGCTGAGCAAGGGTATAGCACTATCGTCATGCTGCTTCTGAAGGAGGGCGCCAACATTGAATCGGCGGACAACAGTGGTCGAACGCCGCTGTCGTGGGCCGTCTGGAACGGACGAGAGGCCATGGTCGAACTGCTACTCAGAGAAAGGGCTCACATTAATGCGCAAGACAAGATAGGCTGGACACCGCTGTTGTGGGCTGTAGTGAGAAGACACGAGACGATCGTCGAGTTTCTCCTCTGGCAAGGCGCTGAGACTGAAAAGAAAGACAAAGAAAATGGTTGGACACCACTCTGGTGGGCTGCTCGGATGGGCCATATGGCTATCTTTCGGCAATTACTCAAGAAGAAAGCCGATGTGAATTCCAAAGATACGGGTGGCCAGACTCTTTTGGCCTGGGCTATTCGAAATGGGGTTGATGATGTCGCTCAATTACTATCTGAGGAGCGAGCGCAACTCCCTTCCACCATATAGAGAGCGGAGGCATCCTTGGATAAATTCCAGCTGGCCAGGCGTGTCTATAACATGTGTAGGAGCAACGGACAGGGTGCCAAAGTGAGCGAACACTGGTCTCGCACCGACTTCACCACAGTCAGCAATAAAAGCAAAGGAATTGAGTGGATTCAGCAGTCCTGAATATACACGCCGCGGGGAAAACGGTGTCGTCGTTGCGTGGTACGCACCCCAATACTCTGGACCAATAATTCTGAAGAGCCATATTTTCCGAAAGCTGATTCTTTCCCGGCTTGTTGGAGTTTTCTGGTTGATCCATCTCCCCTGGCTGCTTACATTGTGTCTAATCTAATGCAGCGCTTTCTAGGAAGGAAGGCTGAAAGTCGAATTTGCGAGGATATATTTAAGGATTTTTTTTTGTAATGGATACAGCTGGCAGTTTGTGCAACTACATAAATATGTGCCTAGTTAGGTGGCTTCTGTCTGAAACTTTGTCTGGCACTATTGTTGCTGCTGAAGCCATATTGGATGCCTATGTATTTACAACAGAAGTAGAGCAAGCGTATGTATGTAGTTATGCACATATATATGGCTGCTAAGCATTAATAAGTAGATATCTAAATTAAGCCATGTGCATGTTAATGCGATAAAATGCAATCTATGCCACTCGTTGGGTAGTAAAGTTGCCAATGAGTCTTAAACCCTCGGAAGCGTGGAAGTTGTGGAAGGCGTTATACAAAAGTATTGGGGCTAGAGACTTGTTGGAAATTCTCCTGAAGAATCACGACAAGGAGCAAGTCACTGTTCAACTGGTCAACAAGCTCACGGCGGGCATTCAAAAGCTGCTACCGGTTTCGGAGCGTCGAAGTTTTGAAGCACCGAAGCCAGGATCCCGACTGCCGGAGCCCCCGGAGGAAGTACTTGTTGAGCGTCGCCGCAGGGGTGCGACCAAACCAACCAAGCCGGATTCATTGGCTGCCGTAAACGATGATCCGAAGAGAATTTCCGGGATGCCAACTACCAGCATAGGCGAGACCTCCGTGAAGCGGGGAGAAAGACAACCATCTGCACCGCAGGCTCTCATCGATATGGACAGAGGTGGCCAGAGGCCGGAAGACGAGTCCCATGGTGGCGTGGAGCCGGCCCAGCGGAGGGTCAGTGGCCGCTCTGGTGCGCGCACAAAGTATCCGTCTGACGGCAGTGACGTGCAAATACGGGCCACTCTGCCAGCTGCTCCCAGAGCCGCTGAAATCTTACCAAAAGCTACGTCAGCGGAGGTTGATAAGGCTGCGACGGGCAAGACTACAAAGAAACAGACACGCCTAAAGACGAGCACTCAAAGGGCTGGAGCGGGCGGGACTTCCGACTCGTGTGAGGGCCGAACCAGAATGGACGACCCAACGAATGCCGAGAAAAGAATATTCAAAAACAACACTAGACGTACATGTAATTGGGATAATATTGCCAGTGCCATAGAAGCCCTGCTACCCCGCGGTGAAGAGTTCAGCTTTGACAGCAGTTGGGGGGACCTGGGGACACTGTATAAAGTGTGGGCGAAAGAACATACCTATGAGGGCAACAGAGACAAGATGCTGTGCGCCGATAGTAATTGGAAGCCCAGCAAAGGAGAGATCGAAGCCAAGTACGAAGAATACAAAAAGTCTGCCGCACCAAAGATCAGGAATGATCTGCAAAGTATTGAAGAGGCCCTTGATTTACCCCAAGGAATATCTAGTGGCTCGGCGAAAAAATGCCTCTTGTTGAAGAAGTTGAAACCGCTTATACCCTCCCTATTGTTAAGAAACTACGATAGAAGGAGGGCTCGACCAAGTAGCAAAGGAATGTCGAACGCTGACGAACGTGATAATGGGGAAACTTCTAAGCCCCTCTGTAGGCAAACTGTGGTCAGTTGATAAGCAGGGTGGTTCTAGGGGCACCAAGAGGCAAAACAGCAAGGCCCGAAAGCCAATGTCAAGGGAAATAGGAGCCTTCAGGAGGCGGTCATGCCTCTTTTGCGCGAACCCAGGCGGAGTATGCCCTTGCAGAAAGAAAAGAAACTATTATAAGAAGTAAGGTTTCGGAACACAGAGATGAAAGGGCATGAGGAAGTCCAGAGCCATCATCAGCGAACTTTATGCGTACGCCAATGTATTTAGTGCAGCACTCTAATACTGTGGCAAATAGAAATCCACTACAAGTATTTTCTTCATTGTGCCGACTCCCAAGTCTCTAGCTTGCCCTCCAGCTTGCCACGCACAGGAAAGAAACGGACGCGAACTGCATGCGGCCTACATGATGGTCGCCATGCTTCTTGGGCGTGGCCGTAACCTGTCACTAGACACTATCGATTCCGCCATCTCCCGCGCTTGTTTAGAGTTGCTTCATGGTAACCTGATCTAGGAGACGGGTGCTGAGCTGGACTCCTGGCGGTCCGCAAAAATCATAAGGCGAGACAGGAGAATGTATGGGGGCACATTACACATGAAGTGGGTTAGCTCGGATTCTAGAACGGCACGGCAGAAAGCCTTGTTCCAGAGTGTGTCATCACATAAGGTAGCCCGAGGGGCAGATTTCCCCCCATTCGTTGGACAGTGTCACGCGGTTTTGTCACAAGGATTGGTGGCCGGATCTGGGATACTGCCCTCTTTTTTGTGAGAGCCTTGCCATCACAACCATAACAGCGCGACCCACCCAGCGTCCTCCCGTGTCATCGCTGCCCAAGTTAGTGCGTTCGTTATGTGCATCACTGCTTAGTTAACGGCCAGATCCAGATCATCAATAGCACGGTACACCCACTCCAATCCGGCTCATTTTTGTGGCGAGCATTTGGCAAGCACGATTGCTTGGGACAGTTAGACAAAATGAAAGACTCTTGACTTTCTATATAAAAATGGAATGATATTTACAAATGAAATGATATTTACGACAGTGAAATACTTGTTGTAATATTGCAGCCTGGCAGTATAATAACGGCTGTTGCAGTGAATGAGCGACGTGATATTGACAGAGGCCTACAGACACCCGAGTCGGCATTTCAAAAGCCGCGGTAAGTTTCTACTTGCGCGAGAGATCGACAAGACCGAACATAACGTTGCATCGAAGATGGTGGCAGAACATTCTTAACAACCTGCGGTTAACAAGTTCCTGTTTTGCGAGACACAGGCCACAGGAACTTGAGGAGCGTCCAAGGCAAGGATACGGCATCGGATGTCCCGAATTGCACTCACACAATTGTGGGCCATCAAGACTCTGCGTTGTGTTTGCATTTCGTCCGGGCGCCGCGTTCTTGGTTACAGCCGAGTGTTAAACTGTGGGCATGCTAGAGTTGGCGCTGTATGGTGGTGCAATGTATGTACCGTTGATTGTGGTACTACAACACCGTATGGCAACACTTGGAAGGGTTAGCCGTGCCGGTTTGAAGAGACGCACCACCAACGTGGCCACGGATGCATCTGATATGTCCATGCTGGGACCGTCGGGACCGACCTTGCTACGAGCAGCGAGGGCCGTCGTTTGGGTGCTTGGTTTTGCCATAGAAACAGTGCATGTGTGGATTTAATGACGACGATTGTGAATTGTTTTGGGTCTGCTCTTATGTTGGCTATATGTGTAACTCGACAGGCGTCAATTACTGAACTCCATGTAACTAGCCACCGATGCGGTTTGCCAAGGACTTCTCGTCCCCGTTCGGCTTTTCGGCTGGGGACCCTTCTTCTGCTTCTGATTGCGGTTTCATTCCGTGTAGCCACCTGGATATCCCAAGCCCAAGCGTCCAAATAAACAACACAGCCGCTATGATAAGCGCGAATATGCACTGCACCAGTAAAATGATTAACGGCATCGAATGCTCGTTGTCGGCGTTGCTGCCTCCCATCAGGTGGAACTGCCCCATCCCGATTGCTCCTGAGAGTACGGAAAGAAACAGGGTCATTGTGTAATCCTACGCATTATGTGAGCCTGACCGCGTGATGAGCAGACGAAAACCAAATGGGGCCTGACCTTGTACGCTATGCCGCAAACGATTGCCTCGCCAAGGACAAACCAAATAACGATAGTTCCAAGTATGGCCGCGACCAAGCTCTCTCGTTGTGGCACCATCATGGATCCGTTCCATAGCACCGCAACCGACACCCAAGAGAGCGGACCTGAGACGACGCTGACATGTTCTAACCAAGATCCATGGGCGTGACAGAAGTATGCGGCAAGGAGGTTGAGCAAGTCGCAAACCAGGGTGACTTCTGCCAACCGGAACTGGGAGTTATGAACCAAAGCCGCGAAGGCTACGTGCAGTAGGTTGTGAACGGTAAAGTGTACGTCAAATACAGGCAATATGCTGGAGAGCTTTGCCATACTTCGAGATGTGCAGCATATGTAGGCTCCTTGGGCGGCGAACAAAGTGGCCCTGCGCCGTGCTGTCAGTGATTTCATTTCCAGAAGCGGCCAACGTGACAGCCTCACCAAAATAATTGTACAACAAGGGCATTCATTGTAAAGATTGACGGCGCAGGGGAGCTTATGTTCCATGCTGGCAGTATTGAAGCGACAATCGCGAGGACCCATGAGAGGGTCACGCAAGCCCTGAGGATGGTCCTGTGACTTGCTGGCCAGGACGCAGAGTTGGATGACGCACCTAGCAAGTCAGCAAGAGAACACATATGAGAACAAGGGGCTTTGGTTACTTGTCTCCATGACAACAGTCATCCGAGAACCTCGTGTCCTCTAGAATGTACAGTATGGCTACGGGGGCGCCACCGTTGCAGTTTACTGGAAACTCTGCGCAAATTCTGTGACTGAGGAAGACGCAGAGAATGAGTTCAGATTGAACACTATCGACCTATCTGCGGTTAAATTTATAAGTTCCTGTGCAGACTGCCTCAGGCACCATACATCACATATGCACTTTGTGCTCGTGTTCACGTTTGATGTTAAATAGTTGCATCACTAGTGCAGTGTTTTATCGGGCGAAGCCACACTCAGCGGCATGTCGTGTCCAGTTGAAACGAGCATATGGACCTCTCGCCAAATATTGTAACGGGCCAAGCTGTTGAACGGCGGTTGCGCCGTCCATCACCAACCCTCATGGCGGGCTGATTCCAGAACCTTCTATGGAGACGTATTGGGAAGATGTAAGGCGTGTCAACTTGCCATGGTGTATGTTACATGTAGACCCTTCTCCTCCCCTATCTTGATATATACATAAGTATGTGCATAAGTATGTATCTATGTACAATACGTAGTAAACAGCCTATTTAGGGACTAGTTAGTTGAATCAACTCGCTAGAGGCGTTTCACAAATATGCAGTTGAGGACCTATTCCTTGGCCAAGTGCCTTGTCTCGTATGTCACTCAACCTTTTACGAAATGGCTGTGGTTAAGCCCTGCTGTAGTAACGGAGCTAACGAAGTATATTTACCGACATTCGTTATGTTTAACTACGGGATAATGGCACATTGCCAGCCAGGAGGCGATAAAATGTGGCACTCGGCCGCCATCTAGTTAAACTGCCAAGACTACAGATTTTCCCAACTTCAAAGGGGCTCTACCAAAACCATTCACTATGTCTATCCATAAAAAATGTCAAAATTTTGTTTTCATAATCGCAAGGGGACGGCTGTTTTGGCAGGAGTGCAAGGTAATGTACTTTATGGCCTCTTCTGGATACAGAGGCAGGAGGCGGCTTTGACGGCATTTGGAAGCTGAGTACAAGTCTGCATCATACGCACAAGAATTGCATCTACGAGAATTCGCTGAATTCGCTGCAATGGCTCAGTGTGCACCAAACACTGCGATGGTTGGAAAGGGATCTCAACGGCTTTCATTGGAATTACGGAAAAAGAGGAAGCACGGAAAAGACAGATATGATGGGCTTGAAGGGTTGTACGGTTTGCAGAACTCGACGGTTGTGTAATACGGCTTTCTCAATTTTGCCACAACATTTGCACGTTTGCTCTCGAGGAGAAAGGAGGAAATATGGAATGTATTTCCCCGATACTGGAGTGCTGGGCATATCCAACTATCCGGATATTAGTAATTGGCTATAGCCTGAGTGCACTCCTAATAAAGTTGATGGTGTAAATAGTCTATTCGCTAGTAAACACGCGGTACACCTGGGTGTAACGGGGTCAAGCCTCTTGAACGGCGGCTGAGCCGCCTATCACGAACTCCCCCAGCGGGTTGATTCTAGAAGCTTCTGTGGGGGCGTGTTGGAAAGATGCAAGGCGCTGTTATTATGTCACGGCGAATGTAGACTTCCTTTCGTCTTTATCTTGATACATAGTCAACAGCATAGGGACTCGTTAGTCGAATCAACCCACTAGTGCCCTTCCACATTATTTCATTTCCAGTAAGTCGCTCATGCCAGTATTCTTTACTTAGGTATCGAAAGAAAATCGACAGGGCCATCCTGTGTTACCGCTTGTACTTTCCAGAGTAAACCAGTGTGCTTTTCCTTGCATTGAAGTGGGTACTCGCAGCGCCTCCAGCAGACATTGGTATTTAGCGCATTTGCAAGTGTTATCCCTCTGGCGGCGAAGATGTCCCTACATGCCTGGCCGCTAGCAACGGCGTTCAAACAGAATACGTGGCCGTCGTACAAACAACGCCTCGTTGCAGAGAAACGATATCTTGCGTTACACAAATGACAGACCCAACCCCACTGAGCGTCCATACTGCTGTTGTTTCCCTCTGTAGGACTGGAGATTTTATACCACCGCATACCACATTCATTATTGCACAAATAGGTGTATTTATACTCTACACATAAATATGGCACATCTGAGTTGAAGGCACATACATAGAAATAGAGAAATATGGGGAGAAAAGAGCACGAAGGGGGCGCTTCAGCAAGGTTCTGTCAAGCTTTCATGTCATGCTCACATTCAAACCAATGGGTATTATGGGAAGGTTGTACTAATAATACGGCAAACTTTTTATAAAGATATTAATATTCACGTAAAGGAGGGTTCAGTGTAGAGCTGCTGCTTTATCAATGGCCTTTTCTGTTGAACATGAAACGGCATCACGTGCCGGGTCCAGCCTGCGCAATTGGCAGCATCTTGTCAGAAATACGGTGGCACTATTGTGGAGATAAAACATTGTGATATTACATGTACTTAGTTACTTATTCTTGACTGCTCTTGTTATATTGTCTAACGTGAATAGTTGAGGTCTTGTATCTTTACTTCGCAACCACCTGATTTATCCAGGTGGTTGGCCATCCTTCATGTTTTTTTTTCACTGAGAATCTAATATATCTCTACATTATGGTATTGACGCACTATTTTCATCTGTGTTGCGCTGTGAAGTTCAACATTTTCAGCATCTGAGAAAAACACTATCCTGCGCGTGATCTAGAGGGTGGGTCTGTCCTCACTACTGGTTGTACTGACCCGCTGAAGTCCCGAGCTAATAAACAACTCTTCACGACATCTTGGTGGCCCATCCATGCACAAAGCACAGGGACCCATCTGACAGGTTGTCCTTATACGTCTAATAAATGCTTCCATTTGCCTCAGTTGTGGTCCTGCATCTTTGGAATGCACCCGGGAACCCGAGTCCGCCCCATGGATACGTACTGCATCCACGGCCACTTTCATAAATTCCACGAACAAGCCAAGTTCGGAAAGGAGGTCGTGTTCATGTATATCGGCGCGCCATTTGCACTCCTTTAGGATGTCAAGTTCCAGGGCGAGGACGCCTTCCTCCGTTAGAAACAAGTTGTTGCAAGACAACATCAGACATTGCACCCACAATGAGCTAGTAGGTGACTCATCCAGAAGGTATTTGGTTGTGAGAATCAAACAGCCGAGAAACATACGGTGAGGCATGCTGCTCGATCCGCTCCTCCCATATCCAAGGGCCGATCCTAATCGTCTAAGGTAGACTGAGCTAGCGAGGCTAACCTCGACCGGAATTTGCGAATAGTATAAAATTCGTTCAATGAAACACCGTAAAGAAGTTGATTCCATATCCTGCATAATTGGAACCAAACGCAACCCACCACACGCGCGGATGGTTACAAACTCTAAAAAGTCAACCAGAGCTCTAGAGACAGGCTCGTTCATCAGATTATCCAGGCCCTCGTCGTCTAAAATGCTTACAATAGCCATAAGGCTTGCGAGGAATAACACCAGCGAGTAATAGGTTTCATTTTATATTATTTATCAGAATTATCCTACGCTCATATAGACTACGGTATCCACACAGGCCGGCTTTAAATACATGCATTTATTTATGGTGGGAAATTCTTTACATAACCGAGACGATTCAGCCAGGTTATGAGATTGGAAATTTAACCTGATGACCGTAGAATCCCCCCATCGTCTAAAAATAGACTACTCACGTCAGGGCCCTGCACAGCCGTCACCACAGTCATGTCTGCAATACGTGCTCCTCAGTTATTGGGAAGATTTGGATCCCGAGTGAAAAGCGCGGCCAAGTATGCATTATTGTTAGCTACGTACCTCACCGATTGCCAAGATTATGTACAACAAAGTGTTCGCTCCATAGTCCGAGGCTGAAGGTTCCAATCATACAGACACACCTAATCAAGATTTGCAGCGTACGGCTGCACTTCTGAAATGAAGCCGGGCCGGCGGGCCTTTTAAAGCTGTGCTTCTACCCGAAGTCTTCTCCGAACGCTCCCTATGCCAATTCTCTAGCCCAAAATCTGAGTCACATAAACCTGGGTAGTTCGGTGCCTATGTCCAATTGCTCATCGAGCGCAGAGTGCTTTATGAAGGACCCGTGGATGCAAGGTGTCTGTTTCACGGTGCATGGTGATAAGCGGCAAGTTAGCTTGAGCTCAACCATCTCGGTGCTGCTGCCCTACATACCAGCCATGATGGCTGGATAACCTTGCCAGGGGTTTGGTGGAACCACTGGTGGTAATAGGTGCCACGGTGATTGGGTATCGAAATATGGCATTTGAGATGGTGGCGGCAGACTTCCCATGTCCCAGAAAAGAGGGTCCATGGAAGGTTGAAAGAAGCTTTGTGAGACAAGGCCAGTCATGTCGTACGTCGTAGAAGCAAGTGACCCCGGCGTTTCCGCCTGTTCAATCATAGCACTGTCCACCATCTGGCTGGCCTCGACCTCGGTATGGAGTTGTGGCGAACAAGAAGCGCCTGCAATAGAGAAGAGTTCCTCCATTTCCAGACAAGACCCTTGTTCCTGTTCCTGACCGGGTCCGCTTGTCAGAGTCGACTGAACCGGCAGTATGATAGTCGGAGTTTTCACAAGTTCCTGGACTTGTCCGATGTCATTGTCAGCGGTTGCAAGCTTCACCTTCTGTAGTATAGTCATCATCTTGTTGATATGGTCCTTCTTTTTTTGTCTGTGCTTTCGCTGAGCTATTCGGTTTTTCTCCCTCTTTGCATTCTGTGTATTTTTATGTTCAGCAACTTTGGACCCAAATTCAGACATCTTGCTTGTTTGTCGTTCATTACGAGTTCGACGACGTAGCTTTAAATAAAGAAAAGGGGAAGGCAGAAGCAGTTTAACGTGTTTCAAGGGGCTTGTGTCACATCGCTGAAACTTTACCGTCTCTTGGATAACTTCTCAAATTGACTAGCATGTAAATATTTAGGCAATCTCCTGATGGCTGACTTTGGAGGAGTCAACGCTGTCATAGTCACCTGCACCCGTCAATTACCAAATTGGCCGGTAAAAATGTGGGAGCATGGAGTGGCTCAGCCGACAATATGAGGGAACGTTTCAGGTTCAAGGCTTGTGATGCTTATGATTGGTCTATATTAGGAGATCTGAAGTCCGTGATACCCCCTTTCTTTGATCACTCCAGCCTGTGAGAGCCACAACAAGCACGTGTGCACGCCAGCCTGATTTCATCAATGGCATGACATCTGCTCCATTATATTTGTTCATACTTACAGTACTAACGTGCTATGCCGTGGTCTGCCCCCGCTTGGCGTCTACCCAGTCTCCTATTGGGGTCGTCTTTACGGTGCAATCGGACAGTCTCAACAATCGGTCCATTTAGGGTAGTACGTCACAGGTCCGCCACGCACTTTGCTATGTAGCAGCGAACGGGGCCATTAACGTATTGTAAAACATGTTCATTTGTTCTAAATATAGCATTTTTAACAATAAACTGGCCTTTGTATTGACTGCGCTTCCGTTCTTCTGCAACTGGGTTCTCGCGGATCCGGGAGGCGGTGTCCGTGGTACTTCGTAGGCCCCGTATCAATATGAAGGTGTTCCGTCTGCCTTTGGCGCCTTGTCAATGCAGATGTCCCGTGTAGTTTCGTTGGGTTCTTTGCTGCTTTCCACAACAGCATCTACCGCCAGGGATTCTGACACACGAGCAAAGGTAAAGAATGCAAAATCCCTGGCACGATTAGCCAACGCCAGCCATACGAAAGGCTCAATGAAGCGATGAGTTGTGGTGTTTGTCTGAGCGGGAGAATGGGTGGTCGCCAATACAATATCGAGCCATCTCGAGATATACCTTGAACCTGAGCTACTACTGGCTTTAAGTCTCAAGATGATGAAAAGAGCAATTGCCAACATTTTGATAATTCGAATTGTGCTTTGCACCAAATTTTCTACAATATGCAGAAGTGCAATGAGGACTAGGAGCCCAATCGAAGGGCTGGGGGTGATCGGCCAATTACTCGGCATTATTGTGGTTAGCTGGCATGGGGAGTTAGTGCAGATACTGTCACTCTTATACCGATGCGGACACATCTAAGTGCTATTCCCGCACCACCCGTGTTGGATAAGAGATGCCCAAGTTCGAAGTGCAAAGCATTGTCTTGGGCCATCTCCGAGAATCAGAGGAGTTCCAAATATTGTGCCATGCACCTGTTCCGGACTCGGCACCACTTAGAAGACACATAATTTAATTCTAGTCCCACCTACGCATACTTACAAGGACCCAAATCCGGGTAGCCAGGAAGCAAATGTGCCGTACATACCCACAGGGCTAGAATCACGTAAAACCGTCCAGAGTGGGCGGGTTTCCATCTGGACGAACCGACGTTCATCACTGGGAGAAGCCGGTTCACATGGTCTCGGAGAAGCCAAATGGCACCATCCAAATGCCTTTAAAAGGTGTAGATGAACGCGGGTTTGGAGTCATCATCACCCATCGTCTTAGGATCAAACAAAGAGGACTGCGCCATGTCTCTTTCAACTTCCTCCACAATCGCCCATTTGAACCGGCTTGCCAACGTCTTTAAGCCCAGCAACAAGGACCAACTGCACTGTCGTTGTTCACCTCCCGCAATGGAAGTCTATATACCGTACCTGGTGGAGACATTCCGCCTAGAAGCTCTTGAATTGCTGCACGCTTCAGTTTATCTGAGACGCTTACGCCATTTGCGGAAACGAGTCAAACGCGTACAGCGCTGTACACCATATCGCTTGGTGTTGGCGGCTCTGGCCGTCGCCCACAAGTACCTCAGGGACAATAGCTACACAAACGTGGACTGGGGTCGCGGGTTTCACCTATCCAAGCCTGAAATGGACAAAGCGGAGATGGCGATGTTGAAACTGCTGGGTTGGAAGTTGAGGATCTCGGACGAGGAACAGAAAGCGGTTGAGTTTTCTGACTTCGATCATCTCAAGCGCCCTATTCGAGAGAACAGGATATCTCTGACGCGTGAAGACGCCATAATTGGAACATGAGGTTTTTTCAGTCCATACTTATGGCTGTATGACATTTCTCCATAAAGTATTTTTCTGTACAGACTACAAACTCCTACTACTGCCATGTACATACTTACTATCGAGATAAGCAAATAAATCTAGCTTGATAGAGAATATTTACCCTCTCACCACGTGAGAAAAGAGCAATTAATAATTATGGCAACATTTATATCGTAGTATTTGACATTCTCAAAATGCAATGTAGTAACTCCTACCAGGGCTGGCCCGGCTGGTCGTTTATCTAGTTCCTATTCGACTAAACTTCTGATGCGCACACTGAGCCAGTTTTGGTTCTTCTCGACACTCTACCCGCATGCGAACTGGTCTTCAATGGTTTCCTTCGTTTCCTTTATGCACCACAACGCGTTGCACTAGTGTACTGTGTCCGCGCTGATTGATTTCTATCTATTTAAACGAACATCTCTTGCCGAATCTGTTTCCAGCTAGGTGGCTTCGACCTGGACTGCGCACTTGTCTTTGTCGGCATATCTGCGGGAAGCTCGGCAAAACCCGGTGCCCGGCGACAGCGTCTACAAGTGTCGTATTTTATATCTTGTACCTTGACCCTTAGGTTGGACTTGCGGCTCAGCCAACGTCCCAGGATTCCTGAGAATTCACAGGATTCTCTATAGACTGTGCGCTTCCTGCCACAACATTCACAAATGTGCTGAGTCTCCACTAGCAACATTGGGCTTGTAGGAGGAATGCTGAAATATAAATACGACGGGTCCGGCACTGGGAGTAAATTGAAGGTATTAATATATGAACGTAAACCTATCAATGTATCTGAGGTATTAATTGTTGATGAACCTTCAGGCGGGAGGCGACTGCTTTTTAACTGGACTTTGCAGTCTCAGATTCATATGAAATGTAGCATACAGGCTGTGACATGTAGAAAGGCTTATGTAATTATTCTACCGTACGTCGTCCTGAGACCGACTTGGCTAATCTTGGCCCCCTGTGCACTTGGATTTATTACATATAGCATGACATGAGTATTTCAGTGCCTGATTTGCTCACCATATTTCGTCGTGTGCCACGTTACCTAACAGTAGCCGATGATATTTAAATATTGTGAAAACTCTCTACCTGTTTATTATGCCCTCGGTTCTTCCAACGTTTAGTCTCTCAATCCATGCCTCGGTTGTTGGAGCCCGGCAGTAGAAGTGTAGTAATCAATTTGAGTGCGTATGAATATTTATTAACACCGCAACGTATTCTGTCGCGTAGTATGAAAACATATGCCACTACTATGTCTGCTAGAACGATTTCAGTAGGCTTACAATACATACGCTTTTGCCTTTTTAGCACAACAGATTCTGCTGCACCCATTTCTGCACAGCTGTTGAACACGAGAAGCGGTGCATAACTAACTAAACATAGAGTCGTGAGTCGTTCTAAGTCTGTAACGCGTGGGCTCGGTTTTTTATGTAATATTCTTGGTGGCTCTGAAGTAGGCATTGCCACGCAGGAGGCATGTCTTCGTGTTCCGATTCGGCCAATGGCCATTTTCTGGCCATGTATCACGTCTCTATGCAGCACCGCGTATTTCCGCAGTCCGGTGTGCCATGGATGTATCTTGTCCCATTGATAACACTTGTGCCCCATGAAAATCGTTGCAGCATAATGCCTTGCTGTGTTTAGAACGCTCAATATCATTGACAATGCTGCATAATCTCACAATGCCAAAACGTCACGTGTGGTAGACGGTACCATGGAAGACAACTTGGATAGAAGGCTTGCGTAGATCAGCTGGATGACTGATAGGCTCAACTTATTGCATTGCAGTTTAGTACTGATCTCATCATTTCTCTCTGATTTGTAAAGATTTACACCTTGTATGCTCAATACTTGTATGCCATCAAATAGATTCCCGGCTTCTATCAACCCCAATTGACGGGCGTTATAGTGTTTCTCATCTTACCAACCCTGTTTTGCTCGAACAAGCTGTTTACTTCAACGACCCCCACTCTCCTTTAAAGCAAAAACCTGGGTGAAATATTGTCATGGCAATCACAGCAAGCATGATCATCGGGCCTTCAAAAACCATGAACAGAACCTCATCATTTGCCAGTTTTCCGGCGAACCCTTCCTGCAATTCTGCTAAGCGGTACACGCATCGAATAAAGATTGCTATCGTGGCAATTCCGGTCGCTGTATCTATCAGTCACTGCTTCACACGGCGGCAGGGTAACAGCTTTGACTCACCCCACAGAAACGTCTTGAACATTGTTGAAGTTCTCAGTTTTGAAGCTTGCCGTTCGTAAACCCCACTCGTGCCTCTTAATCCCCACCAGAAGTCCGCTGAAAGGATAATAAATGTCAATAGACTGGCCACCTGGAACGATAAACCGGCAATCATGACATTGACGCCTGTCCGTTTGAGATTGCTATCGCCGTCGCTGGCAGCAAATGCACCACCTATTGCTTGTAGGACTAGGCTGACGACGTCACATGTGACAAAGATTATGGTGTAGGTGCGAGGCGCAAAACGAGCCAGGTATGCACAGCGGGCCACAATGAGCCGTGAAAGAGATAGATATACGGCTGCTGACAGAAAGGCGGGACCAATTGTTAGGCAGATGAGGTATCTGTTCCTAAATTAGCATAACCTGTTGAGTCTTCAATTGGTTACATAAGAAAAGTATCATACATTAGGAAAGGATCGATATTGAAAGGGTCACTGTGCATCTGTAAACGCCCTACATATCCTATGACCTCGAGCACCAAGCCAAACATCATGGCAATAGAGAACCCCCATGTTCGGTAAATGATTCCGAGAACAGATTGGGCGAGAAGTACAAGGCCGAAGATGATCGAGTATGCGAGGTTGCCGCTTTCGGAGGGCTGATATTGGACTTGTGCATAGGAAAGTGAGCAAGTATCGATGTTACATCTGGAGTAAGGAATAATGGTGCCGTTGAGGCTAGGGACAAACCGCGTGCCCGAGGAGTCGGTAGGAAGGGACATGGCAAATAGCAAGGTAGAATTGAAAACCATTGAAAGTAGGCGTGGAGGGAGGGCATATTTGAAAGTTGTGCTGCCTTTCTTCTTAAATGAGAATAGGCTTGAAAAGGCGTATCAGGCAGGTGAGAATTTAAAACTGGCTGCAATCCTGCCGAGCGAGAGGAAGAGATATCTGCAAACGTAACCGTATACGTAATGTCCTTTCGTAAGTAGTGGCAGCGTAAGCCTTAGGGGAGATAACTAACGTAAAGGACGACGATGCATAGCAACATGCCCTCAAGTTGTGCAGATGGAGAGCGCATAAGTGTCGGATGAAATTGTAACGGGTCAAGCCGCCTGAACGGCGGCTGTACCTAACTTCCCCAGCGGGTTGATTCTAGAAGCTTCTGTGGAGGCGTATTGGAGAGATAAGGTGCTGTTAAATATTATGTCGCGGCGTAACACTTTGATTGCAGCTGAACAGTAAAACTACTAATACGCGTGATATATTAGTCTCCACTTGGAGAAATATTTCTTCGATATCACCTCGTACTGGCACAAGTTGCTACCCTGCCCGTCGTACACGTATATTAATGCAGTGGTTGGGGTCTTCCGCAAGGAAACTATAATAATCCATATCTGTAATTTTAGTGTGAGACGCCGCCTCACACACCCTTTCGACGTCTTTCAGAAGATTGAAAAAGTAAACAAGGTCATGGCTAGTTATAACAGTGGCAGGCGTAGCAGAGCCAGGACGGGGCATAAGGTCCAGTTTCCGCATTGCATTTAGGGCACACAAAAACCTCCCACCCCTAGGATATTGCAAGTCCTCGAAAGACAATGCAAGCGTGCAGCGGCAACATTTCACCATCTCGTTCTCCATTGGATCACTGTCGGCATCGACTATTTTCTGGGTCGAAATCCCCAGAAGGCGCACGGCATGTACAGCTAGCTCGGGTTCGCTGCAATAGCAAGGCTTTCCACTTGTTTTATGGACTCGCCTGCGAGTGTTAAAGGTTCCCTCGTTCAGTTCCAGCCGCGATAGAGATAGATGTTCTGACATTTCTTTGGCTGTTAATAACCTATGGAGCTTGTTGCCTTGCCGTCAATCTAAATGTGAGGTTACACCAGGCGTACGGACCACTTCTGATGAAAAAGTAGTTCCAGAATGACTACGCGCTTGTGTATGTACTCTACATCAGAGCATGACAGTAACTGGCTGCATGTTCGCCATACTGGCAATTTTGTTTCACAGCCTGCAAGTTGCGGCACTATAAGACGAAATTCTACTGACGGGGGCTCATCTTGGGATCACAAGTTGGACACACGATGCGGGTTCGCAGTCCGTCAATTGATCGACGCTAAAATATCTTCCTGGTTATCTTGATGTACATAAATACCCGGATGTTCTGTAGTGCAAGTATAGCCAGCGGGCATTCAAGTCAGTCACTGTAAAACGAGATATCTCCACAAGCCCCCCATGGAGATATATGTGTGTCCCGCTGTGATGCTCAAAATTTGTTGTTCTATGGAAAATCAATCACAACGTTGTCAACAAGGCGAGGTCCAGTGGTGGAGACTCTGGAAAGTGATGAGGAGGTGGTTGGCATTGCTGTAAGAATTGTTCTGCCTGGGCGATGTGTATGTATGCCATCTTCTCTGCTGTTGCAAATTACGCAAGGGCGAGACTCGTAACATTCGGGCTCCATTCTAGCCAAGGTAACAGCCAATTGCAATCCTCGTAATTTTCCACGTTTAGGAAGGGATCGTTCAGTGAGTCTTGCGGCAGTGCACTGTCATACATGCCAAGCGATGGGGTGGATGTGTTGAGATCCAGACTGTATCCACAGAGTTCGTTTGTTACACTCAATGCAAGAGGGTCTAATATGGAATCTATGCTGTGCTGGTAGTCCGAGTCCACCGGGGAGACAGGCCATGTCAAAACATGCTCTGATACAGCTTCCACGGCTTTGGTATCCTCTACCCCCGTAGCTCCTCCACCACCTAGCAGCGCGGTGTCAATCGCATCTATAACCGTCGTTATTGTGTTGGTTTGATTGCCTGGTATGGTCTTGGCCGGGAGAGGGTCCAAGTGGTCATTGAATACGTGGTTCTCAACGGCGGCTCCATTTTTGATCGACAGGGTCACTTTGCTGTCCGTTAGAGTGGCTAATTCATGTGCCTTTTTGAGTATGCCTTGTCTTCTTTTTTTAAACGTCGAATTGCGAGTTCTCAAGTTTTCGATTTTTTTAATTTCGATCTTTCTTCTGCCCATGCCTGCCTTAGATCTGAATGTGGCTGCCCTTTCTTTATACGTGCCAGCCCAATATGGATACGGTTGGGCCACGCGAACTGAAGCAACGGAGGCGCGCAGCTGTTTTCTTCTCATCATCGGGTTTCTTGCATACGTATTTATATGTAGGTACCTATTCATGCGTACACGCTTACGTATATATAGTACCTAGAAGCCGCATTTAGTTGAAGGAAATGTTAGGCGGGTACGGAGTGTTACATAACGTCAACATGTATTTACAGAGCCTCTCCAAATGGAAGCTGACCCTTAATACGCGAATACGTAACTAAAAATATGTAGCTCAATCTACTATATCAAAGAAAACATTATTGACTTACTTACACCGCCATGGTCTCTTGTAAATCTTCCGCGTACTGGTTACTACTCGCGTTGTCTGCAGTCAATTGTGCTGAGTTAGATGATGCCGTCCCTGAAGGGAAGAAACGCTGCTACTTAGGCGAGGCTGTCCTTCTACGAGGTCGCGTAACTCCGATTAGGAGCCCGAATGCAAACGCAAACTGCACATCAGTCAGTATTACTACACTTCCAGACAACAACAATCTTACTGCCACCATTACCAATGGAATGAATTCCTGTGATGGCCGCCCTATGGCGTATATATCACTTCCCGGTGATGTTTCGAAGGTGGCGACGGAGGTCAAGATGTTGTGGATGTGTTACGGCAACGATATCTACTGCGTCCGTGCTGGCATAGCCGATCCTTCCGATACAACGGCAGCCGCAGCACCTATTTCCACGTTTGCCGTTAGCCAGACGTGCGCTATGGAGCCAGAATCACCGACAGGTAAGTGTGCAAATATTCTCTTCTTTATTAGTAAATATAATAAATATTTATTTAAATATGTCTCTCATAATGTTCTAACGAGTAAACCTAGGCACTAGTAGACCTAATACCCCAACAGGCACGGCGGTCACGGGCGATCTCCCAGTCCGCGGTTCGACAGTCGCTGTGACAGAAGATAGTACGCCAACGGGTCCTGCCACTACGAAAGGCGATGCAATTTGGCCCAACACCACATCGCCCTATGGCCCTGCCGTAACCGGAGGAACTACTCACGATGGTGGTAACGCCGCAACCACGGCTTTGCCTGGTAATCCAGACATGACCGGAGGAGGTACCCAAGATGGTGGTGCTGTGCCAACACCAACAAGCAATCCCGCAGCTCCGGCGCAGCATACTACGCCCCCTGCAGAGGATCCAGTCCCAACGAACGAGTCTGCGACGTTAGGTAATGGTTCTGCAACTAGCCCTACGGGGATGGTTACCTCAATCAGGTCTGTGGACCACGAAGCCCCAACATGTACCTGCCATGCGGGTTGAGGAAGGTATCTTGTATACAAGACCATATATTAGAGTTTTTAGTCTCATCGTATAATAAAAACTGCCGCTTTTAATTAGTCTTTCCAATGACTGTTCTTTGATTCTGCATAAATAAGGGATAATATCATCGGATAAGACTGCCTCTATTGTGTATGTAACGGTCCTAGCTGAGTATATTGACAACTAGCTAGGCGACTACTACGAGCATCTAAACGCTAAAGAAGAAAGAGAAAATAGGATAAGAAAAAGCTCGATGCGAGAGTAATTTCGCTTGTGGGCGGAGACCGTTACAGTGTAACGGGTCAAGCCACTTGAAGAGTGGCTGTGTCGGCCATCACCAATTCCCCCAGCGGGGTGATTCTAGAATCTTCTGTGGATGATAGATTGGCGGGAGAGTGTGCAATTAAAACGGCGCTAAAATGCAGAGTCGGCTATAGCAATAGTGGCGTGTGGCGGTGCAACCTGGCGGGGGAGACAAAGTCTCCCCGCCCGACAAGAACACACAGAAGATACAAGCATCAATGAATACAATCATCAATATTTTGCCTCAATAACGGACTTAACCCCGGTAGTGATTCAAGTGGGGCATCGTGAAATCTAACAGTGGAGGCTTCTCCAGCTTGATAGTAAACAGCACAGGGACCAGTCAGATGAATCAGCTCGCTAGAGGCCTTTCACACCGCTAACGCCCTGTCTGGCCTGTTTTAAGCCAAACTTTGACTGTGCGGCAGCCTTAGTTAGGACATGGTGCTACGCAAATTCACCGACGAATATCAAAGCCATCGTATGCGACCACGCAACTCAACTTATCAGTTGGTGCAGAGTTCGCTGTGAAATTCATTGCTGTCCGTCTCGGTAAAACATGCCTTTGTAAACTTAATTATTATTAATACCAAGTGCCAAGATTTCTAAAGGATTACATATTTCACTGTCTACAATTCCTTGTCCGTATCCCTGATACAAAGCGGAAGTTATTGCGCTTACACAAGTCTGACCTTGCTGAGAAGTTCATATCCCTTTCAGTTCCCGAGGTTCCGAATGCAATTATACTACAAGTTCTTTCCTCGACTTCCATGCATCGAATAATCTTGCCCTTGGCCATCCATCGTAACTAGTCTCAGAAGCTTCTAGAGTTCTTAAAACCTTTATAATGTCCCGTGCGTGACAGCGGGAAATCCCAGTCTGTTCTTTGAAATAATTTATCTCAGCAGGTGTTAATTTGCGGTCAGGGTCAACTTTATCGTTGTCCACTTTGTCCACTGCTTTGGCCGGCGACCCAGCCTCAATCATACCAGTGTTAACAGAACCAATTGTATTAATTGGGTCCTTCGCTTCCGTCCGTGTAGAACGCCTGGGGCCTCTTTGGAGCTCGTCGTCGACTGCCGTGGTCGGTTCGGTTACCCCCTCTTCCATTTCGGAATTAGACGTTTCAATCAAGTCTTCCTTCCCATTTGCCGCACCCACACTTCTGCTGGCCGTTTTACGTGTTTTGGGAGAGCAGTCGTCTTCGCCCCATACAGCCTCGGCTTTGGACTGTGATCTACTCTCCATTATCTCCAATAACGCTTTATGGGCGTGTATATGATACTGCTCCAGGGTGGGTGCTATCAAAAGCTCGGGGTTCCTGCGAAACCGGCTGTCAGGTTTGTCGGGTTTATTGCACAGCCTCATAGATATTCGCAGCTCCTTTTCCTTTTGGCCGCTGGTGAGATTAGAAAACCAGTTGGAATAATTCTCAACATCATCCCTGTTTGGCAATGAGCAGGGATCAAGTATATTCCTAATGTGAAAGCGCTCTTCCATGGCTGTCTTCAATATACCTGTATCCTGCAGTGAAAGTATGTCTTCTAACTCCCGGAGAGGTACGCCCGCATTACACAGCGCCTCGAAACCGTGCGGTAATAGGGCTCTTCGTTCCACATAGTGCATACACTTCAAAAACGTTGGGAGCAGGGGCTGGAGTGCTTTGAGAATATCCGTCTTTTCCACGGCGCAGGTGGCGGCGAATTGTAAAACCTCTATAAGCGCGTCCTCATCCAATTTTGAGACTACACCTTCTAATCTGTCAATGTCATGTTGGCTAGGACCCCATTTTCTATTGGCGAGATCGTCATCAGTAAACTGGTCCCCTAGTAGGCAGATCATATTCTCGCCCGACAACAAAGTCTGCGATTTAGATGTATCACCCTTAGGTGGTTGCGGTTCCGCTGGCCCACCAGTAGAGGATACAGCTACATTTTGTCCCAAGGTTGAGGAATCAGGTGGCGGAGTGTTTTGTTGGTCGTGGCGTACCCCATGCTCGGCCAATGATTTCTTAAGATGCTCCACAAAGTCACTTGTTTCTTTCCACTGCTCTGGGGGTTCTGAGTTGTTGGAGTCTGTGGCAGATGCTTTTGTTACTGACACCGTCAAGGGACTCCCAGGGACTGGAGTGGTTAACGATTTGCTGTCGTCGTGATGTCGGGAGGCGATGGACAGCTTTCTGGAGCCGCCAGCTTTTTCTTCCGCCGTGTCTGTTGCGGGTCTGTTTCCACTGGCTCCGCTCCCGAACTGACACTCTGAACCAGCTTCTATTCGAAATCCATTTCGAGCCAGCCAGGGATTGATTTTCTGCACGTATGGTTGTATCAAAGGTTCATATGCAGTGAGCATGGTTTCCCTGCTCTCTAAACGGCGGTTGTCAAGGTTCTCACCTAGACTGGCGGCATAAAACTGTAACAAGAATGCGAGCCCGCTGTCGGAGAGAGCTGAGGCCAAGCCATAATTTTCTCTCACTTGAGCCGCAGTTGGCTGCCAAGACTCATGTTGCAGGTCTGCCCCAAGGTACTTGCCCAATACTAGTAGGTCAATATCCGCCTTGACTACGTCTTCAGTTGAGTATGCATTCTGTAATTGCTCCCAAGTACCCTTCATGACGGAAAGCATCATCTCATTTACCATTTTCTGAAATGCCGAGGTAAGGGTATGCACCAGCTTCTGAGCGTCCCCCTTGTGCTCTTCGTCAGGAATGGCCTCCAAGTGCTCTTTGGCGCCAACATGCTTGTACAGTTCACTCCATCTCTTCTTCTCCGTGCTATTTTTAAATGTCAACGCGCGCGCGTCGTTATCGTCAGTACACGAACTTTTCTTCTTAGAGGCCCTATGAAGGGCGTTGATAATTTTTCCAACGAAGTTTTTGAGATCGTCGCCCTCCAGACGGCGGAGGAGAAGTTCCAAGGGACTCCTCGAGTTTACTTTGTCGTACAACTTGAGCCATCGGTCCCATTGAGGTCTGTGACTTTTAGAAGCCATAGGCATTTGTTTTGACACGACATCGCCGAGACCTCGCTATATAGTCGCACCGATGCTCTATGAGCTTCTGCAAATTAAATGATGTGCTAAATTAGGTAGCTCTAGAGAAATGATTTGGATGTATGTACAATAATACACGCATATAGCAAAGTATAAGTATATTTGGGAGCGAGGTACATTTGGAGCGAGGGACGATATAATTCTGCTGGTACGTACAGCAGAGTCCTGGTTTATACAGCGTCCACAAAGCTATCACCAAATTTTTCCAAATTGGGCTGCGCGGTCCATGCCGAGTGCGCTCAAGCTAGACGCTAATTATCCTTCGAGCTACACCCATGCAAAGAAAATACACAGTGTCAATTAAAGACGCACATTATGTTGGGTCACCGGGAGCTACAAATTGCCGAGTCGTCGAATAATTTTTACTCCATTGGAGGCTGCTGAACCTGAACCCCACTGTATCAACTAAAATAGTTCGGGTGAAAAGCTTATGCATGGTATTCGTTCATTCATTCATTCATTACGCCCGGTGGGGAAATCCCAATGGGGCAACTATAAACCTATTGTCAGACAATTGAGGGTCACAAAAGATCGTGTATAATGGCGTCTTCGGCGCCATCGGCGCCAATTGTATTGAATGAGAATTATCTGAAGTCCCAAGGAAACTGTGAACTTGTGCAGCTCGGACGTAGCTATTTATGCATTACAGAGCTGTCTGTTTAGTCCAGCCTCGTCTCAGAATGCAGCCACTTTTGGGAATGTTGAAGTTCATCAAGAGGCTGATATGTCGTGTTGTGATTCAGGGTAGGCCATATATGCGACACCTATAGTACTGTACATGCACAATCTGAAACTTTTGCCTTTACCTCATCGAAGCCCATACGTCTTGGTCGTCCAATTTCTGCTCTTCTCCGCATATTCTCTAATTTTGCTACGATTTCTCGTGTTTTATGCTTATTCAAAGCGGACTAACTTGGAGCCTATTCCCCAAGTGTTCAGGATCCTATCCACGGCAGCCGAAGCGGCGTCTGCTACGTTGATACGAGGTGTTGATGGGTGTCAACGGTGGGTTAGTGGTGAGTTAGGAGTGAGATACTAGTGAGTGAATGTAGTATTTGTATATGTCGCTTGTTTTCAAGACGTCCAGTAGACAATGCAAAGCGAATCGTTGCCTGCATTACCTTTAGATTTGGTTTCCAATCTGGTCTTTCTAATGGTGATTTTCCTCCCCAAAAGAACGAAAGGTTTCCTCGTTGAGTTTCGGTGCATTGGAGCATCTCCCTTCTGTATGCGTCCCACCTTGTGCACCGGAATAAGAAGTGCGCTACAGTCTCTTGTTCACGTCCACAGGCACATAGGCTGGATGGCATCGCTTTTATTCGATATAGTGAGTTCCTTAGTCTTGTAATGTCCGTCCTTAACTGGAATACGTTGCGTTTAATCCAGGGCCGATTATCATGTAGCTCCTGAGTATGTTTACCTGGGAGGGCCGCCTCCACTCGTTTTGAGTGTTTGCCCACATCATCTGGTAAACTCCTTTCAGCGGTTAGTTTCTTCTTTTCAAGGTTACAATGTTGTCGACTTCATTCTAGTGAACTGTTTTTCAGGTGTAGCGCCTTCTTTGGTCGCTTGCCTCGCTTCTCGCTTGGCTGATCGTAGGAGCTCGTTTTCCTCTGTTGGGTATCCAGAACACAAAGTACCGTTTCCGGTCCTCCACAATTTGTTGATACTGTCATAGATGCAACGGATATATTCCTGGCCGGAGTGCTGTTGGGGGTTGAAAGAGACTCAGGACAGCCGCCTTGTTGGTCGTTAAGAGTGCTACACGGCGGTGGCTGATATCAGGCAGGTTTCTCAGAGCATACGCCATTGCTGCTAACTCCCCCGAGTACGGGCTCTGTTCAGATCTCCACCCGAGATAAGAATACATAATTTTGTGAAGAAATTTAGTTAACAATGACTCTCATGACGTGACAACGTGTACCGAGCCTCAATAAATATCCTCTTTCTCGGAACAGCGTCTTTGTCAAATTGACTTCACGTTATAACCCTTAATATGGCAGCGATTATTTCCGGCACGAAAATGGAGCGTTTACGCATATTAGTCACTGCAGCACTCCATCATCAGACCTGAGATGGCCATTTCATCAAGATCAACCTCTGAACCTTCATACGCCATGTCCTCCTGGATACACAAAAACAAGACGACGCCATCAACCATTTGGCGACAGCAGCTCCTCGATGACATGAAGGCCCTGTGCGAATCAAGTGCTGCGATGACCGACAAGCTGGAAGAGAAAGTGCAGTACCTGGAGAGTAAAGTTATGTACTTGAAAACGAGCTGTGAGAAGCAGCGGCAAAAGAAACAACCTGAATACGAGAAGATGGAACATGACGTCGCTATGGGGTCCTGGGAGAAAAAGACCATGAGAGCCGATGGCAAAGTTCGGGATATTTACTACGTAGAATTCTGCATCTCTATTGACTGGCTGGTCTGGGTCGTACATAACAGAGCGGCCGACACGCACGTGCTTGATTCGGCCGCGGAAGTCGTGGACGCCATCAACCACATTGTGACCGACTTGAACAAGCATGACCAAACCAATGCAGAAAAACTATTGAGAAGGCATATCCGTACAACATGCAAAAGGCTTATTTTTGAGTGTGGAGAGTTTGCTGCAAAGAGGTCATTTCCCGAATATTTGAACACCGCAGCGTCTGATCTCGCAGCTACCGTCGCGAATCTTCTCCAGGTCGTCAAAATCAAGCCCTCAACGCCTGAAGAACTCAGCAATTTTTATGGGCCACACATGTCTGCTGAGGATGGCAAGGCCCCGCAGCAACTTACATTACGGCACATGGTTCGCGAAGAGCTTTACTGCTCCGAATCATCACAGTCAGATTAGACAGCGTCCGATGATGTAAATACCCGTGCCACGCCACGCTTTATTTGAAATTCGCAAGCTCGCACCATGCAAAGATGGGGCTAGACACCGCAATAGCCACGTTTCGGAACATCTAAATTAAAAAATCGCTTCAACCATCGTCTACCGTACTCGGTGTAACGGTTCAAGCTGGGTGTATTGACAACTAGCTAGACGACTACTACGAGTATCCAAAGGCGAGGAAGGAAAGAAAGAAAGAAAAGGGGAGCTCTTGAGCTCTCGAGCTCCTGAGCTAATCTCGCTTCCTGGCGAGAGCACAAGCCGACCCACCATCGGGCTCAGCCCGTTATACTAGGAATCGCATACTTCCACTATCCCCAGCCTCCCGGAAGCACTTTATTTACGAGCCTCTTTTGTTGCCTCTTCAAACCACCGCCTGCACGTTCTGTTAAACGTCACAGCGGGACACAGATGAAAAGAGTGCGTTGATTCTGTAACCTAGAGATGTTGCCAAGGTAGTCTATTTATGGAAGGCGGAGGCTAGACCCTGCAGTGATGCTGTTTTATGTTCAACATTTGTCAGAAATACGGTGGCACTATTATGGAGATAAAATATTTTGATGTATTCTTGCCTGTCGTGTTCCATTATCTAATGTGAATAGTTCAGGTCTTTTATCTTTACTTCCCAACCACCTGAATTTACTCAGGCGGTTGGCCGCATTCATGTTTTGTAACCACTGAGAATCTAACACTTGGTTATATTGACAAGGCTGATTGAAAAACGACAACAACCAGAGGTTAGAGTACGTGCGTGACATTCGGAGGCATGCCAAAGGGAATGATGTCGTGTTCATCGCAATACTCGGTGAACTGCCTCGTGTGGTGTGAGCCGTGGTCATCGAGAATCAGGAGACGCCTCGAGCTTTTGAGGTCTGCTGAATTTTTGTCAAAATGTTGAAGCCAATCCAGACTGCTTTCGTTATTCGAGTAGCCCGTAGGGGTAGGTCGGATGGCTGTGTCAGCATCTAGCTCCGATATCTCATATAATGAAGCCATGTGCATTTGCTCTGACAGAATTAAGAAGGCCGGAACGAAGTGCCCACTTGCAGAGATAGCCTCAGTGGCAGCAGTGGATTCCCCATTCTCGGGAATGCCAAAATAATAAGCTCTGTTTCTTCTAGTGATAACCAATTGATCTTTGCCTACTCCCGTTCGAAATCCGGTCTCGTCCATGTTCCATATGTTATTAGGAGGTATGCCAAGGTCTTGTATGACCTTCCGGAGACTCTGATAATACTTATTGGCCCGCTCGAGGTCCTCAGAAGCTTGGTGCTCAGAATGGAGCTTTTTTGAAGTTTCTTGAAGTAGCCGTGGTGCTTCAGAAAACGAGAGGCCCACTTGGTGCCGACTACGACATCGGCGTGACCGGTACGTTCACGCAGGACATAGTTTGCTGCATGAGTCACGAACTCAGAGCGTACAGCAAGGTTAATATGGTCAAGACGGTCGATGTAGCGACACAATGCCGCCTCTTCTGGCTGCGAAAGCTTCAGGTTTGAGGCTGCTTGGCCTACTTTTGGAGGCCGGCCCTGGAAGCGGTATCGCAATCGATTGCGCGGTACACCGAATTCTCGAGCCACTTTAGCCACCTTCGCATCAGGAAAGTCATCAATGCATCGAAGAGCTTCTTGGATGCGTGCCTCCATACTAACTAGTCAAACGAGGACCAGGTGGTTGACGTACAGGCCGTTGAACTCAGACGGGTCGAAAAAGTGACTGTTTCGGTGTCGTGGCTATTTTGGTGTCCAGCACCGTCTTTGGATGATGCGAGCTTGCGAGTTCCAAATAAAATGGGGCGCGGCACGGGTATAATATTATCTGTAGGCTCATGAAGCCACTTATTGCACGTTGTTGTAGTACCTAGATGGTCTTGCGGCGTGGCCGACCTATACTCCACAGCATAGTCCTGGTGAATTCGTACCCCAGTAGCTGGAGACACGTCGCTGAATAGCGTGATGGAATTCGAGCTGTCTTTCAATGTTGAGCGATGCTGGAACAGTGGCCTGATGTATGGCAAACTTCCTGCCACTATTCCCACGCATGGCTCTATGATAGACCATACCGCAACATCACTTTAGCCTGTCAGCCTGTTTGCGACCTGTTATAGCGGTGACATCCGCCGCCAAGCTGGCACGGCCGATAGAGACGAAACTTACACAGTTCTATACAGAAAATCCGGTGTGATCTCAAGAATTTTGATGTAGCGGATGCGAGCCAGCATTACTGCGCCAGCACTTGGGGTTGTAAGCAATCAACACTATCAACAGATCTTCAATTCGGAATCAAAGACTCACGTGCCTCCAAGGCCTAAGAAAATCATGATGACTACTTTTGTCTTGTTGCGTCGTAGCACCACCATCGCCGTCTGCACCCTTCCTTGTCGCCGTTTTCCTTCCAATGTCGTGCCCGTCGGAGAATTGATGAAGCTCCTTGCTATTGTGTAGGTGGACAGCATTGAGATGACCAAATCACTGGTGGCGGCAATGACACTATGTGCAATTGCTGCGTTCGGGAGTAGATGTGGATTGTCGCATCTTCCTGCCATGTCGAAGTCGCGGAATTGCTCCCAAAAGTACGATGGAGGACTGCACTGCAGCAAGTTGATGAGGAAGTACACAACGGTGAACGCATATACAATAGCCATGCAGACGTATAAAATTCGTTTTTGGATCCTAGACGGATTCAGACGGAGAAGCAGAAGTGCAATTGACGTTCTGACGACGGCACTAAGCGGACCGTATGTCAGCTCACAGATGAACCATGCCCGAAAGGCTATGGACGCCTCTTCCAAGGGGATGTCGGATGTGTGTTTGCCGATTCCACCATCAATGATTCCCTCCAAAGCGAAGCCGGCCATCAACGTGTAAAGCAACTGTCTAACCGTCAACTCAACAACTTGCACAATGAATAGCATCAACCCGTCTGGCTTACCAAGGCCACAAACATCGACGCGTCTTCCATCCAAGGCATTTGTTTCCAGGTCCGGTTTGATCTTTTCTTAGTCAACACCCTGGACAACACTCTTAGAGGTGTAATGAGCAACCAAACAATAGCGAGGCAGACCACTTGGACGCCCAGCAATTTCTTCCCCTGATCAGTAATGATTGGCATTTTTGTTGGCTGAATCAATCCTGGGTATAGTGAACCATAGCAGAATTCAATCTGGATGTTGATGTTTTTAGGTCTTAATAAGAGACAGGATGGGCTCTTAAATATTACGCACAATGCGGCGTGGATTTTCCTGGTCGATACGAAACTACAACATGGCGTTGTCGCCTTGGTACGAAGCTGTGATGAAATGCCATTCATTTTGGCTAGTCGTCTTTGTAACGGGCCAAGCCGCTTGAACGGCGGCTGTGCCGCCTATCACTAACTCTCCCAGTGGGTTGATTCTAGAACCTTCTGTGGAGGCGTATTGGGAAGTTATAAGGCGCTGTTATTATGCCACGGAGTGTGTAAACTTTCCTTTCTTCTTCATCTTGATAGTAAACAGCATAGGGACTAGTTAGTTGAATCAACTCGCTAGCGGCCTTTCACATACTATCAAGATCAACGAAGCCTAACATCAGATGCCCGAAGTCACTCGAAGTCACCCGAAGATCAACCGAAGCTATTAAGTTAGTATTCAGAAGTAAGAAGCCACGATGAACGAAGTCACCAATATGTCCGAAGATAACAACGATGTACGACCCGACGTCTTAAGCGCTCTGGTTGCCGAGATACGAAGTTTGAGAGAAGAAAATGCCCGAAGAAATGCTGAGCTGGAAGAACGTTTCACCGCCCTGGAACTCAACCAACAGCAAATCCGGTTGTCTGAACTCCCGGAACCAACACCATCTGTCACCCCGATTGTTCCCATCGAGGACGCCCATGTGGCGGCCACTCGCAGCCCTCATCTAACCAAACGCCCCAAATTACGAGACATCCCAAAATTTGGAGGCGATAAGTCCCAGTGGCGAAGCTGGAAGCTGGAAACCGAAGGGAAGCTACGAGTCGACAAGGAAGTTATTGGGGACGCGGAAGGCCACTTTATATATGTCTTTATGAGTCTAGAAGGAAAGGCTAAAGAAAACGTGACCACGTTCGCAGAAATGCAAACCGAGAAGAGAACGTTCGATGTCACTGAACTACTCAATCGCCTGGAACTGCTGTATGGGCAGAGAGATCGCAAGCAGAGAGCTACACGCAACCTGCATTCGATTAAGCAAGGAGAGAACGAACCATTCACGTCGTTTTATCCCCGCTTTGAGAGAGAAATTGCCAACGCCAACGCCGAGTATTGGCCAGATGACAGCAAGATCTCCTACCTCCAAGAGGCCCTCAACGACAAAATGAAAGCTGCCCTCATAGGTTCTGATCCTTCCGTTATCAGCAACTATGTTGGGCTGGCGAAGAGATGCGACTCACTGAGTAGCCAGATGGAGTTGTTGGGTCAGTGGAAAAGGCCTCGAAGCAATACGAAGAACCCTGACAACCAGGGAGGTCAGGTTGCACAGAAACAGCCCGGCCAGAAGACAGAAGACCGAAGAGAAGATATGATGGAATGGGAGCCAACCCCACAAGCATCCTCCCAAGTAAACGCTGTGCGCACCCGCAGGGATAAGAATACATACGGCTACCAATCCAAGCGGCCGGAAGACCAGGCGCTGTTGGGTAAGCGCGCCAAGTGGGTTGAGCAGGCCGAGATGGACGCCCGTTACCGCGAAGGACGTTGTCTTCGTTGTGGAAGAGACAACTGCAGAGTCGAGCGTTGCCCACTGGCTGCGCCTATCCGACCCGGAAACGCGACCCGGCGTACTCAGGTGAACGCCGCGGTCCCATCACGCCCCTTGGTCACCATCGCCGCGATTGAAGAAGACGAAGACACCGCTTCTCCTAGCGATGAGGACTCAGACTAGGAACACGCGGCAGCTGTGAGAGAATGGGAGGCGAGCGGAAGGACGAAGATGGACGGAGACCCGTTCATAGCGGACGTTAGAGTGAACGGCACGGATTTTGTGCCATCTCTCGTCGATTATGGCTGCCTCTGCTACGGCGCAGTTAGCAAGCGCACCTTTCACTCTCTCCAGTTGCCACACATACGTGTTCAGCCGCGCATCCTCGAGAATGCAGCGGGTGATGGCAAGGAGGTCAGAATCGACAAGATCACGTATGTATCAATCGACCTCGATGGACATCAGCAGCATCGAGTATTCATGTACGTCATCGACGACCTCAACTGGGATATGATCCTAGGCAAACGTTGGATGGAAGATCAAGACGTTCATATCCATGCGAAAGAAGGATATCTCGAGATTGGATCTAATGGAGTTCGAATACAAGACCAACGACGCTACCGGCCCCCTCGACTGGACGTCTCAAATGTCATGGCTGCTGCATTTTTGGCAGAGGCACGCCGCGACAAACGCGAAGGTGGCGTCGGAGTTCATGCAGTCACAATGGCGGATATCGACAAAGCCCTGAGACCGAAACTGAAGATCGACCCAGTGGAGAAGTTGCCGCCACAGTACCACAAGTGGTCTCAAGCCTTCTCACAGCAACTGGCTGACCAGCTGCCCCCTCATCGGCCGGGTGTGGACCTGAAAATCGACGTGCTACAAGACGAACATGGCCGCGAGAAGCCTCTACCCTGGGGGCCGCTTTACAGCATGTCCCGCGAGGAGCTATTGGTACTACGGAAGACTCTTACAGAACTACTAGACAAGGGATTTATCAGAGTTAGCAGCTCACCAGCCGCGGCACCGGTCCTCATGGTGAAGAAGCCTGGCGGAGGCATTCGCTTCTGCGTGGATTACAGAGGTTTGAACAACATAACGAAGAGGGACCGTTATCCCTTGCCTTTACTTAGCGAGACGCTACGAACAATAGCCAAGGCAAGGTGGTTCACGAAGGTAGACGTTATAGCGGCATTCCATAAGATCAGGGTCGCCCCGGGCGACGAGGAAAAGACGGCTTTCAGAACACGCTATGGATCCTTCGAATGGCTGGTAGTCCCATTCGGCCTGACAGGTGCACCAGCAGCCTTCCAAAGGTACATCAACAACGTGCTTCAGGATTACTTGGACGATTTCGTATCGGCATACATCGATGATGTCCTGATCTTCTCCTCTGGAAGCTTGCAGGACCACCGTGACAAAGTCGGCAAGGTCCTCCAACGACTCATGGATGCTGGGCTGCAGCTAGACATCAGCAAGAGCGAATTTGAGGTCAAGACTGTAAAATATCTTGGATTCATCATCGAGGCAGAAAATGGGATTCGAGTCGACCCGGAGAAAGTCAGAGCCGTTAAGGAATGGTCAACGCCAGCCAACGTAAAGTCTGTTAGGAGTTTCATCGGGTTCGCGAACTTCTACAGGATCTTTATGCCAGAGTTCTCGGAGATAGCAGAGCCGCTGACGCGACTAACCAAAAAGGATGTGCCCTTCTATTGGGACGATCTATGTGAGGAAGCTTTCGAGAAGCTTAAGGACCTGTTGATCACCGCCCCGACCCTAGCCCACTTCCACCCGGAAAGAGAGACCACTGTGGAAGCAGACTCTTCAGGATTTGCAGCTGGGGGCGTGCTCTCCCAGCGAGACGATAAGGACGGGTTTATGCGACCTGTCGCCTATTTCTCAAAGAAACACTCGCCGGCCGAGGTGAACTATGCCATTCATGACAAAGAACTGCTTGCTATTGTCAAGTGCCTGGAGCAATGGGAACCAGAGCTACGCGCCGTGGAGCACTTTAAAGTCCTGACGGATCATAAGAACCTGAAGTATTTCTACTCGGAGAGAAGATTGACAGAAAGGCAAGTACGGTGGTCAGAGTTCCTGTCCAGGTTCCAATTCACACTCGAGTGGAGGCCAGGCCGGAAGGGTGGGTTACCCGACGCGCTCTCTAGACGAGACCAGGATATGCCGGCCGATTACTCGGATGAACGACTAAAAGGACGCATTATGAGGCTATTCCAGAACGACCACCTTAGAAGGGTGCCCATATCGACAATGTCCACCAATCCTCAAGGTAACCAGGAGTTCAATTTCAGAAGAGATATCAGGCTATTCGAAGACAAGGAACTACAGCAGCTTTGGCACGATGCACGCCAAGAGGACAGGTCCTATCAAGAACTCACGAAACTGGTAGCAAATGGAGAGAGAAACTTGCCAACCAAGCTACAGAAAGAGAAGGTTGTCAGCATTTCAGAATGCTCGCTGGATAACAGAGGCCTGCTACGCTTTAGAGAACGCGTCTGGATACCCGATTCTGAGCCGCTGCGTACGAAGATTATCCAGGAAACGCACGACTCTCATATTACCGGACACCCCGGAAGAGACCTTACGTACTCGATCCTGTCAAGACGCTTCTTCTGGCCGGGAGCAGCTAGCGAAGTACGTCGGTTTGTGCGCAACTGTGAGGTTTGCGGACGAAATACCATCTGGAGGGACACAAAGAGAGGGCTCCTAAAGCCATTACCTATCCCACAACGCATATGGAGTGAAATCACTATTGATTTCATCACTGACCTCCCACCGTCGGGAAGAGATGGCGCGACGAACTGCATGGTAGTCACAGACCGGCTTACCAAGGGCGTCGAACTCGAAGGATTGGACGATATCTCTTCGGAGGCGGTTGCGAAAAGACTCTTTGAACGACACTACCCCATCCACGGTATCCCAACAGCCATAACCAGCGACCGTGGTCCCCAGTTTGTCAGTGACATGTGGAAGCACTTCTGCCGGCTGCTACGGATCGAGCAGCGGCTATCGACGGCGTATCACCCACAAACCGACGGCGCGACAGAACGAATGAACCAAGAAGTAGAGAAGATCCTTCGTATATGGACAAACTACCTCCAAGAGAATTGGCTAGACCTGTTACCAATAGCCATGGCCACTATCAACGAGAGAGAAGCAACCTCCACAGGCCTCAGCCCGTTCTTCTTCATGCACGGATATCACAACGAACCAATCCAGTTAGTGGAAGACAGGAGCGCAGAGGACGTGAAGGAAGGCGAAGCTATAGCAGAAGACTTCATCCAGAGGCTACAGGATGCCGGAGAATTCGCGCAAGCGGCAATGGCTATGGCTCAGGAAATGCAGCAAGCACAAGCCAACAAGCACAGGACAGCCGCACCGCGCTACAAGCCTGGAGATTGGGTCTACCTCAACCTGAAAAATGTCAAGACGTCGCGGCCTTGCAAGAAGCTTGACTGGCTGCATGCAAAATACCAAGTGCTCGAGGAGGTCAACCCGCATTCCTACAAGTTAGACGTGCCCGGACGCATACACCCGGTATTCCACGTGGATCTGCTCCGGCCAGTCCCCGATGACCCTTTACCCTCACAGGAAATTGATCACGAGCTTGCCCAGCCAGTACTGGTGGACGGCCAGGAGATGTACCTTGTTGAATGTATACTTGACGAAAAGAAGGAAGGCACGTATAAGAAAGCGCTCGTAAAATGGGTAGATTACTCAAAACCCACATGGGAGCACCTCAGAACCATACGGCATACGGATGCGTGGAAACATTGGAAAAAACGTAGGAAGAGGGTCAGCTTCGCAGAGTTATCCTGAATACGCTGCCATGGCCTTTTTAGAAGAGAAGGGGGGGAGGTAATGTAACGGGCCAAGCCGCTTGAACGGCGGCTGTGCCGCCTATCACTAACTCTCCCAGTGGGTTGATTCTAGAACCTTCTGTGGAGGCGTATTGGGAAGTTATAAGGCGCTGTTATTATGCCACGGAGTGTGTAAACTTTCCTTTCTTCTTCATCTTGATAGTAAACAGCATAGGGACTAGTTAGTTGAATCAACTCGCTGGGAGAGTTAGTGATAGGCGGCACAGCCGCCGTTCAAGCGGCTTGGCCCGTTACAGTCTTAGTCCCCCGCCGTGAGTGTTACTGCAATTAGCGTATGTGCATGGGATGTTTCACAGAGGACATACACATAAACAGCTGGGCGTGATTACGAGTATCACTGAGTCACAGAGCCAAGTAAGCGGCATGGACAATGGTGTTGTTGTTTGGAACCCAACGATGACAACCGCCCGTCTCAAAGTACATGTTATTCCCCACTGTTAGATCTCGTCGCCCCAGAAGTCCATATTATTATAACACACGCACATCAGAGTAAACCGTCACTGGAGGGTGACACATCAACTCGACACCAGATTGGGGGGCGGCTTCTCACCCAAAAACATCGTAAGAAGACATCTCTTGAGTGGTGTTAAACTATCTGTAAAACTAGGTCGTTATCTGCTGGGTCCATGTATGTACCCGGGAGGGCGGGCCACGCCGGGCCATAGAGTGCTATATACAGTCCTGATCACAAGCTGACCGGCATTGGTCCCTTCATCAAAAGGCCACACACCAAGGATCAATTGTAGGTTGCAATGACATCGTAGTGTAATAAAATACAGAGCCCTTGTTCTGTAATAGTACCCTGTGTCGCCCCATCCTCCTTTATCTGGCTTACGAAGTCGCAGCACATAAGTATGTAATAGTTGGACCGGTAATGATGCATGTGATTATTTGTCTGCCTACCGTGTTTTGCGATTGCCAAGCTACAGCAGTGTAGTTTCAAAGTGCAGCAATGGCCAGGACAGCGCCAACGAAGGCTGCCGATGGACCAGCAGCAGCGGCTCCCATCGTACTCGTCGATAAAAGTGTTCCCACAGTCGTAGCCAAGTGCGTTTCGACCGAGAAAGTAGCACAACAGTCGGCCGCAGCCTTTTGGGCCTTTGCTACATCGCTCGACCCGCAAGCCGCAAGGACACATTTCATTGCTTCCATCCTTATCGCCTCTTGCATTAGTTTCGGGCAAATGCATTGCAAGTTCAAATCACAGTTGACTTTGGCAATGGCTTCCTTCAAGCAGGGGACCTGTGGCATGTGTTAACAAGATTGAATATAGAACGAGATAGCGAAACGCCTGTACTGACAGCGCAATCTGGTTGACTAGTGAAGTCAAATGCGAAGACCATAGGTGTCATCAGAATATATTTGCTCATCATTCTGGAATCCTGTGCCTTTGTACGGACACACCGGGCTCTCGACTCGCTTAATAAAACGGAGTACGTAGTTATAACAAGACGAGAATCTTGTGTGTGTGGGTGCGTGCGTGTGTAAAAATTTGGTCGTGGAGCACAATAGACTCTTTGCGTGTAAATACTTCAGATCTCAATACAGAAAACCGGGGACTCGTGCCATGTAGATATAATTGCTGCAGCGAGATCCACCCACAACATGGGTGATACAGCATTACATTGATTTCACCAGCTGCGGAACCATGTCTGTGGATATAGGATAGGCAGCCTATTGGAGATACATCAATAAATGTTGCGTTCGCTAGGACCAGCATCGAATTGGGCCAGCGGGAAGATGCATGTTTAGAGCCAGAGGAACAAGGTACGAGTACAGTGCACGGTCCTGGGATAATGTTTAATCTTGTTGACTTGGTGCAAGTCATGTAACAGACATGACACGTGGAAGAGTTGCTGCCCAGTGGTACGGGCCGCGCCACCAGGTATATGTATATATGAGAGCTGTCAGCCAGAATTTAATAGAAGCAAGTTCAATCACAACAAATCTTCTAACAAACAGCGTGTAGTTACCTACCGAATAAGCCCAAATGCTCGCTGTTGTCTCTGTCCTATTTTTCTACACGGCATCCGTTGCAGCCGCTCTTTCTACCAATCAGGGCCTGACCGCAAGCATCACACCCCATGCCGAGTATTCCTCTTCAGTCGGCGTTATCGGCTGCAAGATAAACACCAGTCGAGTAGCCTACTGGCCCGACGACGTCGACTGCAATGACATCTGCGTTGAAGTGTCCTATGGCGGCCGCAGCGTCCATCTACTCAAGATCGATAAGTCCACTGGTGCACACGATGTCTCCTACGACGCTTGGAACTATCTCGTATATGGAAAGTCTGCCAAGGAGGAACCACACATGGGAGGCGCGGTCGAAATGCAATACCAATTCGTTCCTGCAGACCGCTGCAAGCCACTCCTTTTTGACGGAAAGTTACCCTTGTCTGCCCCCAACAGTATGGGCTACGTGGGCCACTGTTTGATGGAAGAGAACAGCTGGGTTGCCAGAAATTACGAGCTCATTAACATTTTCGACTCCACATGTCACCTGGGCTGGAACGAGGTTTGCACACTCGACATGGATGTTAGCAACCAGCCGGCATGCCCAAACACCTTGGGTGAAGCTCTTCCGCTCGCTGGTCTTGCGGTGACAAACATTGAGTATGGAACTGGCAAGGATATCAAGGCTTAGACAGCCAGCATGAAAGTAGACTAGACATTTGTAGAATCTGTAGAGCCTCCAATGAGACCCTCAACTTACATCGATGAACTGTGAATCCAACTGTAAAACGCAACGTGTCGTAGGACACATAATGGTGCCAGCATCGCCGCCTTCAGTTTAGTTTAGTTTAATTTCCTACTCGACCACTACCGCTTTAACCGAACAGCTACGTGCGGCGACGGGGTTGTGTCAGATTGTTGCTTGTGGCTCTCCGTCAGCTGAGAAACGCTGTTCTTTCTGTAAAGGAAGAACAATGCAGCAAGCATTTACCTATTTACAGTATGTATATGTCGTTCAGATAACCACCGCTTGCCAGATTAGAGTTTTCGGCGCTGTGAAATGCCGTCGGCCAAAGGCCACACTAGTCCTTCCAACCAAACCAGCGCTTCAATACACTCAAACGGCCTGGAGAGCCCGACTCCTTGTTGTTTATAACCAACCCGAGCACTTTCTCTTGGCCATGCAACAAAACTGGAACTACAAGAAGGAGAAGTATAATCACTGACAAGTACAACATAGAACCGTAAGTAGTCGTCACCAAAACCTCCTCCATGTTGACATTTCGATGGATGCGTTGATCAGCACGAATTTGACAAATCAGGGCACCAACCATTGCCGCCAAGCTCAGTAGGAGCGGCACTAGTGGCATAATGGTCGCGAAAGAATCTCCCCATTTGCCTGAGCAGAATGTGGATACGCAACCTAGTAATGAAATGACTCTTAACGTGGAAGTGCACAGTAGTGTGATGAAGAGTCCTCTCATCGTAACTGCTGTGGTACCCAGTGCTTCCAGCCGACGTAAGAGTAGAGGATACGACGTGTTGCTCGATGTGGAGAGGGAAACCGGGTCCCATGACGCCGAACCGTTACCTCGATTTTGATGTAGGGACCCGTCTGACTGTATGCATATTTTCTGGTTGGAAATGGACGTGTTTGAAGCATTACTGGCTGTGGGTGACGGCGCGGTATCTGGAGGTACGGACACCTCAAAACGGTTTCAGTGGGAGGTTGTCGTACGCTTGCTTGTCAAAATACAACTTACATCCAGGAAGGAACACTGCATGGAGTGTGACGATAACGGTATGCAACATATCAGCAGGAGCAGCCCCCAATTGAGAATACACCCTATAGTGTCAAATCTCTGCATGGCCGCCTGCGTGTCCAGGACCATGTACGTGTATATTGTATGTCCTTATATAAATATTCTCGTCCCAAAGATTCACCTCTATTTCTGTTATTGGCCCTGCCATCTGGATTGTTGCGATCCACCTTCCGCCAAAAGCATAAAAATAATCCCAGTATGTCCTATTAATGTTCATGTAGTAGTTATGAATATGTAACTAGTCACAGTAAATATTTATTAATACGTAACTAGTCTACTGTATGGCATTTACATTTAACTCGGGATAGAGGAATGTCACCCGCTTTGCGTACTGTAGTATGTGGTTCGCCTTGATGTGGATGGCCATCCTGGCTGTTGACCTTCTTGTCTGGGCATTATTCACACAGTGCCCCAGATTTCATCTCCAGAGCTACAGATTTTCTTACCTGCGCCGACCTTTGATCATCTCCGTGGATGGTGAGGGAAAACGAAAGGAAGTGTTGGATCGGGCGGTGCGGGCTATAATCCCAAAAAAGGTCGAAATAGGGGGATTAACTCCTCCTTCAAACATAAGAACCATAATCGCCGCTGTCATTCTGTTACAAAACTCACTAGCAATGGGTATTGTGGATAGCGAAAATGCCGCCCAGACCATTTGCAGGCTATCTGGACAACTTGCGCTTGTTAATACAATCCCTCTTGTGCTACTTGCATTCCCAGATCTGGTACTAGGACGACTGGTCAGCCAGTGTGGCCCTGAGATCATATGGGCTCATCATCTCTTCGGCTGGCTGGTCTGGCTAGACGCAGTAGTCCACGTTGGATTGTCAAGGGTAGGACCGGTAGACTCAAGTGAGTAATTGTTCCACCAGGCGCGGCATCACACGTTCGCTAACACAGACCACGAAGTTGCGACAATATACTTTGTTTTGGGAATGAGTGTACGCCATCCCGTCCTGTCCATCTGTGATACGTTGTGTGGCGTCACGCAACAATAGCAACTAACAGAACGTAGGGCCTCGTCTTCCTGTACATGGCGTTACTTTGCAAGGTCAGACGTCGGCCGAGACCTGCAAATCACACACGCGGCTCGATTACTGGTCATGGTGTCCTTGGCGCAGCATCTATGGCTGCCATACTTCTACATTCCCCGACCGACATATTCCCTGCGGTGGCGGCTGTATCGATAATTCTATTTGTTGTGGGCACCCTAGTGAGGGACCCTATGGCACCACCCGTGATGCTAGAATACGACCCTGCAAAAAGCAGAGAAATTGAAAAACCTGCAAAAATCGCGAATGACAAAGTACGAGTCATCAGTCGCACGATGACCAACGTGAAAATTACGGATGGACAAGCTTGTTACTTTCACGTCAACGGGAAGCCTGTCAGAGTGGCTTGGACACTTCCACCGCACCCTGGGGCGGCGTCCTCTAACTTCAAGTTGATAGCCAAGCTCGAGTCCACTAGTGGTCTCAGTGTCACTGGGCCTTACTATACTCCCCAATCCCGATATGCTTGTATCCCAAAGAGCTTAATAATTTTTTGTACAGATGCCACCTTTGCGGAAGCCCATAGTCTTTTGCATGCTCGGGGAGACCGTCACGAGGACTTATCGACAACTGTCGTATGGATAGATCCGACGAAATGGCTACGTGAACTTTTCGATAAAGACCATAACTGCTGTTACCGGGGATCTATTGAGGAGACATGTACCCTTATTCAACCACTTTCACACAGCATACGCTTGGGCCGCGTTAGGGAGCCGAAGACAACCCTAGTCAATCCACCGCCCATACCACGCCATTTCGGTGAGGTGGCGGACCTACAATATCCAGGAAAGCCGGATGATGGGGGTGTGAACGTTGCTTCCTGTTATGCTCCACATAATCTACCGAATGAGTATGACTCATACTCACCGGGGCGTAACACAGCTGCTTTTGTATGAGATAACAGTAATTGAACTTGAATCAAAGGGGAAAGAAGGTGGGTAGCGCCAAGTTTTGGTATTAAGCATCGGGAAGTGGTATTTGAGGAAAATTTTGTCGTGGTGTATTCTTGACATAGAGCCGTAATGACACTCTACAATGCTTGGTACCTCGATGATCTGGTCCGATACGGTGCATTTGAATTCTTTCTACTCTTACACTAATGATTGGTACAGTAGAGTCCAGATTCACCGTCCCACAAAGCTAATTATGAAATGTTCCAAATTTAGCTAGCGGAATTTTGGCACAGTGCGTAGTAGTTATCCCTTAAGTACCATTTACGTCATGGGCTCGTGAGAGCTTACACAGTGTTACCAAACTGGGCACAGTATGTTGGGTCACTGGAAGCCAGAAATTGCCTCAGTTGTCAAATAGCTTTCATCCATTAGAGGACGCTGAACCTGAACTCCACTGTACTGTACAGTACTGTAATAAATATTATTAAGAATAGATGAACTTCATATTTCAGTCTAAACACAAGTGTTGCACCTAATTTGACCCCTCACACTTTAAATCCACGATTGAACGGCCGCGATTTGTTTGGGAGGTTGTTGGTTCAGGTGATTGATTTTGGGGTTTCTAACCCACGAAGGGGGGACTTTGTTTTCCATTAAACAAGAATTACTGGAAAGCTGCAGGGTTTTCTCTTTCCGGATGGAAATTTTGGCTTTCGGTCGCAGATGTTGCAGCTGTAGTGGCGTGGGTGGCAGGGGTTTGTCGAGGTAGAGAGGTTGGCAATCCTCATTCCCTGGTATTTTATCACCAATGGGCGAAGGGTATATGCAACACTCGTCTAGAACCCATCTTACTGTTTTCTTTTGTCCAGGCATTGGTGTAGTGCTCCTACTTTTCTTCATGTCCTGAAGACAAGGCAAGGAGGCGACTACCTTGTAAATACTACACGAGCTGTCCAAGATTGGACCAGGGCGTAGCGGCAACCGCGAAGAGTCTTTTGATGGACCAAGGAAGTAGTTCAGAATTACCATACGACGATTTGTCTTCCCAAAAGTATTGACAACGCTGAGTTGTCGAATTTAGCCCTGCTCTGTGAGGTACACTTGTTTCTGTTTCTATAATTAGGCATTGATAAATATTTAGTTACTGGCAGTGTGTATTTAAGACAAATCAGTAATATGTAGGCAATTAATAGGGGTGCTACATCAAATTAATACGCGTGCTACACCTTACGCGTGCCACTCTTTTTGAACCCTCTCATTGGCCCAAATCAGATCTGTTAGTGCAGGAGGTACGTACTAAAATTCTGCCACAGAGTCGCGACGCGTTCCAGTATTAATACCATCTCCATCGTCATTGCCCTAGCCTGTCCAGTACAACGTACCTTACCTTAAAGCTCTATAATACCTTCACCAAATATTAACATCGCCAACATCAGCAGTCGCAGAAGTCCAATTAGCCCAACCAATCCCTCCACACAATCGCAATCGCGACCATTGTCCAGCAACTCAGACCGCTCAAGCAGTTCAACAGCCAGCCTCGACATCTGTCAGTATGGCACGGAAGGGGTGGGCAGCGTGCCTGCCATAGGGTTGGCCATAGGAAGACCTCAAAAGGATGCCCTTTGAGGGACTCGGAATCAATCTCGGAATCAGAAGCCAAAAGCCAAGAGCAATGTCTTGTAGTCAATCTGTAATGCAGCAGAACAAGAATGAATTGAATTGCCTGGACACAGTGAAATTTGGTGATCCACACACCAGCTACGTAGCGACGACTTCGACGGCATCGTGATGGGAATGTAGTCAAGAAGGGTTACGGGCCAATGCCTAGTTTGTCCACTGTTAGACTGCAATGTAGCGCAAGTGGCTTCACCGCCTTGTGTGGGGTGGACCACCATGCGGCCCAATGTTAGGCCAATGAGAGGGTTCAAAAAGTGTAGCACCCGTAAGGTGTAGCACGCGTATTAATTTGATGTAGCACCCCTATACATTGCCAATATGTAAGTATACCCAACTGTGTAAGCACAATACATTAAGTACTCTCGAGATATTTAAAACAACACCTCTTTGCGTTTGAAAAGCATTTTAATTTTATTTGATCGTGCAATAGCTAGGCGCTCTATTCGGCTTTGTGTGGAATTGGTAAATAGGGCCAGAAATGGCTCCAGGACACGTATATAGCGTAGCCTGCATCTGTTACTTTGGGAAAACCACCAGCTCTTACCTAGTGCTAACACAGTACTGGTACAGTATGATATTACGTGCAATAGTACTGCTTCTGACCCCGCTAGTTGTGGGCTGCAACCTCAACCCTTAGTTTGGAGTATGGACGGTCAAGGATTGTGATACGATGTGGGTGTAACAGGTCAAGCCGCCTATCACCAACTTCCCCAGCGGGTTGATTCTAGAAGCTTCTGTGGAGGCGCTGTTATCATATTACGGCATTATATACTTCCTTTTTCTTCTTCATCTCGACAGTACACAGCTTAGGGACTAGTCAGTAGAATCAACTCGCTAGAAGCCTTTCACAGTGGAAAGCTGCCATCGGTCTTGGTATAAACTGTTGAACATGAAACAGCATCACGTGCAGGGTCCAGCCTGCGCCTTCCATAAATAGCGTGCCTTGGCGGCATCTCTAGATTACAGAATTAACGCACTCCTTTCATCTGTGTTCCGCTGTGACGTTCAACATAAACATCACTGATATTCAGAACCTAAATCCCACAAGGACAATGGACTGGTATATTTATTACATCGGGGCTAGAGAATACGGTTCCGTATAGAGCGATGGTCACACCGCATGGCAGTTTCCTTCGGGGTAACTATCGTCTTTTGATTTTCACTATTTCGCAGTGCGGTGGACAGACAACTCGTTTGGTCCAGAATAAGTCCAAATTGCACCGACCTCATATTTGGAGTCTGGGAACGCTGCGAGTGGTATCATGAAACTTCCAGTTGACTTCTTTATTCACTTTTTTTGTAGGCAATGGTGGAGGAGAACCTGTACTGAATTGGTTCCCAAGGGAGAAACCGGGTCCAGTTTGAGATGCCAGGAAATCGAGGGTTCTGAGTACTAACGCGATGTTGGTATAGGGCGTAGATCGTAAGCATGCATCAAAGTCGGATTGATGGACACGGAGAGATGGCTGTGTTGAGACCTAACTAGAGACTACTATGAGAGAAAATGAAATTGGTTTAAACTGTTATATGCCGCATGGTTTACCATTAAGACCGGGTGAATATGATTGCATTATTAATATTATTAAATACATGTTTGTCTGCAGTGTACTGGATCCCTAGCGAATTCTCCCTAATTGGTCTTGTCGCCGTGCCGACAACCACTGCTGCGTGCATATCTTCTGATAGGATCATAGCATGTCACCGCGACGGGCGTGGGTAACCTGTAGAGGTCTCGCCTAGGGTTTTGTCTCGCATGGTGTGTTGTTAAGTACCGTGTTCTAACGCACCTTAACTCCTTGGTGGCTGTGCACCCACCTTGTCTCCCTCCTTTTCCGAAGTGTTGTCAAAGCCGTTTCCTGTACCTCCCCGACTCGGTTATGCTTTGCTTTCCCCTTGGCGTCTTTTCGCTCTTCAGTTCACACTTAACGGTAACAACGGGCAGACAGGCTTAGCCTACTGATTTCTCTCGTTCTACCTTCGCAGCCGATCACTCGTTGATGTTTTTGTACTTGCCGCTCTTCCATTTTCTCATTTCTAACAGTGGTGCCAGGCACAACACCCTGCGTCTTTGAGGTATTTTTCGGGTCTTTTTCTCCATCCGTCTAACTCGGGCGAGTGAATTATCTTAACTGCGTTGTGGTGGCGGGAAAACGTAGGTTGGGTCGGCTGGGCGCGGCTTCCGCACCGTGCTCCCGTCCCTGATGCTCCGTCATCTCTCGTGATGGCAAAGATGATTTGCTACGCTTCGTCTCCAGTCCGTGTGGCTGACTTGGACGGCGAAAGCGTCTGTGTACAATGGAGAGGAAGCACAAAAGAAGCGATAAAACACCTTGCGCCACGGATATTTGAAAGCTCAGGAACGCATTCCCGACGGCAGGTCCTACATCAACTTTGAGCAGCTCGCTCCCCACACTGAGAATCCTATTTAGAAAGTGATACAAGAACCAGAAGGACCCGCAAGCCAGCCCGCTCAAGATCAGTGCCGCGAAGAATAGCAGAATCCAATATCTGGAAGGAAAATGGAGCATGATGCCAAGACCAATAACCGCGCATGTAGAACAAACCGCCAAGCTAATTAGAAGGCCCACCACAGAGCCCAGGTTGAAAGTGGCCGCCGCTTTCAATTTGTCAATTATGCCCCTGATCGTTTTGTTCACATCTGACGGTAGAAGAGCGTCTGGGATGTTTTCTACGTCAACATCAGGCGGCCACAGCTGTTTCGGTTCGCCACCAAGATGCACAGATACCTTGCGTGTTCCGACATCCAGTTCAAAGTCCCTGGCGATGCTGCTTATTTTGGCGGGGACTTCAGTGGCAACGGACAAGACTTTTGTGACTCCACTGCCGATGTCTCCCATCGGATTTGGAAGGCCTCGGCGTGAACTAGTCAGTGTTGGCTGGTCCAACTTGCCGTGTCAGCTACCATGCATACTCGGCTGTCTCTATGTAGTTGGCAGTTCCTTGCGCACGCACCTTATATGAAAATATTCCGCGGTCACTGCTCTCTGGATCTGTCGTGCGCTTGGCCAATTTCCAGACCGCGATAGAGCCACCAAGGTGCGCAAGTGTAAAAGCCCAGAAGGAGATCTTCAAGAACGTGAAACCTTTCATTGAGAGTATAGATATAGGCGTGTCTAGTGGCTCTCCAAGGCGTACAATATATATCGATACTGTCTACATGTCTTATAATTGCGTACATGCTTTCATGGTTTGCATATAGCCGTATCTTCTGAGCGCGAGGTAAACATAGAACGTAGGAGCCTTTTTTTGCGGTTGATATTAATACGAAGATCTTTAGTTTACATAGGTAATATGCATGTATGTGTTAACCAAGAACTGGATGCCAATCGTCTCCTCCTGCTCAGGAATTAACATAGACTCTGTTCGGGCTGGAGGCCCACCGCCTAGTGCATAACCAGCCTTCAAACAGCGGCATTTTGCCAAACAAGGATTAAAAAGTACCCAGATCGCGAAACTTATTTTTTAGAAACACATGAAGAGTCTCGTCACCCACTCGAAGCGCGCCCTGCTGCAAAAGAGCTAGCTCTATCTCGTAAAGTGGTTCTTGCAGGTGCTTCAAACAACAACAAGCTCGCCGCGCGGAACATCTTTCCAGGCAGAACAAAGCGTCTGGATGGCGGGGTTTTGACAATGAGGTGATGTCCCCGTCGCTGAATGCCACCCAGGGATAATTTGCACGGACAATCAATTTGAAAACGCCTCTACGGCCCGTGCCGGACGGCGTCCATACTCCCCAATAGGTGAAGCGGTCATGACCGAGACAGGTGGTTATGGTCTCCTGTAGAGACCTCCCAGGATCGTACCGTCTCATGACCCATGTTGGGGCAGCTAAATGCCGGCAAAACTCCTGATCCCTCGACTGGGAGCAGGCGTTGTCTAAACAGCAGTAGCAGTCGTCGAGGGATCCTGGTTCGGCGAGGCATGACGGCCGCCGTGGTCCGCTTTGACTGGGCTCAGAAAATAGTGCAAGTCCCATGGCCAGGATCTGAGGCCATAGAGCACCCAGAGAGCATAACCTGCGAATGATTCTGCACCGCAACAATATATCCTGTCTAAATCGTAGCCATTTTGTATTTTGCCCGAAGACTGTTCTTGAATGAGGTCATCATGGACATTTGATGCCGTAATTTGGACCCTCACAAATACTCGCAATCCTGTACGTGTCAACGTCATCTCCAACCTTGACATTGGTATTTCGTAGTTGATTGAAATGGGCCTACACTTCAAACCATGCAGGTTCCTTTACGATGACAACATGTTGCTCTATTCAAGGCCTAATGGAAAGGGCATCCGAGAAGATGGCCTGGACTGATGACGTGGGATTTGCAAGGGTATGCTTGGCCTTTCACAAGATTGCGAGGATGATGAGATGTCCTCGAGGTATCCACTAGATAGAGCTACCAAACGAAGAAGGACTTCCTAATTCCAAGTACATAGCGTTACTCAACTTCAACATGACCAATATTGTATTAATATGTGATCGAACAATATGTTGTTTAATTCCTATCACAAGACGCTGCGACCAGAAGAAATCTCCAGGGCTCTAAGATTGCAGCAGGCGTCGCAGGTAAGTGTCCTTACTCTTCAGACCAGTTTTTATTTATTTACAGTAATAATAATACATACAGCAAGCTTTTTGCAGAGACCACTCATCCAAATTTGCGGCATGGGCTCTTAAAACTAGGTTCCTGCTCTTTGCGATCCCGTTCGCCCTCATTGATCGTCATCACGGATATAATCTCGCGACCCCGTGCCCTGTGCATATATTGTATATGGATGGATGGGTACGTTCTTTGCGTTCCAGCTCCTCCCAACTGAGTTAAGAATCGCAATATGGGAATTTTGTGCCCCACCACGCCGCGTATTGCAAAAAGACAACCGGAGCGGCCGATGGCATGTGCTTCCGTCAGACGCCGCAACACCGCCATTGCTGCACGCTTGTCATGAGTCTCGGGGCGTATGGATAAAGAGATATCACGCAGTACATGGTCGTATATCCGACTTCCCCTTCGTGAGCTATGATCATGATATATTCCTTGTTCCATCGCTCCCGCTGCAGCGCGACTATTTTGACGAGTTTGACGTGTCGCGCATCGCCAACATTGGCTGGACATACAACTTCTTGCGATCAGGCTCTGCCTTAACAGCTTGTCAGCAGATTCTGCCTAGCTTACAATGCTTCTCGATCGTGGTGACCGGCACGTGCTGCCGGCCGAACCAATTAATCTGGCTCCCCATGAAGCGGAAGAGAGCCGCATCCGCTGTTCACGTTGCCTACCTCATATATCAACCGCAACTGGCTCGACTAGCAATTTAGGTACTTCACCGTTACGGCGCTTGTGTTTGCATCAAAACATACCTTGGGTCATAAGTCGCGGTGGCTCTACCTGGTTGGCAGGGTATGGGTGGTACGGGCGTGGGCCGACGCTGAAGTGGTGGTGAATGAGCATTGGGCCGACACATGCTAGCCACTGCCAGTTGAATCAGAATTTCGCCGGCGCCCACAAACTGTTCGGCCAGCAAGAAAAATTGAACAACATCGGTGTAGTAGAACTATAAACAGAATCGGGTTATATGGAAACATCGCTGGCTCAGTATAGGCATTATGCTGTCCGCATGAATGCTCAATCGCCGCCGTCACCCAGGGCCTTGTCTCGTTCATCAACCCGCAGTGTTGCACGAGGACTGCTTTAGCTTAGTTATCGCTAGTTAGGTAGGGTTTTGTCTTTCCCCGGAGGAGTGTCACTGTACAATAATAAATAATGTAGTTTAGCTAGTTACAGTATTAATAGTTATTGTAGTTATGTAAATACTCTTGTTATGTTAATTCGGTCGCAGTGCGTTCTTTGTGCGTGCCTACGAGCAGTTCTAGCTCTTTCCAAACTCCGGCCTTCGTCCATGTGTAGGTCCCGTTCATCTTTGACCGAATTTACGGACGGGCGACAAATGCCCGCGTCGCATGGGCATCCAAATTGCGAACAACCACTAACTAAACATCACATCCACAATCTACGCTTTTTATGCCCTGCACAGGAGAAATACATAGCTAGTGCGGCTCACGGGAGTATTCCTTTCAAGTCATACATTCTGATTGGAAATGGCGTACAATGCATGTCCCCCCTCTACCCCCCCCTCCCCTCCAAACGCAGTCTGAATGGAACCACCCACCAGTTAAGATCACGGCTCTCATTTTGGTGGGTAGTACTGACTTGCCGACCACCATAGCCTGCGTCTCTTGCAGCCATCCTCTCTTGCAGCTTTCGTCGTTGACTTGCGTTTCAAGCCGGGCTTTCGATCCTCACACTCAACACTTAGAGGAACATTGGCAATGTGGCGTGGTTTTCGATGCCATCTTCTGTGATCCGGCAGGCCAAAAGGCGCATTAAGCCCTTGCTTTTCAACCAGCGTGCAGAGTCGATATGGGCTACCACTCAACGGGTAGTTTCTGCCGTCTGGCCATCTGAGTGATGCAGACAATTTCTGCCCCTCTGTTTGGAACTCTAGCGGCATGAAAAAATTCCCCGTTTCGTCCCAGAAAGCGGGGGACAGAAAGTTACCCGCCATGACCTTGTCGTTCACAACAAACCTCGCGTTCCATGCCATTAGCTTCTCAATAAGTACGGACAGGGAGGGATCGCCGCTCTTGCGTAGACATAAAATACGACTGGGTCCTTTGAATGTGGCCCCATCCTGCACTGGCACGTCCTCAAGCTCGAAGTAGAACATGGATGCGATGATACGATCCGCCATGCTCTCTATGTCTGTCGACAACGAAGCATCATTGTGTACTCTCTGTTTGAGCTTTGGAATAGCCTCCACATCGTCAAGCCTAGCCTCCATGCCCTCCAAAGAGGTATCCAGTCGAATGCACCTGTCCCGCAGCTCGGAAGTGTTATCTATGGATGTTGTGTAACTTCCCCAGTATGACAACCCACTGAGTAGCCACTCGTACGCGGACATAACCCTGTTTAACGCGCTCGTCTTGTATGCTTCAACTACCGCAGCTATTAAGCCGCCACTGCTTCCATGGCGGGGGCGCACATCGTTTGACTTTGACCCTGAGCCAATATTCAGCAGAAATTGATAAGTGCCATTTTTAGGGTACAGCCGGTAGTATTGGGAAAGGAGTGGAGTGATTGGATTGTTCTCAATCATGCCCGCATCTTGCAGCCAACCAATGCCCTGTATAAACTTGGGCGGAAAAAACCTAGCACATAATTAGTAAAGCTGCGCTGGCCTGTTAACTAGTTAGTGGGCTACTACGTACGTCGGGGCTGCCGTGCAGCTTCGGGCACTACTCAGGGCTATTAACACTCGTCGCAGTGGGTGGATCTGTGCGCATGACTTACACGTCTGATACCGCAATATGGTTACCATTTCCATACAGCTCATAGCCTGAGCCTTGAACCGCTCGGTGACCGCTGGCGGGCAATTGTCCTCCCGGCATAGTTGTGCACGGGCTTCGTTCCTTTACGTCGTCTCCAACTCCGTTGTAGTTGGTGAATACAAAGATGGACGGCTCAGGACTTCTTGCGACGGGAAGCAGAATGCGGGCGCCAATGGAAGACGCGTACGAAGGATCTAACATTCTCCGTCTATCGCCGTAGGTCTGTTCAATGGCCGTTTCCAGTGGTTGTGCAGAATACAGTGATCTGTTCCACAGTGCCAAAACTGTCGACAAAACAGGTATGTGCTGCAGCGGGCCTTTGCGAAATATTACGTTTGCCATCTCCTCATACTTCCCAGTACACACCGACGGATGCCACCCCTGAAGGTATAACGCGATGAGATTCAGACCACCTGCTCCACATTAGTCTCATGTCCCTTCCCTGCCCTCGTAAGGGAGCTTCCGCTGCTACATACCAGCACTAACGCCTGCGGCTAGTTGAAAGTGTTCTTGTATTCGGATAGGCAAACCGACGCGTTCTTCTAAAAGGCGAAGTATTTCCGTTTGTACAATTCCACGAACCCCTCCGCCGTCGAGGCAGAGCAGCCCGACGCCCGTTGTAGGGGGCCGGTCCAAAACTAAGAGATTACACGCTTTGTCGCATAGAAAGCAGCTACGGACAATGAAGCGATCCGGGTTCTGGCGGCACTGGTTGCCGAAGTCCTTGACGCAGCTGACACACAGCGTGTGGCTGCATGGAAGCTGATATTCCGGCCGTCTCCTTAGACAAACAAAGCATGTGTCAGTACTGCCCTCTACCCTCGACCAGTTCTTTCTATAACGTTTCATGCTTTCTGGGAGTATATCGGTGATCTCGCCTCCAGCACGCCGAAACTTCGTGTGTAGGAGGTTCATATGGTGTAAGATAAGATCGGGGCTGGGGAATTTAATGTTCTCAGAGAGCTGCCGACATGCGCCCCGGTATAAGACGGTGAAGACATCGTGTATATTGAATTCTAGTGAATGAAGTATAATAGTTAGCTTGTCAGTTGAGTTGCGGCAAGTCCTGAAATTGACATGCAAGACAGGCACGGCTGACGAACCATGCATCCCTGGGGTCAAATGATCGAGCAGAAAACTAGCAGCAATTGATTCCGCCGCGAACGACTGGTCGTAGCTTTCCGACAGTGTCTCTACATAGTTGTTCAGATGCTTAATCAGATCTGGAGCAACAGGGTGGAGCGCTCGAGAGGCCTCAACATAACGGAAGGGACGTTTTGCGGTAGCAGTCCTGAACGATTCTTCGAACAACCCCATCATATGACGGCCAGAGAAGAGCATGTTGTGATTGATCTTCCAGCGACGAGTGCGAACGGCTGTTTGTCCCAGCCTTTCGCGGATAGGCCCGAATCCATCTGTTGACCATGTGGACTGCTCTATTCTCACAACGCATATTTTGCCTGTTGGAAGCCTCTTTGCCAACTGCCTCTGGACCGTTACGGGCTGCAGAGGGTAAAATTCCGACAATAAAACTACGATGCCGGGCAATGGGGTCCCTGTGCCAGCTTCCCTCCAGGCGAGCATCCATTGATTTATTTGCGCTTCAATGACACGCATGTCTGACTGGTTCATGCACATGAAGTAGAGAACATCTGCAAAGGGAAGGAGTATCCTGGGCAAGACGCTTAGTGATTCCGCTCTCGGGAAGACTTTTTCCTGTATGACAGATGCACTGAGAGTTCCTCGGGTAGACGCACACCGGGGTGGGGAGTGTGAAAGTATGGATTTTGTGTTGGCGATCAGCAGTGGGTGTCGCCCTTCGGCAGTGTCAGGGTCGAGACGCAAATGAACTCCAGACTCTTCGTCCTCTGGAAAATACTTCCACTCCGGGGATTCGAAAAACAAAGCCAGACTAGGTGTCTGGCTGTAGGGATCCCGAAGAGAGCGTATCAAGTTGCGTAGCCGGTAGGTTTGCCGCACGATGCAAGAAGCTTCCTGATTGAAGATGTCTAACCACAATGTGTCTTCCCACTGCATGCCCCAGCAGTAAAACACTGGTCCCGCAGTAATATAGCTATGATTGTCATGATGGGAGAATCCATTATAAGAATTTTGCCCTTGATTTAGGACATGGGCCTTCATCTTGTTACGCAACTCATGGGAAATTGGCCATTTCTTAACAAGCAAGGACCCCTTTTAACCACACTGAAGATCTGGATATGGATGTGTGTTTAAAAAATGCACTGTGTACGTCACTAGTAGTATGCCCTAGGTTCTAGGATAGGCAAGGAACAAGAATAACTTGTCCATGATTTATAAAACTCCCATGGTCGCGGGCATTCGAGGAATATTACGTAGTTATGGCAAGTACGATTATGAACGTGGATATTTTATTGGTGATTGTCATGATCGCCGGACAACTTCTGCTGTACGCATTGATCCATCTATGGCAGCGACATTCACATTCCCACCACCAGCCAGGCCCAGTTACTAAGTCTCCAATAAAGCAATGGCCGCCGGGAAAGAAAAGACGGCACAACCGAGACCAGATATCGGGACTGCGTCGATCAGCTCGAATTCGAGAGGCCTTGAAACGCAGAGAACAAGAAGAGGGGCCATCGCTTGTTGTTTCACCAACAGCATACTAATAACCTACACGGCTGAGAGGGGAAACACAACCACAGCTTATCGTTTACATCAAGCAGCCCCACGAATTGCCTCTGCCCCTAAATCCACAGTTGTCCCGAGACGTTCAGCCCCTTCCCATCGCGCATCGAGGAGCAGAGATTGCAGGCCATTCAATAAGTAGAGATCAATCAGATCCTCGATAAATGCCTCCACAGTCTTTTCACAAATCTTAGTGCCATCTCCTGCCCTGCGATATGCCGCAAAGATTATGCCCCGGTTCATTTCTCGGTTGTGTTGATCAGGATTGAAAGATGGACGACTTCCATGACAGGGCCGAGCTGAACTCCTGTAGTATGTGCAAATCTGGCCGTTCACCAACCCGCCCGGACCGGCGTTGTCCGGATATTCGCAATGCCCATTTTGCAGAATGTCCACATGAAAAGGGAGCTGTAATGGTGAAGACATGTTCTGGAGGCCATACGCCGCCAGGAACTGCCACCTGAAGCGTACGTTCGGCGAGGTAGCATCATGGCGGGTTTGAAACTTGGATAGCGGAAGAACGTGTCCAGCATCTTCACAAATATGAATTACATATGCCAAATCTAGTCCGTGGCGTTGAGAGAAGTCCATGATTTTCCATGCAGCGACTACAGAGTGCCAGGTCCGATTGTGTGGCAACAAAGCAAGTGGTGGTTGTGGAAGGGGTTCTCCCGTTGGTGTTGACGGTCTTGGCTGGAATTCCACGGATCCCTCCTTGGTAACACGCGATCTCGGCGTGTTTCCCTTGCTGGTGATTTTTGTATAAATTTCGTCAAAGTCGACTAGCGTTGCGCTATCTCTCCTTGGAGTAGATGGGGGACTGGAGTCGAGAGATACAGTTTCAACTTCTCTCTCAGGCGCTGGTGATGGGGCTATCGACACACCGCAGTCATTCAGAAACCCGGTGTTCAGATGCTTGGCCGCCGCCGTACCTTCGTTTCGAGCCACCATTTTATCCCTGGTGGGAGCCATATAAGATGGGGGAGGATACCTAGCTTCCGACCGTGAGGGCATCACCGTGGTGACAGGCGAAACACGCTGTCGACCAAACCACTTCATCACGGCCATTTGCCAGATTTTCTGTGACGTGGTGGGTGCAAACTAACATGGAATGAATCAAAAGATGAGCAGTTTGCTTTGCCTACAAATTGCATGAATAATTATAAGTAGTTACTGTAAATAAGTACAGTATGTAAATATTACTTAAGTACTGTACTGTACATACTTACTTGACAGTTAGTTAAATAAGTAAGTATTTGTATGACCAACTAGCCAAGTATGAATACAAAGCCAGTTCTATCCTTCGTCGTGAGTGAGCAAGACTGTGCAACCTTGCATTGCCACACTAGACATCGAGATGACGTAAAATTTAATCGCTCATCTCGTGCGCGGGTATTTACAACAGAACGAAGCCGAAAACAAACACTACGGCTAAACGTCCGACGGCGCTATACCGTGATGTTACTTACTTACGGTGGTCACATCTCACGCTATAACCATCTCGGACGAGGCGCACGGAGAAATTTAGGCCCCAGAACAGCCCACTCAGTTCCAACAAAGGGCATGGTGGCTACCGTTAAGTTATAACATGTCAATATGTGAAGGGAACACTGTGGTTGAGTCACTAGTTCAATCACCGGCTCTTGCCGACGCCCTCGAATCATCGCTCTTAACACAGCCTCAACCTCGGCATCAGATGGGCTGTTTGGCAAACATGAGCATAGACGAGGGTTTGGATATGTAGTTATGGATATGAGTGGATTTTATTGAATGGGTATGGCTTGTGAGATGGCCTGCACATAAGCATATATCATACTACCCAAGACTAACTATGATAAGGGCTGTGTCTTCTTGCCGTTGGGTAAGCGTAGGTAGAAGCCTCCCACCCCCTTATATCACTGTCAGATATAATCATGAATAACTAACCAAATGCAGAAAGACACAATATTTTTGTGCAAGTAGCGCGGTGGTCATTCTGAGAAAGACCTATATCATTTGTCCCATTTCAAGGACCCCGTTCGGTCTACTTACGCTGTACCAAATCTTGCTTGTCCACGACAGCACACTGACCAGAGCGAGAGTGGATGTAGCAAAAACATGTTTCGCCAGTCAGCATGCAATATATTTACATAATATACATAGCTACGTAACCCTGGAGTTGATACCGCAGACTTGGTAGTAAGGGCTGATGAGGCAGACAAAGCGCATGGACCACTGTTTCAGTCTCCTATGGATATGACACAAGGCCATACATAGGTCATTCTGTTCACAAGAGACTCGTAGGCATCATGTTCCTCAATGGGTTCAGCGCTTCAGAGCCCGAGCTGCCTTATATATTCAAATACGCCGAGTCGAAATATATTTTGTGCCACAAATTGACAAGGTGACATTACATGGCAGTATGGCCCTTCCCTCTGAACTGTATTTGAAAGTGCTGTCCAACTTGAGTTCATCAGATCTAGCGGCTTTGGCAAGATGCAGCAGAACACAATGCCAAATTGTAACGCCAATTCTTTACAGGAAGCTGTCATTGCACCTTTATTCCGGTGACCCGGACGCTAGCAGCACCTTGCTGTTGCGAACTCTCAGTGCGAACCCTCGGCTCCGCTACTTTATACGGCAACTCGAGGTAGTAAATGCCTCGTCAACATACTGGACTTCAGGCCACTCCAAATTACTGGGTATCCTCCTCTCCAGCATTTTGACCCATCCAGACCGTATCACATCTTTCACGTGGAAGGCCGGCCTGCTACCGACGCACATTTTCTTCCCCGAGATGTCGATCCTCGAATGCACCCGGATCCTCAACATGTCAGATTTGCTCTGGGTCAGGTGGCATCTGCTGTACTGTCGCTCCCTCAAATCCATTCGCTTGCACGTATCAAAGCGGATGGACCAACGATCCCTACAATGGTTTCTTTCAAACTTATCTCTGCAGCGTGTACGACACCTGCACCTCCAGGGTGCCGACTTAACAACAATGAACATTGACGTCGTTGACTCACTCCAAACACTAGACCTGAAGCTGTGCCGCGGTCTAGACGGCTTTTTGGCCCGACTCGTTTCGTATGGAGTTCCACAATCATTAAAGGTATTGAGATTAGCCGGAGACATTGCTCTAACATCTCTAGAATGTTTCTTATCGGCTGTGGCATCCAAGACACGGCTTGAAGAGCTGTCTCTTAGGATTGGCGGGGCTACTAGGTTTCCCAGCACTAAGGCTATCCAAGCGCTCGCACCGGGGCTCTCAACCCTGGTGCTGGACTTCAGACAGAATCTCTCTGATCCCCGGTCCTCTCTAAAATACACAATCAAAGACTTTCAGGATTTTATCAAAGAATTCCCTTTGTTGAGGTCGGTAGGATTCGCATTGGATCTGCGGAATCCAAAGTGCCAGCGGTACCAGAGAACCAAGTTCGTGGTAAGCACTGCGCCGAAATCTCTTAGAGGTTATGGCCGCCAGAAGACTAATTGCGAGAGCAGAAAGATATTACACTCGAGAATTCCAGTCTTGAGTACCTCCACCTCCGTGGCCACTGCGTTCCGCTGAAGCGGTCTATCCTGGATGCAAAACACCTGGCCGCCCCGTTCGTAAAGAACGGCCGGCTTCGGGTTTTACTAGACCATGGCTCGCGCCTACGCAAACTCAGTTTCAGTCAGAAATCATACGAATTCTCTACGGTGTCCGATGAAGAACAATTACAACTAAGCACAGATTTATACGGGGTGTATGGGTGATCTTGGGAAGCAAACGTTCCGGAGATGACCGGCGGGCGTTTGATCGAGGCCTTTACGTGCGGTCAAAGCAGTCTTCGAAAGTCCCAACAACCAGAGGGAAGGTCCTAAGATTTGACCATGCACATCCGCTCATAAGCGCCAATGACCTCGGTATGGCATTAGAAAAATCAGGGCAGACATGAAAAGGAAGAGCTGATAAGACGACCCATCGAATGCCGTGGGAGAGCTCTACATCCTCGATACCCTTGCTTCTCATGGCCATTAAGAATCTTGGACCAGTGTCGCAAAATATCAGCAGGGGCAACAGGTCGAAGTTGCTACATCAAAGACTTCAAGGGGTCTGAGAAACTCCTAGGACCTGATTGTAATGGGCTACGATCAACCCCCGATAGCAAGGTTATTCTAGAACCTTCTATGGAGATACATTGGGAAGTGTCGCGATTAGACTTGCTTCTGTTCAATTCTGGCTGATTTCGGCTTCACAACTACCAGCCCTATTAAGTCAGCACATCGCAATGCTCAGTCCTATATCTTATACAGGTACTAGCGATCTATTGCTCTTCTAATGGATTGTATGAATAGTCCAGAAGCAACATTGTGAGTACATTTAGCGATATGCAGTATTTTTTTTTTTAGTCAAAGTGGACAATTTCTGGGCTCTTACCAAATTCGGCGCTACCCAATACTGTCTAATAATAAATATCCTTTACCTAAATACTAGCGATTACAAGTTTCTATATCCTTTGTGGCGTTCTAAATAGAAGCATTCTGGGTCTAAAATTGTACTCATCCTCCTATATAACGCTACGAAAGACCCAATTGCTATGTACTCTACCGAAAAATGAGGGCCTTCCTTGTTTTGTTGTTTTCTTTTATTGCAGCTGTCAACGGTCACATTCCTATGAGTGCGCCAAACCAGGGCGATGCCTTGAAAAAGCTACCACCGGACTTCCAAGAGACATATTATAAAACAGCAGTTCCAACACCTAAACGCAAATATAAACGTGCTACCAGTTCATCATCTAGTGGAGATCCACTTATGTGCAGCAGTCAGCCACCACCAAGCTCAACAAGCAGTTTGTAGTCAGTCGCCACCGAGCTCAACGAGCAGTCCTTTTGCATGTAATTGTGATGGTTTCACGTCAAGGGAGGCTTAGTAAGAGTATTCAAGTAAATTATATCGCTGGGCTAAGTCTATACTGGATTCGATATACAAGACGTAGCGCAAGGAAGCAAGAGAAACGTTAAAAAAGCAGCTTCCTTGCAATCAAAATAAGAAAGGAGTATCACGTGCGTGCGCACGTGATACCCTCGACAAGCATCAACGTTGGTTCGTGACAGTAATAATGAAACGGGTTGGGAAATATCGGACTGGTCAGCGATACCTATCGTATCCTTGTTCTGTGGCCAGGCAATGTTTGAAGTGTACGGCATGAAGAATGAACGGTTCATAACTCGAGTGTTATTCGCCGCTGGAAACTCCACACGGCAAGTTAACACGGCAAATAAGACGACTGGTACACAATTGGAAGCAACAGGCTTTTGGAAGCTCTGCAACAGTACTGTACCTTGCTTGATATAAAATCTAATTGTAAGTATACGATGTAACTCTGAAATGGTTTCTCCCATATCTAACGACGGGTTCTAGGTAGCTCAAGTGGTGGTGGACATAGCCTTTCCGGCGGGTATGAGTGGTTTTTACAATGGCTAGGTTGAATTTTCGTAGTCTGAGTAATAGAACAGGCTTGGGTAATTATCAATGCGTATAAAATATACTACAGTAGATTGACATCATAGATCATGCAATACACCTTTGTTTGTGGCGCGGTTTGCCATCGTTTGATTAATGTGACATCCACTGCAATGTGTAACACCATTCGTAGTGTTATGCATAGTCATTCTATTAGGACAACTAGACACGCACATCGCAAATGGTCAAAATGCATCTTACGTTAATATAAATCGCATCATGTATTTTCTCATACACATTTTGTGGTACTGTAGCAAGTTTTCATAGATTTGTGTCTATAACTGTTGGAAGCGCAAGGCTTCTATCGGGTGATAATTATCACAGGCACAAACGGCTACGCGCTTGTGATCATGATGTTGTTCTTGCTTGTTCTATCTATCTAACTATGGATGACTCACACCAAGTTAACAAATATGTTCCGGGCCAGTCACGAATATATCCAATTCGCGAATCGCCCGGTCCATTCGCGAAGGGCCTGGGCCAACCACGAATATCCACATCCGCGACTGGCCCGGTCCAGTCGCGAATGCAAAGTAGCGGTGTGCGTCTAGATTAATTTCCTGACAGACTGGCCATCCACTTCCCTACTTCCTTGACTTCCTGCATACTATACAACCAATAGGTCAAAATGGAACCAACAATTGCTCTGATAAATCCATTTCCAAATGATGTTCGGAGTGCATTCAAATCCTACATTGAGAGCCCAGCGTACACCAATAGAGAGCGCATCGAATACACCAAATGGCGGGAGTTGCATATTTTACTTGATAATCCCGACCGCAAACCACGAAACCAAACTGAATCCCGACTTAAGCACAGAGCTTTGTCCGAATTTGAGCTCATCAACAACCGGTTACATCGCAGGCCAGATTCTAAGCATCCAGAACCACGATATGTGGTGCCCGAGAATGAAGCTTTTGATACAATTGCCAACCAGCATTTACGACTACTTCATGCAGGAAAGAATAAGACTTGGGAAGCGGTGCAGCAAAAATTCTATGGTATTACTCGTGCAGCTGTTGAATTTGTTATTAAACGTTGCAAGAACTGTGCACTTAATCGACCAGCTGCGACGAAGGCTCCATTAGTTCCCATTGTTACTAGCCGGGCGTGGGAGCGTGTTCAAGCTGACCTGATTGATATGCGGCATGAACCATCAGGTCAATATAAGTGGATTCTGCATATCAAAGATCACTTTTCCAAGTATACCCAGCTATACCCATTGAAAAGTAAGCACGCAGAGCCAATTGCAGAGGAGTTTACTCGCTTTATCGCCGCCTTCCTGCCTCCTAAGATCGTCCAGACCGATAATGGCAAAGAGTTTAAAGGAGCCTTATTGGTCTTGCTGCGTAAGTATGGGATCCAGATTATTAACGGAGCGCCAAGATCACCCCAAACCCAAGGATTGGTTGAGCAAGCCAATGGAGTAGTGGAAGCAAAGCTTCGAGCTTGGAAAATGGATAACGGATCTACTGAGTGGGCCAATGGAATCATGGAAGTTACGTTGGCAATGAACACTCAGAAGCACTCTACTATTGGGTGTGCTCCCGTAGAGCTGCTCTTTAGGGAGCGTACTTCCTATATCGATTGGCTGAATCAGCAAAAGCGAGTAGATCCTACTATTGGCGTCGCTCAAGAGGACTCTACTGAGCCTCCGATCTATACCCTCAGCCCCAGCACTCCCACTCCCAGTCCGGCAATCAACATTGGGGTTGGCCCAGGCAGTTCGCAGATCACCATGCATATAAGCCCAGAAGCGGCTTTAGGCTCAGAAATCAACGTGCGCATCTCATCACCAACTCAGAGCTGTTCGAATTACGAGTCGGAGAAGGAGCAGACGGGCCCACAGAATACAGACCAAGTAATCGCAAAAGCCCAGAAAGCAACCCAGAAAGCAAAGCTTCGGATGATGCAGAAGTACTCTAAGCAGCACACAATCCAACACTTTAATATTGGAGATATTGTTTCTGTCAAGGTTCCCAGAGAAGATCGGACCTCCACTGACAACCGGCGACTATTTGGGCGTATTCTAGTAGAGCCCTATGCCCATAGATACAAGGTCTTAACTACTTCAGGAGTTATTAAGCGATTAATACCCACTAAGGGATTGAGCGCAGTGAATGAATCTCTGTGGCCAGATATCAGCATTCCTCGCTCTACCAAGGAAGTTACACTCACAGAAGCAGCTAGGGATGCTTCTACTAGTGCACGAGTCGGGGTGTCATGCCAGTGCAAGGGAGAATGCAAAACAAAGAGGTGCAGGTGTTACAAGGAAGATAAAAAGTGTACAGTTCACTGCCATAGAGATGATCATAACTGTGGAAATCAATCAGAGCTAGCGACTGGGACTGAATTGGCGTTGGTTGAACGACCGAAGAGGAAAAGAGCGAGGGCAGATACAGTAGGAAACAGTAACTAAATCAAATTGGGTAGTTCGTATTCGCGACTGGACCGGGCCAGTCGCGGATGTGGATATTCGTGGTTGGCCCAGGCCCTTCGCGAATGGACCGGGCGATTCGCGAATTGGATATATTCGTGACTGGCCCAGAACAAATACAAGCCGTCTACAGAATACCACGGCGTAGGCAGTCTCTCTCTTTCTTCTCTATCTTAATATTTAGTAAACGGCGTAGGAACTAGTTAGTTGAATCAACCCGCTGGGAGTGTTGGTGATAGGCCGCACAGCCGCCGTTCGAGTGGTTTGACCCGTTACAGTGTAGGAAAGCGTTGCTCCCACGGTCTGGGTCGCGAGAGTGGTTTTTGCGGTATTTGCCGACAATACGGATGCAATTGTCGTTTGTTCGTCAGAGGTATGAGCGTTCACTGATGTCTCTGTCTGTGTTTTTTTGTCTGTTGGGGTAAAGCTCGGTATAGTCGTCGTTGATCCCTTTTGGCGATCATTGGTAGGTGATGATGTAGTTCATCCCACTGTAGTCGGCTCAATTTGGGCAGTATTATTTGTTGTTGCCATATTCCCTCCCGCTGTAGTAGTCTCTTTTAGATGTGACTTGCCCATCGTCCGGGAAGCATAGCAGAATGAACAAGTAGCAGGGTTGTATGCACTTGTAAGTGTTGGAATTCCCTCCTGCGTAGTCCAGCGGCATCTCCCATCCGTTGCGGCAGGTGTGGCGTGTGTGACAGTGTATCTGTCATACGCTGTGATTGATTTCAGTTCGCAAACGTGATTGTATTGTTATAATAGCCTCTGAAAGATTGTTGTAAAACAGATGGAACCTCCCAGAAGGTATCGCGTGGATTTGGTACCCATATTGGCAGCTGGCTATTGACAGCTGGCTATTGACAGCATTGTCCGCGGCGGTGTTGACAAATGATGTGACGGACTGAGCCCGATGGTGGCTCGGCTTGCACTCTCGCCTGCTTGTCCTTTCGAGATTCGTTAGAGTCATTTAGTCAGTTGTCAATATACTCGCTAGACCGTTACAGTTTAGACCATTAGTCCAAACTATACTCACAAGCGTGAATCAATTCCATTTTGCTGCTACTGGGAGCCAATGTTAGACACATGATTGCTCTTGATGTTCGCTATTGACATGGATTAATAACAGCGCTGCCCGGGGAGACTGTGAAAGGCCGCTAGCGAGTTGATTCAACTAACTAGTCCCTATGCTGTTTACTATCAAGATGAAGAAGAAAGGAAAGTTTACACACTCCGTGGCATAATAACAGCGCCTTATAACTTCCCAATACGCCTCCACAGAAGGTTCTAGAATCAACCCACTGGGAGAGTTAGTGATAGGCGGCACAGCCGCCGTTCAAGCGGCTTGGCCCGTTACATTACCTCCCCCCCTTCTCTTCTAAAAAGGCCATGGCAGCGTATTCAGGATAACTCTGCGAAGCTGACCCTCTTCCTACGTTTTTTCCAATGTTTCCACGCATCCGTATGCCGTATGGTTCTGAGGTGCTCCCATGTGGGTTTTGAGTAATCTACCCATTTTACGAGCGCTTTCTTATACGTGCCTTCCTTCTTTTCGTCAAGTATACATTCAACAAGGTACATCTCCTGGCCGTCCACCAGTACTGGCTGGGCAAGCTCGTGATCAATTTCCTGTGAGGGTAAAGGGTCATCGGGGACTGGCCGGAGCAGATCCACGTGGAATACCGGGTGTATGCGTCCGGGCACGTCTAACTTGTAGGAATGCGGGTTGACCTCCTCGAGCACTTGGTATTTTGCATGCAGCCAGTCAAGCTTCTTGCAAGGCCGCGACGTCTTGACATTTTTCAGGTTGAGGTAGACCCAATCTCCAGGCTTGTAGCGCGGTGCGGCTGTCCTGTGCTTGTTGGCTTGTGCTTGCTGCATTTCCTGAGCCATAGCCATTGCCGCTTGCGCGAATTCTCCGGCATCCTGTAGCCTCTGGATGAAGTCTTCTGCTATAGCTTCGCCTTCCTTCACGTCCTCTGCGCTCCTGTCTTCCACTAACTGGATTGGTTCGTTGTGATATCCGTGCATGAAGAAGAACGGGCTGAGGCCTGTGGAGGTTGCTTCTCTCTCGTTGATAGTGGCCATGGCTATTGGTAACAGGTCTAGCCAATTCTCTTGGAGGTAGTTTGTCCATATACGAAGGATCTTCTCTACTTCTTGGTTCATTCGTTCTGTCGCGCCGTCGGTTTGTGGGTGATACGCCGTCGATAGCCGCTGCTCGATCCGTAGCAGCCGGCAGAAGTGCTTCCACATGTCACTGACAAACTGGGGACCACGGTCGCTGGTTATGGCTGTTGGGATACCGTGGATGGGGTAGTGTCGTTCAAAGAGTCTTTTCGCAACCGCCTCCGAAGAGATATCGTCCAATCCTTCGAGTTCGACGCCCTTGGTAAGCCGGTCTGTGACTACCATGCAGTTCGTCGCGCCATCTCTTCCCGACGGTGGGAGGTCAGTGATGAAATCAATAGTGATTTCACTCCATATGCGTTGTGGGATAGGTAATGGCTTTAGGAGCCCTCTCTTTGTGTCCCTCCAGATGGTATTTCGTCCGCAAACCTCACAGTTGCGCACAAACCGACGTACTTCGCTAGCTGCTCCCGGCCAGAAGAAGCGTCTTGACAGGATCGAGTACGTAAGGTCTCTTCCGGGGTGTCCGGTAATATGAGAGTCGTGCGTTTCCTGGATAATCTTCGTACGCAGCGGCTCAGAATCGGGTATCCAGACGCGTTCTCTAAAGCGTAGCAGGCCTCTGTTATCCAGCGAGCATTCTGAAATGCTGACAACCTTCTCTTTCTGTAGCTTGGTTGGCAAGTTTCTCTCTCCATTTGCTACCAGTTTCGTGAGTTCTTGATAGGACCTGTCCTCTTGGCGTGCATCGTGCCAAAGCTGCTGTAGTTCCTTGTCTTCGAATAGCCTGATATCTCTTCTGAAATTGAACTCCTGGTTACCTTGAGGATTGGTGGACATTGTCGATATGGGCACCCTTCTAAGGTGGTCGTTCTGGAATAGCCTCATAATGCGTCCTTTTAGTCGTTCATCCGAGTAATCGGCCGGCATATCCTGGTCTCGTCTAGAGAGCGCGTCGGGTAACCCACCCTTCCGGCCTGGCCTCCACTCGAGTGTGAATTGGAACCTGGACAGGAACTCTGACCACCGTACTTGCCTTTCTGTCAATCTTCTCTCCGAGTAGAAATACTTCAGGTTCTTATGATCCGTCAGGACTTTAAAGTGCTCCACGGCGCGTAGCTCTGGTTCCCATTGCTCCAGGCACTTGACAATAGCAAGCAGTTCTTTGTCATGAATGGCATAGTTCACCTCGGCCGGCGAGTGTTTCTTTGAGAAATAGGCGACAGGTCGCATAAACCCGTCCTTATCGTCTCGCTGGGAGAGCACGCCCCCAGCTGCAAATCCTGAAGAGTCTGCTTCCACAGTGGTCTCTCTTTCCGGGTGGAAGTGGGCTAGGGTCGGGGCGGTGATCAACAGGTCCTTAAGCTTCTCGAAAGCTTCCTCACATAGATCGTCCCAATAGAAGGGCACATCCTTTTTGGTTAGTCGCGTCAGCGGCTCTGCTATCTCCGAGAACTCTGGCATAAAGATCCTGTAGAAGTTCGCGAACCCGATGAAACTCCTAACAGACTTTACGTTGGCTGGCGTTGACCATTCCTTAACGGCTCTGACTTTCTCCGGGTCGACTCGAATCCCATTTTCTGCCTCGATGATGAATCCAAGATATTTTACAGTCTTGACCTCAAATTCGCTCTTGCTGATGTCTAGCTGCAGCCCAGCATCCATGAGTCGTTGGAGGACCTTGCCGACTTTGTCACGGTGGTCCTGCAAGCTTCCAGAGGAGAAGATCAGGACATCATCGATGTATGCCGATACGAAATCGTCCAAGTAATCCTGAAGCACGTTGTTGATGTACCTTTGGAAGGCTGCTGGTGCACCTGTCAGGCCGAATGGGACTACCAGCCATTCGAAGGATCCATAGCGTGTTCTGAAAGCCGTCTTTTCCTCGTCGCCCGGGGCGACCCTGATCTTATGGAATGCCGCTATAACGTCTACCTTCGTGAACCACCTTGCCTTGGCTATTGTTCGTAGCGTCTCGCTAAGTAAAGGCAAGGGATAACGGTCCCTCTTCGTTATGTTGTTCAAACCTCTGTAATCCACGCAGAAGCGAATGCCTCCGCCAGGCTTCTTCACCATGAGGACCGGTGCCGCGGCTGGTGAGCTGCTAACTCTGATAAATCCCTTGTCTAGTAGTTCTGTAAGAGTCTTCCGTAGTACCAATAGCTCCTCGCGGGACATGCTGTAAAGCGGCCCCCAGGGTAGAGGCTTCTCGCGGCCATGTTCGTCTTGTAGCACGTCGATTTTCAGGTCCACACCCGGCCGATGAGGGGGCAGCTGGTCAGCCAGTTGCTGTGAGAAGGCTTGAGACCACTTGTGGTACTGTGGCGGCAACTTCTCCACTGGGTCGATCTTCAGTTTCGGTCTCAGGGCTTTGTCGATATCCGCCATTGTGACTGCATGAACTCCGACGCCACCTTCGCGTTTGTCGCGGCGTGCCTCTGCCAAAAATGCAGCAGCCATGACATTTGAGACGTCCAGTCGAGGGGGCCGGTAGCGTCGTTGGTCTTGTATTCGAACTCCATTAGATCCAATCTCGAGATATCCTTCTTTCGCATGGATATGAACGTCTTGATCTTCCATCCAACGTTTGCCTAGGATCATATCCCAGTTGAGGTCGTCGATGACGTACATGAATACTCGATGCTGCTGATGTCCATCGAGGTCGATTGATACATACGTGATCTTGTCGATTCTGACCTCCTTGCCATCACCCGCTGCATTCTCGAGGATGCGCGGCTGAACACGTATGTGTGGCAACTGGAGAGAGTGAAAGGTGCGCTTGCTAACTGCGCCGTAGCAGAGGCAGCCATAATCGACGAGAGATGGCACAAAATCCGTGCCGTTCACTCTAACGTCCGCTATGAACGGGTCTCCGTCCATCTTCGTCCTTCCGCTCGCCTCCCATTCTCTCACAGCTGCCGCGTGTTCCTAGTCTGAGTCCTCATCGCTAGGAGAAGCGGTGTCTTCGTCTTCTTCAATCGCGGCGATGGTGACCAAGGGGCGTGATGGGACCGCGGCGTTCACCTGAGTACGCCGGGTCGCGTTTCCGGGTCGGATAGGCGCAGCCAGTGGGCAACGCTCGACTCTGCAGTTGTCTCTTCCACAACGAAGACAACGTCCTTCGCGGTAACGGGCGTCCATCTCGGCCTGCTCAACCCACTTGGCGCGCTTACCCAACAGCGCCTGGTCTTCCGGCCGCTTGGATTGGTAGCCGTATGTATTCTTATCCCTGCGGGTGCGCACAGCGTTTACTTGGGAGGATGCTTGTGGGGTTGGCTCCCATTCCATCATATCTTCTCTTCGGTCTTCTGTCTTCTGGCCGGGCTGTTTCTGTGCAACCTGACCTCCCTGGTTGTCAGGGTTCTTCGTATTGCTTCGAGGCCTTTTCCACTGACCCAACAACTCCATCTGGCTACTCAGTGAGTCGCATCTCTTCGCCAGCCCAACATAGTTGCTGATAACGGAAGGATCAGAACCTATGAGGGCAGCTTTCATTTTGTCGTTGAGGGCCTCTTGGAGGTAGGAGATCTTGCTGTCATCTGGCCAATACTCGGCGTTGGCGTTGGCAATTTCTCTCTCAAAGCGGGGATAAAACGACGTGAATGGTTCGTTCTCTCCTTGCTTAATCGAATGCAGGTTGCGTGTAGCTCTCTGCTTGCGATCTCTCTGCCCATACAGCAGTTCCAGGCGATTGAGTAGTTCAGTGACATCGAACGTTCTCTTCTCGGTTTGCATTTCTGCGAACGTGGTCACGTTTTCTTTAGCCTTTCCTTCTAGACTCATAAAGACATATATAAAGTGGCCTTCCGCGTCCCCAATAACTTCCTTGTCGACTCGTAGCTTCCCTTCGGTTTCCAGCTTCCAGCTTCGCCACTGGGACTTATCGCCTCCAAATTTTGGGATGTCTCGTAATTTGGGGCGTTTGGTTAGATGAGGGCTGCGAGTGGCCGCCACATGGGCGTCCTCGATGGGAACAATCGGGGTGACAGATGGTGTTGGTTCCGGGAGTTCAGACAACCGGATTTGCTGTTGGTTGAGTTCCAGGGCGGTGAAACGTTCTTCCAGCTCAGCATTTCTTCGGGCATTTTCTTCTCTCAAACTTCGTATCTCGGCAACCAGAGCGCTTAAGACGTCGGGTCGTACATCGTTGTTATCTTCGGACATATTGGTGACTTCGTTCATCGTGGCTTCTTACTTCTGAATACTAACTTAATAGCTTCGGTTGATCTTCGGGTGACTTCGAGTGACTTCGGGCATCTGATGTTAGGCTTCGTTGATCTTGATAGTATGTGAAAGGCCGCTAGCGAGTTGATTCAACTAACTAGTCCCTATGCTGTTTACTATCAAGATGAAGAAGAAAGGAAAGTTTACACACTCCGTGGCATAATAACAGCGCCTTATAACTTCCCAATACGCCTCCACAGAAGGTTCTAGAATCAACCCACTGGGAGAGTTAGTGATAGGCGGCACAGCCGCCGTTCAAGCGGCTTGGCCCGTTACAGAGACGGTGTAGTGTGGACTAATAGTCTAAGCAGTCTGGACTATTGGGAGCCCTGTTAAGCTTGCTTCCCTGACTCGGATGTCATGACGATCATGTGGCCGTGGACGATGCGCAGAGTTGCACCAACCCTTCAGCGACGTGCCCTCGCAGTAATTACAACGCCTGCAGCTGGTCATGCCATCCAAGCCGCTCACCAAGAGCAGTGCGCCTTTAAGGGCTCTCACCAAATGGCGGGCACAACTAGAGGCAAATGTTTCTGGGCGGAGGCGGTCTAGGGCTCCCAAATTTAGAATAAGATTGCATCCTCCTGCTAATGCCGTCAGTGTCATGCCGTAATTTTGGTTTAGTCTTTTCTGAGCTTTAGATAAGTCCAAGTAAAGCTATGCTTAGGAATTTGGCACGCGAAGTGTGACTGGAATACATTTAAAGACCGGACGGCCATAACCTCTATCCTTTTGCTGTGTATGTGCTGAAATAGATTCGTTTGCTATGAGTACACACAGTCATTCATCCCGCCCACACAATGTCCCCCCAAAGGCGCAGCAGCGCATTCAGGAAGAACTCAGGACAGCTTTGACAGCAGTTCTGGTGCCTATGCTGCGTCCCATATTGGGTGGCTTCCTCGCTGCTTCCAAAAAAGTGGCGGAACAACAAGCACTCCAATTTAAAAACCATTCCGATGAAATTTTCCTAGCTATGGATGAAAAGTTAAAGAAGTTGGAAAAATCCATGAGCCAGATACACGACCAGGAACCAGTGGATACTCTTTCTGTCCAAGATCCTGTGTCCTGTGCTGTTGCTCGTCGTCACAACCGGAACCTTTCACCCCAGCACCATGACAAAGTTACTAAGAAGACAAAAAAAGGAGCCACCCGGAGAAAAGCGACTTTAAACTACCCAGGAGGCTCAGCTCGCAGGAATCCTCCACGAGCCTGCCGAGTTCAATGGAGGCACAATCAAATATTGATGTATTAGTAAGCGGAGAATGGAGAATATTGAGTGGAGAGGCAATGACTCTTTTTTTAACTTACCCTAAAGTATTTTCGTTTTGTGTTCGCAAGTGGCTTGTTGAAGATTCTCTGGCGTACCGTGGTGTACCACTTTTTGGTCGTCGTATTCCTTGGCTCTTTGTTTCAGGATCGGTCTTGAGTACAGTCTAGTTAGTGCATGCAATGTCTTCATTTCAATCCTTGAGTTGCCATGTGCATAATTCCAGTCCACCAACTCGACGTTTGGGGGCAGTTCAATTTGCTAGTTACAAAGAACTAACTAACTAACCATTGGAGGCCCACTTGAACGCATCTGCGCAGTTAGGCCAACCGCATTGAATAGGATCATACAGCATAATCAGCGAACGGCACTCGAAAATCCTCTCCAAAGAGGAAAGTCAACAAGCAACATGCGGTATCCGAAGTTTTGTATTATCCAGGACGATCTAGAGCTTGCTTGATGTTTCCAGGGACGAAGAAGGCTGATTGTGTCCGAAGGATGGGAGTGTCTGTAGAAAAATACTCCATGACTCGTCGGACATTATCGGTGCAGTTATGTAGGCCGCTTCTTCAGTGTTGTTGGCAAATTGTAGCAAGAGCGGGAGGACCGCCTTGTACGCCTCCACCAGAGACTTGAAGAACTGATTCCTCGTAATGACGCCGCTTCCGGTGTACCAACTCAGATCTTCCTCAATACACAGAAGCTCGTACAGGTGGAGCAGTTCCCGTTGCACCCCGCGGACTCTCGCTGCTTCATATGCCATTCTTTCGCCTATTGCTTCTATGAGTCTTCTGCACCGCGGTACAATGTTGTTGTTGAATGCTGCGCTACGACGTTCCGCATATCCCCCGAGATCAATCATCTCCTGCCTGGCTTCTGCAATCAACCCAAGCTCATGTTAGGCCAGAGGAGCGAGTGGATCTTGCGGCTCCGGCAGCGAGTACTTGTCTCCCAGCAGCTCTGATCCCAGACCTGAAAGGGACGCTCTTTGTCAGTGGCGCGCGTGGCCAAGGCCAGAGCAGGTTCACTTACGTATGCATAACACCAGAGTGTCGCCCTCGGCAATAGAGTTGCCTTGGAAAGTCAGCGCGAGCTCGCTAATTTGGTTATAGTCAAACAGGCCCTGCCACCCGCAGCGCTCAGAAAGTTCGGTGAGAAGCTTTGTCTCCCGCCCAACTGACGTCTTGAAAACCACGGCTAATGCTTGCCGAACACTGCCACTCAGTGTTTTACTACAGAACCGGTCGATGGTCCATTCGGCAAATGCTTTAAGTGTCAAAAATGATGAGAATATTGAGAGTCTATTAGCCTTAACCACTACTCAAGTCAAGAGGACGAAGGTCTCAGTTATATACACAACGGTGTCCAAGTGGATCGGGACGCCTCCTCGACCGAAGGCGGAATATCGTTTGACATTAAGCACGGTGGACTTTACAAACCCTCGAACAATGGGCCACCTCTGAGTACTAAAGCGTAGAATGGGCACCCTTGCTGCCCGTCGCCCGTTGTGATGAGTCGGCGCCGACTATAGGTGAGAGCAATGCGACTTCCGATCCTGAGGGCCGACACACCCATAATCGAAAGCGACAGTGTGCCGATGGAGACCCTCCAGATCTGTCGCAAAAAGTCGGGTCGGTTGTCATCTGGTTTGGCTTCGGACCCTAAGAGGGCTGTTGGTGGCAGAAGGACGTGGTCGAAGCTCGTTACGGCATGGTCCAGTGGTTTTGTGCCTGGTCGTACGGGGAGGGCCCTCGATGTAATGCCCCTACACATTTGCTGAGAGTCATTAAGCTCCACAACAAAAGGCTTCACCCCGCGGTCGTCGTGGCCCACGATAAGTCGAGCAAACACTATAGCCACGCGTGGCATGCCGCACAGGGGAGTCGACGGCGGCATCGCCTTCCAAGCCGACTCGCTTGGGCTGTGCAAGTCGAAGCAGCCACTTAGCAACAACGTCGCAGTGGTCTCCAGATTGCGGGCATCCAGGCCTTGTCCAACCTCTGTCAGCATGAATTCACCACATGTCCTAAAGCTCAGCAGGTCGTCCAGCAAATTCGATAAATCCGGGCGAGTTGTGGAGAATGAGCTCAGTGTCCCGATGCAGAGGTTTAGATGAATGGTGGCAATGATGAAAGCAGTCATGTCGCGGATAGCGATCACTACCTCGTTAGCTTGCGCCTTTCGGGATGTACAATACTTGTTTCGTTACGTACAATCAAAATGGAATGCCCAGAATTTTGGGGAGAGATCATGAATGTCATCTATGGTCAGTCCTGTGCAGACGGAAAACTCGTCAACATACAAATCACAATGGAGCCACCGAACTTGAGATCAGGCGTACCAATGTTCTGACACATTGAACGTGCTCGGTCATAATGCAACCGAAAAGCTTCTGGCGTGGTTGACGGGTGTTGTCCCTTCGAGAGCGACCAAATTTCCTCATTTAGAATTGGCTTTGACAAGCTCATCCTGGATATGCGCTTGGCGGCAGGGAGAATAAAACTAGAGCAAACAAGCTCACACATTCACACACGGCAATGCACCGAGTTGAACTGGGTCTACATAGTTATATACGCCGACGTGAGTTATACATTTTTTTAACCAGCACTGCCATGTGTTTCTGAATAACTACAAGTCTTGTGGATGAAATTACACTTACTAATTCACGGTCGTTGCAGGAGTTGGTGGAGAGTCTAGTTCATTGTCAGGGCGGAATCACAGTGGATTGCAGTGGATTGCGGCTGATTGTCCAGGCAGGGAGTTGTTAACATTGTTATGCATACACGTATTCTCGTCACGCACATTGTAGAAACCAAAATATCTAAGCCGCTTTCGGTATGCAAATATGTAGGCACTTCAGTACTGCAAGCACGGTGAATCTTGTGTTCTTGGCCCGCGTTGGCGACCCTAACGAACTATCGCCATCGCACCTACACCTCATCGCACCCTGTGAAGCTCGATCCTCACAAAATATAAGTCAATTCCAGCCCCCATTCCGATGAGTCCGATGGTCTCTGCCAAGCTTCCCACTGGAAATGCGTGCTTGTTCATAACATACGGAGATTGAACCCTGCTGAGTCGCTATGCCGAATATCCGAGACGAAAGTCCAACGACTATTCGCGGAATAAGGCGGGCAGCATGTACCGCGGCCGACAGAACAAATCGCAGTGCAAACTAAACATCTTGTTACGTGCGGCATGGCGCTTCTGGTGAGTGATAAGTGGCCCCTTTTGAACATGTCGTTCCCCATTTTCCCCAAATCTAATTCTGTTGGATGATGCCCTGTGTTGACTAGAGTCACAGACCTTGGTGTAATTGCTGGTTATCATAACATCGGCTATTGACACTAAACTCAGCCGAAAAAAAAGATTCGGACGAAAGGAAGACAACAAGAGCAAATGGTTTTGTCAAGAAGCTCCGCTACTGTAACAATGAGTCTGCTAACGTCACAAGTTCCATGGTTGAAAATACCACAGCGAACCATGTCGATGCACAGACACAGTCTTTTTCGAAGCAAGGGTGAAAATATTTGAAGACAATCTCGACCACGTGGGACAAGGGGTGAAGGGAAAGGAGGCTAACAGAGCCAACCCTAGAGAGATTCACCCCTTCATCAGGTCATCACCCCTTTATAATTTACAGTGTATCAGTTAAATAAGTACTGTACTTACATACTGTACTATAACTAGTAGAGCATCGGCATGACTTTATAAATATCGTTCAGCACTCAAGTCGGATGCAGTGTGTATGTATTAAAGCAGGCGCCAGGACAAATTGAGAAGTGATCTTGACTTTGTCAGTCATGACAAATACTGGAGCCCAAGACGTTGAAGATTGCAAAATCCTCAGCGTCCCCCCTCCCTGCCTGCTGCAACTTCACCCACAACATGACGAAGCTTCAATAAAAGGATATTTGGCTGTATTTAAGTCGAATTAAACCGCGCACAAGTTTTATTACTCGATGAATCTCATATTCTATTTGTGTTGCCTTTCAAAGCTCATCCTGGCAAGGGAATGCTCATGCTCGTCACCACTCAGGACTCAAAGCCCAGTGATTTCCACCTCTGCAGCGGTTGGAAAGCGGGGGCTGGCGTATAACGAGGCGTATCTTGCCAACAACTTCCTCAAGCAAGATCTTAAATGCTCATGGGCTTACAATTGGGACTCTGCAGACAACGGCCTAGCGAAAGGCGTTGAATTCGTCCCAATGCTATGGGGCCAAAAGACGGTTCCGCAGTTTCAGAAAAACATCAACTATGATTCCTTGCGTGAAAATAAATACAAATACATTTTGGGATTTAATGAGCCCGATCACCCCTCCCAGGCGAACATGCCTATTGAAGAGGCGGTTGATGCACACATTGTGTACCTAGATAAGTATGCAAATGTCACACTTCTCTCTTCGCCGGCCGTTACGAGCGATGAGGGCGGCGGCCCCCAAGATAGGGGTCTCGACTGGCTACGAAAATTCCTCGATCTTTGCGACAGAAGAGGATGCAAAGTGGACTTTTGTGCAGTCCACTGGTACGGAAACACAACACAGGCGGACAACTTGTTTTCATTCCTTCGTGATGCTCACAGCACTTGCCCCGGGAAGCCCATCTGGCTGACCGAGTTCAACGCTACGGGTTCCAGCGCCGAAGTCAGTTCCTTTTTGAGAAAAGTACTGCCCGTTTTAGATGGCCTGGATTTCATCCAGCGCTATGCTTGGTTTATGGCCACAACCGGTAATTTGTTTGAATCACCAGATACCTTGAGCGAATATGGGAGAGTGTACGCAACGCTATAAACGTGGCTGTGCTCATATAACTTATGTGGTGGAATGCGCCCCCATGCGCAGGCAGGTGTCGGAAATACAGTAGCACTATTATGGAGATAAAATGTTGTGATGTACTGTACTTATTCTTTTTTGTTCTCTTGTCTAACGTGAATAGTGGAGGTCTTGATTCTTCCCTGCCAACCACCTGAATTCATTCATGTGGTTGGCCAGCCTTCATATTTTGTAGTCACTGAGAATCTAACACAAGTCTACGAGGACAACATAACGGGGCTTAGTGTCGCGAATCTCATAATTGTTAGCGCGCAAGCTCCTCGTCCCCTAGTTTGCGCCAGTCACCGAGAAAGGTTCATCCCGTCATCCCACATCCTCACAGTCTTTACAGATCCAGAAGAGATCGAAGTGTCTTCGTCGTCAGGTGTCCACGACTGGTTGTCGGCTGGTGTAATGACTGGGTTTCGGACAAGGCCGCAACCCTGCCCACCTGAGAATTGCACATGTACGTAGTTCACAACAGACATAGTTATAGAACAAAACACAAATGGACCGAATGTACCCCGCTTTTTATCGGTCATGTTACTGATGTTCCATCTTTTTCACTTCTGCGATTGTGTGGAGCATGTCCAAACTGTGCCCACCTGGACCGTTGACGGCCTAGGTGTTGCGGAGCAAATGTATGATCAAGTGAAGTTGTCAACTAGACAGTCGAGACTCTTGGCCCATGGGCTGGGTCTGCAGAGGATTTACACTGCTCGTTCTTTGCTCAAGAACGCCACAAACATAACAGCGAGATGAGTGTCGGCCTCGAGGATAGGTCATGTTCCGAATTCCCGTCTAGTGCTCAACGCAAGGACTACATATGCATGTGTACAATTTTATGTATTGCATACGATACGTATTTAAATATTAATATTAATATTGTATGTATTAATATTTATATACACACATACAAATGCCGGATTGCCTGTGTTAAGAGAGTGAAGTGCAAAAATAGCGACACGACATGGAAATCGTGGTTCAAGTCAATTCGCATTAAATCAAAGTCTGTATCATATTTATGCTCGCTACTTTTCTTCCCTAGACATAAAATGCCAATCCCGCTGCCTGTCTGTCGAAATCAAATCATTTCAATGGATAAACAAAGCGTTTGTGACTCGTAGTGATGTTGTACTTTCCGTACTATGGCATTGTACATACGTACGTACTTTGAAGTGTTGAACATACACGTATTTTGTACGTTCAATGAGTCCACAATATTCCCAATATGGTAATTCATGGGTCTACAACGTACGTACTGGGCTGCACAAAAAAACTGTTGGCTTAATCCCTTGCTACCTGATTCTCGGCGCCCAATTAAAGCTGTCGCTAATAGTGATGTTGTACTTACGTACTATAGCGTTGTACATCCGTACGTACGTTAAGGTGCTGTACAGTACACGTATTATGTACGTACGATGGTCCACGATATTCCCAATCAGGGAATGTATGGGTCCGCAACGTCTGTACGAAACCAGGGGCACACTGTCTGCGATTTTTACCTTACTGCCCAAAAAGGAAAGGGAAAATTTTGTATGTATGTACTTGTGCGTACTATCCCATAGTACGTACGGTACTATGGCCAAAATACAGTACGTACGTACGTACGTGTACTATAAGGTCGCATCACTATTTGTGAGTATCTGAGGACCCTTGGACAACATAATATTACTAACGAATAGGTCCCATGAGGCAGTTGCCGGCAAAGTACGGCTATAGAGCTTCTGTCACAGCCTTCACTCTGGTCGTAATGACCTGGACTTTGTCTCTCTTTGTTTCAATCTATTGCACCGTTTGTGAAGCTGACACCCGTTTCACGCCGGTATGGGACCAAAACAATCTTCATTCGAGCGCTCTTACGATGGACAGCGTCGTTGGGTCCTTCTTCTGGTTAGCTCCTAATCCAATGTTGAATGTGACTCCAATCTGGCCTTCAGATGAATGGAACTTAAAATTCTTGTCTTATATTTATTACGATTTAAGGTCGCTTTATTTCTGTTCCAGTTGTCCTGTCTAGTGTACGCCATCTTGTAGGTGGATCCAGCGTACATGGATGCCATTGTTGACATAACATCCCACGTCGGCCTGTTCAATGTGCTTCATTCAGTTTCCTTGATCCTCTTTGTGTCCTCCCACTTTGCATGGACAGAGGTCGTATTGGTCTCGAATTTTGCAAACATGTCGGTGCTCTATTTTCGCTGCAGCCGTTTACCGTGGCTCATCCGCTCCTCCTTGGCTTCTGGACCCCTCGCGTGGGCCTTCTTCGCTGTGTTTTGGAATGGCGGCTTCCTCATCCCGCAGGTAGCCGCGGCCCGCAGGATCAGTTTTCTTATGGTGGATCCTCTGTTATGGCATGAGTTTCGCTTTTACGTATAATGTTGCTTGTAGCAGGAAGCATCCCTGCTGGCTTCTGACTGGCTAGCCCCTGACTGAGGCCCACTTATCTAGCTGCTATCACCACCACCAGCGGTGGTGGCGATAGCTAACAACAAGCAAGAACAACATCATGATCACCAGCGCGTAGCCGTTTGTGCCTGTGATAATTATCACCCGATAGAAGCCTTGCGCTTCCAACATATAAGGTAGGTGATAAATATGTATTCCGAGTAGTCTTTGGCGCCTCACACTGACCATTGGCAAGGATGACGCAGTCTGCTATAGCTTGAGCGTTCTGGTGGCGGCTGTCGGGCTATATCACGCCAGAAATAACGCCCAATTTCACCAATGGGTCCCACCCATCGCAATTGCGGCGGTGTTATATGCCACATTCTTAGTAATTTTTATCTCAAGATGGGAGTCCAACGAGCTACGCAAAGAGGCAGCCATGGCAGGTGCCTCAGGATACGGCGGTGAAGAAGGTCGGCAGACCCGAAATGACAATTACCGCCTCTTGAGGGAGTAAATAATAACAGGTGTTGATTTATGAGTGTCGTTGTTAGTTAGGTTTAACTAATATTGGAGTGCACTTGTGCATATTTAACGTAGATGAGTGATTATTGGTATACAGAAGAGGAGGAAGACAGGGAAGGGAGTGACAAGTTCACAGATACAGAACAGCCATCAAGACTATCCATGCCAGGCAGACCGCGTTCGAGCGGAAGGGGAAAGCAACTCGTGCTAGGGACGGCTTAATTGTTGGAAGCAAGAAATGGACACTCTTGTATGTTTAGTTGAGCGCTGTATAGCTTCCTAAGCGGCGGGGACAGTCGATGAAGAAATGAATGGATGATGAGTCTCGGAAGTACTAAGATCGGATGCCGCTTGATCCCAGGATTAGGTAGTTATCTAAAATTGAACGCCCTTTGATCCTAGGAGCAGAGGTCTGAAACCGACGCTGACTGATCCCAGGAGTACAGACCCCAGGAGCAGAGACCCTAAATCGACGCCAGTTAGTCTCAGGAGTGGTCATTTGAATTGACTACTGCTGATCCGAAGTAGTTCCATTAGTGCTCTAGAAAAGCATATAATCGGCTTCTTTTAATCTGTAGTCTACGGTCCATGATTCTAGAATATGTAGGGATCATCCAATTCCTGATGATGTAGTACAATCCCGGGGGAAGGGGTCTTATTCTAGACAAAAGTTAGAGAAGTGCAAGGACTGACTTTGTGGATCAAAGAACCGGATTCGCTACAGGTATGGTAATCGTCGAGAAATACGTAGTGATGAGTATAACTATTACGATTAACAGAGAAACATATGTTGCGGAGTAATCTGCGGATATATTATGTCGGGGTAACAATAGTGGAAGGTGTCCAGAATTTACCTCGCTATACATTGTTATGGCTATTGCTACACGGACCTCACGCTTACACGGACCTGATTTTTTACCACTCCTCATTGGTCATAAATTTTTCTGTCAGCTCACTTTGTACATTGCTCCTCTACTTGCCTCCTTTGAGATACTGCAGGCACCCAATCTGCTACTCAATCCAGCGGCTCATTGCACCACTAGTTAGATGTCCGCCACGAGAATATATACACTGTCTTGAGATGCTATTGCATAAAGTAGTAGCCGGCTTAGCGCATCAATCCAACAACAGACATGTAGAACTTCCGCTCTGAGAATCGCGAAGACAAAAGTTATGCGTTACAGCGGTTAGAACCAAATATCGCGGGACTAAGAGGTAGTTAGAACTAGACGAGGATAATAGACGAAGATACAGGTTATATTATAAATTTATTTGGAAATAAGATACTTAACTGGAGTCTAATTTATTTGCATTATATTACGAGCAGCGCAAAATGTTAATATAGATCGCGGGGCATATAAGAAGTGCAGAGGACAAGCTCAAGTGCAACATGGCTGGTGCATCCATGTGTCGCCCAATTATCGTCGGGACGATTATAAACATGAGGGCAAAATTTCTCACATTGCGCAGAACAAAGAACTGAGTCACACTTGGTTGATGTTGTGCGGAGCTGATGGCCATATTGGCAGAATTGCCTCGCAGGTGAGTCGTCTACAGCAGAGATGTCGTAAAATAGGTCCACAAGACCATTCCATGGAACATAAGAGTACTCGAGCTGGGTAAACGGACTATTGTCGAACTCCACCATGCGCTTCTGTTCATCAATCTCCTCACCAATCTCACTATTAGTTGTTATTTTTATTGATACACCAGTGCCGTTTATCACAGGTCGATAATCTTCGCTGTAAATCTTGTTGGGGGCTAAGTCCTGTATTTGAGATGCGTTTTGTTGAACAGACTTCAGGAACAGAGCGAAAGGACATCGGTTCACTACACTTAGCTGCGATAGTCCCTGGGTAAAGGGGAGAATGATAAGTAACAAGCATAGATTCATGTTCTGAATACATACATGTGTTGCAACCGTGGGTAGATGAATATGTGGGCTACAGTGGATTTATGAGGCTTTTCTGGGGCTATTGTTGAACCATATGGAATCAATGTAGCGAGTAACGGTGGTACTGATGCAAAAATACCAGAGATTGTAACGCCATCTACCCACGTCGGCCACACTACCCTGTCACGGTGAGACACATTGTTAACCAAGTCTTGGCGTGTTATTCATTGTTCCTTTTCTATCCTTCAGAAGGGTCCATGTTATTTATCTTAATTTTAGAAGGCCTCTCAGCCACCTAATCAGACCAGGGTGGCCGGCCAGTCTTTCGACTTCTGATATCAATGGTTTTATGACATTCGGCAATTACGTCAAGTCTGTTTGTTCAATCAACAGAGGCAGCTTTTCCGACACACCCAAACACCGACTCATTGGGACAGTGCGTAAATATACGGAAAGTCCAGTAAAGGCGGAGTAAAGACTTTGTTGTGTTCGCCAAGAGTTCTACGATTAAGCTAGAAGTGATCCTGTAATATCTAAGAATGAGATGCCTCAACCAAATGTGCGAGTAAAATGTAGCGTCTATACGACGCCAGAGCAGCGAAAGAGCTCATGGAAACAACAGTATTCATTCATTCATTCATTTTATTACACCCGGTGGAGAAAGCCCAATAGGGCAACTATAAACCTATGGCACGTGTACATTCTGGAATTAGAAATAAATGTAATATCAATACGTTAGTAATACTTATTTATGTACTCCAGGCGTATTGTGTGTAACGGCTCTCGAGATAAATATATTAATGTAGCAGGTTGCTGACCTAGTTCCAAGGTTCTCTGCTCCTCGTAAGAAGACACTTCTTCTCCCACATCGTTTTCGTGTATACACTATGTCTCATCTGGTTAATCAAGAAACCCACAATCAACAGCCTCCCATAATGCCACAGGAAAGCAAAGGCGACGTCGCCATTTCTGCAGTAAATAAGGTGCGTTTTATTATATTCCCATGCAACAAATATGAGATTGCTCTCAAGAAGCCACAAGGATTACCTGTCGTGGTGCGCGGTTTCAATTCTTGTGTGCTGTCTCTTCTGTAATACGGAAAAAAACTTGCCTCTTTTAGCATCAAAGAAACCTTCGTCCAAGAAGGGAGACTTCTCATCTGCAAGGTTACACAAGTCAACAGCTCTGTCCGACAGTACCACATGAATTGCGATCCCTCTATTGCTTGCCGTCAATTGAGAATGTTGTGCAGCCCGTGGAGTGGATTCTCATTTTGCTCCTGAATCGGGAGCGCGAGGAGCCATGCGATACTAATGTAACATGTCTTCTAGGAAATCCACCGTTTCCGTGAGACGGCTGTCACACTAATAATGCCTGCATTAGCCTTGCGAGGTGACAAGCTGAGCTGCCTAGAGGACAAAGTTGACAGCATAGCAAAGGATTCCAGGCAATTTCGCTGGGGAGCGAACCGTTTGAGAAAGCAGATGTGGTGGAAAGATGTGAAGTGACGCATATGCCTAATTTTAGGCATCATCGCCGTCTTGTTGACGGTGGTTATTATTCCGGCGGGTTGGTGTATTATGCAACTCCCGCAAACGAAATCTTTCTGACACATTGCACAGTCCTTGCCACCCGTTAATTCTGTTCAAAGGTGTTCATACTACCCGTGACGACTTGGATTGGATCCCAAAGGATAAACCATGTCAATGGTTTGTTTATGGTGGCACGTATATTCGGGCGTTCAATGTCTGGGCAGCAATGTTGCGTTGGCAATATGTCGTGGACCGTAGCCAGTTGATCAGTCATTATCCCTACGTGTACACTTAGGACGGCCGCAATGATTATATTAAGAGCTAGTTGGGAACCAGAGCACTGTCTATGGAAGAAATTTGGGGGCACCTCCATACTGCATGGATCGCCCAGGTTTTGTTGAATATCACGGCGGAACACACATAGCCTAGAGATAAAACCTGTAACGGGCTGGGCCCGAGAGTGGCTCGGCTGCGCTCTTGTCGCGCTTTTGCACGTTTATTAGCTATAGTCATTGAGAGGCGTTGTCCTACACGGTTGCCAAATCTTGTATATTCATTCACAACTGTGCTTTCATTCGATGTTGCTTGTCCCCCTTCCTCCTTCCACCGAGAAAACTCCAGATCTTTAATACCTTCGAAATACTGCTGCCTCAAGGCAGCAGTATTACGACTGCTTTTTGCCACCCAGGTGACAGAACGCTTGCGTGTTCAATCAACAGAGGCAACATTTAGCTGACCGCGTAGCCAGCTTCAGCCTAGATTTCTGAGGCCCTGCTGGCCTCAGCCTATAATTTGTTATTATTTGTCAACATAGCGGTTCTCAGCAACCCCTGCCGTCGCCGACTATACGACGTAGCCACGCCTACCGTGACCCTCACGGTAGGACTTTTTAAGCAAGCTCGGCCATGCTGGCCTTCGCTCATAGATTCGCCTGGGTTCCCAGTTTTTCATGAACATTCCCCCCCAGGTCTTTCGATTTAGATCAGCCCAGGGTGCTCTAGAGAGGTGCGCGTCCACTGAGATCTAGCCCCTGCAGTGGATTTGCCCGACAGCTCTCGCCTCTTATCGACAAGCTGCAAATGGCGGGACCCGACAACAAGCAAGATTAGAAGCGGCGAGCTCAGGAGCCCAAGAGTTCCTCGAGCTCTCCTTTTCTTGTTCTTTGTTCTCTTTCTTCTTCAGCTTTGGATATTCGTTAGAGTCATCTGGTAAGTTGTCAATATACTCGCTAGACCGTTACAAAACCAGTTCGAAGATGCCATAAGATAGAGTTACCACGGAGAGAGGTAATTTATGGACGTCGGAAGCCGGACCCTCCATGTGAGGTCGCATCATGTTCAACACAGTTCACTGAAGCTCGATTGAACTAGGGTTTCATATGTGCTACTGTCCGAATGACCACTGCGCTACTCGCACAATAATATTGTATCTGGATGTATTTGGTTATTCATGATTATATCTGACACTTGGCTGCACCTTTCATTTGTAAGCTAGCTCCATATGTTACTTTAGCACGATCTGTGGTAGAGCTATATTTTCACGTGAAACAGGTAGCGCAGCTGCACTTGAGCCTCGTCGTAGCAGATGTACTCATTGTATTGGAGGACAGCGTTGTTGGTATTGGTTCTTTTTGCAGGTGCATTGATGGCAGGCTATGAAAAAATTAGTGCCTGGGGTTATGCGCGTGTGGTTGGAGCTTCACAATCAAGGAACAAACCATTCGGACACCTCGTAGACTATCATGTATCTTACCCGCATCCACCCATTGGGCGGGTCCGGTCTTGCCCAAGCCCCAGGTGCTGCATCTGCCGTTTTCTTTCGCTTTTTCGCCTGCATGATACGAAGCATGCCTGACCACCTCGAGAGGATCACCTAGCTCCACCTCACACAGGAGAAGAAGTGCCTCGCGGTTTGATGTCTCTGGACAGCAGTAATTTGCGGATTTGGACGACATATCTGCCAGGTATATTCCTTTTCCGAACATGTATCCCGAAACGGGAGCTTCGGGCGGCGCAATTCGCAACCCTTGATTGAGAATACCACCGAAGTTGGTGCACCGGGAGCCGTGCCAGAGAAGCCGTTTGTCGGACATAACTTTTCCGAGTTTAAAGGCTTCGAAGCGTTGCTGCTCACCTTTACGTCGGATGCGGAAGATGTTATAGACTTCGTATGAGATGTGGTGCGAAGTACCTTTTGAATTGTTAAGGTATTTCTTGAGGAAGTCGTATTCCTTAGAGCTATGATTCACTGGAGACATTTCGTCCAGACCCAGGCTATTGAAGTAGCTGTCCAAGGGATGGACTAGATCTAAGCGGTCAATGTTCATGATGTCTAAGGTGCTTTTCAAATCAGATAAGCTTTGCAGGAGCTCTACTTCTTTCTGGAGGTGATGCTCGCTGTTGATGATGGGAGGGGAGTTGCGGCCAAACACATGCGGAACGAGCGAGTAGTACATGTTGGATAGACGCTCTGTTGCTGCTGTATACGTCATGTTCCACTGGTTGGACGCCAGGGTCGGGTTATTCATTAGGGCTGCAAGGTCCTTGAGCTGCTGGAATCCTCTGAGGATAGTGGCCTGGCTGAGCTTGCCGAGAGGCTGTTTATTTGCATCGTAGTTTAACGAGAACATGGTGGCGTTGAAATGGTCTCGGTTGAAGATAAGCGTCATTACCCTCTGCACCTCTATCGGAAGCGTACATTCAGGGGGGTCGCGGTCTTTTTGTTCTGCCGCTATGTTCGTATCCTCATCAACACTGTTGCTGCCGTCGTTGCCGTCGCTGTCACTGTCAGCCGCTTCCGCAGGGCCGTAGCTATGTTCTACAAATACATATTTTTCTGGCTGGGGTCTCCCGGTTCTGTCTTCCCAGGCGAGGCCAGACTTGTCTTTGAACTTTTTCCCAAACTGCTGCTTGGCGTCATCGAGGGACCCTGTGCCGAGAATGGCACCTCGTCCTTTCAGGCCAACACGGCCCCAGCGGGTCCAGGTCTTGTAGTTGTCTTCTTTGAAAAGGATCTAGCATGCGGCTGGTCAACTGGCTTGTTTGAAGAATACGAGATTGACAGAAGTTTGGGGGGCGATGATTACCTGCAGACGATAGAACTTGTTGTTATTGTTTGAAGCATTGCACTGATTCAGAGAAGCATCGTAGGCTGTGCCGCTCCGTGGGTCAATGTAAACGGCATAGTCTTGCAGAAGGCAGTGGTCATCCACAGGAACAACAATATGCCCTTTACTCAGAACCTGGCAATGAGATGGATCTATGGGTTTCTTCCCCAGCGCCTGTTCCTCCGTCACCTCAACTGTGAATGGCTCATCTGGGACCTCTGAGATGTTGGTCTTTGTCAACTGTTCGTCAACAGCATCATGCACAGAATTATCCACAGGATCATGGCCACTGGTACCATTCCCATGACCATGAGTGATGCTGCTTCTGTCATAGCTTCTTTCCCCTTCATTGGGACTTGCAATACGAAGTTTTGACTTCTTACAGCTTGAAATAGTCTTGGCATTGCAGCTGGCGGCCGGCTCTGCCTTTGCATTCCCGTGCTCGTCCAGAGTTTCCCACAAGTAGTCATCGGGATTGGGAAGCGCACCTATTTTGGGGTCATCCTTGAAGTTTACTATTGCTTCCACCCACCCCGGCTTAACAAGGACCTTCACAGGTCCCTTTTTTAGGCTTCTTGCGACCCTGACTTGAAGCGCATTCGTATCGAAGTTCCTTTTGTCACATACAAGATGGGAGGTGTGTTGACTAACCCTGTCAGTTACAGATGCTCCGAGGAAGGTGAACAGACTTTTAAGCTCTTTGTGGGGACGCGAGAAGGTACCATATAAGACGACGTGGTACTCTGTCAGTGGCCGACCGGCGGGGAGAGCGTTGCGGCCTTGATGTCCAGCAGGCATTGTTGTTGATTGAGGGTATCTGGGATGTGATGAATGCGAAATATCGAATGCTTTCCTGCCATTGGCGGATTGTGATGGAGACACGGATGGGTTACAAGGAACACGCTCCCACGGGCGGAATTCTCCCCTTTCTTATCATCATTCCCAAAACAAAGCCAAGCATTCTCGTCCTGGACCCGGGATGCGTATCCGAAAAGACGGGCATTGATCGAATTGATTGGTCATCTCTCTTACATCACGACGATTTCGTCAGAAAAAGTACAAATTGGATTGACATGAGAGGTCGGCTTATTATATTTTGCGACTGAAACATGTCATATGCTCCTAACTACCGTGGTTCGCTGGCGTGCAATGGACTCTGATGCTGCAAAAGGATTTGTCACACTTCTTTGCTACGCCTTCAAGTCTGCGGTCACGAGCGATTACAGTACATACGCGACTAGTACATACAGAAATATATTAATACAGAAATTAGTCAACGCAGACCCATTGCACGACCCTCGACAAATTGATTGTGACGGTACAAGGGCACGAGCGAGGTCGAGTGCGACTTGGATAAAGCGATTGTTCACAAGGAGAGTAAGAGCTTCCGAAGGAAGTTCTGACTCGAGCTATCTAAGTCCTAAAGTGGGGCCGTTCCCTTACATATGGTCTCGTCTTACTCCCTTTCTTTTGACTGTCTCTGTTTTATCACGTTGTTTCCTCCACGTCTTGTCTCGCCTGGGACCGGGCGGTTCGGATTTCTCGTCTTGTGGGTCTGGGTTTGTTTCTGTAGCGTTTCTCGAACTCTTTGATCGCTATGTGGGCGTTGACAACATTGTGTAAGGGTTCCCATGTCGCTTCCTCTCGACCAAAGCCTCTCCATAGTATATGGTATTGGAAGCCTTTACCCTTTGTACGTTTGGAGTCCAGTATCTTATCGATCGCCCAGAGCTTCTCTCCTCTCTCGTCTAACGCTATAGGGGGAGGCGGAGGGTTGTGCTGCCCGGGGAGTGGGTCGTTTGGTGATGGTCGCAGAAGGTTCGTGTGGAATGAATTGTGAATGGACGATAGTTCATGGGGCAGTTTGAGCTGGTAGGTGTGAGATCCGAGGACGCGCTCTATTCGAAAGGGACCGATGAACTTGTGATCGAGTTTTGGGATGGGTCTGGCTGAGTTGATGTTTCGCGTGCTAAGCAGAACCATATCTCCTGCTCGATAAGCTGGTGCTGGTGACCTGTTTGCGTTTGCAAATTTCTCTTGTGAAGCTTGGGCTGAAAGCAGATTTGTCCGGAGCAGGTCGGTGATCTCTTGCATCTTTGTAACAAAATTGTTGCCCTCCCTGCAGCGGTCTGCTACGTCCTTGGGTGCTGGCTTTGGGACTACTCGGGGGGGACCGAAGCTCATTCGGGGGTGGTAGCCTGTATTCGCGAAAAACGGGGACATGCCAGTTGAATCGTTGACAACGTTGCGGGCCGCGAACTCGGCCAGTGGGAGCCACTCATCCCAGTCGTCTTGAGCGAAGCTGACATATTGACGAAGGTATTGCTCGAGGAATGAGTTGGCGTTTTCGGTCTGGCCGTCGGTCTCAGGGTGATATGCTGTGGAAAGATTGACGTTGGTCTGTAATCGGTGGCAGACTGCTTTCCAGAACTCTGAGATGAACAGCGGTCCTCTATCGGACACAATTGAATCTGGTAAGCCATGGAGTTTCCATACATCTCGTACAAATAACATGGCTAGGTCGTGTGCCTTCATGTCAGTCCTGCAGGGCGTGAAATGTCTGTCCTTTGACAGCCTGTCAACTACGACCATAATTGCGTTAAAGCCGCGGGGAGTGGGTTGAAATGGGCCGATGAAGTCGACAGACAAATCTCTCCATCTTTGCAGGGGAATTGGAAGGGGTTTTAGTGTTCCCTGGTACTTTAGTCGAGAGGACTTGTTTCGTAGGCAACCGTGGCAATTGAGTGTGAATCGTTTTGTGTCGGCACTGAGCTGTGGCCACCAGTAGGAGCGTGAGATGAGTTCATATAGCTTGTTTTTTCCCGGGTGTCCTGACTCGACGCTGTCATGGGCGAGCTGGGTGAGAAGGGTCCGTAATTCTCCTTCGGGAACGTACAACCTCTCTCGGAAGTATAGTCGGCCTTCATTTATCGTGCATTCCGACAGGGCAACTTCCTTCGAGTGGGGGATGCCGTGAGGTTTGAGCATCTCGTCCCTGATTTTCATCCACCATTCATCACTCTCGTAGCCTTTGTCAAGCAATCTTGTGATTTTGTGGTCGATTGGTTCCGGTTCGACTTCGTCTAGAATGGCAGGGCACAGTGCAATTTCCTGGTCCCAAGACAGGTTCGCAAAGAGTTCTGAGAGCTCGGGGTCAATCTTCAATTCTTCTTGCACGGAAGGGTCTATGTTGTGCGGTTTAAGCAATGATTGGTGTTGGTACTGGATACGGTCGTCGTCTTTGTCTTTTGGTAGGTCTTGTGATCTTCTTGTAAGTGAGTCGGGCTTTCTGTTGTCCTTCCCTGGTACCGACTTGATAGCGAATTGAAACTGCGATAGGAACTCGCTCCACCTGACTTGACGTCTTGAAAGTTGTTTTGTTGTCATGAAATACCGAAGATTGGCGTGGTCGGTAATCACTGTGATCGGATGATGTGCGCCTTGCAGCTCGGGCCTCCAGCATTCGAAGCAGCGTACGATAGCCAAGAGTTCCTTGTCGTAGATTTCGTAGTTGCACTCGGCGGGATCGTACTTCTTGGACATGAAAGCCACTGGGTGCAGCACTCCTCCATCGTCTTCTTGGGAGAGGATGCCTGAGGACACGAAATCGGATGCGTCACATTCGACAAACACCTCTTTTGTGGGATCAAAGTGTCTGAGAATTGGGGCTGAGGTGAAGCTATTTTTGAGCGTGTCGAACGCCTCTTGACAGGATGGCGTCCAGTTCCATTTGACTAACTCCCGCGTCAGGGCAACAAGTGGTCGTACGATGCGTGAAAATCCTTTGATAAATCGTCTATAGAAATTCGAGAACCCTAAAAAGGCTTGTACGTCTTTCACGTTGGCAGGAGTTTCCCAATTAACGAGACAGTCGACTTTGGCTGGATCCATTCGTACTCCCGTGGTTGAGATGATCATGCCCAGATATTTGACTTCCGTGGTCTCGAATTCGCATTTCCTGACATCGAGTTGCAGGCCGGCGGCTTCAAGCGCTTGGAGAACTGATTTGACATGGAGTCTGTGAGAGGCGAGGTCGTTTGAGTAGATGAGAATGTCGTCAATATAGGCTGTGCAAAATCTATCCAGGAATGGACGCAGAACTTCATTGATGCGGGCTTGGAAGGTAGCTGGGGCGTTTGATAGTCCGAAGGGCATTACCAAGCTCTCGAAGAGGCCATATCTTGTGTTGAATGCCGTCATCCACTCTTGACCCTCTTTGATGCGTATCCGGTTAAACGCTGCAACGACATCGAGTTTGGTGAAGTACTTGGCTTGGCTTAGCTGTGAAAGGGTCTCTTGAATTAGTGGCAGAGGATATCGGTTCTTGATGGTTATGGCATTGAGTGCTCGGTAGTCGACGCAGAAGCGAAGGCCACCTCCTGGTTTCTTTGCGAACAACACCGGGGAGGCTGCTGGTGATGTGCTGGCACGTATGAAACCTTTGTCGAGGTTTTCCTGAAGAAATTTCCGGAGAACAAGGAGTTTGTCTTCGGACATCCCGTACAGAGGTCCATGGGGTGGGGTTGTGCCAGGTTGGAGTTTGATTTCGTGGTCGCAGTCTCGGTGGGGGGGAAGTTTATCTGCCTCTGCTTGATCGAATACTTTCAGGTTTTCGTGATAGTGTTTGGGCACTATTGTTGCAGGGTCAATCAAAGCCTTAGGCTCGAGGGCTTTGTGAATATCCGCGAGTGAAGCTCCCGAAAGGTACATCTCGGCTGCTAGTCTCTGTGAGGTTCGGACTTCTTGGGTCTGTTGGTCTCCGGCGTCAGAGGGTGTGATTCTGTCATGGGCCTGGAGTTGTTGGTTCATCTTTTGCATATCCGTAAGTGCAGCATCATATCGTGCTGCTTTAGGTTCTACAAACGTGGAGGTTTCTGTAATAACGCCAAGTTCGGCCAGTCTCTTATCAATCTCATACAGCGACAGTGAGAATACGTCGACGTTGCGTTTTTGTGCCAGTGTGTGGAATGCTGCTGCACCGACCCTTCGGGGCATTGATGGGCGTGGAATCGTAGCCGTGGTTGTTGGAGGTTGCAAAGAGGGAGTTCCGGGAACTGTCAGCTGGTAGTATCCTTTCTCCATGCAGTATTTGCGGCAGTGATCGGAGTTGAAAGTAACTGTATTGGTGATCCAGTTGATGTTTGGGTTGTGGTCTCTGAGCCAGGGTTTTCCGAGAATGATGTCGTACTGCCCAAGCTTCGTTACGTAAAATAACATTTTTTCTTTATGTCCTTTGATTCCCATGTTGAGTTTTACTACGTGGGTGATATCGCCTGCCGAGGAGGGTCTTCCATCGACTACATTCAGCCGGCGACGGTTTCGTAGTTTGTGAAAAGTGAATTTGTTGTGGTGCGCAAAAGACTCGTCTATAAATCCCTTTCCAGTGGCGCCAGAGTCAAGCATCGAATTGGTCTTTACCATACTTGCACTATTGTCTTCCGTCAGCGTGCATGGTAAGAGTAAATGAGCTTCGTTGGAGTCAAGGGAAGAGAGTTGTAGGTCGTCCTTTTTCTTTCGTCTCCTGCGGCGACTTCCGCCGGAGACTACGCTTTTCCCTTATTCCATGGTGCGGTATCGCAATTGAGGGAGCGGTGTTTGTCCGAGTTGCACCAATGACAGAGCCCATGGGCAGTGCAGTAGGCTTTGCGTGCTGCTCGCTCTGCATCATTTTGAGGTCTACGGCCAGAGGCGACATCTTCTGGTCCCCAGGTGGTGGCGCTCAGATCCATGGTGTCTCCGCCGTTAGGGGTTGGTAATTGCGGTGTGTTGGTGGGCTGCAAACCCGCGAGTTGGTTGGCAGGGGAGGTGCTCGTACTCTTCTTGAAGTAATTGGCATTGACTTGCCGACACTCATTGTCACAGGTGCGGACGAGATCCATAAACTGGGTGAGTTCGGTGGGCATATCTTTGCTCTTGGTGAGGGAGAGTCTCCAAGTGATGTTTTCGTGAAGACCGCGTCGGAGGTGGGAAATGAGGGCCGCGCTATCCCAGCCAGTGAGTTTGGCGACAGCATACCATTCGGGGAGAAATGTCGTGAGGGGTCTATGGCCTTGTTTCATGTCGAAGATTTTACGTTGGGCCGTGGCTTTGGCGTCAATATCTCCAAAGGCTGATTTAAGGACTTCTTTTATGGCGTCGACGTTGTCAAATAAGACTATCCCATCTTTAATGTTGTATCGGACTTGGTCATGAGCTTTGCCTTTGAGGCATGAGACTACGTATCCCATACGTTGACGCTCTGAAGTCCACCAATCTTTGTTCATTTCGAGCTTTAAGTCAAGTTGTTGTAGGAAATTCTGCAGGATAGAGGGGTCTTCGCCGGTGAATGGTTCAGGATCGGGATGTTCCGGTGTGCGGTGTAAAACCTCTCGTGATTGGATGACCTTTAGGTATGCTTCATTTTCTGCCATCAGGCGGGTGATCGTTGCGTCTCCGTCGTTCTGAGTGATAAGAGTGTTTTCCAGTCGGTTTTGAAGGTCCTCCATTTCCGTAACCGTTTCTGCGGCCGAGGCGCGGAGGGATTCGATCACTCTTTGCATGCTGTATGCGGCGTTGCATACGAGGAAGACCTCTTTCATGAGACCGGTTGGGTTGGTTGTAAAGGCATTTCGGAACGCTTCTTCGGTGTTACTAGCGTTGAGGAGTGGACAGGGAGGTACTCGATCGATCGGCGTGGGGTTAGCACCGTACATGGTTATTAGTGGTTGAGCGTTGGTTATGGTGTGGTTGAAGTAACGATTTCCTTATGTTTTCGTTGGTTGGCTTGGTTGGCTTGTTTGACTTCTTTCGTTAGTTTGGGTTCATTGGGTTCGTTGATGACGTTTCGTTGATTTCGTTTCGTTGGTTTGGTTCGTTGATATCTTTTCTTCAGTTTGAATTCGCTAGTTTTGGGTCATTTGGGTTCATTTGTTCGGTTCGTTGGTTTGGTAGGAAAAAGGGGTGAAAAAACTCTGCGTTCGGTGGGGTGGGGCTTTGGGATGACGGGATTGGCGATATTCACGTCGAGGACAGTGATCTACCATATCGAGGTACAGGTGAACAATATGTGACGGTACAAGGGCACGAGCGAGGTCGAGTGCGACTTGGATAAAGCGATTGTTCACAAGGAGAGTAAGAGCTTCCGAAGGAAGTTCTGACTCGAGCTATCTAAGTCCTAAAGTGGGGCCGTTCCCTTACATTGATGCAGGAGAGTATTTTTTGTGCAACCGTACTAAAAGTGATTTGAACCTGATCCGTACCGCACATACACCCCGCCTAGAGCCTCTTTGCTTCTACCTTGTAGCAATGCAGCCGGCTGCGGAAGTAGGCTAGGCTATGTCATGGTTGAATAGCCTTGGAAGACGTCATAAACCCACCTGGGTGTTTGCTTGATGTTTCTAAAATATCTGTTGACGAGATTGTGGGGAAAATATTTGCCAAAAGCCCGACTTCAGCCTGACTCCTCAGTAGATGGCAATTAGCATTGATTTTGTCCAAAGTGAGCTTTAAATCAGCTGAATGCCCGCCTCCATTCTGAGCCACCCGGCCTCCTACGACCAACCGCCAATCTGATCCACCTAGAGATTTGGGTACAATTAGGTGTCTTTATTACAGTAACATAACTATAACACGTGTTAATAAGTAAGTATGCCTTCCGGCCTAATTCACCGTGCGAACATGGCGCCCGACGGATACGTTTCCGACGCGGACTACAGCTCGTCTGCTGCCAGTGATAGATCATCGGCTCCCCCATCCGGCCAACACGACGATAGACACACGTCTAGCTGCCCGGAGCCCGCTGGCAAGGGTCCTAGCGCAGGGAAGACGCAAAAAATCACCCAGGAAGCCGCAGCCTCCTCCAAAATCGCCCAGACTAGCCAAAAGAAGGGTGCGGCCTTCAAGGCAAAGAGTACTGCCACCAAAATGAACAGCGCCAACGGCGACCAAAAGCAACGCAGAAAGAGGCGCGTGGAAACGTACAGCTCTTACCTATACAAAGGCACGCTATCGATCGTACCCGGGTTTTAAACTTCCTCTGACCATGCTTTCTTATATAGTTCTCAAGGAGGTCCGTCCCGGCGCTGGGATCTCCAACCGCGCCATGTCAATTTTAAACTCACTCATCAACGGTGACTCTGTTCTGCCTCTTCCACCCATGTTCAGCTCTAACTAAGTGTAGATATGTTTGAACGTATAGCTGCTGAGGCTAAAAAATTGGCGGCTTACAATAGGAAGTCAACTATCAGCAGTCGGGAGATCCAGACCGCTGCAAGGCTCATCCTGCCTGGTGGACTTGCTAAGCACGCTGTTATGGCAGGTACCAAGGCGGTGACCAAATACGAATCAGCAAAGTAACCAAGTCACTCAACTCAATTTGTGTTTCTTTCATGTTTGGTGGTTTATTATGGCGAGTGCGCTTTTGTGCCTCTGCTCAAACGAAGCGGTAGGCAAGCAGTGCGAACCGAGTCACACCTGGCCCTTACACAGTCTTGCACAGTTGCACTTTGGATAGTCTCGTTTTAGCTAATCTCTCAGAAGATCGGGACAAACGCTTCTGTGTAGTAGAAGGAAACAAAGTGACTGGAAGCCTATGCCTTTATTGAATTCCGTACTTGCCATAGGCTGATTCCAATTCAACAAATTCAAGGCTGCGAAGAACAAGGACGGCATCACGGTGCAGGATGCCATTATATTTTGGGCATTGACTCATTGTCTTTATTTCCGTGTTGCGTTGTTGTTTTTAATATATATTTACATAACTATTACATAATATTTATGAATGATAGCAATACCTGGCGGCGTGGTGAACCGAGACGTGCCGCCTCAAGTTCGGAAAACTGTGAAAGGCCGCTAGCGAGTTGATTCAACTAACTAGTCCCTATGCTGTTTACTATCAAGATGAAGAAGAAAGGAAAGTTTACACACTCCGTGGCATAATAACAGCGCCTTATAACTTCCCAATACGCCTCCACAGAAGGTTCTAGAATCAACCCACTGGGAGAGTTAGTGATAGGCGGCACAGCCGCCGTTCAAGCGGCTTGGCCCGTTACATTACCTCCCCCCCTTCTCTTCTAAAAAGGCCATGGCAGCGTATTCAGGATAACTCTGCGAAGCTGACCCTCTTCCTACGTTTTTTCCAATGTTTCCACGCATCCGTATGCCGTATGGTTCTGAGGTGCTCCCATGTGGGTTTTGAGTAATCTACCCATTTTACGAGCGCTTTCTTATACGTGCCTTCCTTCTTTTCGTCAAGTATACATTCAACAAGGTACATCTCCTGGCCGTCCACCAGTACTGGCTGGGCAAGCTCGTGATCAATTTCCTGTGAGGGTAAAGGGTCATCGGGGACTGGCCGGAGCAGATCCACGTGGAATACCGGGTGTATGCGTCCGGGCACGTCTAACTTGTAGGAATGCGGGTTGACCTCCTCGAGCACTTGGTATTTTGCATGCAGCCAGTCAAGCTTCTTGCAAGGCCGCGACGTCTTGACATTTTTCAGGTTGAGGTAGACCCAATCTCCAGGCTTGTAGCGCGGTGCGGCTGTCCTGTGCTTGTTGGCTTGTGCTTGCTGCATTTCCTGAGCCATAGCCATTGCCGCTTGCGCGAATTCTCCGGCATCCTGTAGCCTCTGGATGAAGTCTTCTGCTATAGCTTCGCCTTCCTTCACGTCCTCTGCGCTCCTGTCTTCCACTAACTGGATTGGTTCGTTGTGATATCCGTGCATGAAGAAGAACGGGCTGAGGCCTGTGGAGGTTGCTTCTCTCTCGTTGATAGTGGCCATGGCTATTGGTAACAGGTCTAGCCAATTCTCTTGGAGGTAGTTTGTCCATATACGAAGGATCTTCTCTACTTCTTGGTTCATTCGTTCTGTCGCGCCGTCGGTTTGTGGGTGATACGCCGTCGATAGCCGCTGCTCGATCCGTAGCAGCCGGCAGAAGTGCTTCCACATGTCACTGACAAACTGGGGACCACGGTCGCTGGTTATGGCTGTTGGGATACCGTGGATGGGGTAGTGTCGTTCAAAGAGTCTTTTCGCAACCGCCTCCGAAGAGATATCGTCCAATCCTTCGAGTTCGACGCCCTTGGTAAGCCGGTCTGTGACTACCATGCAGTTCGTCGCGCCATCTCTTCCCGACGGTGGGAGGTCAGTGATGAAATCAATAGTGATTTCACTCCATATGCGTTGTGGGATAGGTAATGGCTTTAGGAGCCCTCTCTTTGTGTCCCTCCAGATGGTATTTCGTCCGCAAACCTCACAGTTGCGCACAAACCGACGTACTTCGCTAGCTGCTCCCGGCCAGAAGAAGCGTCTTGACAGGATCGAGTACGTAAGGTCTCTTCCGGGGTGTCCGGTAATATGAGAGTCGTGCGTTTCCTGGATAATCTTCGTACGCAGCGGCTCAGAATCGGGTATCCAGACGCGTTCTCTAAAGCGTAGCAGGCCTCTGTTATCCAGCGAGCATTCTGAAATGCTGACAACCTTCTCTTTCTGTAGCTTGGTTGGCAAGTTTCTCTCTCCATTTGCTACCAGTTTCGTGAGTTCTTGATAGGACCTGTCCTCTTGGCGTGCATCGTGCCAAAGCTGCTGTAGTTCCTTGTCTTCGAATAGCCTGATATCTCTTCTGAAATTGAACTCCTGGTTACCTTGAGGATTGGTGGACATTGTCGATATGGGCACCCTTCTAAGGTGGTCGTTCTGGAATAGCCTCATAATGCGTCCTTTTAGTCGTTCATCCGAGTAATCGGCCGGCATATCCTGGTCTCGTCTAGAGAGCGCGTCGGGTAACCCACCCTTCCGGCCTGGCCTCCACTCGAGTGTGAATTGGAACCTGGACAGGAACTCTGACCACCGTACTTGCCTTTCTGTCAATCTTCTCTCCGAGTAGAAATACTTCAGGTTCTTATGATCCGTCAGGACTTTAAAGTGCTCCACGGCGCGTAGCTCTGGTTCCCATTGCTCCAGGCACTTGACAATAGCAAGCAGTTCTTTGTCATGAATGGCATAGTTCACCTCGGCCGGCGAGTGTTTCTTTGAGAAATAGGCGACAGGTCGCATAAACCCGTCCTTATCGTCTCGCTGGGAGAGCACGCCCCCAGCTGCAAATCCTGAAGAGTCTGCTTCCACAGTGGTCTCTCTTTCCGGGTGGAAGTGGGCTAGGGTCGGGGCGGTGATCAACAGGTCCTTAAGCTTCTCGAAAGCTTCCTCACATAGATCGTCCCAATAGAAGGGCACATCCTTTTTGGTTAGTCGCGTCAGCGGCTCTGCTATCTCCGAGAACTCTGGCATAAAGATCCTGTGGAAGTTCGCGAACCCGATGAAACTCCTAACAGACTTTACGTTGGCTGGCGTTGACCATTCCTTAACGGCTCTGACTTTCTCCGGGTCGACTCGAATCCCATTTTCTGCCTCGATGATGAATCCAAGATATTTTACAGTCTTGACCTCAAATTCGCTCTTGCTGATGTCTAGCTGCAGCCCAGCATCCATGAGTCGTTGGAGGACCTTGCCGACTTTGTCACGGTGGTCCTGCAAGCTTCCAGAGGAGAAGATCAGGACATCATCGATGTATGCCGATACGAAATCGTCCAAGTAATCCTGAAGCACGTTGTTGATGTACCTTTGGAAGGCTGCTGGTGCACCTGTCAGGCCGAATGGGACTACCAGCCATTCGAAGGATCCATAGCGTGTTCTGAAAGCCGTCTTTTCCTCGTCGCCCGGGGCGACCCTGATCTTATGGAATGCCGCTATAACGTCTACCTTCGTGAACCACCTTGCCTTGGCTATTGTTCGTAGCGTCTCGCTAAGTAAAGGCAAGGGATAACGGTCCCTCTTCGTTATGTTGTTCAAACCTCTGTAATCCACGCAGAAGCGAATGCCTCCGCCAGGCTTCTTCACCATGAGGACCGGTGCCGCGGCTGGTGAGCTGCTAACTCTGATAAATCCCTTGTCTAGTAGTTCTGTAAGAGTCTTCCGTAGTACCAATAGCTCCTCGCGGGACATGCTGTAAAGCGGCCCCCAGGGTAGAGGCTTCTCGCGGCCATGTTCGTCTTGTAGCACGTCGATTTTCAGGTCCACACCCGGCCGATGAGGGGGCAGCTGGTCAGCCAGTTGCTGTGAGAAGGCTTGAGACCACTTGTGGTACTGTGGCGGCAACTTCTCCACTGGGTCGATCTTCAGTTTCGGTCTCAGGGCTTTGTCGATATCCGCCATTGTGACTGCATGAACTCCGACGCCACCTTCGCGTTTGTCGCGGCGTGCCTCTGCCAAAAATGCAGCAGCCATGACATTTGAGACGTCCAGTCGAGGGGGCCGGTAGCGTCGTTGGTCTTGTATTCGAACTCCATTAGATCCAATCTCGAGATATCCTTCTTTCGCATGGATATGAACGTCTTGATCTTCCATCCAACGTTTGCCTAGGATCATATCCCAGTTGAGGTCGTCGATGACGTACATGAATACTCGATGCTGCTGATGTCCATCGAGGTCGATTGATACATACGTGATCTTGTCGATTCTGACCTCCTTGCCATCACCCGCTGCATTCTCGAGGATGCGCGGCTGAACACGTATGTGTGGCAACTGGAGAGAGTGAAAGGTGCGCTTGCTAACTGCGCCGTAGCAGAGGCAGCCATAATCGACGAGAGATGGCACAAAATCCGTGCCGTTCACTCTAACGTCCGCTATGAACGGGTCTCCGTCCATCTTCGTCCTTCCGCTCGCCTCCCATTCTCTCACAGCTGCCGCGTGTTCCTAGTCTGAGTCCTCATCGCTAGGAGAAGCGGTGTCTTCGTCTTCTTCAATCGCGGCGATGGTGACCAAGGGGCGTGATGGGACCGCGGCGTTCACCTGAGTACGCCGGGTCGCGTTTCCGGGTCGGATAGGCGCAGCCAGTGGGCAACGCTCGACTCTGCAGTTGTCTCTTCCACAACGAAGACAACGTCCTTCGCGGTAACGGGCGTCCATCTCGGCCTGCTCAACCCACTTGGCGCGCTTACCCAACAGCGCCTGGTCTTCCGGCCGCTTGGATTGGTAGCCGTATGTATTCTTATCCCTGCGGGTGCGCACAGCGTTTACTTGGGAGGATGCTTGTGGGGTTGGCTCCCATTCCATCATATCTTCTCTTCGGTCTTCTGTCTTCTGGCCGGGCTGTTTCTGTGCAACCTGACCTCCCTGGTTGTCAGGGTTCTTCGTATTGCTTCGAGGCCTTTTCCACTGACCCAACAACTCCATCTGGCTACTCAGTGAGTCGCATCTCTTCGCCAGCCCAACATAGTTGCTGATAACGGAAGGATCAGAACCTATGAGGGCAGCTTTCATTTTGTCGTTGAGGGCCTCTTGGAGGTAGGAGATCTTGCTGTCATCTGGCCAATACTCGGCGTTGGCGTTGGCAATTTCTCTCTCAAAGCGGGGATAAAACGACGTGAATGGTTCGTTCTCTCCTTGCTTAATCGAATGCAGGTTGCGTGTAGCTCTCTGCTTGCGATCTCTCTGCCCATACAGCAGTTCCAGGCGATTGAGTAGTTCAGTGACATCGAACGTTCTCTTCTCGGTTTGCATTTCTGCGAACGTGGTCACGTTTTCTTTAGCCTTTCCTTCTAGACTCATAAAGACATATATAAAGTGGCCTTCCGCGTCCCCAATAACTTCCTTGTCGACTCGTAGCTTCCCTTCGGTTTCCAGCTTCCAGCTTCGCCACTGGGACTTATCGCCTCCAAATTTTGGGATGTCTCGTAATTTGGGGCGTTTGGTTAGATGAGGGCTGCGAGTGGCCGCCACATGGGCGTCCTCGATGGGAACAATCGGGGTGACAGATGGTGTTGGTTCCGGGAGTTCAGACAACCGGATTTGCTGTTGGTTGAGTTCCAGGGCGGTGAAACGTTCTTCCAGCTCAGCATTTCTTCGGGCATTTTCTTCTCTCAAACTTCGTATCTCGGCAACCAGAGCGCTTAAGACGTCGGGTCGTACATCGTTGTTATCTTCGGACATATTGGTGACTTCGTTCATCGTGGCTTCTTACTTCTGAATACTAACTTAATAGCTTCGGTTGATCTTCGGGTGACTTCGAGTGACTTCGGGCATCTGATGTTAGGCTTCGTTGATCTTGATAGTATGTGAAAGGCCGCTAGCGAGTTGATTCAACTAACTAGTCCCTATGCTGTTTACTATCAAGATGAAGAAGAAAGGAAAGTTTACACACTCCGTGGCATAATAACAGCGCCTTATAACTTCCCAATACGCCTCCACAGAAGGTTCTAGAATCAACCCACTGGGAGAGTTAGTGATAGGCGGCACAGCCGCCGTTCAAGCGGCTTGGCCCGTTACAAAAACGAGAGTTGGCCCCCAATCTTAAAGCAAGCATCACAACTAGTTAGGACACCATCACATCCCTGGAAATACATCAGGCCATACCTATCACGCTGTTACGTACAAACCTGGAAAAATTACTAAGTTATTGAAACAGAAAACGAGTCTAGACCGGCATGTACGCGAGAGCCTGAACTAAAAAGCTTGTGCATCGGTGGGCTGCAGGCATAGCCCAATTTCATACTGGAAACTTTGCGACATGGCGAAGGCCTTTCTAGGGCCAATAAAAAAAAGTTACAACCAGACGAATTAGACTCGGTTTATACATCTCATAACGTCAACCAAGAAGAAGATCTTAAAACGGAGGATTGCAGCGCCTTTAACGCCCCCTCGGACATTCCAAGTGCGTATCTTGGTGCCGAATTTGACAAACCAAAACTCTGGTCCGGAGAAGTCATCGCTCAGTGCTGGAATACACGATGGGATGGGTATGGGCCGCGGTGCCAGTACTGGGCGTTGGTTTGCAAAGGCTTGCTTTATGTTCATTGGAGGTCGCGTGCTTGATATTGGAAGAATTGGTGGGAAGACTAGGAATTGCCGTACGTGGTCTGCTGTGTATCTTGGAATTGTTTATAGAGGGTATTATTTGTCTTCTAGACGGATTATGGTGGCCGATTGAACATTCATAATTAACGAAAACTACAACTTTGAGTGGTTAAGAAGGTGACTGCTAAGCATAACTTGTCAAAAACCCCTGCCTCCTCAACGCACAGGCGACTAGGTTACACCAGCTGACAGACTGTTCCCCGAGAAAGCACTCCAGGCTATTCATTATCAGGTTACTGTATGTCATGTAATTACGTATTTAGAAGTAAGGACCGCGAGTATTACGAGCTATTGTGCCCCGGTACCGTAAGGAAACGACCCCACTTTAGAACTGTTTCTGTCACGTTATGAGGGTCATGTTAACTAGTTACGTCGCAAAATCGTTAGTCTTGCTCTTCTCCTTGCCATCTTTTTAAATATGTACCAAAAACTTCCTATAGTCTGAATCTGATTTTCGGCTAAGTTTAACCATGATAGCCATGATAGCCGAGGCATTGTCCGACAGTTTCAGTTTGTTGCGATTGAACTTGCTTCTATTAAATTCTGGCTGACAGCTCTCATACATATAAATACCTAGTGGCACGGACCGTGCCACTAGGCAGCAACTCTTCTGCGTGTGTGTCATGCTTAGTACATGACTCGTACCAGGCCAACACAGTTGTTAAGGAGAGTTCAGTGCATAGATTATTTTACAGTACGGGTACATAGAAAGGTGTCAGAATGACCACTGCGCTACTCGCACAAAATATTGTATCTTTATGCTTTTGGTTATTCATGATTATATCTGACAAGAAGCTACCTGTGCCCTGCGGCTGCCGCAGCAAAGGCTCGGAATAGTAGTCTGGGCTTCCAATCCATTGCGGCCTACATTTGTAGACAGCGCTACGGAAGCCGATAGGAGCAGCCTTCGGGATGCGAGAAGCAAGTGAGTTATCGGATTCTGCGCCAGAATTTCCCAGAAGCTTTCACGACACCAGAACTAGCCCGCCACAACGTCGCCCGATCACGAACTGCGCGCCGAATAGACTTCGCTTGACTCCCATGCAGGCCCTTAGATTTACCAGATTCCTTCACTGCCTTCAAGAGTCGCCTCTTACTTTGGTTTCGAACTAGGCAAACATACTTTCGTGGCCCTTCGTCATCGTAACGGATTTTTGTCACCATACAGCCAGCCCTTTGTATTCCCTTTAATTCACTGTATGCATCCACGTCTGCTTCAAGAAATTCCACCTGCTTGGTATACAGTTCGGGTATCTTTTTGCTCTTAATCTTTGTGAATTTTGCCTGGAGAGGATGCTCCGTGTCCAGCCGCTCCGCTTGGTTCTCGGCCGTTGATGTGGCCGCAGTGTCCTGGCCCATATTTCGGATGACAGTAAGCTTGAAGGCGGCCTCATGTCATTTATGTTGAGCAGTCAGGAGACTAATACGTAAATACAGTTATACCCTATTTTAGTGGGAGAATCATGTACGTTACACATGTTGACGTGAAAGGGCCTTCCTCGTACGGCTTTGTATCGGCGCTCTAAATACGGGTTTGATTTGCTTCCTTGGGTGAGTATATATTTGCATGGATGCGAAATTCAATTTTGTTTACATGTCAGGTTGCCTCTATGCATGATGCGTTACCCTTTTCTTGTTGTATTGGCTACGACCGCCGCCACCTTTACCGCTCCAAGACACGTCGTGTACTTCGACCAGTAAGTTAAACTTATCACCGACTTATGTAGCCCTTCAACTTACACTGAATCCTCATTACCGATCGCACACAACCACACTGCCTCCGAAAGATGTGACTGCAGGCGTAAATTACGTCATAACCGCATTTGCTCCGTCAACGGCCTTCAACTGGGATAGCTCATATCAACCATTCATGCCCCTAGATCAAATCAGGGCGTTGTTCGATCGGGGTACGAAGGTGTGCATGGCCATCGGGGGATGGGGCGACACGTCTGGCTTTAGCGTCGGTGCGGTGAATGAAGAAAGTCGAAAGAGATATGCCAAAAATGTTGCCGAAGCTGTGGACAGATTTGGTTATGACTGCGTTGGTAAGGTTATATGTTTAAACGCGGGGAAACTCGAACTTGCACGCTGATATACATCCGCAGATGTTGATTGGGAGTACCCCGGTGGCAATGGACAAGACTATGGGCAGATCCCCAATGAGCAGAAGGTTTCCGAAATCGAGACATACCCCCTCCTGCTTGCCGAGATCAAGGCTGCCATTGGCAGACGTGAGCTTTCCATAGCTGTTCCAGGAAGAGAGGCGGACATGATCGCATTCACCGCTGAGCAGGTTCCCAAAATCGACAAGACCGTCGATTTCATAAACGTAAGTCGAAGCTGTGTTGCAGTACATTGAAAAAGTCTATAACAATAATAAAAATAACCGACACCCTTAGGTTATGACCTACGACTTAATGAATCGCCGAGACAACGCGACCAACCACCATACGTCAGTGGAAGGCTCTTTACAGACCGTCGACATCTATATCCAGCGTGGTATGACTCCTAGCAAGATGAATCTCGGGTTCGCCTTCTTCGCCAAGTATTTCACTACCAAGGATGGAGCCCAGTGTCTTGAACCGACCGGCTGCCCTACCGCGGTCCTCGAATCGGCCGACGGCTCTGATACCCATCTGTCTGGGGCGGTTACTTTTGAAACCGATAATTACAATAGTAATGCCGCATTTGCCAATGCCTTGAAAAATGGCAAGCAGGACTCAGCAAGGGGTGGACAGTGGTTCTGGGACGCGTGTACCGGGATATACTGGACTTGGGATACACCCGATCTTATTGCACGAAAGTTTAAGGAGATTGTGTCAGCAAGGAAGCTGGGTGGTGTCATGGCGTGGAGTTTAGCTGAAGATAGCCATGACTGGAGCCATTCGAAAGCCGTGCAAGCCGGTGTGAAGGAACTTTGAACTGCTAAGAGGGAAAGAAACTGCCCGGTGGAGAAATCCCAAAAGGGCAACTATAAACCCATGGTACATGCACAATCTGAAACTTTTGCTTTTGGGAATTGATAGAGCGGCATGACACTTTTGATACAGAGGCATGACCTTAGAGAGGCATGACTTTCTCGGCTTCTGATTCGTTCGAATTTTATCTGTTAAATCACCTTGAATTCTGCCACCTCCACTCTAAGTACCTAGACCTTGAGCTTGCCTTATTTGACCTTAAAGCCTACGTCAGTTACGCAGACACGTTATTTACTAACTTATCAACAGCTGTCCAGATTACAAATACGAGCGCTGAATTCAACTGTGGCCATCAAAAGGAATTATCAGACGATCAAACATCCCGACGTATCAGATACGTTACAGAATTACAAATAGTAGCTGCAGATAGCCAGGTCATAAGTACCAGATGATCTCAATTGTCCAAAATAGGTAGATGAAATTGAGGTTTGAGTCCACTACAAAAATGACCCATAACTTGTGACATTGACATTTCCAGTCCACCAGGGCGTGTGCCAGCTCCTGTATAATGGCCACATCTGCATCCATACGTTCAAGTCGCGCGGGACTTCGCAGAAAACGAAGTCCTAGTCCTAGCGATCAATTATACCAAGAAAAACGACAGCGATGGGAAGCTAGATCTGATTCCTCACTAGTTGAAGACCGGCCAACATCAAGTAGTTCTGCTACAAGTATCGGTCGGTCTTACGGAATTGGAGATGAAAATGCACTCGACAACTTGTTTGCCTCATATCCGCAAACATTCTCAAGCCTTCCACATCCCCAAGGCTCACAAGGTCTCTATGAGCCTCCATGGGAGCTTCGTTTCGATCATGAAATCTATCTTCAAAATGACTTCTTCCGTGGAGAAAGACGGTGCCAGCTAGTTAGAGCGCCCATACCAGGCCCAGAGCTTGATCCATTCGCTTCCGAGCCTCCTGAATCACCTCCATCCGTCCAACAATCCCCGACGAGGACAAGGGCCGAGTTTGTATCGGCAATGAGTATAGTACAAGAGGTTATCGGCGAAGGCCGACGGTTAACCATAGATCTTGCTCGGTCGTACGAACGGGTACGGGAATGGCGAGAGAGATGGGGCTGGTCGCCTCTAACTTCAGAAGCACACGACACTCCTCCGCCATACTCTCCGCCCCATACGCCACATACAAAGCCTCCCCGAATATCACCTGTGCCAGAGAGCATTAATTCATCGTCAATTCGACAGTCTCTATCCCCTGCCTACGAGCCAATTCCGAACCCAACAATTCCAGGCAACCCAGCGCCCTCGGCTGAAGCTCTCTTTAGCTTAGTAAACAAGTTTGCGAAGGAAAACGGTTTTGGTATTGTTCGACGGAATGCATATTCCTACAAGGGACGGCGAGTCAGATACTCCTTCCAATGTGATAGATTTGGGCAGCCTGGAGCTCCGAAGGGCGCAGGCATTCGAAAGCGGAAGTCTCGGAAGTGTGGATGCCAATGGATGGTAATTGCTGAAGCTGTGAAAGAAGGCAGGTGGCTTCTCCGACACCATGAAAATCCAGAACACAGCCAGCACAACCATGACCGTAGTATTACCTCATCCGCGCACCCGTCCCATCGACGCCTTACTACACCAGTTAGAGCGACTATTGAGTCAACAAGTCGCCGAGTTGGTATTCGGGCCCGCGATGTACGCGCTGTCGTCGAACAACAACATCCGGATACTGTATTCACACAGAGGGATATTTACAACGCTCGTGCCGTTATTAATCGGGAGAAGCTCGGCGGCTATACACCTACTGGATCTCTAATTAAACTCTTCGATGAGCTGAAGATCCCATATCTCGTGAAATGGGATGCTGACCAACCTAATAGACTACTTGGTCTTGTCTGGACCTTTCCCTACTGTTTGCAGACGTGGAAGCGGTTCCCTGAGGTCATTAGTTTTGACAATACATACAACACTAATCGATTTAAGCTTCCTTTATTTCAAGCTACTGGCCAAACATGTCTTGGTACAGTCTTCAATGCTGCGTTTGGCTTGATCGACAACGAGAGGAGGGAGGGTTTCCAGTTTCTTGCCGAAAGCATTCGTCAACTCATGGAGCAACACTCTATCAGGCAACCAGATGTCATCATCACAGACTATGACAACTCAATGAAAGCTGCTCTTAATCACCAGTTCTCGAATGTACAGCAACAGCTCTGTATTCACCATATCATTTCGAATGTACTGCTCAAATCGAAGCAGAAGTGGATAAGCAAGCGAAAGAGCAGTAGCAGTCCTAGTGCTAGTGATGACGAGGATAATTCCTCTGAGACGCAGATTCAGCACAGTGCTCCAGATAAACAAGTTGTCAGCGATTCGACCAGCGATAAGATTCCTCATACTTACCGAGGTATTGTTTTGATGTGGAAACGCGTCATCTTTGCTGAAACAGAGGAAGCCCACGAGATTGCATGGCGAGAGCTCTGTAAAGAGTTTGATGATCAACGAGCGATCTTACAATACCTCCATGGCACCTATCTGCCTGTGAGGGCTCAGTGGGCGCGCTGCTTTATCCGCCGCTATCGTAATTTTGGTGTCCGTGTTACCTCTGGCACAGAAGCCAGCAATAACAATATCAAGAGTTATCTCCTAAATGGTATGAGCAACCTCTACCGACTTGTCGAGGCGATGCAGGATATGATGCACGATCAAGAACGTGACTTCAAAGATGCCTGTGCACAGGACGAGGTCCTTACTGCTCGTGAATACTTAGGGTCTGTTGGGGATTATCTTGGCGAACTACGAACCATTACATCGTCCAAGGGACTTGGGCTAGTCAATAAGCAATACCGTATTGCTCGCAAGTTTATGCCTACGGGGAAGAATCCCCGCCCTAGCCCTCTGGGAGATTGTAGCGATGATTGTACGGTCTCTATCGAGCTTGGCATCCCTTGCTATCATAAGATTTATGCGAAGCTAGCTTCTGCAACCCCTTTTACTAAATGGGATATCCATCCTCGCTGGCGATTACGGAACTCGATATCTCAAGATCCATACAGTCGAATTCTTGACCCAAAAATTACTATAACGCTACGCGGAAGACCAAAGAACACCAAGCAAGTTGTGCCAAAAAGGTTATCCATTGTGTCAAGTAGCGAATCTACTTGCCAATCCGATGGTCAGCGAGGTCGGCGAAGCGAGCGAAACCGAGGTCGACCCCCAGAAAGTCTCAATAAACCCACCCTCGCCAGGAGAGCACAAAAAGAGATTCAAGAAACTATTACGCAGGCCAGTAATCAGGTAAGCGACTCGACTCGGCGGCGGAGAAGTAGATTATCGGCAGTTCCAAGGGCTGGAAATACAACAGGAGTGTGCTCTAGCGGTCGGAGAATGCAACCCAGTATTCGGAGAACAAGGAGTCAATGGGAACTTGCTGAGAGCGATGAAGACTCATCTTGTATTATCGTTAAGCAGTAAAACAAACCCTAAGTTATCAGGATTCTCTCATCATCTGTGTGTTAATAGGATTGAACAGCTGATGTAAAGGATAATCTTATTTCAGAGACCTGTGAAAGGTTTGATTGACATATCCTACGACCCAGAGTTTGTATTATGGAGAGCTGTTAAGGCAGCCAGCTACACCGCCTTTGCCGGGAAGTATTTATGGGGAAGCTAGAATTGGGCGAATCAGAATCTGCAAAAAGTCATGCCTCTGTAAGGTCATGCCTCTGTATCAAAAGTGTCATGCCGCTCTATCAATTCCCAGCTTAAGACCCGAGCCTTCTTCCATTAACGTAGGTGCATAGTGAGTGGGCCAACATAGTGAGTGGGCCACTCGCACTCACACCAAAAAGGCACTTTTTATATCCCTGCAAAAAATACTAATTATAGCTAAAAATAGCTGCTTTTTTAATATAAAATATCTAATTACTAAAGTAGCTTAGTTTTGGAATTTCTAGTGTTTAAATTAGCTAATTCTAAAGTTATTTAGAAAAAACCTAAAAATGCATAGTGCGAATAAGAAATTTTAGACTTCTAAATAACCAGCTACCTTACGCACTAGAAAATCTACAATTAGATTTATATACTAGCTAAATACTCTATTTTAAATTTATAGCTATTTTTAGCTGTTATTATGGTTTTTATAGGGATATAAAAAGTCCCTTTTATATGGGATTTTTAGGTGGCCCACTCACTATGCTGGCCCACTCACTATGCACCTACGTTAGTTGAGAAGGCAACATAAGTCTGAAAACAGGCGGAATATTGATATTGACTTTGGCTACGAGGAGATTAGCATTCAGAACTATGACGTCATGTATATTCATTACTAATGCATACATATGAATATGAATACATATGAATAGAGGTTATAAATATTCCATATGTATGTATTATTGCAAGCTCTGGAGGCGAACAAGTTGTTGAGTACATTTTCATCTCCAATTCCTTAAGACCGACCGATACTTGTAGCAGAACTACTCACGGATCTTGGCCAGTCTTCAACTAATCAGGGATCAGAGCTAGCTTCCCATCGCTGTCTTTTTTCTTGGTATAATTGATCGCTAGGACTAGGACTTCGTTTTCTGCGAAGTCCCGCGCGACTTGAACGTATGGATGCAGATGTGGCTATTATACAGGAGCTGGCACACGCCCTGGTGGACTGGAAATGTCAATGTCACAAGTGATGGGTCATTTTTGTAGTGGACTTAAACCTCAATTTTATCTACCTATCTTGGACAATTGAGATCTTCTTGTACTTATGACCTGGCTATCTGCAGCTACTATTTGTAATTCTGTAACGTATCTGATACGTCGGGATGTTTGATCGTCTGATAATTCCTTTTGATGGCTACAGTTGGATTCAGCCCTCGTATATGTAATATGGACAGCTGTTGACAAGTTAGTAAATAACGTGTATGCGTAACTGACGTAGGCTTTGTGGAGATTTCTACAGGTAAAGGTCAAATAAGGCAAGCTCAAGGTCATGCCTCTGTAAGGTCATGCCTCTGTATCAGAAGTGTCATGCAATTCCCTTTCCGAGTCCGTAGCCCTGAGCCAGAACAAGTAACGTGGATTTACCCGCCATTCATCATAGCACACATACTCGTTATAAGGCAGAGCATCACAGCCCAACCACCACTTTTTATGATGCCATGGCTAAATTTTGTTGTAGCGACGTTAGAATACTTGAATGATCACAAGATGGTTCCTGGTATGAGACTTACAACGCGTATGCCTCGTAGCCTTTCATCGATAAATTTAGCGTCGCGCCAATCAACTTCCACATCAGCGCGTGGCCCATAGCTACCTGTGCCCAAAATACTATGACACTTTTCTCCCAGTCGTTTCTTCGGGTCGAATTCTGGGTCCGCATCCTTGTCGTCACAGTGGAGCATTTCGCCGAGAGCGACTTCACATAAAAATAGCAGTGCATGCCCGTCGGAATCATTTGTGCCACAGTATTCAGTAGCGAACGACGCTGTGTCTGTGAAATATATGCCATTGCCGAATTTCGCCTTTAACAACCTCATATCTGAGTAGTGCGGAACTCGTAAACCTTGGCTTAAAATGCCGGCAACTGTGATGCACCTAGTCCCATGCCAAAGGAGACGACGATTTTCGACGTGGCGGTTGTCAATCTCGTCCTTTTTTTTTAGGCGAAATATCCCCTTAACTTTATAAAGATCAGAGCGGTAGATCTTTTCGATGGACCGAATATAGAGTTGAAGAAGAGAGTTATATTCCGCACCTTTAGCAGTACTTTGAGTGCTTTGAGTACTTAGGTTTTCGATCTCCATACCTAGTTTATCATATTGCCAGTCCAGAAGATTCTCCTTCTCTAAAACGCTACAGGGCGGCATAGAGGGAGTAGCTCTTATACCTTGGATGAGTTGAAGAAGCTTAACTTCATTTTCGAACGAGTCGAGGTCGAACCCAAGTCGCACCCTGCCTACGACCTTGTGGGGAATCATAAAGCAGTACTTCTCGCGGAGCTGTTTTATCTCTTTTCTCTCCACCTTCATCTTGGTCTCTGACTCCTCCCTCTCTGCTTCCTCCCACTCCAACTTCTTCAACTCCTTCAGATGGTCATGCCAATCCTTAAGAATCTTAGCACTCTCCCTAAGGGTATGGTCAGTTAGCTGATGCACTGGCAGCATCCTCCAGTTGTAACCATATTTATCCAGTGAAGTCTCAACTAGGTCTTCGTCAAATACAAGCCGGAGAAGGTCTTGGACTGGCGCCGATAAGCCCCGCGTCTGTGGGGGGGGAATATGAAAAATCCAAGGACGCAGTGTTGTGGCTTTACTTCTATCACTCCAATTGAGCTTCGTCTTGTCGTAAAACTTTTTCTTAAACACTGCGACTGCCTCTTCCTCCGATGCTGCCACGACAGGAATGCCGCTAACCCTCGAAATTCGCCCAAGCCAGCCCCATTCGGTGACAAGTTGAAACTGATGCCCCAAGCTTTGAATCTACATATAGGCAATGTCAGCTCCTCCTCACTATCTGGTGAGATCGTGCAAGTGTACCTTCATATTATATACCCTCATTCTGTCCTGGCCATTGCGCTTTCTAGCCTGTTGTATTGTAACTTCATATTCTTTGCCAGAATGCCGGACCTTCCTGACTTTCCCGGTACCAGTCTTTGGCTCTGCAATCGGGCCCGCCATCGAGTTGCCAGTCTTGGGTGCCGCGCCAGGGAACCAGCAATATTTAGAGTCTTCGCCACACAAAAGCTTGCCTTGAGACGCACAGTCTAACAGCCACTCGAGTTTTTTAAATTTCGACTTTTCAACAAGTTGAAATCTGTCGTCCAAATGGTAATACCATGACTGTGTGAGAATGACATGGGTCGTATTCCCCTGCAGTGATTTGGTCATTTTCCATTGGTATTGGTTCATCGTCCTCTGGCATTGCTTGATTATCTTTTCTATGTCCTTTCTAGTGTAGTTAGGCCAGCAGCCAAACACAGTAACAACCACTTGCGGTTTTTTTGCCGGCTCACTTCGAGGGCCCTGGCGAGGATGCGGCATAATTCCAACCAACGGATGCACGTCGACCAAATATCCCACACAGCATAATATAAGCCGGCAAAGAATCTAAATACGGCCTAATGGCAAATCTACAGGACAATTCTCTTTCGATGTGTGAGCTAATTTCGACTCAATAGTACTAATACAGCATGTATGATGGAGATTACCGGTACAATTCTGATCACGCACATTGCCTTTTTCGGTGCTCTATTTGCAACTGCCAACCATTTGGCTACCATTAGCCGCCAAAATTACAAGCCCTTGGCAGATGCATTTCTGATCTTGTTTACATCTTCCCTAGTTAGTCATTGGTCCACCAAGAAGTCTGAACGTGGCGGCGTGGTTCATCCTCGGGCTCAGTCATGTTTAACGGCATTGTCTTATGGTCCTATTATTAAGTACCTTGACATGTCAAAGAATGAAGTCGATTAACTCTGCGCTGAGGTTTTCGAGAGATGTGCTCACTACAATATTACAGTAGTATAATATTATTATTATTATTATTCACTCATTACGCCCGGTGGAGAAACTCCAATAGGGCAACTATAATGTTTTGTGCACAAAGAGCTTCCTCTTCTGCACACTCTCTTCAAAATTTTGCTGGAAAGAATACTTTTAACGTGAGTGCATAGTGAGCTGGACAGCATAGTGAGCTGGACAGCATAGTGAGCTGGACACCCCAAAATGCCATACAAAATGGCAGTTTGTATATCCCTGCAAAAACCACCAAAAGTAGAGCGAAATGTCTCTAATTTTAATATAGCATTTTTAGCTATTAGGTTATCTGAACTCCTGATTTTTAAAAGTCTGTCTTAAGTAGTTATCCAGAAGTCAAAAATCCCTTATTAACACTGTGCATTTTACGAGTTTTTCTATATAACTTTAGAATTATGTAGTTATAGCTCCTATAACTCCAGAATTATATTTTGCATTTAGTTATAAATGCTATATCAAAATTTCGGCTATTTTAAAGCCAGTCTGAGTAATTTTTGTAAAGATATAAAAAGTGCCTTTTGAGTGAGAGTGCGAGTGGGCGGCCCGCTATGCTGACCGACTCGCTATGCACTCACGTTAAGTACTTCTAAGTACTTAGTTGCGGGCCGTGCCGCCGTTTGTGGTTGTATTTCCTGCTGCAGCTTCTCCAGGAACAGCAGGGGTGGGGCTTGTGGCGGGTCTCCTGAAGTATACTCAGATAGTTAGCATTTTCCTTACATTTTTATCACTAATAACTCGTCCAAACCATGACTTATGAAGCGAAAAATTGGCATACTGATTTTTCTCACGGTTAAATATGCTATGCAAAACTTTTTATTTGAAAATAGTGAGGTTGGCGTACATCGAATTTTTAAAGAGTGTGGAAAAAGAGGAAGCTCTTTGTGCACAAAACAATACAAACGTCGCTGCAAATTGTGAGTTAAAGGTTTTTAGCTTTGAGGCTTTGTCTAATGCGCAATAAGATATATTTGGACAGCCCAGCGGACCTTATTTCGCAATTGTTTTCGGGTCATCGCGACCTATGTATGTAATTTGACGATTATGAATGTGAAAATTTTCATCGTGCCCGCCGTTTATTTATACTCGCATACAGGCTTCAAGTTGTACAATGCACAGCCAGTTTATATTTAGTACTGCAAACATGACTTCGGTTCCTTGCTGTGGTTCAGTACTGTGCCCGACACTTCCCCAACGTACAAATACTGCGTGCTAACTAATCTAGCTCTACTTCATGCCAACAACAACTTCCAGAATGGCAGATAGCAAAGCAGAAAATCCAGAAAATTGGGAACGCCAGAGTGGGGATCCTATTCAGGCTGAGGCCGATATCATGCGGATGATCAATTTAATGTCTGAAGAAGAGATATATTCCTCCTTTACAGCGGTTCCGTGGACGTCATCACAGGCCAGGAACTTCATGCTCTCCCTGTCCGCAACATGGGACCGACTTACCGCGTCGGATGCGGATGCGACCTCCTTGAAGAAGCTCGCTAGCTTATGGGCAACCGTTCTTGTAATAGAGGGCGTAGGAGAATTGACCTTGAGGGACTCGGGTGAGGACGAGCGTCACTTAGGTGGACAAGAAGGGTGTGTACTGGCAGAGGTCGATACGAATATTGTCTCTTAATACGTACTTGCGTTGATTCACGAATCTTTCCAGCACTGAAGTTAAATACTCTCTCCCACAATTTTTTTATTCTTTGCTGCGGTGTTGAACCGACAACAAGTAGCGGGATCAAAATAATACTCCCTCCAAATCAGTTTGGTCTCAACAGAAAAACTTCAAATAACATCCATCTCTGGTTACGGCGTTCACCAACATGTCGACTTGCATTGCTGGTTGTGCTTATGCCATAGCTATCGAGCACACTACCACCCGAGTCTTTGTTGACGAAGAGCATCAAGCACGAGATCATGTTGCAACGAAAGGAAATTCTGTGTGCTGATAGAAGCTGTCATGAGGAACGGCTGAGGAACGGTGTGATCAGAATTCCAGCCATTGATCCCCTCCAGCACAAGGTGAGGAAAAGTGGAAGAGTTATCTCTATTTTACAACGTTCACTCGAAATCCACCATAAATGTTATCCAACTGTTGCGTGACAGGAACGGGAGACGCTTTGGTGCCAATTTAGTTCTTTGCATTTAATCTCAAGTGACAAAACTGTGCCTTATATATAGTGCGAAGACGATGTGCATTATTGGGCCGCACTCGTTAAAGTTCAAAAGCAAATAAGACCAGGTCAGCTGGGTCCATACTTAAGACCTCATTTACCTCTTGTTGTCCAAGGAAGAGGCAAGATATAATACCAACTAAGCCATGTCCTTACATGAAAAGTGGCAGGGCCTCGTACTTGTCACACAAGGACGTTTGCTTTGGCGGGAATGCCGATTGATCTACCCGGACGTCGTGTCCGGGCGCAGTAGGAGGAGGGGCTTTTGAGTTGCGACTTTGAAATTCCAACGCAGAAACGCGGTCTTCAAGTTGTATGTATGGAATGTGGCCTTGATTGGCCCAACTGCCCGTGGGCGGCGGGTGTGAGAGCGAGACGACTGGAGTTCGATGTAAGGGATTTTTGGAGATTGTCTTTTTGCAGCTATCATCTTGAGTTGGAGACGAATATCGGGGATCTTTCGATCAGAAAGTCGTGACTATCGCGATGGGAATTGGTATTTGCGGTCCGTCGACTTGTATGCAACTATTTGAGAACGCTTAGTTTACTCGACGGTCGCCAAAATGGCGCAGGCATTAACCGCAGCCTATCATGAGCACAACCCTATCTTGGTTCTAAGTTTAAGACAGTATTTCCAGACAAGAGCCCATCCGAAATAGACCTCGAGTCACATATATTATCATAGCAGTTCCTCGAACAGGCGGGGCTGAGTGAAAAGCACAATGCAGACCTCCAGTGCTTTGCTTCTTGCGCTTGGTCCGGTCGCATACGCTGCCTCTGGTGACAATACAGTTCAAAATCAGATTGCACTCTGGGTGCCAAATCCATGTGACAGGTTTTGGGACCTGCCAAATGCATTGCGCCAGTCCTTCATAAATTACAATCGGGGCAAGGTTCCTGATCTCAACGTGATCACAGCCTATAGCACCTACACCGTCGCATCTGCCTCGCCTGGTCCAACCGACACATGGTCGTTCAACAACCAAGGACCAACTCCTGTTCTCACCAGTGCATACAACTCTGCTACCTGTTCATGGTATTATCCTCCACCGGCAGCAAGCACGTCTCAGCCGACGTCTCAGCCGACAGGCACAGCCCCCACTGGGACTGGTGATGCTATGGAAACGACGGATGCCGAAACAACTTCCACCGGTACCACAATAAGTCCATCTCTCACTGCTTCACCGACGACGACAAACGGCCCGTCCTCAACGACGAATACCGCCGCAACATCGCCGCCAATCGGCTCCATCCAGACGGGGTCAACGACAATCATTACACCAAGCTCTACCCCGACGGATACGAACACGGTACCGTCAACATTGGTGACATCCCATACCTCAGCCAATCCTACGACGAGTGTGCCTTCGTCGACATCAGACACCGCGACGAGCGCCGCTGCAACCACCCTGGCAGCAGGACTATCTTACACAAGGATATCCTGCTTTGAAGATCAAAAGCTCTGGGTAAATGAAACATTGGTGGTCGAAATTGCAATTGAATTTTGTCAGCAGATTTCAGAGGGTAAAATTAAGCCGGAAAATGAAATATGGCAGTCGCCCAGCAATAAGAACGAAGATAAAACCAATGGGGTTGGCTACGAAATCAGTGTTAGGAACGCCAAAAATGGCTCTCCTGCGGGGAGCACAGTGCCGAATCTTCCAAACTTTCTAGACGTATGCAAACTGGAGCTCTATCTGGCCTGGAAAAATTGTAAGTAACTGCACCACACAGCGACTGTCTCTGGGCTGGTATGTTTTAACAATGAGATTTAGGTCTTGGAAACGGCGGTTGGGGCGGCGCGGTCAATTACCAGGGCTTCGACTGGACGATGCAACCTAAACTGCTGGGGGGATAATGTGCTTCCTCGCCGACGAGTACGGACAGCGTTACGGACCTGGCGGGTGGACACAACTGGAGGCTGCAGGACGTTACGTGATCGATACAGCTGTAGTGCGGTTCACGTCGCCCTTTTTTGCGTGCTCAAAAATGGGAGAGAAAAAGTTGCGTTAGTTACGATGTTTTAAAGTACACAGGTAGAATATTAACATGTTGCTGCACGTGGCTCATAAAAGATCATGCAGTATTTGCGACACACCATGACCACATGTGCGGTGCGACTGACGACAGAAGGACATTTGGAAGGGACTGGATGCCACAAAAGCCAAGACGAACAGGCGAGGGATGGAATCATCATTGCTCACGCTTTTCTCAAGAGCTGGTTCGCATGAGGCGTCAGCCTGCACTGCGAACGGCATGTTTGGTTGACAAAGCCCGACTCGCGCGGTACACGATGAGCCCACGATGGGAATGGCCTGGGTATTCCTGCACCTGTAGGTGTCCAGCAGTAACATGAGTCCGACGTGCGCACTGGGAGCGTAGGGGCCACTTCGGGGCTTGAAGGGTGACCATCAGCGAGCGACATCACACGGACTATCCGCGAGCAAGGGGCCCCCCCCATGCTCAAAACACCACCCTGCGGGCCTGCCCAGAGAGACGCTTTTGAGATGCGGCCCCAAAATTTACCGGATTGTTCCGGTACTACACCTTCCGACCATCGAATTTCTTTTAAACGCTGGCACCTGGCACCCTGCCGCCCAACGTCAGCCATCTGGGCATCAGCCAAGCAATTTCCCCGACCCTCCACGACCAATTGCAACCTGGTCGAACGCGGTGAAGTGACGGGTTACTGCGATGTAATCACGGAATCTATTAACCAATATGGACTTAAGACCACGCTTAAAGTCTTCGTCCGGACGGAAGACTGATATTCAGAACCGCCGCAAGTACGACAACGATAGCCCGAGTCCGTAGCCGGCCAGCCGCTTCCGAGTTCGTTTCCTCAATCACAACGAGCGGCACGTCGTTCTGGCAAAAGCAGGCTGTGGGTTGGTGAAACGATCATACTCGGCCACCACACACGCCGCTCCTGTTGTGCAACGTGAGACGCAACTTTATGGGGTGGCGGTGACAACGGCTTCTGTGACTGTATGAGGACTCTACTCATATTAATATTGGCAACTAACTAGGGGGATACTACGAGTATCTACAAACTAAAGAAGACGGTGAAAACGGTAGTTTGTCTCGCGGCCCGTGACCATCGCACTATGGCGAAGCAGTACCAACCTCTGGCTCGTTCGCCAATGATCACGATGAGGCAGAATGCGGCAGCCTTTCAATTCCTTACTACTTTTTTTTTTTCATGAGCTCAACGTTATGAACACGGAACAAGTAGGAAGTTGAGGCACAAGGCTTACCCGCTGCTGATAGAAACACAAAGTCGGTGAGGGAGATCTTCATGTGTGTGTATCGACGGTGTGGCCTGGTGCGAGACATAGCATAACCTCCAATTGCAAGCGACACGACCCCTCAAGCGTACTTCTGCATGAAAACCACGTAATAAGGCTTTATAGTGAGGCTGCCAGTTATTGCTTCGTTTGCCGAGAATAGCACGCCAACGCACACCAGAGACAAGAAAACATTGTGCCCTTCACAGCCGGCGGCAATGCGCGATAAAGTTGCTGCCTCCGAATTCTCTCACCGAGAAGCCATTTCAGCCTTTTTTGTTTCTGTGCTAAATACCAAGCTCAACGATGCCTCCGTCTCCCACCGCCTCGCAAGCGCCTGCAGATCACGGTGAGGGTGGCGGCCCTCCGTCCAAGGGTCTCGGTCCATCCGACATTATCGGTATAGCCGTCGGGGTTCCGTCGGGCGTCCTCGCCATGATTGGGGTCATTATTGCATTTCTTGCTTGGAGATATCCTGACAAGTTCAAAAAGACAAAGGACAGCCTGATACCTCACCGTCAAGCCACCCATGACAACGGGAGCACCAACAATCGAGAGAACAAGAGCCCCCTGGTTATGAGAGATTCTTACGGGGGCATACATTCAAATAACAGAGCGCCAATTACGTATGGAAGAGTTGCCGCAATGTACTTCGGCGAGACATCGGACGGGCGTCGAAGAAATGAGGCGGCTTCGAATTGCTTAGGTGCTTTTGGTCGTGAAAGCTGAACGGACACTGCACATGAGAGGTGAAAAAATTGCATTCTACGGGTTTGATCTACGATTATGAGGCTAGAATTAAATACTTTGTGGCTCGTTGGTTCGGTCAGGGGGTCCAGTGCCCCATCTAATTGGCACGAGTACATAGGACACTGCGCAAGCAGTGGAACCACCCCTTTGTAGGGGCCAGAGTAAGCAGTTTGTCCTCATTTTCCTCTACCCGTTGGTCAAAGTGTGGGGCCCACAGCAGCCCAACTAAAGGCCTTCGCCCTTTAGTTGGCGCAAAAAATGCGGGACATCACAAAAACACCGGGACAGCGGCCGACGTTCATGATACCCAGCCAACAGCTTTCAATACGCGATTTCTCACGCAATACGGTCAAAACATGGTGATCTTTTGGGTTTTTGCATCATGACCTTCAGCGAAAAAACACTACAGGCAGCACGAGCCGTCCTCGCATCACGCAATCCCCCTAGGGCTGATCTTCGTCGCACCACAACACCTCAAAGAAACCCCCTTTCCGTACGAGATGCGGCCTCTGCGTACAAAGTTAGTAAGTCTGCAGTACAGAGAGCCGTTGATTTCCTAGGAAATCCCCTTCCGCGGGGGCGAGGACGCCCAATGGCGTTGACAGACGATGAAGATGACGCCTTGGTGGCGTACGTGCAATGGATGGAACGCACAGGCATGCCGGCTACAAGAGAACAACTTGAAGGCGCGGCAAATACGATTAGATTACGTCGGAATCCCAATGCCAGTGGTGTATCACCAAATTGGCTTACTGGCTGGCGAAGGAACCATCCAGAGATCACGCAAACATACCTCAAGGCCGTGGAGCGATCACGGAAAGCCTTCGAGGCCCAGGGACTTGAAGACGTCGAATTGTTCTATTCTCAACTCCAGGAAACTATTTTGAAGTTCCGTCTCGGCGCCTCAGAGATGTGGAATGAAGACGAGGCCGGAATGCGCATCGGTTGCTTGCGGGAACGCGTCCAAGTCCTTGTCACTCGCACCTCCAGGCATAAGGCTCCCCGGCCGGAAGTTCTAGACCCAGCCAATCGGGAATCCTGCACAGTAATTGCCTCGATAAATGCAATGGGTGACTCTCTTCCTCCGTGGCTCGTTTTCGCTCATTACCCGACGACGAACTGGACTGGCATTGACATCGGGACGGGTGTGCGATTTGCCCAGTCACCCACTGGCTTCTCAAATGCTGAGATACACCTTGAGTGGGCAAGACATTTCAATCGCTGGTCTTGGGCATCGTCAGCACAGGCAAAGCAGTCTGGAAAGTCTCTCGAACAGTGGTTTGGATGTGACGAGCATCTCCGGCTCCCGGATCGAGGCATGAGTCGCGTGGAGAGGCCTCCAGTTGATCGTCCCGATGAGGAGAAGATATATAGATTACTGGTTGTGGATGGCTTCACTGGCCATACCACTCTTGCCTTTGCCGAGTACTGTATCAAGTTCGACATCATCATCGCCATCTTGCCGCCGCATTCCACCCATCTCATGCAACCGCTTGACGTTGGTGTGTTCCAGCCACTGAAGGCAGCCCACCAGAAAGCACTTCGCAAATCCCTTGCAGAGGGCAACCTAACCTTTTCACGGGTCGACTTCCTCGCTGTATTTCAACAAGTCTACGAGGCTGGCTTCACGAAGCATAACATCATGTCGGGATTCGAGGAAACTGGACTATGGCCCGCCTCGCCTCAGCCAGTACTAGCAAAACTCCTGCAGGAACAACTCCGGCAGCGGAAACGCATAAATCCGGCATACACCTCGCTCCTGCCAAACGAAACGCGCTTCCAAGTTGCTGCAGATGCTGCAAATGATATACGAGAGAGGTACCACGACATATTGAGTTCTCCGTCACGAGAAGGGCTTCGGCAGATCGCCAAGGTGTCTGCGGAGTCTATCATCCTACACAATCATTCTAACGAATTTATAGTTGACCGCACCAAGCGAGTCCAGGCCTACGCCAATAGGAAGAAGCGTGGGAAAACTGTCAGGCCGAGCGGCGAGTTTGTCACAAGCTCAAGCATGGATGATATTGTCCGCGAAAACGAACGGCTCCAAGACAGGCAGACCAAGGAAAGAACACGCAAGGAGCTGCGGATGCATATTTCTCAAGTCAAGGACCAGATGCAGAAGATACGGGAGGACTACAAGAAGACCAAGAAGCAGGTGGTAAATGGCAGGGTCAAGCAGCTAAACTTCAAACCCTGGCTTGAGCATACCGGGAGAGATGTCGAATTCTACCTCCTCGAGCAATCTCACGACACCCTCACTCAGGAACTTAAGAGGCCATCGCAAGAGATATACTTTATCGATACCACGAAGAGGAATAACTCAGCAAGAGATATCAGGGCGCGGGCGATGACTCGGCCACATCCACTCGAGGATATGTCGTCGCTGCCCGGAAGTGACGACACAGTTCACTTCCCCGGCCTTAGTCCTTTCCATGAGGAAGGAGAGGATGACAATAACGATGATCTCGAGTTTCAATTTCACGATGCGCAAGAATATATGCCTTCATCGCCGCCGGCACCGGCAGCGGTTGGAGACATCACCAACACCCCATGCCCCGTCAAACCTACCCGACGGTACCACCACATCCAGCGGATGCTCAAGGGCTATAGAGACGATCGAAATAACTCAAAGGGAGACGATAAAGGCGAGAATACTGTATGATATGTCTATTTGGGCCTGACAACACGGGGTTCTCGTCTTACAGATCAGTCTGCGGCGCTGCGAAAAGCAGCCCAAATATGCACTTTATGTCACTTTTACTAGATGTGTACACATTCGGGCTGTCTTCATCTCATCTAATAGTTATAAATTTAGCTATTTGAACGTATTTTAACAATACTCTAATGTAATTCGTTGAGAACCCGTTGATTTCACAACCAAAATCGGCGGGGTCCGCTGTCCCGGTGTTTTTGTGATGTCCCGCATTTTTTGCGCCAACTAAAGGGCGAAGGCCTTTAGTTGGGCTGCTGTGGGCCCCACACTTTGACCAACGGGTAGAAAAACGTTACGATCTGTAGGTCATGTAGTGTCAAGGCCCTTTAGGGGTGATCCCTCCGGGCGTAAATAAATTACATTACATTACATTGCCTTGTAGATTTGACGTGAATTTCGGGGCGATCATCCGCGGGAGCGGCTCGAAGCTTCCGGCCCGGGTTCGCCATTCAAGCAAATGGGGAACAGGAGACTAGGAATGGCCAACTGGATCCGAATGCATGTGCCACTAAATGGGTAATGGTTTAGGGGGTCTGTTTTTGCCAACGGCTGGGGCAACCTTTGGGGTTGACCGGCTGGCACCAAAGATAATGCACCACCCAATCCCTCTGGGACTGGCAGCAATCGACGCATTTAATGCGATGCATACTGGTTATCAGGTTTCTATCGAAATATATTGGGCCTACTTCTATTGAAACCTCAGGCGAGCCTCTGGGATGGTTTGACAGCTGGGCACGATGGATTACGGAAAGGTATTGATCTTGTGTGCCGGGCTGCCTATTCACACACACTGACGTTTGACTGGAAAGGTGGACTGCTGGCTTTGTCACCGAGTTTCTCCAGGTTTGAGGTTCATTAAACTTGTTCTTACGTGTGGATCCTATTCAGCAGATTTTTTAACTACACTGGTGGATTAAAACAGTTGTTTTAACTGAGGTTTCGGTCATGTCGAAACTCATGTCGATCAACACTCCTTGCAGTTGTGCTCATAGTTGACAAACTCCTTGCATCAAGCGCAGGTAGATCCCCCGCTTTGCCGATATCCAATATCTCACGAGTTGGAATCACCACCTAACTCTACAGGCTAAGGCATCGGCTGCTAAGGAAGTGAGCTACTCAGCGGCTCTGGCTCCTTAGCCAGCTGATGTTCACTGTGGTGTCCGGGACTATCATCAAGCCTCGTGGAATGTCAGGAAACCGCGGCTATCATTTAGCCGTCTAGGTAGTACTTGTTCATTTGCGGATGCAGAGGCTAGTGGCGTGGCTATCCGGAGAACACCACTAACCAGCCATTAGCTTGCACGCATTGGGGTCCATCACTTCCAAAAGCGCCAGTCTGTTGTTGCGCGGTAACTCTGGAGGAAAAAGCAGTGCGCAATGTAAGGGTTGGTCATTGCAGTTATCGTTATATCCAAACTGGACACTCTTTGTCAATCGCGTTGCAGTATTAGACAACAGGGCTATTGCTAATTCATCTTCGTGCATTCCTCCCCCTTGTCAAAGCGCCATCGAATGAGACAGCTCAAACGAGATCAAGATTGCGAGTAATCCGGCCCAAGCAGGAGACGTGTTCTGGTTTGTAGTCCGATCTAGATACACATGTTAGGCAAGGGGCAAAGGGCGATGTATGCACATATCGTATTTAAAAGGGGTCAAATACTATGAGCTCAGACAGAGTGCGTGCCTTGACAAAAAATACCAGTAGTCCGCAAGGCGTGTCTCTTTTTCGGTCTCACCCAACCTTCACAATCTTGCCAGTTCTGGCGACTATTTCTTAATCTCGGACCCTACTGCCTAACCTGGCATATTCTCTTTTATCCTAGGTCAAGGATATCTACGTACTTGATTAATTTCTTGGACCTTTGCCTGGCCTTGAGCGTCTTTTTTTTTTCCCTTTTCTTGGGGCAGCGAAGTGCAATGCTGGAAGTGCCACAGAGCAACCCGGAAAGTATATTCTGCCGGAATGGGTTACCAATGGCAGCTAGAAATATTCCAAACTTCCGTGGCCATGCGTACGCAAAGAGCATCCCTCTGAGTTTTACACATTCAGATCCGCCGCCGCAGCCAGTGCTACCGCCCCGAGCCCAGTATATTCGGCACAGACGCAAGGTTCAGTCAGTTTGGTGGGTGCCAGGCAACCTCAATCCCAGACTCGCACAGGGAACATGGGGAGCATGTGCAGGTGGCGTGAACCCACCAATCGGGGTCGCATCATTAGCTGCGCAGCAACCCGCGACAATCAAGTCCGCGACTTATGAGCATGACAACAACGGCCTAGCAGCCCAACACCCTCGACAGCCGTGTCAACAGCCAGGAAAACCGGATTCAGACTTGGCGAGTGGACGGAGACAGCAGGAGATTAAAGCAATTGGCAATTCCGAGCGGTTGGCTTATGATATCCCGCGACTTGAGGTTGAGACAGAGCGCACTTCAGCCGAGCAGAGTGTCGAACTTGCGAGATCCCAAACTACTATGCCTCAGACAAAACTAAAAACCTTCTTTATGAAATTCGGCTTGCTTACTCTCCTGTCGCGAGGGAGACGGTCAAAGTGCAAGAACAGCCAATCGCCACTCATTACAGCTGCCTCAGACGATACGTGTCAAAACGACAATCTCAGTACGCCGTCCGTGTCAGACAGAGTGGATGTTGGTGAGGCATGTAGGTATAGAGTGGCTGTCGAGAAGATAACACGCGTTCTGGTCACAGCGAGAGTAGAGGTAGGTTGAATGATGAAAGTTTTCTAGTCAGGAATCAAATGCCAACTGATCCAACTCCAGCCAGTAAGAGTTCGATGCTTTGCTAGAACCGTCACATTACTAGTCACCGCAGAAATGTCTATTGCTGATAGCGTCCACGGGCTGGCTGATATAACGAAGTTCCAGGCCAGCCCCGAGACCTGTATAGTAATTGAATACAATGGGGTGCTCGGCCTAGTGCGGCGGCTTCGTTGGTACGAGTGCGTCCAAGACGTCCTGAATACTTGGGAGAACCACCGTCTAAATTCCTTGATGGTCGTGCCACGATGCACGTCTGGTACTGATCAGGATCTTGACCTTAGGTATGTTCCTCGCGCAGAACATCCTCTGCCTGGATTCTGTTTGTGGCTGTACCACCATTCTCGCAAGGGCCGATGGACGAAACGCTCTGGTCAACGAGATGGTCGACTTAAGCAGAAAGCAAAAGAAGCCGCAAATAAGATGAATTTCCAGTCAAAATAAGTGTTCAACGGAATCAATACCTGCTTAGTCTTAATATTACCTCATTGCTATCATGGGTTCAAGTACGAAACAGGAAAGCCTTTAGCTGGTTGTCTTACTGGTTACAGGACGGTCGTGTTTCCGCACGCAGGAGCGCTGAAAGTGGCCACAGGAGCCATAACCGCATGACAGCCACGACCCTACAACTGTCTGTCCCTTACCACGCAACCACAAACACCACCCTTCATCTCCCCAAGTCGTTTTACTGCTCTGGCAGCGCTTGGGCAAAATCAGAATTTTGCGGGCGCAGAACAGATTCCAGAACGGGATGCGATTTTCGGCATCAGTGACGTATAATAAAAGCAGAAAATATTGTCTTGGGTGATCGACCAAATCTACAAACTAAAACTCTAGTTCAGCATGCTCCCCGGGTGTTGAATTGCTTGCAGAGGCATTAGAAAGTTTGTACCTGGATGTATGTGAGATGCGACTCGTATACATTGCTATACATCTGGACTGGAAGGCTCTACGGTGGCATTTGTGTTGCCAGAGTTTCCAGGGTTGCAACAGCAATTTCCAGTTCATCCATCACGCAGTACGGTTAAGTACCCAGTGAGTATCCAAAATTGTAGGAACTGACTGAGTGTTTGGTTCCGGAGTAGCATTCTGTTGCTGTACACATAAAAATGAGCCCATTGCCAGAGCCAATGATATCTTAAGACATGAAAAGATCTTCCGAGGACAGTTTCAGCGTTGAGAAAAAAGAAAAAAAAAGTGGCGTCAGTGATGTAGTGCTGACACTTGAGGGACGGGAAGATATAGAAGCGCACTCGAAAAGGTTCAAACCCTTGATTTGGCCCGACTGGGTGTACGGGTGGAATACAAAACATACATAAGGCTAAAAGCAGGCCAAAAGACGTGTCTTAGTAGCGTCGCGACATGACGCGGTTATGCCTTTCCCAAAGCATCGCTGATGTAGTTCAGGGTCGGATGGTTACTAAGTAAAGATGTTGCCTACCAAACTGACACAGTGAGACAAAAACATTATCAGAAAGGACTTGGTCAAAGGAGTGGCTCCCAAGTGGTTGGCACTGGCGGTCGATGTGGACTCTCAGCGCTACGATGCACAAGACGGGCGTTCAGGCGAAGGCAGCGCCTTGGGGAATGCACAGCAGCCACGATTGATGGACTGTTTGTTGGCTCTCCCCTTCTCCTGTCTGTACGAAGTTAAAGACTGCGCTGTTATCTCCTTCCGCCTGCCGGTCTGTCAAGTGCGATACATTGGCCTTTTCCGCCTCTCCTGTCTCGCCAGGTTTCACAGCTAATTGTCGCATATCAGGCCTACCCTAATCGTACCTCATGGAAAATTGGGGCACGACAGCAGCTGCCTGGCAGGCAGCTGCTTCTGCCTAAACTATCAAAGGTTTCTTTTGTGTATACAGCTGCACGGTTCCCGTGCAACTTTTAACAGAGCTCCTGCTCCTTAGATAATTCTCATTCAATACAATTGGCACCGTAGCTATACTCGATCTTTTGTGACCCTCATTTGCCTGACACCAATTCAATCAAGAATGCCATCAAATGCATGCCAGTGTATTTTACGTAGAGCTCGCTCTTGGCCAGAGAGTTTCCTCTCTTCCCTTTGTTCTCTTTCAGACCGAGTGATTCATGGACGAATCCGCCCGCACCCTATTGGATATTGACATTCCACCATACGCAGTTACCCCCTTGCAGACGTAACATCTAACCAGTTAGGTTCGTGATCTTTCGCGGATGCCTAATTTGACCTGTACAGCTCCTTTACCGTACCGGACCAAAGAATGTTGTGGGCGATATTATTGATTTACTCGCCGGGCTCTAACTGCGCCACTTTTGTAGCACCCTGATGCAAATCTTCCGCCTGCTTTATCCCTTGGCCTTGAAGTCCAGCAACAGGCACACTCGGCAGCGCAATGCAGATTCTTCCAATGCTGGACCTTTCTCATACCAAACTCGGTGATAGCCATGGGGATCAATTGGGGCCAAGAAATTAGACCTGTTTCACAGCCCCTCCAACTCGCACAACTGGCAGCATCCAGCGCGAACATAAGGTAAGGAATCACCCTTTCCAGCCACTAGTTCTTCTATATTAATTTAGCCATATAACTACCAGCGATCACGACAATATATACTATCAACGTAAGTTTACTTTGGCATGCACGTACGTATATTCCTTCACACTCATTCACGCGCTTACGATTGGAATAGTCACGCTCAATAATGCATGAGCACAAACGCAGTTAAAGTGTTGCTCGCCCAGGCGCTACTTGCACAATTGAATTCGAAGCCGTCTCTGGCATTCTGGTCTTATCATAATATGGCCGCAGTCCTGCGGTTGGCAATTAGTGGTCGATCGCCATCTCATATTCTCCGACGTTCTCAGCATTTGCCCAACGAAGATGCATAAATCTACACCACGGCGGTACTCCCTACTATCAGCCTCTAGCTCGTTTATGGAAGTACCCAGAACACCGTCTCCGAAGCAGCAAAATCGCTCCTTGTCGCCGAAACCGATACGTGTGTTGAGGAGCGGTAGGACTGTGCTAGGTCGGCCCGAAATTGTGTCGCCAACACCCGCAGCTCGAGCTTATGCAATAAGATTTCATCGAAGGCGAAGAAAAGGCACTGCTCTGGTTCTCAGCAACCGGGACAAAGTCTCCCTGTCACGTTATGAGACTCATTGTTAACTAAGCTTATTTCTTGAATATAAAAATTATTGTTGTTCTTTCTATCCTCCAGAAGGGTTCATGTCTTTTATCTTTAGGTTAGAAGACTTCCCAGCCACCTGATGAAATCAGGGTGGCTGGCCAGCCTCTCAACTACTGATATCGATGATTTTATGACATCCAGCAATTACGTCAAGTCTGCTTGTTCAATCAACAGAGGCAGCCTTATCCGACACACCCCCTTAGATGAGCTTCTTCCTAAGAACTCATCTACGACTATTTATTGCCTCTGTTAAGCTTCAGTGTCAGCACCATTTTACGGCTGGGCACCCCGGGCTCGGCAATCCTGTTTGCCTCCCTTCGCACCTAGCTTCAACTCGAGGTCTTTTTCCTTGTCAGGGTTTTGAAGTCTCTCTTGCAACTGGCTTCGAGCTTCTTCCAACTTGGCTCCTGTGCCAATACGGCTTCGAATATCTTCAATTCGCAGCTGCCGCAGGAATTCAATGTGTCGGACCTTGGGTAACGCCTTCGTCATCCCGTCTGCAACCATGTCCTTCGATTCTACCCACCGTACTTTAATGCGTTCATTTTGAACTTCCTGACGTAGCCAGTGCTGGTAAATATCAACATGACGAAGCTGAGTGGTCAATTTTGCTGACTCTTCAACTAACAGCCTAATCGTCTGCTTATTATCGATTTCCAATAGCAAAGGCTCATTTAGCTTAATTTTCAAAGCTTTGAACAATCTCCCTGCAGCTATCATCTCTTTGGATGCTTCCGAAGCTGCAAGTAGCTCGGCTTCTGTACTTGAGGTTGTTACGGTGGTCTGCTTCGATGCCTTCCATGCAATCGGTCCGCCGTATAGCCTTAGTACGTAGCCTTGTGAGCTCTTTCGGTCGTCTGTACTGTCGGCGAATGAAGCGTCACTCGAGCCGATGAAAATTTCCGCTGGTTTGTTGCTCTTTTGAGTATTTCTTCCAAGCCTTATAGCATATGACCGTGTGGAGTAGAGATATTGGATCACTCTATCCGCTGCTTTGTGGTGTATATCGCTTGGATTGAGATTATGCCGTGCAAGTCGGCTGACTGCGAATGCAATATCTGGTCTTGTTGATATGGCTGCGAACAAAATGGACCCAACCTTTTGCTGGTAGACTTCGATCGACTTCTTTGTCGCTTGTATCTCTGATTTCAGTAATTCTTCTAGGCCCATAGGTGTTGCTGGCACCTTGCCTTCTAGCTGAATGGAGAACTTGTGCGCTATTTTGTCAATATACGCGTCTTGAGTCAACCAAATTGTTCTGTTTCGCTTGTCTCTCAAGATGTGAATACCGAGAAACCACTTTGGCTCGCCTAGTTGTGTCATTTCATATCGACTTTTCAAGCCTTCTATGGCTTCCTTGGCGATTTCTTGATCAGCTTTTCTGTATGCCAAGATAATGTCATCAACAAAGAAGAATACTATGACAGGACCTTTAGTCATAATGCATGGCTCCTGCGGAACTGGTTGAAAACCTAATTCTTGGAGGCTCTTTGTCAACTCCTTTTGCCACAACAGTGGTGACCTTCGCAGGCCGTAGAGTGCTTTCTTCAACCGTAGCACTCTGCCGTATTTTTCATAACCTGGTGGCATGCGCATATAGACAACTTCGTCTAGTTCGCAATTTACAAATGCATTGACAGCATCCATCTGTTCCAGTTCAAGGTCGTGTTCAGCAGCTATAGCCACCAGTGCTCGAAACGACATACTGGCTAGCGTTGTTGCACGAGTCGGGAGAGCATTCTTTTCTTGCTGGTTCCCACACACAACAAGCCGCGCCTTGCATTTCTGGAGATGGCCATGCTTATCCGTCTTGTAGGTAAATACCCACATGCAACTAAGGACTCTTTGACCTTTTGCTCGTGACCAAGGTACCTCAACAAAGGAATCCATCTGTTTATGTGATGCAAGATGTTCTTCTTGTGCCTTGATAAATTGATTCTTGAATGGGTGACTTTCAAGGTCATTCATGGTCTTTGGAGCATCTGGTAGGTCTCTCTTATGTGGTTGAAACTTAATTCCAGCATTAAATGCACCATGAACTGCTGTCTCAATTCGAATCGGATGGAATTCGTGGAATCGATAGTTGGCACTGACTTGCTCTACCTTGTAGTGGCAGCAGTTTGAGTTGTGGCCTTTATTATCCACCCCCTCAGGATGGTCGGATCGGTGACGAATTGGCAGGCTGGCTGTGAATATAGCTTCCGGGCTTTCTTCAAGTTCCGGGTCTGTCAGTGGCGGCGTAAGATACCCTAGCTCGTCTGATCTTTCACATGCATCTTCATCGTCCTCACCGTCCGGTTCATTCTGCATGCCTGTTTCCACAACGATCTCATCCAGAATCTCTTCTTCATCTGACTCATCAGAATTATTGAATGTTTCTTCTTCTTCGAGCATAGACTCCATATCTTGCCGTTCTTCTGGGATTTCAATTTCTTCCAGCAGCTGACTTATGGTTTGTCTTAGTTCGGGTTGAGCTATCTTGTTCTCAAAGAAAGCCGACTCATTGAAGATAACATCGCGGGTTAAGATAACCTTACTTTTGTGTGGAACCCAGATTTTGTAGATGTTTGAGGACTGGTAGCCCACGAGATAACCAATATGTGCTCTTGGTTCAAGCTTTTGCTTTCTATGAAGCTTGAGTTGAGCATCTGCAGTCATTGCAAAAGCCTTACAACCATAAGCCTTTAAATGACTAATTATCGGTTGCTTCTTAAAAACTCTTTCAAATGGGCTTTGCCATCTATTTCGTTCAAGAGGTGTTCGATTCCGCAGATAGCACGCAGCCTCCACAATGTCCTTCCATAAGTTATGCGGTAGGTTTGCTGCTATTCGCATCGTTCGGGCTTTTTCCATGATAACACCCCCTGATCTCTCGGCGCCTCCATTTTGGGCTTGAGTATTCGGAGCTGATCTTTTTGATTCGATGGATCGAAGTTTCAGTTCTTTTCGGACTTCCTTACTGAACAGTTCGCTGTCTGATCGTATGGCTTTTGGCTTGAAGCTGTACTGGACCTCTATCCAGTTGAAGAAGTCTCGTAGAATCCTTCGGTTTTCTTTGCCTACACCATGGCTTTTTAGAAAGTATGGGAAAGCAAGACCTGAATATGCGTCCGTGATAAACATCACTCGGGAATAGCCTTGATAATCTTCCGTAAGATCGGTCCAATCAACCCAGATTTCTTCAAATGGTTTGTTTGGTCTTATTGGCCGCCTCCGTGATATCTGCCGGCGCATCTTGCCTCGGCCGCAGTGGTCGCATTCCACAGTTTTTGGTCCTTTAAGCCTGACTCCAATGCATTTCTTTCCTAGCTGCTCAAGGGTCTTTGGGCTAGGGTGACCTAGTCGGTTGTGCCACAACGTTCCGTCTGCAATAGCAGTTGTTCTTTGATCTCGACTAGTCCGCCTTTTTCGTCTGGCAATGTAGGCTGCTGCCGCTTCCAAGCTTGCAGCTGTTGTTTCTTCATACTGAAGAACCCATTGTTTATGATATCTCTGAACCATACAGATTGGTGTTCCAGACTTATGGATTAGCCGTGTTGGCGTAGAGATTGTATCCCAACGGATGCCTCGATCATAAAGACACTGGAATGACACAACATTGACAGCAAATGTAGGACAATATGCAGCGTCCTTGATTCGTAGGATGCCAATTGATCCATCTAGCCTTATAACTGGTAAATCGACTCGGCCATAACCTTCAATTTGGACTTCTGAGTCTCCAGCTATTAGATAGTCACCTGTGACTGCCTTTCTGATACATTTAAATCTTCCTAGATCATTGAAGATATGTAAAGTAGCCCCACAGTCAAGAATAGTTGACGACCGCAAAGGATACTTATCGACTTGCAAGCAGCTTCCCACACAGACAGAGAATGCCGCCCCTTGTGGAAGTTGTAACGGGCCAAGCCGCTTGAACGGCGGCTGTGCCGCCTATCACTAACTCTCCCAGTGGGTTGATTCTAGAACCTTCTGTGGAGGCGTATTGGGAAGTTATAAGGCGCTGTTATTATGCCACGGAGTGTGTAAACTTTCCTTTCTTCTTCATCTTGATAGTAAACAGCATAGGGACTAGTTAGTTGAGTCAACTCGCTAGCGGCCTTTCACAGTTTCTCTGCCCCGTAATCATAAGTTTGCGCTGGGAAAAGACTCTTTCACAGTCGCTGGACATTGCAGGGATAGAGGCCATATCCAAACCCATTTGTGCTATCCTCTGGGGTGCAGGCTGTTTAGATTGCCGTAACCAATAGGCTGGAAGAGTGTCGCCGTCATCAAGTTTAAAAACCTTCATCGAAAGCCATGTTTCGAGCTCATCCATTTCGTCTTCATCCCACTGCGTCATATCTGTTTCACGCTCGAATTCATCCGGAGTCCTGGCCCTCTTTGAACCAGCGGCCGGCCCAGCAACAGGCAGGTTTTTATACTCTTCCCACAGCGAGTATAGTGCCCTTTTGCCACCCGGCAGCCAGGATTCGGGGAGCGTGGCATCCTTCCACAGATGCGCATCCTTCCACTATCTCTCGAAGTACTTCCATTTCATTTGAGGATTTGTAACAATAGCAGCGTAATGAGCCGGCGTATCATTAACCATTGCAAAGTACTCATCAAGCTTCGTCCAGCAATTAACAATACATACACGGAGTTGGCGGATGCCAGGCGAGGTAAGATCTGGATTTTCAGCTCGGAAATTAATGTCGTCACGGTACTCCCGAGCATGTTTCAGAAGAACATTGAGGATGGTCATATAATCAGACAACACGCCTCGATCAGATGATAATTTGCTCCCCTCCGCGCGCTTCGTAAGAGTGTAGAACTTCTCCAAGAAGGCTACGATCTCAGTCAAAACCGCCCAATCATCCGCAGTTAATGAGTCGTGCTTGAGCAAGGATTCCTGTTCCTCCGTCGACTGCGCCTTCTTATTAGATGCGCCGTGTATGGATTCCGCATGATCAATACAAAAGCGATTAATACGGTCTCGTAGCTTGATGGCGCGCTCGATCATTAGGTAAAGGGAGTTCCACCGAGTTGCGTTGTCGACCACTAGCTTCAGGCCATCGAATTCGGTGGCAAAATCTTGGGACTGACTCTTGATATTTGCAAATTTCTCTCGCCGTTGAGGTGACCGACAGATGAAGGTCACGACGTTGTGAAGCTTGCCAACGGGACCTCTTTTCCTCCAAAGTTGTAGTTCTTTCAGCAGTGACGACTGTTCTTTAATCGCCGCGACATCCTTCTCGAAGGCATCAAATTCCATACCATATAAGAAGGCTTTAGCAGAGAGGTTAATTCGTGACCAAGGCAGCGTAGACGTCGACCAAGTCGTTGCTTTGGTGTCAGGTGGGGGAGGAAGCAGGCGACGAGCGAGTCGATAGCAATGTTATTATTAGAAGCGTTGTCTGTAACAAAGTAACCAATTCGATTCTCGAGATTGTATTCCTGAATAACCTCCTTTATGACCTCTGCCTGGTTCTCGCCGGAATGGGAGCCATGCAACTGGCGTATCGTAATAAGAATCTAAAATGAAAGCCAGTCAAGCCAGTTAAGTCACTGGTCATCAGTTATACTCTCGACTAAACATACCGACTGGTTCTGACCAAACTCATCAATAAAATGAGCAACTACTCCGAGGAGGGCCAGATGATTTGGAGACGTCCAAAGGTCAAAGGAGAAGTGAATCTTGCTGACTGACCGTGCCAGGACACCCGTTAGGTGTTCCTTCCGCTTGTTAAACGCCTCCAAAACTAGGGTTCGTAATGTATTCCCACAACCCGGTAGTAGCTTGTCAATGGATGGGTATACTATGCGAAGAAAGCCTACAAATAGCTCGTCCGCGACGAGTCTCAGCGCTATCTGGCAGACTACAAAAAAGGCAATTAAAGCTTCCTCAAAGGGGGCTCTCTTGACAGTTGTAGCCAGCTGGACATATGACCCCGACTGGCGTATTGGTGTGGTATCTCCGTTATCGTCCCCGCTGTCGCTATTGGAGGGGGCTAAATAGGACCTTTGGACCCATTCGCGAGGGGTTTTCCGGCCGTGTTTGGAGATCCCGTGGACAAGGAGGTGGGTCGGTTTATTTTGGGAGTTTGCATCGGCAAACTGGACTTCGCTACAGTGCTTACACTTCCATATCTTGCGGTTTCGTAACTCTTTGCCACTATCATCCAAGCCTGCAAATATAAGTATTTATCCACATGGATGACAAGGAGATATTTACCTTTAGATGTCCGAATCAACTCTTCGGCCTGCTCCTTAGCCCAATACCAGGCTGAACGGCGGGACCTTCTATGACGATACGGTTCATACCGCACGTACCATATGCCTTTGACTTGTTGTACTCGGTGGTCCCGTGGTATCTGGGCCACTGCTAGGTCGTAGGCCGCGTCGTCATGGGCTTCAAAAAGAGCCCTAATTGAAGGTTGTTCTTGGCCAGGAAGAGTTGGTGTATCACCGGTAAAAAGAGTAGTTAATTCGGAGCTGTTGTCGCTATCTGGTCCGGTGACGGAAGCCATATTAGGAGAGTTGATGGCATTGAGATGTTGAGGATGGGAGTAATCACCTTATTTTGGTATCATGATACTAGCCATAATAAAAAAAAAGGGTACTTTAATTGCTTTGGGGAGCAGGTGGCAAAGCAAGTCACTCTTCGTCTCTGGAGAGGGCATAACCATCTGTAATTTCGGTGCTCTGAGACACCTAATTTTACTCAAGTCCAGCCCAGCCTAGCCACCCCCTTTGTCGAGGCAGGCTAACGTCCTCCCCCCCAACGAGGCAGAGGCAGGCTGACAGCAAAAATTTGGCTGCCGAGGCAGGCTAGACAACTATATTTCGCCGTCGAGGCACGGCTAGGCAAGGCTGGGCAGGGGCAGGCTCAGGCAACGGCGGGGCGCTTGAATTCACTGGTTCCTCCGCATTCTTTCCCAACCAAAGAGCTTGCATCGTTCACAACTTCCAGCGCCTCCAAAATCACATGGAGACCTTGCAACCCATCTGATGGGGGCACTTTTCCATGAAGCTGAACACATCCATTTAAATAGTCATAAAGAGATGCAGTCCTGGATTGAAATATCCAAGTCGGACCAATCAGTAAGGAACCAACAGGTACTTGATTGCATGTGGGTATATATGTCGGATAAGGCTGCCTCTGTTGATTGAACAAGCAGACTTGACGTAATTGCTAGATGTCATAAAATCATTGATATCAGGAGTTTGAGAGGATGGCCGGCCACCCTGATGAAATCAGGTGGCTGGGAAGTCTTCTAAACTAAAGACAAAAGACATGAACCCTTCTGAAGGATAGAAAGAACAACAATAATTTTTATTCAAGAAATAAGCTTAGTTAACAATGAGTCTCATAACGTGACAATATACCTACAAGTTCGATAAACATGGACGCTTTCAGAAATGCAAGGCCCGTTTAGTGGTTCGAGGAGACCAGCAGGCGAAATCCATACATGAGGACACGTATGCCTCCACGCTGGCTGGACGTTCATTCAAAACCCTCCTGGCCATCGCAGCACGGTTCGATCTCGCCCTAGTACAATACGATGCAGTCAACGCCTTCGTCAACGCCAAAATGGACAGAGAAATATACATGAGGATGCCTCCGGGACATCGAAAACCTGGAAGAATATTAAAGCTCCAGAGAGCATTATACGGGTTAAGATGCTCACCTTTCCTGTGGCAGAAAGAACTAACGGAAACCCTTGAAGAACTCGGGTTTGAGAAGGTTCCACATGAACCCTGCTGTATGATGAAGAACGGAATTATAATATTCTTCTATGTTGACGACATTGTCCTCGCATATGAAAAGAGAACGAAGCAAAGCATCTGACCGATCAACTACAACGAAAATATCAACTCACTGGAGGGAACGCCTTGCAATGGTTCCTAGGAATGGAAATAATCCGCGATAGAGAGAAGGGACTGATCTGGCTCTCCCAGTCTGCATATATAGACAAGATTGCAAATTTGGCAATGCCAAGCCCGGACAGGTGGCCAATCGTGCCTATGTCTGGACCTGAGCTACTACCATATGAAGACAGAGCATCACTGGCATCAATTCGCAGATACCAGAAGAAGATAGGATCAATCCTGTACGCGGCGGTAGTCACACGGCCGGACATTGCTTTCGCTGTGTCAAGATTAGCAAGGTTCAACACAAATCCTTCTGACGAACATCATGCAGCTGCGGACAAGGTAATCCATTACCTCAAGAGAACTAGATCTCTGGCGCTGCAGCTCGGGGGAGGAGACGAATTTCTAGTCGCAAGCGACGCCTCCTTCGCAGATAACTCCATCGACCGTAAAAGCTCGCAAGGATATGTCATGCAGCTCTTTGGCGGAACCATTGGATGGCGAGCAAATAAACAAGACACAGTCACAACATCGACGACTGAAGCTGAACTTCTAGCGTTGTCACAAGCTACGAAAGAGTCAATGTTTGTCTCTCGTCTTCTCAAAGAAATCGGTATCCGCCTAGATAGCAAGACGATACAGATCCAGTGCGACAACCAGCAAACAATCAAGCTGGTTAACAAGGAAGTTGGACTGCTGCAGACCAAACTCCGCCATGTCAACATCCATAACCACTGGTTACGTCAGGAAGCTGAAAAAGGGACGATCTTGGTAAACTACGTACCAACAGGAGAGATGGTGGCAGATGGTCTCACCAAAAGCCCTCAGCAGTCAACCATTCAAGGGTTTCGTCGAGCGACTTGGTCTGGTGAATACAGGCTTGGAAATCGATCGTATCGAGCGGCCCTCTCAGTCGATCGCTATCGATCGATCAGTGTCTAAATCGATATCGATCGACGATCGAATCGATCAACACTCCCCTTCATTTTCCCTATCTAGCGTCATCTTGCCCACCAATTGGAGAACCTGCCTCCAATTATCCCCTTCAAGGAGACCAAGGGGAAGAGTCGGCTGATATATCCCAGCTTTACTCCAGGATCGAAGGCACTGGGCCATAGCCACAATATGTCGTCGTAGGCGAGACCTGAATGGTGTTATCATCCTCCCGCAACTGCTAAAATCTCGTTCGGTCTCTGCTGAAGACGAAGCAACAGTGAGAAAGTCAACAGCCATATAAGACAACCTAGGAAAGCGCACAACGCCAACATCCCTCCACCACGCAATTGGGTCCGCTTTATATGCGATATTGTCCACCGGCGGCTCTGACAGATACTGATCAAGCTCATCCTGTTCCTGCAAGACGGTTGACTACTTTTGCCGTTTACTTTCTCGCCCTTGCGGCTCAGGACAAGCCAGTGATCGACTAAACGCCAGCCTGCGCTCAATATAGTCCAAGCCACTAGTAGCCCCAGTTGCTGAAGCGCCATTACAGCCTTCCTCATGAGCCATGGTCTTGTACCTCTCTTCCCAGATTGCCGCTAAGCTTCTGGCATATGTCCTCTTCCATTCCGAGGTCTGACGAGACGGTAGTTGGTTCCAAAGCCGTTCAAGAGCACGCCATTTCTTGCAGGGGTGGAATACAACTGCCGCTGCGTAGGCGGTTGGGGTCAGCTTGCCATAGTAATCATTCAGCTTCTTCCATCCGAGCTTAATGTAAATCTTCATGGCAAAGAGGCAGTCTGCTCCCCCTACTAAGCAATGTTTAGACTGCCGTAACCAACGAGTTTCCCACGTAAGATCTACCTTCTTCGTTTAGGGAGCTCAGACCTAATTGAATGAAGCATTCTAGATCCAAATTCGTGCTTCAGACTCTGCGGAATATCGCAGTCCATCCATCCTCACCCGAGAGAAATCCCGCAAAGAGAAGCGAAGGAGATGCTGGCCTATCGCCTGCCAACGAGAGGTCCGGAACACAGCCTACATCGCCAGAGAAGCTACTACAACTTGATACGGCTAGGAGCTTATTTGGGGAGCCAATTGGCCAACCCCATGTCGTGCTGGGAACGCCAATTCCGCCCACCCAACAAAGCTCGCAGGCTTTCCGGACTGTAGCTCCCTCTTCTCCCTTGAAGACCCATCCAATCGCCTCACATTCTGATCCATCTAGTGCCCGAAGCAGCACAACTGGTGCAGACTACTCTTATGTGGCTGCTAGATTCCACAAAGGCGGAAAGGACTCGCAAGATGATTCCTCCAAGGCCAGGGCGAGGTCCAAGCAGGCTGCCATCCAGCGTGACCATCGTTCACGGCGCCGTGCAGGGAAGACTGTATCACTGACTCCCACAATATCCCAACTCGGCGTCGTTCAAGGTTCGGAAGGTCCTGGGGAAGTTATCATTTTGCTGTGGTGGTGGTGGTTTGTTCGGGCTAACAAATCGTAGATGAGAGTCAAGTCCGACAGCCGAGTGGGCACCTACATAGAGATGAGATAACCGGGGAAGGGGAGGACGGGGGCCAGTTCTCTGAATCTGATATTGACGCCGAGGACTATTTCAACTTGCTGCTTTCACCTGCTCGACCACGGAGATACCTCGAGCAATTAGGGGTGGGCTCTGATTCCGACCCAGGGGACGAAGACGAGGACGGCAACAACGATTGCGTGGATGAGAGCCCTCTTCGCCGTCGCTCACGGCAGCCTGTCGCACAGTCAAGGCGTGGTCGCCGTGGTCCTGCCCCTGGTACAGGAGGGCGGCCACGAAAATCTCGAAGGCAAAGTCGGTCATCGATACCGCCACGACGTGTTCGGAGTCCGGTGATAATTCCACCTGAAGAATCAGCTGTATTTCATGCACAAGATCCGGTGTGGAATGGCGATCTTGATGCTCCCGCCTTGACTGACCGCGATAAGGCCACCCTCCGCGAGTTCTGGACCATGCTGGACAATGATCAGATGGAATATTGCAGTAGATGCCAAGAGAGTTGGTTTCAGATGAAGATCGATACTGACGGCATCTGTGGGCGTTGCTATCGAAAAGATGCGAAACGCCGCCCCGGCGAGCCGTATTTCTTCTCTGCGGATAATCAGCTCGACTTTGGCCCTGTGCCGGCGCGATTGCCCCAGCTTACGCCTACCGAAGAGGCGTTGATTGAGAGCCTCACGGATCTTCTGATTTTGAGACCCCTATGACTCTACGGCAGATAAATAAGGTTGCCGATAAATTGGATTATACCCTCCAACAGGATGTGTTGGGTCAAGGCGCTGAATACGTATTCATTTGTTGGTACAAATTGATAATATATTCATGATTGTTCTGTTCTTGTTGTTGTTAAGCTATGTAAGTCCCTCCATCGCTGCTGCCTGCCTCACCTGGTAGCTGCAACAGGATGATTCAATTGACCCTGAATTTAGCTATAATATTGGGCGATTTATCCGTGGATCCCTTATTGCGGCTACAGAGCTTATCCAGACGAAGAGAGACCTGGGCCGTACCAAGAAGGCTGAATTAATATCACAACGATGTAGGGCTATGAAAAATAGGCCCCTAAAAACCGGTGGCATCATTTCTGTGGCTAATGCACGTGAGATGGTGCGTCAGAAGGCTATTGACGAGGCTGATAAAGCTCGTCGCGTTATTGAAGCTGCAGATAAGAAGCGGCATAACTTGGCATCCTTTCAATAGCAGATACCCTCAGAATCGATCTTCATCTGAAACCAACTCTCTAGGCATCTACTACAGTGTTCCATGTGGTCGTTGTCGAGCGTGGTCCAAAACGAGGGATCAGCGTCATAGGAGACAACAGGTTCTTACACGGAATCCCTACAAGATAGACTAGAATCCTGCTTAAAAAATGCATAACTGTTCAAAAGCTCAACTAGATCACTAGTTAACTACTAAGTTTGGAAGCATTATAACTATCTTTTTTGGAGACGCACGATCCCATACAATGCTAATGCCCTTTAGTTTGTGCTGCTGATGATGGTGAAACCAGTTAAGTAAATAGCCCATCGTGCCGGGAACGTGACCGACCGTAGGCTCTCCACGCGCTACGCTAATGTGCGGGCGAGATCAGGCTGGGACTCAACTTTTACGCACCGCTCCTGCTCGGCATCACGTCGGGTTTTCTGAATGAACCGAAGAGCACACTGGCATCTGGCAAACCGGTACCTAGGTAGTACTAACGTACTAACCCCTCCTAAGGGCGCCTTGGGAACCGCATAAATTGCCGGATTAGGCAAGTATTGGATGTTATTACACCCACCACTCTACACGTCCAGGACGTTTCAAGGGTACCGGGGTAGAGGGCGCCCGCTCCCACGAGAAAGGAATAGCGTTTTGTGCAGAAATTATCGCGACATCTACTGTTGCACGATATCCAGGGTATAAGTATCTCTATATTTACCTACACATCGTCGAAATGTTCTTAGCCAATATCATATTTCGTTGTACTACCTCGTAGGTTGGTTTGCACCTCTTCTGCGACATGCCGCTCTACCAACCACCAAACCCGGACGCCCCCGTCCTCTCTCAATTCTCCTTGGCCGGCAAAGTCGCCGCTGTTACCGGCGGCGCCAAAGGCATCGGCCTGGAAATCTCTCGCGCTCTCGCTGAGGCTGGTGCCTCGGTAGCCATTATATATAACAGCAGCACCGACGCAGACGATGTAGCTCGCAAAATTGCCTCTGCAACAGGTAATCAAATACGAGCGTATCAAAGTAATGTGCAGTCTCGGCAATCCATCGCCGCCACTGTAGATCGCATCGTCGCTGACTTTGGCCGTCTTGATGTCATGGTTGCCAACTCGGGTGTTTGTGCAGATATCCCGTGCCTGGAGTACACGGAGGAGCAGTGGCGTGCGAATAACGGCGTCAATTTAGATGGTGTTATGTGGACGGCTCAGGCGGCGGGGAAGGTGTTCAAAAAACAGGGAAGAGGGAACCTGATTATCACCGCGTCAGTGAGTGCGACCTTGGTCAATGTTCCGCAGAGACAGGCAGCGTATAATGCTTCCAAGGCCGCTGTTGTGCATTTGGCCAAGAGCTTGGCTGTGGAGTGGGTTGAGTTTGGGAGGGTGAATTGTGTTTCGCCAGGATTTATTGAGACGGAGAGTAAGTCACATAGTCGAGTAGGTTTGGTAATAAGGTGAGCTGATTTTTGGTTTCAACCAGTGCTTTATACCCAGCCACAGGAGAGGTTCGAGATGTGGCTTTCCATGATCCCTGGGGGTCGGATGGCTAAGACGGCTGAGTTGAAGGGTGTAAGTTTCCTTTTATCCTATTTGAGGGTGGATGAGACAGTTCGCGGATTTTTGTATGCTCATAGATCTTTAGATTTATGTGTTCCTCGCCAGTGACGCATGCTGTTATATGACTGGGGCAGATATAATTGTGGATGGCGGATATACCTTGACATGATAAAATATTTGACAAGCACATAACATCTCTGTAGTAGGACAGTTTTGTTTTGCAAAATACGAATATTATACGATGCATTTGCCAGAAGCGTAATAGGAACACCTAAACTGGCCGGCAAGAACATGTGCGCCCTTTTCTCATGTTACTCCTTCCATGTAAGATAAAAATAGCCCGGTTTAAAGCTGGAAACTTATGGACGGCCTAAAATAGCTAGTGAATGGCAATTGAATTTCTTCTAGGGCGAATACTACACAGAATCAAGGCCCGCTGGCCAGTACCGCTATCCTGGAGGTCGGTGTTAGCAGAATAATACAGACCATTTGAACCCAACGGTAAGATTATTATATAGTTTATACAATGACGGCTTGCAGAAGAGTTACTGAAGCATCTAAATCCATATATTCTCGCTCAAATGATCTTGCAAAATTGATTACATAATTTACCACGTAACTGACGCGTGCCTTATTCAATGTGCTCATTCACATAAGCAGAATCTTTTTCGTGACCATGGTCCATACTTTGGCGCACAGCACGCTGCATATGTGACCTCTCCATCTCTACATACTTTAATGGCCGTTTGATGCTAATATCGTCCTTGTCACCAGTGACAATAAGGGGCGGATTATTTCTGTAGTATTCATCGATGTCTTCAAGAGTGCGATTGGCTGGTCTACGTGTCAGCAAACTGGCGGTACTCGAAAAGTGCAGGAATTACAATGCTGTAAAACATACCAGTCTCAGGGTACAGAAAGTAGATGATGGGCATGAATGCTGAGTTGAATACAGTAAACACGATCCAAAATTGCCACCCTAAATTTTGAATGCCAATTGGCGTAATTTGAACGATGACAAAGTTGGTAAGCCTGCAATCATGTTAGTCCAGACGAGCGAAAGAAGGCTTTTTGCTTTGGTTATAGGCTTTGTGAATGAGAGTCATACCAGTTAGTTGCCGTAGCAACTGCTGCTCCCTTTGTACGCATGGCGATGGAGTTGATCTCCGTCGGATATAACCACGGCACACCAAGCATACCAATCCCAAATGCCACATAATACAAGAAGAAAAACACAATGGATGCCTCGGCTGCTTTTTGACTATTGTAAGGTGGGCTTCCATAACGCAGGAGAATAGTGATGACGAGGAAAGCGGTGCCCTGACCGGCTGTTGAGACTAGCATCAAACCTCGGCGCCCCCATTTCTCAACAAGGGGGATAGATACACAGGAAAAAATTAGGTAGGTTACCGAGTTTACGGCAGTGAGTAAGCGTGCCAGCTGGTTTGGAAGACCTACAGCGTGAATCAAAACGGTGGGAAGGTAGTACGACATAATGTTGATGCCTGATTAAGACCGTTAGAATCAGCTGCAACACGACTCCTATGTAGGGGAGAGTCTAACCTTCAAACTGCTGAATAAACTGGGTCCCAGCACCAAGCAGAAGCCGCCTAAGCGGTTTAGTTGCTTCAGGCTGCGGGCGAAAGAGCTCCCTCCACCGGATCTGATGCTCCTTCTCGTAACGGACACTATAACGAATCTCCTCTCGCTGAACCGTCACAGCTACATCATCTTGGCTTTTTCCCGCTAGACCGGCCAGTACTTCCAGGGCCTCGTCTTCCCTCTCATGGTAGAGAAGCCAACGAGGGGACTCAGGCAGCCACGGCACAGTAGCGAACAAAGCAATAATGAAGACTGTCTGGAATGCAAGCGGGAACCGCCAGGCGACAGCTCCGCCGGCAAAAGAGAGACCGTAGTTGATCCAGTTGCAGAGAGAAAAGCCAATAATGTTCATCATCATCTCAAACATGACGAGCTTACCACGTAGGTGCGCGGGCGAAGTCTCGGTCTGCCAGATGGGAGCCGTGGCTGTGTTTATTCCATTCCCAAGGCTGCCCCGAAAACACCCAAGTTAGAGGACAAAAATCCTTGATGTGAATGGTTAGAACAAGGGACTTGTGGCACGTACCCCAGGATGATGCGGCCTACAAACATCTGCTCAATGCTAAATGATGCAGACATGAGCATGGTCCCTGCAGTCATGATAGTTGTGCCGATGATGATGGACTTCTTTCGACCAAGGCGCTCTCCGATTGTAAAGGCGATTATGGCACCGAAGAAGCAGCCTATGTCGTAAATAGCCGTAATAGTAGATAGGAGAGATGTTTTTTCTGGGCCAACGAGATCATGTAGCACCAAGAAATCCTCGGTAACAATAACGCCGCTGAAGACGGCTTGATCATAGCCGAACATGAGCATGTCCACGCTGCAAGCAAAGGTGATCCAGAAGGTTAGCCATTTGCCTGTTAATCCAAGGAAAGGCTTTCTCGTTGACGTTTGGCGTGTCATGATACTCTAAGGATTGTGGTGTTCTATGCGGCCGAGTATCCGTGAATCTATTACTGGAGATTTACATCAATCCGGTCTGTAAGTCTACAAGGGCGAAATGAAGGCATTATATAATAGTAAGGCTTTACAAATAATGACCAAAGATATCAGCCCATAGAGACCTCATGCGGCCCAGCCGATGGGTTCATGATGCATGTATCATGCTTGAAGGCTGAGACCTGGGGATTGAAAACCTGGGGTAGCTGTCCCAAGGGTGGGGCTGCACTAGCCATAATCGGTAAATTATGCGGGGTGTTGCATGTGCGGCCGCCTTGTTGCCACTTGCCCAGTGTCTGCATAATTTACGTTTCAATGCAACGCCAAAAATGCCCAGCTTGGAAATGTAATCGGCATCACGCAACGCGTGAACTGCATGCACGTTCCGAAACATGAATAAGCCAGACAATGCCGGCCAAGAAAGTGCTGGCCGAAGTCGACCGAGACGAGGCCGAGCCGCTAAGCGCTCGAGGAAAGGTTGGTAAGTTTGTCGGGATAGGCTTTGATGCTACATGAATCGCTGGCTAACGGCGAACAATCTAGCCCGGAATGCCGGAGACTCAGGGTCAAGTGTGATGAGCGACCGCCAAGCTGCGGGCAGTGTCTGAAAAGTAACCGCGTTTGCCATCTGCAGGACTCCGTGTTCAAGCAGCATGCCTTTTCGCTGGAGAATCCGCCCGTCAATGCGACGCGACGAGAGAGTAGCCGCCAACATGAGCAGACTGCCGCCTCAACACCATTGTCAACGGAAGCTGGGGCTTTGAGGAACACGGCTAATAGGAGTTTGTTACCTAAGCCTTGCCGAAATACAACAATTCAATGTCAACTACTAACGCATGAAGATTCCAACACCACCACGGAGGGCGTTCAACCGGGAGAATCGTGCCTGGATGTACCAGCTACCCATTTAGAGCTATCATATCCACATCAAGGAGTCCCGAGGCTTTTATTCGACAGGGTACCTATCAATAGTCCTCTCACTGAGCCGCCACTGCTGGAAGATGATGCGACGAATCTGCTCGGATTCGACAGTCTTACTGATCATGCCAGTTCTGGTTTGTGCGGCACGACAACCTCTCCCCAAGGTACGTAAGTTCAGTTGTATTGCACTTCTAGACCGTAACCGACGCAACTGTGTAGAGTCAGTCCCAACTTCGAAAACAACATCAAATACTACTCATGCCGACTGCACCATTGAATCACTGAAAGGAACGCAAGAGGAGTTGTTCCTCCTTCGACACTACTCCGAATGCATAGCTCCATGGTGAGTGGACAACTTGACCTTAACCAACTTTACATAGCTGATAATTTGGTAGGATGGATCATCTATATCAATACGAAGTATTTAGCAGAGAGGTTTTAATGTTGGCTCGGGAGCATCCAATTTTGCGTTATGCGGCCTGTGCCTTAGCTGCCAAGCAGCTAGGCCAGATGAAAAGTCCAGTATCTACGGTTTTACGTGGCAAAACTCAAGAGCGTATTGCAGTACGATTCCTCAGCGGTAGGTTAGGCTTGGGCTTTGACTGGTATGGCATCAAATACTACGAAAAAGCGATACAAACGCTCGTCAAGTCGATAACCCCAAAAGACCCACAAACATCGCATACTCCTGGCACCGATCACTCGTCTCCAGCTGTATTACTATCCGGGGGCGACTTGATGGTTCGCGCAGAAGGCGAAGACCCAATTGCCAGACTACTGGGTACCTGTATCCTTATACAATACGAGCACCTGAGCGCCAACCGGGATGCATGGTCTGGGCATCTTACGGGATTCTCTAAATTGCTCGATCTCATTGGCAATGGGATGCTCCTGAGTCGTTGTCCTCTCTTTGAGCAAGTGTACCCATGGACTAAAGATATCATGGAAGTTAAGGCTGGATTCTGGAATTTTGTCGTCAATGACCTAGAAGAGTCTCGTCAGTTCACTCCAAAGCAGCACAATAGTTTGTTGCTGAGTTCAGGAGCTGACAGCTTATGTAGTTGTTTCACACCGGCGAACACGTCTAGACACCCAGAATCTTCCACTTTGGCGTAACATGGGTCTTCTTATTGAAGACGACGGGCAGCTCTCGCTGGCTTCATGCTCAAACAACCTCTCTACAACAGCAGAGCATGCAAGAAACAAAGTTCTTTCTTTCACCCTGATATGGCTCCTCTGCAAGGTTATCGATCATTTGGCACCATTGCCACAATCGGATCATTCTCGTGCAGAAACAGAATCATCAGCCGCCCGCGATTTCGTACATCTGGAGAGTCAATTTGATAAGTGGCACCAGATTATTTCAGCATCATTCCATCCAGATGGAACGTTTTTTACCCCAGTCAATGGAGACCAAGAACCCAAGGGACTCTTTGCGCGCGAAATTTGGTTCAGTAATGACTTCTGCTCAACAACGATGATGTACTACCACATGGCTCGCCTCCTGTTACTTATCCACCGACCCCCTGGTTTGCTTTCTGAGATGTTTCAAAACAACGTGAGTGCATCGTTTGACCTGATCCATACACTACGCGAAACGAAACAGAAATTACAATTCCATGCCGCCGAGGTCATCTCGATAGCTCGCGGCACTCCTTGTGACGCTGTAAAGCTGCGAGCTATTCAGCCCTTATATATCGCCGGGCGCTGTTGTACAACTGTCGAAGACAGAAAGGGGCTGGTCGAATTTCTCGCTAGTATTCAAGATAACCTGGGAATCGCAACAGGTTACAGAATCAAGGCGTTATTGGAAGAATGGGGAGTGACCTATGGCGACTTTGGCATGGAGGAAAGGCTTACAGCTGAAGCACAGCTGTGAGATCAGTCTTGAATTATTGTATATGAAGATTTGGTTGCAGTGTGTTATGGGATCGCTGATTTACGTCTGGCTCTCAATGCGATCATTCACGACCACCGTTCACTATGATCAACCGGCAATGCTTCACCGCGTATCAGCAACATGAGATCGAAGTACTCAGATACCATGGTCTTTACTTGACACCGAATTAATGTTATGGCCTTGTTTATATCGGGAGACAAGAGTCCAATTTTCGCATAATAACCTATCTATCCTAGTGAACACCCTCAATGAGCACCTTGAATACATCGCTTCGGCCCTCCTTAACGAGCTCAAAAGCCTTCTCAGCATCCTCAAACTTGAACCTGTTTGTTACAAGCTTTTTAACATCAATCTTGTCGCTTGCGATAAGATCAATTGCCGCAGGGTAACAACCGGCAAGATACCGGATGGAACCCTTGACGGTCAGACCACGAATACAGACAGCGGTAATAGGAAATGCAACCACCTCCTTGCCCATACCAGCTTGCACGAAGGTGCCTCCACACCTGGCGGCAAAGATGCCCATCTGAACGCAGGGCTCGGCTCCGGAGCATTCGAGGACAACATCTGCGCCCTCACCTAGATTGAACTTATCCTTTAGTTCCTGAGCTACATCCTCAGCATGCTGAATAGGATCAATCTCGGCATTTGCCTTTCTGGGCTTGAAAACGCCGTCGGCACCGTATGATGTTGAAACTTCCAATCTTGAGTCAACAACATCTACTCCGATAACTCTCTTGGCACCCCAAGCCTTTGCCACGGCCTGACACAAAACGCCAATAGGTCCGCAACCCAGTACAACGACAGTCTGGTGAGCTCTCAGATCCGCAGTCTTGGCCACAGCCACGGCTACGGATAGCGGTTCTACCATAGCTGCCTGCTCGAGGTCCATATGGTCAGGAACCTTGTAGCAGAAGTCAGCGGCGTTTATGTAGTATTTAGCCAAAGTACCGTCATATGGAGGTGTAGCTGCAAAGACCATGGATCCGCAGAGGTGGTAAGTGCCACCACGACAGTGATGGCATCGTCGGCAGGGAACGCCAGGCTCCATGGCGACCTTGTCACCGGGTTTGAGCGTGGTGACAGAACTTCCAACCTCAACCACAACCCCCGACGACTCATGGCCAAGGACCATAGGCCCAGACACAATGTAGGAACCTATGCGACCGCGTTGCCAGCTATTACCCCAAGGTTAGTAAAAGAAAGCATATGTGGTGATTATGATTCGGGCGTCTCATTCTTACTAGTGAACCTGCAAATACCAATGTTAACATACGAACGTCATGATGAGGACAGAGTGACTCTATGCACAACACTTACATCACTTCCACATATTCCCGTCTGCGCAACATGAACGAGCACATCATGCGGATCTTTGAGCTGCGGCTTCGGACGATCCTCGAACGTAACGTCCCTTACTTTTCGGAGAACGAAGGAGGGGTTCTAGTTTAGAATTTATTAGCTTTTTGTCTGCTGGCGGTTATATCTGTCAGCATCTTACAGTCATCTTGGAATTTTCAGGTCGTAATAGAAAACAAGAACCTGGAATTTGATTACAATGCTCTATGTGTTTGACGCATTCACGATAGCTGCATTTATAGTTAGATTTTCGTCTGCAACAAGTTAACAAGGGATGTTGTACCGCCAAATCTTCTACTTTGGGATATTCCCAGTCAATACACCATGCCGGGTGAGAGTGACCCTGACCAAATCCTTAGTCCTTCCCCGCCAACTCCAATGCATTTTGTGGCGTCGCGGACGCGGTCGCCCTGAATGCTTTCTTGGCGAGAGGGGAGCGCGAAAATTGCCCTTTCGAGTAATTTTGCAGACGCCCCCCGCAATAGTCAACGCGCCGCTCTGATTCATTTTGCGGAGAGGAGTCCCGGGGTAACTAGACTATTGATGGTGGCAAAGGTTATTCGTCGAGGGCTAGATTCGGCTAACTGCAACGGTGTCACGACTCAGTCTACGATGAACGGGCGATATGGGCAACGGTTTCATGGTGATCATCAGTTCATTAAGAGCAAGGGTTGTAAATGCGGCCAGCCTGGGCGTTTGAACGTAGCTTACGAGTTCTGGATATATTAAGAACCTTACATTGTGTTGTTTAAATCCGTGTTCGGGTCGAAATCGTTGGCGGCTACATCCACGCTCGTTTGGCCCAAGGTGTAGGGAATGTCCAACACCTTGTTACTCGCGCTGACGCCAATCAAGGGAGGATTAGTGTTCAGAACCTGGTACGCAGTGAAGAACACTGGTATTGATTCTCCGTTGAGCTGCCGCCTTCTAATGCTGTACACACGGTTCGTTACTGCTTTCTAAATGGCTATTGATGTGAAAGGCCTCTAGTGAGTTGATTCAACTAACTAGTCCCTATGCTGTTTACTATCAAGATGAAGAAGAAAAGAAAGTCTAAGTACTACGTGGCATAATAATAGCGCCTTATATCTTCCAAATACGCCTCCACAGAAGGTTCTAGAGTCACCCGCTGGGGAGTTAGTGATAGGCGGCATAGCCGCCGTTCAAGCGGCTTGGCCCGTTACAATTGATCTGGGCTGTTACCTACGACGCACTGGGGGGCAGGCATGCAGCCGCCCAGCCGAAAAATACCCCCAGTGACAGTAATGTTGTTATTTTCATATTGAATAAAAGCCACTGGTAGTTGGTCGGGATGATTGGCATGCAAATTTGTTCGAACTGGTTGGAGCGGCCGAGTCGTTGGAATCGTACGTGCAAACGGTACACTGCACCTCGAATGCGATATAATATGTACGAGATGGGTAAAACCTAGTTTCTGAATATTTTCCTGGTTATTTGCCGTAGTTATAACTAACTAAAACTGGTAACTAATAATATAACTAATTACTTTAAGCTCTGCGACTTTTGTTGCTTGTACCAGGAAGCCAGCATCCCTGCTGGCTTCTGACTGGCTAGCCCCTGACAGAGGCCCACTTATCTAGCTGCTATCACCACCACCAGCGGTGGTGGCGATAGCTAACAACAAACAAGAACAACATCATGATCACCAGCGCGTAGCCGTTTGTGCCTGTGATAATTATCACCCGAGTAGAAGCCTTGCGCTTCCAACAACTTTAGTCTACAAAAGTATTATCCGACAGCATAACCCACAAGAACGCACAAGACGAGGTTTTGGCGCGATTTTGTAACGGCTAAGGTTCCCAAGGGATAAACTAGTCGTAGTTTATGTTGGCAGAACAACTAGGGCAGTCAATCTGAGCAGTTGGGTGTTACGTTGGTAATAGGTCGTAGACCGTAACCAAGTGATCAGAGTCAAAGAGTTGTAAGCGAAGCTTAGGTCAATGTAATGATCGTTGTTGAAAGCTAAGGAGCTAGAGTCTATCTATGAAGCGAAATTGGGGTCCCTTATATACTACATGATTCCCTTGGATCATTAACAGATCCAGATGATCCAACCGTAGTCGCGTCGTGCCGACCATTAATCCGTACGCGCCTGTTCCCGCCGCGGGGTGGCTCTCACAGCCGGCCCAACCTGCGGCCTGCGCTGCAGCCAATGGCCTGGGTCGTAACAACAACAGGCTTTACACGGCACAATAACTCCTAATACCTAATTGCAAAAGCCTAGAATGCTTTTTTTTTTTCCACTGTACAAGGGCGACAATGCTTGAGATATCTCACTTGAAACTTCTCAACCTATTGGCTAGTTCTGCTGAAAACCCGCTTATTGCGACGGGCCCGCGGCAAATTATAGCTACGGGACCCGTGGCAGGTACCGCGTCCCACCATATAGTCCAGTATACGGTTCGTTGCATCGTGTAGCGGCGTCCTGCTGTCGTTTTGCTCGCTTGCGATCTGCGTCAGCCTTGGCCTTCTCCTAAGGACTAGCAAACTTGCGTGGGCGGCCATACTTTTTCGGCATCTTTGGCGCATGTAGTTCGCTCATACAAGAGGATAAAATATGTCACCAATATTAGGGTAAAATGTTAAGCAGAGATCAATGTATATAGACACCAAATAAAATGCCTATTAACCCCTGAATTAAAATAAGTCCAATAATATATAGTCTAATTAGGGTTAGCGCCAAATCTATTGGCGCTAGTCCAAGTATAGTTTAGTTGACCGCTAAAATAAGGGTCTTCGCCGTGAAATTCTGACGATAATTTTAAGCGTCGGATACAATACAATAACTATGCAAATCTAGAATTTAAAAAAAGCCCAGAGTTCAATTTATGTAGGCTGTAGGAGTATTTTGGTGTAATAATAAAAAGTTTTGACCCTGTTTTGGTGCTTGGATCTAGTCTCAATTTTCGAGTACGGCAATTGGACGGGATGCCGTCCCCCTATTACTCGCTATACCCCCGGGAGTCGTCCGCCTGGTTGCGGCCGATAGGGTGAACTGTTGCAAAACTCCGACAGGGGACTGCGACGTGGCGCCCCGCCCGTGGACAACGTTATGACTGTACGAGTAACTATGCATAACACTAATTTTGCTATCCCACTAGGCTTGTCATGTAATCTTTTATGGCGCCTCCCCATTTGGCATGGACATGACCATAAAATTTAGTCGGGGGATCCGACCCTTGCGTCAAAGCATAGACCTTAAAACCAATATTTTGCTACTACGGGGCCCCGTCCCCCTATTAGTCGCCCTACTACGGCAAATCTTTACACTATAACCCCTGTTTGATTAACCACCCGTGACCTGACAAGGTTGCTAGAGGCTAATAGAGCAAGGGGGCCCTGTTATATCAGCGATCTAGCTGCTAAAAGTCAGTAAATTATTAAGGAATTTAGTAGGGTCCTGGTAAGAGTAGTAATAAGGTACACTAGCTGGCTTACTTTTTTCTGGAAAAAATCAGGTACTTACTCCCCCTACCTTTCTTAATTAACCAGTACTCTCTATTAGCTGTATACCCCCCTGTGAGGTCACGGGTGGTTAACCAAACAGGGGTTATACTGTACATCTCCAAAGGGTAAGTGGACCAGATACTAAGACGAAAAGGGTTATATAATAGATGGCCAGCGAGTAATGAATACCAGTGCTGCTCATTGCCAAGGCTCCGCAACGACTAAAATCAAGCCCCGATAAGCTATTAATTAAACCCTTAGTGAAATAGGGTTGGGTATTATCCACCATGTCTATACTTGCACTTGTTATGCCCTAGGAGAGCATCACGACTCACGAAATCTCCTCACAAGCAACACATGTTGGTTGGCAAGGGTAGGTATAGTGACGTGGTGTCTAGACCCTTGAAGAGTGAGCCCAGCACAGCTATATAAGAGACTCTTCCTTACCTCAGTTGTACAACGACCTTCAAGCACTCTCTATCTAAATCTCCTGCATCTTACCAAGCCATACCTTCTCTTTTCACACACGAAATTGCTTCAATTGCTCCACTATGCTGCTGTCTACCGCCGGTCTCTTTCTGTTGGGCGCCTTGCAGCCCGCGCTCAGCCAACCCACTCTCGACCAAGGTGAAAATAAGCTCGTATGGACCTACATCTCACCTCTGAACGTAATGCTTCGATATGAAGCCAAAGACATCTATTGCGCCTCTCATATTAAGCGTTGGGTTGGCGTTTGGAGCGCCGATGCGCCGCTTACATCCGAATATAAAACTTGGCAGTATCTGGACGCCGATCAAGGACAACTCTGGTTTACCGAGGCTCAATTAGGACCTGGAGAATGGAAAGTGGCCTTTGTCTGCGAAGATGGATTGAGAAGACCTTTTATTTCGGGCAATTTCGAACTTGGCGACGGCACTCCTCCCCCCCAACCTGGCAAATGCGCATACAAACGCGACAGCCAGTTTGACGATTTCTGGAGCATCATTGACTGCGACAAGGTGTTCAACAATCTTTGCCGTTTCCCGTGTACCGTTGATGGCACCTGTGAAGGCTGCGACCTGTGCAAGAAACAATGTAACATTCCTGACCCCAAGCCTCCTAAGGCGGACGACAACTGAGTTTGGGGACATAGCTGGAAATAGCCGAGAAATAAAGGCCTAGTTTCCATTTCTCGGACTAGCCTTACAGAAAAGTTCTTCTTCTTATTCTCGTTATTGTGCGCTCTATAACTTTAATCTATAGAGGTAGTATGAAATACACTCTCTTAGATAAGCTTCTAAGAACTCATCTATAACTATTTATTACCTCTAGTTATAGACTCTTAGCCTTTAAATAATTCTACCCCTTGCACCTATAGCTCTAACGTGTAAGGGTGGCGTAGTATTTTAGAATTATTCTTCTTCTTGTTTTTCGTGCCCCCTCCTAAACCATAGAAACTTAAGATATTTAATACTTTCGGAATACTACTACCTGGAGGCAGCAGTATAACGACTACTGTTGCCACTTGCCACCTTGGCGGCAAAATTCTTGCGTGTTTCAATCAACAGAGGCAGTTTTATCCGACACAACCACACGTATATGTCTACTTCAGGCACTACCGAACTACTCTACACTGTATCTTAAGCAGACATTTCATAAATAGATATCCACAAGGCCATCCAAAAGCTGTCAAGACACATTTCCACGTCGGCATTGTGGGCAGGATGCACACATTTACCACCACTTGACACCCATGAGTTCACGAATAACATTCGACCCGCAATGAACATCACCAACACCTCCGTGGTGCGTGAACCAGTCGTCGATAAGATAAATCGTATAGTTGGCCCTGTCGTAGGCCGCCTTCACCGCAGCAGCTAGGACATCGTGACCATCGATTTTCGGTCCCCAAGGGTTCGGGGCGAGAATCTGTCTATTGCCCAGAACAACACTATTGATAGCGGCCGGGTAGAGGGCGACAGCACGCCCATCGGACATTTGGCGGCGTTGTTTCTCGCCACCAGATTTCGGAATCTCGTTTTCAAGTTGCTGATCTTCCCCATTAGTGCTGGCCGAGCTTTCGGAATATTGCCAATTCTTGCCGGGGAAAGCTTGATAGAGGGAAGGCACGCGAATGATTTCGGCATCAGTAATGCCTGTTTCCTGCTTGAGTATATCAACATTCTTGTCAATATTGTTGGCACAGTCCTCCTGGAAACCAGTAAAGTTGGCGATATTTAGAACGCCGTCTATGGTATTGGTAACGTGCCATTTGGATTCATCAGCTGGAGACTTGGGGCGGGAAACGGCCATTTGTTTTCCGTGGCCGTCCTTCGCGGCCTTCTGGAGTATCTCGAGGCCAGAGCGTGGATCAGCCACCATCATGACCCAGCCGCGTTCACTGTCAACAGGGAGGAATTGTATGAATTCGTCGGTATGCTGGACGGCAAGCCATGAGGTGTCAAGCTCCATTGGGGCTTGCGTCTCCTGAGCCTCTAGGAACTCTCTTATTCCTGGTTTCTTCCCGTCCGCCGAGCCCATCACAGCTCGGCCTGCAGGATACGACTTGCTATTGTGTGTGTATGGGGGCACAGTCTCCAGGTTGCCTAGTGAGTCCAGGGTGTCGCCAATAACTAGGTACTGAACAGCCCCTACAGTATTGGACCTAAGGTCTTGGAATATCTTGCGTCCTGAGCTACGCACGGCTTGACCAGACCGTATCATGATGTGTATGCTGACGGGGCCGTTGGGTCCAGGGATGCTCATGTAGCCGGGCTCGAAAAAGTCTTGGGCCCATTTGTCGTCCTCTTGCTGGCCGTAACATTCAGCCGTGTCAAACACATGGAGGGGCGTCCTCAATCCCGCTTTGCTAGACATTTCTTTGAGTTGCTCGATGAAGCGGTCCTGGGCATTGCCCCCATAACCAGTTGCTGTGAGTAGTTGCTTGGCTGTCTGGCCGTGATGTTGCGTCAAGACGGGAGCAACGCGAAGCATCACCAAGTCCGTGGCCACCTTCTCCCCATCCTTTACCCTCAACTCCACAACCGCTCTACCATCCCATCCTCCCGGTCCCGGGCGACGAACATCACGAGCGTCAATACCAAACTCCAGGCCGGCCTTGAGATCCTGGGACTTGAAGGTATAATTTGAGTCGATGAAATTCCATTGCCCACCTGTCTTATAGAAGAGACGAACGTTAAGGGCGGCGGTTTCGTTAGCCACGACGATTGAGCCTGTCGCTGAGTCGCTAAGCAAGGGGTTTGGCACGGTTCGAAGAGGCGCAAGATAGGTTGGGTTGCGTAGAACATTATCAGATGAATCATTGCATTGGGATATTCCCCGATCCACGTCCCGCGCCAGACCATATTCTCCCATCTTCGTCCTCCACGCGTCATATGCAGCCTTATTACTGTCACTCAGACCATCATACCAAGGCTGCCATTCAGGCCCAAGCGGTGGCTGACTTTCTGCAAGTTTTGGGTCTAATTCCGGCTTTTCAGGTAATGCGCTGAAGAACATGTCAGGCAGCTCGCTTGCGCATGCGCCGGTTATCTGGGACGAGCATCGGCGGTCCGTATCGATAATATTGGCCAGAAAGATCGCGCCGGACTCTTCTGTCCACGTTTCTTTGCCCGCGAGGTCAGTGTCACCCGTTATGTCTACTTTTCCGTCACGATTCGAGTCTGCTAGGATGGTAACTTTGAAGTTGTCGATGGGAGCAGCAAAGCCGTTTGGCGGACGCTGCGGTATTGCGCCTGTGAAGGGCAACGCGGCTATAAGAAAAACAAGATGCATATTCAAAAGAGTATTATAAAATAAAGGAGTGTGTAATCGGGGAAATCAATAGGAGATTCAATGGGCGACGGATTTTGAGAGTGCTTTGCATCTGAGATGAAGAGCCAGTCTGACTGCGTGCGGGGACGTGACACTTTTTATACCATTGTCTCCTGAACAAGATGCTGGGACTCTTAAGAGGCATCACGTACCATCACTGTGTAACCAAGCTTAACTACAGCCTTGACTCATATGTAGCACCGCAGTGTATGAGCCGTATGTTGTGGACAGTCTTCCTTCAAGGGATGCATGTTATTGCATAAGTCTGCCTCTGTAACGAAACAAGCCGACGTGGTGGAGTTGTGGGATGCTATAACATGGAAGATATTATAGAGATGCAAGACTCGGCAGCTACTCCATCAGAGAGGCTTGAGAATCTATTCCACCAAAAACAAAGAGTAATGGGCACACGTGCATCTTATCGGGGCGCACTAGGAGAAAACGTGATGACACACAAGTTCCACCGGTGGGATAAATCTCCTAAAACCACACACACCCCAGTACCATGTCTCCCGCCAGGGGGTCCCCGGCCTGCCAGGCCGGGACAGCATTCGAGAGTGCAAACCGAGCCACCATCGGGTGGGCTGAGCCCGTTACACCTTCGTCGCTGACTGGCATTTATGTACAGAGTGTTGATCGATTCGGCCGATGTGGGTTGTACCGTTATGCATTCAGCTCCTAATAGACTTATTCCACTCAGAAGCATAATATCAATGGCATGGTTGCTATCAAATGCCGAGTGTAGGGTGATAAAGCCGAGTAGAGGGCAGGGGGCTAAAATCTAGATTACGGTCGAATCCTTTCCGATCGTGCTATATTATTTATACTGGGCGCAAGTGTACCGTTGACATCACCATGCCACCAAGTTTACGACTGGGGAAATCAACAAACTACGAAAAGTAGAACAAAACAAGATCGAAGTCATGGCACAAAAGCCTCACGAACTGCAGTCCTCGATACTAGATACCGTCCAAGCATGGTGCCAGGCAATTTACCTCCCCTAGCCCCTCTAATGTCGCGCAGATATATTCCAAAAAGCATTGACAAGTTGCCGCGCCCACTCGGATACGACATACTGATTCGTAATCATTCGGTATTTACTAAAATACTACGCCACCCCTTGCACGTTAGAGCTGTGAGTACAAGGGGTACCATCATCCGAAGGCTGGGGGTCCTTGGGCCAAGCCACTATTAAGCCATTACATTTAGCTAGCTATCTAGTCATGCAGAGCCGTGGTCCGTCCTATATGGATTCCGTGTAAGAACCTGTCGTCTCCTATGCCGCTCATCCCTCATCTTCATCTTCATACCCTCTGGTGGAGACTCGTAAAACAGGTGACTGCGATCAAAGGGCGCATCCAGCATCAGGCCCTGGAGCGTTTTCACGCGAGACACAGCTACGTAGCTTAAACCAGTCTGAAAGTCCCGGCAAGAGAGATCTGTCACGATGACATCTTCAGTGATGCTCTGCGACTTGTGAACAGTAATGGCGTAGCATACGATCAGGGGGAACTGGGTGCGAATGCAGAGAGTGCTTCCGATGAGGAAGTCCCTGTCTACTGGGAGAATCGGGACAATCTTTCTGCCATCAGCAGTGGTCAGGAACACAGGTCCGCTATACTTGTCAAACTCCATCATGATAACACAGGGAGGGTCTTGGACCGGGTCAGCCCCCGGTGCCCAGCCGATATCGTAAACGGTACCGCGAGCGCCGTTGCATAGGCCAACTGGCTGCCAAAGGTTAGATGTCAGCATCAGACGGGCGCCAATGCACATAGGGATCTGCTTCGCCAGGTTGCCTGCCTTGTCGTCAGGGGCCGCAGCCGCGCCAAGGCCGACATTCTTACAGTGGGAGCATTTTAATGACGATGCACCCCACCTAATCCACATCGCGAATCGCGTCGACGCGTGCCGCGATAATAAACCCTCCAACTTCAAACATCAACAACACCACCAACAATGCCTAGAATTACATCGCGAGTTGAATACAGCCCTCATAAGCGTACAAGGATATATACAAAGTTTAAATGCGGCATTTCCCAGCGGCGGATCGCAGCTGAAGAGGGAGTTCCTCCAGGCTCGATATCCGGCATCATCCACCGGTATGATGAGCAACAGAGTGCAAACAGTCGCCCTCGCCCTGGGCAGCCAACCAAGTTTACGGCACGCGTTAAAAGGGCTGTTTTTCGAGTAATAGCTCAAGACCCCTTTATTTCACTAAGGCAGCTAGTAATAGACGCTGGATTAGACTGTCATCCAAGCGTTCTTCGTGACTGGCTTAAGAAGGAAGGTATTCATCATAGTCATGCTCTTCGGAGGCCATTATTGACACCATTGACTGCAAGAAAACGCCTGCAATTTTCCCAGCGCTTTTATAGAAGCCGGCTAGCTTCTGGAGGCGTTGGATCTTTAGTGACGAAACCACAATTGCGCGTGGTCAAGGCGAAAGGGTCAAGTGGGCATTCTATCGCAAGGTCTGTTACTCAACACCATCTAGATATCGCGATACTAACCACCACACAGGGATTCCGGCTAGCTCAGGAATGTGTACAGGGAAAGGCAAAGCCCACAAGGCACTCACAGATGTTTTGGGGCGCATTCTGTTTTGATCGTCGTACATCTTTGTATCCTTTAACTGGTGACCCTGAATCGCCTCGTGGTGGTGTCGGATAATGCCTCTGTAGACTGAAGTCGCAGAGCTTGGTGTAATTGCTGGATGTCATAGCGTCGGCTATCATGACTAAACTTAGCCGAAAGTTAAATTCGGACGAAAGGAAGTTTTGTGGTATTAAGCAAAGAGCTGCAGACGGAGTCTGCAGCACAACAACCAACAATAATAAATTTTATAAACAAGCTTAGTTAACGATGAGTCTCATAACGTGACAGGTGGCGTTACTAGCCGCCGTATTCTTGAATGCCTTCAGGAACAGTTTCCAACAATTGCAGAGCCGGGTTTATACTTCGCCCAAGATAACGCCTCTACACACACAGCTTCTATAGTGCAAAGTTGGTTGCGTGACTGGGTTCAAGATAACGGGGTTACTATGGTGGATTGGCCGCTCTACTCGCCTGACTTAAATCCAATTGAAAATCTATGGAAGCTACTAAAAGAGGGTATTGCAAAGGATTACCCTGCACTATCTACAATGCCAAAGAATAATTCAACACCACCTTCCCCTGTATTATTACTTTCTTGGCATGGAATTGTTAAGAAAGTAGACTAAATTACACCAATTTGATTAACACTACTCGAAAACTTCGTTTTTCTGCGCGTTGCGCAGCCTCGGCGGCGGCGATGGCAACGGCCACCCCCAGCCCGCCATACGAGCCGGATCCATTTGATCTCGGCATCTACACACCCAAGAACTTAGCTCGAGGCGCCCGCGCAGCCCTCCTCCGAGACAGCTCCCCCGTGGAGATCACCGACATTGGCGCTTCACCTGCACGTGGACGGACGGACCAGACGCCCTCGTCGCCACTCACTCGGATGTGCAATGCTGCGATTGCGGAAGGACAGCAGCTCGACGAATTCCCTGCACTGCCTACAACGGTCACACATGAGCAGCGGTCACCCATTGACATCACCCATGCAGCTAACCAGCTCGTCGACGAACAAGTCGCCGCCTACAACGCCAAACTCAGGGTCTTCCGAACCTTCTGCGCACATTTCAACGAGGCTGCCAAGGAATTTACTACCGGACCGGAACGCGACTTCGCCAAGCACTTCTCCAGTAGCTTCCTAGAATTCTGGAAACAAACTCTGGCCAACTCCAATTGTGCATCCACACGAACCTACAGCAGCATTGCCGCGAATGCCACTGCCTCTTCGACTCGGTTTGCCACCCCAAACAATGCCCACCACCCACCACAAAAACCTGCTGCCACTCATCGCCAAGGGCAACGACCACCCGTGCCCGCCCCACCTCGAGAAGACCTCCGGGTCTTCGTCCGCCTTGAAGCCGACGCTCCGGCCAGAAACCACATCGGCTACGCCATCCGAGCTCATGTAGCCAGCAAGACGGGCCTTGAGCTCAATCGAATCCCGCAAGTCTTCCAAGTGAACACCGGATGGGCCATCCGTGCCGCAGACAAACTCACCCGCGATCTGCTTGTAGAACGCCAAGCCGATTGGGCCGATGATCTCGGGGCAACTGCCGTTGAGACGAGCCAAAGATGGTACACCTATGCCGTAGACAACTGCCCCCGAAGACTTACCGACCTTTACGGAAACGAACTGAACTACAATGCTTCAGTCCGTGACGAAATAAACAACCAGACGGGACTCACGCCGGTCAGCATCCGAGTCCCTCGCCGCGACAACGAACAGCTTCCCTACAAGACACTCATCATCTCCTTCCTTGAGCCGACAAAAAGACCTTGGAGCCTATTCGGCACCAGCCGATTAGCCAGACACATCGAAAGAAACAACCCTCCCAGGCAGTGCGAGAACTGCTGGGACTACCACACACGACATGCGTGCAACAGACAAACACGATGCAAACGCTGCGGGAAGACAAACCACGCCAGTGACAGCTGTACTGCCCCCGAGCAGTGTGCCAACTGCCTCGGACCACATGCCGTGGACCTTGCGGCATGCCCGGCTCGGCCAAAATGAGCCCATGGCCTGCTTCATCGTCTCCCCAAAGAACAACGAGCATTAATCAGACAGATGGGATCCCGCCTTTTTCAACAACACCAGGCTGCACAACAGCGACAGCAATCTCAGACGGAACCTAGCGGCCAGCCAGCAGCAGAGACCGTCACAGAACAGCAACGTGCTCCAGTGGCAGTCATGGAGGTGCCTCAGGAACACGTCAACCCCCAAGCCCTGACCAATTTCTTCACCTGCACCCTACCAGCTCTACCGTCATCGTCCCCGATGCGCCCCAGGGCCGTGGAACTCGGACCGGAGACGGCGCCGAGACGCCCTCTGCCGACATCACCTAAGCGGCGCCGTGCTAATACCAACCCGTCCTCTCCATGAGTCGGCGGCCCAGGATTCACAATTCCGAAAGGAAGACGCTGAAGGTCTTCCAAGCGAATGTGGGCAAGATCCCGCCGGCCCACGATTGCGCCCTGGCACTGGCCGACTCCGAAAAGTATGACATCGTCCTTCTCCAAGAACCCTGGACAGAGGCAAAGAACTCAAGATGCCTCACCAAGACTCACCCAGCCTACGACACCTACTCGCCCGTAGACAGCTGGGACAGCAATGACACGCGGCCGAGGGTCATGACATACATCCGTAAGGACTCGCGCATTCTCGCAGACCAGAAACGACCGACACTCACCCGAGACATCCTGTGGCTTACGGTGAACGGCGTCACTATCGTCAACTTCTATCGCCAACCGCACTATGACGTCTCCCTGGACGCCCTGCTGCGGTGGTCGGCGCCAGAAAGGACCCTTGTAGCTGGTGACTTCAATGCTAAGCATTACTCCTGGCAAACCGGACGACTGGAGGGTCGTGGAGAGGACATTGCTACCTGGGCAGCGGAAAACGGCCTGACTCTCTTGAATACAGCGGACGTGCCAACAAACCCGCATGGCAATACAATTGACTTGGCTTTCTCCAACATTGCTTTGGCATCCGCGGTTGTAGAAGACCATCTCGCCACGAGCTCTGACCACTTCACTCTAAGTGTCATACTTCCTGATGTTAGCCTGAACCTCCCACAGGTGCCGGGCAAAGTGCGGGTAACGACTGAAGAGGAGCTGAAACGCTTCAAGGAACTCGTTGCCGCCGGAACTTGTCGAATACCAATGGACACGGCAACAGCCTCGCAGCTTGACACACTTGCCGCGGCGCTTGTTGACCTCCTCCAGTCGGCTGCCAGAGCTGCCGGTCGCCCCGTGCGGAAAGGAACGCGAAGTGCGCCGTGGTGGTCCGACGAGTGCGCCGAAGCCGCCGCGGGATACCGCGCCATACGAAGAATTCTCCCCTTGGGATTCAGCCAGGAAGTCCAACTAGCTAGAAGAGAGTTCTAGCGTGTGGTCCGCCGCGCCAAACGGCAGTATTGGCGCAACCTCATCGACGGCTTCTCCGATAGCGCAGCAGTCTACAAGGCAGTGCGGTGGCTCAAATCACCAGGAGCCTTCCAGCCTCCACCGCTTCAAATTGGCGACGATGTATACGAAACCCAGCTGGATAAAGCGAATGCGCTGAGACGCAGCACTCTTGAACGCCGCACAGCAGCGGATGACATTACTGACCCCTGGATCCCGGTCCACCCAATCCGGAAGATACCTTTCGCCCAAGAAGTCACGCTGGAAGAAGCAGAGGACGCTACGATCAAGACGGGCAACACCTCGCCTGGAGCCGACAGAGCTTCATTTGCTCCCAAAGCGCAACCACGCGAGCGACGCGAACGAGCTTGTCGTCTTGCAGACGGCTGTCTGCCACCTCTAACCCGCGTGTATTTGTCTCATGCCAATCGTCTTGAAGTCCGCATAGATCACACGCGGCCGCCCTGTTCGCGCGTTGGACTTCTTTAGTCCTGCTTTCTTTTGCGGCCGCGCCGCCGCTTGTTGCGCTTAGCATGCATCGCCACTGGAAGCCGCGAACAGTGCAGAGCACGCAGCCAACTCTACTCTTAGCCACGACGAACCAGCTTGGATCGAGTCTTGCGCTATCTAATCTCGCCTGGCTAGAAGAGATGGGCTGATCGATGAGTTCGAGCTCGGGCTCGCTGCTTTGTTCAATCGGCCGATTCGGCGCCTCGACGTCGTTTACGTCAAACGTCGGCTGACATGGTTCGATATCGCCGGTTGTATCATAGTATCCTGTATCGTCTTGACCTGCTTGGACTTCTCTTTTTTAGCGTCGTGAGCCGCAAGCCTGCCTCGTATACATACATGAAGTATCACCCCCGAAGAGCCATGCCGTTAGGTTGCTGCTAAACACATCCTCTTGCCGGCTGACTTCAAACCAGACGCTGTTTGGGCCCTTTACAAAGAGCTGCTGACAATGTACGTTGGCCCTCCATCGCAAACTGCTGCCGCTCTCATGCGTCTTGCGGCAGTGCGCTCGCATCCGTGGTTCGCTTCTCGTTATCCACCCACATTCGTTGCATCCAAGTCCATCTGTGAATGGATCACGTAGATGCGGAATGGGGTAGTCGCCTGGGCTGGGGAACTTGTAAATTCTCATGTCCTCTTTTCTCTGATACATACCAGATAGCCGGCTCGCAGCCTCACGCACCATCTTTCGCTGGTTGATCGAGACCTTATCATCGTGTAGATCTTTTAAGTGGTCCCATATCGATGGAACAAGTACAGCATACTCGCAGAGTGTACAAAACAGAAATGGATACGCTGCATCATGCATGAGCGGGTAAATGGGGTTCGCAACGTTCTCCATTTTGACCACGTATATGGAACGTGTCCCAGCATCCTCTTACAGATGGAAAGCCAACTCCAAGAATAAAGCACGTATATTCCCGTGTTATATAGTGTTTTGCTCCTATGTACTGATCCTAATCCCCGTAAACCAACTCCTGACTGTCGGTCGCTGTTTTTTTTTTCTTTTTCTTTTTTTATTTTTCCTTTTTTCTTTTTTCCTTTTTTCTTTGCCCTTTTTTCTGATTTCTTTTTTGCACCACGCGGCAGAGTCGGAGTACTTGCCTCACCCTATACTGTCAGACGAGTTACCTCGCCCACGTCACACGTTTAGTGTCTTCTACTTAATAAGCGCGATAGCGGGCTTGCCTAATAAAAAAAACTGCTTATATCTATGTGGGAAACATCTTTTGGATCATACACTACACATCACACGAAGTCGTGTGCTCTTTAAACCGGCGAAATCAGCTCCCCTTCAAGCATATATGCACCTGGCCGTCACCTCCTTTTGCTCCAAATTAGCTTGTGGTTTTGGACCCACTCACCCGCGGCGGAAATTGATTTTTAAAATTTGTCCTATACTGACTCGCGCACGGATGGAATCGCCCTCATCCTGTGTCCGTACGTTTTGCGAACAATCATCGCCCACAACATGTGCATGTTGGTCCCTTTCTTGTCCATAAAGACTCGTTTGCCGGCGAGCCATTGGTGAAAAGCTTGTTTGTCTGTCGGGTCAATATGAAAACTCTCGCGTATCCACTGGGCTTCGCGCGTCGTGCTGGTCGCGACTTCGATGGCTGGCAGGACCTTGTCTACGTAGACACACCGGTTTGGGGTGCCCCTGTCCTCTTTGGCCTCCAAACACCAGTCCAACAGCAATTTGCACGTAAAACGGCACGACAGTCCAGCCAGTGGAGTCGCTCTAAGATCATGCCACTGTTCCTGCGATTGTATATACTTTCCTTATATGGTAATGGGGTTACCTGGTCACTCCACCATCGGTACGATTGCCGAACGCCAGATTTGCCAATGGGCATCTAGTCACGGCAACCCACCTGTCTTGACTAGCAATGCCGATGCCTTATCGTCTTAACATATAAAGCACGTGGTATCGGACTGACCGATTTATTGCCACAAATCTAATATGCTCGTAGTTGTTCCTCGCTCTTATAACAAACTGTGCCTTGGCCAAGCCATATCAGTCTGTCTGCTGGCGGCGTGTTGTTTGAACACACAAATTCTTACCACTCGCCTATCGTCCTTGTCTCTTTACTTGCTAAGATGCTATGATCGAGGCTATGTTGCCATAGGGTTAGCCCCTTTTTCCTTTCTTCGCTGCCTCGTATAAAGTCCCAATGAGTATCCCTAGGCTGCTTTTCAGAGGCTGTGGCCATTTCTTTTGTCCTGTCGTGCCAACGTACACAGGGGCCTCGACAAAGCACTATAGAGGGTTCTCATCCTCTATCCGCCACCTTTAAATTTGCCCTTATTCTTTTCTTAACCTGTGTTGTCGGTTAAATCGCTTCCCTTTTGGTAGTACTGAACCTCGAAATGACTTCTGCCGAGCCCGCATTTTCTGCATTAGCCACCGCTGCGACCGTCAACGAGTTGATCGAAACCATCCCCGCTCCATACCGACCGGTCCTTGGACCATACATCGTGAAAAAGTACCGCCTTGCGCGTAGCCGTACTGTCACTGCACGCGCCTTGTCGTCATACCAGCGGCACATGAAGCGAGGCACGTATCCGGCAGCCATCCGGCGCTCTCTGAAGGTGCCGTTTCTGGGGGTCACCGATGAATTTCTTGCCTCTCCTCAGTATACATCGGCCTCTGCTGCGCTCCATCAAGGAGTTATCGAAGCCAGAAAAGCTGCCTTGGAGAATGCCATCAGCCAAAAGATGGCCGAACTCGCCTTCCTCTCATCTCTGCCTGACCTTGATGTTAATACTTGGAAACCAACCTGGGCTCGGCTTGTCACCAACGCTGCTGCTGAGTTGGCCCAGACGTATAAGGGATACCTTATTCGGGATGTGGGGGGACGACATCAACTTATTGGAATGCCGCCAGCTGCTAATACCGAGTTTTCTGCGGTTCTCAGCTGCTGTGTTCCATACGCCGCGCGGGTACTACAACTTGCTCGAACCGCCCCCGGTGGTGACTCCGTGGTGATTCCCAAGGTTCGGCGCGGTGGGCAGCGAAATTCGCGACACTAGCCTAAAGGGCCGTAATGGCCGTAGGCAGGGCAAGCCATAGCGAGGAAGACCGAGCATGCATTTTTAATACTGCCACCAGCTACTTGCAATTATATTAAAGGCACCACATAGCCTCACTATTGTTTCTCTTCCAGTTGATGCTCTGCGGTGTTACTGCTCTTTTCATACGTCGGGGGTGGCCCTGATATAGCTATGATGGCAACCGTGAAGAGTCGTGAGTGGCGGAGTTAATCAGCAATTGCTATTTAGCTAGCTACAATAAATGGACCGAATTTTCGTCTTCTTTGTCCCTCTTCACCTTATAGAGTACTACGCTTGTCAATACAACTAGTGTTCGTAGTAATTGAGATCCCGCCACTCCGTTGACGGTTATCTGTTGCGACAATGCAAGGGCAATTGTTTTTTGGTCGTAGGCAACGTTCAATCCTCTCTGTACGCAATATTCATATGCAACGCTGTGAAATTCCTCAACGATATCCCTTTGCCCGCAATGATAGAGACCAATAATAGTATCGTATAGCAGGTGGCGTTCAAACTGGCATAACACACCTTTGGCTGTGGTGATGGTATCCCATTCGCCGTCGTCCATCCTCGCCCAGTCATCGCAGAAGTCATGTGGAATATGGCAGGTATCGCAGCCATTCTTTGGGGCTATCCCGTCTTCGTACATCGCCACTGCAAGCTCGCTGCGCAACGTCTGGCTGCCGCCACGGGTACATTGGCGCAGTGCATGTTGTATGTCCTGGCCGCCCATGCCACGTCCCGCGCAGATGGGGCATTTGCCCTCCCACCGCCCTATCGCGGCTTCCCAGCTGGCGACTTCCTCTGCTGTATCCCATTCTGGGTATGCCTTACCAATAGCCTGATAAGCTGGTGGCTCTGGCGCCGGTGGATGACTGGGAAAGCTCAATAATGGACCTTTGCCTCGTCTCATGTTACGACTGTAGTAAAACGCCAGCATAACTTCCTCGTACACAAGTAAGAGGTTGGAGAACCAACGGCCATCATATGGTATTCTTCGTTCAAACCACACTTCAGCGTCAATCGCTAACGGCACCTTAGCAAGCATATTTGCAAATAGATGACCGTCATAAGCGGCAAGAGATGCAATTGCCATACGAATGATCGGCTTAATCTCACAACGGCCATCCGAATACGGATCATTCATAGAGTCTCTGGTACAATACGTGCCGAAATCAGAATCTTGTGTCGTGCCAGCAGCTTCTCCGCAAGCATAGAAAGATAAACAGATGCTGCAAGATTCCCCTTTTGATGTATGCTGAGGTATACGAAGATTTTCTAACCATCTTATGATGGATAAGGCCTTATTTCGTAACTCATCCCGCTTGCACCTGTGTAGTGTGTGCTCTGCCTCTGCACCTTTGCACAGGAAACATAGGGGGCAGCCAATCGAACCCCACCACCTTGTTGTCTCGATCATTCGACTAAGTCGCTCGTGCATGAGGCTGCTGCTCTGTCTACGAGTCAAATATTGATGTAGAAATACATTGAATGACTTCAGTTCCTGCTGCTTGTCGTGCAGGGCAGCCAAATTCCGTCCGTGAATAATATACTGATGTTTGTTTGAGTCTTGGGTCGTTTTTGAAGAGAGTGGAGGCCTGTGGGGACCGATAGGAAATGCTTCACCAGTAGGAGAGGCACAAAATTGTGTCTCTAAGTCGTTGAGGCAATTCGTTGTGTAATATGGCCGCACTGGAGGCTGCAAAGAAGATGAGTGGAGGTCTGCAGCATTTATTTTGTCTGTGGATGTGGGCGGTACAATATGTGTGAGAGATGATCCCCCTAGATGCAACAAGAAGTTTGATGGTTTTGTATATTTCGTCTGCGGCTCATCATGCCAGGCGAGCTGCTGACCGCAAGAGAGGGTAAATTTTCGCTTTGCAGGTATCGTTCTAGGCTCTGGCTCTGGCTCTGGCATATATTCCTGGGCAAGGGGAGACGCCGCTGCTGTAACACCAATAATAGGCTGCCGCTTGAGCGTGGCAAGCCTGCTATCCAAAGATGCCACGCTGTCGGCGCTGTCTTTTATTTCCGGTGCATGTTTGCTCGGTAGCTCAAGGAACTCATGCCACCGAAGTGAAGCCCATTCGTAAAGCTCCAGTAATTGTGGCTGTAAAGTCGTCGGAAATGCGCCGTCGAGTCCGTATGTTGAACCTCGCAGTAGAGGGCGGTGGCCGCTTTGCCAAGCAAACACCACATTTCGAGACGCCTTGTCAGACTTGTCGTCGAACCTATTAAATGGCTGGTATACCTCTCGAACATGTTTCTCCGTTATTCCGATGCATAATTGTCGCAAAGTTCGAGAGTTGACAGCTTCGTTCCAAACGGAAAAGATCTTCTGACGAAACGCCCTATTGACCTGAGCGCTATCCAAAGGTTTGCTCCCAAAATCAATCTGAGCTCGAAATAGCAAGGGTGAGGTGGCAGAAATCACATCCGCCTGATCACCATTGCGTTCACGACCAATTAAGTCTATGAATGGCCGTATAACTGCAAGATACTTATACACCAGTTGGCTGGCTTCAGCCGGGAGAAAACGGGCAACGATGAACTCATTGTTCGCTGATCTTTTGGCCTTGTGATGGCGGATCAGATACATTATCATCGACTTGTATACAAAAACATTCCTTTCCACGAACTCGCCATTAACGCACCATATATTGAGCAGTTCCGACCACCTGGGTACTTGCCCGCCAGACAAGTACATGATTGAGGCAAGGAGAATGGAGAATTGCTTCTCTTTCGCAAGGTATCCACAGACGGCTTTCCAGTTCCATTGCCCTTTGGTCGACGATAACTTCCCTTGATCAGCAGTGCATGCTCGCCGGAACAGTTTAAGATATTCATCCGCAAGATCATTCTCTGGGTGGGTAACAAAAGAAAACCCTCTTTTGCTGTTAGTTATGTCATCTTTAATTTTCGAGAGATCCACGGAGCATTCCAACCCAAATAGAAGCTCATCACAGATCTCGGCAGCTTGCTCAATCAGTCGCCTTAAAAGTAGCCTCATCTGGTCCATACTCAGCTTACTTGAGCTCCCCCAGTGTACTGTTTGGCCATCCTCACTCCATCGCAGGAGAAATGGTGGTGTGTCAGACCGGGCCATAACACGACCGTAGCTCCGAAGCGTGAAAAGTTCCTCAAAGGATGACTCAGAGCCTATGACCATGTATGACTTGCGAATGGGGTTCAGCCGGTCAAGTTGTTGATTGCGCGGTCGGCGCTTGATTCCCAGTGATGGATATGCTCGCAATGGAAGAGCATACTCAAGAAAAAGCAGTCGCTGGATATATATAAGTGCCGATAAGTGCGATGTAAACGACCTTGCAGGAAGGAAGGCATCTAGAGACTTGGAGAACCCTAAGATGCCACTGAAAAAATGAAGAGTCATGGAACTCGGATGACTGTCAATCGGATGCTCTTTACACAACGAAATACAAACACCAAACAAGAGCTCCAGGATTGTTTCGCATGGGTTGACATTATCATCTGGTTTAGCATGACCTCCTCTGCCGTCCACATCGCGAGCTTGCTGAGCTGAACGCTCAATGATATTGTGTTGCTCGCTCAGATCTACATTCATGTCGTCCTCACAGTCGATGCTCGATCCTCCGTTGTCGTTGTCGTTGTCGTCGTCGTTGTCGTCGTCGTCTTCGTAAAGGTCCTCTTCGTCATCCGCACAGTCTTCCTCGTCCGCAGTCGTATACTGGTCTATCTCAGAGTCGTCTTCGTCCCCACTATCCAATCCAAGCTCACCCCTACCGCTGTCTCCTGCGTGCACACTCGGTGCTGTGGAGCTACTGGATGTACCAGCTCCAGCGTTGTAGGTTCTTGAGCAGTCTTCCTGAACAGTCTGCCAGTAGTTGTCATGCCATATTCTGTCAAGCAGGACAAGCGTTCTTTTCCTTAACTGCACATCAATTATCTTGCGCAAGATTGTTGGGTCAAGCCGGTATATCCGGAATACAAATGCCAGGGCTTGTTTGAAGATTGCTCGATACTTCCTCGTACTCGAGGGCTGTCGTACGAGTGTGAATGGCTTGGGGTAACTTGACTGTAAGCGAACGCTTTTCAGCCAGCATAGTACGTTTCTGCTTGTTTTCTTTGCTGTCTCCTCACATCTATCCATCATAGGATCGAATAATCGAAGAATCTGAGCAATTCTTAGCTCGTCGCTCGCTGGACTTACAAGATCTTCTTCAAGCCCATCCACACCTTTCCGCAATAGTAGGTAGGGCTTCGCATCTGATCCATATCGTGGAACACTGACGAGAGCGGCTAGAAGATGACGGCTTTTCTTCTTGAATGTGGCCTCCCAACCAGTCCGCTCCAGCCAAGGCCGTTGTTCGGCGAAAGATAGCGATGGGGTACCAGAATTGTCAATCCATGTTTCGGCCACTCGCATACCGCGGATGCGGTCCCTCTCGTTCTCTCGCTCTTGCACCGATTGATAATGATCAACTTCATTTGTGTTTACTTGCCGGTTCCCGACGGAGTCCGGTGCGTTGCCATCATTAGCAATAATCCAATATTTTCTTCCTGGCCCTGTGATCCATGTCTGTAGTCGTACGGATTCAATGAAATCGTCTTTTCGAGCGGCAAACTTCCTAATGGCGGTAGCAGAAGAGCACGAATAACCTTCAGGCCTTCTTGAGAAATGGCGTTTTGTAATAGTCTGGAGACTAGTGGTTCGAAATTTGCACTGATTGCATGCGAAACCTTCGTAGACTCGCAATTGTGAGTGCCGAGGAGAGCCGTCTTCGAGAGCAGGAATATCTTCGGGGCTTCGTAGTTGAAATGCTGCCAGCTGCTGTGTTAAACCTTTTTTCTGATCTGTAGAGATGCCATGAGAGTGGCGCAAATGTGATGTCGCTCGCGAATCTTTGACCGAGATGGCGCACCTGCATCTGTCGTAACAGCAAATAAGAGCGGCGGCATCATAGTCTATCCACAGCTTAAGGCTCGTAAACGGCTGGTCCTGATCTTGTTCTCGCATATTCACCGAGCGTTAACGAGAAAGCATTTCTCCGGGTCGAAGGGATTATCTCTTGATAATAATCTCTACGTTGTTTGTTGAGGTGTATTTAGAGGTGTAGAAGTGCAATAACAAAGAGATTGGAGGGAGCTTTTTTTGAAGACGCCATGTTGAAAAGGCAGTAGGGAGTTTTCACGTCTATGAAGGCGTGGATAAGGGGGTCCAACAAGGTAATTTCATTAAATTACCTGAACAGGGGTCATTACTTGACGGGCCGTGCCAGTAGCGCGGGAGTTGGAGTAAAAAGAAAACCTGGGGGTCAGGCAGCGCACGGACTCAAAATGGGTAGTTTACTAAATTGATTGATTGATTGATTGATTGTATTTTCCGTCCAGCGACTTTGGTCGCTCAGGTCTCCTATCGGAGCACAGGACGTGCTAGGCTAGTTTCTAAGCTCATGATAGCTTCATGTACATCGCCGCCAAACCATCATCAAATCACATGGCAAGGACTTCCCGCATCCTCGCGTAGGGTCTTCTTGTTCGCTCCCTCCCGCAAGCAGACACAGAATGCACCAATGTCCAATCCCCCATCTGACCCACAGACACCATCTAGCATTTCGTCGGCTCAAAGGCGCTCTCGTTCGGGGCCCTCATCCCGTCAGCGGGAGTGTTGGGCAGTGGCCGTAGCCATAATGGTCAACCCTTGGTTTTCCTGGTCAGAATTCTCTCGCGCCCTCGCCAAGGCTGCTGCCGCAGTCCATCCTCCAGTAACCAAGCGATGGAAATGGCACAGGGGCGGCGGCAGGGAAAAACCCTTCGAAGGAGTCAAAGTCTGTCCGGCAGCCCAGACAGCTTGCCTTCAGGGAGAAAAACCTCCGCGACCAGCCACCGTTGTTTAGAAGGGCTGGCCTTCCAATACCCATAGCTCCTTGGTTCCGAAAGAGACTATGAGGTCCGAGTGGACGTGATTGTCGGGACCGGCTTTGCAGAAGATGATGAACTCTCCAAAGGTCATTTTCTGTGCTGTTAGTGCCACGATGGGCGCTCGCAGCGGAAAGCACGGTCGAGTGGCCTGCAAACCCTCGCCCCACTACCAGGCCGCTAACAGCACCGTGGGAGGAAAATTTTTTACAGGGGAGAGTTGTAGTTTACTAAATTACCTTGTACCCTTTGCACAGTAGGGTAGGTGGAATGCCACGTGCTGAAAGCTTACGAATATAAGCAATAAGCTCTCGTTCTTGTTGTTTTGACAGCCGTGATTTATACAAAGAGTCGGCATCACGTCTAGACCGTTGTTTGCCTTGGTGTCGGCGTCGCAACGTAGTCTCGTCGCAATTGAAGCGCCGTGCGGTCTTGGCATAATTAATTGACTCTGAAGACTTCAGGAATTCAAGCGCCTCGTCAATTGCAGCCATGGTTGTTGAGATATTCGAAGTTGGACTTGGATGAATGAAGCGGTGTGAATCCGGCAGATCCTCGGATCCGGCGCTTCACCGTAAGAACCCTTAGTGGGAGCATGTACACCAACTGAGGCAGTTCAGCTATTTTGATAGCATCCGTTACGGCTTATTGGTAATAGTCGAGGCAATTAGCCCTACAAGCCTGCAGATGAATTCAACCAATACCTTCAACACCAACAATGAGATATGAGTCATATGACGCTCGAGTCGCGTCCCTGGAGATATCCACGCACGTCGCAAGCCACCATAGATGGCTAAAACGAGTGCACATGCTAATCACAGCTAATTGTGGGTGGCTGGTTGCACCTTAAAATACTACGTCACCCCTTGCATTTTAGAGCGGTGGTGCAAGGGGTAGAATCATCCGAAGGCTGAGAGTCTGCGGGCCAAGCAACTCCCATAGCCATTACATTATCTGCATAACTACTGGGGCTCTTTTTTGAGGAGACACTTCTTATACTTGTCACGAGCAGGATCACACAGAATTATGCAGACCCGTGGTCTATCTTATAGGGATTCCGCTTAAGAACCTGTCGTTTCCTTAGCTCTTGGTCTCTCATCTTCATCTTCATACCATCTGGAGGAGACTCATAAAACAGGTGACTACGATCAAATGGCGCATCAAGCATCAGGCCCTCGAGCGTCTTCACACGAGAGACAGCTACGTAGCTGAGACCAGTCTGAAAGTCCCGACAGGAGAGATCCGTAACGAGCACATCTTCAGTGATGCTTTGTGACTTGTGAACCGTAATAGCGTAGCACACGATCAGGGGAAACTGGGTGCGAGTGCAACGAGTGGCTCCGATCAGGAAGTCCCTCTCTACTGGCAGAATCGGGACGATCTTCCGGTCATCAGCGGTGGTCAAGAACACCGGTCCGCTGTACTTGTCAAACTCCATCATGATAACACAGGGATGGTCTTGGACCGGGTCAGCCCCCGGTGCCCAGCCTATATCGTAAACGGTACCGCGAGCGCCGTTGCAGAGGCCAACTGGCTGCCAGAGGTTAGACGTCAGCATCAGACGGGCGCCAACGCATATAGGGATCTGCTTCGCAAGGTTGCCCGCCTTGTCGTCAGGAGCCGCAGCGGCACCATGGCCGACATTCTTAGCCTTGACCTGGATGACTGGCCTGCTGAGGCGATCGAGGTGATAGTGGTTATATTCGTTCACCCTATCTTTAGTGGCGTATACTCGCAAGGCGTTGGCGAACCTGGCGACCTCTTGATCATCTAGCTTTGCCTGTACCCGACCGGAAAGGAGCTTCCAGGACTCCACCGATAGTTGGAGCAACCGTAATTCCCCGAGAGCTGTGCGAAACGCCTTCTGATCGTCGCCCCGTTGCCGCTGCACAACCTTCAAGAAGACCGATTTATCGAAGTGTCTATACGCGTTCCTGCCTTTGATCTCCACTCCTTGTACCTCCTTGTCGTAGTAAAGCGGCTTCTGCAACACGGGGGGAAGTTGAAAGAAGTCGCCAACCAAAAGGATGTTGAGACCACCAAAGAACTCCTCGTTTCTATTCGGGAACGCCTCGCGCAGACGATCATCGATCCAGGATAGCTGTCGCAGTCCCAGCATGCTCTTCTCATCGATGATCAGATACTTGATGTCCCTCAGCTTCTTCTGAAGCTGAGCCTTATCAACGGCTGAGAGGGGCTTGAAGTCCTTATTGATCGGGAGGTGCAACAGGGAATGCAAGGTAGTGCCCGATATCTGATTTCCCGCGACGCCAGTGGGCGCGGCACGCCAAACAGGTGTCCCTGTCCCCGCGGCAGCAGCTTGGAGGTGGGCGGAGAGCAGATTAATGAGGTATGACTTACCGGTACCACCTCCACCATCTACATGGAGCAACAGCTGAGAAGGTTCCCGGGTCAGAAAGTGGTCCATCACCGTATCGTACACTAGGCGCTGCTCTCGAATTAGGGAATCGCGAGCTTCCAATGGTTGATGATCCACATCAAGATCAGGGCGGTTTCCCGCTTTGCGCTGCTTCCAATAGTCACCGTTGAGAATGCCATTGTCGGTGTACCGTCCAACGTGGGGGGTCCAATCATAATTGATGTCAATGTCTCGGCGGCCGAGGATGTCGATATCCTCTTCCTCCAGCGGGCGGTCGGGAAGCATGCGGGCGAGTTCGTGCCAGTCCTCGTCCGCAACGGGCTCTTCGTGGATTTCAAGTTCGAATTCATCGTCCTCTGCCCTCAGTTCATTTCTATCTGGCTCCCCATAATGATCATCCGAATGGGTGTCATGGTGCTCTCTGCAACACTTGTACGCAGCCGCGAAGGAATCGAACCGCAGCCCGCCCACAACGAGCAACTCGTGTGGAGAGCGATGGGGATGAACCATCATCAATTTAACACGGCAGAAGTCATTAAACTGGGGAGATGCCTCCACGGACCTGTATCGAGGAAAGTAAGAGAGGACCCTCTTCTTCGCGTTGGCAGCGAGTTTCCTCCACGTCTTGAGATTATACGATTGCAGGTACTCGAGGTAGGTTACATCCTCATGTTGGCCATTTCTCTCGAGATATTTCCTGTAGCTGCCGACGGTCTCGTTGACATCTTCATCCACGCGATACGAACGTGTATGTTGCTCCAACGGACGGCAGTCGACAGAGACCACCATCCGCGTGCCTTCTTGCAGAGGGATGTTAAGCAGCAGATGGGAAATCTCCTGCGCTGAGTAATCCCTCTCGGCAATCAGCTTATTCATCAGGCGAGAGGAGAAGGACAATAGGGGTTGCAGGTGTGTCGTGTGTGGCAAAACTTGGTCTGCAAGCTTACAGTAAGGCTCAGTCTTCTTCTCAGATTTGCTGCAATACTTCGCAGCATACGTGATAACCGCCTGTAAGCTGGTGCAAGGAGATATGTCGATATTGGCTAGCCAGCCTAGGATAATGGCTGGATTGAAGTGATTCATGAGGTTGTCATTCCGCGCCGCCTCGAACACGTAGTACGACTTGCCTTCCTTCCTGATGACTGCGGCCAGCTCCCTCAAGGCACGGGGGAAGTCGAAACGACACTCCCTCTCTGGGTTGGCAGCATTGGCCGCCTCGATATCTGCTGCAGCCCCTTCCATATCCCTCGCCAGATCACCAGTTCTCTTCCTTACACGTAGGCAGTATGTGGTATTACACTTGTGACGCTGGCAACGGTTGACGATTTGTGAGAGCCGCAGGAATGTCATTTCTGTGCTCAGTGGATCACGCTCAGGGGGTTACCCTCACCCTGGGGCATGGTCCTACTCGGCTCGGGGTTAATGGCAGTGATGTGGAATCCCCACGTGCGTGCAAATACACCACGAGCCGCTTCATCCCCCATGTCGACGCCAGGGCAATCTTCCATCCAGTACAGGCCATGGTTGTGCGGACTGCCACGCCCTTGCCATTCGTATCGGTCCCAGTAATCCGTGATGTTGAACTTCTTGCTTAACACGATATCTCGGAAGAAGCAGTACCGCCGGTAGAAGTGGAAAGCAGCAATGTGAGGATTCTGACGCAACAGGTGGCGTGAGAGGCCCATCCTCTCCGACTCGGACGCAGCCAGCCATTCTTCGTACCGGGGCATGTGTTGGTAGAGACTCCGCCAATGTAAATCTGCCGGGCTGAATGTGATGAATGCACCGGGACAGCCGAGGTTATAGGCATAGGCCTCGAGGTCCTGCCTCTTTCTGTTCCAGAAGGGACGCGTGCCGCGAATAGACACCGCATGTCTTGTGATTGAGTTGATCAGCACCTGCGCCTCTGGGTCCTCGCTGTGCTCCAATGCCTGAATAAGCTGCTCCCGTGTGAGCGGTTCATGACTAACATCGTGTTGCTTCACGAAGAATTTGGACCGTGCACGGGCCTGCGACCGCATCAGAGTATTGAAGGCGACGAAACGGAAGGTAGGGTGGCGTGCGAAACGCCCGTCATGCCACCGCATTGCATGCTCGATGTAGTCCTTGTAATCAATGGAACGTAGTCGAGGTTCAACAAAGTCAGCTCTCCCGTCAGGGAAGAGGCAGGGGAACGCCAAGGAGAGTAGAGCGTGAGAGCGATTGAACTCATTGATGGGCGTGCGTCGTATATTTGGAAGCAGCAGCTCGTGATGCGCTTGGGCCGGGAAGGCTGTGGAAAGTCCTGTGTCAGCTTCTGGCTCTGGTTCTCCAGCGAGAATAGACCGCAGAGCATCGAGCTCCGTGTCCTTGGCTAAGAGGTCCGGCACCGCCGCCTCGTCCACCAGGTCTGGTTCTGCCTCCTGATCTTCCTCGGGTCCAACATCGGCAGCCTCCACCTGGCTCTGGGGGATGGCGTCCAGGACATTGCTATCGTTAGGCAATTGATTCAGCCGCTCTTCGTCGATGACGATGCATCGATAGCCAGGATGATGGCGCCTCAGGTAGTTAAGCCATATGGCAACTGGCTGGCGGCGTACACGGAACTGGCGGGTGAACTGCCGGCTAAGATTTGCATGGGACGACGTATTGGCAGGACGGAGCAATACAGTGTTCAACTCTTGCGGTAAGAGCGGGAGTTGGTTGTACACCAAGCCAACCTCGCGGAGAAAGTGAACAACATGTCCCCGATATTTGTACTGCTGGCCCCGCACAAGCATAATATTCACGTGGACGTGAACACGGGCTATTAGAGACTCTTCGGTAGATGTAAGCTGAGGCAATTGAGTCGGAAGAGAGCCAAAATCCAACTGGTTGTCCACAGAGAAGAAATACGGCTCTTCGGGGCCGCGTTTGTCATCCTTTCGACAGCAACGTGGACAAATGCCATCAGAATCGATCTTCATCTGGAACCAACGCTCTTGACATCGACCGCAAAATTGCATTTGGTCATTGTCCAGCCTTGTCCAGAACTCACGGAGGATTTCTTTATCACGACAAGTCAAGGCGCAAGCATCCAGGTCACCATTCCACACCGGATCTTGTGCGTGAAATACCGCCGATTCTTCAGGTGGAATCATCACTGGACTCCGGTACCGTCGTGGCGGCCTCGACGATCGAGTTTGCCTTCGAGATTGTCTTGGCCGCCCTCCTGCACCAGGGGCAGGACCACGGCGACCGCGCTTTGGTTGTGTGGAATGCTGCCGCCGCAAGCGATGGCGAAGAGGGCTTTCATCTACGGAATCATCATCGTCTCTGTTGTCTTCGTCCCCTGGATCGGAATCGCACTCTGCCCCTAATTGCTCAAGGTACCTCCGTGGTCGAACAGGCGAAAGAAGAAGGTTGAAAAAGTCCTCAGCGTCAACATCAGACTCGGAGAACTGTCCTCCGTCCTGCCATTCCTTGCCTATCTCGCCCCCCTCTGGAAACCCACTCCGCTGTGGTTGATCCTGACTTGCAACTAAATTCCGTGGTCAGCCTGAACGAACTACCGGGGCCACAGCACATGGATACCTTCTCTAGGCCCACCAAGAGCTTCAAAAACGCCAAGTTGAGATATTGAGGGAGTCAGTGACACAGTCTCCCCTGCACGGCGTCGTGAACGATGGTCGCGCTGGATAGCGGCCAGTTTGGCCCTTGCCCTGGCCGTGGAGGAATCGTCTTGCGAGTCCCTCCCGCCCTTGTGGAACCTAGCAGCCAAGTAAGAGTAATCCACACGAGTTGTGCTGCTTCGGACAGCTGAGGCATCAGAATGTGAGGCGATTGAATTGGCCGTTGGCTGCACCAGAGGTGAGGGAGCTAGAGCCCGGAAGAGCCGCGAGCTCTGTAGGGTTGGCGGAATTGGCGTCCCCAGCACTATCCGGGGCTGGGTCGGCTGGCTAATTGACTCTCCGAATAACTTCCTGACTGTAGGAGTTTGCTGTAGCCTCTCTGGAGATGTGGGCTGGGTTCCGCATCTCTCCTTAGCAGGCGACAGGCCTGCGTCACCCTCAGTTCTCTTCGATGCAGGTCTCTCAGCCGGGGAAGGACGGACGGCGAGGTCCCTCAATGTTTGGATCACGCCTCTGGACCTAGAGTACTTCAATTAGTTAGTATTGAACATCTTACGTACTGGGAGACAGGGCTCACATGAGAACTGCGCTGATTGCGACAGTCCAGGCAGTTCCTCGTGTGCCCAACCGATTTCCTTTTGCCAACGAAATCACCTGCCGGTTTCTCCTCGCCACAGCGGACACAGACGATGGAAATTATGTCATCTTGAAGCTCTTGAGGAGTAGACTTGGGACGCATTATCATCAAGAGGCGTTGTGCGGGATGAAGTGGATATTTCCCAATTTTCCCCAATTTCCAAGTAAACAAACCAGGGTCATGGCAGCTATCGGAGAGTGACCCACTTTTGGACGGCCGTCATCCAGTTGCGGTACGTTTTGCGGCTGGCCATACAAAATGTGAACCAATCAGAGAGCAGGAAACTTATTGCACCAAACCCTCATTATTGGGAAACTTATGGATTAATGTAGAGTCAGCCTTCGGCTGAATAACTGGGACCTTCGTCCTCTTGACTTGAGTAGTGATCAGGGCAAATAGACTCTCAATAACCCTCACATGCTTGACATCAATCCCTCTATTTCAACAGGTTATGAGCCCGGGCTGGCTCTCAAACGCTAAGTGTTGTCAATTCTAGCTGACTTTCGACTAATGAGTCAACAGAGATCGACATAATGCCACCTGTCACGTTATGAGACTCATGCTAACTAAGCTTCTTCATAAAATTAATATTCTTGTTGTTCCGAGTGCTGCAGACTCCGTCTGCAGCTCTCTTTTTAATATTAAAAACTTCCTTTCGTCCGAATCCGTTTTTCGGCTAACTAAAGTCATGATAACCGACATTATGACAGATGGAAATTACACCAAGTTTGCTTGTTCTATCAACAGAGGCAGTTTTATCCGACAATTCCACCCCATCTGTCAAGTTCGCTTAGCCTCTGGGCAATCGTTCGTTCAGAGGCAATATGGTTGGGTATCAGTGCACCTCAGCTTTTCGACACAACCGGTGACGAATGGACTGGGATGCATGCATTTCAACCGACGCAGGTGGCCGGAAGGGGAGAGAGAAAAGAGGACTGCCGGGCCCGTATAGCCCGTTTTCTCAATAATCTTGAGAAACCTCAAAAACTGAAGAGAGGGTAACTTTCGCCAACAGGCATCCACAGACACTCGCCCTGTCAAACCTGCACTACTCATTTATTCGGGGCATGGCACGGCGCGGGATGCACGGGAGGAAGCCGACAGAAAGCACAGACAGAAAGTTGCGGGAGCAGAAATTGTGATCATTTCCTTGAACACACTCGGCTGGGGCAACCAGGTGTGTCCTCCGCTTGGATTGCAACTGGCGCAGACCGCGATTTTTGGGCTCAAATGCAGCCTAAAAGTACTCAATAAATATGTTACTCCAAAATATACACTACATAGTTATGGAAACATGCAGTATATATCCAAATGATCACATATGTGCCTACAAACTGCTTGCAGTCTTCGAGTGAGGACTACACAAAAATCTTTCGAAGTAAATATCTCAATAATGAGCTTTTCTTGGCCTCCTTTTTAGGGAATATCTTTCCAGTCTTAATTGTGTAGCGTCGAAGTTTATTCACACTCTCGAACTTTGGGACTGGGTGACCGGTTCGTCCAGAGTCGATAAAGTCCATGATATTGACATGCGCCTTCTCAATCGCCTGACATCATTCTTAGCCTGCAACGCTACCATTCGTGATTGGCCACATACCTCTTTGCAAGACTTGACTGTTTGAGGAATATGGCCTATATCTAACATGGCTGAGAGACGCTGCAAAGAGTCCAGACTATTCTCGTCAGTCCCATACAATTCTCCGAAGTGCTTCACGATTGCCACCCGAAAACACCTCCTAGCGATCTTTTCTCTTTTCTCGTCCCTTTCCCAGCGAAAAAGCTGAACCATACGATGGTATTCTTCCCATGTCGCAATATTCCGGTCGTAGTTGAACTTGGGATAGCTGCTGAAATAGGCGTCAATCGCGTTTGGAGTCTCCATTTTCATTCAGCTCAAGATCGAGGTGGTGTATTGAAAAAAAAAAAAAGGCAGCACAAAAGTAGATCATATGCAAAAAAAAAAAAAACAAAAAAAAAGAGCATAGGCTTGATTCTTATCATGTACTGTGTATGTACATATTAATAGCTGTTCACCAAGTCGTATCAAGGCAATCACGGCTAAAACGATGCCCCTACTGGTAGTAACTAAGGAGCAAGTATCTTGGCATTCTTCATTGGAGGAAACAGGGAAGTTTAGGACTTGCAATACACATAAACCTGGTATGCGTGACTTTGCCGTTCCAAAGCAAAAAGAGCCGTCGTGAACAGCGCTCTTACCCTTTTACCCCACTCGTGCTACTTCTCTAGTTAGATCCACGTATGTTTGAGAGAAGTGGCTGAGACCTGATAGCAACCTAGAAGTCATAATGCTGTGCGTCCAGTAAGTTTCACAAGCAGCATCTTCACCAACGTGAGGGGTATAACCAATGAGAAGGGCTTAGATAAAAAGGCTAATCACATATGCAACCCCTCAACTACGGGGCAGAATCAAACGGCTGCACCCATGCTGGGATTGTCTAGCCTGATGACATCTGGCGGCGAGAAAACATGCATGGCGGAGAGAACAAGCTTGACGGCCCGAACTTCCGAGCCCTGCCTACAAACGTCATAACGCCATCCCAGTAACCCAGCCTCTATTTCATCCGTAGTTAGAAGGCATTTGCGGGCATGAAGCCACGTACAATTTGATTTGACAACTTGATGCTATGCAAAAACTTGAAAGTTGGCTGTTGCCTCGCCGGTCTGAGTCAAATAGTGAGACACGGCTAACAATCGCCGACCTGCCTGTTGAACGCGACCAGATCGGTGCTTTATGGCATTGCTGACAATTGTGGGGCCATACCTGGCTAAGCCCGTTGCATAATTGGCCTTAAAATCCACTTATGTACACTGAGGTAGAAGATGTGTTAATTGGCTGCAGCACTGTACTACCTCGTACAAATGGGGGCGGAAGTAGTGGTTCCAGCCCCTGGCCATAATCATGTCTTATTTACGCCAACGAGGCTCATGAACTCGTTGCGCGTTTTGTTGTTCTCGAAGCAGCCGAGGACACAGCTGGTTATGGTGGTGGTGCTTGTCTTCTCAACGCCGCGCATAACCATGCACATGTGACACGACTCCATGACGACAGCAACGCCCTGTGGGTTGAGAATTTCCATGATGGCGTGGGCGACTTGTCTAGTGAGACGTTCCTGGATCTGCAGGCGCCGTGAAAACATCTCGGCTATGCGTGAGAGCTTAGAAAGCCCAATGACTATCTCAGAGGGGATATAACCGATATGTATCTGAACGCGTTAGTAAGCTTTTGACTAGAAGAGAAATTTAGATTTGAATACCTTTCCAGTGAAGGGCAGGAGGTGATGCTCACATAGGCTATAGATATCAATGCCCTTAACAATGACCATCTCATTATGTCCCTCGTAGAAGAGCGCATTATTGACAATATCCTTGACATTGACCTGGTAGCCATTGGTCAAAAACAACAGCGCATTCGCATACCGCGACGGCGTGGCCAGCAGGCCCTCGCGGTCGGGGTCTTCGCCCAAGCATTCGAGCAGCGTCCTCACGGCACCACGCATTTTCTCTGACCGGGCTTCGGCTTGCGCGGGCTCTTCATCAATGCGGTTGTGGGTGCCTCTACTCGGCCGACTGAGTCCATCGATGTCAAAGACAGGGCTTGGCGCCCGCCGGCCCGGGGGGAGCTTGGTCCCCTTAGCCACGGGTTTGTCGCGCCGGTCGCGGGCCATTTTGCCGAGACCGTTACGGCGCTTCTCCAAGGCGTTGACGTGGCGGTTGGTAAGGGGCGCAGCAACGATAGAGGCATCTTCAGCGGGAAAAGCCTCATCGCGTTCAATATCCGTACGCTTGCCAGCAGGATTGGTGCTGGTATTTGAGGAGCCCAACACGCTGGCCATATCAGGGAGTTGCTTCTTGGATTGGCCCACCATGACACTGAAGGAAGGTACGGTATCTTAGCGACAATAGAGGGGACGAGAAGACATGTGAGTAGAGAAAGTGTGGAGGAAGAAGAAGAAGAAGAAACGACGACCGCAGTTTCGACGGCTCGAGCCTAAGAGAGCAGAGAGCAGAGGCCAAAGGAAAGCCCAAAAGACATCAGATAGTAGGTCTTGTTTCATCACCTCTGATGATGTAACTTGATTCCTAAACTCTGTAATACTCAGTGGTAATGAAGTGGCGGCCACATAGTCGCCGACGGCTAAATACAGCAGGCCGGAGCTCTACAAACCCGTGATCACGCCGCTGTTAGCTAGTTCTTGCTATTGGGGCTTGTTTCACGCATTCCCGCTCTCGTGTGAACGTTGTGCCGCCTCCGTTTGCTCTGCCGCCGTCCGCTATATTAGGGGCGGACGGAAGCAGGACGCACATCATAAGGAGGGTGTCACAGCATATTTCTGTAGTACGTGGCGGGCATAGATAGGCATCACATTGGTTACATATGTAGTTTGGGTGGTACGGACGAGGGTAACCCGAATACTTCCAAGAATAATAGGCTTTCAACGAGCCATCACGAACCCCGAGCTCAGCCTATAAGTAGGTCCAAGCAAACGACGCCAATACATCGCCCTCTATTCTCTCACAAGATACACATACATTTGCGAAAATATATTGGCATGGCCACTTTGGAGTCCTTAAAGCGGAGCCTTAGGCACAAGGCCACAGCAATAACACCATCCCTGACACGGCCGCTGTCCGACTCACAGTACAGTGCTGGCTTTGACATCCTCTTAGGAGGCCCAGGATGGTTCACCTACCAAGAATTTATCATTCCTCAACTATCTGTGCTGCTAGAATCTCTTAACTCAGGTGCCTGTATCTCAGTGCTGGAAGTCGGACCCGGTCCTAAGAGCGTCCTTGGATATCTGCCCGGCCATCTGAGACGCAAGGTGAGAAGATACGCTGCATATGAGCCCAATGACCTGTTCGCCTCAAGACTGAAGGACTGGCTTTGCTCTACCTCGAGGACGATGTCCCCATTACCCTGTCTGGAAAGCCCCCCTGACATTCATCGGATTCCATTTGTTGCGGACAGCGATATGAGCTTCACTGGTATGAATGACAGTGCCGATAAGTTTGACGTCATCCTATTCTGCCATAGCTTGTACGGCTTGAAGCATAAATGCAGGTTCATTAAACGGGCGCTTGAAATGCTTGTCGAGCGGCCGAGAGGCGGATTAGTGGTGGTTTTCCATCGCGATGAGACTTTGCGCCTTGACGGCATAACGTGCCACCAAATGGCCTCTTTCCCTACCGGAGTCATTCGCGTGGCGGATAATGATGAGGAGCTAAACCGGTTTGCTCCTTTTGTCGCGGGATTTGTCATGCAGGACGAGGGCGCGGACAAGACTATCCAGATCGAGTGGCGCAAAGTGTGCCGCGCCTTGGGTCGTCGCGAAGAAGCTCACCAAGACCATCTATTGTTCAGGTCGCCCAACATGATGGTGGCCTTTACTCAGCATGCGACCGCGCTACCGGAGCTGACGTCGCAGATGCAATCATCCGCAATTGCAGATGGGGTTAAAAACCGCCAAGCTCGTCTCCACCATCCAGCCTCCATCGTTCGGCCGACGGAGATTCGACATGTGCAGCAGTGCGTTTGTTGGGCTCTAGATCACGATGTCGGCCTGACTGTCATTGGCGGGGGTCATAGCGGCCATTGCCTTTGGCCCAACGTCGTGGCAGTTGACATGAGCGCATTTGGCCAAGTCCACATTGTCACAGCCAGGGAAGAGGCAGAATCTGGTTCCGATTCCGGTTTCTTGGTTGTTGCTGAGGCTGGCTGCAAGTCAGGGGATATCATCCGCACGACCATGGCGGCTGGTCTGACAGTGCCCTTGGGTGCGCGCCCTAGCGTAGGCTCGGGGCTCTGGCTACAAGGCGGCATCGGGCACCTGGCGCGGCTTCACGGGCTCTCATGTGACGCCATTGTCGGCGCCGTGGTGGTCAGCGTCGCCTCCGGCCGCGTCCTGCGCATCGGCCGGGTACCAAGCCAACACCGGCCGGTCGATGCTGTGCTTCCGGATAACGAAAACGACCTATTGTGGGCGATGAAAGGAGCCGGAACCAACTTTGGTATCGTAATAAGCGTAACTTTCAAGGCTCGCACGGCTCCAGTTTATTCGGTTCGGAACTGGGCTGTGCCCCTGAGCAATAATCTCGAGGCGCGACGTAGACTCGGCGATTTCGATGGAATTGTTGCTAGGAAGTCCCCACGAAACTGTTCTGTGGATGCGTATCTCTATTGGGAACGGGACAAGTTGCGCCTTGGCGTTACGATGGTCGAATCTTCCACGACTAAAATCGCCCTTGGAACACTTGAGAACACGTTAGCGCTGATGGGTAGACTTTTCGGGCCGGAAGACAATTATAATACTGTGGACGGCGTCGGTTTGTTTGAGACCGAGATGTACATGTCCGACATGCATGGCGGTCACGGCGGCGGCAAAACCTCCTCGTTCAAGCGATGTTTATTCCTCAAACGTATCGGGGCAGCGAACGTCGTCGACATCTTAGTGGCGGCAGTTGAGGCCCGTCCTTCGCCGCTCTGCTATCTCCATCTTCTGCAAGGCGGCGGAGCAGTCTGCGACGTCGCAGTTGATGCCACTGCTTTCGGCTGTCGAGACTGGGATTTTGCTTGCGTGGTAACCGGTGTTTGGTCCCGTGATGAAGATGGAACCGAAGCTGCTGGAGCTGCCGTAGGGTCGGTTTACAACGTGGCCAGGGAGTTGTTGCCGTTGAGTCGCGGAGCTTACGGCGCCGACCTAGGGCCGGACCCCAGAGACGCCGCCTTGGCAGCCAAGGCTTTCGGACCAAATCTCCCGCGCCTTGTTCATCTAAAGCAGATCATGGACCCACGAAATGTACTAGCTTACGCTTGTCCACTCGCTAAAGCGCCCAGGGCGCCGACGGTCACCATAATGGTCACGGGCGAAAGCTGCGCTGGCAAAGACTATTGTGCCGAAACTTGGGTCTCCGTGTTCACCAACAAAGGCTTCACAGCACGCGTAATCAGCATTAGCGACGCGACCAAGCGAGAATATGCAGCGGCTACTGGGGCTGATGCCAAGCGCCTGCTTCGGGACCGCCGCTACAAAGAGCAACACCGGGCTGCGTTGACGGCATTTTTCCAGGAACAGCTACGCCAACGGCCGCCTCAGCTGCGAGAAGAGCATTTTCTGGATGCGGTGAAAGACGCCATGGATATGGACGTGCTGCTAATCACGGGCATAAGAGACGAGGCACCAGTCGCCACCTTTTCGCACTTGGTGCCAAATAGCAGACTGCTTGAGGTTAACATTCAAGCTACCAAAGAAACGCGCCGGGTTCGTGGGGGTTGCCAAAAGAGTGATGACAATGACGACGGCATGGAGCACAACAACAAAAACGGCAGTTGGGACATAACGGCCCTGGGCCACTCACCCAGTTTTCTTTTCCGCAATGACTTGGCCGGCAATGAGGCGGCAAAAAAGTTTGTTGAAACCCATCTGCTTGCTTTTTTCCACGACAACCTGCGGCAACTCTCCAGTATGGTACGCTCAGTGCCCGACTTCCCGTGCTCGGGCATCGATTTTCGCCACGTACTTGGCATCTCCCAGCTGCCAGGTGGGCTGGACTTATGCACGTCCCTGCTGCAAGCTCACTTCGCAGGTGACTGGGCTAAAGTCCATTCGGTGGTGTGTTGTGAGGTTGGCGGCCTTGTCTTTGCGTCCGCTTTGGCCTTGCGGGTCGGCGTACCTCTGGCATTGATTCGCGAGGCCGGCAAGCTCCCCCCGCCTACCATTTCCGTCATCAAATCGCCGTCACATATCTCGTCTTCCGCCTCTGCCGATCCGAAGGAGAAAAGGATTGAGATGGGGCTGAATATACTCCCAAGAGGGGCGTCCGTGGTGGTGGTGGACGATGTGCTTGCCACCGGGGAAACGCTTTGTGCGGTGCTGCAGCTTCTAGATGAAGCCGGAATCAGTGCTGAGAACGTCAACGTAATGGTTGTAACAGAGTTCCCTGTTCACCGCGGCCGGGAACTGTTGCGCCGGCGTGGCTTTGGCCGAGTCAAAATTCAAAGTCTTTTAGTCTTTGATAGAGCTTAAAAAGAAGCGAGATGAAATGCTAGCTCTGTCCATGATATAGTAGGGTGCGGAATGATGCGGAAGCCTGCTACGGAGCTCCTTATTTTTGGGCTGCAGCATGAAAAACAACCAGAATAGTGATTTTATGAAGAAGCTTAGTTAATCAGTCTCACAACGTGACAGAAATAGGGTGCATAGCGAGTGGGCCACCTTGAATCACCCTCTCAAAAAAGCCACAACCGCGCAAAATAAAGCTAAAGTTCACTTCTATCCTCGTCAGAGATGTTTCTAGGTACAGTCAGTCATCTGACAAGTGCAAGCATTACCAGAAGACTTGCCGCATCTACCACATCGCCAGCCCTTCGTGTCATTCCTCGGCCGCCGACCTCTGGGTTTCCGGCCTCCAGGCCTGGAGCATCTTCACGAAACACGTCAGACCCAATCGCGCGTTCCAGCCCACACAAGGATTTGTTCGCCTGCGGCGGTTGACAAGGGTTGGGGGATGTGACCCTCAACGATAAACACACTCGCAATGAGGACAGCATTTAGGCATATCGCTTCGAGTACTCGGTTCAACAGGGAGTATTGATTCATCTCTGTGCATCAGCGGCGGGGGTGTCCTATTCTCTTCAAGGTACCTCTCAGTGAAGTAAACACCTCTAGCAGGTATCCAGCGAAGTGCCCCAGCTCGTTGGGAGTGGACCACAGACGCGTTACCACATGCACAGCTCTAAGCGCTCTGATCTGACCGATCCTAAAGACACACGCACAGGTGCCAGATGGATTGCATACTCCTCCCCTACCCGGAGTCAATGGGTCATCCAGGCCGTTGGCTGCTTCTCCTGGTTGCCAAGAACAAGTCCATTGTGAATCAGATGCTTTCGGCTGGTGCAAAGGCTGTTTTCTAGTTCTCTATCAAAGGCCAGTGAAGAGCGGCCACGATTGATTTTTCCTTTTACTTATCGCACAATGGAATTGGCGCAATCCCTATTTTGCTGCTTTTCAAGCGGCACTTTCGACACTCCTCGCTAGATTCTCAGCATACAATAGAGCGGAAAATCACCGAATGAGTTCCTCCTGCCAGCCAAAGCCCAGAACCAGGAAATCTCCTTTTGAACAGCTGTCCATCGATACCGCCACTCGCTCGCGCTCCTTTGCAGACCACGAAAAAGATGCAAGAACGCAACGCAACGATGTTGTTGGTGCATCGCACGAAACGTGATGACGGTCCGAGAAAAGGCGTTGAAAGATGGACGAGAAAAGGCGGCCCAACCACGAGAGATGTCTACGACAACGCAGCTAGGATTGCGTGCGGACCTTACATGTCGTAAATTGGCTCAACAGGCCAAAGACCACCCGACCGAACTGGCGTGCGGCGCCCTGTTAACAGTCTTAGCATTTAGTGTTCATCCTGGAGCTTCCGGGATTTGGCGAGCTGGGTCCTGTGTCTGGTGAATTTTGACGAGCACAATGCCTTCCTTCCCGCACCACTGTGAATCTGACAGATAGAAGGCACATTCGCGTGTTGGTGAGAGTCGACTTTGCGGGGGCGACACCGCCGCAGGATCTCTCTTCTCGTATTTCCAGCGGTCGGGCATGGTCTGGGTCCGCACTCGAGGATACGGCGAATTGTCACATCCGTACAGCAACGCTTGGGATAACATATCTCCGGGAGAAGTCATTGGACATTATTTGAGGCAATTGACTTGCATATCTCGTGTCGAGTAAAGCCTCTGAAATATGCTTTTTATGAAGTCTTTCAAGACACGGGCTACCTATGTCTGAGGGTAGTATGTGACGTGTGAGATGAGGGCAATTGAAGCAGCAGCATCAGTGGATTGTCAAAACGTCAGCATATATACAATGGCTCCTAACTAATAGTACTGCACTTGCTTTATAGGCTGCGCGTCCGACGTACCTGATGACTCCTTGTGTCCACCCTAATCCCAATCGATACGTGTTTAACGGAACCAAACCTTCCCATGAAGTTAAGCAACCGAGGCACGGCTTGCGAAGCTATTGCCGACACAATAGAGCAACCTTCTCAGAAACTTGGCGACACATCTTAATCGCGGCATGGCAACAGAGGTTGGTTTAGGTAAGGGGGAAAGGAGAAGAGAAAGCGCGGGCTTGTATATCTGTATTCCTGAGTGACAGCCTGGCCGAAATCTCTTCTACCACAGCTCAGTACGGTCTCCTGCACAATACGGTCAACGGAGGACTCGTCTGCTGTTGGCCCAGGCTGCCTTAGGATGCGCTGGGCATGCCCAGTGAGGTGTGAGATTGCGGCGGAAGCCTTTGCTGCTGATGAGACGACGATGCTGAGCCTCGGAAGAGGCTCCGAGTAGCTCTGTGCCCAGCAATCAATTAGCTTTCATTCATCAATGGCGTGTGGGCATGGTTCTATCAAAAGACACTGGAATTCATTTAGACCTTGCAAGATGGAACGAGAGCCACGATTAGGACTAACAATATGTACATGAATTCATACAAATGTCAGGGGGCGAAGGGCCTGCGGATAGTCGACCGCACAAAGAAAAGCTGTGGGCTCAAATCAAAATTCAACACACCATGCGCGCTCATTTTACCGACGACGGCGTGGCAATCCAGCCCCAGAGTCAATCTTCAATCCTTTCCTATTCCACCTCATGCGATTCCAGATCTGTCTGAACCTCCCTTGGGTAAAAAAATACCCGAGTCTCGCCTCTTTTTGGTTCCTATCTGCTCATTATTCCTCGTGTTTCTTCGAGCAAGTCTGCGTGAACTCTCCCCTTCCTTCTCTGCCTCGGCAGTCTGGGCGTCTGTCAGAACATAGCCATGATGGAGGAGATCTTCGTCCGGGTCTTCGGGATGCTGGTAGAGAAAACTTGGCCATATAACCTTGCCAACTTCTTGTCTGCGTTGCTGACTCTCTTCAAGCTTCTTTTGTGATGTCGAGGCAGCAGTAGACGAAGCAGGCGAAGGTGTTGACGTGGTCGTCTCTGTGCGTCTGCTGGACGAAGATCCAGGCAGAGGCTTCCAAACATTAATGTAGTTGGGGGAAAAGCTTGGTCTCACTCTCTCTTCAAGATGTTGAATCTGCATCCACCCATCGCATGTGCGATTACACAAGACTTCCAGTTTGGATTTGAATTCTTCTTTTCCCTCCGAGTTCACAAATGAACCTACAGCGTCATAAACCTGCTTGACAACCTCTTTGATACGTTCATTCTTTTTCTTCTCCTGTGTCTCAGGAAGAACACTGAGAAGCACAGCACGTACATAAAACGCATGCGATGCATTCTTCGTCCAAAGTGCATTCAGTGTCTGGTCGATTTCATCATTTTGAGACGTCATGTAGACTGGTTTGAAAATATACCCATCAAGAGCCTTGCCGTAGGCAGCAAGGCCTGCTGCAACTCTCATTCGTCTAGCGGCCAAGGAATTGGAGGCGCAAAGAGGGGTGACGTGCAGAGTTAAAGGGTTATTTCTGATGGCTTCCCACGCGATGTTGTCACGCAGAAAACTTTCATCAAGCTCCCGATCCAACTGGTCCTCCATAAATTGGTAAGCGTCATGAAAACTGGTATCCAGGATCTGGCAACTAGTATGTCCAACAAAGACATTGGACACAAGGATTAGCCTAGACTACCCTAAAGAAGCGCTGCAAAGAACAGAATAAGGGGAACATGTAACTTACATTTTCTCTTTTTTATCGTCTAGTGGTTGCATTTTCACTCTAAACGATTCAATGGTGTCCAGTTGCTCTTGGACATCAGTGAGCTCCTCTGTCTTGTTGACAAGCTGCTTTTCTCTCGACGCCAGTTCAAGCTTGAGCTTGTTTCTTTCTTGCTGGATATTTTCTAGACCAAGAATATGAGTATCCTTTGTTTTCATATCCGCAATCATCTTCTGCAATTTCTCCTCCTGATCCTTCACAACTGTCGCACGCTGCGCGGTTTCTTTTTGCTTGACTTGAAGTTCCTTCTCCAGGGTTTTCTTTTCCGCCCTTTCTTTCTCCAGCTGTTCTTTCTGTTCTTCAAGCTGTAAACTGCGCTGTGCCAATTCTTCCACATTTTTACGATAAGCTATGTCAGATTTTTGAAGATTTTCTCTCAGTGTTGTATTGTCATTGTGCATGGTTTTGAGTTCCAGAAAGCTTGAAGATGAAGCGAAGCCCTCCAACATCAATAATAAGTCTCTAACAGGGTCTTTATTTCCATCTTGGGATGTAGCCGCTGCGACCTGTTTTGTCTTCTGTGGCGATTTATTGTTGGCAGTTTGAGAAGGCATGTTTATCTCTTGGGATGAGCAGTGCAAGAGAGAAAGAAGTTCATGAATTAAATCAGATGTTTTTACTTCGCAGAAACTATACTATGACGGCGTCTTGGGCGAAGATGCTCCGAATTCATAGATTTATAGGAATAGTGATTCTAAGTTATAGAGCAACCAGCGACACGGGCAGGAAATCCTCAGAGACGAGATGTCTCATCAGACGACCTGGGCCGAGAGGAGAAGGTGCGTCGGTCGCCTCGTCAACGTGTAGCCTGTTCAATCGAACTGCAGGGATCCTATAGCGAACCACCGCAATTCTGCATTGTACATTCGAATGAGGCAGCCAATGATGGGAATGTCGTTGATCTGCCATCATTGTAGCACGTGAACTGACTGCAATTTTGAGCCAGTAATATCATGACACAATGTTTGAGAGCAACCTCATTGCGAAAGATCTTGCGTCTGGAGACAGCCCACTCTTTGAATTGGTGTGGTTACCATCCTTATCGACGCCAAACTCAAGATAGAATACAGTAAATGGAGTTGGGCTATTGCATAATTCAATGGCCCTACGCGGGTTCACAGCCGCGAGACGGGGATTTGGCTCTGTCTGATGTAACCTGCGCCTCTTACTCGTCGGTCCATACTCATCACTTATTATCGTCTCCCCCGCACGAGAGGACTGCATAAAGTGGAAATGGTGGATGCGCGGATCACCAGGGTCGGGTTGCGTTGCTGCAACTATCAGCCAGTTTGACAGACACTGTAGAGCGCTAGACCGGCTGTAACTGAGGAAATAAGAACATCGAATGCGGTAAACGCGTTTCTGACACATCCCAGCATCGCCATCCCTGATACAACGAACGGCCTCGTACCTCACGTACCACGAAACACACGCCGCAAACCGCGCAGCAGCAGCCACGCGTAAACAGAGAAGGAGAAACGGACCCTCTTGCCCAAACAAAGCTCCAAGAACTTAGGCTCCCTACCAGATGTAGGGTTGTTAAAAATCGAAAGCCTCACAGATAGTGCCAGTGACCTAAAGCGTTGTCGCGACGAGGACATATCCAGGGCTGTCACCTTTTCCGGAAAACCCCGTCAGTGTAGCCAAGTACGTACCTGGCGGATGTAACACATCTTCTATCAACAGTGTACACTCATGTAACTAGTTAACTATTTGTAAGTGATTTTGCAGAGAGCTTAGCTAGGCGTGGCCTGACTCCCCACAATTGTCAGACACAAGGCACCATTTGACTCAGACTGACGGGGTAATTTTTGCATAGCATCAAGCTGTCAAATCAAATTGTGCCTGGCTTTCTTCAGATGCTTAGACTACGGATGGAATAGGGTGGGGCTTGCTGATCCTTCATGCATGTTTCTCTCCGCCAGGTGTCATCAGGCTAGACAATCCCAGCATTGGTGCGGCGCTTTGATTCTGCCCCCGCACCTTTTTGGCAGGAGGTGCATAGCGGCAAGACATAACCTTTTTATCTGCAGCCCTTCTCATTGGCTAGACCCCTCGCGGACCATCTCTACTCCATTGACACTGATGTTGACGTGCTTCCCAAATATGAATCTGGACAGGTGCAGCAGCTAATATTTCCTCGGATGTAAGACCGCCAAGAGGGAAATTTTACATACAGTCGATTTCGCGCCCAACAAAGTGGGTGTACCACTGCGTCGAGCATGCAGCCCGCAGGACAGGCTGGTAGCCATGGGAGGACATGGTATTACAGTTGTCACTACCTGCTTCAATGGTGCGGGAGGGAGCCTTTACGGGTCTTTATGGCAGCAGGTGGAGAATTCTTCACACCGATAATCTTACTGGCAAGAAGCCGGAGGGCAATCATAGGGCACGCTGAATTAACAATACCCGCGTCTCTATCCTTTTGACTGCGGATGTAAGGGGCTCGGGGCTTATCCAGCCAGAAGCGTGTTACAAACCAACAAATTGATTGCATTGCAGAGAAGAAGAACTAGAAGCTCTCGAAGAGCTGGCTACCTGTTTATAGTCGACGCTCAGGGTCAGATTGTTTGGTGGCTTATTGCATCGGCAGCAGCCGAGTGCACCTCAACGCCCCAGCCCGTTACAACGGAAGTGCTGCTTTTTAGCGCGCCCCACTTATACCCCGGGATACCTCATCGCACCGCAATTCAGGGTCTCGGTGAGGATCCTGTGCTCTCTGGTCGTCTAATATGAGACAGGTGATCCTTGCGAGCTCTGGCGGAGCGGCCACTCATGAACGACTCTGCCCAGCGCCAAGATTGTCGGGCCAGGCTTGCTCACGGAGCCTCAGAAAAAGCTGTGTTAAAGGCTCCTTGGATGTCTGCTGTGACTAGCGTGGCCACCTGCCCGCGGGCGAATGCTTGGTACGGCGAGCCACTCGCTAGAACACTCTCCTTGCTAGATGAAATTCCTGCCTGAATCCCAGGGGGAGCATTCTTCGTATGGCGCGGTATTCCGCCGCGGCTTCGGCGCATTCGTATGTCCACCGCGGTGCATATGTCAATGCCCCAGTATTATGAGGCACTATTAGGGTAGGCTTGATACGAGAGAGTCTACACCAACAGTCTGTCTGTCTTTGCCATGTATATGTAGCCGCGCAAACATGGCCTCCTGTGGCAGACTGACAATGTCGCGTGTCGGCGCGGCATGGGTGGTTTCACTGTTCAGGTTTTTTGGAACTTCTGGGCAGACCGCCTTCAGTGGGTTAATGGCAGTATTCGGCCAATAAGAAGTGATGAAATGCGGCGTCCCTAAGGCGTTGGCGCCCGTATCAATTCGAGGTGGCGAAAATCCGAAAAAGAAATGGATAGAATTGCTGACTAAGGAATTCCCTGTCACGTGGCCCATGGATTTTTGTAAAGTTACGCCCCCATACACCTTCCCGTGGAAGGGCATCCTCCACGAAAGTAATCCCTCAGCCATTTTTGATCGGTTGGTTGGCGATGTTTACTTGCCATGCTGCCTGCAGGGCCACGTGTTGGATGCACCAATGAGGAAGCGCCGTCAGCAGTGATGAGTCAGTTCCGCGCCCAGGTGCCCACGTATCAGTCGCCCTGCGCCACGAAAAGCTCTTCCACCACCGGTCCGCCCGCTCGACTCACTCCACATCCGCGACGTCCAACATTATTTTTCATCAAGGCGAGATATAGCTGCATTCGAGCCTTAGCTTGCCTGGCGGAAGCGGTCAGACAATATGGCTGCTCCCCACCATCGCCATCAGGACTCCCTCCAGCAGTTCTTGAACCTGTCGTCGAGCCCACCTCTCGCAGATAATGTTCGCAACCAAGCCGACGAACGCTTTCATCAGATTGTCGAGTACTTTAGCAACAGAGACCCTGACTCTAACAGCAAATATAACCGACCGAAACTGGTTGGACTAGTTCATCGATATGCGATATCACAAAAATCCAAGGAGAACGTCTTGCGGGCATTCTTTCGCGCGATGGAGCTGCCAATGGAGGGAGGGCTTATCAACTTCTCCGATGAGAAGACTTTGTTCTCACGTCTGATTGGATTTGCAGACCACTTGGTCAACAATTTCTTCATGCCGTGTAAGCGTAATTTACACCCTCTGGGAACCTAGCTAAATCTATACAGTACGAGCGGCAACTGCAAAAACACCCCAGCCTACACCGCATTACCGGTCCGCGACTCTGCGATCAGGTAGTCGAGACTTCGTCGGAACACCAGAACGGCTCTCGACACTCCGCGGCGACTGTTTGATTCGTGATAGGCATCGCTGTATCATCTCGCGTGCTTTTGATATCACTAAGGCAAGCGAGCGAGAAACGCCGGAAGGGCAGATACTAGACGACGACGGTAAACCGGTCAAAGATGATAATGTCGACTATTTAGAAGTCGCACATATTTTACCTCACTCATTGGTACATATCGGATCAGAAACAGAAGAGCTAGTATGTATTTGGCTTCATTTTTGCTGCAGAATATTTCGTCTTCCCATTTTTCCTGGGTTTCTATGAGGCTTTTATTATTACTTTTGCTCCACTACTGTCTTGACGGAAATACTGCATTTATCCTATAATGTACTAATTAGTTTCTAGAACGATTCAAAGAAGACAGCTCTAGAAATTCTCAACATGTTTGATAATGATATTGCACATCTTATCAATGGTGTAGAGATTGATAGACCGCGTAATGCTTTAACACTTACTCTTAGCTTGCATCGAGCCTTTGGCAATTTCGATGTTTACTTTACACCCATTCCCAACCGTACGCATACATACGAGATCAAAACGTTTCTACGCACTGGCTTCCATAGAGTCCTGCCCGTTACAAGGGAGCTGTACCTGACAACAGATCGAAACATTGAGCCGCCTTCGCCTCGTCTCCTTGCTCTACACTGCGCTATTGCACACATCCTGCATTTATCAGGTGCAGCAGGCTACATTGACAAGGTCATTCGCAGCATGGATGAACAGATAGCGCGATGTGATGGATCAACAGAATTAGGACAGCTGGTACAGTTGCGAATGAATAGATGGCTTGCTGGCGGCGTGAATGTATAGAGTAAGTGTACTGTCCAGACTTCAAAATACAACCATCGTTTGCGGCCCAAATGCATGTGACTCAATATTTCATCAGCGACTATGGCACAAAAACTCGCGACCCAATTACCACTTAGCGACAGAAAGCTTGTATGGCAGAGAAAATCATATTGGTCTCAAATTTAAGTTTGGCTTTGTCAAGGAATGTGGCAAATGTCAATAACTCCGAACAAATCAAATCAGCAGCGTACAGCGGCCAAAATAAAGCGGAATACATAACCAAATGAAGCAATAAGCAATTTAATAAAGCAGACGACCAGCGTCAGCGACAAATACTCAAGTTAAGAAAATAAAGAAGAAAAGGTTGCATCCAAACAGCGTCCAGCGTCAGTATCTAGTGTTCTATGCGTTCTTATGCTTCTCTGCAAAAGAATAAACATTACAAATATAAGTCCACGCAATAACCGGCCCCGTTGTTCCTGACTGGTGCTGGGTCGGGGACCGTCGAAGCATATATCCACCTGCAGGCACTTTCCCATGATCGTCGTATCTACGCGCTCGATTCACCGTTTCTTGAGTGCCCGGAGACATTTGATCTGGCTATTGAAGAGATGGTTTCTGTCTTCATCCGAACTATACGCAAGATCCAACCGCGAGGGTTGTACTTACTCGTGCCATGTATGCTTGTGAGATCGCGCATCGCCTCATCAAGCAAGGCGAGGCAATTGCTGTGCTTATCATCCTCGACATGCGCGTCCCATCTCTCACGCCGATCAATATCGTAACGCACGGTTTTGTCGATAAGACTAGGGCCTTCAAGTGCATTAACCGCGTCCGCGATCTCGCAGAGGATCAGTCCTTCAGGGAGAGGGCACATCTAGTGGCGGCCCCGCCTTGTCCCGGTACGAAGCACCAGCCATCCCTGCCGACAAGCCCCGCCACGTTGTCGTCTGGGCGCGCCAAAGCCTCAACCGTACGGAAGATGCACCCATTGCCGCTATGGGCCGCCCGGGCCCCGATATTGGCAAGCCGCTAGATGAGATGACGCCAGTGGATTTTGAGCGCTACTTCAAGTCGTGGTTCTATGGGCGGCGCGAACATTTTGGAACTAATGGCTGGGAGGCTATTCTCGGCGATCACATTCTAGTGCATTGTGTGGAAGGAGGTTGGTTCCTTGTGCGCCCCGATGAAGAGCTCAGTGCTAATATTAAGATTGCAGATCACTTTTCTGTCGTGGCGAACCAGTACCAAACTGCGCCGCGCGTGACATTTCTCCACCTAAAATTCCAGACCATACAATTTTGTCCTGCTTGGAATACTGAACGTCAAGATGGCAGGTGGAAAACGAAAGGCCACTAGTCGAGCTGGTGGGTGTCGACCAGCTAAACAGCGAAAGATCACCACTAAATCAACTGCTCAGGCGGCCCAAACGCCCGTTCCAACGCCCGTGTCGTCCCCGCTAAAGCCTCTACCTAAGCCAAACCTACGCGATCTGTTGACCGAGCCCGCAACGTCCACCTTTAAGCTAGTTCCTTTGGAGGGTTTCCTCCGTCGTATCTCGACAGACCTGCCTCAGGATAGCCTACTTAACATTTTTAGACTGTTTCGCCTAATCCACATGCTCGACGAATGGACCGAATACATGAACGTACGCTATATCGAGCTACCTGGCACACTGTCGACAGCATGCCTGGAAGCCAACCCACGCCGCAGAGATCTACTTGTTCTTTGGGATGTTTGTATACATGTCCATCCATGTCGAACCACGCTTCGAGCACTACTGGAGTACGGCTCCAACTAATCCAGTACACCGAATTGCTAGATTCGTGTCACGAAATCGTTTTCAACTTCTCTACGGGCGCTTTTGTGTCTGGGATATTATGGAGCCTCCACAAGGGGTTTTCAATAAGATCGAAAATTGGAGTAACCACTTACAAGAAACATCAACCCGATACTGGAAGCCAGCGCCCGAGGGTAGCGTTGACGAAGCTATGGTGAGGTACACTAGCAAGAGCACTGAAACTGTCCATCTTCCTGCAAAGCCCATGCCAATAGGGGTACAAGGTATGGGTAGTTGCTGACTCAGGATACTTCCTTCGATGGTCCTTCCACACAAAAGGCAGTGGACCGGTCGGATACGACGCCTCTTTATACCCGGAGCTAGCTCCAACACAAGAAATTGTTATCGATCTCCTTAGTCGACTGCCGGCTCCTCCGTCCATAAGTCACGCGTATCACCGCTATATGGACAATATCTTTAGCACCCCTGAGCTCTTCGAGTTCTTGAGGGACCAAGGTACAGCTGTTACAGGTACTGCGCGTCTTGGAAGGATTGACAGCCGCAAGATGGCAGAGCTAAAGGCTGAAGATAGATCCAAGGATGTTGTCGCTTGGGGTACTCTACGTAAGGAAGCATTAGACCAAAGAAGTTATGCCGTTTGCTTTCAAGGACAACGCGTTAGTGCTTGCTTTAAGTACACGTTTTACTGGATTCGAGCCTTCGATATGGAGACTACGTAGCCAGCCTGGGAAGACGTCCACAAGTGCTAAAACTGCAAGAGCACCCTTCGAAGGCGAACCAACAAAGATGCCACAGCGCTCCTGAGAGACATGATGTTCGCCGTGTCGCTTGTCCTCATTGCTGGCTTCCCAGGCCCGTGACTGATTACGGGGATGGAGCACGAGGCGGCGGATTCCTCTTGTGACTTCCCGGTCGCGCACTGCCTCCGCAGCGGCGGCTGCAAGATCTCCACCGGAGTTAGCGCTCGAATCTGACCCTGCTCCTCGCGCCATTTCGCTTCTGTGTGCCTTGTCAGGGTTGAAAAGTACTGGCTGGCTTGTCCGCGTCAGGGAGCGTGATGATTGTTCGTGTTGGGGTACCACCAGGTGGTTGCCGCAGCCAGTGAAAGTTCCCTGCGGCCTGGCGCAGGCTGCAACAGATTACCTCATGCTAGCCAGATCCCACAGGGACTGTTAGCATCGCACAGCCTCTACTTCACCGAGTGCTTACTATCTGCATGTCCCTAGACGTATCGGCAGCCTACACAAGCCGCAACCGCCTCGCAGAGAGACGTGATCTGGCATGGAGTTTCTCTGCTCAGCAGATGGCGACAGGTTGTCGCGACGGAATCGGCCGCTGTTATTGGGGCGGTTGCCTCTTTCTCTGGCGGCAATTTCGCAACCGGCTGGGTGGCCATGATGGCTGCAGCGCTGTTTTTGACGCGGGGGACTGCCGTCGCTTTGCTCAGCCGTAGAGCGCCTATGCAACGTGCTGCCGTAAATGCCTGTCGCGAGCCGTGATAATGGCTTCGACCATCTCGCAGCGGGTACATACAGACATGCGTCCTTGCCAATATTACTCTAGATGGAAAGAACATCAAACTCCAGCAATGTGTTGGAGGCGCAGGCCGCGGGCGTGAGTCCCTTGAGCTGGCTCTGATGCTGAAGTTGTGGCGCCGTCAACAGGCGCTATTTACCCCAATCTGCCCCGTCGGGCAATCGTGTCAGTGACGCAGCGCTTCAACAGCACTCCCGAAGCTGACTTGCTGGGCAGGTAGGCGACTCGGGCACAGTCGTGGCGGGGGTCTGTGCTTATCCTAACAACGGTGGCCCTCCGCATGTGGGCGGGCACCCAACTGCTTCCCAATCCGGATCGCGCTTCGACCGTAGCTGCAAGACACGCGTGGTACACTGCGAGTGCCTCGAAGCCAGTTGGCATGCCCTTCCCGCCGAGGCGCGATGATGAACTAGTACTTCTCGCAACGGACGGGGCTCTCGAAGCGAAATGAGCAGATCCCGCCCTGCGGGCACCAGCCGCCCAGGCCCGCTAAGCGAAGTACCGCGGAACATGGGGTTCCACTTGAATGCCCGCACCTCTCAGAAGGGCGGCCAGAGGAGGAGCAGCCGTGTACGCAAGGAGACTCGAACTTTGGCGTTATGAGAGGCGACTTGCTCGTTGGCGGACCGATCGGGTGCTCATTTATGGCCGAAGTAGAGAGTTCGGGGAAATCGACGGGCTGCTGCTATTCCACAATAGCAGCATTGAGGGTACTGTATCTGGCCTGGGCGAATCTACAGATATTGGTTATCTATACGGGCATCTGTCCCGCAACGGGGCGGAGAATGCGCCCCGGCTTAAATTGGGATGTGGAAAGGCGTAAATCGCGGCCGTCAAAGATGCGCAAGGTGTACATAGAAGTTAAGTGCAGTACGGTACTTATTTACCAGGCTGAACGTCGCTTTAAGTGTTCCGATCGAGGCTCAGTCGAGCACTGCCGCCTGGCCGTTATCTTGTCTTCACGGAATCATACGGAACGTGGAAGTAGAAATTTCTGCCAGAGACATGCGGCATGCAGGCAGACTTTCGCCGTAAAATCTGCGCTGGCTACCCGGCGGATACGGGAACTGTCCGAATCCGTCACGATTTCTCTAGTTGTGAGATGTCTAGGTAGGCTCGTCTAGGCGCAAGCAAGTAGAAAATTCTAGGTGGGTAGGATCGTGCGTATGATCTCCATACGGGGGCCTCGGAACAGCTTGACGTTCCTACCCCGGCACCCGCGGTTCGTCTGCAGGTGGACTTTTCTACCTACACCTACCTCGCTCGGGGACTGCCAAAACTCCTGCATCCGCCCCGTGCAATGCCCTTGGTAGCACTTGCTACCCTGTCATGTAAAATGCTTTCCGTGCAAGAGGCCGGCAGACATTTCTAGGGATGGCAGTTGATTGCGGTTTGGACCTCTGCTCATATGGCTGGCGTTTTTTTCCTTTTTTTTTTTGGTGTCCTTTTTTCTTTTATCTGGGACGATGTCGTGCGACCTCTGGAGTAACTGTCCAAGCGAGTATGCTAACAACTGGCTGGCGACTACGAAATATTAATACGGGCGTCTAGCTTACTGTAAGGCCAAGTAGTTGCTGTAAGCATGTAAATGCTAATTGAGTACTGTAATACGGTAAGGAAGAAAGAAAAACTATCATTAAGCAACGGCGGGCTAGGCGCTGCTCATCTCGCTCGGGTGCTCAGTGGAATTGAGGTAGACTTTTCTACTGGGATTGTACGTGGAATAACGGTGCCATGGAGACGGGTAGCAAAGTCTAGCTGCATAGCAGCATAGGTAATGTGGCTACGTAGAAAGTTCTACGCCTGGCATATAGAAATGTCTACATGGAAGGCTCCTTCCTTTCAGCTCACAAGGTAGAGAGTGTAGTATACCTTGCTACTAGGCGTGTGAGGTCCCGAGGTAGACAATTCTACCTATGTAATATCTCGGGCAGGGACAGAAAGTCCTAGAGTATGCAAGACACAAGCCAAATAGAAAGATCTATCTGCTTGGATTGCCCACCGTGCAAATTCTACGTGGTGGAATGAGGAGTCCTCATGCTCGGTGGTATTGAGCGGCGCAGTCCACATAGAAAAGTCACACCGGAGCCAGACTTGTTTATTCCACCGGCGGAAAACCATGTCCAACCGCCTAGGTGCATAGAAGACCCTACCTATGCAATGCCATGCTCCGTATAGAAAGTTCAATGATCAAACATGACGAGCCCAGGCGTCCGACAGCCACAACACGTAGGAGAGTCTACATATACCAGCAGCGGACCCAACGTAGAAAAGTCTACTTGTATCACCCACGTACTAATCGTGACAAGGCCCAGTCCGAGAAGATCTACCTACGTCCAGTCATACTCCAGGTAGAACGCTCATTCCCGTGACATTTCCACAGCGCTTCGCCTAGAAGTTTCCAGCCAACTCATGGCACAGGCCTCGTAGAAATTCTACATACAAAGTGATTTTCATTCTCCGCATGGAAGCTCTACTCAAAAATTCTTCGGGAGCTGCGTATGTATGTCCTAGTAGGTAAGTACTGTACCTAGTACTTAGTCGTAGTAGTACAGTAGTAGTAGTAGTTTATTTTTCTTCCAGCGGCGAGGTATATGTGTCCTACACGTACAAGATCTATGAGTCCGGGGAAGACATCTACACACACAAAAAGTATGGTCAAGCATCCACATGGCACCGGCCACCTCGAGAAATCTACTCGCACATCCCACATACAGAATGTGTGAAGTCCGAGATAGGAGCATCTATCTAGACCATGTCATCTCTTGGGTGGAACGGACGGCCCACAGACTGCATAGAAGCGTCCACGCAGAAGGTTCATCCGCCCGTCCTCACAGCAGAGGAAGTGTGGTGCAGAGGAAGTGTGAGTCTACCTACCTTCCTCATCACACTTGCACATGGAAGGGTCTGCTTACGTGACGCGGGAGGTCCATGTGCCGAGAGGAACACCTTGGCAGAAAACTCTACCGAGGAAGTCCACTGCTCGGGAGATCCCTCAGGGTCTAGCAAAAGTTTACCTGTGTCGCCTTCACACGGACTTGGGTGTGAGGGTGTAATGGCGAGTCGCTGTCCTCACAAAGAAAATACCACGTACAAAAGCCGATAGCCCCAAGGCACATATTTAGCACACAACTCTTGTAGCAGTGGCTATCTCCATCCATCAAGGCAGTTCCCATAAAAACAATACTACAGACAAATTTTGAGGGGGTGGCTGGGCCAAGCGTTCGCATGGCACAGTCAGATAGAGACGTCTACGTAGATGCCCACCTACCTGAATAAGAACTTTTTGCAAGCAGAAAGTCCACCTACAAAGGATATACACAAAAGCGTACAAGCCTGCCACCTAGTGGCCTTTGGGTAGAAAAGTCGATAGGTAAGGTGTGGGAAGTTTAACCGCCTGCGCGGCATAGGCCACATGGCAGAGTTTACATGTAGCAGCCCCTACCTAGAATATAAATGCGTAGAAAATTCTACCCGGCCTATGTTGTCATATAAGGTGAGTAGTCTAGGTTTGCGGTACTGGTACGGAATTGCGTGCGTATAGAAAAATCTACCTACTTGCTCATAGCCAAGGAAAGTCTATGTGTTCAAGGGTCCGCACTATAGAAAAGTCTACGTACAGAGCCCACCCGCATCCTCGTGGCAGGCTCTAGGTAGAAGGTACGAGATAGAAAAGTCTACCTCATTAACCACCCCACGAACAAGCGGCTGCGTGGAGTATGCCACATAGAAAAGGCTACCTACGGAAGTCTCGTCTACTTGCATTCATCCACGTATATAACAAGGTGGAATAGCCCAGATAGAATGATCTACCTACCCTATCGCACTTCTCAGAGAAACGTCTGGGCACATCTCCATCCGTGTGAACGGATCGCATAGAAGATTCTACCTCCACGCCCTAAGCAGAATTGCCAGAACATCCAAGAAGAGTCTATGTAACATCAAACGCGGCATGCAGTTCCAACGAGAAATACTCACTCATGAAAAGCGTAGAAGAGTCTACGCAGAAAATATTATGTCCGACACTGACCGGGATTGGGTGTGTGTGGTGTGAGTGTGGTCGGGCTAATGTCGGATAAGGCTGCCTCTGTTGATTGAACAAGCAGACTTGACGTAATTGCTGGATGTCATAAAATCATTGATATCAGGAGTTTGAGAGGCTGGCCAGCCACCCTGATTTCATCAGGTGGCTGGGAAGTCTTCCAAACTAAAGATAAATGACATGAACCCTTCTGAAGGATGAAGAACAACGACAATCAATTCTTTTTCAATAAAACACAAGTTTAGTTAACAATGAGTCTCATAACGTGACAGTTTTGTTCCTGACTAGCCACCCATGAGAAAGCAAAACTCGCAGCCGACAAGTTTCCACCACTTCAACGTCGAGTATGCCTCATCGAGTCGGTCCTCAATACTGCGGCCATCATCTTCACGTTCGGCAATTGTTTTTAGAATCATTCCTTGTTGGTCGGCCGCGAACTCGCTTAACGAAGAACCTGCGGTACCAAACAGTGTCCAGTCGCGCTGGCCCATACATTGAACATCGTCATGTCGCGTGGTCCGAGTGTTCACTGCGGGTGCGGTCGAACTCCGGGCCCGGGCCATGGCCAGTTTGCGGCGCTTTGTGTGTGGCAGTCAGTCTCTGGCGTAAAAGGCCCGCCATGCGTGACTCCTCAAGTGGTGTCCAAACCCCAGCCTAACCCGATTCCCGAAACGCTACTCTGATAATTTTATTTAGTTGATGGCCAATAGTGAAGACACCAAACAACTATAATGGCAAGTCTCGACTTATTTACCCGGCTATACAGCAACCAGCCATTTACGCGCTAATGGAAAATTGGAGGATGGCCATCATTGACCATCTCGACCGCTTCCAGAAGAGAGTGGCCGCGATTATTTTCGCTCCCCTTCAAGCTAATACTGGTACCGTTGGGACCAGAACTGGCCGCTTCATCAGCGATTTTTTGTTCATTGATGGTTACTTGGGAACTGGCAGAGCTTGTCAAGGATGGAGGAGACTCAACCCCACTGATACGCCGTCGCTTTGATGGTGCAGCTATATCGTAGTCCGCTACATTAGCCTCAACCCAAGCCCTAGTTCGAGACGTATGATGTCCGTCATCATCATTATTCTCGGGATCCTCCGATGCGTACCCGAATTCTTGTACGCTTTCTTGACCATCTCCTTGCTGGGATTCTGATTGTGGCCTGGATCTCTTACTAGGACTCGAGGCCCGCGATCCTCCGCCGCCGTATCGGCTGTGTCGCTGTGCACGATCCATCTGAACTTCTTGAGTAATCCAAGCAGGACTGCCGTTGGAGTCGATGCCACGATGCACTACCGCGATCCGGCGGCGTTCTCCTCTTAGAATAAAGTCTTTGATACAGGCGAACACTGTGAGAGCAAATCGTGCAAACAGGAATTGCGGTGCCACGGAATCAAGGCTGTGTGCCTTGCGATTGTGATATTTGAGAGCGGCGTCGCCAGAATCGTTCGTAGTCGAGAGGAAGTGTACGACAGTATGTCGATGCCCTTCCTCATCCAGTTTGGGAACAAAAGCAAACGCGCGATCATCGAAGATCCTGTGAAGGTCAACACGAAGTCGGCATACATTGTCGTCACTGTTTGACACCGACTTTGCGCCTTGAGAATAGTCACACATAGCATTGTCAGTGTACCACTTGTCGTGAGATTGGGGTATGACGTGTGCCTTCTCGGGCCTCATACGGCCCGAGATGATACAGCTGGGCTTGGTATCGCGGGGAGTCATCGCAACAGAACCCCAAGATTGTGGGAGAGCATCAGGAAATCGCCACTCCTGGAAGTTGGGTGTGACAGCATACGATGTCGTGTCAGTGTCGTCTACTGTTACGAATCTTTGGTCAGCAGACGAATTCACGGATGATTGAATGGCGGAAGAACCGGCACTTCAGCCTCGAGATGATATAAAGGGGGAAGGGAAAATGAATTCACCTTGGGGGACGTGGAGAAAGTAGTGGTCATGCATCAAGATACCACAGGGAGCCAGTTGTACTCTGTTGCTGCCTTTGCGATCGTAGCTTAAATATGCAGTCTCGAACGAGTTTCCTGCGATAATCTGGCAGGCCAATAGCATCGTTTCGAAATGGACCCCATAACGCGCTTTTCCTAAGCAGGCGCCCTTTTGCCCATCGTCGGTTTCGTTGTCCGTTTTGTCTTGTGGCCCTACTTCATCCAGCCTTGGTAGCGAGAACATTGTGTCCTCACCGCGGATGTACCCAGGGTGCCATATTGAAATATGAGAGCGCAAATGCGACGGAAGTTGACGTGAGAGACAGACGTCTTGGAGCCGCATCGTCCTCGTCCTCGTCCGTAGTCGTTGGTGCCGAGGCGTCGCAGAAGCAGAGGATGTGATTTTGGTCAAGATATAGGGTTGATTTCGTGGCGCTAATCAACCCTTGACTTCGTTTCCCTGTCGATTCGGTTTGGGGGTTCACGAAGCAGCCAGTTGTGTGATGGTTTGGCTGGTAGCATTTGCATGGCTGTTCCCGTCGATTAATACCAGATGTTGCACGCTGCAGGATGTACTCGACAACTTCATTCTCTACCACTGGAAGAGGCTATGGGGTAATGGGGGGAGGAGACTTTCAATCTGCATGACGGCACCAGCCACGTTGGATTTACGTAAGCACACGGACACCTTTTATGTCACCACAGCAACCAGATAGCGCCACGGCATACGGTGTGTTGAGCACGGACCAAGTCGGATGAAAAGTTCTTGCAGCGCACTCTCAACAAACGGTTAACTGGCTTAATTTTGCAGGGGTAGTCCGCTTTTATCCTCAAGTATCACATTGGCTGATTTGCCATTACCCCACGAACCCATCTTGATGTACCTTTCACCGAATTTTGACTCTTTTACAAGCAGTATAAATTCTGAAAAAGTTTAAGAACTCTAGAAAGCTGTATGTGTTGAACATGAAACAGCATCACGTGCAGGGTCCAGCCCGCGCCTTCCATACCCAGCCTACCTCGGCAGCATCTGTGACGCTCAACAGTATGCACCAACATTGGAAACAACTCCACACATCTCGTAAGAGCCCTTAGCGCTGTGCGTAATACCCAAACGTTTTCCCATGATGGTTGCTAGAGAATACGTATGCACCAAGCCCAGCATCATACTCCCACTGGTTACTATAAGTGGCCAGGTCTCGTGTCTCATCATTCTCATCCTTGAAAGTGCATCGTAAACGACGCCCATTCCCGCCGAAGTGTACGTTCGTCACCTCGTAAATGCCGGAACTCTCCAGAGTGGCCATGGGTATATTTTGAGGGGGAAGCTGATTGTAAGCAGGGGCGGCACTTGACGAAGCTTCTCCAGGATTGAAGTCGTACGCCGACGTTTGAACCGAGCTTGTCAATGTTGGCGCTTCCCAACGAGGCTCGATTCCCAGTATGACGTCCACATACGCCTTCCAGTGTCGCGAAGCGGCGTCCGATGCGATGTCCACATATTCCTTTCTGTCAGATGAAGCCCCTCCGAAAAGGGGATCAAGTTCGCGAGACCCTTTTCTGTAATACCACAGTCGGAATGTTCTGCCAATGTTCGTGTGGACATATATACCTGGTAACTGCAACTCATTGTCCTCCACGAGGATCTTAGCGTACCTCATTGCCTGGGCTTCGAGTGAGCCAGCGGTCTGGCCGTCCTTCTTATTTTCAGTGACCGAAACTGCAAACTCAGTTCGGTTCTGTGCAACATATTTCTCGAGGACTCCGTCGATCAACAATTTCTCGTTGCGAGCTATGTCTTTGTATGTATATTGCTCGGTAGAATAGGACCACACCTGGGGATCATGTAGAATAAAAGTTTTATTGTAGCGATGATCCCAGAGTTTCTTAACAAAAGCCTCGTATGTCTGAGCCTCTTCGTACATGTGACACAACTTGTCTGAGTCCAAGATGTGATGCACTGGAGTCGATGGCATTGTGGAGGTTTGCATCGTGGCAGTTTGACGGTTGGCAAGAAAATAGATAGCCCAGCAAGTTTATGAAGTAGAGAAATCTGCGATTGCATAGTTAAGTAGTTTAGTCTGAGAAGGATCGGTCGGATTTTATATTCACGAGAGCAGTGAGCCCATGCGGGCAGGCAGATTTGTGCCGTTAAACTAATATGTCCAAACCATCAAGTACATACCTGGAACCAAAGTATACTGAAGCTCAGTTCTAGACCCACTCAAAGCTCCTCTTCCTAGCCCCACAGACGACCGTGAAGTGCGCTCGATCCCGAGCGTAGCCCCACAGAGACCGCTTCTGTCCCACCAAAGGGGGTCAGGTACGACTGCCACGTGATTGGGCACAGCCTAGGACGTAGAGGGCTGGCAAAGAGCGAGCCATCTACCCCCTTCCCTATACTCAATGCTTTGCCTCTACTATGCGCTTCGTTACGACATCATGTTAGAGTTCGAGCATTGCATCAATCACCACTGTGGGCTTTGTACATACGAGTTCCAGGCCGACGAAACGGTTGTAGCATGCAAGTCTATGGGCGTCAACATACATCCTCCTGCTGCTCTGAATGACATCTGTGTAGGTATCCCCGATGGATTTCAGGTTCAAGATGCTTCTTACCAGCCTTGTGGCTGGTCCTGTAGCCATTCAGATGGACTCGCCACTGCTTTCCACAAGCAGTGCTATCCGACTGGGGCCACATTATCACCAAAAGTATGGGCGGTGACTTGTTGTGACTTCGAACCGACGTCAGATACAACTTTGGTAAACGCGAACCTCGTGTTGGATAATATTGTTCGGGTCTCCGACCGTTTACTGCTGAGACGCCTACCGCCGGAACTACGGCGTATGGTGGGCGACTATCTGGTGACAGCATGGTGCATTGCATCTACCTGTGCATTGCAGGTAACAGAGCAACGATCTATAGAGGTTTGCCTGGCATCTCCTATTTGGGCTTGCTTTGTTAAAACACATACTAGATCCTATATCGCTTCGTTGTCCAACGGGAGAAACAAGAACAGCCAGAAAAATTGTGAGCTTCTCATTTACGAGCCTGCGTCGGAAAAAGACATTGACACGGTCTACGTTGCTCGTGATTCTTGGGGCATCAAACGAGTTGTGTTTGCTTGTTCCAGAGATGAGTTTATTTTCTCCGAGCACGCAGGCATCTGGTGGCAGATTTTGCGCATATCCAAAAATACCGGCAAACTCGTTGCGCAAAGCGACGTAATTATCCCCGAAGTGAAAATGCAATGGCATGCGCTAACCGATGTACGGCTTCTAGGGATTCAAACTACGAACACTTAAATATTTTAACGGAAATCGTGAGGTGGATACTTCAGGAATATTGTGGTCTCGGCCGCCGTACCCTCTGAGAATGTTTAAAGCCTACAAGCGGGACAATGCACATCCTCCCACCAAGATGACATCTGTTGTTCTTAACGGCCAACATACTACGGGATACTCGGTGTGCTGGAACTCAAGGGCCATGTCGTTCCATGTGCATAAGACGAATGGGCCTTTTTCATTGTGTGCATCTCCAGAGTCTCGAAAACCTAGCGGAAGATGGCTTTATATGCCTATTGCGGGCGACGAATGGCTTTCTGAAGTCTGGCTTCGTTCCGACCCATTCCGACGATGCACACTAGTTGTAAGTCTATGGATCAGTCGACTGAGACCAGAAACTGACTCCCGTCTAGCTAGTCACAAACACTAAGCGGGCTTTGGTTATGGGAGAACACTCACGTAGAGGCCGGAGGTTTTCTTATGAGCTGATTGCGAGGTTGTCAAATGAACCTAGCCTGTTTTACCTCGACCTGAGTGACGGTTTACGGGAAGTTGCTATGAGTGTGCCTCTGTCACAGAAGGCGGCGAGGACCGAGCTGTATCTACCAAAGCCGGTGTCGGCATACCCTCAATGTCTGCCTACGGAGGACTTCTTTTTTTCCGCCGCATCTCTCGAAGATGTGTCAGAAATAAAGCTCTGCAGGGTTTCAGAGGGAATTTCCGGTGTGGTCTTACGCTACTCTGACGATAGAGAAGTCAGCCTGGGCTGGGTCCACCCGGACCATTTGAGTAGCCCACAGAGAGTTGACAGCTTGGGGATGTGGCTGTTCGTGTCAGAGCCTCGTGATGGGTTTCCTCTGGTAACTGACATCAAATTAAGCCTTCCATTGGCGGACTCACAGAAGTATTTTGCAATACAGTGGCGAGGGCAACTAGAGTGGTGGTTTTCACTTAGGCAGTGCCAACTGTACCATGAAGGAAGATGCACCAGAGCGACTCAATTCTAGTATCCCAGCATGGACCAGACCTAGAGGCGCCGTCATTGACGGCGATTCGTGGCGAAGAGACCGGGCATGCTGCAACTTAAGATCGATGTCCACGGGACTCTGCACCTCGATCAGCAAACTCATAGCGATTAGCGTGCCTGCACTCGGGCTCATGGAACACAAAAAACTGTCACACGATATAAGTGGGCATAGTTGCTCATTTGTTGACGAAAGCCACTGGCGAAGCCCACCATATCGAGTTATTTCACCAAATTCTAGACTTTCCGGTCGAAATCTATTACAGTAATCATCAATAAATTCGTTACAGTAAAAGGTCGGTCCATCTCCAATACAGTAATTCGCCATCAAGCAATTACCAGTAGCTAAACAAGCATCTAGGATGTACAGTAACTAGTTGCGATATTCATGGTTAGTTTTCTCAAGCGAGTCTCACGTTTTGTACAAATTACCCAATGATACCCAATGATACCCAATATATGCGTTGCCCCACTGATTCTACACACGCTCGTCCCCGGTTGTTCATTGCTACTGGCTATGGACTGCTGTGGGCCCACAGAGTTTTCTTCAGCCAAAAGTAACATGTCACAGTCCATCCCATGACCAAAGTCGGGCCAAAACGATGGGTTACGCCCAGGCATCTCAGTATCAAACCAGAAAAGGACCTATTCGCCCCCAGGCTTGTCAATCATGGTATGGCCCCTTTAAGTCAGACTGTCGCATCAGAACCTAATGGTAGCCAAAAGGATGAATCTGGCGACGGGCTCAACTTTGAGAAACTGGACAGAGAGAAGTTCGATGATACGGCGGCAATAACACTATCGCCAGGCCCCATCTCGGACACAGGATTTCTGATAATGTGGGAAGGATGCTCCGGTGTTGCCACAAGGAAAGGGTATCACGCCCCATGGGTTCAAAAGGACGTGGAATCTGAACACGTACGGTCTGGACAGGTCCGGCTTTCAAAACCGTGGCAACTGTACCTAACAGGTGGTGTCAAAAAAGCGCTGGCTATGAAAGTCCCGAAGGCCTGACGGTGAGGTTCTAGAACCAGGGAAGCTAGTATTCAACAGGCTACATCTCACATTCGTAGACTCGTCAAATTATATTTTCGATTCTTGGTTCTAATTATCCATAACCCTGTCATATGACACAGCGATACGAGAGTCAACCGTCAGGAAAACGGCATACCGATTTGGACAATATCCGCTGCGACTTTGACAGGCTAAAGCCCGTCGATAATAGCTGGGGCAGTCCCGGACATAATATGTTAAAACAGCTATTCAACAAAGACAATGCCTGTCCATACATCCTCTCGGTGCAACTAGAAGTCTGACCCCGCCTCAGGTAGCTCAATTGAAGGACCAATTTTGATGTCAAATGGACCCATAGCTACCCGCTTCCTGGAAGAACATCCTCAGTTCCGGCCAGAGCTTCACCTGGATGGTGTATAGTTTGTCAGGTAGCGCCTGTAATTTTAGAAATCCATTCGAGTTCGCAACACCAGAAAGCGTTAAGGTAAGCAATCGAGTGAATCTCCGTGCACTATCGACTGGTGGACGCGACCCGCTTCCGGCGATAGAGTAGATTGGTTCACCAATATATTCCCTAATGTCGGCTTCGCGCGCACGTCTAATAGTGTAACTATTTTCACCGTCGACTTCTATGTCAGGCCCATCGCCATTCCCGGACAGCGCAGTCCACCCCGGCTGTCTGTCTACCATCGTAAGGCTGAACACCTTGGCAGCAAGGTAGGGAATAAACCTTCTATAAATCTCAATCGTAAGAGAAGAATCTGCAGCATTCGGTGCGTGGTGTATCGTCACGGATGCATAACCATTTGTTTTGACAATAAGGTCACACATTCTGGGTACAAAGACGTCTTCGAGGTAAAGTGTGTTCGGATCTGTGAGTAGTTCACCCAGTGGCCACGTCCAAGGGAAGAAATTCACATGAGCTGGACTTGAAGGCCTCAATTGCTCCCTAGCCTCAGTCGAATTAGCCGATGCTGGATCGTTCAACCCCCTCGCGGGAGAAGTGGTTGATATTCCATCTCGTAGTTCAGGACCTTCTGTGCGTTGCCGCATCGCAGCTGGGCTGCTTTCCACCTGATCCTCGTCAACATGTTGTCGCTTTCTTCCGTTGGAGTGTTCATAATCAATATCAATTAGATGTGCCAAATTAGTGGCTGTGAGATAGTCTAGTTTACGTCAGTTCGTGCAAAGTTTTCATTATTGACATTTTCTCCAATACTTACCTTGACGACTTTTGGCCCTTTTACCCCGATTAAAAATATTTTTTATAAGCTGTTGCGTTTCGGTACTGACCGATGTATCCTTCACGGCGTCAAGAAGCGACTTCTCATCGTCCGACGAAAGACCATTGAAGGACTGTCTCATGCTTTCATTACCTTATAGAGCAGAGCGACCCAGGCGCTTAGCGAGTGCTCCATGAATCTCCTCTCACGCGACTCTGCTACTGTTGTCGAGCATACCTGCCTCAACGAGGCATCGAACCCGCCTGGGGCTTTTCTGCCACTGGTATTGGACAAAAGATGATATTGTATTTCCTTCAGTATAGCCTGCCATCCTGGTGTGGACATTGGTCTGTCGTCGGTGGGGGTAATGTCTTGCGTTTTGGAGCGAGCAACTGAGGTGTGGGTTTCTAACAGAGGTGCAGGAGGTGAAACGCTACTTTAGACCTAGAGGTGTACGCGGGCTCCCAGCTTTAGGCAAGAAGAATGACGTGGGGCAAGGACCAATTCTGGTTTTGTCAGCAGTGGGTCTCAAGTCGCCAAAACCAGCACAAGCAGGGTATTACTGGAGCTGCCGGCGGAATCGTATTCGTTTTCAGTTCCTTCTATTGAAGTGTATTTACCTGTTACGGTAGACACTAATTGAGTAGCAAGCGCAGGCGCTTTGTTCACATCTGCAAGCAGACCTACACTCTCAAACTATACATTACTACTTAATCCTTTTGAACGGCTTCTTTGCCGAGTTTCTTGCCGCCCCCACATCTTGTTCTGAACCCAGCATCCAACCATTTGCCAAAAGAGTGTTCAGATTCTACGTTTTCTGCATGGCACACGTAATCCTTTGTAGACACCCGGAGCTGTACGGAGTATTCTCCGGCTTTGATGTCTTTCAGACAACGTGTTGACAGGCATCTCTCGGTTGGAGCCTCTAGGCACACCGGCTTCGGTCGCTGGTTAGTTTATGGCTGTAAAGTGCACTGTCTTTGTAAAGATGACCGTTGGCTTTCAGTGAGATGGGGGCAGGTCCTGTACCAGGACCGGTTCTAATACATGAATTCTAAGGTTCGACCGTAGTGGCTTCATGATGGGAAACATTCACCACCTTGCTGTTTAACACCAGCTTGCGTCACATGGGTCGTGAACAGAACGATAGCAGTTTCTTGGGTCTAATCTACAGTTTCATTTCCTCAGTGACACCGGAGACCATACTTCTGACCGTGGCTAAGATGACCATCGCGGTGACGGCGACGGGGCTGGTGGTGACTATTGTTACAATAGTGGTGACGGGGACAGTGACATGAAGCCAGGATGGTTACGAGAATTATTCTGTATTTCAAAAAGTTTGTAACTGGCCCTCGCTGCACAGAATCCACCTGCGAAAACTACAAGAGACAGTTGTACACAACAACCGCCCTTGGCAAGTATGCCCTGTTGTGTTGAGACAGGGGATGAGAGACTGCAGAGTAATCTAGGCGCTAAATTTGTCAGGCCCGCAGTTTCACTGGACTGTTTCAATGGGTTCTGCTCGTTATACAGTGTTTACTGAGGTGTGCTTACTGAGCCTACATTAACGAACCTTGCTCATTGGACCATGTGCCTCAACTGAGCCCTCTCATGGTTCTACCTCGTCCAGTCAGCCACTGCACTACACTGGGCTGTCTGCACTGAGCCATCTTCACTAAGCTGTCTTCGCTGAGCTGTCTTCTGAGCTGCCTCCATCAAAACTCGTCTGCTCTGGGCTGTCTGCACTGAGCTGTTGCAGTGATCCTTCTGTACTAGGTGCATGGCCTTACACCATCAGTTCGGCTGTTTTCACCGTCATCCCCTTCTTCCAATCACCACCATCGTCGCTGGCACTGTCACCTTCGCCATCACCGCCACCACTGAGTTGTCTGCGATGAGTTGTTTGCAGTGGATTATCCATACTCTGCGCCTAGCCGTCGCCACTAAACCATCATTATTGGACCATCTTCACTATGTCACATCACATCCCTTAATAACAATGCTCTCGTGTCGCGGTAGATAAATAAGTGAAATTCAGTAGGGAGTTGCTCGCCCTACTTTGGGGACATGCGAAGATGCGATATCGCCTTGCGGCGCAGGCTGAAGCGAGGTTCGATTTGGAAACTGACGAGCCTTAAGACAATCGACATATGCAAAAGTGAAAGATTTTCATTGCGATTCCCGCCATTGTGAATTGAGATCTCAAAATTCACTACGGCTCTACAAAGCGGGGGTCTGTGGTTTGTAGTAGACCCCGAATCCGTACCTGGGACCGAGGTCAAGATCCTAGCGGTAAGATCTAAGATCTCATATCTTTGCGCTGCATTGAGCTATGTAGCCTGCGGCATCACCAGTAGCAAGAACAGATCTTATCAAATCTTAGCGCCATGAGTTCTGTGTCCGCCGCCTCAATTCTAATCGATGTGGCTCTGGCTATCATATGCATGATCTCGTAGGGAAGGCAATCGAGATATGCGAGTCCCTCCATGATTCCGTCCTGTTAGGACGCGTACGTCATAGATAGAAACAAGGCAAAAGGTAACCTAAGCACCACCTTTAGGTGGGGCGTGGCACGAGTACTTGGCCCCCATGATCTGCTTGACAAGTGACCTGATTCCGAGCGGCCCTTTCCACTTCTGTAATGTATTGTGACTAATGACCCAGTTTACAGGCTGGATGCGCCTCTAAATCGCCAAGGACGAGGCCGAGAGGCAATATGGTTTGGGGAGGCCCTCTGTGTGCCATTAGCTTCAAGCTTTCCGATACTCTTGGCATCACCATTCGTGATTGGCTTTTCACTAGCTAGCTTCTCGCTCCAAGTGGACTGGTTCTCGAATGGGCTCGTCATGCCCTGTGTCAGACAATTGAGGGTCACAAAAGATCCAGTATAATGGCGCCGAAGGCGCCAATTGTATTGAATGAGAATTATCTAAGGAGAAAGGACTCCATTAAGAGCTGCACGGTTCCCGTGCAGTTCTTTATACACAAAAGAAACCTTTGATAGTTTAGGCAGTAGCTGCTGCTGCAATGCCCCACATGAGGTACGATCAGGGTAGGTCTGATATGCGACATTAGGCTTATATTTCCACGCGCCCCGAGGTCGCTCCATACTTTGCCATCAAAAGCTGCAACGCTTTACTCCTAACTTCAATAGGTGACAATCCGCTAAACCTCTCATAATATTCAATAGCTTTGTGTTCTATTGATTCGAAGGAGGGTGATTCCACGCCAATTCGGCGACAGAAGCGACCCGCTCCATCAAAGACTCCAAACACACTTCGATGCTCCCCACTAATGTCCATCGAAGTCCAGCCCCAGTCGGACACACTTGTTTCTAATCTCGCGTAGTACTGTCCATCTCGGTTTCGCCTTGCCTATCCTTATTTCCGGCTCGTGCCGTTTGCCACGGCTGCTTCTATGCCCTCGCAAACGCGACACCCGTTTGGCTTAAGACTGATACTGTCGCGGCATACCACGGATTGCGCACATATCGGCCACAGATGTAGGAGGCCCTTCCGAATGGCTTATTGTATACAGGTAGACGACATCGTCGTTTGGACATATATTCAGATCTGGCTGAAAATTATTTGGCCTCGAGTACTACTGGCCTTTCCATGGAGAGTTTTGCTTATCCGTGACCGTACGATTCCCGTCCAGCAGAGCCAGTTCCACAAGTTTCACATGGCAAGTGTTGACTCGAGAAAGTGCCTTTGCCACCGGTGCATGTCGAATGATAAAATTGAAGTACAGGATAGCTTGAGGTGGTTAAAGCAAACCAGCAACGGATGGTACATCCAAGGGTATGCACCAATGTCTCAGCACATGGCAAGTCAGACCGCAGGTGACGCATTTGAGAATTGACTGCGGGAGATGGTGTCCAAGGCTCTTTCCATGATCACATTGTACGGTCCCAAGAGGTCTGCCCCGTTGGTTTCCCGACCACTACGTGCCCGAGTCGTATCGTGCCTTCATCTGTCCCGACTGGCACGCCTTCCAGCTGACAACAAGGAGACCCAAATTGAAGCTTTGGACTGTAGGGACTGTGGCGGCTAAACACCCGCCCGGCCGATGAAGAACGGCGACAACCACATTGTGGCCGCTGATACAGTACCGCCGAGCGGGTAGACATTGTGATCTCTCGGTGAACGACGCATCGATGAGCCCTCGGCAGTGGTCTGTTTGTTAACCCAATAAGTAATCGCGGAGCACAGCTGATGCACTAGGTAAAGCAGCCGAAGTAGGCGATGCGCACTTGAAGGAGATGCACAGGCCCATGAGTGGCAGCAATAACTCTCAATCTGCACGACTGTGAACATTGTCCACGAACAAGAGGCTCCAGAAGATACATCTGGTGAAGCTCCAGAGGAACGTCTTGACTTTTTGAGGATTTTTGCTTTTGAGCCAGCTCCATCATTCGACGCGGAGGACGCGCCGCGCCGCGGCCCCACTTGTGTCCCTGGCCACGCAAGGCCCTTGCCTTCGGCGACATACTTCGCTCTCCCACAGGACACTTCCCTCCACAGCCGATCGCAACTCCGCAGTCGAGATTTTCCACCTAACTTGAAGTCGCGACGGCGCCGTGCATACCCGGTCCCTTTACTAAGATCCAATTGTCATGGCCGGAAATCACGACGTCGCGGAGCCTTCCACGAAGCGCCGCAAAACGAATCCGGTGCCGGTCAGCCTCGCAGTTGATGTAGGAACCAGTGGCACCAGGGCATCTATTACGTGGAATAATAAAACTAGGAACGTACCAATGGGCTACAGAACCGATCACGACGGCAAATCGGCGCCATATTACTCGTTCTCCACGGCCATGATATCCGCGCCTCACGGCTTGGAACTCGCGGGGCTTCGCCCAATTTCTCAATATGGAGACGAGCATTACGGACTCAAGGAATTGTTGGATGACAGATTGTGCAGGGAGGAAGGGCCCGGTAAAGGCTTCCGAGATCTTTGCGCGAAGCGCGGAACCACCCATTGGGACGCTCTCCGCCTACTTCTGCAAGACCGGTGGCACTACATAAACAACCAGATTCGGACGATGGTTGGAAATGTCGACTTTGAAATAACGGAGGTGGTGTTCACTGTACCTGCGTCTCAAGCTTCCGACGACCTTTTGGAGGGTGAGACATATGGAAGGGACATACAGGCGGGGATGACGCAGTGCGCCATCGAGGCAGGAATTCCAGAAAATATAATCGCGCCTTTCCGGACGGAGCCCGAGGCAATCGCATCCTACGTGGCGTCTCGTGATGCAAAGCCGGTTAAAAGCAGGCGAAGGAAAACCCCGCAACATGACGAAGCTCGTATAGTTGGTGGACATGGCGCCGCTTATGAGGAAGAACTGCAGCTGACTCGTCAGTAGGAAATTGTGTTGGACATGGGCGCTGGAACTACGGTGGGAACTGAGAAACAGCTCATTACTTGCATGCCGTGTCAATACTAACATTTAGTAGGACGTAGCCACCTACCTCGTCCTCGAAGGACGTGCAATTCTGCTTAGGAAACCTGAGGGCCGCAGCGTTGGCATAGGCAGATTGTGGCATCTATGGGAGCGGGAGTGCCAGAGTTGGGTGACTGATGCGAACCCATGGAAAGACATTTCCCGCGATCTGAGATATCATGTCCATGAAATGCCTGAAGGCTGTAGCGGCTTCAAGCGAGGTGACAAGACGATTCGGGCGAGCGACTTCCAAAAGGATCTTAACGACTGCTGTGACAAAGCGCTCAGGCTGTTGGAGACCGAACTCTGGTCCGTTGATGAAGCGAAGATTGACAGATTGAGGACCGTAAGACTCCATGGTGCAGCACTGTCGAATCCTCATATTAAATCTTATTTCCTGAAGAGCCTTGACAGCATCTGCATCAGGATGAGAGAAGGAGGTCGCAAAGCGGAGTTTGAGGTGGATATCCTCGACCGGAAGGAAGATGAGTATGTGGTCCCTCCTCCCTTCCTTTCCCCCAATAGTAATGGCATATGTCGGCTTATAGATGAATAGGAATGCCGTGGCGAGAGGCGCATCAAGACCTTTCTCGAAGAATCCTTTGCCAGGATTCAGAAGGGCTGTCGTTGGCGTCATGGCAACGCTGCCAGTGCGTTCCGATGCTCCCATCGTTGTTGGGGAAGCACCCTTACAGAAGGCCGTCCTAGAGTTCAAGGCCCCTGGTAAACTCGAGGTAGAGTCCGGATACGAACAGATGACCGTGGCGACTGAGCCAGACGATTTCTGGATAGAGCTACAAGAGCTCATGCTCCTGGATAAGCCGCTTGAAGGCAAGGTTAGCGACAATACGGGACGTCCGTACTGGTCAGACGAGTACGCCATGCCCATGGGCCCTCAAAAGTTCGACCTGACCGGGCTCAGGTCCAAAGGCGACAAGGTTTGGGTCAAGTTAATGCGCGAAACGTCGACTCTGTACGACCTCGAAGTGAATTGTGGCGATGAGAACCCGCGTGATGAGGACGCAGCGGACGGACATGCGATTCGGAGGCGATTGAAACTTTATAAAGATGGAGAGATGGAGTTTTTCGACGTGGCAAGCGACGAAGACAAAGCTGATGGACATACAAACGTGTCACGACGCGTCAATGGGCGGGGGACGAGGTCTGACGGTTTGGATACAGCCTTGTGGAACGGTCGAGCGGCTAGTTCGACGCGCTATCCTTTGCGATCAAAAGGCGCCACTGACGTCTTGCCAGGACGGCAGGAAACGGCCGAAACGGCCCCTGAAGCCGGCTCACCGGTTCTGGGGAGTGACGCTGACCAAGTACTGCCCATCGGCAAAAGGGTCAGCCAGAGAGAACGACTCAACGATGATACGTACCAAGTCCTCTCAGACGGCGAGCAAACGGCCAGTCGTACTCCAGCAGCCCATACCCCTCTACCTTTACGAAAGCCGGCCCCCACGGCGCCTCCAATAGAGGTCCTGCATACCCCGTCACCTCCAAAAAGTACAGCTCGTATACCTACAAAAAAGATGAGTATTCTTCATCTGCTTGGCTCAGGCATATAGCCAAACGTGTTCGGGTCTCTGACTCGTGCTTGTTCACGCAGGGGTTCTGGCAGGATGCGGCTCGAACCCTGGTACCTCTACTTCGTTATCTCTGGCCTGGAAGTTACCCATGTGTTTTTGATGAGTCATAGTACGCAACTCAACCGACTACCTATACGCGGAGATGGTAGTTTTGCTGAGCTGTCTAGGACACAGGGAGCTCACTTAGAGTATGATTGGGCACGTCTTGGATGGCCGGCTAACATGAAAAGCTTCACCGGAGTCCGCCTGTTAGACACCGCAACTCTCGACACACGTTGAACTAGATCAAGTAAGTGATGTGGTTGTGGAAGGTCTGCACGGCGCGGAACATCAAGAGAGCCTGTTTTCTCACCCTGTTTCGCTTGTGTATTCTTCCGCCCTTGATAACAGCGCCGCCGGTATTTGGTGTCTCACAATGCTGCCATGGAATCGGATTGCGAGTGAAACGCAACTATAAGCAGCCCGAGCCCGCGGCAAGATTGACCTGGGGCGCTACCATTTCAACTAGATATTACAGCACTTTTCCTCCCTCTTTCCCGCCCGCAACCTTCGAGCTGTCACAACAAGTCAGTTTCAGCCCACATAGATGCACATGACCTGTAGAAGGTGGAATTTGGGGAAATCATGTGTCTAGATTCCAATTTAAAATAGGCAGGATTGCAGAGCGGCCCTGGCAACACAGTTAAGACGAACCGCCGGGTGCATCGTTTGCTTAATAATCCCCACAGCCATTGCCACCAGATCATAACCTACAACTAGGATTAGGTTTGCGGCCAGAAATAATTTCGAAAGAAGCGCACTTACAGTCACCACAAAAGCACTGTTCGTTGTGGAATTGAACAACTAGGGGATTGACGACATACATGACAACAACCTAAGCGTCGTTAATACTACAGCCAAATGTAATAGGAAAGCGTCGTTGAATCACGAGTATCGCAGTATGCCCCATATGCTGACTGTTCGGCACAGCCCTCTCGAGCACAGTTCATGGAACTATCAGATTGGCCTCGAAGCCATGGAATGACACGATCATATTTGGAGGGCGGGACACGTTTGACCGACACCCTGTCCGGAATGAGGGATGTATTGCTTGTCCTTTGGGAGACTTAACGAGTGAAATGCTGCGAGTGACCTTCGCAGCAGGAGTATGATTCGGAACTTAAGGGCAATATCCACTTTTGACGTGGTCGCCGATATCTAATGAAAGACTCAGCCAGCGCTCGCTATTTAATATCGAGAATCGACGAGGGCTTGAGGCACTAACGGGCTGTTGTATGTCAGTTCTGTTTCGTCACAAACAGAGAACGTTTGTTAGATCATGGCATATCAGTATGCACCTTACCGGCGTTGAACGGGTTCGCGCATCACTAGATTGGCTGGAAACACTGCGACTATGGAGACACTCTTCGGTAAAATTGGTACATGTAGTCTCCGTGGTCCTACGAATGAGTTCCGCTAAGAAATTGCCATCGGCTACAGTATTTGCACTTCCAAAACGGAAAAGATGAAGTATTGGCGACGCATGTAAGAAGCCGCTACACAATTGCACGGGTCATACAACAAGGAGAGCGTGCGAAGGCCAATCGCAGCTCTATGTGCGCCTAATGATAGCATTCTCAGTAGAGCACTTTGCTACGGTAGGGTCAGACAAGGATATGCGCATTTGAGCATTGAAGCCCGAGGCTCAATGTTGTTTAATCAAGAATTCCCCCGCAAGACGTTGGTAGTATCGCAAATACTTTTGTCTTTCCAGTGACTTACTTCCTCTTTCAAATGTCTCAAGAATCGTCCAAATAGAGACATCCTGAAGAAAACAGCAACAACAATGATGATTTTGAGCTGGAACACGCATCTTGGTGTGCCGACGAGGAGGTTGAGGGTTGGAGGGCTGTGGAGAGGATATTGCCACCTGGGCAGCGGAAAACGGCCTGAATCTCTTGAATACGGCGGACGTGCCGACAAACCCGCATGGCAACACAATCGACTCGGCTTTCTCCAACATTGCTTTGGCATCCGCGGTTGTGGAAGACCATCTCGCCACGAGCCCTGACCACTTCACTCAGAGTCTCATACTTCCCGATGTTAGCCTGAGCCTGCCACAGGTGCCGGGCAAAGTGCGTGAGGAGTTGAGCCGCTTCAAGTAACTCGTTGCCGCCAGAGCTTGTCGAATACCAACGGACACGGCAACAGCCCCGCAGCTTGACACACTCGCCGCGGCGCTTGTTGACCTCCTCGAGTCGGCTGCCAGAGCTGCTGGTCGCGGCGTACGGAAAGGAACGAAAAGTGCGCCGTGGTGGCCGACGAATGCCCGGAGGCCGCTGCAGAGTACCGCGCCATACGGAGAATTCTCCCTTTGGGATTCAGCCAGGAAGTCCAACTAGCAAGAAGAGAATTGCAGCGTGTGGTCCGCCGCGCCAAGCGGCAGTACTGGCGCATCCTCATCGGCGGCTTCTCAGATAGCGCATCGGTCTACAAGGCAGTCCGGTGGCTCAAATCACCAGGAGCCTTCCAGCCTCCACCGCTTCAAATTGGTGACGCTGTGTACGAAACACAGCTGGACAAAGCGAATGTGCTGGGACACAGCACTCTTGAACGCCGCACGGTTGCGGATAACATTGCGGACCCATGGATCCTAGTCCTCCCAGCCCAGAAGATACCCTTCGCCCAGTAAGTTACGCTGCAAGAAGCAAAAGACGCCACGATCAGGACAGGCAACACATCTCCCGGAGCCGACAACATCACGGTCAAGCTGCTGCAAGCAGCATGGGACATCACCGGGGGACACGTCTGTTGCCTCTACCAGGGATGCCTAACGGTTGGCCATCACCCTGGAGCATTTCGAGAAGCGGACGTGGCCATGATACCCAAGCCGGGAAAGAGAAATCTGTCGCCCCCCAGGGCATGGCGCCCTATTTCTCTGCTCTGCTGTCTTAGGGATGGCCTTCAGCGGATGATCGCTCGCCGACTAGCGTGGGCATCGATTTATTACGCAGTCCTCCACCCACAGCAAGCCAGCGCCCCCGAAACGATCTGCCGTTGACCTGGTCGCTGTACTGACTCCGATCGAGCTGTGGGCTGATTCAGGATTGAAGATTCAATTCTAGAGAATCCCTCGAACGCTGAATGTGATTGCAGATGACGCCGCGAAGCAAGCTGCTAGGAAGGTGGACGATCCAGATGAATACTGTGAAATTAAGGGCGTCCTCACATAATACCTATCTGAAGCAGTATGCGATGGCCACTGGACACATCCTTGGCCCAAAACCACCATCACTTCGTGGGAAGGTTTGCGTGTGCTATATCGCGGTCTACCGGAAGTACAAGAGTACAACGATAACGATGCAGGATATAAGAAATGTCTCATAAGGATAGCGGTGAGGTGGAAGTAACTGTTAATGGACTTGGACTGGAACCACAGAGGAACAGAAACACAATAGACACCCAATCTAACATCATGAAATACTTCCCCCCAGAACCTAGCGCAGTATTGATTGACCGTTATCCGTACTTAGTAGCTATCATGATTTCTCCTGTGAGTGCGACGGTTCCGTGATCCACAAATAAGGCGGACTGTGCTTTTCTGCACCCCCGCACCGACACCTCCCTGATTTTTCTTCACTCAACGAACGGAGGACAATAACACAACATGAACGGAAGCGACGATGTTATCTATATTTGCACAAGGCCCCGATCGGGTGGATCTACCGTGCCTGCAACTACTACGTCTACTAGCCCAACTGGCTCCAGAGTCCACTATGATCCTGTCGGTCAAGCCCGGCGTACATCCTGTCCTCGAGCCTGTGAGCCATCTTCCATTTTGAACAGCACACCTAGCCCTGGCCGGCGACTCGGACCGAAATCGAGATTAGCACTTCCTCGCGTCCTGACGGTTCCTCACGAAATTAGAAACAAGTGTGTTCGATTAGGTTGGGCACCAAAGGATGGCAGAGAAAAGAGGCTTGCCGTGTTCGGAATCTTTTGCACAACAGGTCGCTTCTGTCGCCGAATTGGCTACGAATCTCCCTCATCTCGACCGATAGCACACGAAAAGATTGAATACCTTGCCCGTTTTAGAGGAAAATCATCTGGGCAAGTTAGAGATGAGGTTTTGCAACTGTTGATACTGAGATCTGGACCAATATTGGATCCTGGAGAAATATAACAAGCAAGCATATTGTGCAAAGGTCTCCGATAAAGTTTGGGGCTTCGTAGGCGTTAAATTCTATCGACCTAGCAATGCCGATTTTCCCAACCTCTAAGTAGCTCGATGAGTCCTTATTATGGAGAACCAATTCAGAAAAAAAAAAAGTTTCATATCGAGTCGCCTACAGGCAACAGTCAATAACTAAATCCGCAAAAATGGAGTTTTTTAATCCTTTCCTGGTCGCGGGAGGGGCGCTTCGCGCTGGATGCTTTTGCTGACTTGTCCCGAAAGGATACCACTTTCCGTACACCGCGTGTCGTTTTGTCTTCTATTAAAGCGAACAAATGGAAGCTGCTGCCTTGGGCTGCCCGAATATCGTATAGTTACATAGGGACGGATAAGAAGATTACTAGACTAACCGTGTCTCATTTTCCGGCTAAATTAATGGTTGGTCTTGAGACAATGGACGGACAGGTCAGCAGCGAGTCCAACTTCCGCAGAATGAAGCTGTGGCACACGCGCCCGACACCATCCAGAGTCGAGCAAACGCAGGGTCCTAGGAAAGTGTCCAAGTCGACTTGCCGCCAGCCAAGTCCCTGAATGGATCGCCCCGTCATACAATCATTCTTTCTCGAGAAAGCAGACGTGACCAACCAATAGGTTACTTAGCTGGTGCAAAACGAAGTTTGAATGTGTGCGACATGGGGCATAATCTAGCAACACCGCGTGGATACATCTCGACATTGACTGGCCGCACCCCGCAAACCCCCCGGGGAGAGGGAACCCCGTTTGATGAGCCGCGCCCACAGGCGTCGCGGGAAATCAGATCCCTTAACGTCTGACTTAACTTTAAAAACGGAAAGAAGAAGAAGAAGGCACCGATTGGATTTGCTGAGGATAGCATACCTCTAACCTGCCCTGTGGAACTAGGCGGTCGAGGCCACTAGGTATCACGGTCTACACGTTTTTAAGCGTTGTGGTGGCATTCGTCGACCATGCCGTAGAAGCCCGGAAGTGTTGGGTCGCAGAGAAACATGCTTTTTTGCCGTCAATTTGTTTCAATGGAAGCACCGAAGGAGCTTCCGAATTGATCTTTGCCATTTCCGCTATGTATGTATGTATGTGTATTTTCCGTCCAGTGGCCTCAGGCCACTCAGGTCCCCTATTATTATTATTAAGTTTATTACGCCCGGAAGGTTTTCCCTATAGGGCCGCTACACTAACCTATCTGGACTCCTATACATGTAACTATAGCTCCTAAAGCCCAACGATTCAAATAACCTTACATTTGCTCAGCCTCTATTATGCCACTGGCAGGTCTGCTTGAAGGCTAATTTCTCCAAGTGTTCAGCATCCTATTCTCAGCAACTGAAGCACGCTCCGCCAAGTTTGAGGCTTTTCACAATCCATCCCAGGCCAATGCTCCGTCGTCATTTGTTACTCCATCTCAAATCTTTTCGTCTCCATCGCGAATTTAATCGCAGCTCGCACAGCCTTCATGTCTGGTGCCCACTTTTCGCCGTCAGACGCTGCTTTGCCCCCAACGAAGAAGGACAAGTTCCCTATTTTGCTCCTCGAAACTTTGAATAATATTTCGCGTTGTGCCTTCCACCTGATGCATCGGAATAAGAAGTGCTCGATGGTCTCTGTGGCTTGTCCACAATCACACACTTTAGATTCTGCTGCCCCTATCCTTTGTAAGTAGCTGTTGAGTCTTGCTTTTCCCGTGCGCAGCTGTGCAAGTACATCTGCTTCTTTTCGCTTCAGTCCATCGTACAGGCTACGCGTATGAGGTCCTGGCAGCGCTCTGTCAACACGTTTCGAGAATCTTCCTAGCGGGGCACAGGACGTGCTAGGCTAGTGCTAAATTTGCTCCGTGCAACTACGTAAACAAAACACTATCTAACATGGCTTCAGCTCAAAGGCGCTCACAGTCTACTGTTACCCGTCAGCGGGTTGTGCAGGTGATGCTATCTACTGGACCAGACTGGTCTATGGTGCGGGCTGCGGTCGCAGCCGGAAGAGGCGTGCGCGGGCAGAAGGTGCTGAGACCACCTTCCGCCTGTCGCCGCCGGAGAAGAAAGAAACAAAGAAAAGGGAGCACGTAAGTGCTGTGATGGATGGTTTAATCTAGTGGTGCAGGCAGATCTTCTCAAAGAAAGAGCTTGCCTTCACCAGCTTGACGAATTTATCGAAGTCTCTGCCTATTGCCTGGTTGATCGCTACGGCCGGTGAGGGAGCGAGTCTCATCCGACAGCGCGGCTGAATCTTCCGGCAATAGAAGAGATGAGTCGGCGCCTTACGCCGACCGCAGGAGCACGTAATATGGGCATCTCCGTGGTGGAATCTTTCGTGGTAGTCAGCAAAATCACCATGATGAGTTCTCGCGGCTAGGAGGTGGTGAAGGGTTGGTCGTGGGAGAGCTAACTCCGGGGGGCAGCTAGAAGGGAACTTGAGGGTCAGACACTGGTACTTATCGGGTGCAGAGGCATCCCACCAGGCCTGTACTGCGACTTTGGACCGCTGTCTAGCGGTCTTACGCAAGAAGGCCAGTGTTGGGACTGCGTCTGCGGGTTCGGATTGGGCGCATCCCGTCTTCGCGAGGATATCGGCCTGTTCATTTCCTGGAATCTTCGTGTGTCCGGGTATCCAGCGGACTTCGGTCTTTCGGTGCGTCTTCGCTAGGGCCTGAAAGGTCAGGAAGACCCTCTGCGACGAGTCTGATGGCTTGCCTCGGAGGCATTTGGCAGCTGCGATGTTGTCAAGGCATACCACTATTCGTTGTGTGGCAGACTGGGGAAGCCTAAGAGCGGCCTTGAGGCCCTCCAGCGCTCCTTTAGCCTCAGCGTCGAACACCTCCGCAGGGCCGAGGCGTCCTGCGCCTTGGCAAACAGACCGTCTGTTTTGATGAACAGCATAGCCGTATCCGGCGGCACCGCTGGGGGACAGAGAGCCGTCAGAGTACACGACAATGCTAAGCGGCGGGATGGTTTGAAGCCATCGGTCGAAGTCTTTGGCGGACTCTTCTTTGGATGCAGTTTGGAGAGGCTGCTGCGGTTCGTGGCTGTATTTGCGCGGGATGAGTACGGGGCGTTGGCAATTCTCCAGCAGCCTGTTCGTCCTCCTCAGCCGGGTTGGAAAGGTCTTTGGCGGGAGCTGGTACCTCAACTTGATACACTTGATGACAGGCCGAGGCGCTGCCTCGGTGGTGCGTTTGGCCAGAGGGTGTGCCTGGTCCAGTGACTTGATGCGGGCTGAGAAGCGGAGTCGTCTTGCCTCCAGGAGTTGGTGAACCGGCGGTATACCGCTTTCTCGGTGCAAGACAGCGATCGGTGTGGTCTTCCAGGTTGGGAGGATGGCCCGGATGGCCTGCTTGAGGGCTTTGCTCATTTTCCGCACGAGCTGCTGGATTCTAGATGGTCCTTCCTTCGTCGGCTGTCTCCAGCGCGGCAACGTTGGACCTGGGTACCACGCTTCCACGCCGAAGAGCAGTATCGGCTCGACACAGGCTCTGACGGCCCTCTGCACAGCGCTCGGCAGGGCGCCGCGTCGGGTGTTCCCTAGGCTTCGGAGGTGGTGGGCGACCGCCTGGGCCTTGGCTGTCCACGTCTCCACATGTGTCTTGAATGTCAACTTCCTGTCCAGCCAGAGGCCTAGCCGGCGCATGGCTGCCTCTGGTTGCTTCTCCACGTCACCGTGGCGGACAGGCGGCTCGGTTTCCCGCCTCCTCGGTGAGAAGTGCATGACTTCTGTCTTCTTCGGGTCGAATGAAATGCCGTTGGCGGCGCCCCAGTTCACGAGTTCTTGGAGATATTCCGACGCTGTTCGCGATGTTTCTTCCAGCGATGGTCCAGTGCAGAGAATGGCGGTATCATCCGCGTACCCGAACCGTCCTTCGGGATTGCCTAGCCGATAGATCGGTTCCGTGTAGAGCAAAAACAAGATCGGAGACACGGGCGATCCCTGTGGAAGGCCGCACTGCAAAGGCGTTGTTGGTGTCGTGATGTCTTGGTACCTGACTCTGGCGGAGCGGCCACTCATGAACGAGCCTGCCCACCGCGCAAGATTGTCGGGCCAGCCTTGCTCACGGAGCCTGAGGACAAGCCTGTTGCACATGGCTGTGTCAAAGGCTCCTTGAATGTCTGCAGTCACCAGTGTGGCCACCTCTCCGCGTGCAAATGCTTCTTCGATATCGTGGATCAGTGCAGCTACCAAGTCGACGGCCGACCGTTTCGGGAGCGCGCCGGCTTGCTGTGGGTGGAGGACTGCATAATGAATCGATGCCCACGCTAGGCGGCGGGCGATCATCCGCTCAAGGCCCTTCCCAAGACAGGAGAGCAGAGAAATAGGGCGCCAAGCCCTGGGGCACGACAGATTTCTCTTTCCCGGCTTGGGGATCATGACCACTTCTGCTTCTCGAAATGCTCTCGGGTGATGGCCAACCGTTAGACATCCCTGATAGAGGCGACAGACGTGTCCCCCAATGATGTTCCATACTGCTTGCAGCAACTTGACCGTGATGCTGTCTGCTCCGGGCGAGGTGTTGCCCGTCTTGATGGTAGCGTCGTCTGCTTCTTCCAGCGTGACTTCTTGGGCGAAAGATATCTTCCGGATTGGGTGGACCGGGATCCAGGGGTCAGTAATGTCATCCGCTGCCGTGCGGCGTTCAAGAGTGCTGCGTCTCAGCGCATTCGCTTTGTCGACCTGGGTTTCGTATACATCGTCGCCAATTTGAAGCGGTGGAGGCTGGAAGGCTCCTGGTGATTTGAGCCACCGAACTGCCTTATAGACCGATGCGCTATCCGAGAAGCCGTCAATGAGGTTGCGCCAGTACTGCCGCTTGGCTCGGCGGACCACACGCTGGAACTCTCTTCTTGCTAGTTGGACTTCCTGGCTGAATCCCAAAGGGAGAATTCTTCGTATGGCGCGGTATCCCGCGGCGGCTTCGGCGCACTCGTCGGTCCACCACGGCGCACTTCGCGTTCCTTTCCGTACACGGCGACCGGCTGCCAGAGCAGCCGACTGGAGGAGGTCAACAAGCGCCGCGGCCAGTGCGTCAAGCTGCGAGGCTGTTGCCGTGTCCGTTGGTATCCGACAAGCTCCGGCGGCAACGAGTTCCTTGAAGCGTTCCAGCTCCTCTTCAGTCGTGACACGCACTTTGCCCGGCGCCTGCGGCAGGCTCAAGCTAACATCGGGAAGTGTGAGACTTAGAGTGAAGTGGTCAGAGCTGGTGGCGAGATGGTCTTCCACAACCGCGGATGCCAAAGCAATGTTGGAGAAAGCCAAGTCGATTGTGTTGCCATGCGGGTTCGTCGGCTCGTCCGCCGTATTCAAGAGATTCAGGCCGTTTTCCGCTGCCCAGGTGGCAATGTCCTCTCCACGGCCCTCCAGTCGTCCGGTTTGCCACGAATAATGCTTAGCATTGAAGTCGCCGGCCACAAGGGTCCTTTCTGGTGCCGACCACCGGAGCAGGATGTCCAGGGAGACGTCATAGTGGGGTTGGCGATAGAAGTTGACGATTGTTACGCCGTTCACCGTAACCCACAGGATGTCTCGGGTGACTGTCGGTCGTTTCTGGTCTGCGAGAATGCGTGAGTCCTTACGGATGTATGTCATGACCCTCGGCCGCGTGTCATTGCTATTCCAGCTGTCTACGGGTGAGTAGGTGTCGTAGGCTGGGTGAGTCTTGGTGAGGCATCTTGCGTTCTTTGCCTCGGTCCAAGGTTCTTGGAGAAGGACGATGTCATATTTTTCGGAGTCGGCCAGTGCCAGGGCGCAGTCGTGGGCTGGCGGGATCTTGCCCACATTCGCTTGGAAGACCTTTAGCGTCCTCCTATCGGAATTGTGAATCCTTGGCCGCCGACTCATGGAGAGGACGGGTTGGTGTTAGCACGGCGCCGCTTAGGCGATGTGGGCAGAGGACGTCTCGGAGCCGCTTCTGGTCCGAGTTCCACGGCCCTGGGGCGCATCGGGGACGATGACGGTAGAACTGGTAGGGTGCAGGTGAAGAAGTTAGTCAGGGCTTGGGGGTTGACGTGTTCCTGAGGCAGCTCCATGACTGCCACTGGAGCACGCTGTTGTTCTGCGGCAGCCTCTGCTGCTGGCTGGCCGCCAGGTCCCGTCTGAGATTGTTGTCGCTGCTGTGCAGCCTGGTGTTGTTGAAAAAGGCGGGATCCCATCTGTCTGACTAATGCTCGTTGTTCTTTGGGGAGACGATGAAGCAGGCCATGGACTCTCTTTGGCCGCGCCGGGCATGCCGCTTGGTCCACGGCATGTGGTCCGAGGCAGTTCGCACACTGCTCAGGGGCAGTACAGCTGTCACTGGCGTGGTTTGTCTTCCCGCAGCGTTTGCATCGTGTTTGCCTGTTGCACGCATGTCGTGTGTGGTAGTCCCAGCAGTTCTCGCACTGCCTGGGAGGGTTGGTTCTTTCGATGTGTCTGGCTAAGCGGCTGGTGCCGAATAGGCTCCAAGGTCTTTTTGTCGGTTCAAGGAAGGAGATAATGAGTGTCTTGTAGGGAAGCTGTTCGTTGTCGCGGCGAGGGACTCGGATGCTGACCGGCGTGAGTCCCGTCTGGTTGTTGATTTCGTCACGGACGGCAGCATCGTAGTTCAGTTCGTTTCCGTAAAGGTCTGTAAGTCTTCGGGGGCAGTTGTCTACGGCATAGGTGTACCATTTTTGGCTTGTCTCAACAGCCGTTGCGCCGAGGTCATTGGCCCATTCGGCTTGGCGTTCTACGAGCAGATCACGGGTCAGTTTGTCTGCGGCACGGATAGCCCATCCAGTGTTCACTTGAAGGACTTGCGGGATTCGATTGAGCTCAAGGCCCGTCTTGCTGGCTACATGAGCTCGGATGGCGTAGCCGATGTGGTTTCTGGCCGGAGCGTCGGCTTCAAGGCGGATGAAGACCCGGAGGTCTTCTCGAGGTGGGGCGGGCACCGGTGGTCGTTGCCCTTGACGATAAGTGGCAGCAGGTTTTTGTGGTGGGTGGTGGGCAGTGGTCGAAGGGGCAGTGGCATTCGCGGCAATGCTGCTGTAGGTTGGTGTAGATGCACTATTGGTGTTGGCCAGAGATTGTTTCCAGAATTCTAGGAAGCTTCTGGAGAAATGCTTGGCGAAGTCGCGTTCCGGTCCGGTAGTAAATTCCTTGGCAGCCTCGTTGAAATGTGCGCAGAAGGTTCGGAAGACCCTGAGTTTGGCGTTGTAGGCGGCGACCTGCTCGTCGACGACCTGGTTAGCTGCATCTGTGATGTCAATGGGTGACCGCTGCTCATGTGTGACCGTTGTAGGCAGTGCAGGGAATTCGTCGAGCTGCTGTCCTTCCGTAATCGCAGCATTGCACATCCGAGTGAGTGGCGACGAGGGCGTCTGGTCCCTCCGTCCACGTGCAGGTGAAACGCCAATGTCGGTCGTCTCCAAGGGGGAGCTGTCTCGGAGGAGGGCTGCGCGGGCGCCTCGAGCTAAGTTCTTGGGTGTGTAGATGCCGAGATCAAATGGATCCGGCTCGTATGGCGGGCTGGGGGTGGCCGTTGCCATCGCCGCCGCCGAGGCTGCGCAACGCGCAGAAAAACGAAGTTTTCGAGTATTGTTAAGCAAATTGGTGTAATTCAGTCTACTTTCTTAACAATTGCATGCCAAGAAAGTAATAATACAGGGGAAGGTGTGCCATTTCCGCTTGATTGATTGATTGATTGATTGTATTTTCCGTCCAGCGACTTTGGTCGCTCAGGTCTCCTATCGGAGCACAGGACGTGCTAGGCTAGTTTCTAAGCTCATGATAGCTTCATGTACATCGCCGCCAAACCATCATCAAATCACATGGCAAGGACTTCCCGCATCCTCGCGTAGGGTCTTCTTGTTCGCTCCCTCCCGCAAGCAGACACAGAATGCACCAATGTCCAATCCCCCATCTGACCCACAGACACCATCTAGCATTTCGTCGGCTCAAAGGCGCTCTCGTTCGGGGCCCTCATCCCGTCAGCGGGAGTGTTGGGCAGTGGCCGTAGCCATAATGGTCAACCCTTGGTTTTCCTGGTCAGAATTCTCTCGCGCCCTCGCCAAGGCTGCTGCCGCAGTCCATCCTCCAGTAACCAAGCGATGGAAATGGCACAGGGGCGGCGGCAGGGAAAAACCCTTCGAAGGAGTCAAAGTCTGTCCGGCAGCCCAGACAGCTTGCCTTCAGGGAGAAAAACCTCCGCGACCAGCCACCGTTGTTTAGAAGGGCTGGCCTTCCAATACCCATAGCTCCTTGGTTCCGAAAGAGACTATGAGGTCCGAGTGGACGTGATTGTCGGGACCGGCTTTGCAGAAGATGATGAACTCTCCAAAGGTCATTTTCTGTGCTGTTAGTGCCACGATGGGCGCTCGCAGCGGAAAGCACGGTCGAGTGGCCTGCAAACCCTCGCCCCACTACCAGGCCGCTAACAGCACCGTGGGAGCAAAATTTTTTACAGGGGAGAGTTGTGTGCCATTTCCGCTTAGGTGCGCGATGTGAGCTGCAGGGTAAGGGCGGCAGAAATTGTTTCCATGAGTGTTAAATCCCAGGAACGACAGCCTTGGATAGGCCTAGAGCTAAAGTTGCTAAATGACTATCTAGACTAGCTTTTCATAGTTCAACGCAAGCTACCGGAAACGGCACTTCCGGGGGGCCAATTGACATTTCACTGACAGGAGACAGGCTCCATTTTACTGTGCTGGTGGAAGATGTCGCACATGAGAACTCAACTGTGCCAATCATACGCTACGGGACGGAGAATGCATCGTGATACCAGTACCGCTCCACTGGCTTGGACGTCTTGACAACGAATTCAGCTGTACCGCCAAATTTCCAAGCTCGAACACCCTCCGGGAAATACGTTATCGTGGGAGTCTACTTTGAGCCGATTGAGTTGTTGGGTAGCACTGTTATCATTGATACATTGTTTTTGGCGACAGACGCTGCTGGAGTGCACTAGATACCTTTTGCTTGCAAGTTGGATGACGGCTGGTCAGGATTTGCCCAAAATGTTCCCCTCCCGCCTCACGAACAGAGCGACACTGCGGATGCCAGGCAAGAGCACCGCATTATTTCGAGGAGAAGGCGGGATGCAGAAATCATGCAACCTCTCATACAAGCTACATTCAAGTCCATAGCAGCCCAAGTTCTCCGTTTGTCAATACCCGCAACCTTGGCTCCCGTACTCGATGAAAGAAAACTCATGTTACGGGCAGTATTACCTTACTCCGCGACGTGACATGATGCGGAGCTAGGATTCATATGCGGCAATGCTCATCTAGACAGCCCCTGATTTCCACTCAGAGACCCTCAAATCATCGCCGTATATGAGAACAAAAGAATGACTCATCTAACCCTTTTGCTTCTCTATGAATCCCTGAACTTATAACTCGCTGTTGATGCCATATGATTTACTGTATTTAGCGGTTACCTGTCAATTCCGTATAAAAGATATAGCATTTCCCATCCCGTCAACTGCTAATTTCCTAGCCCTGCTGCATGACCTCTCCTTTCCGCCTCTGCGTAGAACCTCTGCAAGATATGCTTGTCTTTTCCCTTTGGCCCCCCAAAATGTCTAAACGCTCCATTTCTTTGCCCTTCTCCGCATGCTCCTCCGTCAGCTTTGGGTGAATCGCCCGCAGCTCATGCATTTTGGCCTTGGCCTCCTGAGCCTTTTGGTTGCTCTGCTCGCATAACTGCGCAGTCCGATAAGGCCATTTGCTCAGTTGCCGCCTCAGCATCACCTCTGCTCGTTCCACCTCTCGGGCATTATTTCCTCGCTCAGACAGAGCATCGGTTGCTTTGCGTTCCTGGCCATCTCCTCCTCTTCCTTTGCAAGTTCGGTAGCAATTTCATCAAGAATCTTGATGGAGGACGCAGCGTCTGTTGACACCACGTTAAACGAGTCTGCAGACGTCTGGGGCGCGCGCGCTCTCCGGTCCAGCCCATCAATGTGCGCTTTGTCTTTGTTCAAGATCTCGTGCAGCCCCGTACGTACTAAGAATTTATCATTCCTCAACTATCTGTGCTGCTAGAATCTCTTGTCAACTCAGGTGGTCCGTACCTCAGTGCTGGAAGTCGGACCCGGTCCTAAGAGCGTACTTGGATATCTGCCCGGCCATCCGAGACGCAAGGTCAGAAGATACGCTGCATATGAACCCAATGACCTGTTCGCCTCAAGGCTGGAGGAATGGCTTTGCTCTACCTCGAGGACGATGTCCCCATTGGCCTGCCTGGAAAGCCCTCCTGATATTCATCGGAATCGAGCTCCACCGGTATGCATGACAGTGCCGATAAGTTTGATGTCATCCTATTCTGCCATAGCTTGTACGGCATGAAACATAAATGCAGGCTCATTAAACGGGCGCTTGGAATGCTTATCGAGCGGTCGAGAGGCAGAGTAGTGATAGTTTTTCATCGCGATGAGACTTTGCGCCTTGACGGCATAACGTGCCACCAAACGGCCTCTTTCCCTACCGGAGTCATTCGCGTGGCGGATGATGATGAGGTGCTAAACCGTTCTGCTCCTTTTGTCGCGGGATTTGTCATGCAGGACGAGAGCGCGGACAAGACTATCGAGATCGAGCGGCGCAAAGTGTGCCGCGCCTTGGGTCGCCGCGAAGAAGCTCAGCAAGACCATATATTGTTCAGCTCGCCCAACATGATGGTGTAACGGGCTGGGCCGTGGAAGTGCACTCGGCTGACGCCGATGCAATAAAAACACCAAATGAAGGTCTCACAATCTGCCCCTGAGCATGGACTACGTAAACAGGTAGCCAGCTCCTCGAGAGCTTCTAGTTCTTCTTTCCTGCAATGCAATCAATTTGTTGGTTTGTAACCCGCTTCTGGCTGGATAAGCCCCGTGCCCCTTACGGATGGTGTGCTTTACTCAGCAGCTGACGTCGCAGATGCAATCATCCGCAATTGGAGATGAGGTTAAAAGCCGCCAGGCTCGCCTCCGCCATCCAGCCTCCGTCGTTAGGCCAACAGAGATTCGACATGTTCAGCAATGCGTTTGTTGGGCTCTAGAGCACGGCGTCGGCCTGACAGTCATTGGCGGGGGTCATAGCGGCCATTGCCTCTGGCACAACGTCGTCGCAGTCGACATGGGCGCATTTGAGCAAGTACACATTCTCAGGGACAGGGAAGAGGGAGGATCTGGCCCCTTGGTTGTTGCCGAGACCGGCTGCAAGTCAGGGGATGTCGTCCGCAAGACCATGGCGGCGGGTCTGACAGTGCTCTTGGGGGCGCGGCCTAGCGTGGGCTCGGGGCGCTGGCTACAAGGCGGCATCGGGCACCTGGCTGGCCCGGCTTCACGGCAATTTTATGGGATTTCGTACCAACAGCAGTTGCAATGACAGCTGCGAAGGATCAAGCGCAGTAGCGGCGGCCATACTAGAGATACACGAAACTGTTTACCAGACCTTTGACCCCTCAATAATCATCAACTCCTCCCTCCTCATCCTCGGCATCCTCGGGTTTATTGAGCCGCTAATAATCTAGTCAGTTGCGGAAATATAGCCAGCTAATTTGGTTCACTCACAATCCACAGCCGAGCAGCCTCTGCAATTGTCTCCAGCGCCAGAAGCTTCTCCCCTCACAAGTCTTCTCAGCTGCCGCACCATGAAGCCAACGCTAGAGCGGGTGCTACAGCGGAGGCAGGTGCGCCGCCAAAGGCGCGTAACTGCTGCGCTGCGTTTTGCGCGGCAGTTCGCTAAGCTTCGTCAGGGTCACCATTGGTATCTTTGATCTGGCGATTGAGCTGCCAAAAAGTGCGTATGGCAGCAACAGCGCCGGCAGGGACCTGCGAGCGCAAATAAATCAGCAACCCATGACGCTTCTCCAGAAGTAGACAGAAGACTACCTACTGGCCTACAACTATGGCCATTTCTTGCGCAATCCCAGCAAGTTGCACCAGTATCTAACCCGCGCGCGTTAGCATGGTAGTTTTTCTTCCACAAGAAATAACCCGCTCACTATTCTGAGAGGCACATTCATGGCTAGGAGCTCTGGTTGTGCGTGTAACGCATGGACGGCATGGGAAATCACGAGGCGAACCGATAGGAGGAGCCTCTTTGGTTTGCTTTTTCCTCTTCTGCGCACACAGTCGCCTCAGTATGTTCCATCAGCAAAAACGGCGACGAACTCTTTCTAGCACAGAAGTTGAATACACTCTCCTACGTCATAGCCAACCAGAAGAAGAGTGGGGGAGCTGTAGGCCCAACACAACAGCCTGTTCTCAAGCATATCCGAACTTGACGTCGTATCCCCGCCTTTCGTTTCGTCCCGTTAAGCACGCCAAATGACGAGGCGCGTTTTTTCTCCACCTAACCAGGTAACGTGGGCAATCAGCTTGTCCTCCTCTTGTTCGATACCTGTCGCGTAGAATATAGGCTAATATTAGAGCTGCTGGAAAGATTTCAGTAGGCCTACACTTTTGCTCTATTTGACGCAACAGTTATGAGCCCGGCAGGGAAGGTAGAATATAGGCTAATATTAGAGCTGCTGGAAAGATTTCAGTAGGCCTACACTTTTGCTCTATTTGACGCAACAATACCGTCTACTAAGTGAAACATCAGTCTTTCAAGATCGCAGGAGCGGGTACCACTGTGCGGGGTTGGCGGTCACGTCTGTGAGGACAACCTGCTCAGGCTCCCACGTTAACTCGCCACAACCCTCCCACTTGACGCAATACAGTATTGTCCCCTTTGTAAGTAAGCCAAGTCCGCTGAAAACAAAAAGTTGGCAATATACATATACAGTACATTTGGGGCAGTCATATGGTCCTTGATTGCGTGGACGGTATACCTGGTAATCGTAAGTTGAAGCAAGCTATTAGGGCATGCACTGTTGCTCTACCAGTTTCTATTATCTCCCTCCACTCTTTTGTCGACCCCATTCGTGTCGCAAGAGGCCACAGCTGGTCAGAATTGATTGTGAAATCGACATCGTTGTCGGACTCAAAGGCATCTCGCATACTACCCGGTTGGGCTCTGTGAGATCTCAGGTTATACCGGTTCCCTCTTCCGAGCTGCGCTGCAAAAGCCATTTTCCTACGAATATTTACTGCAGGTGCAGAGTTCCAGGCATTTTAAACTCATGGCGGCAGACAAATACGCGATATTATTTTGGGGTGCTCGTTGAAAGAGGATTCTAAGAGTAATTCTGTCATCCGAGTTCTTACGTACCCTACAAGAGAATGACGGAACAGGGCGGTACTTCTTTTGCTCATTTGGGCATGTGTCAATTGGTTCCAATTCATCAGGACAGTCGGGCCGTGATAAAATAGCAGCCAATCATGCTCAAAACCCGATCTTTAAGTCTGTCTATGTGTCGAGGTGCCCGAACTCTCTGTAATACCTCCTCCTCATTGTCAATGGTGGAGACCAACATCAATGAACTTTTAGGACTAGCTACCAAGGCCTCTTGGGCGTACTATGAGAATAAGGTAGCTCTGGTTAGTTCCAAAGCGTTACCACAAGCCTTCTTGTTGTTGCTAGAGTATACAAGACATCCTGGTACGATTCAGCGTCATCTTCTGCAAAGCAGGTATTTCCATATTTATCTCGGTGTGATCCAAATTCAACAACATTGCGTAATAGTGCCAGTCGTCGCCGCAAGACGCTGACAGCTAAAGCGGAGTAGGTATCGGCTAAGAGGGCCGGAAAACTATCCATCAGTAATCCTCCCAGCCTGAATACCTACCCTTCACGACATCGGCTGGCGCTAGGGCTGACCTCGTCCAAGGTCCTCTCTATGTAATCATGATAGATGTCGGATATAATGCCTCTGTAGACTGAAGTCGCAGAGCTTGGTGTTGTCACGTTATGAGACTCATTGTTAACTAAGCTTATTTCTTGAATAAAAATTATTGTTGTTGATTTTTCTATCCTTCAGAAGGGTTCATGTCTTTTATCTTTAGTTTAGAAGACTTCCCAGCCACCTGATGAAATCAGGGTGGCTGGCCAGCCTCTCAACTACTGATATCGATGATTTTATGACATCTAGCAATTACGTCAAGTCTGCTTGTTCAACTACCAGAGGCAGCCTTATCGATTGCTGGATGTCATAGCGTCGGCTATCATGACTAAACTTACCCGAAAGATAAATTCGGACGAAAGGAAGTTTTTTTGGTATTAAAAAGAAAGCTGCAGACTCCGTCTGCAGCACTCGGGAGAACAAGAATAACAATCTTACAAAGAAGCTTAGTTAACATGAGTCTCATAACGTGACATCAGCACCATAGGAATAGGAGACGACAGATTCTTACACGGGGCTCTACAAGACAGACCCCGGTCCTGCACTAAAAAACCACAAATTGTTCCAGGACTCGACTAGATAACTAATGTAATGGTTGCAATAATTGGCCCTCGGACTCTCACCCTTCGGATGATTCTACTTCTTGTCGCCCACAGCCCTAACTTGCAGGGGTGGCGCAGGATTTTTCCCTCTTTAAAGAGGAGCTCAGGAGCGAGACTTTATAAACGGCCATGGTATTGGCATGCAAGGAGATGCTGGGGTCGTTTTAGAGGTGCCAGGTACGCGTTGCAGAAATATTTACGGTCTTTGTATTCAGGACAGCCTGCTCCTCTTGCGAGCTGCTTTATCCTCCATATCCCCCACCCCTCTCTCCTCCAGTCATGTTGTATATAATAAGTTTTTGGATCTACCCCCTGCATTTGCCTCGAGTTTTTGGGTGACATTGTAGTGTGCCAATCTTGATCTGCAGACACCATGTTGAAGTTGAAGTGCGGTACGAAGGGGTGTTACTGGCTTCCTCCTTCTCGGTCTACTTCATGCATAGCTCTTTCGAAAGCGTCCTGATCCGACGGGTTGGGACTGTCACATTGTAATGTGAGCACCGGGAACAACCCTCACGCCGTGATGGGCAGTTAAAAATCTCAAAGAAGGCAAAGATGCGATCCATTTTAATACATGCATCGTCACATTGGTGCAGCAGCAAGATTTACAAACCTCTCCTGTTCCGCAGTTATTAACGCTCAGTGAGGCTGGCGTGGCAGGCCAAGACCCAGGAGAACACGGATTCGGATTACCAACAAAGCCTCCTTCTCGACCACTGCGTATATGGCCCGAATGGTCTCTGCAACACACCAGCATCCGGATCCTTGACCAGCAACTCCCAGAAGTGTGAGTTATACGCCTCAATGGCTCCATATACTTTCCTGATCTGGCTCTTAATAGTCTCGGCTAGCTGTGCTGTCTCTTCCGGCCTGGCCAGGAGAATCTCATGCCGCGACCCAACGATAGAGCTGGCAAACTGGCCACGGATAATCTCAATAATTTCCTGTGGGATGGCGCCGTGGAGAGCAATTCTGGCGTTCCGGATCGCATGCAGGTTCATCAGGACTCGCATTTTAATTAGCATAACGGCTACAGCGTGGCTCAGGTCCAGAAAAGCGGTGTTCGTCCATCCCTTCGCTGGTGCTTCCAACCATCTACACCTTTGATGTCCAGGAATGGCTGGCTCATATCGCCCCAGTCGTAGTGCGGTTCTTCACCAGTGGTCGCGTACCACTTCATAAAGTCGTAGGCGTCCTGGTCCCTCCGAGTGGAATATTAAGCGCACGCGCATGTTGTCGCAGCGACACAGCCTCATCATGTCTAAAAGATGATCCAGGGCCATCTGGGCGACGTCCGCAGGGCCACCGGCGGTACTGTAACTCAGCAGCATCGCATCCACCAACTCATAGCGCGCTCGCATATGCGGCTGCGTTTCGGATATTGCCCAAAACAACCCGACGTGGTTCTCAGAGATATCGGGTCTGAGCCAGTCACCCGTTGTGTCACGCAGCTTCTTCTCCTCAAACTCATAGCGAAGACGCGCCTTCTTGATCGCCTTACACGACGTCCTGTGGACGGCACGGTCCTTTGTCTGGCAGTCTCGTCCACAGTAGTAGATCGCTTGGAAGGCAGAGCATTGGAGGATGCCGTCTTTCTGGTGGCATAGGTCGCAGGCCCGTGATGCCAGGCCATTAAGACTGCCTACGTCGGCATTCGTAATGAGCGGCATGTTGCTGCGTAATAAAATGAGCGACTGCTGGATGGGAAGCAAGTCTAGCTTCCAAAAGACGAGTCTTATGGCAAAAGCAGGGCTCTGCGCACGGACACCTCTGTTGGGCGTCAAGACTCGGCCTTGCCAGCCCAATCAGCCTTAAAATATGATTGGTATACAACTGTTGGACAAGCACTGTACAAGCGTGACCAACATATTTCGGGCGGCGGTACATTAGGCCGCCTTTTGACAGTTTTGCTAGCTGGAAACGGTTCGAAACGGAAGTAGACGCGAAGCGATTTTAGTTTAGACGTTCCGAAAAGTCAGCTATTTCGGTGTCCAGCACCAGCTTGTGCTGGTGCGAGCTCTCAAGTTCCAAATAAGTGGGACGTGGCACTCCGTCACGGGCGGCGACTGATACATGGGCGCCTGGGCGCCATTAGACTTCTTTACATTTTACCTTCTATAAAATCAACAAAAATAGCATAAAATTCGATAGAAGTTTCCGCAGCATATAGATAACTATATCTATACTCCCAAGCTATTAATACCCAGGCATATGGCATATTTAAAGAGTCCTAGGTTATCAAGGGAGACGCTTAGTCATGATTTCTAAAAGTCACGCGCCCGGGCGCCGGAATATAAATATGACAACTTTCAACACCCAAATATAATAAATAAGAATCTAAAACTGAAAAAAAAACACCTATTACCATATTTATTGTGTGGATATATATCCTAGAGTCGCTTTTTGTAACTTTTTACATGTATTTTATCGGGTTGTCATTGAAAACGTCAAATACCTATAAACGTGCGCCTGGGCGCCCATGTATCAGTCGCCGTCAGGGGCTAACTGCTTAGTCATTTGGTACTCGTGAAATTTTGCCGCCCTCCGCTGTTTGTCTTTCAGCCAACGGCCAAAAAGACAAGTCGCATCTTCTGCCATTTCCAAACCAGAAGCCTCTTACATAAGAGCGCACAAGTCGTTGTGGCAGTGTAGTGCGGCTATCTCGATCATGGTGTCAAAGTTAGGAGGGCGACGCCGCGCGAAAAATAACAAGAACAGTCCCCACTGTCCTTTCAAGGTGAACAGAGTATTAGTGCCCCCTGATGAGAGACTCCATGATGCCACAGAACAGCGGAAGCGAGTTGATTCTCGCGGCAGGCCAGAGCTAGTACAACAGTCCCCGTTTGATCCTCCAGGAACGTTCAAATCGCGCCGTACGATGAACCTATCCTATTCTGTCGCGCCACATAAGCTGTGGTGTGGAATGACACGTTACAACAGCTTTGTTCGTAAGTCTCTGCCCCGCATCATTGCGCAGCCGACAAAGAAGTAACCGGAACCCACCTCTAGTTACAGGTAACAAGTTTTTCGTTAATGACTTTGTATACATCTCCAATGACACAACCATTGAGCGACAGATGGATACTGCGAATGACCTTCGTCGACTTGGCTACTGGGTCGCAAAAATCCTCGAGATCAGGGCATCAGACGAGTATCACGTCTATCTGCGCATCTACTGGATGTATTCTCCGGATGATCTGCCTCGGGATACTATTCATGCTAATAACCTTGTGGGAGAGAGGCAGTATCTCTACAGCGAGAACGAGATAGTAGCTTCAAATCATAGTGAGTTGGGACCCGTATCAACTGCCGAATATCATAGTACGCACAGCTGACGAGCGCCCTAGTGGATATTATTAATGTTGTCAGTGTTGTAAGGAAAGCCAATGTCTACGAATTTGGAAAGCCAGACGATGACAAAATCCAAAATGGTCTGTACTGGCGGCAAGCGTTTGATTACTTGACGTCAGAGCTATCGGTATGACTTATTGTGATTCGTCGGATGTGGCGCATTATGTACGCTGACGCATTTGATAGTCGGTCGATTCAACGAATAAATGCGAGGAATTGCAAGTACCGGGGACATCTATGGTAGAGCTTACATCCTGCGAAGGTCAGCTGCCTACTTTTCGACTAGCGACTCCCGCGCCCGACCAAAGCACGAACACTCAATGCATACCTAGCGTTAGTGACCACTCTGTATCAGCGTGGCAAACTGGCGATAATGCTCTGGACAACAAAGCAGCCGACAAACAACGACAGTTACAGTCGGCAGCGACGACGACGTAGGAAGATTATCGGTACGTAGCGGTGGATGTAAAGTGGCGCAGAGCGGTTTACGAGAGAGTTTCCCAATAAGATGTTCAGATTGCCTTTACTGCCAGTATCATGATCGTATATCTCTTCATGACATCGTATTAGCGACCCCAAGTTTAGCTCTAAAGACATGTGTTGGAAATTAGTACCAATACACTGACAGTTTTGCAAGCTCCCGAATCGACGTCAGTTCTCCGCCTTTGTCGACAATCACTCACACAACATAAGCTTCTGGTGCAGCTACAAAGCGTTCTGGAAGCCGCTTGTTACGAGTTTGGAAAACATTTAATGCCCGATATCTTTCGACGACGCGGTTGGGACTGTGCTGAATCATTAGAGCTGAATCGCTGCGCTCGCGAGTTTCAGCAATGGAGTTTTTCAGATGTCGAGCCCGCCAACAAGCCGCGCGATGAGCTCTTTCGCGCTATTTCCAACATCCGCCATACTGCTGTTCACCGTCTACGAGTGAGCGTGGATGCCATGGAACAGCTCTTCAATGATGCTGAGACACTGCTACTTCTACTCGGAGATGACTCACGGAGAAGAGAGATTGCCATGCTTCGGCAGGTGAGTCGGATGATAACTGCAAGGACCAAGGAAAGCAAGCACGCGTTGCACTCTGCAGTAGGCGAGTCCTTGCGAGTATTAGCGACCAAGAGAGCGCACCAACAGCATGTGAGGAGATTTACATCCATTGAACGATAAATACGGTAGCTAATTCGTAGGGGCAGCAACGAAAGATGGAAAGGTGAGCATGAAGGCAGGAAATGATTTCGGACGGAGAGAGGAAATACATACAACTGGCAAATGGAATTTCGCCTTTCGTTCGAGAGCCGACGAACATTCAGTGGAGGGTGACATTGTCACGGACAGACATGGAATCCTTGTCCCTTTTTGGGCGAATGCCGAGAACGATCAAAATCTGAGAGTGGCAAGTTCATTTAGCCGCCGTGGGCATGGACAAAACAAATAATGACGGAAGTGCGCGATGCGAAGGCAATACTTCTTGTCATTGACGTTTAACAGACGCGTATGCCAAACACGTGGTTTATCTCTAAACCTGATGAAAACTGTTACAAACAGCCTTGCTCAGTCAAGTCTGCACTCGCATTGCTACCCTTACTGACATCAGGGGCTGTACTATCCCGCAGCTTCGGCCCACTTGGCCTTTTGGAGTCTGCCTTCTCGATCTTGGCAATTGCAGCTCTTTATGTACTCGGACCATGGCCCCTTCAGATGTGCGGCTTTAGCTTCCTTAAAACAGGCCATCGGTCTTGATGGATTGAATATCAGATGAACTTCATCGGCCTTTTTGTCTCACTTACCCCTTGTAGCGCCAAACGAACCCATCCAAGGTCTGATATGTGACTGTTGGAGTCTCTAGCCTACTAATGTTGGCACATGACATCTTGTAAATTTTACCGCCTACTGGAAATCATCCTTGTCGTTGTAGAGCATACTAGTCCTCGTCAACTGGTTCCTTGCTTTGCGTGGCACCCAAGCTGTCGCCGATCACTGACTCGGCGCCACGCTTCACTAATAGGCGGAAGGGATCGGTCGATACTGCATTACCTCGTGGAAGAGGGAGATGGCACGTTGATGGCCTTGCTTGTTGCAAATGGCAAATTCACCCCGGATCTGGAGGACAAAACTTGCGGACGCCTTTGTCGTGCGCCGCGCAAAGTGGACACCAGGGGTGGTCAGGTTCGTCCTAGATCGGCCAGCCACAATATGGCTGGGGTGGCCTAGAACTGGACAGTAGGATGCAGCCTTAGTTGATCCCTGTGAGCGAAGTAATTGGAAGTCTTTTTGTATTCCTTTTATTTTTTGAAGGGGTTTTTTTTTGTTGCTTTGGGGGGGGGGGTTTCAGCACGCTCTAGTGACAACAGTTCGCCAACAGTTACGGCGCAGCTCACAAAACCTACCAAAAAGCGAATGTGAGAAAAAAAGCAAAGTTATCAGTAAGCTAATAATATAAACGCCCAGCAAGTCACAAACTTTGTGGCACCCTGATCCGTGGACCTGGTATTTTTGTAAATTTTATGGGTATCTTCGTCCAGCTGCCATTGACCACTCAGGACCGCTACTCATGCCGCCTTCCATTTTTTTGGAACCCGCACCAACCTTGGTCCTGGACACTTATAGAACTGTTAAACGTCACAGCGCGATGAAAGAAGCTGTTAAATTCTTCATATGAAGGCTGGCCAACCACCTGAAGGAATCACTCTGGTGGTTGGGGAGCAAAGATAAAAGACCTCAACGCTTCAAGTTAGACAATGGGACAGAACAACAAAGAATACATCACAACATTTCTCCATAATAGAACCCCCGTATTTCTGACGAAACGCGTTGCTTTGGTATCCCAGAGATGCCGCCAAGGGAGGCTATTTATGGAAGGCGCAGACTGGACTCTGCACGTGATGTTGTATCATGTTCAAAAAGACTCGGGTATGCGTATTCGGTGTCTATAACAGTACCACCGCATGTCTGACACCACCACGATACCTTACTTTCTGCACAGGCGCGTACCGTGTTGGCCCACCGGGCTTCCAAGTCGTGATTGCTATACACTGTCATTCCCATCATCCTGTGCTAAAATCGACTCTGAAGAGATCCAATGACAAAACGTTTTAATCCTGTAACCTGTAACAGTTGTCTCTTTCCAGAGCTCCTAGAAACAAAAGCCGCTCTGCGCATCATCGATGGCTACTATACAACATATATTTGTCAAAATGATTCACTGCGTTCAGCTCGTGTCGTCATCGTCATCGGACAAGGCAACTTCAGATTTCATGTCTCGCCATGCGTTAACCATTACGTCTCTATATGGGGTCAGCTCGCTAGAATCGAATGTAGCGGCAGAGTTATTGCGGGGGGGGAATCCAATGGGACTTACGGCTTTTGCTTGGTAACGGAGAGGCTTCGTTTATGACAGAAACGCACAAATCGCTGTACCGTTTTTTCATTCTTGAACACCACCGCCACGTCCCCTCTTGGCGCTTTATCTTGCGTTGACATGGTGGCATTCTCCTTCCCCATGACGAGATACACGCGCAATGCCTCCGCGCTGTACCTGACTTCTGAAATCTCCTTCAGCCGGACGTCGAAATCAATGGGCTTCCGCAAAAGACCCCATTGCACAGGCCGTGTCTCTTTGAGGACCTGGTGCTCGAAACATTTCTCCTCCTCCACCCAATTCCAATATTGCGTAACTGACTTTGCGCTCGTGAAAAAGCGTGTCCTGACCTGGAGAATCCTCCAGTCATTCTCAGTCACTGGAGCTCCGGTATATGAATCCGTGTCGGAGAAGCCATCGGAGTGAGTCTCATCATGAACACTCTCAGCTCGAGGCATTGTCTGTGCCTTGTCACTTGCAGGCCACGACTCATGCGGCGTGTCTGAAGACAGAATAGGTGACGCTCCGGCCACAGAAACAACTTGGGAAACTTCACATGGGCGTGTTGGCATTGGTTCAACAGCCCTGGGTAGCATTTGCTCTTCCGCGAGATTTTGGGGCTGAGATTGGGCCGGCGATGACCCACCCGACTGTCCCAAGGTATTAAGGTCCTTCGATTTGGTGTGTTGGGGATTCCGGTCCCTTCGTGACCGCTCGCTAGACGGACTACAAGATGCTGGCTTCGCGTTGATAGAAGAACCCTGACAGCGTCTTTGATTCCACTCACAGTTGCCACACCGTCGGAAGAGACCGTCATTGACTTTGATACATTCCTCAAAGACGCCCTGGTACTTCTCACAAAGCTGGCAACGTTGATTCATGACGTCTTCAGTTGCCTGGATCATGCAGGAAACGATCTTCACACCTTTCGCATCGGACCGGTCGGAGACGGCAGTTAAGTGGTTCTCTGTGAAATCACGTCCCCGTCGGATTCTAACAGGCCGCAGGATAGTCTTTTGCAACATCGTGTCAACACGTCCGTTGTTCCACGGGCCAGTTTGCTTTATAAACCCGATACAATTGTCGTCGGCATCGTTGACACGGACCACAACGACACGTTGGGTAATATTGTGGTTATCCTCATCAGCGGTTACCAAATATTCGGCAGATGGTGAGATAGATGCTCCAAGAGGCGTATTCCTACTGGGCTGATCGGAAGCAGAGCCAACACCAGCCACGAAGCCAGAGCTACTGTCGGTGATTGAGACCCCACTCCCCGGCTGACGGATGTTAGTATTCGCGTCAACTCGGGTGTTTGCCCCTTCGCCACATTGTTCTCGAGAGCAACGAGTCGTGCTATCGATCACGTTTTGCTGTTGGACCGGCCTCTCTTGTTCGTTCACGTCTTCTTGACTTGAGTTTATGGGACGTTTCTTTGCCGGGAATTGATTCGTATCGACGGAGGCACATCGCTTTTTATTGCGCAGAGGGTCTAGCACACCCCGTATCGACTTGTCCTTGATAGATATGTCAATTCAGGAGTTCTACATAGGCGAGAGGGACCCTACCCCATGAGGCTCGTCGAGGTCCGTGGGTGATGGTACAGTTTCCAGCTCCGTAGCGAATGTATCATTGCTGGCCAGGAAGTTATCTGGCAGATACTGTTTCAACTTCTCAGTAGGAAGCTTTTGCAGCGACCGTTTGACAACAGCTGACCCCATTGCTAGAATCAATTCGTCGCACAAACTTTGCAAAATAGTCTCGACCTGGCATGTGTATGCTCTTTCTGCGTCCGCCCGGTGAATCTCGAGAAGTTTCCTGTCACCGGCGTATCGCACAATTTTATCTTGGATCGTTTGTTCATCGTCCGACTCTCGTTGTTCGCGAAGGAGATGGAAACATTCTTGTATGGGGGCATTTACTTCTTCGAACGCGGCTTCGGGTGATTTGATCTCGCTAAACTTGGTTGCAGCTTGAACAACATGGTCCTTTATTTGCTGGAGCCTCTGGATTGTAAGCGACGCGCCCGACGTCACCATCAAGGTTGATATTGGATTTTCCGAGCTGATGTCGTTCATTATAGCCGATCTCCGTCGACTTCCCCGGTGTTGGTTGGCGAATAGCAAGAAAGGGGACGATACGTTGATAGCGAGCTCGGAAACAGACTCGGAGGCACATCTTGCTCCCCAGTTCTGGGGACTTGCAACCAAGTACCGGAGGAAAATATTGCCACGTCCCAGTGTAGCCCACAAATAGTGTGAGTGGTGTGATGCGTGAGTCTCGGTACAAAAAATAAAACGAAACAGAACGCGCTTTACGGTTTTAAGTTAAGCAGGCTTTGGTAGGGTGGGTCGTAGAGTCGTGGGAAGAAGGAAACCTTGTTGAAAATGGGCGGACGGTTCATAGAACCAGCCAAGGTACCAGCGAGTCACACTAGCGACAAGGTTCCGTGGCCACGTTCTTGGCAGCGACCAGATTCACTAAGCTTCAGTTTTGATTTATATCAAGTAGCTCACTATGGAGCATATGGCATTCTAATCACACTGCTGGCGTGACTTCGTTGGGGTATTATACTGTATGAGGGCTTCACGCCCTTTATTTTTTTCATACTGGAAGTATTTTTGTTACGCGAGGACCATTACTCATCCAGAATCTATCCGACAGCCTGCGTGGTCCACAAATCAGCAGAAGGAAAAGCCGAAGGATAAATATAGCTGTCACGTTATGAGACTCATGTTAACTAAGCTTCTTCACAAAAATTGTTATTCTTGTTCTTTTTCCCCCCTTCTAGACCCTAGAAACTCAAGATATTTAATACTTTCGGAATACTGCTGCCTAGAGGTAGCAGTATGACGACTACTGTTGCCACTTGCCACCCTGGTGGCAAAATGCTTGCGTGTTTCAATCAACAGAGGCAGTTTTTATCCGACAATAGCACGTTCGTGCCTCATTCAGGGCGGGCCGTAAGTGGCTTCTGTCTCGTACAGTACATACATGGCCTAGCAGCAACCTGCACCCATCAGTTCTGCTGGATGTAAATAAATTGCTCTGAAAGCTACTACATAATTTGCGAGGAATCTCTGAATGTTTCGAGTCCGCCCTGTCCCAGCGGTTCTGCCATGGGTAGAAGTCGAGCTGGCGCCATACCTCTCAAGGTTAGGTTGTCGCGAAGGAGTTGTACTTCCCTCATCCAAATTGTAATTTTCACCTCTTTTTGTCATATACCATCATCAACAACTGTTCTTTTGTACCTGTAAGTACCTCGCTTCGCTATCGGTGCAAGACTAAACCATGCTCAGAGTCTGACATCAAACAGCCACACTTTTGTGCTGCACGACAAGTGAGAATGGTGTGGCCGCCTCCACACAGTGATGTCCTTGGCAATCCTACCAGCTCATGCAAATTGGGTGCATGTTTCCAAAGATCTAACCAAGCCCACTGTGAGGAATCTCGCCTAGTCAATGCGGCGGAACGAGATATATTTAATCGTTCCACGTCACTTGTACAACTGTTGGTGGCTGACAATGCACACATCTTGAAGTCAATGTTCAATTAGGCGGCAAGCGTTACGATCGATATTGGCCATTACTTTACTGGATAGCTGTGGGACATTGGCCTGCCAGGGCCGAGGCACTGGCAACTACCAAGGGTGCAGAGGTGCAAGACACTGGCATTACCAGCGTGTATCCAAAGGCAGCATTGCGCCAACTAATAGCAAACATAACGCGTTCAATGTCCTCGCCTATCTGCTGTAGGCGATCTTAGTGCAAAGCTACGGAGGGAAAGGCTTATAGAGTGCGCCAAAGGAGAAAATCTTGCAATTCTCTCCTGAGTTTTTGGGCATGCCGAAGAACATTGCAGCAATCAGGAACGTCTGCGAGTCTGCTGTTGAAGCCTGGGAGGAAGCAGAAGACACCATCAAAAGAATTAGTATATCAAGCACGGACGTGAGCAGGCTTCGTCTGGCCTTGTCTTAAGATTTATCTAGCCCCCTTCGCTGAAGTGTGGTGGGGTAAATTGCTTGGCTGTATCTATGCCAAAAGGTGATACTAACACGAACGGGCTGGTGACAACTGAATGTAAACTTCGCTCACTGGACGAGTCAAGCTGGGTTGAGGGGGTGATTCATGCACAATATGAGTACTGTAGTGAACTTCTCACGTGGTATTAATATTAAAACACAAGAGATACAGGAACTAAAGAAGCAGTCAGTCATTAAGCTAGTTCAGTGTGGTTGATTATGCGTGTTGATAACGTACTATACAATGTAAAGCCTGTGTGCATATGTTTCTTCTATAGCTGCTCAAATGCCATTAAAGAACTTTCACCGTCTCATATGAGAATTTATATAGCCTAGATTCACTTAACATGTACCTCAAACATGTCCATATCGTCAATATCCGCTTCATTCATCGTAACATGCTCTTCTAGTTTTTTCCCATCGAACCAAACCTCAACATTTGTGTCTGATCCTATTGATTGCTGCGTGCGGAAACCGGTGATAAGTGTCTCAACTGTGGTCACCGGTCGCACTGTCAATTTGACGTCAGCCCTGTTGTGAGCCTTAAGAATGACCCGTATTTTGACCTCTGGAGCAGGATGTTCCTCCCCTACGGGAGCCGAGTCTCCCCGGCCTGGTAATTCGCCACACACTCTCTTCCGCTTTAGCTGTTCTTCACGTTCCATTTCTTGGAACAAACCCCACGTCCACGCTTCCATGTAGACTCTTGTCCGACCTTTTACGAGACCATTGGTGCTGTATCCATCCAAAACAGCCTGCCCGTTGCCCCGAGGCCGAATACCTAAATCCAGCAACGTAGAAAATGCATATACCCTCGTTCTTCGCCAAGTAAGCACAATATCATCTTCTTTTTCAACATCCAGGAGAGCTCCCTTGACTTTCTGAAGGGCAAGCCAGGTGTTGCGGGCTAGTCGGAGTTGCTTATTGAAGAGAAATTTATAACAGCATGGCTTAGTATCAGGGACAATCGAGGTCACTAGAATATCAATGGTTTCTGGCGCCGCAGCTTGATCTGGACCTAGCAATGCCTGCTCCTGTGCACGTTGTTCCTCTGCCTTGTGAATATACTTTGCAAATTCGTCGTTCTCGTCTCCAGCTATAAAGTTACTCTCGGGTTCTAGGTTACCCCTTTGTGTTGTTGGTGCAGGCGCGATCTGGATGTTAGCCTCGTCGTTGGAGTTAAGGAATGCTCTTGACAGGCGGCTCGGGGTAAGAGCGTCATCGCGAGGGCTCCCGCATCTTGCTCGATTTGGGTGGAACCGCGTCACTCGGGAGGACGAAGAGAGGTCTGGCATGTGGTCTGTATCATCGATATGAAGCCGTGGACTCGCTGAAGGTGTTGAGTCTGGTCGTGCTCGAATCGATACTGGTGGCATTGCCAACTCACTAGAATGTATAAGCTACTTTTGCAACCGTATCAAGGAAATTTCTGTATACTCGCCTGGCCAATAATTCATCCTCTGCAGCAGGGTCACTAGTAACTGGGGTGCTGTTTTGAGGTTCCTGGAGTGGTTTTGCGGGTTCCGCCTTTGCCACAACATCCTTTGCGGTATGCGCATCCAGGAGTCTCTTGGCTGACGACTCAGCTGACCTGCGACGCGTGTATTCCTGCCTCTGCTTCTTTATTCTCCTCTCATGATCCGCAGCTATTAGGCTCCATCTCCTTCGATCTGCGAAATAAGTCAAGTCCATCATTCTCCGATCCTTTCTTGTCAGCTATAGTCCCAACGTTCAGCAAGGCCGCTTTGCGCAAGGCTGTTGCTTTGAAGGGCAGTTTCTTCGCTGTTGGACGGTCTGGAGCTGGGGCGCCGTCATTCATGGAGAAATACAGTAAAGGATGTGGCATTGCCAAAGTTGCTAAGCGCGGGGTTTTCAACCCCAATGTGCTTCTGTCGTTTGCACCAAAGAATGGGTCGCAGAACCATGCCAAAGATTAGATGATTTCCAAGGTTGAGAGACGTGATGGAATGTTGTATTGGAGCAATCTAGCAGTCGTGTTGCCTTCCATTGTTGATGTTGCCACGAGCGTTCGTGGCTTAGTGTCTAACCCGACATTGCGGAGACACGGAATGGCCCACTTTGTCTGTAGCTCAACTCGTCACACAATTGGGCATGGCTCATTGATAACTGTTAGCGCGTCAAATTTCCCTGGCCGTTTTGAAAGGGAGTATGGCTTAAACTTGTGATGGCGTCCGGCGGGCGTGGAACGGTACCCAAGCTTGTTTTTGCAACGAACCCACCCGGCCGACTCATCACGGAGAAAAGTTCGTGCAGCAGAGAAGTCGCAACTCTTCTTTCCGTACCACAATATGACACCCGGAATCGATAACACCACGCGCTCACTTGCATAGTAACTATCCGCGATAATTTTAGGTCTTGGCAACCATGAAGCTGCAGAGTAAGTCTCTAGCGACCAATGCCCGACCGCGGCGTTCGCGAGCCTCCGATGAGCACCCCGCAAGACAAAACAAACCTGTGGCTTCTAGTGGCGACGGCGGCGTTGGGGACGGTGAATGGTATGTGATGCACCTTGTGTAGGCGTTGTATGTTGGTAGCTAAGACAGTTCTAGGTACAATGTCGAAAAGATAAAGAGCCATAGGATTAATAAAGAGGTTAGCGCTTGTGTAATCTGCGACGCGATCAAATCTCTCAACTTAGTTTCGTAGAGAAAACTGGAGCTTCGGGTCAAATGGGAAGGCTATGATCGCAAGAAAGATCTGACATGGGAACCGGAGGAGAGCCTGCGGTGAGTATGAGGCGGTTCAACAAACGCGTCATTCTGTTTTCTTACTAACACTCACGAGGGAATCCGTGCCTGAAATTGTCCAGGCGTATTTTGACTCGATTGGCGGACGACAGAAAGTGCATACACAGGGGAGGGCAGCGTCTAAGAGAAAGAATAGACCATCCGTTGCCACGGCCGCAACAGACACGAAGTCAGTGATACGACAAGAGAACGGCACAGATCCTCCAGAGACAGCTCGTTCCTTTGCAACAACGTCATGGAAACCGCCTATTGGCTCATGGGAGGACGAAATTGATAGAGTCGATGCTTGCGAGAAAGAGAGCGACGGAAGGCTTGTCGTCTACCTGGTTTGGAAGAACGGCAGGAAAACCAGACACGAGACGTCCGTCATTTACCAGAAGTGTCCGCAGAAGGTATATGTTGCGCAGAGGAGGCAAGAATGTTAAGGCTTTTGGATGCTAATGGTGGATCAGATGCTACAGTTCTACGAGAAACACGTCAAAGTTATTAAGGACGAACATTAGCTGCGATTGAACTACCAGGCAAGATACCTGGCCATTTTTAGGAGGCTTATTCGGGCCGAATCGGAAGGAAATAGTAGCGAAAAATATTATTCCATGCATCAGAATCGGAGGAGCAATGGAAATCCAGAGCGACATCGCGCCGCAAGACGCCAGGTTTGAGAAATGCACATTGCGGAAGACCATTTATGCCATGCGACATGATCGACATAACGCAAAAGCAAATTCCGTCATCTCACAACAGACGACTTGCGTCAATTTGGGATGGAAAAACTTACAGCATATTTACCCAACCACGATGCCGTAATCTGCGGTCAACGAAACCCAATCTTAATGCAATTTCCGCTCTTGGTCATTCGGTCACTGTCGATGGTGGATCTCTCCCCAGCACTGCGGCCTAGTGAGATTCAGCCGTGTCGTTTCCTCAGCCGAAAATTGGCGCGTTGCCTTTGAACGAAGATGCTTCCAAGGAGCTCAATTGTAAGTTGACCGCGGCAATACCGCACACTTTTCCTCATCCTGCTTGTTGACCAAATTATTTAATTGGCTTCCTGCAGACTGACCCGAGACTCAGCGGGAGAGGGTGCTGCTCTCCGACCCGCCAGGCACAGTACACAAGAGAACCTAAGGTCCATGACGGGGCTGTTGCAAATCGCGTTACCTGTACTGCTGTCGTGTCGAATCGGTAGCTTACTCTGTTGTGTTACAGCAGCGGATGAGGCTGCTGTCGCGCAGAAGACGATTTTCGATGTCCTTTCGCAGTCACATTTCGATTAGTCAAGCTCCAAGCCTAAAACATCAACGCCATCTCCTGGCGATGCGCTATCCATCTTCCCTTCGATGGCTTGCGAGCTCTGCTGAAATTCTCTAAAGTTCCTGACGCGCTGTTGACAACGAAAGCCCATTACTAAAGACATCGCATCATTTTGATTGAACGAAAGTATAACGGACCATATTATCGCATTACCCCAATATCCTATTACAACGTGATATTTTGAAGGCCGCAACTCCTCGTTATTGTTTGACCATGGGAGACTCACTCGCACAGACAAGAAATACCACGGGTGGACGAATTGGCGGGTAATGTGGCGGATTCTGAAACCGCCAATGTGAGTCCGAGTGACAGTAATTTGGCCTGCTGGCTTTGATAGATTGGCGGGAGAGTGTGCAATTGAAACGGCACTAGATGTTAGATACACCGGGGTTGTTCAGATTCAGGATGGATTATGTAATAATCGATTCATAATCTTATTAATTTGTTGTTGTGTTGTAGTGTGATTGTTCTGGGCAGCCCAACCATTGATATTTGCTTCAGCCACAGCATCTATTGCAATAGCTAGGGTTTGTCTTCATTAATCGACTAGACCTCGTTAATTCACTCCCCGGCGCCAATCTAACACTAAAATACGGTGATAGATTGGCGGGAGAGTGTGCAATTAAAACGGCGCTAAAAATGCAAAGTTGGCTATAGCAATAGTGGCGTGTGGCGGTGCAACTGGGAGGGGAGACAAAGTCTCCCCGCCTGACAAGAACACACAGGAGATACAAGCATCAATGAATACGATCATCAATTTTGCCTCAATAACGGACCTAACCCCGGTAGTAATTCAAGTGGGGCATCGTGAAATCTAACGTGGTCATCATCAATGAGCGACCTGATCAACCCAATCAGCCTCAAGTACCGCTGCACCTCTTCTGGCCCCTCTATGTTGCTTTCGATTAGGCGCTTTACTTCTCGCTCCTGGAGAGCAACCGCACGGTGCGCATGGCCACCCGTCTAGTCAACAGGACTGGACGATGCGTCATACGGCTATACGGTCTTTCCCCGGCCTGGTCGAAAAGACTGTCCAGCAGCTCAAGTGGGTCAGGTGAAGCAGTACAGTATTTGCAGCCGCCTTGAAGCCAAAAAAGGTTACATCGGCGGAGTTGAGTGACCAGTCTCTATCGCTTTTGCCGCAATTCCTGTTGCAGACGGAGCCTCCAAAAAGATATATTCATGTTGAGCGTGTGATGGAGTCGGAGCTCCTAATAGTGCAAACCGTTGGCACTATTAGTGCGCAGCGACGCTCAAGCTCAAAGAGCGAGGCAGGCTTGGGGCATGTCCGAGGTCCATGCGCGTTGTGATGAGCTACAAACCGAGAACGAGCGGGTGATGTAGCGGACGTAGCGGGATGGGCAACCCAAGAGCCAGGGCCAATTGTGAATACCGGGCGCTCCAGCGTCATCACCATGGAATGACGTGATAGATCGCCCATAGACTGATTACCTGGTAGATGACCGCGGTATGGTGGTTGCATCGGAGGCTGTTGCTGTGGTGGCGGTCCTCCGCCGTTTGGACTTCCCGCCATCATTTGCATGAACTGCATTTACATCTGCATGAACTGATGCATGTGCTGTGTCATTTGAATCTGCGCCTGGTCACCAGGAGTCAACATTTGCTGTTGCGGCATCTGATGCATTTGAGGCATGCCTTGAATGCCTTGCATCCCTCCTCCTTGATACATGGTATGAGAAGGGATGCCAGTGAACGGGTCATATCCAGCATTCCCGCCAACATTCATTGCGCCGCCAATTAGTTTGTCTGACTTCTTCTCCACGGAAGCCGTGGCTTGACAACCCGCGGCAGCAAGTCCGGAACAACGCACGTAGGGTAAGACTCGGCTGTGATCGTGGTCGTGAGGCGACGTGGCACCATGCGTTCGTCTCGCGTGGAGGAGCCATAAGGGCGCCAGAGTCCTCTGTCGCGGAATTGGTCCCTTGACGGCTGGCAGCGGAGTGCACCGCTGGGGAGTACTGACTGGGCTCTTCAACCCGCCTGTAGAATCGTCCGTGTGCGACTATCTTGAATGCAGCTCAGCGCCTGAGTTTGAGTTGGAAAGCACAGAAAGCGGGTCGACATAGATCAAGTAAAAATTGTGAGCAGCGGTTTACAGAGTAGCAAGATTCATTGGTTTAATTTTGTTCGACAAGATGTGACAATTTTCGACGACGGCGGTAAATGGGTTTGGTGCTGGCGTGCCTGATGGTTCAGTGGCACCGTCATTTCGTGCCACGGGCGCTAATGGAATCATCCATTCTTCGCTCGTTTTTAGTGCCCGCAAGCCAACATGCATCGAGCGCTAACTGTGACATTCTGATGATGCCTGGCTTATTCTTACTGGAAAAAGTTCTGCCGCCTAACCCCAGTCACTTGAGGACGAGACTCTATGATTGCAGGGATGGTAAGCGTGTGAGAGATGCTGGCTGACAGCCAAAACAGCCCAGATATGCACTAATCGTGCTTTGTCAAGTGAAATTTATGGTTCGTATTAAGAAATGATGCTCAAGATTTTAGACAGCCCCTGCAAGTCGCCTTCCACTGTGCCAGCCTTTTCCGCATCAACCCACCCCAAGGTGTAGCTTCCACCAAAATCAATAATCCATGCATTGTCGTCCATATCGATCAAAATATTTTCAGCCTTTGCGTCGCCCCAAATGATGTTCCGATCGTGAAGTATATGCACCGTGTCGCTGATCTGGGTTGCCCAACGTCTCCTTAGCTCAACTGAGCTCTGGTTTGCTCTCGCTTTTGACAAAACGCCTTTATTGTTGATCCAGGTGAATAGCATGCCTGCTAATCCGTTTCTATCGCGAACAACGCCATGTAAGCGACAAATGAATGCCTGCGGAGGGGGAGGTATGTGAGCCTGGGCAAGCCTTTTGTGCGTTCTAAGTTCCATCCTCGCATGCTTGGGTCCGAATGAGAGGTCAAACCGTTTGAAAAAACATTCTATGTGACTGCCATCGTCAGCATGGACTACCGCTCGTCGTGGCGGTTTAATCAGAACATCCTGTGGGTTTTCATAGCAACTATCGACTTCGCAAGGATGATAGGCCCGTGTCCAGCTATCCATACGCTTGTAGCTTCTCATCCGTAGCAACAAGCGAACAGACGAAATAGGGAGGGAAAAGGTATTGGGCTAAAGTAGGCAACCCGCTTCCCGGTTTTTTCGACGTTCGAGGGGCGGGGCGCGCTACCAGGGGCTGGAATGGTTTCGAAAGCCAGTCGCACGCATCCTCGAGATAAAAATCGTCTTCTTCATCTACTTCTTCGCCTGAACGTAGTAGGTTGAGGCATTTGAAGTATTGTTCTTTAGCCAGGGGGGACGATGGAACTGCGACGGCGAAATTTCGCAGTAAAAGGCACGCCCGTTGTCAGTTCGTATTATAAAAGAGCAGTCATCATCGCTTTCGTGTGTCTCCCATAGAGCGATATCATATTTCGGGCTGTTATCCATGACTTCTGATGGGCTTTGAAAGGCAGCCATCGTTGACTAGGGTAGAACGTTAGCGATTAGTCCCCGGAAGTACATCTGGCGATACACCGGGAGACCATGGCGTCCAATCAGCGCCTGTGATTGGCAGGCCCCTTCCAGCAAAAGATGCGAAAAGGATTCAAGGAGTACCATCCAATTAAAATGCAAATTGTGGTTCTAATGTGACAAAGCTTCAAGTCATTGGTCATCTCTGACACAATTTATAGGCTTAAACGATACATTACGTTTATTCAGCGCTTAATTTTCTTTCACTTGCGATGGTTAGTAGGTCATGAGACGTTTCCATCAAGCCTGAAACATATATCGTTGCATAAATGCCCGTAAAAGTCAATTGAAATGGCCAGCGTTCGCCAGACCAAACTGGAAAGCCTGGTGTCGAAGAGACCAGAGGGCATCGTGAAAGAATCTTGCGGGAATTGATGGCTCAAGAAGCCAAGGAGCGAGAGAGAAACCCTATTATTAATAATGCTGTCAAAAACCAACGAAGCTCCGAGCAAGCTAATGCCGTCGCCAGCCAACTGTCCCTTCAACAACAGACGTCGCCTGCACCAGAGGCTCCTATTATCTCTAGAGCGGTGACCTCACGACTCACCACGGATCTCGCTTTCAGGCCACGACTACAAATTGAGCAAGCGCAACAAGCAAGACACGGTAAGAGCCCAACAACAGAACCATCATCGCCAAGGCACAGCCAATCCGGATGGAAATTCCTTAGTTACCCTATTGAAGTGTGTGCAGAAGGCGCGGAAGACTCTAATTTTGGCATTGTGGGCGGCGGTCTGCTCGTCGGCGAGCTGGTCGGCTGCTTCGGTGATGTCTATGGGCGACTGACGTTGATGCAAGGCCGAACTGGGCAACGTAGGGGATTCGTCGAGCTGCTGTCCTTCCGCAATAGCAGCATTGCATATCCGAGTGAGTGGCGAAGACGGCGTCTGGGCCAAGCGGCCACAGACTGGTGAGACGCCGCTAGTCGATCAAATCCTGGGGTATCCAGAACATCCCCGATGCCTTTATCGGCGCTTCGAGCCCGAGACCACGCCGCTCCCAGAACTCTCCCTTGCTCTTCTCCCTTCTCCGCTTTCCAGGTGGATAACCAGATCCATTTGTCAAAATTATAGTCCCTCTCGCTGCTGAAGTTGTAGACCAGCAGTATGCACAGGAGCTGCGCCATGTATAGGGCAAAGAGCCGCCGAACGAATAGCTCAGCCGTGTCGCAAAGCATCGTCTGGTCGGAACCGGACAACGACGCTTCCTAGAAAGGATGATGTAGCGAGAGGACAGGGAGTGCCGCCCGCGTGAAGATCAAGTGAGCATTGCCCTTATGCCAATGTTCTCCAAATCTAATCTGTAAGAGCGATATCTGGACTATCTTATGATAGCGGCAAGAATAATAGTGGCCCAAACCAAGGTCAATCGAGAGAGAGCTCATTTGGTATTGGTAAGCTTTTTGGTTCATGGCCACGAGCCACCAGAAGCACCTGCCCATCCCCGCCGTCCCATTGGGTTAGGGACCAGTGACTCGAAAACTAATGTTTTCGAATGCCTAATCAAATTCGTTTCCCGCTTGGCACGCAAACAACGTCACCTCGGACATTGTGCGAACTGGCGACACAAAAGTGAGTCCATATGCTTAGGGACAATGTCATCTCAGCCTTCCGGCGCGGTATCCCCAAGCATGTCACGTTTGAAAGCTGGCCAATATGTCGACTCTGCCCACCGTTTCAACCTTTGTAGAGCGGCAAATAAGGTGTATATGCCAAATATAGAATCCGTGCTCCCCATGGGGATCGATTCAAATGTTGTTGCTTTGTCATCCTCACCGAGCACAGTGGCAACGAATCGCCAATCGTGGCCAATAACAATAACGCCAGCAAGAAATTCGATTGCGGACAAAGCTTTGCCTCCCCAACGTAAGCTACGCCATTGAGACGCGTGCCACGTAGCAACTTGGAGTAAGGCAGTGTCGTAGGGATCGCCGTGACCTTTCGTCTCTACCGAGATGGCGATAGGGAACTTGTTCAAGTCCCCCCAATCTGTGTGGTTAATCGAGAATCCCGGTCGGCTTCGGCAGAGAAAGTTGATAATCCGCTCCTCCTCCTCGCCCACTTCGACAGCAAGGCAAAAGTCCACCATTTTACTTGGGGCATCTTTGGGTTTGTATTGTGGGAGGAGGCTGGCAGTAAGGCTGCAAAATTGTCAGTTAGGCACAAAAAGCCGATTACGGAGCTTACCAATAGCGGTAGTCGAGAGGACCACTGCTTTCGGGGTCATCTCTCAAGAGCCATTCAAAGAACCCAGAATGTACGTCCATATTCCATGATGACTCCCCGTGGTGGCCATCGCGACATTTCTTAGCTCGTCCGAAGATTTGACGAATCTTTGCCAGGGCCGGATATCGGTAAGAAGTCGAGTCTTCGCCGTCTGAATAAGCAAACCAGGGGATGTCAAATTCCGATCCTAGCTATTGGAGGAGATATTAGCACAGGATATGATATCGAAATAAAGCAGCGGCACGAACCTGAGCTCGTAGGCCTTGGGGCAATATCCTGTCTCCTCTCTGAATGCCTTTCAGGTCCCGACGTAATTGCCTCAGTGACGGTGACTTTATTTCATCTTCGAAGCTGGCGGTGCGGAACCCGGTTTGCTGTATCTCGGCGTTACGAAACTGTTTCCTCGGTGAAGAATTGCGAGATGCTTTGGAAGCTTTAGATGAGACGTGGGAAGGTGTCGAATGTCCTACGGAAATGCTCCTGTCATCCAAATCACCGAGTGCCGAAGTAGATTTGTTAGGACGAGGAGTACGGTCTGGCTCTTGGTCTGACTCTGACTCTAGCACAACAGGCTCTGGGCTGTCGCGTAAGCGCCGTTTTTGCTTATACTGTGAAGCGGACATAGACTTCTGTCGATAGGTGGTGGATTGATGGATTGAGGTGCCTGGGGCGGAAGGAGGGGGCGAAGGCAATTCTCCTCGCCTTGCTCTTTTCGTGTCGGCCGGATTGCTCTCTTGGTGCTCGTCGAGTATGGTATGTTTTCTTGAACGCTCAACAACAGATTCGCACCAACTTAGAACTTCCGAGTCGTGCATCATGGGTGCCGATGCAGGGAGGGCATTGAGTATTTGGTGATGTTGTGCGGCTAAGGAGCAGGCCATCGACCCTTTGGTGTGAGCGTGAAAATGTGGGTTGCCCCGGGAACAGGGTGGAACCCCGCCCGAATTTGAGAGGGTCCGACTGCGGGGAAGGCAGCTGAAAGACCTCGAGAAGGAAGGAACATTTTATCCCAGCCAGTTAGGCGCATCCAGTTGCTCCTAAGGACAGCGGCCGTATCGGTCTCATTGGCCGCCGTCGATCCAGCCGAAGAGGACATATATCGTAACTCCTGGTCGCGTAAGCGGTCTACATGACGTATCCTGGTGTCTGAGAGGTTCCCATGACTGCGTCTGATAAATGCCGCAGCTGCGTACTATTGCCCACCCGCCATGATTTGTGAACATCGCCAGCATGTCTGGATAGAAGTCCATCGTTCAGGTGATCGCGAAGCCAGCGGCCTTTGCTGCCAGATTTGATCTCTCTCGGATGGGTTTTCTTTAAGTGCCGCAATAGGACCTCGAGGCTAGTCGAGCGAAACCCACAGTGTCTACACTGTGCCCTGGTTTTTCAATCCCCATCGCGCTTTCTTCGCTATCCCGTGGTTTTTGTCCTAGATGCCTGGAAACGCGATCGGCGGCTGTCTCTAGCGCAAATAATCGCAGGCTCGGGTTGGTTATAGTGCAAGCCAAAAGACTGTAACCTGTCGAGCTCCTTTTTGGTTGGTTGTTGGGGTGCATTACGAACGGTCTGCTTCACCGTCTCCTGCGATTCTGTCACGAACTGGGTCAAATGTAGCGCAGCTCATGGCGTAAATTGATTCATCCTTACGAAAGGCAATTTTACAGTATGCTACTAATTACAAATAAATCACGGTTAGTTTAATCCCTTCCATGAGATATTGTAGTTCTCTTGTCAGCTCACAGAGCACCGAACAGAGCGAAATGAGCATCATTTTCCATTGGCTACTCTAGTATTGTGTATTGTGTGCCGGAACGTGCCCGGTTCCTGCTTTTATACCAGTCAAATTTTATGATATCCAGCCCCGAGTTTTTCGCCTTGAAACTGGGCCCATCTTCAGAACGTGCCACAATACTAGAAGTAAGAGACGGGCGCACGGACGAAAAGTGTATGATACTGTGTATGCCACAAAGTGGCAGGGTCCCGCGTAGGTCGGTGGGGCTACAGGAATCACCAACTCTTGGCTGATTTGGATGGGGCATTGGTGCTGTCATTCGGCTTTTCCGTACGTCAATTTGGAATCCAGTCTCATCCACATTCCAGATATCCGACTCGACGATACCATAGTCTGTAATACAGTCATACAGCCGCTCAAAGTAGGTAGCCACATTTCTGATCCTCTCAGTATTGCGGCGATCAGCTTCTCGAATCCGCTGTGGTAGTACAGAGTACTTATGGCGCTCAATAAAACGGCCTACCCAGTGCTGGCCAGCCGTGGGCTGTCCACACTGTAATGCTCGGGAGGACCCTCACGTACAGTAGCATCAGATTGGCCGCGTCTCTGATGAATTCTTTCCGAATAGACGTGTTCACCTTTTCTAGGCGGCCAATATACCTACACAATGCAATCTCTTTAGGTTCTGATAGCTTCGCATTGCTTGCATGGCGACCGCCTTTGGGTAGAATGCCCGAAATCTGACGATTCAGCTGGTGTTGTCGGATAATGCCTCTGTAGACTGAAGTCGCAGAGCTTGGAGTAATTGCTGGATGTCAAAGCGTCGGCTATCATGACTAAACTTGGCCGAAAGTTAAATTCGAACGAAGAATAATGATTTTATCAAGAAGCTTAGTTAACATGAGTCTCATAACGTGACAGACAGGTGTTGTGAAATATTGAATTCCTTGGCCACAGATCTTTTTTGGCAGCTAGGTTCGCTCTGATGTACTGAATAGTTTTATTAACGCGTTCCTCAATCGCTGGAGCAGTGGAATCCATCGTGGTAGCTGAGAAATTCGCGGCAGAAGTGATGATCTTTAGAAAACGGCTCAGTTTGGGGCTCGTTTTGGTGGTCAGCACACTCTTTGAGGATGCAGGTGAAGATGGAACCTAAAAAGTGGGGGCGAGGCACGAGTATATTCCGTTCGGATGCGCCTGAGCTCTGCTGCCACGTGCCGTCTCCTGAATAAATGTTTGATGCTTGTACGAACTACATCGTGCCTGCTCCGAGACAAGGCGGAACAATAAGTGCCGGAAACGAGTTGCGTCGATTCAAGTTAACAATTTGTTGTCATAACGCTGTGAATTAAGTGAGTGTCGAGGCAATCGTGTGAGACTGCACCCAAACCAACTGCGGGCGTCTGAGTTGCAGGTGTCCAATCTGTGGTGCTGTCGCGTAGAATATAGGCTAATATTAGAGCTGCTGGAAAGATTTCAGTAGGCCTACACTTTTGCTCTATTTGACGCAACAGGTGCGGAACTGCCTTGCTCGTCGTGTCAAGCGAGGGACGCGTTTCGTGGCAACCCCCAGGTAGCAGTGACAAGTAATTGGAGACCGCGGCTCTCACATCTGAGCTGTTTAAGCAAACAAACGTCACCAACAGTCCTCGGCCTGGTCTGCCTGCAAGCAAGAGAATGAGCATTGTGCCGACGCGACTCGACACGACTACGACCAGCTCCTACCACCCTGCCATCGTTTGTACCTCGCAGAGATCCGTGACTTGGCCGGCAGCGGGTTGTATTGTCATGGTTCTCGTCAAGATGGAGCTCGACTGGGAGCAGGTTACCGGGATTCACATTTAGCAGCAGACGGTCGTGTACCCAAAGTCAAAAAAAAAAAGGGGGGGGGGGGGGGGGGAAAGTAATAATATCGTGCTCAAGGGGATACCTTCTGAAGTCTCTTGCAATCACCTTTGTGATTAGGCCAGTCCTCTGCGTGGTATGGAATCAGTACTGCGCTGGAAAAATACGTACGGAAATAAGTACAGAAAATAGCAAGTTACCAGTTTGACACTCCTTATTGCAATAGTACCTCTCCTTACACCTCCCGCACCTCAGCATTCTTGGCTCCTCATCATCAACTTGTTCTCTCCTCCCACACCCACTACAAACCTCGGCCCACATCGTATAGATCGATTCTGAGCCCCGGTCGATCGATTTATATCGATTGTCAATTTCAGTCGATCGATCGACGTCGATCGGCGATCAAATCAATCATTGTTGGTCTTTATGACTTCTATCTACAGTGATCTTGCCCATCACTTGAAGGACTTGCTTCCAATTATCCCCTTCAAGTAGACTGAGAGGAAGAAGCGTCGGCTGATATATGCCAGCCTTGCTCCAGGAACGGAGGCACTGGGCCATAGCCACAATATGTCGCCGTAGGCGAGATCTGAGTGGGGTTGTCAGCCTCCCACAACTGCCGAAGTCTCTCTCCGTTTCTGAAGATGACGATGCAATGGTAAGAAAGTCAACAGCCATATAAGAGAGCCGAGGAAAGCCAGCAGCACCAACGTCCCTCCACCAACCAATTGGACCAGCTTTGTATGCGATGTTGTCAACCGGTGGCTCGGATAGATACTGGTCAAGCTCATCCTGTAGGGGCATCGCCGCTGACTGTTGTTGCCGTTTGCTCTGTCGCCCCCGAGAGTCAGAACTGGCCAATGACCTACTAAAGGCGAGTCGACGTTCGATATAGTCCAAGGCACTAGCAGCCCCTGCTCCTGAAACGAAACTAGAAGCCGCATCAGGAGCTTTGCTCTTGTACTTCTCTTCCCAGATGGTCGCTAAACTCTTCTTATAAGTCCTCTTCCATTCCGAGGTCTGACGAGATGGGAGTTGGTTCCAAAGCTGATCTAGAGCTCGCCATTTCTTGCATGGATGGAATACAACTGCCGCTACATAGGTCTTAGAGGACAGCTTCCCATAGTAGTCGTTGAGTTTCTTCCATCCGAGCTTGATGTAAACCTTCAAAAGCCTCCGCGTCTTTGCATCAATGTCGTCGAACAGTTGAACGTCTTCCATGATCTGGTCGTCATTCTCTTCAATTATCACTAATTGGACGGCCAGTTCGAGGTGGTCGAGGAGCATCTCCACCACTTGGAAGTACTCGTTGAATCCACCTGAGGTTGAGCGTTTACCAGCGATACCCTCGCCCTGCAGTTGCCTTGACGCGACTTTGCATGGTTGAAGGATTTTTTGAACCGCAGCGACAACTTTCCATTCTTCAAGTGAAAGCTTTTCTTTCAATATTGCGGGTTTATCCTGTTCTTTTCCGCCTTGACTAATCCATCTTTCCTCGACGATGGAAAACATCCTGTTCAACCCTGTACGTTTTAGCAGAGCACGCGAGGCCATTGCCTCATCGGATTGCCAGCGAGTACAGACATTTTGAACCCACGTAGGAATAGGCTCATCGGGAGTGGTCTGTCGTTGAGCTTCGTAGAAGTCCTCGAGAAGTTGACTGCTTGTTCGAAGGGCGATGCCAATATTATGCAGCTTTCCAAATGGCCCAAACTTGCGGTACTTGTCCACTTCCTCTGCGTTGATGGTCGCAGGAACTGGGTACTGATCCTGATCCTCATCGGAAACGGTTTCAGTCTCGAAGGCATCATCCATGCCCGGCCCGCTGAAGTCGTCGTCCATCGCCAGCTCATTGATGACGTCGGACAACTGTCGATGCTCTTCTTCTTCAGTCATAAAGTCCTTATCGCCCCAGTGAGCAAGCAGCTCGTTGAAATTATCCCCTTTGCTGCCGTACATCATGGCGCGGACCGTTCGATTCAGAAAATGAGGGGCGCATCGAATGCGACGTTCATGCTGGTCAAAATTGAACTCTGCACCAAGTGCTTCCGTAGCCGTGTCATTATTCGTAGCGTTGTCAAGCGTGTAGTACCCGATCCTGAAGCCGAATAAGAATTAACATAGTCGTATGGCGGGTAAGAATTGATTGCCATGATTTTGTACCTGTCTTGAAGACCAAATGCGCCGATCGTATCTGCAACTTCATCTGCAAGCGCGGCTCCAGTATCGCGCTTCCTGAGGGCCGGCAATGCCAAAAGGATTCTCCATTGCTTCCAATCTCGGTCGATAAAGTGGGCGTTGATGCCAAGGAATGATGTGTTTTGCCGAGAAGTCCGACCATCGAAGGTAAAATGTACCATACTTCTCGCTCTTTGAAGCAGGGTGCGAACTGGGCCAAGAGCGCGGTTGTATTCGTCAACTAGCAGATTCACAAGGGTCTTGCCGCTCGTTATCTGCTCTTCCTGAAGAGATGGGTTGTTGTAGAGAAGCAGTCGTCTGAAGCGCTCAGAGTTTACGAGGTTGAAGGGGAGGTTATGGTACGTCAGCCAGTCAAGCAGGAGCAGCTTATTCAACGCCGGATTGAATAACGTATGCAGATTGCCGAGAAGTGCTTGATCTCGAGGGTTCGTCGGATCGGCGCGAAGCATATTAAGTAGATTCCGTTCTCCAGGTCCACTTACGGACTCAGGGCTGGCACATTGCGAAGGTTGCTGACAGCGTTAGTGGCCATTATTGAGAGACGTGGATATAGGACTGGAGGAATGCCACAAACCACGGACAATGCCTCCACTTGTTGAAGCGATGAAGACATAATCTGTAGTCTTCGGCTTGTTCCGGAGAAAACATCTCTCGCAGATCCACACGATCTTAGGAGCTCGTGGCCTGTTGCCGTTCATTCTAAATCCAAACTGCCACCACCATGTTCTCTCTCGAGATGGGTCGTGGCCTATTGTAAAACCTGGGAACCGCGTGAATTTGTCAGTGGTCCAAGCCTCATAATCTGGAAATCTACCTAGTGCATATTTCGTTGAGGCTGAACTCGTTGATGGCTCGGAAGGCGCAGGCATGAAAGAGGCTACCTCTATATCTTCATCAAATGAGTCCATGGTGTTTGCGACGATCCGTAAATAGCAGCAGAGGAATCGACGCCTACGAGGCTGATGAGGTCAAGTCTATGTGTAATCTACTCGGCTGCCCTGAGACTCGAGAAAAATTCCAGGATGTGGTCGACAGAGTCCACTAAACTAGGGCATGGGCAGAGTTGCAAATGGCACGAGACATGGAAAACCGCTCAATTTCTTACCTCAGGCACTCAGACCCACCCACTAAGCGCCCAGACGCGATGGATCACGTGGTTCTGTGGGAGGGCCTGAGTGATTTCCGACGCGTTTCCGTGTGAGTGCGACTATCCGCCGTACAAAATAGGTGAAGAAGGTACGGCTACGTGGACACGACTTCAATGGCATCAGCTCCTACGTGGCATAGCGCCTTCACTTCTACATTTTCTATCACAGTAAATATATGAATAACATCCTACAGGCCCCGGCTGCCTTGTGATGTATATTTTACTTAATTGGTACACTTTTTTGTGGAAATATCACTATCAAGGGTGGCTGGGTCGCGAAAATCCTCCGCGTATGGAGTCGACGACAACGTGTAATTCCACCATTTTCTGTGCGACAGCGACTCCATTGTATGTAGAGGATAGCCTCAGCTAGTTCGACCTTTGGGGAGCCTTTGACTCGGTGTCCTACCCTCCTATGTTGTGTGATCGATGCGAACGTTGACGACGCTTAGATACACTTAAGCCTTTGCGACAGGCCCATATACATATATCCTTCATTCCTGAATCAACTGACGTAAAATAGATATTGGGCAGGAGCAGTCTATTATCCGGATCGAAAAGTATGGGTGAGATTGCCGTCGCTCGTATGGATAACGCGCAATTGATGTCGAGGATTGAGGGTGTCATTGGGTTCAGGCCGCGAACTGGGCAGGTAGAGGCAATACACAGACTCATAGTTGACCAGAAGGATCTGATATTGATTGCACCGACGGGTTGGGGCAAGAGCATCGTCTTTCAGGCGGTTCCAGCCCTACGTGGTGGGATTTGCATTATGATCATGCCGTTGACGCTCCTAGAAGAGGATCAGGTTAGTTATCTGCTCTTGACAGCTGCTAGCACGGCTTACCTGACTCGTCTTACATAGGCAAGATCGATATCTCGGATCCCGGGCTGCAATCCATGTATCCTTAATGCAGGGACGAACTCACTAGCATTGCTTGAAAGCATCAGGAAAGGTGCTTACACCCATGGTTAGTGACAGCCAAAGATATCCATCAACTACGTGCTGATTTCGTAGTTCTTCTCAGCCCAGAGCTTGCACTATCCGAAACGTTTAAAACAAAGGTGCTTAGAGACCCGTTGTTTCAACAAAGGCTGGCTCTTGTTGCTATAGATGAAGCTCATGTTGTGTGGGAGTGGGGAGAGTCATTTAGAACGCACTACAGTCAACTAGTGGTACTGAGAAGCTTCATTCCTAGAGTAGTGCCATGGCTAGCATGCTCCGCAACACTTGATCCTCAAACACTAGCCAAGGTGCAGGAGTTGTGTGGTTTTGATTCCAGCGTCTTCATCCAGCGTAACTCTATTGATCGCCCGGATATCTTTATTGATGTGAAGCGGATTATACATCCCCTTACGACGTTCCGAGACCTAGAGTTCCTCATTGAGCCAGCAAGAAAGGCAATAAGGGATGCCGCCACGCAGTACTGCGAAAGCCAAGCTCGAGCAGCAATAGCATCTGGAGACATTCATAGTGCAAGGCAGCTCATATCTCTCGGCGTACGGCAGTCGCAGAACAACCGGATCCTCCATGGAGTCGACAGTCGGGCATGCTGCATGAAGATCCGCAAGACCGTTGTGTATTTCGACTCTATTGCGACTCTCGAGGCGGCCACAGTTTTATTGACTGTAGCGCTAATCAGTAGTGGCTGCTCAAAGACGGCTGCGGCGAACGCCATCCAGCCATATCACGCCGAGCTTGCAACTTTTGATAAAGAGTGCATCTCGAGGGAGTTCGCGAAGCCTGACAACGGGACCGCGCAGGAGAGCTCCCGGCATCGCATTATCATGGCAACTGATGCCATGGGAATGGGCATCGATAACCCAGATATCAAGTTGGTGGTACAGTGGAAACAACCAGCCACATTATGTTCTCTGTGGCAACGAGCAGGTCGGGCAGCCAGAGGTGCTAACATCACAGGAGAGTTCATCTGGCTCGTGGAACCCTGGTGCTTCGAGGCAGCAACGCCAGGGGCTGAATCTCAAGGCCCTCAAGGACCTTCACAGTTAAGTAAGCTACACAATCGATCTCTGCCAAAAGAACTGAGTGATGTGATCAATAGCCAGAACTGTACCAGAAGGAGTATCCTCCAGTTCTTCGAAGATGCCGCTTCTTACTTGCACCCTTCGGGTCCACAGTCCTGCTGTTCTCTTTGTCGAGGAGATCAACCATCCTTGCAAAGCAGAGTTGCAACGAGGCTATCGAATACTATGGCATCACAGAAGCACATCGTCGCTGCTGCAAAAGCCGCTCTGTTGAGGTGGAGGAAAGACACTGCCCAGCGCTGGTCCTCCATACTTTCTCGTGACAGAGAGACTTTAGTGCTTCCTGATACGATATTACGCAAGCTATCGCAAGCAGCGTCTTCTATCGATACTGTTGACAAACTAGAAATACTAGTTGGTGCTAGTTGGGCAGCATGGGAGACGCATGCGGCTGTAGTAGTCGATCTCCTATTAGGAGCGTGTTCGGAAGCCAAGGCTGCAAAAGCCGCCGAACTCAACGCAAAGAAGCGCCGTGCTTTGCAAGAGATTGAGAGCAATAGTCAGAGGAGGAGTAAGAAGCAGCAGGGCAACCCAATGACATATAAAGCATAAGCTGAGTATCACGACCCGTGTTCTGCATCGATAGCGAAGAACTCATCTATTTCGTCTACAGCGTCCTCTTCTTCCACGTTGAAGTCGTCTGCAGTAAGATCCAGTGGATCTAAGCATGCCCTCCTGTTGAACTTGCATAGACTCCCCGCGGCTAGTTTCGAGATTGCTGCATCAAATAGATCGATCGCTTCATGTGTAACTGGGCGGCGTTGGGTTCCGGTGATAGATCCACTCCCAACGAGCACACCTGCCATCATTCTGATATCTTTGATTGCCTTCTTCTCCGGATGGTTCGCATTATGATTCATACCGAGGAGTGACTCTGTATTCTCAGCCACTGACTTGAAAAACTCTGTGTTCAGAGCACAGTTTTCCATGAGATATTTGACAGTAATAGCCGAGCCGCGACGATCCCGCAGTATCGTCTTTAACGTGCCGTTATGGAACTCAACCAGTCTATCAATCTCAAGCCAACCGTCGTCAGCGCCAGTAGTATTCACTAGACCATTTGCCAAGATAGCTCTCTGCAGCTCGGGCGCTGCGGCAGTGGTTGAAATAAGACGTTTTAGATAGAGCATCTCGAAGGCGTATTTATGCTGTCCCGATGCATGGAAATAAACACAACTGCGGGTGATAGCTCGATGGAGGAGGCCAAGATCGGCATGCTTGATGGCATGCTTTAAAACCAGGTAGTTTTGGGTGTGCTGTAGGAACAAGATGTGGTTCCTTAGCTCAGGATTCCTTGTGTATCGACACTCGACGTCGTAAGACTGCACGATGCTTTCAATGAGTCCGTTGAGCTCGTTTGGGCCGTAGGATTGCAGAATACGAGAGATTTCCATCTCTGTATCGCCTAGACCGAGATCACGGAGTCTAGACCACATAAGAGCACAGATCCTGGCCTGAAAGCTGTGGATAATAAGCTGTTCAAGAGCGTAGAAGTCTGCCTTCTTCGCCTGGATCCCTTTGCGGATCCAGAAGTTCATAGTGTCGTAGAGTGTGGCCTTACTGCCATCACCTGCTGCACCGAAATGAGTCCGGCTTAGCATATAGAGGTACTTCATCCTCAGGTGAAAGAGAGCCGGCACAGGCAATGCCCATCGTAAGCTGTCGACTGGCCGAGCAGCTCTGGATCGCCGACTCTTGATCGTGCGGATCCGCTGAATCGTCTTCTGGTCGCCGTATATGAGAAGCAGCCGGTCGTTGAATGCCTCATCTGGCAACTGATATTGCTCCCGGAAGATATTACGTAAGACGTCTAGATTGCCTGCGTTTGTGCTCTCGTCGTATGGAATAGGACCAAGTGACAGGTGGGCCGTCCGTCGTCGTGGCAGGATATCTATCGCCGGCATACGAGGAGGCGATGCCATTGACATGCAGTCAGGAAACGCAGCTCCGATTGATTCGTATACCAAATGACGGGAAATCTATATCTTTATAGGATGAACTACCTGTAAGACCGGAAGACGTATAAAATATATAGGAATGAATCTCACCTCTACTTCAATAGCATCCCTTTGGTTTCCAGGGGATAAGAAGATATCCTCTAGTTGCAGTTTTGTTGTTGGATTCAACATGCTTTGTAGCAGTCCCCCCTCCGGCATCTCAATGCCTTGAATAAGCTGCCCGGTTGTGACTGAATGGAAAGAGCTCTGATTATCAACACGCTGTTCTTTAACGTGCTCCATCTGCTCGAAATTATCATATGCAGTAATGACTGTTGGCTGTTGCCCTCTTGCAGCCACTGCTTTGGCAGCTTGTTCTGACTGCTTCTTGATCACCTGCAACGTCTTGTGATAAGAGCTGCAAAGCCCGAGTCGCTGTAGAGCCTCCAACTGTCGTCTCTTGACGCCTTTGGAGTGGAGATATATGCTCAGCTGTATCTGGAAGCCCGAAGATCGATTCCGCTGCTGCGATCTACATAGGACAGCCAGAATATTGATAAGATACCCGGAATCTTCCATGCCCTTGTAGCATCTTCTGACGTGGTTTTCTGGTGTCAAAATACTGCGTAACGTCTGTATAAGCAATGGGCACTTGTCCTCAGCGGCTTCTATGATCTGATTGCTGCTCAACCGCTCAAAACCAACCATCTCGTCACCTTTAGTATCGAGAAATGGCTTTAGCCTGCTAAGTTGCTCAATCTCCTGTCGTAGCTCGACAGCACCAATGTTTAGGTATTGGATCAAGTGACCTCGAGAGGATGCTATATTCTTATTTCCAGACCGCCCCACGAATGAATCTAGAACAGTGGCGTCTTGGAAAGTTGCTTTGGCAAATGCAGCCCTCCGCTGAGCATTCGTCTGGCCTCCAGAAGTCGCTAGAGCTCGAACGAAATCGCCAATTGACCAATTCAAGTCGTCACGTATATATCGCCATACCGAATCAAGCTTTTCGGCGCTATCTCGCCTTTTCTTTCGTGCATTCGCCTTGAGTTGTGATGAAAATGGTTTTGGCGATGACTCAATGCTGATGGGGGGTGGGCTGCTTGTCGATCCAAGGGAGGAAAGAGGTGAGGTGGGTTCTTGCATCATGGCCCTCGACGCTACATGGGGTTGGAGCGAGGTCGGTGAGGTGTGTGAGCGTCGTTCTGGAGAAGCTACGACAGGCGAGGCACTTCAAGGATGACTTTGGGATGCAGATTCGGCGGATAGTCGCACTCACACGGAAACGCGTCGGAAATCACTCAGGCCCTCCCACAGAACCACGTGATCCATCGCGTCTGGGCGCTTAGTGGGTGGGTCTGAGTGCCTGAGGTAACTCAATTTCGATCGGTTATATCTCGCTGCCTCCTTCACCCCTGACGGTTTGCCAGGGTAGACGCGTCGGGCGACAGACTCATCGCGTACTGTTAGATTCTCAGTGACTACAAAATATGAAGGCTGCTCAACCACCTGAATTTATTCAGGTGGTTGGGGAATAAAGATAAAAGACCTCAATTCTTCAAGTTAAACAAGAAGAGAACAGAAAAACAATATATCACAATATTAATACATCACAATATTTTATCTCCATAATAGTGCCACCGTATTTCTGACACGTACCTTACATATCGTAGCACGTGGCGGCTCCACAAGGCCAAACCTACCCTGGAGACCTTGATGTGATACTCGATCGACGATCACACCTTCCCCGGTATTATTACTTTCTTGGCATGGAATTGTTAAGAAAGTAGACTAAATTACGCCAATTTGCTTAACACTACTCGAAAACTTCGTTTTCTGCGCGTTGCGCAGCCTCGGCGGCGGCGATGGCAACGGCCACCCCCAGCCCGCCATACGAGCCGGATCCATTTGATCTCGGCATCTGCACACCCAAGAACTTAGCTCGAGGCGCCCGCGAGACAGCTCCCCCGTGGAGACGACCGACATTGGTGTTTCACCTGCACGTGGAAGGACGGGCCAGACGCCCTCGTCGCCACTCACTCGGATGTGCAATGCTGCGGTTGCGGAAGGACAGCAGCTCGACGAATTCCCTGCACTGCCTACAACGGTCACACATGAGCAGCGGTCACCCATTGACATCACCGATGCGGCTAACCAGCTCGTCGACGAGCAAGTCGCCGCCTACAACGCCAAACTCAGGGTCTTCCGAACCTTCTGCGCACATTTCAACGCGGCCGCCAAGGAACTCACGACCGGGCCGGAACGCGACTTCGCTAAGCACTTCTCCAGTAGCTTCCTCGAATTTTGGAAACAAGCTCTGACCAACACCAACTGCGCATCTGCACCAACCTATAGCAGCATTGCCGCCAATGCCAGCGCCTCTCCGACTCGAATTGCCACCACAAACACTGCCCACCACCCACCACAAAAACCTGCTGCCACTCATCGCCAAGGGCAACGACCACCGTTGCCCGCCCCACCTCGAGAAGACCTCCGGGTCTTCGTCCGCCTTGAAGCCGACGCTCCGGCCAGAAACCACATCGGCTACGCCATCCGAGCTCATGTAGCCAGCAAGACGGGCCTTGAGCTCAATCGAATCCCGCAAGTCCTCCAAGTGAACACCGGATGGGCCATCCGTGCCGCAGACAAACTCACCCGCGATCTGCTTGTAGAACGCCAAGCCGAATGGGCCGATGACCTCGGCGCAACGGCTGTTGAGACAAGCCAAAAATGGTACACCTATGCCGTAGACAACTGCCCTCGAAGACTTACCGACCTTTACGGAAACGAACTGAACTACGACGCTGCCGTCCGTGACGAAATAAACAACCAGACGGGACTCACGCCGGTCAGCATCCGAGTCCCTCGCCGTGACAACGAACAGCTTCCCTACAAGACACTCATCATCTCCTTCCTTGAACCGACAAAAAGACCTTGGAGTCTATTTGGCACCAGCCGATTAGCCAGATACATCGAAAGAACCAACCCTCCCAGGCAGTGCGAGAACTGCTGGGACTACCACACACGACATGCGTGCAACAGACAAACACGATGCAAACGCTGTGGGAAGACAATCCACGCGAGTGACAGCTGCACTGCCCCAGAGCAGTATGTCAACTGCCTCGGACCACATGCCGCGGACCTTGCGGCATGCCCGGCACGGCCAAAGAGAGTCCATGGCCTGCTCCATCGTCTCCCCAGAGAACGACGAGCATTGATCAGACAGATGGGTTCCTGCCTTTTTCAACAACACCAGGCTGCACAGCACAACACCAGGCTGCACAGCAACGACAGCAATCTCAGACGGAACCTAGCGGCCAGCCAGCATCAGAGGCCGTCGCAGAACAACAGCGTGCTCCTGTGGCAGTCATGGAGGTGCCTCAGGAACATGTCAACCCCCAAGCCTGGACCAACTTCTTCACCTGCACCCTACCAGTTCTGCCATCGTCGTCCCCGATGCGTCCCAGGGCCGTGGAACTCGGACCAGAAGCGGCGCCGAGACGTCCTCTGCCGACATCACCTAAGCGGCGCCGTGCTAATACCAACCCGTCCTCTCCATGAGTCGGCGGCCAAGGATTCACAATGCCGATAGGAAGACGCTGAAGGTCTCCCAAGCGAATGTGGGGAAGATCCCGCCGGCCCACGACTGCGCCCTGGCACTGGCCGATTCTGAAAAATATGACATCGTCCTTCTCCAAGAACCCTGGACAGAGGCAAAGAACTCAAGATGCCTCACCAAGACTCACCCAGCCTACGACACCTACTCACCCGTAGACAGCTGGGATAGCAATGACACGCGTCCGAGGGTCATGACATACATCCGTAAGGACTCACGCATTCTGACGGACCAGAAACGACCGACGGTCACCCGGGACATCTTGTGGGTTACGGTGAACGGCGTCACAATCGTCAACATCTATCGCCAACCGCACTATGACGTCTCCCTGGACATCCTGCTGGGGTGGTCGGCACCAGAAAGGACCCTTGTGGCCGGTGACTTCAATGCGAAGCATTACTCCTGGCAAACCGGACGACTGGAGGTCCGTGGAGAGGACGTTGCCAGCTGGGCAGCGGAAAACGGCCTGAATCTCTTGAATACGGCGGACGTGCCGACAAACCCGCATGGCAACACAATCGACCTGGCTTTCTCCAACATTGCTTTAGCGTCTGCGGTTGTGGAAGACCACCTCGCCACGAGCTCTGACCACTTCACTCTAAGTGTCATACTTCCTGATGTTAGCCTGAGCCTCCCACAGGTGCCGGGCAAAGTGCGGGTAACGACTGAAGAGGAGCTGGAACACTTCAAGGAACTCGTTGCCGCCGGAGCTTGTCGAATACCAGCGGACACGGCAACAGCCTCGCAGCTTGACGCTCTTGCCGCGGCGCTTGTTGACCTCCTCCAGTCGGCTGCCAGAGCAGCCGGGCGCCCCGTACGGAAAGGAACGCGAAGTGCGCCGTGGTGGACCGACGAGTGCGCCGAAGCCGCCGCGGGATACCGCGCCATACGAAGAATTCTCCCTTTGGGATTCAGCCAGGAAGTCCAACTAGCAAGAAGAGAGTTCTAGCGTGTGGTCCGCAGTGCCAAGCGGCAGTACTGGCGCAACCTCATTGACGGCTTCTCGGATAGCGCATCGGTCTATAAGGCAGTCCGGCGGCTCAAATCACCAGGAGCTTTCCAGCCCCCACCGCTCCAAATTGGTGACGATGTATACGAAACCCAGCTGGATAAAGCGAATGCGCTGAGACGCAGCACTCTTGAACGCCGCACAGAAGCGGATGACATCACGGACCCATGGATCCCGGTCCGCCCAGTCCGGAAGATACCTTTCGCCCAAGAAATCACGCTGAAAGAAGCAGATGACGCTACGATCAAGACGGGCAACACCTCGCCCGGAGCCGACAACATCACGGTCAAATTGCTGCAAGCAGTATGGGACATTATTGGGGGACACGTCTGTCGCCTCTATCAGGGATGCCTAACGGTTGGCCATCACCCTGGAGTATTTCGAGAAGCAGAAGTGGTCATGATCCCCAAGCCGGGAAAGAGAAATCTGTCGGACCCCAGGGCATGGCGCCCTATTTCTCTGCTCTCCTGTCTTGGAAAGGGCCTTGAGCGGCTGATCGCTCGCCGTCTAGCGTGGGCATCGATCCATTATGCAGTCCTCCACCCACAGCAAGCCGGCGCGCTCCCGAAACGGTCTGCCGTTGACCTGGTCGCTGTACTGATTCATGACATCGAGGAAGCATTCGCACGCGGAGAGGTGGCCACACTGGTCACAGCAGACATCCAAGGAGCCTTTGATACAGCCATGTGCAACTGGCTTGTCCTGAGGCTCCGTGAGCAAGGCTGGCCGGACAATCTTGCGCGGTGGGCAGGCTCGTTCATGAGCGGCCGCTCCGCCAGAGTCAGGTACCAAGACATCACGACACCGACAACGCCATTGCAGTGCGGCCTTCCACAGGGATCGCCCGTGTCTCCGATCTTGTTTTTGCTCTACACCGAACCGATCTATCGGCTAGGCAATCCCGAAGGACGGTTCGGGTACGCGGATGACACCACCATTCTCTGCACTGGACAATCGCTGGAAGAAACATCGCGAACAGCGTCGGAATATCTGCAAGAACTCGTGAACTGGGGCGCCGCCAACGGCATTTCATTCGACCCGAAGAAGACAGAAGTCATGCACTTCTCACTGAGGAGGCGGGAAATCGAGCTGCCCGTCCGCCATGGTGACGTGGAAAAGCAACCAGAGGCAGCCATGCGCTGGCTAGGCCTCTGGCTGGACAGGAAGTTGACATTCAAGACACATGTCGAGACGTGGACAGCCAAGGCCCAGGCGGTCGCCCACCACCTCCGGAGCCTAGGGAACACGCGGCGCGGCGCCTTGCCGAGCGCTGTGCAGAGGGCCGTCAGAGCCTGTGTCGAGCCGATTCTGCTCTTCGGTGTGGAAGCGTGGTACCCAGGTCCAACGTTGCCGCGCTGGAGAGGGCCGACGAAGGAAGGACCATCTAGAATCCAGCAGCTTGTGCGGAAAATGAGCAAAGCTCTCAAGCAGGCCATCCGAGCCATTCTTCCAACCTGGAAGACCACACCGATCGCCGTGTTGCACCGGGAAAGCGGCATACCTGCCGTCCACCAACTCCTGGAGGCAAGACGTCTCCGCTTCTCTGCCCGCATCAAATCACTAGACCACGCACACCCTCTGGCCAAACGCACCACTGAGGCAGCGCCACGGCCCATCATCAAGTGTATCAAGCTCAAGTACCAGCTCCCGCCAAAGTCATTTCCAACCCGATTGAGGAGGACGAACAGATTGCTTGGGAATTGCCAACGCCCCGTACTGATCCCGCGCAAATACAGCCACGAACCACAGCAGCCTCTCCAAACTGCATCCAAAGAAGAGTCCGCCGAAGACTTCGACCGATGGCTTCAAACCATCCCGCCGTCTACACTCATCGTATACTCAGACGGCTCGCTGTCCCCTACCGGTGCAGCCGGTTATGGCTTCACTGTACACCAGAACGGACACTCAATCCGCCATGGGGCCGGACGCCTCGGTCCTGCCGAGGTGTTCGATGCTGAGGCCAAAGGAGCGCTGGAGGGCCTCAAAGCTGCTCTTAATCTTCCTCAGTCCGGCACACAGAAGATAGTTGTCTGCCTCGACAACATCGCAGCTGCCAAATGCCTACGAGGCAAGCCATCAGACTCGTCGCAGAGGGTCTTCCTGACCTTTCAGGCCCTTGCGAAGACACACCAAAAGACCGAAGTCCGCTGGATACCCAGACACACCAAGATTCCAGGAAATGAACAAGCCGACATCCTGGCGAAGACGGGATGCGCCCAACCCGAACCCGCAGACGCAGTCCCAACACTGGCCTTCTTGCGAAAGACCGCTAGACAGCGGTCCAGAATCGCAGTACAAGCCTGGTGGGATGCTTCTGCACCCGATAAGTATCAGAGTCTGACCCTCAAGTTCCCTTCTAGCTGTCCTCCGGAGTTAGCTCTCAAGAACAATGCTTCACCGCCTCCTAGCCGCGAGGTCTCATCATGGTGACTTTGCTGACTACCACGAAAGATTCCAGCACAATGACGCTTGTGTTACATGTTCTTGCGGTCGGCGCAAGGCGCCGACGCATCTCTTCTATTGCCGAAAGATTCAGCCGCGATGTCGGATGAGACTCGCACCCTCACCGACCGTGGCGATCAACCAGGCAATAGGCAGAGATTTCGACAAATTCGTCAAGCTGGTGAAGGCAAGCTCCTTCTTTGAAAGGATCTGCCCGCTCCGCTAGGCGACATTCTCTATCACAGCACTCTCGTGCTCCCTTTCCTTTGTTTCCTCTTCTTTGGCGGCGACAAGCGGAAGGTGGTCTCAACACCTGTTGCCCGCGCACGCCTTTTCTGGCTGCTACCGCAGCCCGAACTATAGGCCGACCAGGTCTAATAGATACCACCACCTGCATAACCCGCTGACGGGTAACAGAGTAGACCGTGAGCGCCTTTGAGCTGATGCCATGTTAGTTAGTGTTTTGTTTACGTAGTTGCACGGAGCAAATTTAGCACTAGCCTAGCACGTCCTGTGCCCCGCATAGGGCCGAAATAGACATGCCTGACATCACACTCGAGGAGATCGAGAAGAAAATTCTGGCGGCCAAGGCATGGAAAGCGCCGGGCGAGGATGGACTGCCGTCAATGGTGTGGAAGCAACTCTGGCCCGCAGTCCAGAACCGGATACTGCATCTCTTTCGGACGTCGTTAATTGAAGGCGAAGTGCCAGAACAGTGGAGGTGTGCCAAGATCGTCCCACTCAAGAAGCCGGGCAAAGGAGACTATACCACAACCAAGGCATGGAGGCCAATCTCGCTACTATCGACACTGGGCAAGATTCTCGAGGCAGTCATTGCGGACAGAATATCGTATGCTGTCGAGACGTTTGACCTGCTTCCCACCAATCATTTTGGGGCAAGGAAGCGACGGTCGGCAGAGCAAGCCTTGGCACTCCTACAAGAACACATTTATCAGGCGTGGAGAAACCAGAAGACTGTCAGTCTTGTTAGCTTCGATGTCAAGGGGGCCTACAACGGGGTGTTCAAGGACCGTCTGCTACAGAGGTTGGCAGCCAGGGGCATACCGCGGCGCATGGTCAAATGGATCGACGCATTTTGCTCTGACCGCTCAGCGAGCATCATGGTAAATGGTTACACATCGGAGAGAAGGCAACTGCCACAAGCGGGACTTCCGCAAGGCTCACCACTATCACCAATACTGTTCCTGTTCTTCAATGCAGACCTGGTGCAGAATAAAATCAACTCCATGGGCGGATCGATAGCCTTTGTTGACGATTACTCGGCATGGGTGACAGGGCCGACTGCGGAGTCAAACAGAGTAGGGATCGAAAGAATCATTGACAAGGCAATGGAATGGGAGAAACGAAGTGGCGCAACTTTCGAAAGCAATAAAACATCCATCATCCATTTCACACGTCTTGATAAGCGAACGAGTGACACACCATTCACGATCAAGGGAGAAGCGGTCATGCCCAAACAGAGCGCGAAGATCCTGGGAGTAGTAATGGACGCGAAGCTACGATATAAGGAACACATCGCTAGCGCAGCAGTGAATGGCCTTTCGGCTGCCATGTGCCTGAGAAGATTGAAGATGGTCTCACCTAGGACCGCAAGACAGTTATTTACGGCAACAGTGGCCCCGACCATGGACTACGCCTCCAACGTTTGGACTCATGCATGCGGAGTTAGGGAGTTGAGCAGGTTGAACCGGGCACAGAGAGCTGGAGCTCAGGCCATTACAGGAACCTTTCGAAATGTTGCAACGGCAGTTGCCGAAGCAGAGGCTAGCATCCCATCGGTGGGCGCACGGCATGCACGTGCAGGAACGAAGTTCTATATCAATGTTCTCACCCTACCCCAGACGCACCCACTCACGAGGATTAAGCCTTCTGATAGCCGAAGATATATCTCGCCAATGAAAAGACTCGTAGCCGTCCAGGACGAGGATGCCATGAGCCGAATGGAGAAAATCCAGGCATACACGGTGCCCCCATGGTGCAGCTATCTACCCGTCACCGCTGACATTGATCGAGAAAGTGCAGTTGAGGCAGCAGCAGGAATCGAGGGTATTATAGTGGCCACAAGCGCATCCGAGAAAGCGGGAACGGTGGGGGCTGGAGGTACCTTGCGCGACACGTCGAGACTCGGAGAAGACGACAGGCTGGCGACATACTCCATGACCATCGGCTCGAGGGAAGAGCAAAACCCATACATGGCGGAGCTGGCGGCGATGGCCATGGCGCTTAGATGCCTGCCTGGGTGGCTGAGGAACAGAGAAGTGATAATCATATCAAGCAATCGATCAGCACTGCAAGTGGTGGCTAAGCCCCGGCAGCAGTCAGGACAGTACATTGTTCAAGAGATTTACAGATATGCCGTGATGCTCCAGTCCAGGGGAAATGCAGTCAAGATGATGTGGGTTCCAGCTGGAAACTCAAACCTCCGAGGGCTCATCGAAGCGAAAATAGAAGCTCGGAAAGCAACGGAAACCGGACGCCGGCCAGCGAGCCAACCCTGCCTGAGCAGAGCCACAACCCTCAGGTTGATGATGGCCCAGGTACCCAGAGAGAAGAGCATACCCAAGGGGATAGGAAGATTCTCGAAACGTGTTGACAGAGCGCTGCCAGGACCTCATACGCGTAGCCTGTACGATGGACTGAAGCGAAAAGAAGCAGATGTACTTGCACAGCTGCGCACGGGAAAAGCAAGACTCAACAGCTACTTACAAAGGATAGGGGCAGCAGAATCTAAAGTGTGTGATTGTGGACAAGCCACAGAGACCATCGAGCACTTCTTATTCCGATGCATCAGGTGGAAGGCACAACGCGAAATATTATTCAAAGTTTCGAGGAGCAAAATAGGGAACTTGTCCTTCTTCGTTGGGGGCAAAGCAGCGTCTGACGGCGAAAAGTGGGCACCAGACATGAAGGCTGTGCGAGCTGCGATTAAATTCGCGATGGAGACGAAAAGATTTGAGATGGAGTAACAAATGACGACGGAGCATTGGCCTGGGATGGATTGTGAAAAGCCTCAAACTTGGCGGAGCGTGCTTCAGTTGCTGAGAATAGGATGCTGAACACTTGGAGAAATTAGCCTTCAAGCAGACCTGCCAGTGGCATAATAGAGGCTGAGCAAATGTAAGGTTATTTGAATCGTTGGGCTTTAGGAGCTATAGTTACATGTATAGGAGTCCAGATAGGTTAGTGTAGCGGCCCTATAGGGAAAACCTTCCGGGCGTAATAAACTTAATAATAATAATAGGGGACCTGAGTGGCCAATAGCCGCTGGACGGAAAATATACATACATACATACATGCAATATATTGCCAATATGAATCGCCTGATATTGTATTTCACAATATGGCAAACTGCATATTGTATTGTCACAATATCAGAAAATGCGTATTATATGGTATGTATTGCGGTATATTGTTTTATTGTCATATTATTTACCACACTGATTTAAAATGAGGACATCTGCTACGTGTACATCCCAATTCGACAGAATCACCCATAGCGTATCGCTTCACACGGGGACTCCTGTTGCGTCAAATAGAGCAAAAGTGTAGGCCTACTGAAATCTTTCCAGCAGCTCTAATATTAGCCTATATTCTACGCGACACACCCCCTCAGGGAAGGTAGAGTCAATCTAGCTTTCCTGAACAGCGGCTTCTGGTCTCTGGGCTCTTCACCATCTGGACTCGTCGCTTGCCTCTGACCTCTGTTGTGAGCTTCAGTGTCAGCACGATTAACGGCTGGGCCCCCCGGGGTTTAGCACTCTTTTTGCCCCCCTTCGCACCTAGCTTCAACGTAAGGCTTCAATCTTTGGCAGGAATTGAACTCTCAACCTCCTCTCCCTTAAGGTGGTCACGTGCACCTGCCTCTTTCAATGGCACAGGGATGTCTTTTCTCGACTAGCGCATACCGGGCTCATAACTGTTGCGTCAAATAGAGCAAAAGTGTAGGCCTACTGAAATCTTTCCAGCAGCTCTAATATTAGCCTATATTCTACGCGACAACTCCCGGGCCACGGATGAGACGCAGAGCCGGTGCATTTGTAATCCAGATGGTAACAGCCATGAATCCTGCCAAAGTCCTCGTGTTGCTCTGTATCAGACCAGTATCGTATCAGACCAGTATCGTATCAGACCACTGTCTCAGCAGCATTCGCCAGTTCGAAGGGACTGTTGTGTGTCTGGGGCTCCTCAAAGCAAATGAGCATGACTAGATGTCGTCGAAAACATTCGAAACAAGAGCCTGGACCCACTTAGCCTTTTGCCACTTTAGGTAATTTATTCATCTCCACATACCTTTGACTTCCGTTCTCGCCAAGGCTGCCCCACTTGATCGGTATCTGCCGACGTCGAGCCAGCATGAAAGCTGAAAAGTCTCGTTCACATGATTACGCTCACCCCTGAAGCAGGCATCCATTCAAGCATCCAGAATCTGCACAAGCACACGGCACCTTATGCAGGCTGGGTCCTGGGCGAGGCCGCTTACGTGGCAGAACTACTGTGGCACTATTATGGACACTTTTATGCTGAAAGTAATAGTGTGATGTAGTGTTTTCTGTTCTGTCCCTGTCACGTTGTGAGACTCATTGTTGACTAAGCTACCTCACAAAACCATTATTCTTGTTGTTGTCCGTGCGGCAGAGAGTCTACATCCATCTTTTAAATATCAAAAAACCTGCCTTTCGTCTGAATCCTATTTCCGGTTATGTTTAGTCATATTGTAGATGCTTTATTTTTCGGTGACTGCCTTGTCTTGACCGCAGACTTGCAGCCTTCGGCTGATTGTACGCCTTGCACCACTACTCTAATGTGCAAGGTGTGACGTAGTATTTTAACGTTGTTGGCATGTCCCCGGGCACCATTCTCTTGGCACCGTTCAGGGCAAGGATCAATCATCAAAGGAATCCACCGTGGCAACAGACGGATTGTTCGCGGAAAAGGGTAGCCTGGTATGGGGCTTGGACCCCCCAACAAACTGCCGGGCACTCAATGAGATTCATGCGCTTTCGTGATACATTTAGAGAAAGAACGCCAGCAACCATCATGATTCAGGACATTCGAGACTCAAGAGTCCCACTCCAAGCGCTGAGATGCGCCAGCCCGGCTGAGTTCTACGGTAACAGACGAGAACTACTACCCATTTTCCTACTCAGTGCCCCCCCAGGCAGGCTAGAACCATACGAGCGGGCTTGATATTGATCATGCAGGCCAAAGGGCCCTCTGTGGAGCAATGAGACGCTTACCCACCACATCACGTGTGGATAGCGTTACCGGATTGTCGGGAATGCTGAAATATGCTTAAATAAGCTATAGTACGATCTCGCTCTATATAGTATCTAGCAAGTGGAGTAAGTAGTGCAGCAGCTACATCATGCTATGGTAGAGTTCTTGGATATACATTAAACGGAAGTCTGGCCCCCAACTCACGCGCCTGCAAGGCTCACTCGTTTCATGCCGAGATGGTGAGCGCATATTGCAATTTCGCCGAGGCGACTAGCCTATTAGCCTTAGTCTAGTAGTATTGGATGAGCTTTCTGTAAGCAAATTAATTTAACTTCCTAGTCCACGCAGAAAAACAAATTCACCCTTGCTGCCTACTAGCCTGATGAGTTGAATCAATCGGGCCTTGCCAAGCATCACTCGGCTATTATGCATGAGCCATCAATTTTGCACGTGTCTTGGCCATTGAGGCTGTACATGCTGGAAATTCCGAAACTCCAGGGCTTGTTACACATGAAACCATACAAAAACCGTGATACGAGCCACTCTATTTTGCAAAAGCCCAACAAGGTGCTCGGCTTTTAATAATATTCCCGGCATGTCAGGGTCGCTTGCAGGGGTCCTCGCCATGCATCCTTTTCTGCGACGTATGATCTAGACGCTAGATGAGGCATACATACGTGATCATCAACTACCGAAACTTTATTTCGTGTAGCAAGTCATACGATGCTGTGCTAGGGTAGGGGTCGGCTCGTCTAGAACCGTTTTCCGAGAAATGGACATGAGTCCGGATGAATATGAATCACATACAGGTGATTATATAGGCGCGAGGATAAATACGGCAAGCTACCCATCCAGCTTGTTTTTATTTCGATCTATCAACAGTAAACACTAGCTCGTGCTATCTTGTGCATTTTTATTCTACAAGCCCATCTTTGGCAATCTATCAACTCCTTCAAAATGGTACGCAAGGCTGCTATTACACTAGCTGTCGCGTTTTCTGCTGTTTTGGCAGCAGCGGCAACTGTTAACAAGAGAATTTATGGCGGAGAACAGGCCAAGGAGGGTGAAGTTCCATTCCTCGTCCGCTTACACTACGAGGATCCTACTGTTTTATGTGGAGGCAGTTTGTTGGATAGCACTACAGTTCTCACTGCTGCTCATTGCAGGCCTCGAGATGTTACTAGCGTGAGAGCAGGGAGCCTGGTAAGTACACCCTCTTTTCCTATATGTTATTAGGCTACGCCGTTGGCTACTAGTGTGAAAGGCCGCTAGCGAGTTGATTCAACTAACTAGTCCCTATGCTGTTTACTATCAAGATGAAGAAGAAAGGAAAGTTTACACACTCCGTGGCATAATAACAGCGCCTTATAACTTCCCAATACGCCTCCACAGAAGGTTCTAGAATCAACCCACTGGGAGAGTTAGTGATAGGCGGCACAGCCGCCGTTCAAGCGGCTTGGCCCGTTACATTACCTCCCCCCCTTCTCTTCTAAAAAGGCCATGGCAGCGTATTCAGGATAACTCTGCGAAGCTGACCCTCTTCCTACGTTTTTTCCAATGTTTCCACGCATCCGTATGCCGTATGGTTCTGAGGTGCTCCCATGTGGGTTTTGAGTAATCTACCCATTTTACGAGCGCTTTCTTATACGTGCCTTCCTTCTTTTCGTCAAGTATACATTCAACAAGGTACATCTCCTGGCCGTCCACCAGTACTGGCTGGGCAAGCTCGTGATCAATTTCCTGTGAGGGTAAAGGGTCATCGGGGACTGGCCGGAGCAGATCCACGTGGAATACCGGGTGTATGCGTCCGGGCACGTCTAACTTGTAGGAATGCGGGTTGACCTCCTCGAGCACTTGGTATTTTGCATGCAGCCAGTCAAGCTTCTTGCAAGGCCGCGACGTCTTGACATTTTTCAGGTTGAGGTAGACCCAATCTCCAGGCTTGTAGCGCGGTGCGGCTGTCCTGTGCTTGTTGGCTTGTGCTTGCTGCATTTCCTGAGCCATAGCCATTGCCGCTTGCGCGAATTCTCCGGCATCCTGTAGCCTCTGGATGAAGTCTTCTGCTATAGCTTCGCCTTCCTTCACGTCCTCTGCGCTCCTGTCTTCCACTAACTGGATTGGTTCGTTGTGATATCCGTGCATGAAGAAGAACGGGCTGAGGCCTGTGGAGGTTGCTTCTCTCTCGTTGATAGTGGCCATGGCTATTGGTAACAGGTCTAGCCAATTCTCTTGGAGGTAGTTTGTCCATATACGAAGGATCTTCTCTACTTCTTGGTTCATTCGTTCTGTCGCGCCGTCGGTTTGTGGGTGATACGCCGTCGATAGCCGCTGCTCGATCCGTAGCAGCCGGCAGAAGTGCTTCCACATGTCACTGACAAACTGGGGACCACGGTCGCTGGTTATGGCTGTTGGGATACCGTGGATGGGGTAGTGTCGTTCAAAGAGTCTTTTCGCAACCGCCTCCGAAGAGATATCGTCCAATCCTTCGAGTTCGACGCCCTTGGTAAGCCGGTCTGTGACTACCATGCAGTTCGTCGCGCCATCTCTTCCCGACGGTGGGAGGTCAGTGATGAAATCAATAGTGATTTCACTCCATATGCGTTGTGGGATAGGTAATGGCTTTAGGAGCCCTCTCTTTGTGTCCCTCCAGATGGTATTTCGTCCGCAAACCTCACAGTTGCGCACAAACCGACGTACTTTGCTAGCTGCTCCCGGCCAGAAGAAGCGTCTTGACAGGATCGAGTACGTAAGGTCTCTTCCGGGGTGTCCGGTAATATGAGAGTCGTGCGTTTCCTGGATAATCTTCGTACGCAGCGGCTCAGAATCGGGTATCCAGACGCGTTCTCTAAAGCGTAGCAGGCCTCTGTTATCCAGCGAGCATTCTGAAATGCTGACAACCTTCTCTTTCTGTAGCTTGGTTGGCAAGTTTCTCTCTCCATTTGCTACCAGTTTCGTGAGTTCTTGATAGGACCTGTCCTCTTGGCGTGCATCGTGCCAAAGCTGCTGTAGTTCCTTGTCTTCGAATAGCCTGATATCTCTTCTGAAATTGAACTCCTGGTTACCTTGAGGATTGGTGGACATTGTCGATATGGGCACCCTTCTAAGGTGGTCGTTCTGGAATAGCCTCATAATGCGTCCTTTTAGTCGTTCATCCGAGTAATCGGCCGGCATATCCTGGTCTCGTCTAGAGAGCGCGTCGGGTAACCCACCCTTCCGGCCTGGCCTCCACTCGGGTGTGAATTGGAACCTGGACAGGAACTCTGACCACCGTACTTGCCTTTCTGTCAATCTTCTCTCCGAGTAGAAATACTTCAGGTTCTTATGATCCGTCAGGACTTTAAAGTGCTCCACGGCGCGTAGCTCTGGTTCCCATTGCTCCAGGCACTTGACAATAGCAAGCAGTTCTTTGTCATGAATGGCATAGTTCACCTCGGCCGGCGAGTGTTTCTTTGAGAAATAGGCGACAGGTCGCATAAACCCGTCCTTATCGTCTCGCTGGGAGAGCACGCCCCCAGCTGCAAATCCTGAAGAGTCTGCTTCCACAGTGGTCTCTCTTTCCGGGTGGAAGTGGGCTAGGGTCGGGGCGGTGATCAACAGGTCCTTAAGCTTCTCGAAAGCTTCCTCACATAGATCGTCCCAATAGAAGGGCACATCCTTTTTGGTTAGTCGCGTCAGCGGCTCTGCTATCTCCGAGAACTCTGGCATAAAGATCCTGTGGAAGTTCGCGAACCCGATGAAACTCCTAACAGACTTTACGTTGGCTGGCGTTGACCATTCCTTAACGGCTCTGACTTTCTCCGGGTCGACTCGAATCCCATTTTCTGCCTCGATGATGAATCCAAGATATTTTACAGTCTTGACCTCAAATTCGCTCTTGCTGATGTCTAGCTGCAGCCCAGCATCCATGAGTCGTTGGAGGACCTTGCCGACTTTGTCACGGTGGTCCTGCAAGCTTCCAGAGGAGAAGATCAGGACATCATCGATGTATGCCGATACGAAATCGTCCAAGTAATCCTGAAGCACGTTGTTGATGTACCTTTGGAAGGCTGCTGGTGCACCTGTCAGGCCGAATGGGACTACCAGCCATTCGAAGGATCCATAGCGTGTTCTGAAAGCCGTCTTTTCCTCGTCGCCCGGGGCGACCCTGATCTTATGGAATGCCGCTATAACGTCTACCTTCGTGAACCACCTTGCCTTGGCTATTGTTCGTAGCGTCTCGCTAAGTAAAGGCAAGGGATAACGGTCCCTCTTCGTTATGTTGTTCAAACCTCTGTAATCCACGCAGAAGCGAATGCCTCCGCCAGGCTTCTTCACCATGAGGACCGGTGCCGCGGCTGGTGAGCTGCTAACTCTGATAAATCCCTTGTCTAGTAGTTCTGTAAGAGTCTTCCGTAGTACCAATAGCTCCTCGCGGGACATGCTGTAAAGCGGCCCCCAGGGTAGAGGCTTCTCGCGGCCATGTTCGTCTTGTAGCACGTCGATTTTCAGGTCCACACCCGGCCGATGAGGGGGCAGCTGGTCAGCCAGTTGCTGTGAGAAGGCTTGAGACCACTTGTGGTACTGTGGCGGCAACTTCTCCACTGGGTCGATCTTCAGTTTCGGTCTCAGGGCTTTGTCGATATCCGCCATTGTGACTGCATGAACTCCGACGCCACCTTCGCGTTTGTCGCGGCGTGCCTCTGCCAAAAATGCAGCAGCCATGACATTTGAGACGTCCAGTCGAGGGGGCCGGTAGCGTCGTTGGTCTTGTATTCGAACTCCATTAGATCCAATCTCGAGATATCCTTCTTTCGCATGGATATGAACGTCTTGATCTTCCATCCAACGTTTGCCTAGGATCATATCCCAGTTGAGGTCGTCGATGACGTACATGAATACTCGATGCTGCTGATGTCCATCGAGGTCGATTGATACATACGTGATCTTGTCGATTCTGACCTCCTTGCCATCACCCGCTGCATTCTCGAGGATGCGCGGCTGAACACGTATGTGTGGCAACTGGAGAGAGTGAAAGGTGCGCTTGCTAACTGCGCCGTAGCAGAGGCAGCCATAATCGACGAGAGATGGCACAAAATCCGTGCCGTTCACTCTAACGTCCGCTATGAACGGGTCTCCGTCCATCTTCGTCCTTCCGCTCGCCTCCCATTCTCTCACAGCTGCCGCGTGTTCCTAGTCTGAGTCCTCATCGCTAGGAGAAGCGGTGTCTTCGTCTTCTTCAATCGCGGCGATGGTGACCAAGGGGCGTGATGGGACCGCGGCGTTCACCTGAGTACGCCGGGTCGCGTTTCCGGGTCGGATAGGCGCAGCCAGTGGGCAACGCTCGACTCTGCAGTTGTCTCTTCCACAACGAAGACAACGTCCTTCGCGGTAACGGGCGTCCATCTCGGCCTGCTCAACCCACTTGGCGCGCTTACCCAACAGCGCCTGGTCTTCCGGCCGCTTGGATTGGTAGCCGTATGTATTCTTATCCCTGCGGGTGCGCACAGCGTTTACTTGGGAGGATGCTTGTGGGGTTGGCTCCCATTCCATCATATCTTCTCTTCGGTCTTCTGTCTTCTGGCCGGGCTGTTTCTGTGCAACCTGACCTCCCTGGTTGTCAGGGTTCTTCGTATTGCTTCGAGGCCTTTTCCACTGACCCAACAACTCCATCTGGCTACTCAGTGAGTCGCATCTCTTCGCCAGCCCAACATAGTTGCTGATAACGGAAGGATCAGAACCTATGAGGGCAGCTTTCATTTTGTCGTTGAGGGCCTCTTGGAGGTAGGAGATCTTGCTGTCATCTGGCCAATACTCGGCGTTGGCGTTGGCAATTTCTCTCTCAAAGCGGGGATAAAACGACGTGAATGGTTCGTTCTCTCCTTGCTTAATCGAATGCAGGTTGCGTGTAGCTCTCTGCTTGCGATCTCTCTGCCCATACAGCAGTTCCAGGCGATTGAGTAGTTCAGTGACATCGAACGTTCTCTTCTCGGTTTGCATTTCTGCGAACGTGGTCACGTTTTCTTTAGCCTTTCCTTCTAGACTCATAAAGACATATATAAAGTGGCCTTCCGCGTCCCCAATAACTTCCTTGTCGACTCGTAGCTTCCCTTCGGTTTCCAGCTTCCAGCTTCGCCACTGGGACTTATCGCCTCCAAATTTTGGGATGTCTCGTAATTTGGGGCGTTTGGTTAGATGAGGGCTGCGAGTGGCCGCCACATGGGCGTCCTCGATGGGAACAATCGGGGTGACAGATGGTGTTGGTTCCGGGAGTTCAGACAACCGGATTTGCTGTTGGTTGAGTTCCAGGGCGGTGAAACGTTCTTCCAGCTCAGCATTTCTTCGGGCATTTTCTTCTCTCAAACTTCGTATCTCGGCAACCAGAGCGCTTAAGACGTCGGGTCGTACATCGTTGTTATCTTCGGACATATTGGTGACTTCGTTCATCGTGGCTTCTTACTTCTGAATACTAACTTAATAGCTTCGGTTGATCTTCGGGTGACTTCGAGTGACTTCGGGCATCTGATGTTAGGCTTCGTTGATCTTGATAGTATGTGAAAGGCCGCTAGCGAGTTGATTCAACTAACTAGTCCCTATGCTGTTTACTATCAAGATGAAGAAGAAAGGAAAGTTTACACACTCCGTGGCATAATAACAGCGCCTTATAACTTCCCAATACGCCTCCACAGAAGGTTCTAGAATCAACCCACTGGGAGAGTTAGTGATAGGCGGCACAGCCGCCGTTCAAGCGGCTTGGCCCGTTACATTGGTCGTTGATGGAAGTAGATCGCCGATGCCTTTATGCGTGATCTGCTATCCCAATGCCGACAGTGTAACCTCATGCAAAAGCTGCGCAAGGCTTTTAGAGCGAGGAATGCTATCACCTGCTGCACAACTTCACACTCGATTAGGTTGTGAGCATATTTATCCTGACGATCTTAAGGGGCTAACTCCTGTAGAAGAAAAGCTTATATCGTTAAACTCGTGTTATGGCTTCATCACGAAGCACAGCATCGAAAGTGGTCACAGGCAAGATATGAGGTATCCAAGACATGTGAAAGGGCATATTTTAGTGTTCTCGAACAATGTGGAGGAGTTAACCACAAAGGTCCTACCCCATCCACTAGTGCAGCTGATGGAGAACATACATGTTTCGTGGCACGGTAGAGAACGGCCTGAGCCAACGGACTTGTCTAGACTGCTGTCTGTACGTCGGGGAAAGGTAGAAGCGGCGCTCAGGTGGTTGAAGAAAAACAACCGCCATTACCGAGATATAACGATTGATGTGGCTGATATGAACAGCTGGACTAGCTTTTCAGATGGAGTTCCGCACATGATCTATGAGCGAATGGAGCGCAACGAGCCGTCCGCGCGGGAGAAAATCCAGACCGCGCAGGTTGTCCCTCCAACTGAGCGCGGCACCGATATGGAAGAACACGAGGGTAATATCGAGGAGGTTATCGCCCAACTCCGTTCGGCGGAAGATCCGCCAGAATTTTCCGATTTATCACAGGGCATTCACGGCGAGTGCCAGGAGGGTTGTCATGCTGAACATGATGAACAGGCCGAGAGTGGCAGAGGCGACACACTCTTTGAGGTCAATGCAGCCGGTATGTTTGGCCTTGATGGTGCACCCGATATTCCAGAGGCAGAGAAATTTAGGTACTTTTGTATTACAGTACGCAAAGACACCGAAGACGCTACCAACAGTCAGTCAGCTCCCGATAGTAGAGTCAAGGGATCGGTCGGTGTCAAACGTGCAAGAATGCAGAAGCAAGAGCCTTACATACACATATCTCGTGGCGATGAATTTGCCGACGGTTTGGACACCTGGTTCTTTGCCAAAGCATTTCCCACCTTGTTCCCGTACGGTTTCGGCGGTCCTAGATTGGCGGAAGAAGCCATGGTGGGCTCGATGGGAAAAACAGGTCCTAGGAAAGGCGTAGACAGAACAGCGCCCGTTGCTACGGCGTCAGGTCTTATCGGTTCTCGAAACATGAGCTTGAGGGCATGGACTGAAATTGTATTACGCCGACATGGGGGTCGCTTCGCCAACCACCACGTGTTCCCCTTCTTGGCCTTTAATTTGGGACTGAGGTCGAGGAATCGTCGAATCAGCATGCTGAGCATGAACAGAAAGAACTTTTAGCAATTGGAGCGATTGGTCGGCGGTCTGACCGTGACAAGACTAGAAGCGGCGCAAAAGGAGTTGCAGCAATCCAACAACACCAGCGATAAAGCTGTTCAAGAACTTTTAAGAAGCATATCAGCGTATGGGCACCGGCAGCCTATGTCTCGTGAGCAAAGACTTAGTCTTCGGAGGAAGATCAAATCTCTCATAATACGGTACGGGATGCCAGCCATCTGGTTTACGTTGAATCCCAATGACATCACCAATCCAATCAAGCTTCGGTTAGCATCATATCGAACACGGGAACCAAAAGATGCCGAGGAATTTCTTAGAAGTCTAGACGTGGCTTATAAGCGTGCTAGATTAGCCGTTTCAGACCCAATGAGTTCAGCTGTCTTCTTCCATCGGGAGATCTCACTCTTCTTCGAACATTACGTCAAGGTCGGCGAAGAGTCGGTCTTTGGCCGGATCAGCCAGTATCTCGGAGCCGTGGAGACTAATGAAAGAGGGGCACTTCACGTGCACGGCCTTCTGTGGTTGGAGGGTAATCTGCATTTTGGGTCGTTGCTTCATAACTTGGGTCAGAACAAAGAAGAGGGGTATGGCGAAGACATTGCTCTATTCGCAGACAGTATCTTCTCAGAGGTATGTATAGCAGTCAGTATTAATCCAGTCATGAAATTTCGCATTAACTGTAGTGGAAGGAGTTAGACGAGGAAGCCTTCGTAGCCGTGCAATCGCACAGGCGGGTTACGTCTGACGTATCCGAACTGGTCAATAACACATCGAAGCTTACCGCCGATTTCGACGAGGAAGCCAATTTCTGCGCTGGGGCAACACAGATCCATACACATAGCCCCACTTGCGTAAAGTATTCGTTCGCCCGTCGAGATGCAAGGAGAAACCTCTGTCGATTCCGTGCGCCTTGGAAGTTGATCGAGAAGACGGCTTTCACGGATGATGGCGTTTTACGAATTCGGAGAACGCACCCGCTTGTAAATCGATGGAACAAGGCAATAGCGGTCGGGCTGCGACATAACCACGATATATCATTCATCGCCACTCAGTGCAAGACGAAGGCCTTAGTATTCTATGTGACGAACTATGCGACCAAGGTAGAGGATCCAGTATGGAAACGCGTTGCCGCCGCTTCGGAATTTTTACCCGTTCTAGGTGAGAAAGGTGCAGGAGCCGCCAGCGTTGCAGCGAGAGAGACTCGCACAACGCAAGATGCGACGCAAAACAAGACTCGGCAGTTCTTGATGCGCGTAGCCAATCGTGTGTTTACCGAGCGTGCACTGTCACAAGTCGAAGTAGTCTCGCACCTATTGGGCTATCCGACCGAATTCATGCATAGCACGACGTGCAGCTTCCTCAACACGTCACTGCTATACTGGCATGTCTTTCGCCGATGGCAGCATTTACAGCACCTCAGCAGTGAAGAGGGCATCGTAGAGGAGTCAATAGACGAGACGGTACTTGTAGGGGATACAGGTGAGCGAGTATCGTATATCGAGGCCTACGCTAATCGAGGAGAGCTTCTCAAAGACGTATGTCTTTATGATTACATGTCCATCGTGAGCATCAGGCGAAAAAATGAACGGAGGGCTGTCTGGGGAGAGATACCTTTTCCAGAAAATTGCCCAACACTTACAGGGTATACTCAGGTATTAAGGCGGCCTAGCAAGCACGCTATGGTGTGCCTTGAAGGCTATCTGAGTGTAGACTTCAAGGACATAGAAGACGGCAAATGCTTTAAAAGGTGAAAGTGTCCTCGCATCTAGAGTAGTCTGCCCGCAGAGCGAAACTGACATGGTGCGAATCAGGGCGGCCGTACAGCATTTGGCATTGTTTGTGCCATGGGAGAAGTTCTTGACAGAGCGTGCTGGCGACATTGATGACATTTGGAAAAGCAACCAAGTCATGCTGCAGCCAAGGCTTTCTCTTCTTGTGGACAATATCCAGTTGCTCCGCCATTCGGCCGAAGACGCCAAGAGAGATGCCAAACAATGGGCGTCATCATCCGGCGACGGGTATTTTGATGAGGAAGGCGCCGAGGCGGAAGCAAACGAAACGGGATCCCTAGGCGGCGTACCATTCCGGGGCGATAATGTGGGCAATGCCATGCGCATGATTGATATCATTAGAGCGGCATCGGGGGCAGGTCAAATCACAGCCGGCTCGACGGAATTGGCAGAGCTAATGTGGCATCTGTGTCGGTTTCAAGAAGGGGCTCTCTCGCCGGTCGATGAGCTGAATGGTGACGAACTGGCGGACGCGGAAACCATGGTCCCTGCCGACATGGCAAGCCCTGAGAACTGTGACAATAAAGTTCCTAAGCAGAGCCAAGTCAGATCTATTAAATCACAGCAGGCTAGCGCATCCAAGGAGATCGAGAGAATGATACAGGGCATCCAAGACTGTCATACAGGGGGCGGAAGTTCTCCACAAGCTGATGGGCTTGTCGACACCGCGAGAAGTCCAGAAGTGCAAACAGTATCGGGAGACCCTCCATCGCCTGCATTGGCCATAGCCCCCTCGGCTCGTGTTTGCGTTGGGTCGTCGGTGTCGTTTATGCAGACCGGCCTCAGACTGGCGATAGAATTGACGCTTAATAAGAAACAGAGAGTAGCATTTCTGCTTATCTGTAGGCAGCTGGATCAAATATGGCCTGGCGAAAGTGGAGCGCAGAAGGGCCAGCAGCACTCCCAGTTTATTGGGGGCGAGGGTGGCACAGGGAAATCTCGCGTGATAGAAGCCCTTGTTGCACTGTTCAGAGAGAGGGGCATGTTGAGCAAGATTCTCGTGACGGCCACATCAGGAACTGCGGCCGCTAGAATCGGTGGAATCACCATACATTCCGCGTGCAACGTCACAATAGATCCGAAATCTCGTACAGGTATGCCAAGGGAGATTGACGGCGTGCGAATGGCCAATGCGAACGAGAGATTCGTTAGCGGTTCAGCTAGGATGACTTGGCAGGACAAAGTCTTATTGATTGTGGATGAGATCAGCATGCTGGGTGCGCGCACCCTCTTTGCAGTAAACGAACAACTATGCAGGCTTAGAGGCTCTACGTTGGATTTCGGAGGTCTGCCTATTGTATTATTCTGCGGAGATTTTCATCAGTTTCGGCCTGTGCAGGAGAGATCTATATTGCTTCCTAGCGAGAAGATTACCTGGGACTGCGACCCGTCGTTCGGGGTAGAGCAAAGACATCAACATGACGTGGCGCATAGATTGTGGAAGCAATTCTCCACCGTAATTATGCTAGATGAGCAAGTCCGGGCGGCAGGCGACACAGAGTTCCAGGCATTGCTCTCACGGATTCGGAAGGGAATTCAGGATCGTTCTGACCTAGACCTTATTAACGCGAGATGCTACCGAGAAGGTATGAGGATACCGTGGGAAACGGGCATCACCGTCGTCACGCCGCTTAACAGAAATCGCTGGAACCTGAATATGGAGGCCAGTATATCATTTCAAAAGCAGAACAACGCCCAAATGAGGATATTCATGTCGGAACACAAGTGGAGGGGCACACCAACGGAGGAAGAAGCCATTCTCATGCTCAACCAAGGCGATGACAGTGCCGTCCCTGTTCCGGCTGTCTTCATGTTCGTCCCTGGTATGCCGATTGTGGTGAACCAGAACATTCATCAAGGGTTAAAATTAGCGAATGGAGCCGCATATAAGGGAGTTGGTGTTGTTCTGAATAAGGCATATCCTGGATATCGGGTCTCGGCCAACATCATCCTCCACTTTGGACCGCCAGCGGCGATCGTCTTGGCATCAGAATCCACAAAAGATCTACGCTTTGTCGGGATGCCAGCAGGAACAATCCTCCTCACGCCACTAAGCGTAAAGATAGAATGCCAAAAAAAGCGACCCTGGCAGCAAACCGACTGTTCGCGTCGAGGTCTTCCGTGTACTGCAGCTTTCGCTTGCACGGATTACAAGGTGCAGGGTAGAACACTGGACAAAGTGGCATTGGAGCTCCGGGGAACAAGAACGATGACGCTCAATGGCGAAAAGGTACCTGCCGGGTGCGACCCTTACAGCCTATATGTGCAACTATCGCGATGTCCGCGTCTTGATGGAGTGATGCTGCTGTCAAAAGTAAGAGAGAGAGACTTTATCGGAAACAGGGTGCCTCATAACATGACAGTCGCAATGGAAAGTCTGATGGAATTGAGTCGGAAAACGATGGAGTTTGAGGGTTGGATGTGTTGAACATGAAACAGCATCACGTGCAGGGTCCAGCCTGCGCCTTCCATAAATAGCGTGCCTTGGCGGCATCTCTAGCTTAGAGAATCAACGCACTCCTTTCATCTGTGTTCCGCTGTGACGTTCAACAGGATGGAGGTCATCGCGGGTCAAAAAGGCGGTGGCAGGGATTCTGCCACCAATAGACAGCCGAGTAGTCAGCCGAGGTGAAATAGAGGGACCAATAGTAGACAAGTCACAATGCAGACCGAATTCACACATCGAGACCAAATTCGGACCAGCCTGCAATAGTAATTGGTGGACTAAAGGACCACTCTGATAGGCTAGCTTCGCGGCAGGCGGGAAAACAGGAGAAGGCGAACCGTGTCGCGGTTCGCGCATCAAAGCCTTGAGGAACGAAGTCTGAGAATGGGAAAGGTTACTCAGTGGAAACTGCATGCAAATTTGATTGAGCATTGATTGCCGTAGAAAGACTGTTGCAGACAGTTCAGATTGCGAGAATTACAATCCGGGATATCCCAGTCTGATCCGGTAATCAACCGATGCTAACCTAGCCATTCAAACCTCACAACCCCCACGCAGGAGACCTTTTTCGTCAGAGTAAAGGCGGACAGTGATTGGTTAGGAGGATCACCACCCTCCTTTTTCCTCGGGGTAGAAGACCTTGAGTTCACTTCGTTCCTCAAGGCATTTCGGGTTGGGGCAGAGAAAGAACCTCTCGGAACTTCGTTCCTCACAAGGCATATACGAATGCAGCTGAGAACTACAATTTTAGAACTGGATCTTCCTTAGAACATTCATATGGAGCTGGTCACTTTTCAATGCACTAGTTTGACAATATATAGTAGTCTCTGCATTTGCACTATGGTATAGGGAAAACCGTAGACTTGTAGGGAAAAAAACCTATACCGAGACCATACCCAGCAACCACCACAGCCCCTATCTTTACTATTTATACATATTTACCAAACCCTGTTAAAGGCAGTGCATTTGATGGATTTGACTCGAGGGTAATCAATTGCTGGCTGATCCTCAGTAAACGTTCTCCATATGGTGTAACGCCCACTCTCACAACCATAATCGCTTTCAAGCGTTAGACTTTATATTAAACATATTAATTCGTGACTTACTAATAGAAGTTACATGAATGATTCGGGCCAACTCTCAAAGAGTGGACATTGTTCACGCTGTTTATTATCAGCATACTGCTTGACGAACTTTATATGGAAGAATTTACAAGGCGTTGCGAAGATTATGGCACTTTCCATCGTCGGGGATTTCCACACTAGGTTGGTTATAGTCGTAATTGACATAGGCTGTAGACTAAATTCATAGCATGAGCGGCTGAGCTCTTAGTACGAAACGGGGAGCGTACCACGTCGCTCTGCGCGGTCGCAATAGCGGCAAGCATAGGGATAAGCTTGATAAAATGCATGGTGGATGAGTGAGATAGATAAAATTCTAATAGCTTAGTAGGAAGTTGCTACGATAGCTAGATGTTGCTAAGCTAGAGGGAAAAAATAGACGTGAATTGGGTCATATTTATATTCGTCTACCTTTTACTGTTACTTGAAGTCGGTTCCCTAAGACATCTAGAACTATGGTAGTAAGACGCTGCTACCGCATGCGGCCGAATACATTCTTGAATGTACAGTCAATCTTCTTCGGGATACAAGCAAGGTTAATCCTGGCTATAGTTGCAAATTGTACTGTATTACCCTCAACTTGTAACCTCGACTATAATATTAGCATGATATAGTACATAGGCATTTAGGCGCGCACTTGCACTGCTAATTTTGGCTTTTCCGTAGACTCGTATCGGCTAGGTACATTGAAGTACTGCAGTCACTACATGTGACCAAACTCAAACGTTGAAAAGCAAAATTAATTTAAACTTAACTATACTTGCAGACAGGTAGAAGCATTAGGGATCAATCAATGTCAATTAAGCTGTAACGGGCCAAGCCGCTTGAACGGCGGCTGTGCCGCCTATCACTAACTCTCCCAGTGGGTTGATTCTAGAACCTTCTGTGGAGGCGTATTGGGAAGTTATAAGGGATTTTACGGTGATGCGCCGGATCCACTGATGCGCCGGATTTTAACCAGCCTACGCATTGGACTTCAATGTAGAGCAACACAACACACACCAACTCAAATCCCTCAAAATTGGAGAAATGATAAGATTATAGCTGTGAGATACATCTTAATTTATTTCATAATCTTCAAGCCATCGTGGCCGCTTGCTATTCCGCTGCGGCCGCCCCGAGTCCCAATATGACACTACCATCTCTCGAGCACTCTCAACAACCAGAGAAGGCCTTTTTGAACCTGTTATACCTGCTGAAGTCATCTTCATCTTCTTCTCTGACGTTGTCTTGCAGTGACTTGGTGATATAGATGGTGCCGGCATCTCCACACTTGGCGGAACAGCGACGATTATTTCGTCTTGAGTCCTCTCATTTTCTTCGATAGCATTAAAATCCTCCTGCAGCTTTGGCTGCTTCTGTTTGGATATTCCCCGATTAGGTTCTTTAAGAGCTTCTCGAATCTGTCGATTAACCTCCCTCTCTTGCTTCCTGGCTTCCTTTACTTGCCGCTTTCGTTCCCTTTCCTCGTCTCGTTCCCTCCTCCGCTCTAAGGCCTGTGCTTTTTGCGCCGCCGCCTTCTGTTGCCGTTGAGCTTTTTCCGTTTGCTTCTGAAAAGCCTCCTCTTGCTTTTTGGCCTCTATCGTGGCTTTCTTTAAACGTGCTTGCGCGATTTTTGCCGGGCTAAATACCTGGGCCGAGTTAGGGTCCGTACGATCAAAGAGGTAATCTTTCAGAGCTTTACCACGTTGTCTGCGCTGTTTCTCATAAATAATTGTTTCACGGAGTCCTTGATTCTCAGATCTGAGCAGCTCGACCTCCGCTTGAAGGCTTTCGAGCGTACTCTTCAGCTTTCGAGCACTAGAGCCAGAATCCCTTGATTTATCGACTACATTGTCGACCAGTCGCCGTAGTTCCCGGGCAGTGGGCTTCTGCAGGGCTCGAGAGTCTGCCGAGTCACTGTCTGTATCTGGGTCCTCTTCTTCAATCTTGGCGATCTGCGATAGGACGACTTCTGGATCAAAAGGGAGGAGACCCGTCCGTCTCCACCCACTGGCGATGTTCTCAGGAGAGAAGGAAGCTTCAAAAGCACTCCAAAACAAGGTCCAAAACTCACGCTTCGATAGATTAATGAGTCCTTGGGTCTTTGCCGTCCACTGGACCAGCTGATCAGTGTATGCCGTAGAGAGGGGGCTAAATAACGACACGTCTAGGGGCTGGAGTCGATGCGTGGAATGGGGCGGAAAGACCGCAATAATGATTCGGTGCTGGTCGCACCAGTCCAGGAAGTCCATATTAATATGGCTGGAGTGTCCGTCGGTAATTAGAAGGCGGTAATCACGACCGTTGCGTGCCTTGGCTTTGGTAAAGCGATCAAAAACGCCTATAAGCCATTCTTTACCAAGTTCATGATTAGTCCAACCCGACTCAGAGGTCGTAAAGAAGGCCGACTGATGCTCGGGGTCAAATTCCGTCAACCAGGAGTCTTGGACCTGTCCTGCCTTGCCTTGGTAGATGAGGAATGGGGGCAGCGATGTCAAGTCCTGACAGATGCAAGCCAGGAATGTAATCCAGGATCGACTGCCGTCTTGCGATGCACCGAGCAGCTTGCCTTGCTTTTTGAGATTAAGAGTGAAAACTCTCTTTGTTTTATTTATCACACCCATGAGAAAGCCTTTTTCATCCATGTTATATGTGTTGCAAGGGGCGATGTCGTATTCCTCAATTTTCTTGCGAATCTTTCGCTATTAGCAACGAAACTAAGAGGCTGTGCGCAAACCTACCAGCTCAAAATATGATTTATACCTAGGTGTATTATCTGCTCTCCTTCGTGCTATGTCAAAGCCATCAAACCAGGTGCAACCAAGGTCAGTATGATGGCGTTTGACGAAGCCATACGCCCAGTTCCTTCCGACCTCTATTTTCGCTATGTCCTGAGCGAAATTCTTGATCATAGTCAGGGTAGGTGGAATGCCACGTGATGAAAGCTTATGAATATAAGCAACAAGTTCTCGTTCTTGTTGTTTTGACAGCCTTGATTTATACAAACTGTCGGCATCACGTCTTGACCGCTGTTTGCCTTGATGTCGGCGTCGCAAAGTAGTCTCGTCGCAATTGAAGCGCCGTGCGGTTTTTGCATAATTAATTGATTCTGAAGATTCCAGAAATCTAAGCGCCTCGTCAATTGCAGCCATGGTTGTTGAGATATTCGAGGTTGAAGTTGAGTGAAGGAAGCGGTGTGAATCCGGCAGATCATCGGATCCGGCGCTTCACCGTAAAATCACTTACAGATTGAAATATAGGCAAGAAGAGACTCTTGAATTTCTATCTAAAAGATTGGGTGGTTGGTTTCTTATATAATCAATGATTTCCGTTCAGCCACGAAGGTTCTCCGTAATGCTAACTTTCTATAATATAAATGATCGACTTGGACTGAGTGGATCAACTATTCGCAACCGGGGAGGTGGGGGGAGGGGGTGGGTACGGAACACGACTGAATATCAAGTGGTTCAAATGCTTCCGCTGGATATAGAAGCCGCTTCCGGATTATAAGGGTTGTGAATTTTTTTTAGAGGGCTTATGAGGGCACATGCCTCTAGGTCTTTGAATACGCATTTCAAATTGAACAGCAAAGATAATGTTGATTTTATTCCTGCTAGTTAGGGAAAGTTGCTCCATCTTATACCTGTGGCTACTAGCAAGGTCAAATGAAACGCCACTGTTCCAATCCCCGTGTTGGTATGCTGAATTCCGCCCACACATTATGTAGCAAATCAAAGAGTCTCCGTTACCTGATTCACAAGGGATCGTCTACCTAATTGGTGTCCAATTGTCCAAATAATCTTATCCTATGACACTGCGCAGACCCTGAACCGCCTTCAACGACGCCAAATATGCCCGCCAGGGTTTCCTGGGTCGTCCCACCAAAATGACCCTTCGTGTTTAGAGGCGCAACGCGAACACACCAAATCATGAGGAGGACTTGGATTTTTCGGCCCGTTGACTAGAACATCTAACATGAATGGAGCGGCATGAATACCTGAGTAGAATGCATTGTGGACCAAGTCATCGAGGCCCGAGTGCTTACCGCACTTTTGGCAGACAGAGCGTTCCCGGTTCATAATATTGCCCCGAATAACGAGCACAGAAGCTAGATACATCGAAATTCGTCAAGTCGTATTCTTGGGAGGTTAAGGCAAATTTGTTTTCCTAACTTACGGTCGACATCAAGCATGTCAGCGATATGAGCCCTTTCGGTGTCCGTGAGAACCCAGAGATAGCCTTTCTCGACACGCAACTGCCTGGCTCGGAATGGGTTCATCCATCCTAAGTGTGTGGGCGGTAGGTTATCCAAGTCCATGATGCCTAGTTGTAAACTTGTAGGATTCCGGTGACGTCTTAGATAAATGTGGAAGTGTGTGAAGAGTCAAGAATGGGGGAACGCTGCTTAATATAGTGGCAACAAGACCACATTGTCCATGAATTTGGCCGACGCGATAGTTTGGCCCGGAAAAAGTGGCAGCATAATTCCCGGCTGAAGATGGTTGATTCAGCCCCGTCCGCAGGCTAAACGGTCTCATGGAAGCTATAATGTTTGGGCTCTGTCTGGGTCGTCAAAATTCCCCCAAGGTTAGCGCTAGTGCTTGGGGGACCTTAAAGTCAGACCCCCCGTGAGTGCTCCAAAACCCCCAAGTAGCCTAGATTCTTCGGAGAATCACTCCGCTGATGCCCCGCCTGCTGTGTTCCAAATGAAGGTTCTCAACGCACAGCTCTCGGCATCATTTCTTCAGCCCATCCGGCAATCTCAGCCTTGAAGATTTTTGATAACAGAGGCTATGGCCACGCTGACAGCGGTTGTTGTAGATCTTTCTACGACAGATTATTGCTGAAGCAGCGAGTACATACAGTCTCCAACTGGTAACTACCCCAAAAGTGGCGCAAGTCTCTGTTTGCGAACTACCCAAAGTCAGACTGTGCCGCGTGCCGAATTGCCAAGTTTGCCACACAGGATTGATTCCCTGGAGATGAGACACTGCAGCCTGCCGCCACAGTACTGTTCCATGAGGAAGTATTGGCGAGAGATGTAGCTGGTGGCGAGGTTCTGAGCCTGGGTTGCTACGCGGTCAGCAATGCCGCTCAATCATGCGGCACCTTTAAGCTGGAGCGTCTCACGCTTCCCCACTACTGTTAAAAGTACTAGTGCCCTATGTGACACCATCACAGACTTTCACTCCACGCCACTCCGGCAAGATTCTTCCGCACTCGCCATTTGTCGTGAAGCCTTAAACGTTGCTCCAAAAATGGCGATGATCATCTTAACACGGCCCGCTCAGCAACCTGTCCTCTCGAGGCGGAACCTTATTATAGTTTGAGAGCCCTCACAGGGATCACGACGGACCCCTTTCGGTATGACCCTTCTGTAAACCTCAAAGATCTACAATGGTAGGCTCCGAGGGTTGCACAGACGCGGAACGTGGCGCGTTTTGGAGATTTTTATGTCTATATTAGAATAGGTGAACTAGATAGTGTTTTCGATTTCAAAGACATCTTAGACTTCTACTCCCGAGGATCCGTCGAGTTAGATATATATTCCAGAATTAAACCTACCCTTGCGACGAGTGTGGACTGCGGAGATGTCAAACATACGGAGCGATTGATCTTAGGATGGATGTGGTATAGCCGATTGTGTGAGGGGGATCAGCATCTTCAGCATCCTGTTTGGCTGCCGCTTCTATCCTCGTAAAGATAGCCTTCAAGCTGGCGAAGTAGTCGGGCCTTTGTTGGTGTTTAACAATACTTAGCTGACTATGACTCTCATAACGGGACAACTGGATCTCATCATCTCGAATACGGAGGTCTGCTCAATTGCAGCGTCCATTTTGTACAATAGTAGTACTAGTACCCTGCTGGCGTTTAACGCTCGGATAACTTTCGCCCTTACATGTAGTGTCAATCTGTTTAGGACAAACCGCAATCTGCAAAGCCAAGATACAAGACTGCGTGTCTTGCAAGATGGCTTGGTAATTTAATTACCGTGAATTGGTAAATATTGAGAGGGCTGTCTCAGTCGTGCCTTCCGAGTATGCTAAAATTTGGCACGTATGGGCTTAAATCTGTGAAGCATGTGTGGTAAGAGTTGGGTAAAATTTGAGTTAGAACTTAGATGTTGGGAGTTGGGTTAATACCGCAACTCTTACACACCCTATATAAACATTTTGCCTCTTCCCAAATGGGTCGACCGCACATAACGTTTTAGCATAATACTGTACCTACTGCACATGCAAACAGGCCTGGTTCACTTCACAAACTCTCTCTGGGAGGTCGTGAGAAATGCCGTGAAAGATCCCCAAGCGGGCTATGTAACAACTGTCCTCGCGCCTTGGACGAATGCGCCGAATCTGAGTTTGTAGACTTGATGCGGCGTATAGAGAAGAAGCAAATCATCTAAGGTCTTTTTTTGGAAACATGACGGACCTCCCCAACGATTCGAGAGTCCAGATGCCATGGACGGCGAAGGATATCCCAATGAAAGAAGCGATTGAAAGATTTCGAACATTATTTGTTATGCTTTGCTGACTGCAAATCAAACACGAAAATCAGAGGGTGGTAGCTCGGATGCGTGTGGGTTTCAAATGCTGAGAAGCCATGTTTAGATGGAGAGCACAGTGCCTTGTTCAACTATTCAAACAGTGCGGCTAGCCAGCAATAGCAGCGGCATCGAGCAGCATAAAGAATATTAATGGGCGAGTGTGTGGCATAGCGCAAGGTTTATGATATCTAACGCTTTTGGATGAGTTGAGCCGAAAAGCGTCCGCCCTGAGCCTTTCTGAGGGCTAAGCTCTGGTGGAGGCTATGGCCAAGCATGCGGCAACGTTCAAGGCTGAGAATAACTGGCGACTTGGGAAGTCTCTCCAAGCCAGCGCCTCCTGCTTTGTTCCATGTTGTAACAGTTGTCTAGTAATTGAGAAATATTGATGGCTTAGCAACATACGCAGAGAAACATTTTTCATGTTACCTTTCCCCACAATGTGATTCGTGATGGCGGTATGTCAGAGGCATCTGAAGCGAAACGTTGTGGCCTCTTACCTGTATGTGGCTCTACGCGGCAAAGTCGGCACAAGTTCAGCTTTTGGCTGGGCATGAGAGGCACAAGTGTGGCATTTAGGATGGCACTGTTGGATGACCGTATTGATTCGCGACCATATTCATTCGCCGCTTTAAGATGTATATTTTACCATGTAATTATAAATAACTACAGCAATGGCTAATGGGGGGAGCGACGCGACAGTGATGTGAAGGCAATGCCCCACGAGCGTTCATCTAGAACGGGACGGGAAGTTCCGTAGCAGTTGCGAAGGAAGTGGGTCTACATCTCGTGCAATTATTAGTCCTGTACTAAGCCGCACCTAACAAAGAATGAGGGATGGTTGAATTGGTGTCACTTGAAGTACGTCAGTGCAAGAGCGGTGGCGAGGCCTACAGCCACAGCTGCCAGAATATGCTGAAGAGTTGCGTCCATAAATATGGAAATTGGATCGAATGGCCATTCAATAAGTGATTTTACGGTGAAGCGCCGGATCCGATGATCTGCCGGATTCACACCGCTTCCTTCACTCAACTTCAACCTCGAATATCTCAACAACCATGGCTGCAATTGACGAGGCGCTTAGATTTCTGGAATCTTCAGAATCAATTAATTATGCAAAAACCGCACGGCGCTTCAATTGCGACGAGACTACTTTGCGACGCCGACATCAAGGCAAACAGCGGTCAAGACGTGATGCCGACAGTTTGTATAAATCAAGGCTGTCAAAACAACAAGAACGAGAACTTGTTGCTTATATTCATAAGCTTTCATCACGTGGCATTCCACCTACCCTGACTATGATCAAGAATTTCGCTCAGGACATAGCGAAAATAGAGGTCGGAAGGAACTGGGCGTATGGCTTCGTCAAACGCCATCATACTGACCTTGGTTGCACCTGGTTTGATGGCTTTGACATAGCACGAAGGAGAGCAGATAATACACCTAGGTATAAATCATATTTTGAGCTGGTAGGTTTGCGCACAGCCTCTTAGTTTCGTTGCTAATAGCGAAAGATTCGCAAGAAAATTGAGGAATACGACATCGCCCCTTGCAACACATATAACATGGATGAAAAAGGCTTTCTCATGGGTGTGATAAATAAAACAAAGAGAGTTTTCACTCTTAATCTCAAAAAGCAAGGCAAGCTGCTCGGTGCATCGCAAGACGGCAGTCGATCCTGGATTACATTCCTGGCTTGCATCTGTCAGGACTTGACATCGCTGCCCCCATTCCTCATCTACCAAGGCAAGGCAGGACAGGTCCAAGACTCCTGGTTGACGGAATTTGACCCCGAGCATCAGTCGGCCTTCTTTACGACCTCTGAGTCGGGTTGGACTAATCATGAACTTGGTAAAGAATGGCTTATAGGCGTTTTTGATCGCTTTACCAAAGCCAAGGCACGCAACGGTCGTGATTACCGCCTTCTAATTACCGACGGACACTCCAGCCATATTAATATGGACTTCCTGGACTGGTGCGACCAGCACCGAATCATTATTGCGGTCTTTCCGCCCCATTCCACGCATCGACTCCAGCCCCTAGACGTGTCGTTATTTAGCCCCCTCTCTACGGCATACACTGATCAGCTGGTCCAGTGGACGGCAAAGACCCAAGGACTCATTAATCTATCGAAGCGTGAGTTTTGGACCTTGTTTTGGAGTGCTTTTGAAGCTTCCTTCTCTCCTGAGAACATCGCCAGTGGGTGGAGACGGACGGGTCTCCTCCCTTTTGATCCAGAAGTCGTCCTATCGCAGATCGCCAAGATTGAAGAAGAGGACCCAGATACAGACAGTGACTCGGCAGACTCTCGAGCCCTGCAGAAGCCCACTGCCCGGGAACTACGGCGACTGGTCGACAATGTAGTCGATAAATCAAGGGATTCTGGCTCTAGTGCTCGAAAGCTGAAGAGTACGCTCGAAAGCCTTCAAGCGGAGGTCGAGCTGCTCAGATCTGAGAATCAAGGACTCCGTGAAACAATTATTTATGAGAAACAGCGCAGACAACGTGGTAAAGCTCTGAAAGATTACCTCTTTGATCGTACGGACCCTAACTCGGCCCAGGTATTTAGCCCGGCAAAAATCGCGCAAGCACGTTTAAAGAAAGCCACGATAGAGGCCAAAAAGCAAGAGGAGGCTTTTCAGAAGCAAACGGAAAAAGCTCAACGGCAACAGAAGGCGGCGGCGCAAAAAGCACAGGCCTTAGAGCGGAGGAGGGAACGAGACGAGGAAAGGGAACGAAAGCGGCAAGTAAAGGAAGCCAGGAAGCAAGAGAGGGAGGTTAATCGACAGATTCGAGAAGCTCTTAAAGAACCTAATCGGGGAATATCCAAACAGAAGCAGCCAAAGCTGCAGGAGGATTTTAATGCTATCGAAGAAAATGAGAGGACTCAAGACGAAATAATCGTCGCTGTTCCGCCAAGTGTGGAGATGCCGGCACCATCTATATCACCAAGTCACTGCAAGACAACGTCAGAGAAGAAGATGAAGATGACTTCAGCAGGTATAACAGGTTCAAAAAGGCCTTCTCTGGTTGTTGAGAGTGCTCGAGAGATGGTAGTGTCATATTGGGACTCGGGGCGGCCGCAGCGGAATAGCAAGCGGCCACGATGGCTTGAAGATTATGAAATAAATTAAGATGTATCTCACAGCTATAATCTTATCATTTCTCCAATTTTGAGGGATTTGAGTTGGTGTGTGTTGTGTTGCTCTACATTGAAGTCCAATGCGTAGGCTGGTTAAAATCCGGCGCATCAGTGGATCCGGCGCATCACCGTAAAATCCCTTATTACTCCAACTGCAAGAGGGCCGACCCGGCAATCCACCCCCCCACACACACATGCTGCCACGCCGCCAAATTGTTGCCTAGACAATGCCCCACCACCTGACTCACATCAAGCCAACAGTAAGGACGAAAAAGGCAAAAGACCAATTAATGCTGAAAACACCAGGATAACAAGCAGTGTTGACCCGACATCGAACAGAGCACCTCATTTTATTGGCAGCGGATACTCGGCTTTCGATTTCTGCTTCTAGTGCCCGGCTGGCCAAAGTCATCCGCCACCCGCGGTTGGGCATCACTGAAACCTCCAGTCACCTAGGCCATCAATGGGGCCTTCGATTGTACTACTATATTCCTGCTGGATAAGCCTTGGTTGGCATTTGGGACTCTCATTAATGGATGATGGTTTTCGTACACCACGATTACTTTCACTGATGTAAGCATCCTAAGTAAGACATAAGTAATAGGAAGGGATTGATCTTTAAAGGCAGCATAGTTTCTAAACTGTGTTTGCCTCCATAGACTTCGGTACAGGCTGCTCCCTTCTTTCCCCTTTTCCCATTTCGCCTCTCCTTCTCTCCGGAATGCAGCGAGAGCCACTCGGTATGAAACTCGACCCCCTTGCGTTTCCTCCTCTCCTCTGGGCCATCGTGACCGGCCAGTATCTCGTCCATGCAAGCTTCGGTTAAGTGGCCACAGTCGGCGTAAATATGCTGTGTTTCTGTGATATTATGTGGTGACTGGAGTTCGACAACTCCAGCCATCCCCACCTTTTGAACCTGCTCTCTTGTGAGGTTGGATGGAATTGAATTGAATTGAATTGAATTGAATTTGGTATCGCCTGCTGGCGCCCTAGTGTAGGCATGAGGCGTGCTAGCTAGTCTTCAACAGTTATTACATAACACCACTTGCTAGTAAGCCCCGCAGAACGCGACCGACGGGAGTCGTCGCGTCCATGCTCTCACGGTTAGCCCCTGAGGAGTTCTTCATGTAAATTCCTCCGACTATAGCAGGTGTTCGCCCAGCGACTGTCTATCTGTTAATATCGATACCCGTCAGCGGGATCACGATGCCTGCTGAGGTTTTCCATCCGCGGACGTGTTCCCTCGCAGTAAATTGTGCCTGGTCTTTTCGTGGGGACCGGGGAGAGCCCTAACATCAGTGGCATATGCCTCGACAAAGAAAACATGAGTTTGCAAGACTTTCTTGCGTATGATAGAATAGATCAAAGACGTCTGGATTGTTTTGGATGCCCTCGACGAATGCCGAACAAGGCAAGGGCCATCGACGGAAGGACTGCTCTTGTGGATAAGGGATCTCCTCGCCTTGGAGCAGAGAAATGTCCATCTTCTTGTTACAAGTCGGTCAGAACAGGACATCAAGTCTATAGTAAGCGAATTTGTAGATGAGGATGACATAGTGCCTATTTAGAGCGACCTCATTACCGACGACATCCGTGCGTACGTTCACACGAGAGTGAGACAACGTGAAGGACTCAAGAGGTGGCGGTCGCAACCGGAAATCTAGGATGAGATTGAGAGCCGACTTATGGAACAGGCCGATGGGATGTAAGCAAATGCCTAAATAATTTCATTGTACGATCCGTCATCCTTGAAGACATGCTGAAAGTTCCCCCAGGTTTCAATGGGTTGCATGTCAGCTTGATGTGCTAGAAAAGGTTTGGAGTATTGCACACTCCAAATTGCTCTCAAATCCCTCCCAAAGACCCTGGACGAGACCTACAGCAGGATCTTGCGTGGCATTCCGCCAGAATATAAGCAAAATGCCGTAAGGATTCTTCAATTCCTGACCTACTCTGAGCGGCCATTAGATATTGAGGAAGCGGTCGATGCAATAGCAGTGGATACCGAGGGGGAACAGTACTTTAATCCTAAACATAGGATGCCCGATCCTCGGGAGATCGCTTGTTACTGCTCAAGTTTGGTAGTTGTGGTTTCCAAACAGGGGCATTCTTACGATGGGGGCATGAAGCTCCAGTTGGCCCATTTCTCCGTCAAGGAATATCTGACGTCAGGCCGGCTTGACAAAGACACTGGCCAATCTGTCAGGACAAGGTTGCTAATGCGTCAATTGCAACTGTGTGTCTTGCATTGCAATAGATAAGATTAGGGAGACTTTCCCTTTGGCACAGTATTCGGCAAGGTACTGGATGAGCCACGCTGCAGTGGCGGAAGGCAGAGATATGAAAGATATGAAACTGCAAGGTCATGTCGAGAAGTTCGTCTGCGACCACAGAAGTTCATACAGGAACTGCTACAGCCTCTATCGCCCAGATGACCCATATTTAAGGAAAGAAGACTTAAGAAAGGAACCACCTCTTGCGTTGTATTACGCATCATTTGGAGGATTGGTAAATGCTGTACAAGTCGAGGCGCCGACGTCCAGGCGGCTTCATACGGCGGCCACGATGCCGTCGCTCAGCTGCTGGTCGACAACGGCGCCGATGTCGAGGCGAAAGACGAGAATGGTCGGATGCCGTTGTCGTGGGCCGCGGAGAATTGGAACGGTGAGGCTACTGTCAAGCTGCTTCTGGAGAAAGGCGCCGACATCGAGCCGAAAGACGAGGATGGGCGGACGCCGCTATGGTTGGCCGCGGAGAAGGGGCGCAAGGCCATCGTCAAGCTATATCGACAAGACAAACAAACCGAACCTTCCATGCACTGAGCTTCGCTTGTCGACACCCCTTCCCCTGGTGGTCCCTAACGAAGCATTGTTTTCCCCTCCCCGAGTTATGTTACGGTATCTTAGCGTTGTCCAATCCACGGCAACGGAAGTTTTGATAACATTACCGGCGGTTGGTTGAAGGGGTCCAGGTTTGTTCATAGTTGTGATCTGTTGGCTTGGCGTGTGGGAGTGCAGCGGTCTCAGGTCGATTGCAGCGGTAAGTGGCATAGATATTGACACAGGTTTTGCGGCAAACGGTTTGCAGAGGATGCGGTGCGAACCGGGTGGGAGGATAGAGAGCCAGCAGCTTAGTATGTAGCCTGCCAAGTTTCTATTTGAGCCTGGTACATTTCAATCACAAATATTCATCATTCTGGATAACCCGTCTAAAGTGATTGATTAGGCAGGGTCCAGTAATATATTTCACTGCAGGTGGTATGACATGAGTATATATAAGCTTGGATAGTCGAGTAACTAGACAACACACGATTAATTCTTAAGAAGGGCCCAGAAGGGTAACCTGATAAAGCAATTTTGTACATTGAGATGATTTAACTGTCTAAGTCATTCAAATGGGTTGAATAACAGAAAGTGCAACTGAGTCAAAATACAACCCCGTTGGTTTCAACATGCTGCTGATGACGCAGATGAATCCCATGAACTATTTGAGCATGGGTCAGCAAGTGCTGCTTATGTTCGAGTGGTATGGAGCAAGCTATGCACTCTATCTTCTCGTCCATTTGCATATTACTTAGATGGCTTCGACGGAAGTGCTTATTTAGGTCCCCCGGAGTATAGAACTGACGTACGAGGCTCTCCACAGCCACGTCATCAGGAGCCATGGTGAGTGCTTTGCCAACACAAATGAAGCACCTTCTCGGTCTCTCCTTCTCATTCTTAACAAAGACAGACATCAGAGCCATGTGCAGAGCCATGTGCTGAGGGCTTCTCACTGGTGGTTCAGATATAAAGGTCGATCTGGGCTCGACAGAGGGTGTATGGCGCTGGATGGTCTGCCCCTCCTCAACCACGCAATAAGCCATAATGGCGCTAATGGCGTTGTCTCTTCGCCGATATTGACCATCAAGTGTATTTCCAAGGGGAGCAGTGAGAGCCTCCATGAGTCGTTTTTGAGCTGGTCGCTGAGGAGAGACAGTTGCGTTCACCGCTCCCTTAGCAAAGCCGACACCTCGCAACTGCCGCTCGATGTCGTCGAGAGCCTGTTCGGCGGTCCATTCATCCCGAACCTTCTGCTTCAGCTGTCTCTTCAGCCTTTGCTTCTCATTTCGCACCTCACGGCGGAGCTCCATGTACCTCTTCGACCCCTGAGGATGACGTCGTAGGTCTCGCTCTAACCGTTTAATTAGGGCATCATTGTTCACGGATACTACTTGTTCAGGTGTGAGATCCGTGGGCCGTCGTTTGCTTATCGAATGACCGACACTGCAGGCCTGCATAATCAAGGCTTGCTGTGGTTTTTGTCGCCGGAGAATAGCCCATGTGTCTGCGCCAATTTCCCGGCACAGGTAGTGGCGCTGGAATGGTGTCGAATTGGCATGACCCATGGCAAGATTTCGCAGCGCCTCGCTTATATCGGCTGGGACTAGAGTAAGCTTGAAGTACATGACTAGACATTGGTCGGGACATACCGCTCCGGTCGAATTCATTTGCTGCGTTATAGCGCAAGTTGTAGGGAATAGTGGGATACTCTAACCCCAAGACTTCACCGACTTTTCTGATCCACTGGGCAACCATCTGGTAGGAGATGGGCTTATCCTGAGATAACTCAAAGCCAGTCAGGTTTTTCACAGCCCGACGAAATATGTGTGTCTCTTTCAATTCATCCCTCAACGGCAGAGGCAACTCTCGCTCTTGCGGGTGAATGTCGAGATTAGCCAGCTGTGCGGGAGAGGTGAGGCTTGTAGCACGGAACGCACGATGGCGGAACAAAATGCCAAGTAAAAATACATGCGGGCTAAGTAGCAAGGAAGGGTCATACAAATTCTCAGGAATAGGGTAAGTTTTTCTGCGGTATGTTAATAATTTGTTTCCAAAAACGATAAAAAGGTCTTTGCCTCCTTACGCGTCGTCCCTCGCCAGCACGAGCCGGATATCTCCAAACCGCATACGCAAGATGGACGTCGGGCGTGCTCCTGCAGGTGCGAGGAGGAGGAGAAATAGAACAGCAAGAATGCGCAGCTCTCCTAGCTTGAACGACTTCTTAGTTGTGCTGATTGTCGTCTCAATTTGCTTTTTAAGGTCTTCGATTGTCATACAACGATTCACACGTTTCTCGTTGCTTAGACTATGTTTTTTGGCGAGATCTCGGAGCACCTACTTGGTTAGCCACTTGCATTCGTGTTGGCAGGGATTGACCGTACCTTGTGCATACGCGATTCAGCTTCGGATCGAGCTTGTTTCCCGTGGCTCTCTCATGGACGAGTCGGAAGACTTTCCAGTACGTGCCCAGGGAGCTGCTCTTCCTAGTTCCTCTCCTCTTCCTTCCGTCCTTGCCGATTTTCTGATTGAGTGACCAGTCGAAAAAGTTATAGAGGAGGGGCAGGGCATTAGACTGGGAGAGAGACTCAAAACAGCTTTGAGGGTCGCGCTCCAGCATTTTGCAGTATCTAGAGGGTGGGGAGCAGACAAATTAGCAGCCAGCAAAGAGAAGGAAGTTGTATGGCGGGTTGCATACTGGCGCCATTGCTCCTCACAAGCGTCTAGGAGCAGCAAGCTACCATCGCTGTAGTCCTGAGTTTCGTAGGCGCTCTCGTTGAAACTCTCAACAGCGTGTCGGTAGTACTCCGGGGGATGAATGTTTCCTCCAAAGAACTGAACCTGGTCATCGACGTCGATGTCGTCGCAGCCATCCTCGTCTTCAAGGCTTAAATCTTCGACATCCGTCGCCTCAGTTTCAGATTCTGAGTGGTCGGAGCCATTCCGGTCAAAGAGTTCATCTTCGACATCATCGTCCTCAGGGGAGTACGAGGCGTCTGAGTCGTAAGATGGAGCGGAAGAGTTTGCTCGACGTGTCATGGCTGGAAGCTTCCGATTCTAGGCGGTGGCGAGTCGGTTGTGGCGAGTGTCTGCAGCAAAGAGGAACACAAATGCTGCACTCCCAACCGTCCTTGAGGCGGGGTGAGTGCCCCTTAAGTACGATCCGTGCAATGCCGCCATATTTGGTGGTTGTGCCTTCGTATTGGAGTGTCCGGAAAGTAGTTGTCAGAAAGCCGGCTTGACGTCCGGTTCCCTTGCTTCAAGAGCTTGAGCCTTGCTGCGGCGGGGCATGGTTGGTAAGGCGGAAGGTGACTTTGGAGGTACATGGCGCTGCGCTGATGTAATGACCCCACCAGGAGAAGTTGCTGCGAGGTCTTAAAGCGGCGCTGGATTTTGGGCATGTTGTCCACCAGCCTCGGTGGGCAAAACCACCACCACTGGTGGTGAAATCGCCGTCTCATTGTTTAAGCTAGTATTTTTTTTATAAAAAAGTAAATTTTTAATGGCAATTGCTATGCGGGCCTAACCACTTTGCTACGGGGGCGCTCTTACGGGGGCGCTGTGGCTGGTTCACTGTCAAGCCACAAATAGCTACCTTACTTGCATGCTGCGATTAATAGACAGCGTTTGCGGCCGTTCCTACTAATCACGTACAGCCCATGGAGAACATGTTTCGGTTTACAGACTTATTTGCCTTTATGGGCCGTTTTGCGAACTAAACCTATAGTCGAGTCCAAAAAAGTAGAAGCAGGAAAGGTGGCAGGAATAGGCTTCTAAGGGCCAAGTTACAAACGCACGTTGATACAATCTTCACACTCTGTCTTGTTGCCGAAACTTGTTGCAGCTGACAACATTGAAGTGGCCGGCTTTTTACGGGGGCTCCGACGATTACGTTAGGCGCCGGGTCATCGTCGCTGATGATCTCCCATTCGGATCGTAACCTCTTGGCTGCCTCCTGCGGCCAGCCTGCCGCACGCCCGTCTGCTTGCCAAGCCTGAGGGCGGCCTTCCTTCGTGCAGCCCTAGTCTTTATGCTAGTTTTGCCAGCTGCTGCACCGCCTTCAGGGCACTGACTTGCTGGCCGGTTAATTTCCATGCTTTCAGGGACATGTTGTGCAGCATTTTTTGGTCGTCCTCGAAGGCTCGTTGCGATCTTGGGGTCGAGAATTCGGCGGTAAGGGTTGCGTGAAGTGGGCTGCCTCAGGTGCCACCGAGGATGAACGTCCCATTTCGTCAAGGACGTTCCTGTTTCCAACTTGTTATGAAGTGTATGACGGCAAGGAATTCCCAACTGCCAGGAGACAGAACAGTCGTCGTTGCAAACGCCGATCGGCTCCGGCCAAGGGCATGATCTGCTTGGTATCGATCTCGCAGCGTGGCGATATTCTTTGGCAACAAGACTGAGCCCTGGTTGGGACATCACCATGCGAAGCTCCCCTAAATATTCTGAACCGGGGCCAGAGTATGCTCGTGCGGTCAGCACTTCGTCCTGCGCGCAGTTATCACTGAAGTCTTGCTCCTGGTCACCCAACATGCCCTCGATTGCCTCAACAAGCCCGTACAAATGGCTCATCCCGTTGAGCAGATAACTCTTAACGTTGTTGTTACTCGCCTCCGTGCCAGAAGTTACTCGAACCCCGAAATTACGATACTTCTTTATGAAGCAATGGGCCCATTGCGCACTAATGGGCAAGTAGGTATTGTAAATGTACATCAGAATTGCCTGCTGCTCATTGAACTCCTCGCATAATCGCGCCCAAGCCTTCTCGTAATCACCCTTGGTCTCTGCGAAGACCACGAACTTCCATAATTCAAGGACTCCACGATAGTTATGTGGCATAGGTGAGGTGTGGTTACTCCGCAACAATGGGCTGCCGTCTTTCCCTGCGGCAAGGACTGCTTCTTTGTCTCTCGAAGTCAGCGTTACCTGCGACTGTCCACTGTCGGAGCTACTATGCCCATAGTGGCTCTCTTCTTCCCTTGCGTCCTTCCACCTTCGTTTTGCATTCAGAAGAACGTTTGAGTTGATATGGTGGATACATATTTGTTGTTGGCTGTTGGGATACTGGTTATCCAATGCCGCCTTCATTTGCTTATCATAGTCCGTGATGATCACGTCGGGTGACTGTATTTCATGCCTCGCAGCCAATTGTCCGATACCCTCAGCCAGGAATTGAAAACCTTCTCGTCTCTCATTATCGATCAACCCGAAAGCGGCATTGTAGACAGACTTGAGACAGGTCTGCCCCGTCACCTAGAAGAGGGGCAGCTTGAAACGATTCGTATTGTACGTATTGTCAAAGCTCATTATTTCCGGATAGCGCTTCCACATTCGGAGACAGTACGGGAAGGTCCATATTAGACCAATAAGGCGGTTAGGCTCTGTATCTGACCACTTAACAAAGTACGGAATGCTTCTCTCGTCAAAGAGCTTAACCAAGGCCGCTGTCGGGCTTAGCCCACCAAGCTTTTCGCGGCGCAAGAGTGCTCTAGCGTTGTATATGTCTTTTCTCGTATAGACCGTACCGGCGTGTTTTTCTTTCACAATCCCACGTATGTCGCGGGCCCGTATTCCAACTCGCCGGCTGGTAACGTCAATCGTTGCCTTGACGGAGTCAGTAAGCCTCCGATGGATTGGATGAGCTGAGAGACTCATACTCCGGTCGTGGTTGTGTTCGTTGTGCTGGCGATTGGGAAACTCTCGCAGAGTCCACATATAGCCGTTCCGTTCCAGCGCTTCCGCAATGATCTTCCACTTACAACCACATTTCCTGGATCGTTTCTTGCGAAGTCCAGCCCCCCTAGATGGGCGGGGCTGGCCATACCGATCACACTCTAAAACGTATCGGGTCTTCCGTACACGACTACCTGTGCCGTTACGTCTAACGACGCCAAACCCGTTTTTCTTGGCGAACTCATTGACTTGGCATTGGAGGGCGTCGATTGATGAAGCCACGGGACCGGGTATTGGTGGATTGGGAATAGGCGCGGTTTGACTTTGACTGCTTAAACTTGTGTCGGAGAAGTCAGTACGTTCTTCCTGCTCCTCTCGGACTCGCCTTCGACGTGGTGACCAGGGTAAGGGCAGTGTCGATTGATGCAGATGCAAGCTGCGTGAAGCGACCTACCACGAATCTGATGTTCGACAATGCTTAGCCAGCGCGGCCGCCAATGAGGAATCGACCTTTGCTTGCTCCCAAGCGAAATCCAGAGCAGACTTGAAGGAATATTTAGCTCCTATACGACCGTTGGTTCCCTCTGACCCCAGTTGATCACGTATGTGCTGGCTCTCTAACTTATCTGGACCCGGAATTGCTGTTGTGCATAGGCGTCGAGTACCGAGGCCGCGGAAGCAGTCGTCCAAGAAGATTCGTGACTGCCTCAACTCCCAATAAGGCTCGTCAATTCCACGGTTGCCATGTGGCTTGGGAAGGCTGCTGAAGTAGTTTTCTGGCCATGTCGCAAAGATATTATACAAGGCATTGTCATCACCAGCGCCGTAGTGAAGCTCAGGGTCAAATTCCTGCATCTTGGACGCAGACCTCGCAATATGGTTGTCGCTTCTCCCAGGAAGGTGAATGGGATCAGGGTTTGCTGGGATCTCATGATAACTTGCGCTACCAATTATTGAGCTAAGTTATAAGTGCAAACGTAAATTGGACAGGTCGGAGCGAACCTTTTGGCTTGATTATGGAATGCCATACCGGCAGTACGCCCGCCACCTGCAGGAATCATATCCATGGAATGCGTTCACTGCCAAAATGGGAACACCAGCCACAGCGCCCCCGTAAGAGCGCCCCCGTAGCAAAGTGGTTAGGCCCGCATAGCAATTGCCTTGCCAAAACTCCCTTACAGTTACGGCTCATATACCCGTAATCCCCCCAGCAACTACGGAAGTCCCCGTTCCAGAACTTCCGTACGAAAAGGCAGAGCAGTTAAATTATGAGGTCCAGTTATTAACCAACGACAAGACGAATAACAAGGACATGGTTTATGAACCATCTCACGAATTGGGGGTAATGTTACTGCTGAAAAATCCAGTTAATAGTGAATTTGTCGTTTCCCACCGGGCCAAGCCAAGACTTACAATTTGAAGGAGGACAATATAAGAGCTTGAATTTGTCTCGAAGTGGTGAACGAGGATTTGGGCGGATATTTAATCAGGCTCGGTTATAAGCTTTATGTCACATATCAAGCCTACCAGCAGCGGACTTCTCTCCGTTCTCGGAGAGAAGTCCTTCAATTAGTTTGTTGTCTATATAAGGCAACCACTGCAATCTCTTTTGTACAGTTACCATGCTCCTTATGCTACTGTGGCATTCTCCAAATCTAAACTGTAAGGGCGATATCTGGACTATCTTATGATGGCGGCAAGAATAATAGTGGCCCAAACCAAGGTCAATCGAGAGGGAGCTCATTTGGTATTGGTAAGCTTTTTGGTTCATGGCCACGAACCACCAGAAGCATCTGCCCATCCCCGCCGTCCCATTGGGTCAGGGACCAGTGACTCGAAAACCAATGTTTTCGGATGCCTAATCAGATTCGTTTCCCGCTTGGCACGAAAAAAACGTCACCTCGGACATGTGCGAACTGGCGACACAAAAGGGAGTCCATATGCTCAGGGACAATGCCATCTCAGCCTTCCGGCGCGGTATCCCCAAGCATGTCACGCTTGAAAGCTGGCCAATATGTCGACTCCGCCCACCGTTTCAACCTTTGTAGAGCGGCAAATAAGGTGTAGATGCCAAATATAGAATCCGTGCTCCCTATGGGGATCGATTCAAATGTTGTTGCTTTGTCATCCTCACCGAGTACAATGGCAACGAATCGCCAATCGTGGCCAATAACAATAACGCCAGCAAGAAATTCGATTGCTGACAAAGCTTTGCCTCCCCAACGTAAGCTACGCCATTGAGACGCGTGCCACGTAGCAACTTGGAGTAAGGCAGTGTCGTAGGGATCGCCGTGACCTTTCGTCTCTACCGAGATGGCGATAGGGAACTTGTTCAGGTCTCCCCAATCTGTGTGGTTAATCGAGAATCCCGGTCGGCTTCGGCAGAGAAAGTTTATAATCAGCTCCTCCTCCTCGCCCACTTCGACAGCAAGGCAAAAGTCCACCATTTTACTTGGGGCATCTTTGGGTTTGTATTGTGGGAGGAGGCCGGCAGTGAGACTGCAGAACTGTCAGTTAGGCACAAAAAACCGATTGCCAAGCTTACCAATAGCGGTAGTCGAGAGGACCACTGCTTTCGGGGTCATCTCTCAAGACCCATTCAAAGAACCCAGAATGTACGTCCATATTCCATGACGACTCCTCGTGGTACCCATCGCGACATTTCTTAGCTCGTGCGAAGATTTGACGAATTTTTGCCAGGGCCGGATATCGGTAAGAAGTCGAGTCTTCGCCGTCTGAATAAGCAAACCAGGGGATGTCAAATTCCGATTCTAGCTATTGGAGGAGATATTAGCACAGGATATGATGTCAAAATAAAGCAGCGTCACAAACCTGAGCTCGCAAGCGTTTGGGCAATATCCTGTCTCCTCTCTGAATGCCTTTCAGGTCGTCCCGACGTAATTGCCTCAGTGATGGTGACTTTATTTCATCTTCGAAACTGGCGGTGCGGAATCCGGTTTGCTCTATCTCGGCGTTACGAAACTGTTTCCTCGGTGAAGAATTGCGAGATGCTTTGGAAGCTTTAGATGAGACGTGGGAAGGTGTCGAATGTCCTACGGAAATGCTCCTGTCATCCAAATCACCGAGTGCCGAAGTAGATTTGTTAGGACGAGGAGTACGGTCTGGCTCTTGGTCTGACTCTGACTCTAGCACAACAGGCTCTGGGCTGTCGCGTAAGCGCCGTTTTTGCTTATACTGTGAAGCGGACATAGACTACTGTCGATAGGTGGTGGATTGATGGACTGAGGTGCCCGGGGCGGAAGGAAGGGGCGATGGCAATTCTCCTCGCCTTGCTCTTTTCGTGTCGGCCGGATTACTCTCTTGGTGCTCGTCGAGTATGGTATGTTTTCTTGAACGCTCAACAACAGATTCGCACCAACTTAGAACTTCCGAGTCGTGCATCATGGGTGCCGATGCAGGAGGGTATTGAGTATTTTGGTGATGTTGTGCGGCTAAGGAGCAGGCCATCGGCCCTTTGGTGTGAGACCTGAAAATGTGGGTTGCCCCGGGAACAGGGTGGAACCCCGCTCCATCACACGCCGAATTTGAGAGGGTCCGACTGCGAGGAAGGTAGCTGAAAGACCTCGAGAAGAAAGTCATTTTGCGCATGCTTCAACATTTTATCCCAGCCAGTTAGGCGCATCCAGTTGGTCGTAAGGACTGCGGACGTATCGGTCTCATTGGCCTTCGTCGATCCAGCCGAAGAGGACATATATCGTAACTCCTGGTCGCGTAAGCGGTCTACATGACGTAACCTGGTGTCTGAGGCGGTTCCCATGACTGTGTCTGATAAATGCCGCAGCTGCGTAACACCCGCCATGATTTGTGAATATCGCCAGCCAGTCTGGATAGAAGTCCATCGTTCAGGTGATCGCGAAGCCAGCGGTCTTTGCTGCCAGATTTGATCTCTCTCGGATGTGTTTTCTTTACGTGCCGCAATAGGACCTCGAGGCTAGTCGAGTGAAGCCCACAGTGTCTACACTGTGCCCTGGTTTTTTCAGTCCCCATCGCGCTTTCTTCGCTATCCCGTGATTTTTGTCCTAGATGCCTGGAAACGCGATCGGCGGCTGTCTTTAGCGCAAATAATCGTGGGTTCGGGTTGGTTATAGTGCAAGCCAAAAGACTGTAATCTGTCAAGCTCCTTTTTGGTTGGTTGTTGGGGTGCATTGCGAACGGTCAGCTTCACCGTCTCCTACGATTCTGTCACAAACTGGGTCAAATGTAGCGCAACTCGAGTACTTATGGCGCTCAATAAAACGGTCTACCCAGTGCTGGCCAACAGTGGGCGGTCCAAACTCGTGAGGACCCTCACGTACAGTAGAATCAGATTGGCCGCGTCTCTGATGAATTCTTTCCGAATAGACATGTTCACCTTTTCTAGGCGGCCAATATACCTACACAATGCAATCTCTTTAGGTTCTGATAGCTCCCGCATTGCTTGCATGGCGACCGCCTTTGCGTAGAATGCCCGAAATCTGACGATTCAGCCGATGTTGTGAAATATTGAATTCCTTGGCCACAGATCGCTTTTTGGCAGTTAGGTTCGCTCTGATGTACTGAATAGTTTTATTAACGTTCGTTCCTCAATCGCTGGAGCAGTGGAATCCATCGTGATAGCTGAGAAATTCGCGGCAGAAGTGATGATCTTTAGAAAATGGCTCGTTTTGGGGCTCGTTTTGGCGGTCAGCACACCCTTCAGGCGAAGATGGAACCTAAAAAATGGGGGCGTGGCACGAATATATATGTATGTCCGTTCGGATGCGCCTGGGCTCTGCTGCCACGTGCCGTCTCCTGAATAAATGCTTCATGCTTGTACGAACTACATCGTGCCTGCTTCGAGACAAGGCGGAACAATAAGTGCCGGAAACGAGTTAGGTCGATGCAAGTTAACAATTTGTTATCATAACGCTGTGGATTAAGTGAGTGTCAAGGCAATCGTGTGAGGCTGCACCTAAACCGTCTGAGTTGCAGGTGTCTCAGCATTCTCACCCAACACCATCAAACCCGACCAATGTCGGGCCATTGGCTGCAGCCCAGGGGCTTCCAGCCGCCTCCCTCACCAAAATGGGACATGTTGGAGCACGGACGAGTATGTGTGGTGCGTGGTATAAACGTGTCGTGTTGTCGCGCCCAATCTGTGGTGGGGAACTGCCTTTTCGTCGGGTCAAGTGTGGGACAGGTAGCAGTGAACAAGTAATTGGAGACCGCGGCGCTCACATCTGAGCTGTTCAAGCAAGCAAACGTCATCGACAGTCCTCGGCCTGGTCTGCCTGCAAGCGAGAGAATGAGCATTGTGCCGTCGCGACTCGACACGACTACGACCAGCTCCTACCACCCTTCCATCGTTTGTATCTCGCAGAGCTCCGTGACTGGGCCGGCAGCGGGTTGTGTTGTCATGGTTCTCGTCAAGATGGAGCTCGACTGGGAGCAGGTTACCGGGATTCACATTTAGCAGCAGACGGCCGTGTACCCAAAGTCAAAATTGGGGGGCAAAAAAACGTAATAATATCGTGCTCAAGGGGATACCTTCTGAAGTCTCTTGCAATCACCTTTGTGATTAGGCCAGTCCTCTGCGTGGTATGGAATCAGTACTGCGCTGGAAAAATACGTACGGAAATAAGTACAGAAAATAGCAACTTACCAGTTTGACACTCCTTATTGCAATAGTACCTCTCCTTACACCTCCCGCACCTCAGCATTCTTGGCTCCTCATCATCAAGTTGTTCTCTCCTCCCACACCCACTACAAACCTCGGCCCACTGTCCCCTATTTAGAATAGTTTCCACCGCAACAAGCATCACGTATCCTTGTTTCTTGACCTGTCCCGTTCTCCTCAGTATATTTTGTGCCTCCAACTGCTCCAAAACCCCCTCATTCTCAGAATAAGTCTTCATCCAGAACGTCTTCCTCAGAGGGTCGTTCGATGGTATTAGAGATTCGGAGCATCCGGCTGTGAGGACTGCGAACAGCGGGTCGAGGTATTCGTCGAAGGGGTTGCGGCGTGAGTGGATGAGCATAAGGTTGGGATTCTGGACGTTATAGCCGAGGGGGTAACGACAAAGAAGCATCTCCATGGGATTCGTCAGGGGGTGTTCTGTAGAGGGAGGATGGCAGGGTAGGTCGTCGCGGGTCAGGTGGAAAGGGTGAAGGGGTGGGAGAGTTGACATGATGGGTTATTTGATCCAAAAGGTGATTTGTGTAGTTATTCACCCAGAAGCCTGCTTGAAAACCAACACCAGAGAAGAGCAGCTGGCTACCTAGTTGTGCCCCACCCTTTAATAGCACCAGTGGTGTGTCAGACAATTGTGGGGCGTGGCACGAGTATACGGATCACCTCTGGTACAGAGGCTAGCATCAACAATGTGAAAGGCTTATTTTCTTAACGGCATGAGCCACTTGCACAGGTTTGTTGAGGCGATGATACACGATCAAGAACGCTACTTCAAAGATGCATGTGTACGGGACGAGGTCCTCATGGCGCGTGAGTATTTAGGGTCTTTGGGAGACTATCTCGGTGAACCACGAACATGTATGTCTTCAAAAGGGGTTGAGTTAGTAAATAAGCAATAACTACCGCAATGCTCGTAAATCCATGCCTACGGGTAAGAACCCTAACCCCGACCCTCCTGGGCCTTGCAATGATTGTACGTTTCCCCTTGAGCTTGGGATCCGTTGCTGCCATACAATCTACGAAAAGCTATCTTCGGCAACGGCTTTTATGAAATGGGAGATCCACCCACGATGGCGGCTAGGGGAATCGGTATCACAAGATCCGTACCGACGGATTCTCGACCCTAAAACCGCCACCGCACTACGTGGGAGACCGAAGAATACTAAGCAGACTGTTCCAGGGAAGCTAGCTACATTAATTTCATCCCACTGTATTAGGTCCACTCGGCAGCCAGCACTTCAAACAGCAAGTCAATCAGCAAATCGGTCAGGCGGGAGAAGACGAGGTCGGCCTCCAGGCAGTCGCAACAAACCAAGCCGTCCTAGGCAACTACTAGAAACAACCAAGGAAACTACTCAGAGTACTGGCCAAGACAACGTCTCAACTCGGCGGCGGAGAGGTAGATCACACGCTGTCCTTGGAATCGGAAGGGCAACTGGGGAGCGCTCTGCCGGTCAGAGATTGCAACCTAGTACTCGACGAAAGAAAAGCCAGTGGGAAGTCGTCAGCAGCGACGAGGAACATTTAGGTTGTATTTCCGTCAAACAGTAATATGCTAACTAGAGCTTTAACTCATGCTCAAGTAAATCAATGATTTCGATTAAATATATCTCAAGATATCTACCGACGTAATTTTCAGCCGTTGCAGCGACGTGATGCCGTGGTGATGCGCCGGAAACCATGCATTTGGCCGCAAGTGGAACTTCGCCAATTAAAACGGTCCCGGCACGAGTACTTCCCCGTCATTTTGCCCACCCCTCGTCTTCTACTGCTGATCTGGATGTGGTCCTGATGCCGACCCATAAACCTTTAAACAAGCGGCGCAGTGATGGCGCTCGAGGTATGGACCGAGTTCAGATCGCGAGGGCAGGTTATCAGGCGGATTCATCCCTGTTGCTTGCCCAGAGCCCAGGGTGACAATTGCCTCGAAACTGGCATGACCCATGCGGAGATGCCAAAGTTTCAACCAATCCATAGTTGCCTGATCAAACTGATGAGCCATCGTGAATATTGTCCGGGCTTGTGGTGAATCGAGTGTATTGTGCCTACTCCGTGGAGCCAAGGTTCAATGTTTGCGAGAGCAGCAGGGGGGTTGCAGTAGTTATTGGGGGAGAGTTAGGCCTGTCAATTCAAGTTGTGCCTCGAGAAGCTAGTTTGCCTCGACGGGCGGATACGGATTTTATTTCGCCCGGAGGGAAGTCCCTCGTTACCTTAATATGGATATGACACACCATGTTATCTGTCCATCAGCCGCCTTGGCGTACAATGGTTGTTTACAGCGCTAATGGCTAGAGTCACACCTGCCTGTAGGAGCCCTTAGAAACATGACCCACAACTAGGGTAGTACGAACAGTTGCCTTGTACAGTATCCCGCCCTCCATGTCCCAGGGTTCTGGACTGGCAACACCACACACATTGACATGGTGCCCTTGCCGGTTTTTTTTTTGGAGTTCTAGCTTCCATTTATGGATTATCCGCCGCTGGCGGGTGTTGTTCGTTTGGATGCCCCAAGTATGCCTCGCATCTTTCTAATTATCCCCTTCGGACGGTATGGTTCGTACATTTTGGGAAGAATGTCAAACCATGGTGCCGAAAAGAAAAGTCAAATGGTAAACCGTTCAAAGACAGTGGGGGAAGGGCCCCATCGCATCCCCCACTGGTGGTGCCTTTTTGAAGACCATGGTTCAACATCAGACACAGAGCGGACATGCTTTGTTACGGGAGATTGAAAAAGTGTTGACCACTTCAACATACGTGCTGCGCCCTGCCCGGGGAGAGAATCTTTGTCCAAAAACGACTGTCAGGTATAATGAGCCGAAGTACCTGTTGCCATCTCAAGTTGCGTCGCGGAGCGATCAATCAGCCCGCCAATGCGTAAGTCGTGGTTTCTTCGCAAGGATCTTGCTCTGTGTCCAACCTCCTCATTAAACATTAGACGTCCACTGCGCCGTAACCTCAGGGTCGCGAAGGCAAAACAGTTTCAGGTCTGCTAGCGTAACAACGTAGGGAACGGTACGATTTTGCCATGGGGGCGTAATGCACTTCACTAAAATTGGATTCATGAGACGCCAATTTTCACTTCGTCATCAATGGCATCTTTCCTTTTCCGGAACTCTGTTTACTTCCGTTACCCTTCTCCCTTGCCAACGCGTTGATTTGACCAATACTAGCCGCACGTTCCGCCTTATCAAGCGATGGATATTCGAGCTGCAGAGATTGATACAGTCTTCTGTAGCAAGTGCGCGAAATTCTGTGCTACAACTGATTTTGAAGTCACAAGAAAGGTCAGCGGAACATAACTTGCAAGCGCCGCAGCCGAAAACGCGCTCTAGCCAAGCGGGTGGGCCTCTGGTACTTAGTTACGTCAACGCTGTGGAAACAAATGCCTTGCAGCGACAACACGAGTCTCACCAGGACGACACCCCGTGGCCTGTTATGTCATCTCAGCCTCTCTTACGAGAGTCCCCGGTGTACGATGCCAGCAGACGAGCTGCGCCAGCTGTCTGCCTCGGCTCGCACTCGAACTCGGGCTTTGATCTCACGTCCTCTTCGTGCCTGGTGGCTCGGTGATCTGGAAATGGCACCCACGCAAAACGAAGACCCATTGGACCCCGCATCGCCACCGGACAATGTGAATAATATGACTTCTCCGTCGACAAGTGGCAGGAGGCTCAGGCGTTTGGCACGTGCCCCGCCTCCGCTCTATGAAGTTTGGGTAGGCATCGACTTTGGGACGAGCTCCATCAGGGCCGCCGTCACGGCAAGCGGCCGGCCACCGGAGCAGATTCCCATGGGCGCAACCCACGACGTAAGCGGAGGTCTGGTGGCGTCTTACCGACTCCCAACTGCCATCTGGTTCAAGGGACCGGCAGGATTTGAGCTTCTGGGTCACGGCAAGGCCACGGAGCCAACCTATGCCGATACGGAGGGCAGGGTGAGCGATTCGTGGCACTTTGCAAGAAACACAGGGTGGACAAGTCGTGGTTATTTGTGCGCTCTTCACGGGCGCGCTGAACATCGCCAAGATCCTGCCACGCTAAAAGGGTACAGTTCAGCAGTCAAGGGGATAAGGTAATTGGTGTCTAGATTGGAAGGACATGGACCAAGGATGCAAAACGACAGGAAAAGTGCGTAAATGGACTAAGGGAGAGATGACAGCATATATTGACTGGTCAAGGGCTGAAGACCACCGAATTGATGCAATTGTTGCAAGCGAGATCAACAAGAACGCCCACGTCGAGGTTTTGGTGCTATTGGAGGCAAATTGAACAAGATGGCAGGGAACAACAGGCTTTATATGGCACAATACTCCTAATGCCTGATTAAAAAGCCTGTAATTTTTTTTTTTCATTTCACTTTAGGACGACAATGGTCACCTTGAGTTTGTTCTCTGATGTGCGTGGTTGACGCAGTAACTCCTTTCTATTGGTTGGTTCTGCTGAAGACCCGTGGCGGTGCCGCGTCCCGGAAGAAAGATTACGCCGCCATTGCCATAAGCCGTGAGGAGTCTTTCTGTCGGTTTCTCTAGCACAGGTCAAAATATTTTTCATCCCTCCTGAATCAACACAGATGTCTACAAGACTGCAACGCTTTGTTCACTGACCTTTGGCGGCACGGGCCCTGGCTAGACCCATCCTCATTCATTTCACTGCTTCATCCCATTGAGAGCCGTGCCACTTCCCCCGCAAGAGATATATGTACTCTTGAGGCAGAGTTTGCAATATCTTCGCCTTGCCTTCGGAGCACGGCAAACGCGGCTACGTGGAAATTCAGCTCATCCTACCTCCAGGCCGCATTTGATACGTCTTACCCCTCAGGCGTACCGTTCGTCAAAGGAAGAAACACCAGCTGCTGACGATGGCATCCAAGGACAGGTGCGGGAACGCCACCTGCATCAAGTCGGCAGACTTAGGCTCGCTGCCGAAGTGTTCCAGATGCCGCAAGGTGGCATACTGCTCGCGCGAGTGCCAGTTAGCGGTTTGGCCGACTCACAAGCAATTCTGCGTCCGGCCCAACTACATCATCAAGTTCCACTTGGCGCCGGAGGACATCAGCGAACCGCCAGTGACGCGCACCCTGTCGTGTCCAGCTCATGCTGCCTTCTACATGCTGCACATGGCGTTGCAGACGGCATTTGGATGGGCCACCACTCACTCCTTCGACTTCGCTGTGAAGGACCCAGAATTCCGCCCATATGACTCCCTCGCCGAATATATCAATCTGCGGATGTCTATAAGCACAACAAACGAGCGGCTCCCTGCTTCCGCATCGAGGGAGTTCCTCTTCCGTGTTGTCGATCCAGCCAAGCACACCGCGTTCTCGGGCGTTGATCGCATGCATGAGGGGATTAGACGGCATCCCAACACTCCCGAGGTCAAGGCCGACAATTACAAGCTGTTCCAGCTTTTTGACGACACTCAGTTTCAGAGTATGTGTAATCCATCAAGCGCCGCCTTCCCAACTGTGCGCCCATGTTGCTTACTTTCGAATTAGATCTTGAGATTGTCTACACGTACGATTTTGGAGACAAATGGGAGCATAGTCTCACAATCATCGGACGTGAAGACGCAACCCGGAACTTCGTCTGCCTCGACGGGTCTGGCCACTATGTGGCCGAAGACGTCGGCGGTGTCCGTGGATGGGAGAGCCTCAAGGAGGCCTACCGGGTGGCGAGCCCCACCAGGGAGCAGAAGGAGCGTCGGGCATGGTTCGAGGGGCAGGCTTCTAATTTTGACCCGAGAGGGCTGGCGGGCGATCGTGTGAACACTTGGGATCGAGAGATGATCAACCGGGCCCTCGAGTCGGGCACGATGTTTGAGCGCTTCGAGATGATGGGTAAGGCTTCTTCGGCGCTACAAGCCGCGATGCAGGCTCGGCTAGGCAGCGGCTAACAATAGAATCCACCTAACAATCTCGCAGGGCAGCGTACCGCCACTACGACAACGCCGTATCTGGCAGGGAGATCAATCCTATAGTGAATAAAGCGGACCAGGCTGAGATGCTTATCAGCAAGGTTGGAGCTCGTGTGTCGCTGCCACATATTCTTGAGAGTAATGCCCAGTCTCCTTAACGAACTCTTTTTGTGTCCACGGCTTTGATTGTACCACTTCGCGTAGTATTTCTGGTGCTCTAGCAGAATCTTTTGTTATATCAGCTGCTCTGTTTCTTCATCGTCCGGCGGGAGACCGGGTCCTGCACAATCGCTCCGTCTACATCTGCCGCCGTGATCCAACCTTGCCAGAGATATTGACCAGGATGTTACCTTGCCTGACGTTCCTAGTTCATGAACCCTGTGATGTAGTGCAATCGCTGACGATAGAACCTAGCCAATGCTGATCCAGCATTAGGCATGAATTATTCTGTAGGGATACATTATCGTCGCATTGCTAATGTCGTCCCGTGATTGGCTGCTTGGTCCATGCTGAATCTTCCATTCTGCTAGCGTTGGATTACTCTGTAGTTGTAGATATTGATCTCAGCGAAATCCTGAAGACGGGTGCTGCCGACGGCGGGAAAACACTAAATCTCTTTTGGTTTGTATCAACTCCATAGCCATAGACATCGATCCCCTTGATAAAGCGACTCCTTTCTTACGACAAAATCTACCGTGCGTGCCAGAATTGAGTGTTTGCTTTACGTAATGATGGCATCGCTCAGCAAATCTGTCGTGAGGCATCAATGCTCTCTGTTTCTAAAACAGAAATACTGAGAAATCCGTCGGAAAATTGCGGCACTTACGAACCCCCGTTCATAACTTCCCGACATGTCTTTCGCCAATTTGACTCGGTAGATGAACTCCGCCATCGACGTTGAGTCCCACTGCGTCCTTGAGGCAAACCTAACGTGATATTGCCATAGAGAGAAAACACAAATCCATCCGGATCTTCCTCAGAAACTTCACCATCTGCCTCCAGAGCGACGTCGCCGGTGGTGTTTTGTTGCGCATTCTCCAACCTTAGCCTCCGCGAGCACTTCTAGGCGCCAATACTTCTTTTGCCGATCTAGTAGTTGACTCAGTGTTGGAGACAGTTTCTGCGCACCAGGGATACTGCTGCGAATGTGACCGTGGCTATCAGCTATACTGCCTGGGCCCGATCCTGCAGGAAAAGACGCTTCCTGCTGCTTTCGGATCCGTCTCTGTTGCGTTTCCTCTTGTTCCCAGACACTTCGAGCAGTCGTTTGTTCCTGGGCTTCGGAAAGAGGGTAGCTCGGTCAAAGTCGATGATCATAACTTGCCGTCGTTCCTCGTTCCACAACTGATTATCACCCCGTTCGTCGCCATGGTCGACGCCCTCCGCCCAAACCGCCTGCAAGGAGCGTCGCAGCTCCGTCGCCAGGTTTGGCAACCCCGCCTTTGATGCCTTCTCCCCACCCCACGACATCAGCATCATGTCGAAGACTCTGACGCCGCCTGCAAGGATGTATCCCCAATCCAGCTCCACCATACCTAGGTGCACTGGCACTACATAACCCTGAAGCTGATCGAGCCTAGCGTAGATATTACTCTCGTGCTCCAAGTCACGTGGATGGCCCGACAATGCTCCCTTGCCTACGAAAGTGTAGCCGTATGGCTCGAGCTCCAGCTTGAATAGCATCCCTACAGCCCCCCCTTTGCCCCAGCCATCTAATGCGTCGCACTTACGATACGGACTTTGACGTAATTGTTCGCGCATCAGGCGAGTGAATGTGTCGGCGTCAATGGGATGACGGTCGCCACCCTCGGCAGCCCGGTGCGAGCGCACATTTGGGCAGTTATCGTCGAGTTCCCTGTGTCGCTTGAGGCCGAGCAAGCACGCTTGAGTACAGTACTGCCTGGCGGGCACTGAGCTAGACATCTCAGCACCCTCGCCTTCGGAGCTGCTGCTCGACGGACCATCCTTTCGCTTGCTGGCGTCAACTCTGGAACGGAAGCCGGTGGGCCCATCGTCTGGTTCCTCGTCTTCCTCATCGCCCTTTGCGAAGACGTCGGTCGATCTACAGGATGACTTGGACCGTAGCGATATTTTTCGATTTATCGGGCTTACGCTAGACGTGTAGCGAGAGCCTGTTCCCTGCGATGATGGCGCTGACGACGACTCGGTATTCTCCACCTCTGGAACACAGACCGCATCGGCATACGGCTCTCCCCACGTTTGCAGAATGGCATCGGCTATCTGCAATGCTTTTTCGAGCAAAGCTCCTCGAAGAGCATCCGACTGCAGGCTCAGAAGACAGAAGCTGGCCAACTGTGCCACCGCAGTGTACATCACCTTGTCATTGGTCAGGCCCCCGCTTGGTGACCCACCCACGTCTTCTTCGGGTACACACGCATGGCAGTACAGCGTCTGCAGATCCGCTCTGTCGACGTGCAGGAGTATTAGAGACGCGCCAGCGGCCACGTAGCCGTAAGCAACGCCGTATCGGACCATGTAGTCGAAGACTTGGGTTAATGCCATGGCGATGACTTCTTCCGTTTTCTCATGTTCCCGCGCGGCGCTGTTGCTCCCAGTCTTGTCGCTGCAGATCCGCTGCATAACCTCCATGAACAGCCTCTCCTTTGCCACAGTAGAGTTAACCGACGCTGCCGAGACCTTGTGTGCTGCTTTATAGTCGAAGACGAAAGCGTGGCTCTCGCCTCCGCCGGGATATGCGCGGACGCCCCATCCGTCGGGCTTCGTTGAGGAAGGCTTGACTCTCTGCTCGGAAGCCATTTCGCTTGCTCGGTCCAGTCCGCCGCCTTCGCTCCAGTCCTTGCTTCAAGTAATCCTGTGGCGTGGAAGGCTCTCGGTCGCTTACTGCCGTGACATCTCGGCGGTTATTGCTGAATCGTACGTCCGAACACCGGTATTCTTGCCTCAGATCTTCGACGTCCCAGACGGGACGCAGAATTTCCCAGACAGGGTCTTCCACAGCGAGCTTCTCGAAATGACCAATGGCATTTTCGTCACCAGCCCTTCTGCGAAAGATACTCGATCCTATGTTTCTGGTCGTTGTTTCCTGATGAAAAAGACGCCTTTCTTTGCATGCGGCCTTGATTGCCTCAAAGTGTCGTCGTCGATGTATTTTCTCAAAGTCGTGCCAAGGACGAAGCCACTTTGGATAGTATTTGCCGTCGACTCTCGTGAATCCGGTCGAAGACCGAGATGTGTCGGCGAGGATGAGGTTTCTGTAGAGATGGACGTGACAGTTGTGAAGGTATTCCTCGAGCGTGGTATTCTGGTTTTTGCGCCGCTCACGCTCTTCCCGTGCCTTTGCCTCCTCTTCCCGTGCCTTTGCTTCTTCCTTCTCACGTCGCTCTTGCTCCAGCTCTTTCTTTAGCCGATCGATCTCATTTTCAGACATTGGTCTTGACTAACGTGCGGCGAGGTAAGCTTAGGATAAGGCGGTCTGTATATCCTGTTTGCCTGTTATGACTCACAATTCGTAGTGACCGTCTAAAGCCGCATTTCAGCCAGACCTAGAATCGATTGATCGCGCTCCCAAGCAGTGCAGGCGCTCAGAAGATCAACAACAGCAAACGATGCTTTTCTTCATTCCGCAAGTCGGTACGAGTACAAAACACTGCGTGATTCGCTGGTAGAAACATCTACGCAGCAATGCACTAGTTAGGAGGTGGCGTGGATTAAGGAGTTACCGACTTCGTATGGCGGAACTTCTAATGGGTGAGTTGATTTCGAGACCCCGAGTGGCGATGTCCAACTCTTTGAGCGCGCACGTGATCTACGGTACGACCAATCATCGGTGAAGGCTCAGCCGCGGGTGGAAGGCCTCTTTTTACTTACTCGTGCCACGCCCCCACTTTTCATAACCTAGTGTTAGAAATACGGCGGCACTACATTGTCACGGAGAGAGTATTATCTTCAAATGTAATTAAGTTGGTTCTTCTTCTTCTTCTTCTTCTTCTTCTTCTTCTTCTTCTTCGTCGAAGAAACCAGTAGAATGATGCAATCATAAATACTTCTGTTATACTGCTGCCTTCCAGGCAGCAGCATTCTGATTGAATCTTGCTACAGGTGGTGGCGGCGCCACAATCTGACATAGCGGAGCTGCCAGACATAGATGCGCTTCTTGATTGGGTGGGAGAGGATGGCATTTGTTGCTCTTGCTGCGAAAGGCGATTTGTCGCAGACGGAGAGGATGAGCTAGATAGCCGTGTGACTAGACGGGTAGCCATGCGCATCGTGCGGTTGCTCTCCCGAAGCGAGAAAGTAAAGCGCCGCCCAATACTGCAGGTAACACGCTTAGCGCGATGGTGGCTGGGACCCACCAGCAAGATTGGCAGCGGCGAGTTCAGGAACTTGTCAGATTGTATCGTGCGAGTCATGAATAACACTGTGCCCAGTCACCAACCGCAAGGCTCAAAACAACAAGTTTGGATGCCCTCAAAGGTCCTGATAAGGTCGTCCTCATCGATTGAACGAAGAAAAAATTGGTGCAATTGCTAATTGTCATCACAACTGCTGTGAATGGACAAAGATAGCAGGAAAAAGCCACTCTGAGGGGTAAAGGTTCGGGCGAAGGGAAGTAATTGATATTTAAGAGTCTGATGAAAGAAAGGCCTTGAAGAAGGGGAGAACAAAAAAAAAAAAGAATCAACTCAACTACAATTCAAGATAGAACGCTCCTCGTGGTTGTGCCACCGTATTTCTGACACTAGTCTCAAACAAAAGAACGTGACACCCAGGTATATGTATGCTTGAAGGAGCTGCTGATTTTGCAAGTTTAAACAATACTCGACTACGTGTAATGTGTAGTTAGTAACGCAAAAGGACGTGACTTATGAAACGATCTATATACTTAGATGAAGACTTTTCTTGGTGAGCCCGCTATCGTGCTCGTTCGAGTAGAAGATAAAGGAAATGTGGCGTGGGCGAGGTAACGCGTTTGATTGTATAGGGTCAGGCAGCGGACTCTGACTCTGCCGTGTGGTGCAATAGCGACCGACTCACTGTTTCCTACGTTGAGACACGGTAAATCGTTCCCGTTGCTAGTTGCATTTGCACCACGACCCCATGACTGTCGCTGCATATTTGCGACTGAGTGCTCTTGTCGGGTGGATGGGCTTGGAGCCGATGGATTTCTGGATGTATCGTATTGTTCCTCTGTAGAAGAGGTTTGATGACAAACCAGGCGACCGGGCACCGACCTGCTCGACTCCTGCAGTACGCACCTGCGTCTGATGCAGCTATTCGCGACGCCCATTATACCCTGGCCTCTCAGGCTGTGGCCACCAGACCTGTCCAGCTGAGATCGTGGTGTTTTGGCCAGACGGTCGCTGGGCGTCTTCGGTCCTGGCCGAGGGGCTATGTGTCACGTTATGAGACTCATTGTTAACTAAGCTTCTTCATAAAATCATTAACGTGAGTGCATAGCGAGTGAGCCAGCATAGCGAGTGGGCCACCTTCTTCGCAAAACACCTACCTGCTTTTTGTGTGCCAAATATTTCCACCAAAAATGATGGAATCTCGATCAAATGAAAGTCAATTGTTGCTAGCCGTTCAAGCTCTGAAGCAAGATCCAAAATTAAGTATTCGAACTGCTGCGAAGATCTATGGAGTCTCTCGAAATACGCTTAAGCGACGCCGTGACCATACTCAATCAAGACGCGATACCGTGCCCAATTGCCGGAAACTCACAAATCCAGAGGAAACGGCCATTATTAGATACATCCTCGACTTAGATTCGCGATCGTTTCCTCCCCGGCTTAGTGGTGTGCAAGATATGGCGAATCGACTGCTCGCCGATCGTGACGCGCCTCCCGTGGGACCACGATGGGCTTCAAACTTTGTCAAGCGCCATAAAGAGCTTACTACGCGTTTTACCCGTAGGTATGACTATCAGAGGGCTAAATGCGAAGATCCAAAGGTAATTGGGGACTGGTTTGAGCTTGTACGCAACACAGTCGCGAAATACGGTATACTGGAGGAGGATTTCCACAACTTTGATGAGACTGGCTTTATGATGGGCATGATCTCAAATGCTATGGTTGTTACAAGCTCAGACAGACATGGTAAACCAAGTTTAGCCCAGCCAGGTAATAGAGAATGGGTTTCGGTAATTCAGGGCATTAATTCTCAAGGCTGGGCTATCCCGCCATTCATCATAGTTGCGGGGCAGCATCACCTCGACAACTGGTATGAAGATAGCACGCTACCGAAGGATTGGGTTATCTCCACGACTCATAATGGCTGGACCACAAATGAGAAAGGCGTAGAATGGATCCAGCACTTCGAAAGGCATACTAAGCCGCGAACTCGTGGTGCATATCGTCTTCTAATCATGGATGGGCACGACAGCCATCACTCAACAGAATTCGAGCTATTCTGCAAGGAACATAGGATTGTCACGCTTTGCATGCCGGCCCATTCATCACACATTCTTCAGCCACTAGATGTTGGGTGTTTTGGGCCGCTAAAGAAGGCCTATGGCCGAGAAATTGAAGGTTTGATGAGAGCGCGGATTTGTCGGATAAGGCTGCCTCTGTTGATTGAACAAGCAGACTTGACGTAATTGCTGGATGTCATAAAATCATCGATATCAGTAGTTGAGAGGCTGGCCAGCCACCCTGATGAAATCAGGTGGCTGGGAAGTCTTCTAAACTAAAGATAAAAGACATGAACCCTTCTGAAGGATAAAAAGAAAACAAGCTTAGTTAACAATGAGTCTCATAACGTGACAGGATTACACACATCACGAAGTCGGACTTCCTACCTGCGTTTTGCGCCGCTTTTGAAGCTGCAATGACGGAAAGAAATATCCAGGGAGCATTTAGAGGAGCAGGGCTTATTCCATTTGATCCACAAAATGTGCTATCACGGCTAAATGTGAGGCTACGAACGCCATCGCCAGTTGAAGAGGCACTTGAGCTACCCAACCCATGGGTTCCCAAGACCCCAAATAACCCAACCGAGGCAACCTCACAGACTGACTATATTAAAAGACGGATAAGCCACCACCGGGGAAGCTCGCCAACATCGATTCTCGCTGCTGTGGATCAGATTACGAAGGGAATATGCGGAATTATGCATCAGGTGACTCTGTTGAAGGCTGAGGTCAACCAACTTCGAGAGGCGAATTCAATACTGAGTAAGCGGCGCAGAGCTAGAAAAACGCTTTTACGTCAAGGCGGCAGCATGACTGTTGCCGAAGGACAAGCTCTTCAAGACCAGAAAGATGTGGAAGAGCAGATAACGCAAGAAGATCGCCAGAGAAGAGGTCGGAAGCCGAGGGATGAGAGGAAGGTTCGGCGATGTGGTGTGTGCGGCGAGGCTGGTCATAATGCGCGCACTTGTCAGACCAATGTGGAAACATCCAATGAAGAGGATAGTAATAATAATTAATTGGTTTCTTGTGTTGTAGTTGTTTTAATTGTATAACAAGCACAGAGAGGAGAGCAGGGAGTTGCCAACTTGGCGCGGGAAAAGCTCTCCAGCGGGGGTTAAAAGCTGACCAGAGTGGACTCAAAGCTCTTGTCAGATTGTGGAGTCGCAGGTTGATACACCCTTGCACCCGATGCTTGGGTAGCAATACTGGTGCCCGTTGGGCAGCAGCATTACAAAAGTCATTTTAGTCCTGGGAGGATTGCCGTCCTGAAAAAATCAACTGAACAACAATCTTTTATACATACAGTAGAATTCTCTCCGTGATACTGTAGTGCCATCGTCTTTCTGACAACTCTCCAGAGGGAGTGGGGCGTTTCCAAAGGGAGCAGGGAGCCAGTAGCAAGGGAGCTAAAGACAGTAGTGTGGATGCCTAAGGTATCCATTTCCTGGCGAGAAATTCCAAGTCCCCAAAACCGCCACCAAAAAAATTTGATTCCTATCGCATTGAAAAGGAAATTTAAAGTTGTCCCCCCCCAAGAGTGCATAGCACGTCTTGTCTTTCTCTCAACCCCCCCTTATAATCTAAGTTGCCCTGTTGATGGCTCGCGTAAGGCAAAACTAAGGCCCAAAATGGATGGAATTACCGAAAATGGAATGGCTTGGCGCTTAGCGAGGGGTACCTAGATTTATCATGTCTACGAGTAGACCGCCCGCCCGCAGGCGCTATGGGCCTTTCGTTAGAAAGGGTCATGAGTTGATGATATATTGGACTGCTTCGGTACGGCACAGTGTACCGTCATAAGCCAGTATGGGCAAAGGCAACAAGGGTCGTGAATGTTGCAATGGAAGCGGATCGGAGAATCGAAACATGCAGGCGCCACCAGCGTCACAGCCCCCAATTCACCGAGGCAACGAGGCAATGAGGCAACGAGGACTGGAAAGGATGCAATATACTTGGGCCAAAAGCAGTTATGGTGCGGGTCAAGAAACTTTCTGTGTATATATAGTTATATGTGTTCCTGCACTTTCTGGACATGTGATTGGTATATTGAAGTTGGGAGTTGGGGGCCGTTTATGCGTGTTGCTCGCCGGGCAACGTGATTGGTGTATTGATCAATATATTAAGCCCCCTTTGTGTCCGTTGCTGGTTCTGCTGCACCCAGTACCAAGGTTTGTCACATCGCTGCCTTGTGGTCGGCATGCTAGAGTATAACATGACTGGATGTATGGAATGGGTGGGTGATTTGCGGCAGCATTGGTGTCAATCCCGTTCGTCATATGAGATCGGATTTCAAGAGAGTAATGCATGGCCTTATGTGGATGCGCGTTGACCGTGCCTCTCAAGATCTTCCTCCAGATTTGATCGAAGAATGTGCGGCATCAGTCCCCTTGTAAAGTCTCTGAGGTTCTGCTTAAGGTCCTCTACGACCTTAAGCATGCCTTCAATCACTGCACGGCGACTAAGCATGTCGCAAACGTTCTTGGCCAACTGATCCACTGTTTGGTTTCCAGTAGCTGCAGCCTGTTCTAATGTGGCAATGCGGTCGTTCATTCCCATCAACATCCTGAGTAGTAGGTCAGAATGCAAGTCCACCGTTCTTCAATCTCAAGGTGAAACTTACCATCTCAAATCGTCGTTGGTTGTAAGTCCAGAATGGAACGAGGATTGATCGTAGGATGGCAAGGCACTGCCGTTGACAGGTCCATCAACAACTACGCTACCATCAAACCCAATCCAAGGTGCCCCCGGATTGAGTGTAGATTGCCCACAAAGCGGGGGCTCACAGAGTGTGGCCGCCGGCGAGTTTGTCGGGAGAGTAGACGACTCATGATCCAACTGTGGCACTACAAGTTCGGATAAACTACTAGTACACTGCTTCTTTTTGGCCTTTGGTGGCCCTTGTGTGCTCGCGGACAAGTTGAAGGTGAAGTACGACATTATGTTCGATAAGAAGAGGTTGGATAAGCAAGAATTGGTTGAAGCCTGAGTTTCCGCCGAGCATGGACGCAATTAAATATAAGCATCTTGCTCAAATGTTACTGATAAGCGCCCATTAAAGTTAACACAAGAAACCACACCAGGACGCAATTGAATATAAACGCGCTTAAAGTAGGTAACCACGAATCATGGGTACAAAATGGTCTCGATCGACACTTTCCTGCTAGCCAACGGCATCACTAGGAAAGTGACTAAGACTTTAAGAAACAAAATGCATCTCAACAAGCTCTTCTCAATTCTGGCATGCCTGCTGTGGCCAGCTGCTGCTATCCACAGCATGTGCCTCACCTCCCCGGTCGTCTCCCTTGAGGCTGGACAATCGGTCTTGTCGGCTCAGTCAGTTGCATCCCGAGGACCATGACGCGGATACTTGCTAACCCGCCTACACAGCATTAACGCTCCTCAGTCCACAAGATGTCAAGCCACCATGAGTTTTGGCGATTCCTCTTTCCTCCCTTTGCGCTTCAACTTCTCCACCACACAATGTGAAGGCCAACTGATTGCAAAATTTACCACCCTGGCGGAGGTCCCCAATGGGGAAGCAGATATCCTTTGGTGAGCATAATAACCATTCCATTGCAAACAGGTCGACTAACTGTAGTAGGCAATGCGCCGGACTGGCTCCATACTGCTATCAGGCGAATATAACGAATGGCACATCTGATCCTACCATGCAGCTTGATAGGGAGGCACAAGTTGGATGCATTAACGAGGTACTCAGAACTACCAGTGTCCTTGTTGTCAAAACCATGTCCACTCGTACAACAACCGAAACTGCAGTGTCAGTCTTTACCTGGACAACGACTAGTTTTCCTAGATCACAGGAGACATCACCCACAGTCACACTCCCGTCCCAGTCATGGGTCACTTCTGGGGTGGCAACACCATCTTCTACAGTGATGAACAAGGATCCAACGGGGACGGACACAACAGCCGCCCGGGCTCCGACTGCTGACTCCGTTCGAGTGGAGATCTCCCGGTCCGATATGATCGGAAGAACCGTTAGAACTACGTCCCCCTTGCCTGTGACAACAGACAGAGTCTTTGACAGCGGCGCTTCCAAGGTCACCACCCCTCTTGTCAGCTCTGCGGTGACTAGATTTTTGACGACGACACTATTGCGGACCGTAACGGTTAGTTGCGCAGCAGGGAGCGCAACAGGGAAGGCATAAATGGATCTTAGCTTGTGCATATTAGGCTCTGGTCGGACGTGTCGTTGAGCTAGTTTAGGTACTGAAATACATACTTCATCGATTTCCTCTCCGCCTGGTTTGCTTTGACGCATTGCAAATTTCCTCTGAAAGCATCTGATAATGCCTGACAGCCGTCTCCTTCCACAGCGACCTGCCCAAAAAAAGCAGGATGTGATTATAGGCTCAAGCGATCCTCGGCAAGGCCCGTCGTCTTCTCTCAAGCTGGTCCTAGAGCAAGCAAACGCAGGATCGGCCAATACGTGCCGGGCCATTCATGCTCTATGGAACCAGGATGTGAAAGAAGTTACCTCGAGAATGTATCTTGTTGAGGCAAGCCTACGTGCGTCTCAGGATGAAATGGCAAGGTGCGATGAGCAGCGCGAAGAGGACATGCACAAACTTCGGACCGAGGTGTATGTTCTGGAGGAAAAGGTTCATGTGCTACAAGAAGACATGCAGAATTCCCGACGAGAGCGCTATGATTTTAGCCAGGAATTACGTGCCGAGTTACATCGGACTCGAGAGCTTTTGCATCAAATAACAGGAGATATCCAAGTACTGAAAGACAATGAGGTTCGCATTTATGTATCTCCTTTCTCATAGCACATTAGCTAATTACACGTAAAGAGTCCAGGCTTAGTCGAAGTTGCGAAGAGCTCAGAGGGATCCGACTCTGCGTGCAGCCCAGCAACACCGGAAGCGATAGATGCCTGGGGCACCAAATAGCCAGATGGCTTCTCCATGAAATATTCCTTCTTGGTCAAGTCATCTGGACCGAGTACAACCGACAGAGGGTACATATTAGCCTAGAGCAGTTAGAAATATGTCACACACATATTGCCTCGTACGCCTTACCATCTCATCTTGTGAAGGTGGAGTGAAGTCGCTGGAGTATTGCCAGATTTAGTTATCCTTTCTGCTGCGTACGCACAGGTAAACATCTACTTCGCAGTGCTTCTGTTGATCGTGTGCCTTCTTCAGAAAATTCCGTCTCCGCTTAGAGAAACGGCTGGATCGGTTCTTTTGTACCCGTTGCAGGTCACTGATTCTGACCGGTCGGCAATCCTTTGATGGATTGCACATTATATGATCGCTATATATCCGTGCAAGTTTATTCCCCATAAACGGTGAGAATCTTGCGAAACTTCTAAAAGACGTGAGCTGGATAATCACTTTACCTGGTGTGGAAAACCTACCGATTGCAAGTCATGTTGGTTCACTCGTGCCCTGTTGCAGGCTCAGGCCTGATCCCTAACTACTCGTAACCTCTATGCCAGTTGGCAATTTTAACTTTAGTACACCTGCTACTGCCAGGGTATAAGGGATTTTATGGTGATGCGCCGGATCCGGTGATCAGCCGGATTTACACCGCCTCATTCACTCAACTTCAACATCGAATAACTCAACAACCATAGCTGCCATTGACGAGCTGCTAAATTTTCTAAAGTCGTCAGGTCCGATTAATTATGCTAAGAGGGCTTGGCGCTTTAATCGAGACGGGGCCACATTGCGATGTCGACATCAATGCAAACAGTGGTCAACACGTAGTGCTGTCTCTTTGTATAAATCACAGCTGTCAAAATAACAAGAACGAGAACTTGTTGTCTGTCTTTATAAGCTTTTGTCATGTACCATTCAAATCACCCTGGCTATGGCCCATAATTCCGTTCGAGAGGTAGCGAAAATGGAGGTCGGAATGGGCTGGTCGGAGAGCTTCATCAAACGCCATAGCATGGACCTTGGTTGCGGCTAGTTTAATGAGTTTGACATGGAATGAAAGAGATTAGGTGATATATCTAGACATAGCGCATATCTTTATCTGGGAATTTTGGGCACAGTCTCTCAGTTTCGTTGCTGATGGTGAAAGATCCGCAGAAAAATCGAGGAATACGACACCACCCCTTGGCAACACATATAACGCGGATGAAAAAGGCTTTCTCCTGGGTGTCATCGATGGATTCAAAGGAGCTTTTATCCTTAAACTCAAAGAGCAAGACAAGTTGCCTATCGTACCGCAAGGCGGTAGGCAATCCGGGATTAAACTCCTGCCTTACCTCTGTTAGGACATGATGTCGCCGCCCCATTTCTCATGTACGAAGACAACCAGGTCGGCTCTAAGGTAACTGGCTCATATAGTTCAACCCATAGAGACAATCAGACCGATCTTTGGCAGCATAAATGGAGCGGACAGAGCATGAGCGTAAAGAAGAGTGGTTCCTTGTTGGCTGACCTATCGTCACCTCAAGAGGTCGAAAAAGTCGCAGTTCTCTCCTTCCCGTTAGAAATTTCAAGTCTTTTTATGTTAATACCGACTTACTGTAGTGATATGACAAGAACCATATTGTCACTACAGTGTTTCCCCATTTCTAAAACGGTTGCGGCTCTTGGGACTTTTCTCCTGTTCTGCCCGTTTCATATCATATGCAAATCAATCTATACGGTGGATGGCAACAACCAAGGCATTGTTAGCCTTCTTGAATAAGGTTTCTGATCACATTTAGCAGCGCTTTTGAGGTTTCCTTCCCTCTAGAAACGTTGGGAGTCGGTAGGAATCACCTGAGGAGAGAGGGCAGAAATGGGCAGGTGTGCCCCAAAAAGCCTCCAATTTAAATTCAAGCGACTCTGATAGGTGACCCGAAGACACTGTGAGATAATTACTCGTGAAAATCAGAGCAGAAAGCGCTGCAATGTTCGGAAAGATCATCTCTCTGCTTCAACAGATCAGCCTCGGCACCTTGGTGCAGCTCTGCGTAGACTGTTCAACTCCGTCTGAAGAAAAGCACTGATAGACGACCGAGACAATGAACAGGCTCTGTAGAATGGAATACAGAGTGTTAGAAGACGAAAAGACGTTGCGAATGCAAAAAGAATTGCTGTTGAGAGGAGGAGGCAAGTGGAGGCGAAAATGGAGAGATTGCGACGGATAACGGAGGCTAAGTATTAGAAATTTAAGATATATTAGTAGACATAATAAGAACTATAAGTCCACAATCAGGAAATGGTACAGGAAATGATATGCAAATGAAGGGTGGCTTCTGACACCTCTGAGAAGTGTAGGGTCGTTCAACACGAAACAATCGTCGCCATTCCGCTTATGGTATAGGCGCCTGTAGCATCGCTGGCACAAAACAAGCTAAATAATACCATAGAGTAGAAACAAAGAACCAGTCCAATACACACGTTCCTTCCGGCATGACCTTATTTGGCTGTTGAAGTTGATCGAGGAATGATGGTCGCATTTAGGAACCCCGGGTGGCCACAGCGAAATTGCGAGCGATCATGAAGGTTTCATAGCTGTTAATTAGAATTGCAGCATTTTTCTGGTGTCTTTTCGTTAGATATCAACGTTTTGGATAATTTAGTAATGAGGTTGTGGAGTTGTTGTTAGTTTATGTCGGGAATGCATTTGCGTGTAAGTCCGGCAGATCACCGGATCCGGCGCATCACCGTAAAATCACTTATGCCATAGAGGTTCGGGGCTTCTTAAAAATAGGTCACCTAGCATTGCAGTTTGCCGCGCGCTTGGCATGTGAGGAAGTTTTGGTGTCCCGACCACCACACATCTGGCACGCTATAGCTCGCGGATTATGGTCTAAGTTTAGTGACAGAACTCCTGGTATTACTGAAGTTGTAAAAAACAATACGATTGCCATGGAAAAGAATCCACATATTGCAGCGCCAAAAATCACCCAGCCATAGATCACGCCTTGGCCTATCACGGCGGTGAACCCCATACTCGAGATTGCTCTCGTCGCATTTGTTGTGAGACGACCGCCACGGTAACAGGTGCTATCACTAGCATGATACAAAACAAGACGCCAACTCTAACCCAAATTGTAGGTTTTCTTGCAAGGAGCAGTGCACAACATATTACCGCTGCTGACACCAAGAGCAACATCTCAATTTCGGACAAGCACTCCAAGTGAATTGTAGATATCTGTTGGATAATGCGATTCGTAGAGTTCGTTGGCATTGCTAGAACTGCTTCGTCGTAGCTAACACACCGGATTGCATTAGTCAAGCTAACACAGGAGCCCCGAATTCCAATGGTTAAGTTTTGTTGAGACATGAGCATCTTGTTTGGGTATCTACGGAGCATATCAGTCTTAGCTGACATTGTTCGTAACACGATACACACCTGAAAAACTATGAGGCTGCGGTCAGAAAATGCAGAACTGTGTCGAATAATGGCGGTAATTACTGTATTTGTGATAAAGGCTGCCAATGAGGCGCACACAAATGCATTCCTCTTCATGGTGGGAGAAGAGTTGGCTTAACGCGTTAGCTGGTGTGTCTCGTGGGGCTTGCGTTTTATTATCTGGTGAATTAAGCCTGCGGCAATCGAGTAACTAGCTAACTACATTTAAAGTAATTCAGCCCGAAAGGCGTTCATACAATAAAGACAACACTCGAGCCCTAAGTCGATTCTAGCTAGGGAGATGATAGATCAAACCCGCTCTACTCTCAATTAGTCCCCGATAACAAAAAGCTCAGCCTCCTGTTCTAGGTGAGGAGGAGAGAAGGCCTCATCATCGCTAATTTCAGGAATTTGCGGGTCATTTTCGGGATGGACGTGCTGAGAAGGTTTCGAAAGTGGTTCGGGACCTCGCTGAACTACTGATGTTGAATTCTGGGCATTCATAGAGGGCGGTAGCGCAGGCGTTGCAACAGGTGCTTCCAAGGGTCCCTTCCTCTTCCAGCGCACATCCTGTGACGTGCTTGCTAGATCCTCCACTACTGCTCGTCCTAGCTCTTCGGCCGGCTGTATTTGGGTGACCCGCTCTCCCCCAGCCTGCTCTCCCACGGCTTGAATCCCCCCGACCTGGTCCTGCTTCCTATGCCTCTTTTCTGGCACTTCTGCGGCTTCAGATACTTCATTATGCTTGCGTTTCTTTTCTTTGGCCCGATTTGGATTCTTAGTCGGGGGTGTCAAGTGCGCCAGCGCTTGAGTCGGGATACCCGCTGGATCTACTGGTGGGCCAATGTAGAGATCAGACGCCCGAGTCGCTGGGATGTCTGGGACATTCTGCTGCCTGAATGTGAATTTGGGCCCTTTGCCCCGAACGCGCGGCTTGTCGCGACTTGTTGCAGACCGAGCAATACCTCGAGGCATTTTGTCCTTTCCTTTCTTTTTGGCGCGCGTTTCATTATTGCCCCTTGGCCATAACTTTAATACTTCACCTAGCCTTGTGTCTTCGTTTATCTCTGCCTCACTCCTCCATGCCTCATTTGGCTCTGTTGTATCCACGTCCATTTCGGCACGAAGAGATGCAGCTGATGCCAGCGATGGAACCTTCGGTTTACCTCCAAAAAAAAGCTTGCAAAATATCGCTTTGCACACGTAGCTCTGATGGCACCTTGTCATCTAAGGGTTCCGCGAATAGTTGTGGGAAAAAAGACGATTGCAGTAGGAGGTGGTACCCCGCGAGGCAAGGTTTTCCACTGCGCCAGTCCCTCCTCCTCTTCGGCTGGGTGTACGATATGTGCCGGTTCTCAATCGGGTGAAGACGCCCTTTCTCAATATTCGCGTTGGAGAAACCTAAATCTTTAAGAGTGACACAGAGACGGCTTAGAACGCTATTATCAAAATTGCCCGCCATCCACACTCTCTTGTCAAAGTCCCTTAGAGGCGCCTCGGGTGACAAGTAAGGGAAGTAGCGCAATGCGGCTAGAAATGCTTGAATGACTGCAGCGTCGGCAGTTGGCTCATTCACCTGGATCATGCGACCCTGGCCGACTTCCATCGAAGCCCCACGACTGTTCCAGTCCTTTTTTAAATTCTCAATAAGACTGGAACACATGGGCTCGATTGTATCAGCCCGGCTCTCTGACGGCCGGTTCTCAATGTGTTTCTCAAGGATTTTAGCTCCAATCGTCAAATATCTCATGTTTTCATGAAAGGTCTGGATGCTAGGTATTGAACCCGGGAGCTCAAGGATGTTGTCTTTAATTCTGTCTCGAGCACTCTTTGATAAAATGCCAGGAAACAGTGTTCCGTCCTCAAAAAGATCGCAGATCTGTGCTCGGTCTTGCGAATTCCACGACGGCGCCCGATATTGAAGAATTGCAACCGTATTTGCATCAAATAGATGCAGCTTGTCTTCATGTCCAGCCATTATTTTCAAAGCGACGTTCTTAATATGCACCCAATAGTTGATGATGAGCGGATTGATGCGGGCGGCCAGATGTTTTGCCCAGTTACCAAGCTGAAGCCCATCCCAATAACCAGGAAAACAAAGCATGCTATCCATAGCTGCTATTATATCCGGATGTTTCAATAGACTTCCCAGTATCTTCCTCTTGGACCCCGACAGCTTGTCCATCCAGGCTTGGGCAACAGACACACGGTTCTTTTTCCAAGACCCGGCCATACCGCACGTTCTGGAAGACGGCACCATCGCAAATCTTGCGAGGTTGTACTAGCATATTGATAAGAACGTGACCAAACGCTTCGATGGTAATCTTCAATTATGACATACCTGGAATGCAGTACAAGCGTACGTTGCAAATATGATCCCTTCCGAGGACAGTCTTCGCTCTGTCCAGATCCAAGTCCTTAGCAGCATAGAAAACTTGGTGGCCATTGATCAAAGGACTAGATTCCAATTCAAGCGTCGCATACAATTGCTCGGGTGAGTAGCTCAAGTCCCGTAAAATGTCATCTCTGGTCCTTGGAGTAATCCGAACTGAGATGGCATGTCCTGGATCACGAAGATGCTCAATGATGTTGATCGGGAATGACGATGAATCAACATCTAAATCCTCGCTCTTCAGACTCGACAAAGGGACTCGAGCTTTTCCTTCTAGATACTTAGACTCCATCTTCTGTGGTTACTGGCAACTTTTTGGCGGCGTTGATGGTTTAGCCAAGCCAGAGTTATTATACAAATGGGTACTACTATTTGTCCTGCTGAATTAAATCTAGTACAGTCCAAGAAATATATAATACAAGTGTATTGTTTAAAGCCCACAACAACCAGTCCCCCGGTTCGGGGCGTCAGTGCCTCATCGGACAAGGCAAATTTAAAAATAATACTTAACGCCCAGGCTCCAGTGGACACCATCTCCCGCACGCCAACACACACAATCTTGCTGTCGCAATCCCCTAATCATGCAGCCCAACGACCTCCTCCACATTCGGTCTAGTGCAGCTGGTCTTCCTGGGCCATATCTGCAAGAAAACATGGCGCCGTACGAAATTCTCGACAAAATAGGCGAAGCAAAACCACGGACCATTCTTCTTATACAGGGGCATACTGAGCGAGGCGATGGTTTCAAGGGCGCCATGAGATTCCCATATAGAAAGTGGGGTCTAACTTAGTGGTGATGTGCGACATGCACCAGCAACCAGGCAACGCCATACCTCGCATCATAGCGGGGACCGTTCCAGGCAACTACTGTTACCACCTGGTGCAACAGCCGCCCGCAACCATGACAGATTTGGCTTACAGAGTTTATTGCGATGTCTTTGCTTTGTTCAGCGACATAGTGTTAATCTCTGTAGCGGATTTCGGTGGACTTGAACGGGTCCTGTCGTTTGTATGCTCTTGGGTCCTGCGCCGACAGTTGCAAAAACCCAAGCTTCGGATTCACTTTGTTGTCGCAACTGACAAATACTGCTTAAAGGACATTCAATTTGAACTTCTAGCTACTATGATGGCAGACCAGTGGACACAATCAGTGGCGAGTGTAAAAAGAACAATAAGTGATTATACAGAGCTCAGCGTTATTAACGAGTCTTCTGCCAGCCCTGGCCTGGTAGTAAAGCTATTTGGTCTCAGGAACCATCGACAAGCTGAAGGGCTTCACTTCACTGGGTCCGATACTAAAATACTCCTTCGCGCCGCTATTGCACATTATACTGCCAAACCCATGGAGACATTCAATTTGGTCGCCGCATCCCGCCCGTCATGGCCAGTCCCTGAAGAACTGGGCCACCACATCGGAGAATTTTTGGCGGCTTGCCCTCCAGAGCCTGTGGACCATTACCCCATCATTGCGTCCGCACTTGTAATGAACGCATTTCACCCAGGATTACACTGTGAGTAATCTGCCACTACAACCGAATATTTTCTAACGCAAATTAGCGTTTCCTCCGAACCTGACGTTTGAGTCTTTATATGTCAAGCATTTGGCCGCATTTGAACAGCAAGCAGGCTGCAAGGGTTTAACGGACCGGGTCCGCAGCGCGTTTGTCGACATCGCCAAATACACGATCGGACCCGCGGTTGAACCTAGGGTACAACATCTCGCCAGACTGCAAGGCTGGAGACCCATTTCGAGCGTGAAACTCCGAGCGACTTGCTCAATCTGTCTCATCAGGGCCGGCGTTTTCATGATGGATTGCAGCCACTTACTATGCGACTATTGTGTTGCCACTTGTTGCTTGCCTGTACAACCTTGCCACTACCAGTCCTCACTGTGCTTTTTATGCCAGCAACCAAATCGGTGCTGAACCCGCCTACGGCTGGACTCCGCAAATTGGAGCTGGGCTGCCCAGCACCACGGCTGTACAACACGGCGGAGAGGCTGTTCTGTTCACTTTTTTACATCGAATTGAGCCACAAACCAAACTTCTACACCTCTCCAGACAACTGCGTGGTCAAAATTCTTTGCCGGACGCATCCGAGCCCGGTTCTCACGAGAACTCTAGCCTGGCTTCATGTAAACCGAATCCACATCAAGTACAGAGGCCATCAGTCTAGTGCGTTGGAAGCAGTGCTTTGCACGGCTGAGGTCTTGCAGAAATGCTGGGAAGGGCAGCCGTTTTGCAGAACGGTAGTTATTGCTGCACATTCGCTGGATACCATAATCCAAATGCAGTTAGGCCCCATTGAAGGAAGGTTTCATCATGTCAGTAACTCTCCGTATAAGCTGGGTCATCTTCTTCAGCATCAAGAACAAGGCTGGCTCTTCAATAGCCAAGGACATCCGCAGAATTGGGAGCGGAGCTGTAATAGTGCACTACAACTAGAACTAGACCGACTTATAGAGGTAATAAGATTGACATTGTAAATAGCTTAATTGTACACAACTGAAAAAAGATGATTCTAATGATATAAGACAAAACATGCAAAGTGGCCAAAGGCTGTTGAGATCATTCGAACTTCTTGATGAGTGCTAGGATTTCCTCTCTCTTGATCCTAGACAAAGGAGTTGGTTGGCGAATGTCCTCCTTTGTCTTGTGACTAGACTGCTTGGCCGGTTTTGTGATGTGAATGGGACAAATGGTTTCTGGGGAGGCACAGCGCTGGGCATTTGGGATGCTGTGAACCTCAGCCCATGGATGCAAGGGCTCTTCCATGAACCCCTCCCCCTCCTCACAGTGAGGAGTACGTACAATATTCAGAAGCGCGACACCAGGCTCTGCTTCCTCCATGATGCCGGGTGATGTTTCGCTTGCTATCGAGTCGACACATGACGACGACGATCTCGACGAGCGATTTTCTGTCGAGTCGAGACATGACGAGGACCTCGACGAGCTCATAGCTCTTAGCACCGCGACTCCTTTGCTTGGTTTGGACATATAGGGATCCACCTCATGAGGCCCAAGCAGATCCTGCTCGTTGATCTGTAGGAAGTCCCGAGCTAGACCAGGACGCGATTGATAGCCTCCTATACCACCATCGGGTCTCCTTGCAATGACCACTACATCAACATCGTATTGTCGGAATAAGGCGTTGGCTTTGGAAAACATTCCCCAGCTGCAGTTTAAAGTGCCGATTTCTGGTCTCTTCTTGACCTTTGAGCGCTGTCTCCGGGGCATTTTGGACGGTGTGTTGAGATGCACAATAAGACTCGTTATGTATTAAGTGAGCGTGGTGAAATCTAAGGTTGTACTTTGGGTGGGCATGCATCTTCCTTTATCAAGTCTTCTGTCCACCTCCTATCTCTCGATTGAATCCGGACGGCTCAGCATCCGGCGGCAAAGCACCCTTCAATGATTGATGGCCCCGACACCGAAGCGCCGTGCCGGAGATGGTGGGTCAGGCCGGCAGTCAGGACCCCGATGTTTAAGTGGTCATGAGAACCGCCTCCTAGACGGGGACGCGCCTATTAAATATAGCCATTCTATTATTAGTATGGTAACTTGCAGGCAGAAATCTCTATCGGCATTTGTAGCAGTTCCTCTGCACTACACTCGGCCCGTTCTATCCTTAACCACGCCTTGATCTTCTTCTCCCATCAACAATCCAACATTGTGCGGTAACACTTCATTTCCCTTGCAATCATAACAGAAACCATGGACGACTGGAATATATGGTACATGGTAGCACTCTTCAGTTTCATTTGCTTAGCTGTACTCGTGTGGACTTTCAAGAAAACCGTCACAAACCCGAAACTCTTTCTCATTCGCCATTTCCGATACCCACTGGTATGTCCCAAAGGCTGGTTCAGCATCTCGCGGGTACAAGCATTAACTGTGGTTCTCTTTATGCTATCAAATTGCGCGATAGTCTTGGCTCCTTCTTTCTTCGCAGATTGGAGAAAGCTTCAACAGCGTGCCGCTCTAGCCGCAGCAGTGAATTTGGCACCACTTTGTGTAGGAGGACGAGCACCTGTTATTGACGCTCTTAATGTCCCTCGCCGTTGGTATACCCTCATTCACTTCACTTTGGGTGTCATTGCGACATTACAGGGAATATGCCATGCAGCCATAGCCTTGGCACATCATCCAAAGCCGGGGCAGATGACGAATTTTGGATGGGCTGTAGGTGTTCGCAAAATGAGAGCGAAGTGGCATACTGACAACAGCAGGTGTTTGGTTTGATCATCGGATCCTCTTGTATGGCGATACCAATTATAAAGCGATCCTTGGGGAAATGGTTTCAATGGTCTCATAGGGCAACGTCAGTCGGAGCCATGGTTGCCCTGCTCTGGCATATCTTACAGACATCGTCCAATCGTGCTCGGATCCTAGTCTGTTCCTCTTGTGGACTATGGCTCCTTACAACCGCGGTACGAGTTCTGAAGATGCTATACTATAAACATACGGCCGAAGTTACATACGTTTCCAACACTGCGGGCGCTGTCTTCGTCAACGTTAGACTGGACCATCCGATCTTATTAAAACCCGGTTGTTATTTCTACATTTTCTTCCCCATGACTTGGCCACCATTGGTGTGGATAAGATACAATTTTCTTCATAGCTTTACGGCCATTGCACAGTACAATTCACCGGCCGACAAAAGCGGACAAGTGTCTACTGTGAGCTTCCTCCTCTCCCGTCATGGAAATCACGAGACGGCCATCTCAATGCTCCATGAAGGAAGTCTTCTATTTCTAGATGGACCTTACGGCCAAGAGGTAGACTTGGCAAAGGATGATATATTAATTTTGGCTGCGAAGGGTATGGGTATTGCAGGTGTACTTCCGATGGTTACAGACCTCGCGCTACGCCGAGACCATGACAACCGCATCAGAGAAAGAATCCACGATTTAACAGAAAGACTCAGAACTGAAGGTAATAATGAAGCGCTTTTAAAAGAAATTGCATACGTAAAGGCAATGCGTCTGTTTCGTGACGCAACCAAAAAAGTCATCTTATTCTGGTCTCTAGAATGCAATTCTCAGATGGAATGGGTTGAGAAACAGCTCAAGTGGCTTCAAGAGATGGACCCCCAGAATGTAAGTTTTCATTCCCCAAAATAACATCTTATTGACCAGCATAGAAACTACTCGCGGTTTGGTGTCGTTATCCTGATTTGCGGACCGGTCATGATCCCTTCGAGCTCGGATCTCGCTTTTGGATGTGCTTAGACTCAAGTGCAACACCATCATTTGAGAAACTCATCCCAATCAAATTAAAGGAAGAAAGATTGCGCATGGCTGGAAGAATGACTGTTTTTGGTATGCAGGCCCCGAGTCGTGTTTTTCATAAGGCTTACGTGTACAGCTTGCGGCGATGCATATTTTACGGCCTTGATGCGAGACGGGACTATCAAGATCCTCAAGGACAAGCCCGTCACGTTTCTTGAATCGGAGTATCAAAGTCGTTCTTTAGAGTGGGCTCAGTGGAAGGACCCCACCATGGGAACCTACGGAAAAGGAAGAAGCTGCGAGGGAATGCCGCTTAGAGCTTCAGAATATGGCCAATGACAGACAAACAACGTATTCGCCAGTATCCGAGGGGAGTTTTTACTCTGTAAAGTTGTAATTCATTTTTAGGTCATCTTAACTATTCTACGGTTCCTGGGCTAGTTTGATAATTGTACGCTGTCTTTAGTTACTCTTAAATTGTCCCGTTTTACAGTGATGCTTGGTTTGCCGTCAGCCCAAATGGAGCAGGGAAAACAGCCTCTAGGAAGTTCTGCTGGTCGAACCCCCCACGTTAAAGTTAGTGCACGAAAGTACAACCCAGAAACCCCGTAACTACAAGGCGATTAATCTTAATCCGGCGGCAACTCAAAATGGAATGTGTCGCGGCTATGCTGATGTATACCCGTTGGTCAAAGTGTGGGGCCCACAGCAGCCCAACTAAAGGCCTTCGCCCTTTAGTTGGCGCAAAAAATGCGGGACATCACAAAAACACCGGGACAGCGGCCGACGTTCATGATACCCAGCCAACAGCTTTCAATACGCGATTTCTCACGCAATACGGTCAAAACATGGTGATCTTTTGGGTTTTTGCATCATGACCTTCAGCGAAAAAACACTACAGGCAGCACGAGCCGTCCTCGCATCACGCAATCCCCCTAGGGCTGATCTTCGTCGCACCACAACACCTCAAAGAAACCCCCTTTCCGTACGAGATGCGGCCTCTGCGTACAAAGTTAGTAAGTCTGCAGTACAGAGAGCCGTTGATTTCCTAGGAAATCCCCTTCCGCGGGGGCGAGGACGCCCAATGGCGTTGACAGACGATGAAGATGACGCCTTGGTGGCGTACGTGCAATGGATGGAACGCACAGGCATGCCGGCTACAAGAGAACAACTTGAAGGCGCGGCAAATACGATTAGATTACGTCGGAATCCCAATGCCAGTGGTGTATCACCAAATTGGCTTACTGGCTGGCGAAGGAACCATCCAGAGATCACGCAAACATACCTCAAGGCCGTGGAGCGATCACGGAAAGCCTTCGAGGCCCAGGGACTTGAAGACGTCGAATTGTTCTATTCTCAACTCCAGGAAACTATTTTGAAGTTCCGTCTCGGCGCCTCAGAGATGTGGAATGAAGACGAGGCCGGAATGCGCATCGGTTGCTTGCGGGAACGCGTCCAAGTCCTTGTCACTCGCACCTCCAGGCATAAGGCTCCCCGGCCGGAAGTTCTAGACCCAGCCAATCGGGAATCCTGCACAGTAATTGCCTCGATAAATGCAATGGGTGACTCTCTTCCTCCGTGGCTCGTTTTCGCTCATTACCCGACGACGAACTGGACTGGCATTGACATCGGGACGGGTGTGCGATTTGCCCAGTCACCCACTGGCTTCTCAAATGCTGAGATACACCTTGAGTGGGCAAGACATTTCAATCGCTGGTCTTGGGCATCGTCAGCACAGGCAAAGCAGTCTGGAAAGTCTCTCGAACAGTGGTTTGGATGTGACGAGCATCTCCGGCTCCCGGATCGAGGCATGAGTCGCGTGGAGAGGCCTCCAGTTGATCGTCCCGATGAGGAGAAGATATATAGATTACTGGTTGTGGATGGCTTCACTGGCCATACCACTCTTGCCTTTGCCGAGTACTGTATCAAGTTCGACATCATCATCGCCATCTTGCCGCCGCATTCCACCCATCTCATGCAACCGCTTGACGTTGGTGTGTTCCAGCCACTGAAGGCAGCCCACCAGAAAGCACTTCGCAAATCCCTTGCAGAGGGCAACCTAACCTTTTCACGGGTCGACTTCCTCGCTGTATTTCAACAAGTCTACGAGGCTGGCTTCACGAAGCATAACATCATGTCGGGATTCGAGGAAACTGGACTATGGCCCGCCTCGCCTCAGCCAGTACTAGCAAAACTCCTGCAGGAACAACTCCGGCAGCGGAAACGCATAAATCCGGCATACACCTCGCTCCTGCCAAACGAAACGCGCTTCCAAGTTGCTGCAGATGCTGCAAATGATATACGAGAGAGGTACCACGACATATTGAGTTCTCCGTCACGAGAAGGGCTTCGGCAGATCGCCAAGGTGTCTGCGGAGTCTATCATCCTACACAATCATTCTAACGAATTTATAGTTGACCGCACCAAGCGAGTCCAGGCCTACGCCAATAGGAAGAAGCGTGGGAAAACTGTCAGGCCGAGCGGCGAGTTTGTCACAAGCTCAAGCATGGATGATATTGTCCGCGAAAACGAACGGCTCCAAGACAGGCAGACCAAGGAAAGAACACGCAAGGAGCTGCGGATGCATATTTCTCAAGTCAAGGACCAGATGCAGAAGATACGGGAGGACTACAAGAAGACCAAGAAGCAGGTGGTAAATGGCAGGGTCAAGCAGCTAAACTTCAAACCCTGGCTTGAGCATACCGGGAGAGATGTCGAATTCTACCTCCTCGAGCAATCTCACGATACCCTCACTCAGGAACTTAAGAGGCCATCGCAAGAGATATACTTTATCGATACCACGAAGAGGAATAACTCAGCAAGAGATATCAGGGCGCGGGCGATGACTCGGCCACATCCACTCGAGGATATGTCGTCGCTGCCCGGAAGTGACGACACAGTTCACTTCCCCGGCCTTAGTCCTTTCCATGAGGAAGGAGAGGATGACAATAACGATGATCTCGAGTTTCAATTTCACGATGCGCAAGAATATATGCCTTCATCGCCGCCGGCACCGGCAGCGGTTGGAGACATCACCAACACCCCATGCCCCGTCAAACCTACCCGACGGTACCACCACATCCAGCGGATGCTCAAGGGCTATAGAGACGATCGAAATAACTCAAAGGGAGACGATAAAGGCGAGAATACTGTATGATATGTCTATTTGGGCCTGACAACACGGGGTTCTCGTCTTACAGATCAGTCTGCGGCGCTGCGAAAAGCAGCCCAAATATGCACTTTATGTCACTTTTACTAGATGTGTACACATTCGGGCTGTCTTCATCTCATCTAATAGTTATAAATTTAGCTATTTGAACGTATTTTAACAATACTCTAATGTAATTCGTTGAGAACCCGTTGATTTCACAACCAAAATCGGCGGGGTCCGCTGTCCCGGTGTTTTTGTGATGTCCCGCATTTTTTGCGCCAACTAAAGGGCGAAGGCCTTTAGTTGGGCTGCTGTGGGCCCCACACTTTGACCAACGGGTAGCCAAAGTCATGCCCGGATAAGAGTCATGCCCGGGTAGTAAAAGTGTCATGCCCGGGTATCAATTGCCAATTAATTATCCCGCCAACCAAAGTTCCCACGAGTTGCGCTGTGAAAGTAACTCTCGGTGGCAGTTTCGCGTACTGTCCGAACTTCAGGTCTTGCACCATGCTGATACCCTGAATAACAGAATTGTAGCCGAATAGAGTAAAATACATGTTCGCCAACGGCCGACCAGGGTGAAGATAACCCCCGATCATCTGCACAATCGGTTGGACATTACCCTGGAATCCCGTGAGTGCGGCCTGGGCGCCGAAGAAGAGGATGAAAGTGCCAGCCACGGCAATGCTGGTGAGAAACCCGTACCATGGCAGGGTAGATTGAGCCGTATAGATTGCAATAATACCTATAATTATCGATAGGACAAGTATTAGAATGTACCACCAGCTGGGGCACTCTGGGTAGGCGAGCATTAGGCGATAATGAGGATCCTTCTCATTGCTGGCGTCTGGGCAGCGGTTGCTCTTTATGGTCCACGATCGCGGTGAGAACAGTCGTTGAAGAGAACTCGGCGATAGGAAAGAGTAGCCTCGCTTCATATCCTCCCAATTCCAGAGGAGGAGGTGAGTTATGGTTGCCGTGACTGCCAGGTTCGTGGTAAAGAGAAATATCGCGTAGGTACCTGCAAAAAATGGAACTCCACCTTAGAGCTGTCTTTCCAATTGTCACGGCACAAAGCTCTTTGCTACGAAGATATAGTGCTTTGGATCGTTCAGGACCCTAATCAGAGGGGCCGAGACGTGTTAGCAATGGAGGTGTTCTTTCGATATCATAAAGGCGCCGACAGAAAGCCAAAACCGTGAGTCAACCTTGAATCGAAGACCCCTGTATTGGTACACTGACGTCTTCCTCTACAGTACTATCTTCTTGTTTCGTGAGAATCCTTTGCCAATTCTTTGTCCTATAAGTCATCTATTAGCCCGTGCCATAAGTGATGATGCTATAGAAGTAGACGGATTTAACCACGCCGCCCCGCTCTTCTCAAGTCATATCCGCAGAAAAGCGATAAAGGTTCATTGGAAGCCTTCACTTCTTAGCCGGTTTTTCGAAGGTCGGTCCGCACTGCTGCCGGATGGGTCAAATCCGAAACAGAGCCGATGAAATATTCTGCATATGCATTCTACCTTGACAGGATAGGCTGCGATCTCGGCTCGGAGGAAAATTGGACATCTTATTGTTTTCGTCGAGGCCATGCAAACGCTCTGCTTGGCGTTGCTCCCGATTCCATTGTGGATCAGGTCATGAGGCACGATCCCCTCACTGGATGCATGCAAAATGCATACCTGTCGGATAATGCCTCTGTAGACTGAAGTCGCAGAGCTTGGTGTAATGACTGGATGTCAAAGCGTCGGCTATCATGACTAAACTTAGCCGAAAGTTAAATTCGGACGAAAGGAAGTTTTTTCAGTATTAAAAAGAGAGCTGCAGACGGAGTCTGCAGCACTCGGCACAACGAACAATAATGATTTTATCAAGAAGCTTAGTTAACATGAGTCTCATAACGTGACAGTTATGAGCCCGGATCCGCGCACTAGGTCGTCGACGAGAACAACCACGCTGCGAAAAACTGCACATCGACAGAACACAAGAACAGTGTTCGTGAGACAGTTAGCTAAGTAAAATCAATCCCTTCTGAATAATTTAGTGCAAAATGCCACCTCCCAAGACTGAAGTTATCCTCACGGGGATCGACAATTGGGACGACTGGCAGAAGTTTGTTGCAAGCTTAATTGATATAGACATCTGGGAAGCGATTAAACCTGCAAATCGAACTCAAGTGCTTCTACGAAAGCCAAGAAGACCGCAGGTATCTGATTTTAACGCAAACGCTCAGACCGAAGCCAATCTTTCGGCATCTCAAGTCAATGCTTTCAAACTAGATAGTTTCAGTAACGAACCTTATCAAAGCTAGGAGTATTATCATCAGCCATGTGGATGAGAGATTAGGTCGTTATCTTGATCAAGACGATGATCTCCCCCGATGGATTGATAGTCTAGCTGTAGCAGTCAATGCTGAGCAGACTAAAGCAACAGATGCACTTGTGATTGAGTACCAGCAGATCATCAAGTCATTCAGTTGCACTGATGCAACAACTTTCGGCGATTGGATCTGGAAGTGGGAGAACTTCCTCCTCAAAGCCGCACGGCATCGAATGCTTGAAGTTACTGGGGGTCGCTGGTTATTTGACATTGCCCGTCTTATGGCAAAGTATAACGGCAACTTCACTGATAACTGCAGACAAGCTGCAGAATCATTTGTTTTAAAAACAAAAGATTACAACCAGGCCGTTGAGCGAGGGGTACAGCAGCTATTACAACTAAATGACCTTAGTGATCACGGCAGGTTACGAGAGGCAGCATTGGCGATTCAAGGAGCTCTAATCCATACGCCTCCAAACGCCACGGACGCAAGCAAGGAATGGTCAATTGGAAGTGTAGCAGTCAAGTTACGAACCTGGGCTAGCTCTGCTCTCCCAACACAACCATCGAAGCCGTCAATTAGTCGAGGAACAGCATTCCAGGCTGACACAAAAGAGACTGATCAGAATGAAAGTATAAATCGAAACCCGTCTAGTCGGAAGAGGCAGCGGACAGACAATCAAGAGGGTAGTAACAAGAAACACGGTATAAACTGTGAAGCTTGTAGACTACCGGGGCATGATCTAAGCTCGTGCTGGGTAGCTATCCCAGAACTACGGCCAGAGCGAGTAACGGAAAATAAACGTCGAGAAAATCTTGTCAAGAAAACCTTGGCTGCTGACGCAGAACTAAGAGCCAGAGTGGCAGAACTTCGGAAGGCAGCCCAGAAAGACCAGGTCGAACTAGATCAAGAGAAAAAGCAAGTGTCATTTAATTGACAATCAGCCGAATCAAGCTTGCATAGACGAATCGTTGGCCAGGCACTACCGCAAGGAGCCGCGTTTCCAATATGCCTAGGGACCTGCTTGCAAGCTGACCAGTATCCCTTACGATCGTCAACCATCCTTGATTCTGGAGCTTCGTTAGATATATTCAACGAACTTGCTAGGTTCAAATCGATAAGAAAACCAGAAGCCGGACAGGAACACTACCTGATTGCTGGTGATTCAGAGGTTAAGATCGAAGGTTATGGTCGAGTCGATTTACCAGTCATAAGACCTGATGGATCAATTGGCATCCTACGAATCAAGGACGCTGCATACTGTCCTACATTTGCTGTTAACGCTGTATCATTCCAGTGTCTGTATGATCGAGGCATCCGTTGGGATACATTCTCCACCCCAACACGGCTAATCCATAAATCTGGAACGCCGATATGTATGGTTGAAAGATACTACAAAGAATGGATCCTTCAGTATCGGGAAACAACAGATGCAAGCCTAAAGGCGGCAGCTGCCTATGTAGCCAGACGGAAAAGACGGACCACTCGAGACCAAAAAGCCGACGCTATTGCCGACGGAACGTTGTGGCACAACCGACTAGGTCATCCAAGCCCAAAGACCCTTGAGCAGTTAGGAAAGAAATGCCTCGGAGTAAGGCTAAAGGGACCAAAAACAGCGGAATGCGACCACTGCGGCCGAGGCAAGATGCACCGGCAGATATCCCGAAGGCGGCCAAACAGACCGAGCTGTCAAGGTGATACAGATTATAGAGAGTCAATTAGCCTTGATCACTACTCAAGTCAAGAGGATGAAGGTCCCAGTTATATACACAACAGTGTCCAAGTGGGTCAGGATGCTTCCTCGACTGGGGCGGAATATCGTTGACAGTTCGGTGGGGTGGTCGCAAACTTTTGTCACGTAACTGTAGCTGTCACGTTATGAGACTCATTGTTAACTAAGCTTGTTTTCTTTTTTTTTTTTATCCTTCAGAAGGGTTCATGTCTTTTATCTTTAGTTTAGAAGACTTCCCAGCCACCTGATTTCATCAGGGTGGCTGGCCAGCCTCTCAACTACTGATATCGATGATTTTATGACATCCAGCAATTACGTCAAGTCTGCTTGTTCAATCAACAGAGGCAGCCTTATCCGACACACCCCCTTAGATGAGCTTCTTCCTAAGAACTCATCTACGACTATTTATTGCCTCTGTTAAGCTTCAGTGTCAGCACTATTTACGGCTGGGCACCCCGGGCTCGGCAATCCTGTTTGCCTCCCTTCGCACCTAGCTTTAACTCGAGGTCTTTTTCCTTGTCAGGGTTTTGAAGTCTCTCTTGCAACTGGCTTCGAGCTTCTTCCAACTTGGCTCCTGTGCCAATACGGCTTCGAATATCTTCAATTCGCAACTGCCGCAGGAATTCAATGTGTCGGACCTTGGGTAACGCCTTCGTCATCCCGTCTGCAACCATGTCCTTCGATTCTACCCACCGTACTTTAATGCGTTCATTTTGAACTTCCTGACGTAGCCAGTGCTGGTAAATATCAACATGACGAAGCTGAGTGGTCAATTTTGCTGACTCTTCAACTAACAGCCTAATCGTCTGCTTATTATCGATTTCCAACTGCAGAGGCTCGTCCAACTTAATTTGCAACGATTTTAACAATCTTCCTGCAGATATCATCTCTTTGGATGCTTCCGAAGCTGCAAGTAGCTCGGCTTCTGTACTTGAGGTTGTTACGGTGGTCTGCTTCGATGCCTTCCATGCAATCGGTCCACCGTATAGCCTTAGTACGTAGCCTTGCGAGCTCTTTCGATCCTCTGTATTGTCGGCGAATGATGCGTCACTCGAGCCGATGAAAATTTCCGCTGGTTTGTTGCTCTTTTGAGTATTTCTTCCAAGCCTTATAGCATATGACCGTGTGGAGTAGAGATATTGGATCACTCTATCCGCTGCTTTGTGGTGTATATCGCTTGGATTGAGATTATGCCGTGCAAGTCGGCTGACTGCGAATGCAATGTCTGGTCTTGTTGATATAGCTGCGAACAAAATGGATCCAACCTTTTGTTGGTAGACTTCGATCGACTTCTTTGTCGCTTGTATCTCTGATTTCAGTAATTCTTCTAGGCCCATAGGTGTTGCTAGCACCTTGCCGTCTAGCTGAATGGAGAACTTGTTCGCTATTTTGTCAATATACGCGTCTTGAGTCAACCAAATTGTTCTGTTTCGCCTGTCTCTCAAAATGTGAATACCGAGGAACCACTTTGGCTCGCCTAGCTGTGTCATCTTATATCGACTTTTCAAGCCTTCTATGGCTTCCTTGGCGATTTCTTGATCAGCTTTTCTGTACGCCCAGATGATGTCATCAACAAAGAAGAATACCATCACAGAGCCTTTAGCCATAATGCATGGCTCCTGCGGAACAGGTTGAAAACCTAGTTCTTGAAGGCTCTTTGTCAACTCCTTTTGCCACAACAGTGGTGACCTTCGCAGGCCGTAGAGTGCTTTCTTCAACCGTAGCACTCTGCCGTATTTTTCATAACCTGGTGGCATGCGCATATAGACAACTTCGTCTAGTTCGCAATTTACAAATGCATTGACAGCATCCATCTGTTCCAGTTCAAGGTCGTGTTCAGCAGCTATAGCCATTAGCGCTCGGAACGACATGCTGGCTAGCGTTGTTGCACGAGTCGGGAGAGCATTCTTTTCTTGCTGGTTCCCGCACACAACAAGCCGCGCCTTGCATTTCTGGAGATGGCCGTGCTTATCCGTTTTGTAGGTAAATACCCACATGCAACTAAGGACTCTTTGACCTTTTGCTCGTGACCAAGGTACCTCAACAAAGGAATCCATCTGTTTATGTGATGCAAGGTGTTCTTCTTGTGCCTTGATAAATTGATTCTTGAATGGGTGATTTTCAAGGTCCTTCATGGTCTTTGGAGCTTCTGGTAGGTCTCTCTTATGTGGCTGAAACTTAATTCCAGCATTAAATGCACCATGAACTGCTGTCTCAATTCGAATCGGATGGAATTCGTGGAATCGATAGTTGGCACTCACTTGCTCTACCTTGTAGTCGCAGCAGTTTGAGTTGTGGCCTTTATTATCCACCCCCTCAGGATGGTCGGGTCGGTGACGAATTGGAAAGCTGGCTGTGAATATAGCTTCCGGGCTTTCTTCAAGCTCCGGGTCGGTCAGTGGCGGCGTAAGGTACCCTAGTTCTTTTGACCTGTCATAAGCGCCTTCATTCTCCTCATCATCCGGCTCATCCTGTATGCTTGTGTCCACAACGATTTCATCCAGGATCTCTTCTTCATCTGATTCATCAGAATGATTAAGTGTTTCTTCTTTTTCGAGTATAGACTCCATATCTTGCCGTTCTTCTGGGATTTCAATTTCTTCCAGCAGCTGACTTATGGTTTGTCGTAGTTCGGGTTGAGCTATTTTGTTCTCAAAGAAACTAGACTCATTGAAGATAACATCTCGGGTTAAGATAACCCTGTCCCTGTGTGGAACCCATATCTTGTAGATGTTCGAGGACTGGTAGCCTACGAGATACCCAATATGTGCTCTTGGTTCAAGCTTTTGCTTTCTATGAAGCTTGAGTTGGGCATCTGCTGTCATTGCAAAAGCCTTACAACCATAAGCCTTTAAATGACTAATTATCGGTTGCTTCTTAAAAACTCTTTCAAATGGGCTTTGCCATCTATTTCGTTCAAGAGGTGTTCGATTCCGCAGATAGCACGCAGCCTCCACAATGTCCTTCCATAAGTTATGCGGTAGGTTTGCTGCTATTCGCATCGTTCGGGCTTTTTCCATGATAACACCCCCTGATCTCTCGGCGCCTCCATTTTGGGCTTGAGTATTCGGAGCTGATCTTTTTGATTCGATGGATCGAAGTTTCAGTTCTTTTCGAACTTCCTTACTGAACAGTTCGCTGTCTGATCGTATGGCTTTTGGCTTGAAGCTGTACTGGACCTCTATCCAGTTGAAGAAGTCTCGTAGAATCCTTCGGTTTTCTTTGCCTACACCATGGCTTTTTAGAAAGTATGGGAAAGCAAGACCTGAATATGCGTCCGTGATAAACATCACTCGGGAATAGCCTTGATAATCTTCCGTAAGATCGGTCCAATCAACCCAGATTTCTTCAAATGGTTTGTTTGGTCTTATTGGCCGCCTCCGTGATATCTGCCGGCGCATCTTGCCTCGGCCGCAGTGGTCGCATTCCACAGTTTTTGGTCCTTTAAGCCTGACTCCAATGCATTTCTTTCCTAGCTGCTCAAGGGTCTTTGGGCTAGGGTGACCTAGTCGGTTGTGCCACAGCGTTCCGTCTGCAATAGCGATTGCTCTTTGATCTCGACTAGTCCGCCTTTTTCGTCTGGCAATGTAGGCTGCTGCCGCTTTCAAGCTTGCATCTGTTGTTTCTTCATACTGAAGAACCCATTGTTTATGATATCTCTGAACCATACAGATTGGTGTTCCAGACTTATGGATTAGCCGTGTTGGCGTAGAGATTGTATCCCAACGGATGCCTCGATCATAAAGACACTGGAAGGATACAATGCTGACAGCAAATGTAGGACAATATGCAGCGTCCTTGATTCGCAGTATGCCAATTGATCCATCTAGCCTTATAACTGGTAAATCGACTCGTCCATAACCTTCAATTTGGACTTCTGAGTCTCCAGCTATTAGATAGTCACCTGTGACTGCCTTCCTAATAGATTTAAATCTTCGTAGATCATTGAAGATATGTAAAGTAGCCCCACAGTCAAGAATAGTTGACGACCGCAAAGGATACTTATCGACTTGCAAGCAGCTTCCCACACAGACAGAGAATGCCGCCCCTTGTGGAAGTGCTTGTCCCACGATTCGTCCTTTGACTCGGAGGCTTTCGGATTGTCAATCTGATTCTTCTTTTTCCCGGTTCCTGGCTGCCTCGCGTATTTTGTCAACCTTAGCTTTTAATTCTGGGTCCGCAGCTAGAGCCTTTTTAGCAACGCTGACCCAACGCTCGTTCGGCGTAGACCCTTTTGGTCTCAATTCAGGAATCGCATTCCAGCAAGAATTAAGGTCATGCCAAGGAGCCCCACAGGCTTCACAACTGGTGGCCTGTCTTTTAATGCTTTCTTGGTTCTTTTCTGACCTAGGTCTCTTCTTGCTGGCTCGTCCTCTCCTTGTGCCGGCGTCATCGTTGAGTTCGTCCCTAGCGGCTTGAAAAGCAGTTCCCCGTTTAACTATAGGTTTTGCTTGTGATGGCAAGGCTGAGCTAGCCCAGGTCCGTAACTTGACTGCTACACTTGCAATTGACCATTCCTTGCTCGCGTCCGTGGCATTGGGAGGGGTGTGAATTAGAGCCCCTTGAATTGCCAGTGCGGCTTCTCGTAGTCTGCCATGGTCACTGAGGTCGTTTAGATGTAATAGCTGTTGTACTCCTCGCTCAACGGCTTGGTTGTAGTCTTTTGTCTTTAAAACAAGTGATTCTGCTGCTTGTCTGCAGTTATCAGTGAAGTTGCCGTTATGTTTGGCCATGAGGCGGGCGATGTCGAATAACCAACGACCACCCGCTACTTCAAGCATTCGATGCCGTGCAGCTTTCAGGAGGAAATTCTCCCACTTCCAGATCCAGCTAGCAAAACTCGTTGAATCGGTACAACTGAATGATTGAGTAATCTGCTGATATTCTAGCACAAGTGCGTCTGTTGCCTTGGTTTGTTCGGCGTTGACTGCTACAGATAGACTGTCAATCCAGCGGGGGAGATCATGGTCTTGGTCAAGATAACGACCTAATCTCTCATCCACATGGCTGATGACAACACTTTTGGCTTTGATAAGATTGGTTTTCTGCTGCTCATACTCCTTGGAACTGTCTTTCCAATTATCACGGGCTAGTCTGAAAGCATTGACTTGAGATGCCGAAAGATTGACTTCAGTCTGAGCGTTTGCGTTAAAATCAGATACCTGCGGTCTTCTTGGCTTTCGTAACAGCACTTGAGTTCGGTTGGTTGGCTTAATTGCCTCCCAGATATCTATATCAATTAAGCTTGCAACAAACTTCTGCCAGTCGTCCCAATTGTCGATCCCCGTGAGGATAACTTCAGTCTTGGAAGGTGGCATCTTTACGTATTCGGGAGGGGTTATTGTAACTTAGCTAACTGTCTCACGAACACTTGTCTTTGTGCTCTATTGTTATGTAGTTTTCACAGCGTGGCTGTTCTTGTTGACAACCTAGTGCGCGGGTCCGGGCTCATAACTGTCACGTTATGAGACTCATTGTTAACTAAGCTTGTTTTCTTTTTTTTTTTTATCCTTCAGAAGGGTTCATGTCTTTTATCTTTAGTTTAGAAGACTTCCCAGCCACCTGATTTCATCAGGGTGGCTGGCCAGCCTCTCAACTACTGATATCGATGATTTTATGACATCCAGCAATTACGTCAAGTCTGCTTGTTCAATCAACAGAGGCTGCCTTATCCGACAGTAGCACTACATACCATATATTAAAAACAGGGGATTTGACTCGGAGGGGAAGTACAGAAACCAATTTCGGGACGACTCAGCCTATCTTTTCCCCCTTTCACCCCCGGCTCGATCTGACAAGATGGTGCTCCTATGACTAGGTTGTTAGCTCTGTAACAGGTCTTCTCAGTCCATAAATGATCTGACGGGAGGCTCCTGTACCATTCGCTGCTGATCAGGCGTTGTTTAACTCCTCCACCAACCTCTTAAGCTTGGCTATGTCAGCACCTTGTGATTCATCTTTCTTGTCACCATTCAAATACGCCTGGAAAGTGGGCACGGAGCGGACGCCAGCCTTCTCTGATACAAGCGGCTGTTGGTCAATGTCGACGTTGCAGAACACAATCTCCGGGTACTCCAAGGACATAGCTTCAAATTTTGGACTGACTTCTTCGCACGGGCCACACCAGGTGGCAGAGAAGTCAACAGCAACTTTCTCGTGATGAGACAGAAGCACCTTAAAGGCTTCCTCAGAGGTAACAACTATCATCATATTGTTCAGTTAAGTAGGGGTGACCGTTGATGATAAGTGCCAAGATGGAGGAGCGTTACCCATGGGAACAAGATAATCACTGCCTCCTCGCAAATACTGGAATCAGACGGCTAGCAGTGGGTGTTTGACTCAATTCCTATTACCCAATCAGCATTGTTCAAGGTATGCGATGTGGGAAATCAGGCCACTTGATGCTGCCCAAACGAATGGAGTTTGATTTTGTTCAGCGTACCCGTGCCTCGCCCCACGTTTTACCTTTTGGTGGTGCGAGCCAAAGCGAGCCCAAAAAATGGGGCGCGGCACGGGGTACAGCTTGTTCCCAACGGGAAAGAGTTGTTTATGGTGGGTCACTGAAGCATGCACTTTTATTCATCACATAGTTGTTGTTTATCGTTTAAAGATGCCAAGGCCCCGGCGTTCAACATGCAGGAGGCTGGATCATCGACATCAAGGCAAATGAATAGTTATCGAATGGACGAGGTTAGTACCTAACTAACGGCCAGCAACTCTCACTCACCATCAAAAATAGGACGCGTTGTTCTCAACAATACAATATATTTCGCTCCTGGAAGCGCAAAACCGGGACTTGCGAGCCCAGAGCGCTTATCTCCGAGAATATCTCGCCAGACTGGAGCTTTTATTTCCCCAGTTCACGAGTCAGATACAACCGGCAATGACTGACCCCTGCAGCAAACACGAGAACTCAGGCAACAATATGCACGCGATAGGGACAAGGAAGACCGGCCGTAATAATAAACGAGATCGCGTGACGCTGTTTCCTTACCCTCAGAAATGAAAAAAAAAAAAAAAAAAAAGTTGCAGGAAAGTCATTGTTCGACAGACGAAGTTAACGAAGCAAATTTGGATACACATAGAGAGTGCAACATGGTGCATTTGGTCCCGCCGTTCCTTCAGCACGGAGTGTTAAGATCGTGGCGGCGAAGAGAAAAATTGCATTCCAGTGTCAGCCAAATTATATAGGTTTGGTGTGGTACCGATAACGTGAGTGCATAGTGAGCTGGACAGCATAGTGAGCTGGACACCCCGAAACGCCATACAAAATGGCACTTTTCATATCCCTGCAAAAACTACCAAAAATACAGTGAAATGTCTCTAATTTTAATATAGCATTTCTAGCTATTTTATTATCTTAATTCCCGATTTTAAACGGTCTAGCTCAACTAGTTATCTAGAAGTTAAAAATTGCTTATTAACACTGTGCATTTTATGAGTTTTTCGATATAGCTTCAGAATTATGTAATTCTAGCTCCTGCGAATCCAGAACTGCATTTTCAGTTTAGTTAAAAGTAATATATTAAAATTTCAGCTATTTTGAGGCTACTTTGAGTGATTTTTGTAGAGGTATAAAAAGTGCCTTTTGGGTGAGAGTGCGAGTGGGCGGCCCGCTATGCTGGCCGACTCGCTATGCACTCACGTTACCTGAAGTTTCTTGTATTATTGCTGGCTACATGTCACAAAATTTCGTGAAATAGATTGTGTGCCGCCTTCCTTTCCAAGAGTCCTCACTTGTCTTTTTTCACTGTCACCTCAGCGCTTTTCCTCGGCCACCACCATCATAGCAGGGCACTTTGTTGCCCAACATATCCCCCTTCCGTGCCTTTGAGAGACGCATGATCTCTTCATTGCACGTTGTGGACTGATCAATGGACATGATGGCAAGCCTGGATGTTGCTTATCTTCCAGACCGTTTATGTTGCATTTGGAATATTGACAGTATCTCTACTTCTACCAGTAAAGCGTACCATTGCTTCGTCAATGCTGATATTCGAAGAAGGCTCCCAGTAGGTAGTAGAGATACCCTGGATGTAAGTACTCCAGTGGTTTACCTTGTCAAATACGGTGGTATTTGACTGATCAGAAGTGTCCCAGGTACAGAATCGTCGATATAGTTGAAGAAACCGGCTTCTGGACATGAACCTTGCAATAGGATGTATCGCATCTGCTGGTGAAGTCTCCCAATACTCTTGAAGTGAATGAACTTGGGTGTGAGACATATATATCAAAATACCAAAAAAAAGGTAAATCTCTTGCCTGTAAGTTGGCTTCCATGTATGGTAGAAAGAGTGTTGTGGCCGCGGACCTTCTGCATGATTTGGCAGAAAGATGTGTCATGCATTGATGTATTCTACCCACTTATCCACCATATGACCAGGGCAGAACTCTGAAAATATATCGAATAGGTTATTTCGAGGTAGGTCGGAAGAGATACTACGATCGAAAGACTGCAATGGATGCGTCCAAAAGTAGGGCGGTTGGTTGCTTCTCGAACCGAAGGCTCCGGCAGAGGCTTTAAGGGTGACGACGGGGTTGGGCACGACAATGTAGGTAGGGCCACTGTAATGGAAGACGAAGCATACGAATTAGCTCTCTGTCTTTTAAAAGACTGCTGGCTTTCGCTGGCCGGCGAGACCTTCTTTCGTTTTCCTTCTGCCATACTATCAGTCTTAGAATGGCTTCCTTCCTTTAGTTTGGGACATCGGACGGGTTTTCGAGCTGTCTGATAGCTATGGTCGTATGTATGTTGGGACATAAACGCGTGAAAGAAACTGTTCGGGGTACAGTCTGCTTAATTAATTAGGTCATATAAGCCGAGCTCATAACAGCGTCACATAGTGTATTTACTTTGGGGCATCTTACACAAAATGAGAGACTCTTCATTTCCTATATAAAAGAGTGGGATCATACTATAGTAACTAGAATACTTGTTGCAATACTGCTGCCTGGCAGGCAGCTATATAATAATTGCTGTTGCCTTAATTAGCGACTTGATCTTGACGGATGAACTGCTGCACCAGCTCAAGCCTCTATTTAAGAACGTAAAAGAGTGTAAGGACCCCTTAAACTCGGGAAAGCCAGCAGAAAATACTCTCGAATCCTCTGCCACTAACAGCTACAACACGTCTCAATCACTTCCCCACAAGATCCATCCAAGCGAGTGTTCATAAAGCTGGTATTTAGAGAATCTTGACACAGTTGGCAAGGTTCAAATTGATGAGGCCACCTGTCTAGAGAAATAGTTAGTATTTTGCATAACTATATAAGAAAAGGTCTATACTTACAGATGCGCCGTTCTCGCAGCAGTAGGAAGTGCCCGAGCAGGACTGCCCAACTTGTATAGTCTGACAGAGAAGATTTATGCCGGCGACAGTATTGCAGCATACATTAACAGCTGTATTTGGGCACGTGTTTTGGCGCTTCTCAACCTCGGCTGGAGCAGCAACGGCAACAGCGCCTAGAGCAAGAACAGCAGTCATATACTTCATGATTGCGATTAGATTTTGGATCCTCAAGTAGAAGACTTCAAAGATATTTTATATGTTTAAAGTTGTCCTGTCGACAGAGCAGCTAGTCAAATAAGAGGTGATACGGGAGTCGTTTATATACTTTTCCCGAGACCTCTATATCTCTAGTTATAATCAATGGGGTACGTATTAATAGCTTTCTTTTACGACAGCCACTTGTCTCAGCTGTCATAGAGTACTTGATCTATGAAGAGTCTCGGCTCTTGCTGGCCTGGGGGCATTTTGGCAAGACGAGTTATTAAGGTTTTGGCCATGAAATTACGAAATGAAGGTGCTGTTAGGGCGGCTTGAATAACTCGGTATTCGTCTGCCGCTTTAGCCGTGATTATATGTTTCAGCTGCTTGACTTCAAAAAAAAAAAAAAAAAGTTGACTCCAGGAGTTCATTTCAGCTTATTTCAGCTCATTTCAGCTGGGCAATAACCTTTTGAGAGTTCTTCCAGGGCCGTCTCGACTGATCAGAGTAGCTCAGATATTTCCAAGACGGATGCGCCATGAAGCTTGTCTTGAACATGACAGCTGCCGAAAACTTAGGTATTCTCAGCTGCAAACCTTGCCATATTAAGCCATTTCCCCATCGAGCTAGATTCATAGTCATCTACATTCCCCAGAATTCTTCCCCCTATAACTCACAGCCCCGCAGCTGTTAGCAGTTAGCTAGTAGATACATTTTTTAGGCGGCCTAACTATGCATTTGGCTCCGTCATCCCACCGTGGTACTAACGGCACAGCCTCAAGGCCCTTGACAAACGCGGCGACGAATAGAAGGGGGATGAGCGGTGACAGCTCGGCGATACCATCTCCAGCTTATAGCGCAGCAGTCCATCTAAGCCGCCTACCCAAGTGTCTATCTCGGCATTTACCGAATGGATTGCCTACTTACTTGGTGGAGGCAACACACTTTCTGGTGAAATGGTCTGATGCCACCACGAACTGGGAGCCGGGGAAACACATCATAGATAAGGGAGTACTAAGCAGATTTGAGCAGGTTGGGAGCCCGATTAAGAGCTGGGAAACTTCAACGCCTTCTATATTAGCATGGTCGTCCCTCCAAAGAGGATACATGGGTATGTAATAGTGAGCTTCTCAGCCCATACCTCACGTGGAGGATTCAGTCAAATGAGGTGTGTGAGGCTCATACTTGAAACCATCATAGTAGAAAAAAGAAAACCCTTTGAAGGAATCAGAGACTGCCTGACAGTTGCTTCCGAGGAGAAAACCCTCCGAGAACAGCCCACCGTTGTTTAGAAGGAAGAACCTTCCAATACCATAGCCGCTTGGTTCCGAAGGAAGCTAGAGAGTCCCGTGGGCGAGACGTTCAGACCAGTCTCTGCAGAAAAATGTGGACTCATGGGGGTACCCTCTGTAGGGTGCCCAAGTATCTAAAGGGGTTGCCCATGTATCAGTCGCCGTCGATAAGGCAACTAGTTGACGTCAGCGTGACGGGGATCGTATCCGTAGCTGGTTTTACCCCTGGTTGTGATATTATAAAATTATTTAGTCGGACAGGTTGAAGGAGAATGGATATGCTGGAGTGAAAATGGACAGCAAAACAGAAGTGTGAGGTAGTACAGTGCAGTACTTGGGGGGGTTCTTGAAGTCGACCCCGTGGTGCTCCACACTCACGGGGGGACACTGAGTCCCATCGGGAGAAGTGGATGCGAGCGGCACATACGCTGTCAACGGAATATAAGGAGGTATAACTGTTCAGCAAGAGAGCGCGTTCTTTTTGTTGACATACGCGCCGGCATTTGCCAAACTCTGCCTTTTTGTATTTGTCGAGCTGGGAGACGAGACTTGGGACTTTGTCAAGTCGGGTCCGAAATGTGGTCAGATCTAGGTACGCACCATCTTTGACAGGCCACAAGTTGTCACAATGTACCGCGCATGGACCAGACCATACAGCAGTCGCGCCGATTTTGTAATCGTCTCGAGCATTTCAAGTCTGCACTTTCTTGGGCAGCCCGAGCTCCTCCAACCATTACCGCGCGGAGTCAAAAGTGTTGCAATCGTGGGCTCGATTTCCATCTTTACATTGCAAATTTGGGTAGAGAAGGAACAGTTGAAGGTTGTGGCACCAGCACTGATGACGGTCGAGTCGAACGCGACTACCCAATGTGCTGACGGCCGAGAGGGTTAATCGCGATTATTTTTTTATCATGGCAAAGGACAGTTTCGAAATCACAGCAACTGAGTTGGGCTTCTCTGATGATTCCGAAAAGACGCCTTTGACGCCAGTTGGAGAGGGATTGAGTCGAAATCGGTGGAATTCTCGGCCAGATTCCATCAACAGCGTGGACGATTTGGTGACCAAGGTGCTACACGTTGACGATGACCCGTCTCTAAACCCATGGACATTTCGGATGTGGTTCATAGGCAAGTAAAGAACAACACTCCTTAAGCGTAGCTCTGAAATCACGGACTAACACCTTAAAGGGATCGGCCTCGGCATATTTGGCGCTATTATGGAAACGATATATTTCTTCCGCCCAGTGACCTTGGACGTATCAAACATTTTCTTAGCCCTCGTGGGTTATATCCTTGGCACCTTCTTCGAGAGGGTCATTCCAAAGAAAGGCTTTCTGGGTCGATGGTTTAATCCTCACCCATTCAACTTGAAGGAACATGCCGCAATCGTAGTGCTAGCGTCGTCAGCTGCACAGGCTGCACTGGCAGTAGAAGTCATTGCCGTCCAAAGACTGTTTTACGACGCGGCTCCTAATGCTATGGTATCAATCTTGGTAGTTGTCTCCTCGCAGTGTGTGGGCTACGGCTTCGCCGGGCTTCTACGTCGAGTATTGGTATATCCAACCAAAATGGTATGGCCAGCCATATTACCAATGAATACCTTACTCGAGACACTCCACCGCGATCGAAGTGAGACAAGGCAGCGCTTGCGATTCTTTTGGCTGGTTCTCGTAGCTATATTTTTCTGGGAGCTCCTTCCGGAGTATATCATGCCAATTTTAACCGGAGTCAGCATCTTTTGTTTAGCGAAACGGGATAATATGGTCTTTACCAACGTATTTGGCGGCTCAAATGGGAATGAAGGCCTTGGCATCTTATCCATTGGACTGGATTGGCAGCTCATTTCCAGCAAGCCCTTATGGACACCTCTCTTCACCCTGGTAAATAGCTTCGCCGGGTATGTTATTTGTATTTGCCTTTTTCTCGGCGTGTACTATGGCAACATATGGCAAGCACAGAAGTTTCCATTCCTGTCTCAGTTGCTCTTCTCCCAGAGCGTTACTTCCTGCGCCCTTGCATGGGAGAGAAGCTTGTGTTCCACCCATCTTGACGTTATTACCAAGAATATTTGGGCCTCCATCGTCACTGTTCTCCGCGTCGTCCTCGTCGGTGTCGCTTGTGTCGTTGCTGTCAAAGGCGTCAACCTCAGAGAATACTGGGTCTCCTGGTTCTGACTCGAACTCCTCCGGCTTGTCCTCTTTGCGTGGCAGTATCATTTGTATCTCGGGAGACAGTTTAGTCATATGTGAGCGATCAGCAGATAGTTCTGTTCCTGAGTCTTCGTCGTCTTCGTCGTCCAGCATTGGATCTTTTCCTCCCCTGGACTTTGTACCATCCACAAGCTCAGCCGGCCGACAGGCTGTGTAAGACTGGAAAAGCATTATGGCGGACAGGTCAAGACGGTCGCCTTCGGTTGGGAAGACACTCCTATCCCGACACCAGTGGTGCGTCAAGCCTAGGAGGAGGTCATCAACTCCCATGACCGGCTTAGAACTTGGCTGATCGTCCAAATTAAATGCCACAGCCAAGTGCCCATTGATGTACTATCAGCAGTCAGTCCAGGCGTGCTCTTGCCTCAACCATGAGGAGTACACATGCCTTTTGAATCTCTTCGCAATGATTTGCATTGACAACCCTACCCTCATTTGAGCGTCTATAAAGCATTTTTAAGTCCCGCCAATACTGATTGACTGTTTTTCTCTTGGATTGTTTTCTCCTGGGCTGAAGATAAGTTTCACAAATCCATAAGAGAAACGTCATTATCAGACCCTTATTACAGTATTGCCACTTAATGGCATTTTTCCAATTGCCATGTTGGTTTTCTCTGCAGAATCTAGTAGCTTGTTAGTTCACTGTGCCGCTGAACGAGCCATAATTTCAGTTTACCTCATGAACTTCTTCTTGATGTAGTAAATGTTGGCCTTTGTAGTATCTGCGTCTATTGGTGCAAGAAATGTCTTCTTGTTCAGCTGCCTCTGCAAGCGATGGTAGCCGTGTGCACTCAATGCTTGTTTCCGAGTCTCTTTGCGAGCTAGAGTGGCTCTGTGGCGTCTCCGAGCAGCGACTTCAAGAGCTTGCAGAACATCATTATGCAGCTGCTTGTCCGCCATGGTGCTGAAGAAGTAGAATTCCCCGGGAAAAAAGAGGACTAATGAAATCTCCTCCAACTTTGAAGGAAGTTGCAATGAATTGTTGAGAATAAAGCAGACATACGGCTTGTATTTATGGACCTCGGTCGGAGGTAATGAAGGTGACTAGAAATAGGTGCTGGAGGAGGCGCAGTAATACCACTAACTGGCGCCCCAGGCTGCCCTGCCGTGAGAGCCAGGGTCAAAAATTGGCACGCTTCCTGGGCGCTTCGGACTCTTTTTGGGGGGTGTGCCGAAGGCGTGCCCCCCCAAAAAGAGTCCAGGAGAAGGTAGCGTGCCAATTTTTGTTTCGAGAGATGGAGCGTGAAGAGGCGCTTAAGCGGAGGAGAGAGACTGTGGAATTACTAGACGAGGGGGGCCCAGTGCCGGTAGAAAGAGAACCTGTCACTTCTGAGGTCAAGATACGGGTCATCCTCAAGGCTCGCGACCTCGATGACGTCAAGTTGACAGTGCGACCGGAAACAACAGTTGGAACCCTTATTACTACCCGTTGGTCAAAGTGTGGGGCCCACAGCAGCCCAACTAAAGGCCTTCGCCCTTTAGTTGGCGCAAAAAATGCGGGACATCACAAAAACACCGGGACAGCGGACCCCGCCGATTTTGGTTGTGAAATCAACGGGTTCTCAACGAATTACATTAGAGTATTGTTAAAATACGTTCAAATAGCTAAATTTATAACTATTAGATGAGATGAAGACAGCCCGAATGTGTACACATCTAGTAAAAGTGACATAAAGTGCATATTTGGGCTGCTTTTCGCAGCGCCGCAGACTGATCTGTAAGACGAGAACCCCGTGTTGTCAGGCCCAAATAGACATATCATACAGTATTCTCGCCTTTATCGTCTCCCTTTGAGTTATTTCGATCGTCTCTATAGCCCTTGAGCATCCGCTGGATGTGGTGGTACCGTCGGGTAGGTTTGACGGGGCATGGGGTGTTGGTGATGTCTCCAACCGCTGCCGGTGCCGGCGGCGATGAAGGCATATATTCTTGCGCATCGTGAAATTGAAACTCGAGATCATCGTTATTGTCATCCTCTCCTTCCTCATGGAAAGGACTAAGGCCGGGGAAGTGAACTGTGTCGTCACTTCCGGGCAGCGACGACATATCCTCGAGTGGATGTGGCCGAGTCATCGCCCGCGCCCTGATATCTCTTGCTGAGTTATTCCTCTTCGTGGTATCGATAAAGTATATCTCTTGCGATGGCCTCTTAAGTTCCTGAGTGAGGGTATCGTGAGATTGCTCGAGGAGGTAGAATTCGACATCTCTCCCGGTATGCTCAAGCCAGGGTTTGAAGTTTAGCTGCTTGACCCTGCCATTTACCACCTGCTTCTTGGTCTTCTTGTAGTCCTCCCGTATCTTCTGCATCTGGTCCTTGACTTGAGAAATATGCATCCGCAGCTCCTTGCGTGTTCTTTCCTTGGTCTGCCTGTCTTGGAGCCGTTCGTTTTCGCGGACAATATCATCCATGCTTGAGCTTGTGACAAACTCGCCGCTCGGCCTGACAGTTTTCCCACGCTTCTTCCTATTGGCGTAGGCCTGGACTCGCTTGGTGCGGTCAACTATAAATTCGTTAGAATGATTGTGTAGGATGATAGACTCCGCAGACACCTTGGCGATCTGCCGAAGCCCTTCTCGTGACGGAGAACTCAATATGTCGTGGTACCTCTCTCGTATATCATTTGCAGCATCTGCAGCAACTTGGAAGCGCGTTTCGTTTGGCAGGAGCGAGGTGTATGCCGGATTTATGCGTTTCCGCTGCCGGAGTTGTTCCTGCAGGAGTTTTGCTAGTACTGGCTGAGGCGAGGCGGGCCATAGTCCAGTTTCCTCGAATCCCGACATGATGTTATGCTTCGTGAAGCCAGCCTCGTAGACTTGTTGAAATACAGCGAGGAAGTCGACCCGTGAAAAGGTTAGGTTGCCCTCTGCAAGGGATTTGCGAAGTGCTTTCTGGTGGGCTGCCTTCAGTGGCTGGAACACACCAACGTCAAGCGGTTGCATGAGATGGGTGGAATGCGGCGGCAAGATGGCGATGATGATGTCGAACTTGATACAGTACTCGGCAAAGGCAAGAGTGGTATGGCCAGTGAAGCCATCCACAACCAGTAATCTATATATCTTCTCCTCATCGGGACGATCAACTGGAGGCCTCTCCACGCGACTCATGCCTCGATCCGGGAGCCGGAGATGCTCGTCACATCCAAACCACTGTTCGAGAGACTTTCCAGACTGCTTTGCCTGTGCTGACGATGCCCAAGACCAGCGATTGAAATGTCTTGCCCACTCAAGGTGTATCTCAGCATTTGAGAAGCCAGTGGGTGACTGGGCAAATCGCACACCCGTCCCGATGTCAATGCCAGTCCAGTTCGTCGTCGGGTAATGAGCGAAAACGAGCCACGGAGGAAGAGAGTCACCCATTGCATTTATCGAGGCAATTACTGTGCAGGATTCCCGATTGGCTGGGTCTAGAACTTCCGGCCGGGGAGCCTTATGCCTGGAGGTGCGAGTGACAAGGACTTGGACGCGTTCCCGCAAGCAACCGATGCGCATTCCGGCCTCGTCTTCATTCCACATCTCTGAGGCGCCGAGACGGAACTTCAAAATAGTTTCCTGGAGTTGAGAATAGAACAATTCGACGTCTTCAAGTCCCTGGGCCTCGAAGGCTTTCCGTGATCGCTCCACGGCCTTGAGGTATGTTTGCGTGATCTCTGGATGGTTCCTTCGCCAGCCAGTAAGCCAATTTGGTGATACACCACTGGCATTGGGATTCCGACGTAATCTAATCGTATTTGCCGCGCCTTCAAGTTGTTCTCTTGTAGCCGGCATGCCTGTGCGTTCCATCCATTGCACGTACGCCACCAAGGCGTCATCTTCATCGTCTGTCAACGCCATTGGGCGTCCTCGCCCCCGCGGAAGGGGATTTCCTAGGAAATCAACGGCTCTCTGTACTGCAGACTTACTAACTTTGTACGCAGAGGCCGCATCTCGTACGGAAAGGGGGTTTCTTTGAGGTGTTGTGGTGCGACGAAGATCAGCCCTAGGGGGATTGCGTGATGCGAGGACGGCTCGTGCTGCCTGTAGTGTTTTTTCGCTGAAGGTCATGATGCAAAAACCCAAAAGATCACCATGTTTTGACCGTATTGCGTGAGAAATCGCGTATTGAAAGCTGTTGGCTGGGTATCATGAACGTCGGCCGCTGTCCCGGTGTTTTTGTGATGTCCCGCATTTTTTGCGCCAACTAAAGGGCGAAGGCCTTTAGTTGGGCTGCTGTGGGCCCCACACTTTGACCAACGGGTACCTCTAATCTGTTCGTTTGTCAACTGTTTTGGGGGACGGAAGTATGACAAGTTCTGCCTAATCGCGATGGAAATTACGGCTGAAGGTAGTTTTGCACAGCTTCACAGCATCCACTCATTTAATTAAACATGATTTTCTCTCGCCTGCACGGTCTGAGTGTCCCTAGCGGCATAGTCAACTGTATGTAAACTAAAGACAGTGTGACCATCCGTAATACAGTAAAAAAGCCATTCAAACCTGGCAGGCGCTTGCTCTTTTTGGAAGCCTTCCCTAATCAGATGCCCCACTAATATCAGCCAATGGGGCAAGTTGGTTTTGGTCGTGTTGACACCACCATGAAGGTCCTACACTGCTAACGCATTGCATTCTTCTTTCTGCAGTCGAATGCATCACCCTTTCTGACGAACGGTATTAATAGTACTGCACTGATGCATCGCCCGACGTGACCTTTTTCGCCTTATCTCGGTTATGACCGTCTGCCGTCACTTTTAGATTGTCCAGCAGTACTAGCGAGGTGGTCTGACCACCAATTTACCAGGTAACCAGGCACAGCAGTCGGTCCGACAAAACAAGACCTACAATTGATCGTTGCTTTACTTCCTAACTAAATCTCGCTGACGCCCGGCCTGGACTTGTACACCACTATTTGTGGAAGATATGTTGGTCAGGTTGCCACCGGAAATTTTAAATCTCATAATTGAAAATGTTTGCCAGGTGCTCCTATTTTGTTAGCCTAGCTGCATGTGCTGACTCTGATCGTGGCAGTTATGGAGAGCAGATCTGAAAGCACTCTCCCGAACTTCGAGATACATGCACGAGCTTGTTGCCAGCAAGCTTTGGCAATCTGTGGTAATCAAGCCGCGGAGCGAATATGGCCTTCATCGCATTTCAGTTGCGGCCTTTCCGCAATCTTGTCTGCAACTTGCCAAAGAGGTTCATTTTCGCTCCGAGGTGCAATATGCTACTATCAGAAGATGTCCCCATGCTAAGGATCACGGCGATCCATGGCGCTCTGACGATGACGATGATGACGATATCAATGCTGAATATAATAATGACGAGGACTCGGATGATCTGCGCTTTGTTTGCCTTACCAAGAAAGCCGAATCATTACTACTGTCAAAGTGATACAGATTATAGAGAGTCAATTAGCCTTGATCACTACTCAAGTCAAGAGGACGAAGGTCCCAGTTATATACACAACAGTGTCCAAGTGGGTCAGGATGCTTCCTCGACTGGGGCGGAATATCGTTGACAGAGCCGTCAGGCTCACTCTCAGGAGGCGGCTTACCTACCCCGACAGAGGAGATAGGTTGTCCCCAGCACACAGTACAAGTGTCTATGGCTAGTCCCTCTGAGTATCAGTTCTTCCACAGTTTATCCAGCATTGTATCAGCTCCCCCCAGGCTGCAACCTAACATGAACAAGCATGGTTTGCCGTGGCCCAGGTTAGCGCTCTCGTTCGGGGCCCTCATCCCGTCAGCGGGAGTGTTGGGCAGTGGCCGTAGCCATAATGGTCAACCCTTGGTTTTCCTGGTCAGAATTCTCTCGCGCCCTCGCCAAGGCTGCTGCCGCAGTCCATCCTCCAGTAACCAAGCAATGGAAATGGCGCAGGGGCGGCGGCAGGGAAAAACCCTTCGAAGGAATCAGAGACTGTCCGGCAACCCAGACAGCTTGCCTTCAGGGAGAAAAACCTCCGCGACCAGCCACCGTTGTTTAGAAGAGCTGGCCTTCCAATACCCATAGCTCCTTGGTTCCGAAAGAGACTATGAGGTCCGAGTGGACGTGATTGTCGGGACCGGCTTTGCAGAAGATGATGAACTCTCCTAAGGTCATTTTCTGTGCTGTTAGTGCCACGATGGGCGCTCGCAGCGGAAAGCACGGTCGAGTGGCCTGCAAATCCTCGCCCCACTACCAGGCTGCTAACAGCACCATGGGAGGAAAAATTTTTACAGGGGAGAGTTGTTTTTTTACAGGGTGAGTGAGTGAGTGAGTGTATTTTTCGTCCAGCGGCCATTGGCTGCTCAGGTCCCCTATGCGGGGCACAGGACGTGCTAGGCTAGTGCTAAATTTGCTACGTGCGACTACGTGAACAAAACACTATCTAACATGGCATCAGCTCAAAGGCGCTCACAGTCTACTCTGTTACCCGTCAGCGGGTTGTGCAGGTGATGCTATCTACTGGACCAGATTGGTCTATGGTGCGGGCTGCGGTGGCAGCCAGAAAAGGCGTGCGCGGGCAAAAGGTGTTGAGACCACCTTCCGCCTGTCGCCGCCAAAGAAGAGGAAACAAAGGAAAGGGAGCACGAGAGTGCTGTAATAGAGAATGTCGTCTAGCGGAGCGGGCAGATCCTTTCAAAGAAGGAGCTTGCCTTCATCAGCTTGACGAATTTGTCGAAATCTTTGCCTATTGCCTGGTTGATCGCCACGGTCGGTGAGGGAGCGAGCTTCATCCGACAACGCGGCTGAATCTTCCGGCAATAGAAGAGATGCGTTGGCGCCTTGCGCCGACCGCAAGAACATGTAACACAAGCGTCGTTGTGGTGGAATCTTTCGTGGTAGTCAGCAAAGTCACCGTGATGAGTCCTCGCGGCTAGGAGGTGGTGAAGCATTGTTCGTGGGAGAGCTAACTCAGGAGGACAGTTAGAAGGGAACTTGAGGGTCAGACTCTGGTACTTATCGGGTGCAGAAGCATCCCACCAGGCTTGCACTGCGATTCTGGACCGCTGTCTAGCGGTCTTTCGCAAGAAGGCCAGTGTTGGGACTGCGTCTGCGGGTTCCGCCTTCGCCAGGATGTCGGCTTGCTCATTTCCTGGAATCTTGGTATGTCCGGGTATCCAGCGGACCTCGGTCTTTCGGTGCGTCTTTGCTAGGGTCTGAAAGGTCAGGAAGACCCTCTGCGACGAGTCTGATGGCTTGCCTCGTAGGCATTTGGCAGCTGCGATGTTGTCGAGGCATACCACTATTCGTTGTGTGGCAGACTGGGAAAGCCTAAGAGCGGCTTTGAGGCCCTCCAGCGCTCCTTTAGCCTCTGCGTCGAAAACCTCCGCAGGGCCGAGACGTCCTGTGCCTTGGCAGACAGAGTGTCCGCTTTGGTGGACAGCATAGCCGTATCCGGCAGCACCGCTGGAGGACAGTGAGCCGTCAGAGTACACGATAAGACTAAGCGCTGGGATGGTTTGAAGCCATCGGTCGAAGTCTTTGGCGGACTCTTCTTTGGATGCAGTTTGGAGAGGCTGCTGTGTTTTGTGGCTATACTTGCGCGGGATGAGTACGGGGCGTTGGCAATTCTCAAGCAATCTGTTCGTCCTCTTTAACTGGGTTGGAAAGGTCTTTGGCGGGAGCTGGTACTTCAATTTGATACACTTGATGATAGGCCGTGGCGCTGCCTCGGTGGTGCGTTTGGCCAGAGGGTGTGCGTGGTCTAGTGATTTGATGCGAGCTGAGAAGCGGAGTCGTCTTGCCTCCAGGAGTTGGTAAACCGGAGGTATGCCGCTTTCTCGGTGCAAGACAGCGATCGGAGTGGTCTTCCAGGTTGGAAGAATGGCTCGGATGGCCTGCATGAGGGCCTTGCTCATTTTCCGCACGAGTTGCTGGGTCCTAGATGGTCCTTCCTTCGTTGGCTGTCTCCAGCGCGGCGACGTTGCACCTGGATACCACGCTTCGACGCCGAAGAGCAGAATCGGCTCGACACAGGCCCTGACGGCCTTTTGCACAGCACTCGGCAGGGCGCCGCGCCGAGTGTTCCCTAGGCTTCGGAGGTGGTGGGCGACCGCCTGGGCCTTGGCTGTCCACTTCTCGACATGTGTCTTGAATGTCAACTTCCTGTCCAGCCAGAGGCCTAGCCAGCGCATGGCTGCCTCTGGTTGCTTCTCCATGTCACCATGGCGGACGGGCAGCTCGGTTTCCCGCCTCCTCAGTGAGAAGTGCATGACTTCTGTCTTCGCTGGGTCGAACGAAACGCCGTTGGCGGCGCCCCAGTTCACGAGTTCTTGAAGGTATTCCGACGCTATTCGCGATGTTTCTTCCTGCGACTGTCCAGTGCAGAGAATGGCGGTATCATCCGCGTACCCAAACCGTCCTTCGGGATTGCCTAGCCGATAGATCGGTTCGGTGTAGAGCAGAAACAAGATCGGAGACACGGGCGATCCCTGTGGGAGGCCGCACTGCAATGGCGTTGTTGGTGTCGTGATGTCTTGGTATCTGATTCTTGCGGAGCGGCCGCCCATGGACGAGCCTGCCCACCGCGTAAGATTGTCCGGCCAGCCTTGCTCACGGAGCCTCAGAACAAGCCTGTTGCACATGGCTGTATCAAAGGCTCCTTGGATGTCTGCTGTGACTAGTGTGGCCACCTCTCCGCGTGCGAATGCTTTCTCGATGTCATGAATCAGTGCAGCGACCAGGTCAACGGCAGACCGTTTCGGGAGCGCGCCGGCTTGCTGTGGGTGGAGGACTGCATAATGAATCGATGCCCACGCTAGACGGCGAGCGATCAGCCGCTCGAGGCCCTTCCCAAGACAGGAGAGCAGAGAGATAGGGCGCCATGCCCTGGCGGTCGACAGATTTCTCTTTCCCGGCTTGGGGATCATGACTACTTCTGCTTCTCGGAATACTTCAGGGTGATGGCCAACCGTTAGGCATCCCTGATAGAGGCGACAGACGTGTCCCCCGATGATGTCCCATACTACTTGCAGCAGCTTGACCGTGATGTTGTCGGCTCCGGGCGAGGTGTTGCCCGTCTTGATTGTAGCGTCCTCTGCTTCTTCCAGCGTGATTTCTTGGGCGAAAGGTATCTTCCGGACTGGGCGGACCGGGATCCATGGGTCCGTGATGTCATCCGCTGCCGTGCGGCGTTCAAGAGTGCTGCGTCTCAGCGCATTCGCTTTATCCAGCTGGGTTTCGTATACAACGTCACCGATTTGAAGCGGTGGGGGCTGGAAAGCTCCTGGTGATTTGAGCCACCGGACTGCCTTGTAGACCGATGCGCTATCCGAGAAGCCGTCGATGAGGTTGCGCCAGTACTGCCGCTTGGCACGGCGGACCACACGCTGGAACTCTCTTCTTGCTAGTTGGACTTCCTGGCTGAATCCCAAAGGGAGAATTCTTCGTATGGCGCGGTACTCCGCGGCGGCTTCGGTGCACTCGTCGGTCCACCACGGCGCACTTCGCGTTCCTTTCCGCACGGGGCGCCCGGCTGCCAGAGCAGCCGACTGGAGGAGGTCAACAAGCGCCGCGGCAAGAGCGTCAAGCTGCGAGGCTGTTGCCGTGTCCGTTGGTATTCGACAAGCTCCGGCGGCAACGAGTTCCTTCACCTTTAGGTGGGGCGTGGCACGAGTATCGATAACTACACATGCTTTAATTGAAGATATAACGTTGCTACAGGTACCAATGGTCCTGGTCTCGCTAATGTTAATCTAGGTGACTTAACAATACACAGTATCACTCAAGGTTTGCTGCTACTCACACATTGAATAACATGGAAGCTATTTTCAGAACCATGCATTCCAAAACAAAATGCACCCTCACAAAAGATTTCGTTAAGCCCAAACCTTTTTGAACACCTCATCAAATTGCTGTAGCAGTTGTCGGAAAGCGGTCAAAACGAGCATCAAACCCTCATCGGCGTTGTCCCCAAGGGCCGGACCCTCCAAGGGGGTATCCAGAGCTTCAGCAGCTGGTGTATCCTCGTCTTGAGAGCTCCCAGTACTCATATCATCGTCCCATGAGTCCGCCAGAACAGCCCTTTTGGTCCTCTGAGAAAGCAACACCCGGTTTTCCGGTGTCGCATGAGGAAACCCGTCCAAAACCGGTCCCTCCTGTTCGTCGCCAACCTTCCCCTCAATCACATCGCCCACGTCTTGTACATCCACCATAGCCGCATCGTCAATAGAAGAATCCGCTTGGAGAAAATTTGTGAGGCTGGTAACTATGGTGGCTAAAACGAGTGAAAAGTCCTTTAAGTGGAACCATACATCGCCACCCTTAATCCCATTGTCTCGTACCAAAGCTTCCATGTCACCATGTTTGAAGAAGTCATAGATATAGGCGTTCCAGTGCAGCCGAACGTCTCCATTTGGATGAATGGGGATATACGGAACGGCGGATTCCTCTAGGAAAACCCCATCTCGAACTGTTGTGCATAGATCGTGAATTGATTGGAACTCATCATTGAAACCGGAAAGCGCAGCGAATGACGAGCGGAGCTTTGTAGGCGGAAGAGGATCAATAAGTGCTAGTGCACCTTTTCCGTTTTTACCTTGCACCCTGTGTTTCGTAAATGGGAGCTGATTATCTTGTTGTCCTTGGAGGTGTTGGTCGACAAACGAGCTAACGTAGTTTCGAAATATATGGAGAGTCTCGTGGTTGTGCTCACAGAGAATCATCTCCGCCCGCTCTGGTAATGGCGGTAACACAACTACTGACGGTGATCGGTGAATTATGTTCTTGGTCGCTTCGTCACTCACCGATCGAAGAGGTACTCTGCAAAACAGATGGGCCAGAACAAGTATGAGCTGAAGAAGCACTTCTTGCGGTTTCCGATGGATGCCTCCACACAGCTCGTGGAAATACCCACCCTTAAGCAAAGAGTGAAAGGCAAACACGGCGTTTTCGGTAAAATAAAGGTGCCCTACCAAACCAGCGAAATTGAGCGGAGTCCCGCACTGAGACAAAAGATGTTGCCTCCGAAGATATTCTATTGAGAACCGCAAATGGTGCTTTATTATCATCTGATTCGAAGGGCCTCCCAGGTATAGGCGGGTTTGCGATTGTATGGACCGGATGGCCTTTACGGCGTATTCGGAATTGTCTGTGTGATGAAGCAGCCCTAAAAGGCGGAGAACCAGAGTCGTTGACAGAGGGAACTGGCCGTGAAGGTCGGGCAGTCTGGATGACATGATCTCAAAAACTCTCTCCGGAGTCATTCCCGCAAAAACAACGTTTCCGAGAGAGTCAAACCCCCGACGGCCAGCTCGCCCAGCTGCCTGGTTGTAATTTAGAGCTGTTAGAAACACCGAATCGCCGAAGAATACGACGCTCTTGCAAGGCATGTTAATACCCAAGGCCAAGGTACCAGTCGCAACGACAACCCTCAGAAACCCTTTCCTAAACAGGATCTCAACCCTAAAGAGCAAAGTCAGATAAGTGAGATGTTGAAAGGTCGAGGGTTAAGAGTGTCTCACACTTGGCGATACTCCCGATTCATTCCTGCATGATGTATTCCCATTCCCCGTCGTAAAGCATCAACAATGCCCGATTTCAAGTTGGCATTTTTGAGAGGCGCAACTATAGCCTCAAACTCTGAACCGAGTAACCTTGCACGGTCCGCAAATGAGAACATTTCCAAGGCCGCCTCAGGGTCGAAGCTTTCCCAGACACTAATGTCCGCATTTGCAGCTTCTTTGATGCTGTCACTCTTGGAAAGCCCAGCCTCATGTGACCATGTCCTTTTGGAGATGGCTTTGGAGCTTGTTTTCTTCCACTTTTCAAATTCAGCAAGCTTCCTCCTCCATTCTGAGTTTGATGCCTTCCAAGCAATCTCTGCAAGCCGCAGCTTCTTTTCAACGAAGAACACAATTTTTTCACAGTATTTCCGATCGTAGTTGAATAGTATTGCTGGGAGCGCCGCGTGGGAATGGAGGTCAGAAAGGAGCTGTAATGCTAGAGTGTGAAGGCCGGTCTCTTCACAGCTGTCGTGGAGGACGGTATTATTAAATTCTTGACTAGCCGTGTTGGACGACTGATCCAAAGTTGAGAGATGCCGATTAACAATAGATGACTGAAGGTCGTTTCGGACGGAAGAAAATGGCGAACTGGGATCTTGCATCCACTTCAACAAGACTCGCTTCAAGGCCACTTCCCATTCAACGATATGATGCTTCGTCACGATATTACCAGGAAGTGCATTCCGGGGGTTTAAGAATTCGTTTACTGGAAATACTTTACTTTGATGCTTCGACATACACTGCCACAAGATAAAGCAGTCTCTCGGTTCGAAACTGATGTCGTCGATTGTTTCCCGGTTACTGACAAGATGAAGTTAGGCAGGATTTTGCGAAAGAAAAACGTTCTACTTGTCCATACCGATTGATAAGACTAGCCACAGGATGAATATTCGTAAACGGCGACAGCTCGCGCTGTCCCTCATCCAATCCCGGAATCGGCAAACCTTCGGCGGGTCCAAGACCACTAAAAGCCCAACTCATGTTGGGACGGTATATGAACTTGCGAAGGTCAGAGTACCGATAGGGGTGAACAATCATTTCCATATTGTGGCTTTTCGCTTCCTCAGAACCTTTCAACCAGTTGTTGAACTCCATCGGGTTGCCTACGGTGGCAGATAAGGCGATGATGGGACACGGCGCAAGTAGAAGTAGCTGTTCCCATATTACCCCGTCATCGGACTGCCCAATGCAGTGGACTTCGTCAAAGATGATCCTTTTCACTCTCAAAGCCCAGGAATTGGCCGTCTTGGAATTCGATGGCGCTAACAGCATAATCTGCAAAATATGTGGAACTGTGATGAGAACCTGGCAGCCTGTCGGATTGTTGATTCTGTAATCCCTTGTGTGCACAGCCCACACTGATTTACCTTGAGTTGAATACGCCTTGGAGAACCGAGCTTGCACCTCTGCAGCGATTTGATTGACAAGAGCCTTGGTGGGAGCTACATAAACGAGAACATCGTCATCGTTCGATTGCAGCACCTTCTTCATTGCGTAGAACGAAATAAAGGTTTTGCCAGCTGATGTCGGCGCAACAACGAACAAACTTTTGCTGGCATCTATGGCATCTAGAACTCTCCTCTGCCAGGCATCCGGGCTGAAAGGTACACGATCATCTGGGCTGGAGTCAAAGCCTCTTTCCAAATATGGTCCGCAATAACTTAACTGAAACTCAAGGGGATCAACGGTAATCTCCACTTGACCGCCAAGCGTCGACATTATGCTCACAAAGGGAAGTTTCCGCCCCCTTTTTGACGTATCCGGCGGCATTTCGATGTTCAGTTTGACAGCTTTTGCGAGGAGCTTGAATAGTGCAACTCCTTCCTGCGAAAGCGGTATTTTTCCGAGCTCCCTCAGCTTTGACCAACATATGGCCAACAAACCCATTTCTGCGGAGTGGTTAGTTTTCTTTTCTTATGTCCAACATACCAGGCATTCTTTTCCCTCTCTTCTTTGCTTCTTGTAGCATGTAGACAATGCAATTGCATAGGTACAATGTGGTCTCGCCGCCAATGATCTCCATGTCTTGATTCGACAACCCGTTGAGATACTTGATGACTTTGAGACATCGGGTGTCCAAATTTAGTTCGGCTTCGAATTCTTGGCACCTTTGGTTCCAGCTCGCTGTCATCGCCATAAATTTGCCTTTATTCTTCTCAGCCTGGAGTTTTTGCGCCGCCTCTAGAGCATTTCGCCGACCACTACCTTGCCCAGTTTTCTTGTGTTTATGGCCGGTTCGCTGCGATTTACCATCTTCGGCCCCATAACCCTTGCTTTTGCTTTCATTGGAAGAAAGTTCCGTCACAGATAGTGACACAATAGTTTCGGGATGAATAGCTTTACCGGAAGAATTTGTTAGACTAGCAGAGTACGCAATGGTGCTGGCCATCAGTTTTTGGTTTCGCTTATGTGCAAAGAAACCTTGGCGTTGTATTTTGTGCCTCGGGTCGATAGGAGCACGTGCATTATGCCAGTGCGAAACTTCTTTGAAGATTTTTGGTGCGAGCTGCGGACCCTCAGAAACTGTGGTAGTGGTAGAAATTTTGACAGATGCAAGGTAATCGTCCAAAGCTGGATGGCTGAAGCCCAGAATTGGAGAGACATGTTTGGATGCATTATTGGCAGTGGGTGTAGCCACATTGCTGCTAAGTTGGCCTTTTGGAATGGCTTCCGCGAGGTCCACATGCGTAAGCTGATAGATCAGGGTTGTGAATTTACGCACCTCTCGCAGGATACATAGAGGAAGCGCAAGGGTTTGCAGACAGCCGAGAATTTGTCGTAGGATGCGACCGTCAAAGAGGTCAAAAACGTCCCATAGTTCCTTAAATGACATCTTTTCCACGATCGTGGTGCAGATGTTGCTAAATGACCCAAAGAAGTCTTCAAATGATGACTGCTGAAGCTCGCTGAGCGCGGTTTCCTTACACGATCTCTGAGACAGATCCAAACGTCTCAGGACCGACAGATGAATGATAAAAGCCACAACACAGTTTTTTGTACTGTTTCGACAGTCGATCAATAGCGTGTTACTTAGGCCGGTAAGAGAGACAATGTCTCTTGCCGAGAATGGTCCACCGTCTTCCTAGGGAGAGCCATCGAGTAGACTGGTCCCTTGCCTGGCCTCCCACTCGCAAATGAATTCAACTGGAATTCTGGGTGTTCGCGGTATCTCTTCAAGCTGGACGGGGGCACCATTCAGTGATGGTGAGCATACTGATGCATGAACCTTTTCGTTGGTTTAGTTAGCTACACAAACTGCAAGGTGCGTATCGCCAGAAAGAGTTTCCATCTACCTTTGAGCTTACAAACTCAAGATTATTGATAATAGCTAGACTATAACCTTTATGAGCCAGGTAATAAATGAACTGCAGATAACGAATCTCATTAGCCGCAGAGTGGGTGTCTATGCCTTGGCCGTCAAGACTGAGGAAGAAATGGATTGCATTTTGTGTAAGATATTCCTGGAACTCGTAACTTTGTATACCCTCGAACTGAAGACTGATACTTCTTTCGGCGGGGTCGGTGCTTCCGGTGTCTTGTTTTAAATGTTTGATAAGAATGGCTCGAGTAAGCCGGTATCCAGATGCGAGGGCGTCAGAGGCGTCTCTAGGCACACAAAGTTCCTCGTGGTCCGTAAACCAGACCACGTGGAAGTTGCATCCACGTCGCCTGAGGTTCTGGAGAAAATTCTCCACTGCAAATATTGCATGCAAAAGTTGGAAGCCATCTGAAATATTGGTTATATTGGGTTCCATTGATGGAGAATTGTGCCGCCAAGTAGCAGCCGCTGGGCTAACGTACTGGTGTAGTCGACCCTCGCGTTGATGACGCAGTGAAGCATCAACGAGTCACCATGAATAGCAAATAGTTCCTTCCCTGCAATCGCCGACAATATCTACCCTTAGTGGTGACAACGATTTGTACCAATGTAGAAGGTCTTTTTCGTCCTCGCAACACTCGTTCTTGGGCATTTTTTCCGTTCTGTCGGGCGGTTACTGGGCTATGAAATGGGTGAATTCTCGGTCATGAATGCAGTTATTCAAGGTCAAAAACTCTGAGAGATTCCAGTGCATTTATCCCAGTTCGACGAGCTTTGCAGGTACTTGTGTACTTGGGGTAACGTAGGTGCATAGTGAGTGGGCCAGCATAGTGAGTGGGCCACCTAAAAATCCCATATAAAAGGGACTTTTTATATCCCTATAAAAACCATAATAACAGCTAAAAATAGCTATAAATTTAAAATAGAGTATTTAGCTAGTATATAAATCTAATTGTAGATTTTCTAGTGCGTAAGGTAGCTGGTTATTTAGAAGTCTAAAATTTCTTATTCGCACTATGCATTTTTAGGTTTTTTCTAAATAACTTTAGAATTAGCTAATTTAAACACTAGAAATTCCAAAACTAAGCTACTTTAGTAATTAGATATTTTATATTAAAAAAGCAGCTATTTTTAGCTATAATTAGTATTTTTTGCAGGGATATAAAAAGTGCCTTTTTGGTGTGAGTGCGAGTGGCCCACTCACTATGTTGGCCCACTCACTATGCACCTACGTTACGCTATCAGAAAATGGCTGGTCTCAAAGACCATGCTGCGGGCGCTCAGCATGATTCGATGGCGACACTCGTTTCCAGCGAGTCAGCAACCACATGGCTTTGGTAAGGGCGTAGTATTAATAGGCATATGAGTCACATTGTTAATTTCATAACCGCCCTCTGCTGCAGGCTTTTGACGTGGCACAGCGATGTTGGCGGGTGCCACACCGTCAGCATTGACGTTGTCTCTCTGAAAGGACCTTGCCAGTCGGCCTGTGAGCAGTGTGCTCCCTGCCCACAAACAGGTGTATAAGCGTACTTAATTTCGCAATCATCAACGATATTTGTAGCGATTTTGAGTGATCGTTACCATTTCTGTGCTTGTTTTCCTCTTTTCACTTCTCTTTTTCTAAGGCTTTTTGTTCAGTTCCTGTTCAAAGTTCAAGGGCATTTGTAAAATGTGCAAAAAATTGACAGTCGCGGCATTAATGGCTGGTTAAGCAAGAAAATCACCGTGACCATGCGAAAGTACATATTTCTTTTGTACAACGCTCGAGCGAGTGCACCATCAACAGTGCAGAGGTTGCGATCACGTCAACCCGCTTCATTCACCCAGCTTCAACATCGAATAACTCAACAACCACAGCTGCCATTGACGAGCTGCTAGATTTTCTGAAGCTATAAGAGTCGATTAATTATTCTAAGAGAGCATGGTGCTTTAATTGATACAGGGCCACATGCGATGTCGACATCAAAGCAAACAATGGTCAAGACGTAATGCTGTCCCTTTGTATAAATCACAGCTATCAAAATAACAAAAACGAGAACTTATTTCTTGTATTTACAAGCTTTTGTCATGTGCAATTCCAATGGCCCTGACCACGGCCCATAATTCCGTTCGGGAGATAGCGAAAATGGAAGTCGGAAGGGGCTGGTCGGAGAGCTTCATCAAACGCCATAGCAAGGACCTTAGTTGCGGCTAGTTTAATGAGTTTGACATGCAAGTAAAGAGATCAGGTGATATGTCTAGGCATAGCGCATATCTTGACATGATAATTTTCGACACAGTCTCTCCGTTTCGTTGCTGATGATGAAAGATCCGCAGAAAAATCGAGGATTGCGACATCACCACTTGTCAACACATATAACACGGATGAAAAAGGGTTTTTCCTGGGCGTCATCGATGGATTCAAAGGAACTTTTATCCTAAACTCAAATAGCAAGACAAGTTGCCTATCGCATCGCAAAGCGGTAGGCAATTCTGGATTAAATTCCTGCCTTATCTCTGTTAGGACATGACGTCGCCGCCCCATTCCTCATGTACGAAGACAAACCAGGTCGTCTTTAAGGTAACTGGCTCATATATACCAACCCATAGGAGCAATCAGACTGATCTTTGTCATCATAAATGGAGCGGGAAGAGCATAAGCTTAAAGACGGCAGGTTCCTTGTTGGTTGACCTATCGTCACATCAAGAGGTCGAAAAGTCGCGGTTCTCTCATCCCCATTAGAAATTCCAAGTCTTTTTATGTTAATATCGACTTCCTGTAGTGATATCGCAAGCACCATATTGTCACTGCAGTGTTTCCCCATTTCCAAAATCGGTTGCGGCTATTGGGCCTTTTCCCATGTTCGGCCCTCATATGCAAATCAATTTATACCGTGGATAGCAACATCCAAGGCCTTATTACCCTTCTTAAATATGGCTTCTGGGCTCATTTAGCAACGCTTTTGAAGTTTCCTTCTCTCTAGAAACGTTGGAAGTGGGTGGGAATCACCTGAGAAGAGAGGGCAGAAATGGGTAGGTGTGCCCCAAAAAGCCTCCAATTTAAAGTCAAGCTGCTTTGAGATGCGACCTGAGGACACTGTGAGATATTTAGTTACCAGAATCAGAGCAGAAAGCGCTGCAATTTTCGGAAAGTTCATCTCCCTGCTCCAACAGATCAGCCTCGGCACACTGATGCAGCTCTATGTAGGCCGCTCAATTCCGGCTGAAGAAAAGCAGTGATAGACGGCCAAGGCAATAAGAAGGCTCTGCGGAATGAAATACAGTGTGTTAGAAGACAAAAAGACGTTGCGAATGCAAAAATATCTTGCTGTTGAGAGGAGGAGGTAAGTGGAGGCGAAAATAGAGAAAGAGCAGCGGATAACGGAGGCCAAGTATTAGAAATGGAAGATGTATTAGTAGACATAATAAGAACTATAAGTCCACAATCAGGAAATGGTACAGGAAATGATGCGCAAATGACGGGTGGCTTCTGATATCTCTGAGAAATGTAGGGCCGTTGAAGACGAAACAATCGTGGCCCTTCCGCTTATAGTATAGGCGCCTGTAGCATCGCAGGCACAAAACAAGATAAATAATATCATAGAATAGAAACAGAGGACCAGTCCAATACACACGTTCCTTCCGATATGACCTTATTTGGCTGTTGAGGTTGATCGAGGAATGATGGTCGCATTTTGGAACCCCGGGTGGCCACAGCAAAATTGCAAACGATCATGAAGGCTTCATAACTGTTAATTAGAGTGAAAGCATTTTGCTGGTATCTTTTTGCTAGATATGAAATTTTTGAATAATTTAGTGTTGAGGCTGTGCAGTGGTTCCGAGTTGATGTCAGGAATGCATTTGCGTGTAAATCCGGCAGATCACCGGATCCGGCGCATCACCCGAAAATCCCTTAAGGCTCAGCCAGACAGCTCAGCAGCTTCTGGCTCTGGGAGGTACATCACTGTTTTTGACTTTTTCAGAACAAGTACGTTATTTGCTCTATCCATCGCTCGATGTAGCTGACTGTGACGCAGCATATAATCGAGTTCTACAACATCCCCAGCTTCCGTTGATCAACTGCGGCAACCGGGAGAATCCGATGTATCTACCGGCAGAAGTCTGCATTGTCTCCGCGGGTCAGTCCTCCAGGTCGAAGCTTGACGGCACCCAAACGCAGCAGATGATTCGCCACGCTGTTCGAAAGCCGTGGGAGAATGCGGTGTCGATTGTTGGGGAGGGTGTACAGACTGTTGGTCTCGATGAGAACTCCAATGTGCTTTTGGTATTATACGTCTCCGCTCTTCCTTCCAAACATGGCATACTAACCTCGTTCAGCGTTCTTTTGGCCTGAGAATCACGCCAGGGCTCGTCAAAGTCCCCGGTCGCGTCCTCGTCGGCCCGAAGGTGATCTATAGGGGCAACAAGGCCGCCGATCCACGCTTCGGCAGTTGGAATATGATCAATATACAGTTCAACACCGGCACCTCACTTGCCAAGTGGTCATACCTGATGATCTCGGTTCCCGGAGCTCGTGACTCCTTCGACCCGCAAAGCCTGCGGGCCGTAATGAACGAATTTCATGAAGCCTTGAGGAAAGTCGGCGTCAACGCTGCCCCACCACTCCTAGGTCAACGCGTCCAACTTCCGCATCCAGATGACCCTGCAATCGGCTCGAGTTTACAGCGTGCCGCTGGAGCTTTGGATCTCCTTTTTATCATCCTGCCCGAGGCCAACGTACCATTATATAAGCGCATTAAGACGATCGCCGACAAGGACTATGGCATCCACACCATCTGCTCTGTGGGCTTCAAACTATCGAAAGACCGCGGCCGCGACCAATATATGGCTAATGTCGCTTTGAAGTTCAATCTTAAGCTCGGCGGCATCAATCAGACGGTGGAGAACAAGAACCTCGGCATCGTCGACCAGAACAAGACGATGGTTGTCGGCATCGACGTCACGCACCCTCACCTGGCTCCTCCTCTAATGCGCCCTCTGTCTCTGCAATGGTGGCTTCGGTCGACAAATTCCTAGGTCAATGGCCCGCAACCTTGCGCATCCAACGCGCGAGGCAGGAGAATGTGGACGACCTCACTGAGATGCTGAAGTCTCGCCTTAACCTCTGGAAGACCAAAGGCAAGCACATCGCTCTCCCCGAAAATATTCTCATCTATCGCGACGGAGTCTCTGAAGGCCAGTACGACATGGTTCTCTCGCAAGAGCTTCCTCAACTTCGCCGCGCCTGCGAACAAGTGTACCCAACAGTCGACACCAAGAATGGCCTTCCACGCTTCACCATCATAATCTGCGGCAAGCGGCATAAAACGAGATTCTACCCCACTACTGAGCAAGATTGCGATAGGTCTGGCAACACTAAACCCGGCACCGTTGTCGACCGTGGGGTGACTGAAGCGCGTAACTGGGATTTCTTCCTGCAGGCACACGCCGCACTTCAGGGGACCGCCCGCCCATGTCACTACTACATCGTGCATGATGAGATTTTCCGGCAGATCTATGCGAAGTCGATCCCGCCCCCGTTCCAGAACATCGCCGATATCGTTGAAGATCTCACGCATAATATGTGCTACTTGTTCGGCCGCGCGACCAAGGCTGTTAGTCTATGCCCCCCGGCGTACTACGCTGATCTTGCGTGTGAGCGCGCGCGATGCTACTTGGCGAGTTTGTTCGACACGCCGTCACCGAGTGCGGCCCCGTCAGTGACTGCAACATCAGCGACTGGGGGAGCTGGGCAGCCCAGCGCTGATGATGTGCAGATCCATCCAAGGCTGAAGGATACGATGTTCTACATTTAAAGTCGGATATTGTGAAAGCGCTCATCGGGAGTGTACACTCACCCAAGGGCAATGATGAGTATTGAACTATAACGAGAAGATGCAGAAGGAAGTTAGTAAGGAGCGAGACACAGAGCACTGGAAGGGGACTGGATCATAAATAGTAAACTAGGACTAATTGTGTGTTGCACGGGTTGAGAGTTCTAAGCAGGCGCACGTCGAAGAGTCTTATGACTATATTTGATGCGGCAGTGTAGTCCTGCAAACCCACAGCGTAGCGACTCTGGTAGAAATGGATTGCTAACCCTGGGGGGGTGAGTTGGGAAAACAGGGGGATGTGACGCGAAGTTAATAGCCTGCGAATGTAATTGGATTGAGTACAGTAACCAGTTATTGCAACATTCGCTCCAGATTACTGATTCCCAGTATGTGGCTAGCGATACGGGTGTGTCTGTTTGCTGCATTGTCCAGCTCACTCGTACTTTTTTCTCGATGTACATAGTGTGGGCATGTTGAAGTAGAAACTCGCCAACGGCCCAACCCAAGGTTGCAAACGAACGAAGAGTAGGGCCAAAGGGTCTTGCGAAGGCCGGACTGCTGCCCACTGTTCGTAACAGAAAGCTCTCCGCCGAACGAGATTGCGACTGATACTGACCAAAAGCAAATGATCCCAACTCGCTAGAGGCCTTTCACGCTGCGCTCCACACGGGTCATTGGTTAGAAGGTTGCTGAGTTTTCCACATTTGTATTTAATAAGATTGTCTTCGATGTGAATTTTCCTCTCGTGGCGGCATCGTCCGCCAACCGTACACTACAGTCTGGTTTAGGGAAATCCTACGCACTTTGCGTAACATTTGAATGGAAATCTGGTTGTACTAGGCCAAGACTGGCAAGGATTTTATGCGGTAGCTAAATGCTCTTTCCCAGTGGCCGAGTTGCCTTACTATCCGGACCTGAAACTACATACGAAGTGTCCGATGTCTACTGGGCCTCCGTACTCCTTCTATCTGTCTTAATTTGGCACGCACATGCCGTTGCAGACATACAAGCCAAAGGTTCCGCAGCCCTCTAGAGAATCAATAGTCAGTACATCGCATCAATTTGAAAGCAACAAGTTTCACACTCACTGTCAGTGAAAGCACAATTTCCAGACTTATACTGGCAGTGGCTCTCACACCGCATCTAGCGCGCTTGTCGAGCATGCTGCGCTTAGCCGCCGTACCCGCAGGTCTACCAGTTAGGATGAAGGAGCAAGTACTCTTGTCGAAGACAGCAGCACAAGCTTTTGGCACGTTATGAGACTCATATTAACTAAGCTTCTTCATAAAATTATTGTCTTTTTTCTTGCTGCAGACAGAGTCTGTAGCCCTCTGCTTAATACCAAAAAACTTCCTTTCGTCCGAACTTAACTTTCGGCTAAGTTTAGTCATGATAGCGGACACTATGACATCCAGTCATTACGCCAAGCTCTGCGACTTCAGTCTACAGAGGCATTACTCTCGCGATAAATCCTGCCTTGGCGTGTGTTTTTGGTGACCATGCAACTCGCAGGGCCCCTTTCATTCCTTTTACCGGCTGAAGGAGGCACAGTCGCCTGCCTTGCAACCTCTCATCCTCTGCACCTGCTGGCACGTCAGGGACGGTGGGTTGTTTACCGGGACGATACTGCATCGTGAAATTATATCGCGATAGGGTCTCAGCCCATCTTGCTTCTCTCTCGCTGAGTTGTTGTTTCTTCATGAAGTACCGGAGGGTGAGGTGGTCCGTCAGGATCAGGAACAACGGTACGCTTCGCAGATCAGCGTCCCGACTCTGGCCGACCGGCCACTCATAAAAGAACCCGCCCAGCGTGCCACATTGTCTGGCCAGCCCTGCTCACGGAGCCGTAGCACGAGTCTATTGCACAGGGCCGAGTCAAACGCGAGCGGTCACCAGTGTGACTACTTGCTTATGTGCAAATGCTTCTTCAATGTCACGGACCAGCGCGGCGACCAGGTCGACAGCCGATCGCTTCGGCAACGCGTTCCAGTCCGGATGGAAATACCTCAGCTACCCCTATTGAAGTGTGTCAGAAGGTTTTGGCATTGTGGGCGGCGGTCTGCTCGTCGGCGAGCTGGTCGGCTGCCTCGGTGATGTCTATGGGCGACTGACGTTCATGTACGACCGAACTGGGCAAGGTAGGGAATTCGTGGAGCTGCTGTCCTTCCGCAATAGCAGCAATACATATCCGAGTGAGTGGCGAAGACGGCGTCTGGGCTAAGCGGCCACGGACTGGTGAGACGCCAATGTCGGTGATCTCCACTGGGGAGCCGTCTCGTAGGGGGCTGCGTCGGCACCTCGAGCTAAGTTCATAGGCGTGTAGATACCGAGATCAAAGGGATCCGGCTCGCATGGCGGGCTGGAGGTCGCCATCGCCATCGCCGCCGCCGCAGCTGCGCAAAGCGCAGGAAATGAACTTTACGGGTGATGTTATGCAATGGGTGTAACTGAGTGCACTTTCTTTACAGTTGCATGCCAAGAAAGTATGACAAAGGAAGGTGTCATGGCTTGGAATAATGGGAGATTGGCTAGATTCAGGGTACGCGATACGCCTGTGAGTCGGCCGGCCCCTTGAACCGCATACACATGGCCAGAGGTAACCTCGAGGACCTCCTGTTGACAATCACTGTAAAAAGCGACCCACCATATATTGGCTGCGTGCTGGTCTTCGCGCCGATTGCTCCAGTCAAAGGTCATTTCTTCCTTCTTGTGGCCAACTCTACCAGTGTGCTCGACTGGGAGACAAACGACGAGTGATCCAAACTGAAATGGGGACCGCGGAGTGTCGACAACATGCGACTTAAATTTTCCATTTTGGCCCGAATATATCTGAAGTATTTTATTAGTAGGTCGACTGCAATTGGTCTCAATGGCACCACCACTTACGTTGAGCTTATATAGTTCGGCGCGAACTGCGCGGTGAGTTGTAGACTCCACGGTAGTGGGGAGCAGGACCTGTGCGATGCTGTCGATAATTCCAACGGAGTAAGGGTCAAAATTGGTGCAGAAGTTTGTTGGGTCCATCTGGACGGCCTTGCGATAGGTTTCGTCGAGCACATCTTGGCCGCCAAGACCAAAAGTGGCCGTTTCACAGTGTTGCAACAAGCAATTCAGATCGGCTTCGTGTCCTGGCTTTAGTGGAAAATCAATTCTCGAGCCGGTGCTAGTATGGCCGCTCGTGGATTCAGGCATATCCCATTGAAGAGTTATGGGAGCAAGTGTGTTGCCGCCTTGATCACCTTCGTCGAACGAGATGCTCGGCTTGTCGGGGCTGGAAAGGGAAACTACACCGCCACATGTGAAGAGGTGTGACTGATTTGAAAGAATAAATTTGAGGCTTTCCAGGAGCTCATAATTAGTAGAGCCAGACTCCCCGGAGGTGGTCGAGATTCGGTCACTTGAACTCGAGGACATGATGGCCGAAGCTTAGCACAAATGAGTCATCAGCTCCCGTTGTGGATGGTATGTTGTAGATGGGAAGTAGATGGCAACCACGCTTACTTATATACCATCTTTCAGATGTGGCAACGCAACACAGCATTCTTATCAGTCATCAAGTCTTCGAGTTTAGACCAATCCCGTGTCTCAGGCAATAGTGCCTCGGGGAACCAACACTCACGCAGAGAGTCAATCTCGACCAACCATCATTGCCACGGCTGACAAGGCATATCATGTATGTCAAAGCCCGTGCCTCTGACGGTTTCAGGCATTCACGGCCGACAGTGATATGATTCAATTATTTCACAGGGCTGGTTCACAAATAGCCCAAGCATCGTGAGTCATATGAGCACCATCTCAGCAGTATGGACCATTCACGAACCTTATTCATGTTCTGCCTTTGCTCCGGTGAACGTATTCACGGTCACGAATGGCCAATGAAACAACCTCACAAGAAAACTTAGGGGGGCTCAGTGCCTTTGCTCAGCGACCTAGATGCTGCATTAATGGCTGCCAATGATGTGTCCAGGTTTTACCGGTCTTGGATTCAGGCAATTTATTATTACCGACTGCCGCCATATAAACGCAGGACCGAAAACGGGCCAAGGTATGTCGTAGGCGAAGACGAGTGCGGCTAAAAGCAGCATTTTGAGGAGCTCGTATGGAGACAGCCCAGCGAGGGTAAGTCGACAGCTTCCCTTCGCATTACATTAACGGGAACGCGTATTGTTACGTAGGTATGAGGCCGACTACATGACTGGCGCATGCCTGAAAACGGCTAGAATGGTTGAACATGTGGTCTGCCTGTTGATCACAACACGACTCGGAACCTGTAGTGTATTGCGGCGCATGTGTTGGGAGTAGAGCGGCTGTCATCAACAGCATCCGTGATACCTTTGATGCCATGGTTTGATAGCCTGCATAGCCCCGCGACTCGTACACGACGGTTCGCACTTGTGGTGAATTTCGTTTCAAGGCGGGAAAACGCGAGGGTCTGCAAGAAAGCTGTCAATCTTCCTCTTCCCCCACCTGGTCATTTCCCCCAAATCCACGGTTGAGCTAGTTATAGACTGTGGGCGGTCGCTCGCAGGCTGCTCAGGCAAATTAGCCACTCGACTCGTCACTCGTGCTAGCAAGACCCTCATTCTCTCCAGTTCCTTTTCCACAGGTCCGTTCCGTGTGACCAGATTGTCCTGAATATTGCTCTCGTCAGTCGCGGAAAGAGGTTGAACTGCGTCCCTGATACGACGCAATTTTTCCATACGAAGTCTCATCTCTTTTCGCTCTTCACTTAATTGCCTTAATCGCAGGACAATGCCTTCGTATTGTTTCGCTTTCTCTTGATACCTGCCAAGATCGCTCTCAATCGGCCACGAAGAAGGCAGTTCTTCAATCGCGTCATCCGCAGCTACAAATCGTATTAGCACAGGACGTGCGGGCTAGGGAAAACGTTGGCGTCGCACCGAGGTCAAGTTCCCGTCCAATACTGCTTTCCGACTCCTTCCACTTCTTGACTTTTTCGTCGGCATCCCGAGTGTATAAATTAGTAATCTGTTCGGCAACATTGTAAGTCGCCTGCGGGGGGTATACACGTCGCTGGTGTAGTTGGATCGTTTGGTTGAGGTTGAAGAGGACGTCGTCGAGAACCCGCGCCGGAATGGGAGTGCTTGACGCGTTGTTGTTGCGACGCCATATACGGGACGGTACAAGGGGCCGGGAGAGGATGTTTGTTTGGGCGTTGATGAACGATTCCTTGAGCGACGGAATCGTGGGCGCAGCGTCCGCCATGGTTGTGTTTGGTGCTTGAGCCTAGAGGCGGCGAGATTCGAACAGGTTTCGGTGTTTTAGCTTGGAGGCAGCATCAAAGCTACGGTGGGTTGAAAGATGGCTGTCAAGCCCAGAGATTTCGCTTCGCCACCCCTGGGCTCACTCAGGGTCCCACACCGCACCCATTGCTGAGCTCATGGGAGACTGTATGTCCCCCAGAATGCGTCGAAGAAGGTGTTGAAGACTTCATTTTCGCCTTTGTTGTCGAATTGTTCTGCGCGGGTTGGCATGTACTAGACTAGCGTATTTGGGATGATTACTAGTTAACATATGTAAACATCAAGTGTCTTGAATATACTTCTGCATTGACGACCATGACTTCCCGCAGCCGTATGTGGATGAATTGGCAACTTCCCCCGCACCATCTGATCTGGTGAATAGCCACTTTCAAAACTTGGTTAGAGACCCAACATCCTAATCGTCATAATATTTATATGAGGATATCAAGATCAGGTTGCTCATGATCGTCTAGCAGCCTTTGGACCAATGTTGGCAATTCGGGGCATCTCGCCACCACGTGTCTTAATCTGTTCCGCCAACCATTCCCGAGACTTCTCATAGGTAACATAGCTTGCCCTCTTGCTGGCTATCTCGTCATCTTCCACCACGCCGTCTCCTATTGAGCCATCCACCACAGTCATCAGCGCTGCTACCACTCGCGTTATGACCGTGACTCCCCGCACTCCAGACCGTTGCTTGAGGCCCAGTCGTCATTGTAGCCATGGCCCAACCGACAGACGCTTATGGGAAATCTGCATAAGTCGCATTGTTCCCTTGCACCACCATCAGCTCCAGCCAGCCCTTCCCACTCAGTCAACAGAGTATTTGCAAGTCTCAATTCCTTCCGCAGGGTACACGTCATCATGTCATGCAGGTAGCAGGCCTCGCTCCATTCGTACATGGCACCGGATGCTGCCTCTGTGCCACAACTGAGCACGCGCGCGAAGGAGCCGCAAGAAAGACGACTCACCAGAGTATCCATAAGACCGCATGGACTGATACTCGGCTTCCTTGAACGCGTCCCGTGCTCTGTCACGCCACGTTGACATGATTGTTTGGTCATCTCCATGCAAAATCTCTCGTCCTGGTTCTCCTCTTTTGGCCCAACAAAACTCTGAGCCCGGAAGTCCCAAAATGGTTCGACGGTGCTGGATTGTGAACATAGAGTAGCCGTTTTGCAAAGTGTATCACAACAGCAAGTTCAGTGGTTGGAGCATTTATCCTATGCCTGTACTTCTGCAGCGACACAGAACCAGCTTGGACGTGAGGCTACAGAAGTATTTGGGCAGTCTCTTGAATAAGGACTTGCCTAAGATATGTCGTGGTTGGGCCCTAACATAACCGTGTTAAGCTTGTGTAGCACCTTTCACGCGGACCCCTTCTGTCATTATCGTTTGAACGTCACAGCGGAACACAGATGAAAGCAGACGTCGATTCTGTAACCTAGTCTTGGATTTTCTGGCGGCATCTACTTTCCATTCATACGTCATCCAAATGAACACCGTGACAGCGCTGCCTAATATATAAAAAAAATTTAGGTGACGTTTGCCCGTGACGGTGTCTTGGTTGCAGGATCAAGGCGAGATGTATTGCAGCACGGTAGTACTTCAGACTGTTCAGAACAGTCCACCTATTGTACAGTACAGTTAACCAGTATCTTTCCGTAATCTCCCTTGTGGTGTCTACTTTCTGAGCACAGACTTTGCATCTCTTTTACCATATCTTGTCAACTCCCACCCATAGCTTACAGGGCTAGCAATATCCGACTAGTCAACCAATACGCCTTCTTTCCAGTTTTCTTCCTTTGGCGACTGAGCATGGCTAAAGCCAGCACGCCAAAAGAAATCCAGCACAGAATGCACGACGTTATGGTCGTTATCGGTTTCCCCAATAAACTCATACACAACTGCTGTGTAGAGTTCTGTATTGTCAATAGAGCGAACAACCTTATCCACTAGGATAGGCGGTGGCTCGAACTCCCGACACGAACTCCGAACCCAATGGTCACGCAATTCTTTTCCCGTCACTTTTAGCCAGCCGTAACACTGTCTCACACGAGGGATCTTTTCATTCTTGTCAATGGACAGCAAATTATGCGACTGTTTGCCGATGTTCTGCTGGCGAGCTTCGTTGGAAAAGGCAAGCAAGTTCGCTAGCGCATCCCGCTTAGACTTGGGTTCCGGGTTGAGCAGAATCGGGCCCTTCTCATTTCCAGGACCAGCCGCGTCCATTACAGCCGCTACAATATGTTGGAACAGAGCAGCATTTTGACATTCTCTCTGAGCGGCAAAATAATGCGGATACCAAGGCTTTGTATCCCAAAACTACACCGCGGGTTAGTACAGCAGTCTGCCTACCTGCCGAAGAATTCCATCAACATACCAGCTTCAAGACATAGGTTGGACCACCTTTTGGAACCTGAATCTTCCAATTATACCCGTCAAGTCCGCCACCCACGCGCTCAACGAAATGTATTGAGTCTAGCTTGAAAGAACACTTTCGGAGCCTTGGCTGTATGAATTCGCGCTTCGAGCAAGCAAGGGGAGTGTCAATTTTCTCTTCATCAATTTTCTCTTCATTGAGGAATGGACAACGCATCAACTCAAGTGCTCGTTCCTCTTTTTTTTCGTTAACTCGTCTTGATCTCCTTCCCTCTAAATCACTGCGTCCTCCTGCGCTTATTCTGTATTGGTGCCCGGCTGCGCTTACCACGTCTTGCTGCATCCTCTTGCAATCGAAAAGGAGAAAAAATATGTTTAAAAAACGGGTCTGGAACAGAGAGCCGATTTGTGTGCAGATATCCAGTCGCGTTGTTCGTATCGTCTGGCATAGTGGTAGGTAGCACTGTCGAGCATCTCTGGACTGGACACAGGGACAGGGAGAGAACATCGATATTTATAGACTGGTGTAACTTTGTCAGGAGGCGTGCGTGGCAGGGGTAGGTTGATGGGAGACTATGGCGTAGGGTTTAGCAATGGGCAGTTGGTGATGTAATGTCCTTGATGCCAGAAAAGCTGCAGGTTGTCAGCCACAGTGGCTTATACTTGGGTTTTCAATGTACGCGACGGAACCGGGACTTGTGCTTGTGGCTCGGCCGTAATGTGGCTCTCGGCGACGGAGATACAATATGCCGAGTCGGCCTGTGCCTTGCCACACCCTGCACAATGTTCCACTGACATCAAATAAGTATACGTCTAAGATAATGTGTTTAGTTCATTTTACGCAAACCTGGACCCATCCCCCACTGGTTGAGATACACGCAACGGGAGGCAGGCAGTTGAAGAAGACAAGATGTTTGCCGTGGAGGAGGCGATGTCAGCGGCAATGTAGCGTACAGCTCAACAATCACAAGATGATGTACTTCCGCAAAATTGAGAGACTAAGAGGTAAGGTTGACGAAGTCGCTGTGACACTGTAATGTACAAATTTATCTGGCCGATGGTGGTAGAGGACAAAGGTTCCGTGATTACGCCATTACATATAAAAAGCCCTCAGACAAGCCAAGATCCATGCGCTTCACCAAATCCAACAAACAGTCAATAGACTTAATCCTTTGCACGCTCTAATTTACCTTCAATTATATCAAAGACCGAAGCGGCGGATACTTCAGCACCTATACAGCCATCCAATTATCGATCCTCAGTTGCAGCAAGCGGCCGAGTTGGGTTGATCCATCAACTCGTACAGTCTGCTCCTCCATATCTTGGAGTATTTTATCGATGTAGAGTCCCGCTGCGGAAAGATGAAGAATGTGTGCAATGGCACGATGAACAGCAAGGAGGCGAGGCGACGGTGGCTCAATAACCCGCGCTTCCGTAAGGAAAAGCGTGCGAGTGACGGGAAGAAGATTATTTAGCACAAGCGGAGAAAGGAACGTGTTGATTCGGTAGGTATTTGGTTCAACGCCCGTGGGTTCGAAGTATATTTGGAAGTCGCCAAATAGTAAGTGTAGATTATGCGTAAGTGTTAAAGCGTTGCGTGGTCTATCAATCTCGGGGCCTTGGATAAGATGAGCAATGCCGTTATCGAACATGTTGAGAATCTTTAATGCTGCTTCTCGAGAATCATCCTGCGAAAAATGAGTAGTGCGAAACCTTGTAGAGGTAGAGGGACGGAAAACGTACTAGTTCCAAATCTGAATTTGTCTTCACCAAAGAATGTGGCAGAATATGGGCAACTTCTAGGGAGTCAAAAGATTCACCTGCAAGTGCTTGTCCATCATCGTCTCTGAAGTTGTCCCCGGGTTTCTTTGAGCGCTCGATGGCTTGATCCAGGTCGAATGTACGCGATATGATGCAGCGATGCCGATCACGTTGGAGGCAGTCGCCTCGAAGGGTCTTCAGTCGCCCTGTTGTGCCGACAAAAGTCTGACCTCCAGCTCGGGTGCTCTGAGTGGCAGAATGATATGCCGGAGAGGGTTGCGGAGTCCTTTTCGTAGATGCCTTTACTACAATGGTGTCAGTGCTCGTCCGAATTCTGCTACAAAAGGGCCGCACAAGTCTCACGTGGCAAAAAGAAGTTATCAATCAAGTAATCAGCGAACCCAATCAGCTTCCCCAGCAGGCGTTTCTCCGTCTCCTCGTTCGAGAAATCAACATCATTTAGTTGATTCATCGACAAGCCGACGGCGTGGAAGAAGGCCTCGAGAATATTGTCCTTAGATTTTTCGGACGTTGCATATTCGTAAGTCAGGCGAAGTAATTTCGGACGGCTATATTGACCGTTGGAGGATGTCGACGGGTTGTTTTCGTAGTGTTCGACAATATGGTAAAACTTTTCTATTGCCAGAGTACGGTCGTCATCTTCTAGAGGAGGACTGGATGAGAAATTGATGATTCCCTCGAGAGATGCCTGATGGCGGTGATGTGCAGATGCCATCGTATCGAGCTGGGAAGTATTGGCGCGTGGTGATGGTTACAGAGTCCCGAGGAAATCGGCTAAATTCCGGCCAAGGTAAAATTGAAGCTGGCTGCGAAGAATTTCCGGGGTCACGTGATTTTTGTGTCGTAGTGGGTGTTTGAAGCCTAGAAACTTGGTAACAACATCCAATTATTCCAGATTTCTAGGAATGCCAATCGAATACAGATAATGTGGGATTTTTCCACTTTAAAGTTTGTTCGTTACCAACCTCGTGAAGGCGTTTCCTACGAAACAGCGTCTGCTGAAGAGTTCCCTCTTCGAAACACAACCGCGCAAAGACGAAAAGAATCACTGTTGGCTGTTATTGCTCTTCATTGGAATCACAGCAGCGTAACTATTCTCTGTCCTTTCTGCAGCAAAACGCACACCCATAGTCTCACTCACTTCAGGCATCATGGCGAGACTGGGTGGAGGATTCAGGATGACTTGAGCCGGTACAGTTACGATGGTCCGTCTCCAATGCGTTGCGCATCCAGGCTTAAACAGAGAGACTCGGATGTAAATATTATGTGATTATCTTCCCTTTCGAGAATGACAGCAGGGTTGAAGGACGGTCTTTCGAAATCGAACGACTGCCTAACGGTGATGGCAAGAAGCCGCTGCCCTGCACCTTAGCTACCGATCGGTCGTTCCTTGTCTCCTCTGCTTTTTGCATTCAAGATCTCGAAATGGCGCGAGCTGGGAACGCAGGCTTCGAGTTGACCCGCGAGGATGTCGTCGTCGAAATTCACCTTAATCCTACAAATCGAAACCAAAATGACCTCGAGGACCTCCTTCATTCTCAACGGTCATTCCAACCATTTTCTCCGGTGCATCCTGCGAGATTTCGACCTGGCTGGAGGAATGATCGTCGCCCTCCGCAGACGCCGCAGACATCGCCAATAGCACAACCATCGCAGCCCCCAATACCGCAAAGCACAGCTGTTATCGACTTGACAGAGGAGCCAGATTCACCAGTTGGACAGAGATACTCGCAACCGCCGAGCCAAATAGCACGAAATCTGCGGCGGACAAATTCGCAGCGAATATGAGCACCGTCATTGTCGAGAAGCGATTCTACCTTTATGGGACCCGGCGCCAGCGCTATTGATCTTACGACAGACTCACCAGAAGCCGAGCGAGCTCCAGAACCAAGAATAACTAGAAGTCACCGGCACCATCATCATGGACCTAGAAGTCTAGCCCCTCATCTACTGATTGAGCTTGAGGTTACTGCTGGTAGCAGTTTCTATTCCAATATTGATCGAGGTGTTCGGCGGATGGCAGATCTCCTGGGCACCAACTTCATGTCGCGGGGCTTCAATGTCACCCCCAGGGAACCTAGTCCGAAGCTCGTACGCTGCTTCGAATGCTGGAGGCCCGAGCTGCAAGGCGCACATCATCCGATCACAGTGATTACCGACCACGCCAATCTTCGGTATTTCATGACAACAAAACAACTTTCAAGACGTCAAGTCAGGTGGAGCGAGTTCCTATCGCAGTTTCAATTCGCTATCAAGTCGGTACCAGGGAAGGACAACAGAAAACCCGACGCACTTACAAGGAGATCACAAGACCTACCAAAAGACAAAGACGACGACCGTATCCAGTACCAACACCAATCATTGCTTAAACCGCACAACATAGACCCTTCCGTGCAAGAAGAATTGAAGATTGACCCCGAGCTCTCAGAACTCTTTGCGAACCTGTCTTGGGACCAGGAAATTGCACTGTGCCCTGCCATTCTAGACGAAGTTGAACCAGAACCAATCGACCACAAAATCACAAGACTGCTAGACGAAGGCTACGAGAACGATGAATGGTGGATGAAAATCAGAGACGAGATGCTCAAACCTCGTGGCATCCCACACTCGAAGGAAGTCGCCCTATCGGAATGCACGATAAATGAAGGCCGACTATACTTTCGAGAGAGACTGTACGTCCCCGAAGGTGAATTAAGGACTGTTCTCACCCAACTCGCCCACGACAGCGTCGAATCAGGCCACCCGGGGAAAAATAAACTATACGAAATCATCTCACGCTCCTACTGGTGGCCGAAGCTCAACGCCGACACAAAACGGTTCACACGCAATTGCCACGGTTGTTTGAGAAACAAGTCCTCCCGACTGCGGTACCAAGGAACACTGAAACCCCTTCCAATTCCCCTGCAAAGATGGAGAGATCTCTCTGTAGACTTTATCGGCCCATTTCAACCTACTCCCCGTGGGTTCAACGCAATAATGGTCGTAGTCGACAGGCTGTCAAAGGACAGACATTTCACGCCCTGCAGGACTGACATGAAGGCACACGACCTAGCCATGCTATTTGTACGAGATGTATGGAAACTCCATGGCTTACCAGATTCAATTGTGTCCTATAGAGGACCGCTGTTCGTCTCAGAATTCTGGAAGGCAGTCTGCCACCGGTTACAGACCAACATCAGTCTTTCCACAGCATACCACCCTGAGACCGACGGCCAGACCGAAAACGCTAACTCATTCCTCGAGCAATACCTTCGCCAATATGTCAGCTTCGCTCAAGACGACTGGGATGAGTGGCTCCCACTGGCCGAGTTCGCGGCCCGCAACGTTGTCAACGATTCAACTGGCATGTCCCCTTTTTTCGCGAACACAGGCTACCACCCCCGAATGAGCTTCGGTCCCCCCCGAGTAGTCCCAAAGCCAGCACCCAAGGACGTAGCAGACCGCTGCAGGGAGGGCAACAATTTCGTTACAAAGATGCAAGGGATCACCGACCTGCTCCGTACAAATCTGCTTTCAGCCCAAGCCTCACAAGAGAAGTTTGCAAACGCGAACAGGTCACCAGCACCAGCTTATCGAGTAGGAGATATGGTTCTGCTTAGCACGCGAAACATCAACTCAGCCAGACCCATCCCAAAACTCGATCACAAGTTCATCGGTCCCTTTCGAATAGAGCGCGTCCTCGGATCTCACACTTACCAACTCAAACTGCCACATGAATTATCTTCAATTCACAATTCATTCCACACCAACCTTCTGCGACCATCACCAAACGACCCACTCCCCGGGCAGCACAACCCTCCGCCTCCCCCTATAGCGTTAGATGAGAGAGGAGAGAAGCTCTGGGCGATCGATAAGATATTGGACTCAAAACGTACAAAGGGTAAAGGCTTCCAATACCATATACTATGGAGAGGCTTTGGTCGCGAGGAAGCGACATGGGAACCCTTACACAATGTTGTCAACGCCCACATAGCAATCAAAGAGTTCGAGAAACGCTACAGAAACAAACCAAGACCCACAAGACGAGAAACCAGAACCGCCCGGTCCCAGGCGAGACGAGATGTAGAGGAAACGACGTGATGGAACAGAGACAGTCAAAAGAAAGGGAGTAAGACGAGACCATATGTAAGGGAACGGCCCCACTTTAGGAATTAAATAGCTCGAGTCAGAGCTCCCTTCGGAAGCTCTTACTCTCCTTGTGAACAATCGCTTTATCCAAGTCGCACTCGACCTTGCTCGTGCCCTTGTACCGTCACAAGTACCTCGACATCTGGATCCGTTCGAAGTAGCATCGGTTTCGGACGATGCCCCTCGGGGACCTGGACGGCCCCAACGGAGAGCCTGTCATACCGGAAATCCTCATTCCTTGTTTCTTGGTCATACTGAAATGGGTTCATGACAAGATCCGGGCGGGTTTGAGGTCGACGATCATCGCTGTTCTCAGCGAGGTCGACAGTTGGTAACGGATGGTCGATTTGTAGATGCGCTCGCACATCATTCCTTTGGAAGACGGGGTTTCTTTGCAGAAGCCAATTGCGAACATGAATTAGATGCTCAAGATTCTGGTGTTGGTCTACTCGATGTGGACTGCTCTGCAGATAAGCCCCAAGTGTGCCAGTATAGAGCATGTTCGCTCGCTCGTTAATCGGATTCGTGTTAATAACACCTGATAAAGTACGGTACACATATGGGGTTGTGTGTAAGTTGTACCCTGAAGTCCTTCCTAGATTCGTATCCAACTTGAAAGGGGATATGAACAGTGTCGATCGCCGTGGGAGAGAAGCAATGCATTGAGGGACCTGGCCGCAGTCTATAGGGGCCCGGGGCTCTTTGCAACAGTCCTCGCAGAGAATCACGCCACCAGGTTCGTCAGTCACAGGAACATTGAACACTCTGGTGATGCCGTATTCATGGTTGTCCTGGAATGCTCTCTGTTGACGCTTCCTCGGGAGCAGCAAGGTTGCGCACTCGGCACATGGTGTATCAGGGAACTCCTTATTCCAGCGGTCCTTAAATCTTTTCCTCATACCTCGAAATCGCACATCAGGCTCTGCAAATCTCGCGCCTACCCGACATCTTCGAGGCCTCGCTAACGGAAATTCGGCATCCTCATTGCTGCTATATCGGCGGCGGCGACGATGGTGACGTTTTGTAGTATTAACAATTATAGTATCATCGTCTCTTACAATATGGTCTCTGGTAGCATCGTGTGGGGGAAACCGGCTGCGCTGGTTGATTTGTGTGTTGATGGAAAAGGTTTCTAACAGTACATGACTATTATCGTTAAAAAAAGGGAATTGCTATACCGGCATGACACTTTGGCTACACCGGCATGAACCTTACACCGGCATGACTTTTACCGCTTTTGATTCGCCCAAATTTTAGGTACTTCTCAACAAAGGCGGTGTTGCCACCTTCCTTAACGTCTCCTAAATCACTTACAGCCTGGTCCATTACAAGCCCAATTGTCAAAATCGCGGGCGCAATTTGTCTCCCACCATTTGTGAGATCGGGCGTAGCGGAAGGCCACTAGCATTGGGCGAGAATTACCGCCGGAGCAGAGGAAACCATGAACTCCTCCAGTTTCGAACGTGGCCATGCATCGCAGAGCTGCTTGTTTATTTCAAGTTCCTCCGGAGAATGCTGTAAAACAAGCAAGAAGTTGGACATGGATGTTGTCGTGGTGTAGGACAGACTGGATTCGGGACTACATACGTGACAATATGCTAACTAGTGGGTGGGACTTGCCAAGGAGGTGTCTGCTTGTGTCAACACTTGGGACGGAAGTGTAACTACTCGTTTTATGTCACCGCTTGGATATGGCAATGAGCGACTTAAGTTTACGTCAATACGGCAAGTGCGGTTGGGCGACCCTGATGGAGAAAATTCTACCATATAAACGGCCGAACCCCCTCATGCTTTTGAATCAGACTTTGTTCTCTATACTTCTCCAATGTCCACTGTAGCATCAGGTAAGCCAAAGAAAAGAGACAGAAGTAATGAAAACTTCAAAAAGAGGTGGAACACTTTAGTAAAAAGCGGATGCGGTGTCCATGAAGACTACCGAGCCGATGTGTATATTTTGCTAAGGCGCAACGGTCGGATATACGAATTTAAATCCACTGACAAAGCCTGGCCTTTGTCTGCAGAGGAAATTGTAAGACACACTCCGAGGCGCGGGAATTTGAGAGCAATAGCTAAAAATCGGTGATAGGAGAACAGCTTCCCACTTCCCCTTCAGGTGACCGCTGCAGATATGGCACGTCAAGAAAGTGTAGCATCGGAATCAGACAGCCGTGCAAAGGAGTAGTACCAAGGTGGATTCCCATGGAGTTGGAGGTGTTCACCTTTTATGTTCTGGCGCATTTCCGACCTCGTAGAGCAATATGGGACTAGACTAGAGCATAGCGAAAGAAACAACTAGAGAGGTAGAAGATTCGCACTCATTTACATAGCGTTTCTGTTGGGTATTGATATTCACCAGCGAGATTCAAGCAAAATACAGTACTTACTCAAGCGCCGACAATCCATTTTGGGTGCCCAGAGTGAGCGGTTGGCACTGGTAACCATCCCACTGATTGTTGATTATCACCTAATCTTGCTAAGCCCTGTAACTGCCGCGTAAAAAAAGGAACAAAAATAGCAGATATTAATATACAAGTACTACTCGTGCCACGCCCCCACTCTTTTGGTTCCGTCTTCGCCTGCACCCTCAGAGAGGGTGCTGACCACCAAAACGAGCCACCCACCAAACCGAGCCATTTTCTAAAGATCACCACTTCTACCGCGTATTTCTCAGCCACCACGATGGATTCTACTGATCCAGTGATCGAGGAACGCGTCAATAGAGCTATTCAGTACCTCAGAGCGAATCCAACTGCTAAAAAAAGGTCTGCGGCCAAGAAATTCAACATTTCACGACACCGGCTGAATCGTCGGATTTCGGGAATCTTACCAAAAGGCGGCCGCCATGCAAGCAATGCGAAGCTATCAAAACCTGAAGAAGTTGCATTGTGTAGGTATATTGACCGCCTAGATAAGATGAACCTTTCTATTCGGAAGGAATTCATCAAAGACGCGGCAAACCTGATTCTACGTGGGCAATCCTCACCCACCTCACGTCGTGACCCACCAACTGTTGGCCAACACTGGGTTGACCGCTTCATCAAGCGTCATAAGTATTCCGTACTACCACAGCGGATTCGAGAAGTTGACCGTCAAAATGCTGAGACGATCAGAAACGTGACTACCTACTTTGAGCAGCTGGATGACTGTATTACAGATTATGGTATCGTGGAGTCTGATATCTGGAATATGGATGAAACTGGATTTCGGATTGGCATGGGGAAGAGCCGAATGGTAGTCAGCAGGCGGCCCAGGGCATCATATCTTGGTATGCCTACTAACCGAGAGTCTGCTACTGCAATTGAAGCCATCTCTGCAGGTGGCTCATATACCCCTGCATTCTTGATCCTTACAGGAGCGGTCCATCAGAGCGCCTTCTACCGTATACCAGAGCTTCACGATGATGCTGCGATTGCTGTATCTACTTCGGGGTTTACCAACGATGAGCTAAGTCTTGAATGGCTGAAGCACTTTGACAAACACACGGCACAGAAAACGACGGGCCAATACAGGCTTCTCATAATCGACGGTCATGGCTCGCACCATACTGTGGAGTTTATCCAGTACGCCGAAGACCACAATATTATACTGTTTGGCCTGCCCCCGCATCTTACACATATCCTCCAACCGCTAGATGTCGTCGTCTTCCAGCCGTTGAAGCACTACCATGCGAAAGCGTTGGACGTCCTTGTACGAGATGGCTGCCTTCATATCACCAAGTCAGAATTCTTAGCTACGATCGAGTCAGTCCGACGGCAAGCCTTCAAGGTTCCTACCATTCAATCTGCGTTCAGGAAGACTGGTATCGTGCCGTGGAATCCACAGCCAATCCTTGATCAGATACAGGCATTACACCCAACCTCACCCCGAGAGGTAACAACTCCGCCACCAAACAACCTGTCGTCATCGCCATTCGATACCCCGTATACAGTACGGCACTTGAAGAAGGTGGCCAGCAAAATTGACGACCTCCAAGAAGCCTTGGGAGAGTTACAGCCAGCCCTGAAGACTGAAATGGACCGGTTTATACGCGGGGCTTTAGTCCAGTCGACTGAGCTCCGTCAGACGATGAGGGACCTAGCTCGTACCAAGATGGCCGAGGATCTCCGGACACAACGCAAAGTTGGAAAGAATAGGCCACTGCAGTCAGGAGGAGTCATTACAGTATCTGACGGGCGTCGAATGGTTCGGCAGTCTGACAAAAACGCCCTTGAAGCTGCGAGACTCACGGTGGAGCGAGCGGCTACGAGGAGCCGTAACGCCTTGAAAAGACAGTTTGAAGCCACGGCAAAGATAGCTAGGAAAAAGCGACTTGACGGCGTACTAGAACCATTGTATATAATTGACGCAGAGGGTTGTGGGCGTTATCTACGTAGGGGTTGAATAGACTGAGTATTGAAAAATGGCTCGAATGGTGGGTGGCTCGTTTTGGTGGTCAGCACCCTCTCTGAGGGTGCAGGCGAAGACGGAACCAAAAGAGTGGGGGCGTGGCACGAGTACATCTTGGCTCCTACATACGGAGTAGCAGCATTTGGCCCTAGCACAGCCGGATCAATGCATTCTTCCATAAACTCGTCAAGCTGTCTCATTGAGTCCGAGCCCGCTACGGCCGACTGTTGCTCGGCAGCACTTTGTTCTGCAGTTTGTAGTAGCATGGCGGGGTCTTCGCTGAAGAAGTCATTGCCATGTGGACGATTCGGCCACTCCAAGGCGCCATTCACATCTGCACGTACGGAGGAGTCGACAAAGGTTAGGAGCTCCCGATAGTTCTTTTGGCCCATTTCCCTGATCTCAAGCTCATTAAGGGTCTCCAATAGAAGCTTTTGTGGTGGCAATACACCGTAAGTAAGCAAATGCTACATGAGAAATGAGAGGTCTTCGATATCTTTCTTCAAATTTGGATACTGTGCTTTAATCCTTAATAACAGCTTCTGCTCATCAGGGCGATTAAGCCTGAGGCCGCTGTCACAATTGTGAGTGGAGGGACTCCTCACTTCCAAAAACGGGCTGGGCAACCTACTGTGTTTTCCTGAATTGTTTAGGTATGAGGGATAGAGCACCGCACCCAAACTCGTCATTGAAGTCAAGCCAAATTCTATGCATCTGAACTTCTGCCTTCCATTTTGTTTGCATTTTCTTCCTTCTAGTTCGTTCTGTCGTATTCTTCAATTTTTTACGGACCCAATCCTTCAATAAGATTTTGGTAAATATAACGCCCAAAGAATACTTCGTCCTTTTTGGCTTATTGTAATGATCGTAAAGCTGTACAATTAATGCAGAGTGATATCTGTCGGCAATAGTCTCGATGTGCTCATTTTGTCGAAGTTTCTCAAAATGAGCACGGAGGCATTCGAGCTGTTCAGCAACCTCTCCTTCGCTTGCTGTCTTACCTTTTGTAAATGCGCTTAATGGCTCTCGGGCATTAAAGGACATACGGTTCCTCTCTTGAAGTAAGACTTCACGGAGTTCTATCAATGTATCCGGCGCCGTGAGTTCGTTGGCAACTACGTCAGCGGCAGCTTTGGCTAATATGTAGTCGCGCTTCGGTCCATCTGAATGTTGGGAGCAGCTACGTTTTGTCTTTTCCTGGCCGATTTCTGCATTGCCGTCTCCTTTCTTCCGGAGGGGCTTACCAGAGTCATCGTGGCTTACGGGGCCTGGAACTGATGGGTTTGGTGTCTCGGAGGGACGGGGTCGAAGCTTCCTGTATTCAGAGCGACCAGACAGGGTCTCGATGTTTGTTTTCAGGCTCGCATCGTGCTTAACACAAGCCCCACGATCGCTGGCACCTACCTCATCTAGCGGCGGGTTCTCTTGCTGGGGGTTCTCTGGCGGCGGTTTGAGTATATCATTGGATATTTCAGCGGCAGATATCGACTGGAGAGATCGGATGTTTGATGCCAGTGTTGGATGGCGAGAAAGGTACACATCGATCTCGTTGCGGCTCTGGCTAATCAATGCATCAAATGTATGCAAGAACTACAGACAACTGATAGTTAGCATACACTACTCAGATTGGCGGGCGACCCACTTCTGGAACACTGAACGTAGGTTGCCCGCTGCTGGTGTTGCATAATATGGGCTGAGCTGTGGTTTGATCACGATCACTGGGGAGAATAGCCATTACACCTGTGGTTTGGAAAGGTAAAATGAGAAAGAAAGGAGGAAAATGGGAGAGGATGAGAACGGGGGTGAGGCCAGTTTTAAGGAACGGACACCCAGAAATCGACTCTTGCCAGTCGCTGGCTCACTGCTTTCCTGCATGCAGTGACCCACAATGACGGCTTTCCAAGTTTGTCATGTTCGTGACGTGAATTGATGACGGACAGTACACACCCCCAGCTATGGTGACATGGGTCGGGCCCGTTCCTGCCACGCTGACCTCTGCAAGGTACCCAGCCTACATTTACTCTCCCCTGCCATCTTCTCATATCAAACTTAGTAGTTATATGAAGTTTCACAGCATCATAGACATTCGATGACGGCTTTACGATCTTGTAATTTGGGTATCTAGTTCAACCTCTGAGTTGCGGGGAACACCATGCCATCGGCTGATGGGTTGGGATATGCAAGAGGTAAGGGTACTCTGCCTGGGTCCGACTAGCCCATTTGGCGGCGTGACGCAATACAGATGCGGTAACCACGTACGATGACGTGAAGAGCAGCCAGAGGCTCTACGTGAAGAAATTCTCTCCGCCGTTTTTACGTCAATATTCCCAAGACCGGACACCTGGAAAGCCCGAGGAACAAACGCAAATGTAATGTCCTGATCCAGCTCTAAATGTCAGATTCCATAGGCCCGGAGCCGCAAGTAAAGACTTTGTTAGCCGGTAAGTCTGGTTCCAGAATGACTTGAAGCTAGGGTTTTTGGCTCATCCCATGTCGCACAACCTTATTGAGAATAGCATTCAAGTTATGAGGTTCTGGTCTTAAATAAAAATAGTTGCATGGGGAACGTATGTTTGTTTGGACCCCACTATCGCTGACCTGCAATTCTGACAGAGCCATCGTTCAAAGAGCCTAGCGGCGCATCCTCCATCTCCAAGTGTGATCAAGGACTGAGACACAGAAGGTTGCATGTTGCCGAGATCAGATGACTCACTAACGTTATCCTTCCGCCCACCACTCGACAAACCCCCACACCCTCCTCCCCCTGAAAGGGTTGGAGATCTCCTCGATGTGCCGGAAGTGACGGCGCCAAAATGGTGCCAGGCACCAGGCACCTTATGAAGGTCCAGCATCCATAGAACCGGTCAAGCTATGTGGTGCAAGTGGAGCAAGCCGCACCTCCGCATCCCGGCACTCCCAATCTCTGCCTGGTCGCCAATGCGAGGTGCCAATGGTTCGCCAAACAAGCAGACTTGGAGGAAAGGATCGCTGTAAGGTAGATCATAAGATACTTCAAGTACCTGGCTCCAAGTGCTGAGAGCCGACATGCCCACCCACCAAGCCCATACGCAATCCCTGGTCTGCTGGTGGGGAAGATCTCACAGCCTTGCCCACTATTACCCTTGAACTTCTGATCAAGAGATCATCCTGTCTTTATTGAGAGCCGGCTCCCTGTCCGATAACTCCGATACCCTTGCAGTGCAATGATGATGCCGAAATACGTTACTGCATAATGCCCGCTGGTTTGATGTCATGGTTCACGAGGGCACGCATCGACTTCGATACGCTATGCTGCTAGTTATATTAATATACCGTCGCTGTACATCACGACATATTTTTAGTCACCTTATGCATGGTAAATGACTTGCTCGTCTGCGGGATCCGCCCTGGACGAGGGAAAGTTGTTTTGATGCCTCGCCTCGCTGTCGTTTTGACCAGGAACAAAGCACGAGCCGAGCGCACGCTCCCCCGACGGTCGCAAGACTTCCTGCCAGGTGACGACGGTGAGGAGAACTCACCCCAAAATGGAAGAGACGTACGAATCTGCACTGCATGTATCAAGAGAGAACGAAAGCGAGCTGCACGGAAGAAGTTTCGGAAATCGAAGGAAGAAAATTTCTGGGGTCAGGACGAGGAGCGACGACGTGTGGTTATATTTAACACCCGCGAAGTCGAGGACTGGCAACCTTCCAGTGGCTTACTGTTCACAGCGGATCCTCTGACCCAGCGACTTCTCCTAGCGCCCTGCAAATCAATGCTCCCATGCGAATCGCATGCTGTTGCAGACATCACGACGAAACGGTGGGCTTTCATGCCATATTTACCATTAAGGACTTTCAGGGTCACGTCGTTCCGCAGGTTATGTCAAGTCCAATCATAATTACGGACAATCACAAAACTGAAGTGTCGGAAATGATCACGTCGGTTCCAGTCCCTCACAATATTCCGCGGGTTGCCAATGGCGAAAATGGCGTGCTGAACGTCCAAAACGGGGCATTCGTACAAACAAACGATGAAAGGCCTGCTGCCCAAGAGGGTGGACAGACACGATACCAATGTTCGACACTCAAAGAGATACGCACCAGCACCAGCACTTCGACGATAACGAATCGGACGCTATCTCGACCCGCATCGCCAAACCATGAAGGGCCCGCCAAGAAGAAGTCGAGTAGTTCCGAAACTTCCAAGGATGATGAAGCCGCACACCTCACAGCTCGGGCGAGTCTTTGGGTCTGTCCATGGTCAACCGCAGTTTGGCAACGGTTTCCAAACACTGGATAGTAGTGACCAAGTTCCATTGTTCTCCGAGCGTTCAGCAAGTACGGATAATCTGGCCATGATAGAAACGCATTCGGTGCCTATCTCAAGCCATCCTAATCGCGACATGAGCGCCCCATGGGTTGAGCAACAGGTTTGCGAACGGAGCGCAGAATCCGGTTACACCCCACTTATTTGCCAATCCTTATTCATTGTCCTTGGACATCAACCGGACGCAAGCACTACCAGTCATTCATGAGATTATCCCGAACGAAGGACCGAAGTTTGGTGGTGTTGAAGTAACTCTTCTCGGTGCTGGATTTTCTCAAGGATTAGAAGCCTGGTTTGGTGAGCAAAAGACTACTACCACAACGTACTGGGGTGATTAGTCTCTCGTGTGTCTATTGCCTTCTTCCCCAGTTGCTGGTAACGTCGTGGTTACGTTCAAGGACCAAGGGGTTCTTGAGTCCAATCACGTCCTCTTGAATAGCCGGCTAGCTACCTTCAAGTACATTGACGACAACGAGAGTATTGTCATTGGCACAGCTCTCTCTGTCCTTGGACGAATAATGTCGGGTCATATAGTCGACGTCATCGATTTGGTGCGCAGAATTTTAAATGACGGAAATTAATTAAACATTGACTATGCCAATGCACTCTACTTTCTCCAGATTGCCACAAGACATCCTTTCAGGATCACAGGATAGAGTATGGGCGCTCTCCGAAACGTGTCACCATAGTGTCAAGCAGGAGGGCTACCGCATTTTTCTCGTCCAGTTTCTTAGCTTGATGGAGGCGCTCTTCGTCTTGAAGAATGGTAGGCTCATTATTGGCTCCTGGCCAATCAACCGTGCCGTTTCCACTCTGTTGTGTCACAGACTCCAGCAAAGAAATGCTGAATCTCTAGTGGCACCTAAACGGCTTTATGAATGCCCATCATCTCAAGTTTTTATATGCCCGCAAGTTGAACTTATTTAATATGTACCTCAAATGTGTCCATATCATCAATCTCCGCCTCTTCCATCGTGGCATGCTCCTCTAGTACGTCTCCGTCAAACCAAATCCCAATATATTTGTCTGGTCCTATTGAGCGTTGCGTGCGGAAACTAGTAATAAGGGTTCCAACTGTTGTTTCCGGTCGCACTGTCATTTTGACGTCGTCGAGGTCGCGAGCCTTGAGGATGACCCGTATCTTGACCTCGGGAGTGACAGGTTCCCTTTCTACCGGCACTAGGCCCCCCTCGTCTAGTAATTCCACAGTCTCTCTCCTCCGCTTAAGCGCCTCTTCACGTTCCATCTCTCGAAACAAATCCAATGTCCATGCCTCCATGTGGACCTTTGTTCGACCGTGGGCAAGACCGCTAGTGCTGTGTCCATCCACTATAGCCCGCCCGTCGCCATGTGGCCGGATACCCGTATTCAGCAAGGTAGAAAATGCATATGCCTTCTTTCTGCACCAAGTAAGCACAATGTCGTCGTCTTTTTCAATATCAAGAAGGAATCCTCTGTGTTTCTGAAGAGTGAGCCAGGCGTTACGAACTAGCCGGAGCTGCTTGTCATAGAGAAATTTGAAACAGCAAGGCTTAGTACCAGGGACAATTGAAGTCACAAGAATATCAATCTTTTCTTTTGCCGCAGCTTCATATGAACCGTCCTGGACACGTTGTTCCTCTGCCTTGCGAATATAGTGAGCAAATTCATCGTCCTCGTCTCTTGCTATGAGGCAGACGCCGTCCCGTCGATTTGTTGGCGTAGGTGCAACCTGGGTACTGTCCTCGTCGTCAGAATCAAGAAGCACCATTGGCAGACCATTCGAGGTAAGTGTGTCGCCGGGCAAGCTATTTATTGTTGGTTGCTTCGGGTGGGATCGCAAGAATCGGGTGGATGATAAGTTGTTTAGTGTGGTGTCTGCATTGTCCATATCAAGACTTGCATTCCTTAGGAGTGTTGAGTCTAGACGCATTCGCTTCGATGCCAGTGGCGTGACAAACTTGCTTGTGATTGTAAGCTGCATGACGCCCATATCGCGCATATATGCGCATATATTTACTAACCTGACTACTTCTCTGCTGTCTGTAACAAGCTCACTAGCGACGGGGGTCGTGCTTCGAGCTGCCTGAGAGAACGTTCCATATTCGGCGTTTGCTATAACTTCTCTTTCGATATTGTCATCGAGAGGTCTCTTGGACTTGGCGGACTGACGTCGTTCGTCCTCCAGCCTCTGCTTCTTCTTTAGGCTTCTCTGAAGCTCCGCAGCTATTATAGGCTCCATCTCCTTAGATCTGCGAAATAGGTCGAGTCCATCGTCTTCCGCCGACAGTTTCTCATCACGGATTGTCTCGACATTCTGTGAAGCCACCTTGCACAAAACCGTTGTCTTGAAAGGAAGCTTCTTGCCTTTTGGACGCGACGGGGTTTCCATCTTGTCACGCATGGCAGTAACTAATGAATATAGAGGCCTACTCACCCTCGGGCTAAGTCCCTAACTCATCTCGATTTTGGGTCGTTCGGTTTTATTTTCTGAGAAGCAACAAGATGCAACACGGTCGGAAAACCTGCGCCATATGCGTGGGTGCATAGCCACGGACCTGTCCAAGAGGACGTTAAACGTGGCCACGTACCAGAGCAAGTGGAGCTTGTCTGCCACTGTCTGTTACGAACGTGCAGGATGCTAGCGAATCAGAACAGCGCAGGATTTGGTCTTGTTAACAATACCATTAAGATCTTACTTATCAGCCCTTCTCTTTTCATTCCATTCTCCCCCGTCCTCTTCTCAATTTCTTTGTACTTCCTGTAATTACAATATTAATACCTCCTCTGCCATCTTCAACGTAAGCTATTCCACTTTTCGTCCGTATACAGGAAAACCCCATCGCCTGCTGATTACTGGGCGTACGACTGGGCTTTGCAGGTTCGTGGCTTACGGAGTTACTAATTTACCAATGCTCACGGAACACGCGAATCCATAGAAGAGCATTGCATATATGATATGAAGGAAAAAAAAAATAAGTGCTTCCCCCGAGGTTGTATCTGCTTAATCTAGATCTTGAATACTATATCCGCTCCTGTTTCGCAAGCCAAGAACCAGGAGAATGCGGCGACGGGTCGTCTCAGGCGATGTTGGGCAATTCCATATCCATTCCCGAAGGATCAGAACCTCAGCTGCCCTTGCTCAGACTCCGAAGCATGTCCACCGCTCCCGGAGTCTCATACCACGAAGCATAGCTGTATCCGATTACCAACAAAGCCTCCTCCTTCGATCGATGTGTGTATGGCCCGTTCGGTCTCTGCAAAACGCCAGCATCCGGATCACTAACCAGTAGCTCCCAGAAGTGTGAGTTATATGTTTCAATGGCGCTGTACACCTCCCTGATCTGGCTCTTGATCGTCTCGGCTAGCTGTGCCGTCTCTTCCGACCTGGCTAGGAGAAGATCGTGCCGCGACCCAACGACACAGCTGACAAGCTGGCCACGGATAGTCTCAATAATTTCTTGTGGGATGGTGCCATGGAACGCAATTCTGGCGCTTTGGATCGCCTGTAGGTCCAGCAGGACTCGCATCTTAATTAGCACCACGGCTACAGCGTGGCTCAGGTCCAGAAATGCGGTGTTCGTCCATCTCTTCGCTGGTGCTTCCAACACATCTGCACCTTTGATGTCCAGGAATGGCTGGTTCATATCGCCCCAGTCGTATTGCGGTTCCTCCCCGGTGGTCGCGTACCACCTCATAAAGTCATAGGCGTCCTGGTCCCTGCCGAGTCGAATATAAAGCGCGGGTACAAGCTGGCGCACGCCCATGTTGTCCCCGCGACACAGCCGCATCATATCCAAGAGATGATCCAGGGCTATCTGCACCACGTCCATAGGGCCACCGGCGGTACCGTAGCTCAGCAGCATCGTGTCCACCAACTCATAACGCGCACGCATGTACGGACGTGTCTCCAAGATGCCCCAGAAGTAGCCGGCATTGTCCTCAAATATATTTTCAGTGGAGGAATCGCCCGGCGTCTTACGTAGCTTATCCTCCTCGAACTCGTAGCGAAGACGCGCTTTCTTAATCGCCTTACATGGCGCCTTGTGGCTGCCACGGTCCTCAGTCTGGCAATCTCGCCCGCAATAGTAAACCACTCGGCAGGCCGAACAACGGAGGATGCCATCTTTCCTGTGGCAAAGCTCACAGGCCCGTGGTGCCAGGCCATTAAGCTTGCCTATGTCGGCATTCATAATGAGCGGCATTTTGCTGCGTAATGACAACTGTTCGGTCTAGGTTCGAAAAGTGTTGAACGGCCGGATTTGCCTTTCATCTGCGACTGGTTCGCCCTCCCCTTAGCAGTGGTGGTATTTCTCTCTAGATCATCACATAGCACAGATTTATTTAGTACCATAAGACAACAGGACAAGGGGTAAGTCTGGCAACTGGCCCAATCTACAGGACTTTTGCACACGTGTTAAGCCAGTGGAGGAAGTGCGGCAGAATACTGGAATGCATTGCACTAACAAATGTGGGGGAATCAGTTAATAAAAAAGTGATCAAAAGTGCGTCGTCCTTAAGGCGTTGTCAGTTGGAGGCGGCGTTGCTAGAGAGTTAAAACCGGTCGTAGTGTATTGAGACTGGCTTCTTGCCTAGGGCGTCGAAGCGATTCTGAAGTGTATCAGGCGATAAGGTGGCTATTTATTTCTTGGAGTGAGCCATCAGATTGTGCGCGGTTTCCGCTCGCTAGGTAAGTGGGGTGTGATACAACAGGGCTAGATCCCCCAGGCCTCTGAAGATTTCAAGCCTAGCTCGTTGACGATCAACGGCACCATTTGTGAGCACCCGAACGCCTACGATGCAACAAAACCAGCCCAAATTATCTCCACGCTGTGATCACCATACAACAAGGGAACTCCCAGCCTGGTACCATCGTTTGGTCATTCTCACCATCAGAGAGGACCGTGATATTGAACCCTGCGACTTTGACGAAGACATATCAGAGCTGGGGGAGGATGAAGGCGACAGCGAACCTGATGGCCCAGGTGTCGCATGCAAATGTGATAGTGAGGATGACTGCGAATGCTACCTCTCGGATGATGACGAGGAATCAGAACATTCGTATACAGGATCAGATGCCGAATACTACTATGAGTTGAAGGACCAACGCACAGACCGAAAGATAGAGTTGCGAGATGAAGAAAAAAGCCAGCAGGAACAGCGAAATTTCACTCGGGGACTTGAGAGTCGCAAGGAACAAATAGTCTACGCAGCCTATGAGGCCATGCTGGAGGCTCAGAAAGGGGGAGACAGCCCTAGCCCTGTCCTGGAATCCATCGCTGGCAAGACCTTTTACTTATATTCCGTGGATCATGTCAACCATTGTTACGACTATTCCATCTACCCGTCGAAATATGTGGAGTTCTATTGTATCAACGTGGACGGAGAATGTTGCAAACCCCCAGATGGAGAGGCCGAGATTCTTGGCCATGTATATTTGAATGCAAATTCTGGCTGCGATTTTGCACCCTTCCGTCCTCCAAAGACGGCTGGTCGGCAGAAGATATCGTTGAAAGCTCGGGAGTCGGAATACGAACCTGTCTTTCAATTCATCAATGACGAATACTTGATCATGACCGTTAGAGCTAATTCAGATATGGTCTCAAATGACATTCGCAAGCCCGAGGCCGCAGATATACCTGATGTCTTTAACTTTGTCGGCATTCACATGGATCTAGAGGAGCGAATACGTCAAATCCGGGAAGAAATGGAGGAAAGACGATCTAAGAGACCTGCACCCTCTCTGTCACCCGGTGACTCTTACTTCGAGATGAGTCACCCAATGGGATCTTGGAATACGGCATGGTTATGAATTAACTAGGTCTGAGCCAAGGTGTGCATATACTTCAAAGCTTTTGCACCGGCTTCTCTGAGACAGCTTTACAACATGTGGTGAAAGAGCACATGTTTATTACGATACGGATGGGCTCATCTGTTAATCTAGAACAGAGAAAAGGAAGATGAGGACCTTAATACCGACCTTCGTTACGAAATAAGTTGTCGTATCAGAGGATCGCGATCTATTCCATTCACGAGAGCACCAACTTAGGTTGACTGGGAGCTGGCGAATTCCACATAATTGGGACCTGGTGATAGTAAGTATCGGATTCAAGCTGCAGTTTTGAATGAGCCAGTGGAATCCATAGTAGGCTCGAAAGGGAATTGAACGAAGCTCATATTGACCATCTAAGCATCGCTAATCCCAGTTCAGTCTCCTGCACTTTCATCAGGGGTAATTAAACCTCTTATTGGTAATCCATTTTAGTTAGAACTCAGACCACCTGGCTCAGAGTCTTGATCATGTCGATTGCCCCAGTAGTCTCAGCCCATGCAGCAAAATTGTAACTAAGCATCAAGCAAGCCTCCAGGGGAGTACGCCACAGGCTTAACGGCAATGGAAGCAGCTGGGTTGTTGAATATCGATGGGACTCTACGATGGTACCGACAAGCCGACGACGAATGACCTCCTGTGGCACGTTGCCACCGAGTGCGTAGAGAGCGTTCTGAACAGCCTGTATATCGAGCAGGACTCGAACCTTGACTAGCACTACGGCAGAACAATGACTCAAGTCAAGCCACTCGTCCGTCCACATCCCTGCTGGTGACTCGAGCACGTCGCCATCTTTGATGTCCAGGAACGGTAGATCTATGTCACCCCAGTTGTAACGAGGGTCCTGCCCGGTAGTTGCGTACCACTTCATGAAATCATATGCTGCCTGGTCCCTGCCAAGACGGATGTATAATGCCGGAATCATGTCCCGGACGCCCATGTTGTCCGAGCGACAGAGCCGGAGCATATCCAGAAGCAGCCTGTACAACATCAACACGCCCGCCTGCAGATCCAAAGTGGTGAAGCATTGCGTCCACCAGTCGCGCGCGCATGTACGGACGTGTCCCCATGATGCCCCAAAAGTGGCCAACCTCATTTTCGAACACATCGCCTGGCATGTGGCGCAACCTCTGCTCCTCCCCTTTTACTGCAACGCACCCCCTCTTGTGATTATCTCGATCAAGCACCTGGTGGTCCCGTCCACAGTAGAAGGTCGTGCGGCAGCCTGAGCAGCAGAGGAGGCGGTCTCTACTTTGCCAGACTTCGCAGGACCTTGGCAATAGGTTGAGAAGATTTGGTAAGGATATGGTAGATGGCCGCGATTTGAGCAGTGAAGGATGAGCGATGCAGTGTGTGGCAGATAACAAACTTAAGTACCGAGACGGGTACTAGTGCTACGGCCCGCTCACCCCCCTTTTCCAGGTTAGTGGAATCTGTGCACCACCTATTAACACCTGAGGTGAAATACCACCCTAAGCAAAATCACGCTATAATTCAACCAATTCTTTACAGTATATAACTACTGGCCATGACAGAATCAATCTGACGTTGCGAGCATGAAAGGGATGCAGTAATGTTGATTCAACGCTAGCACATCATTAGGTCACACTCCTCTCATCCTCACCAGCTCACTTAACCTCGCAATGCACCTCGGCAGATACTCCTTCACCCCGTAAGCAGCGAGGTAATCTCTCTCCTCAACCAAATCATTCAACGCCACCTTGACCCAATCCCCCGTCTGCTCCCTCCTTTCCCTTCTGGCCTGTCGCCTCTTCTTCTCCCACGCCAGCTTCTGGCGGTATATCTGGCCGCGTTGCTGCTTGTTTGGCCTTCCAGTCTTGAACACACCAACATCTGCATCCTCAAATGTCCATCGCTGCGGGACTTCTGGCAGCCTAGCTACCAGGCTGGCCGGCTTCTCCCGTGCCTCAAGAAGCGGAAAAAGGGCGTCATCCAACAATTTGAAAGTTGGGACGCTGTTGTCGCATGGTGTGCCGCACATCTTCGACGTAGCGTCGAGGTCAGTATGGGACGCATCAGCCATGCTGAGCAGCAAATTGAAGGCCAGAGTGGTGTCCATAGTGACTAGCTTCTTGACAGTGCCCATGTGCTTGCGCGCGGACGTGGCATAGCTGGAGGTGGTGATCGCCGAGCTGTTACCGCTCATCGTCCTGACCTTCTTGTCTAATTCGTCGACGCGTTTGTCAAGGGCCTTCAGGCTCTCGATGTAGAGTTTCTTGGCTTCTTTACTGAGACCTACAGAGCTAGACTTCGTGGCAGTCGCGGAATTGGCTGTTTTTGTCGCCTTCGTGGGACGAGTGATGTCATTTTCTTTGTCGGAGTCATTGCTCTTGTAAGTTGTGTCGCGCTTGCGCTTAGCAGAGCCGGATGGCTTGAGTTGGCTAGTGAGGCTACTGAATGGGGCCATTTCCGATGCTATGGTCGAATTTACGCAAAGAGGATTAAGAAAAAGTAGAGGAAGCGAATCTGTTTTGCCAACTGTGGCAGACGTGGGAACTTTTAAGGAGCATGCGTTGGGGGCCACGGTTGGGCAGATTGCATGGAGGAGCACCCCGCAGCGCTCCACGAATCAGCGACCCTGTAGATGAGCCTGGGACGGGTAAGGAGTACCAGAATAAGTCTAGCACTCCGAATATCCATGCTAGCCGACAGTTTGGGCAGGGTAGATCGACTGTATGTTCCTTCCATTCAAACTGCAACAAAATGTCCTCTCAATGCCTTCAAACATTATTGCCTTCTTGTTATACGCGTTGAGAAATCCTACATCTATTTTCAACCGCTCAGACCCTCGGCTCGCGTTGTCTAGACTCCGAAGCACGTCCACCACTCCTGGTGGCTCATACTATGCATAACTGTATTCGTTTACCAACAAAGGCTGCTCCTCCGATTGTTAACCGTATATTATGCATTCAATAGTGTAAATAACATAGTTGCCTTTCATTTTAAGCTGATGAAATACATATGGATTGGTTTGTTTGCACCATTTTGCGCGGGGCTATCGCGAAGCAGAAGTAGGGCGCAATAAAAGGCAACAGTTTTCGCAGTCAAAGGGATACTATGATCTTGCCACAATTTGACGTTTTCAGGCTGTGATGTCCATCACGGGCTTGCTGATAGAGGACATACCACACAAACCCCCAACTGAATCATAACCGGGCCTCGTCTTCTGCGACCAACCCTACAATTCCTTGCCCTACAAACACCCTGCAAACTTCATGTAGTCTCGAAATGGAGGTTCATAGAAAGAGTGGTATTGCCTAATTCATCTCCAACCTCCTCAACTTCAACACCAATACTCGGGGTGGCAGGGTGCCTAGAGGCGTATAAATAGCTTCCCAGATGTCTTGTCAGCAAAAACAACACCCCTGAAATTGCTGAGCATATTATGGCGTGGAACCTGTCTGATGTCTGATGTCTGATGACATTGACTGCTCATTGGCTGAATCAACCCCTCCCCAGTCGTTCCGAGTCGTTGTCGGGCCATTAAGTCAATTGTATTTCAGTTCATCAGGTCTTACCATTTCAGGGTCATGCATCCACTCCCTTCCCATCTCTATTGCATTGTAGCCGCGTTGCAAGCATTCGTAAACTCTGTCAGAAGAGACTATGACTAACCATTAGAAACTCCTTGAATCCCAGACAAAGCGGCGCCACGCACCTCAAAATCATGGTCAGCCAGTGACATAAACACCTCATGCTTGTCCATCTTCAACTGCGTTACCCGGGGGCTCTTGATGCCAAAGGCAATCCTGGCCAAGAGCCTCGGATCATCACGCACGTTGCATGCATCCAGTATTCTCTTGATCCCGATCATGTCGACCTTTTTTGTTGGCCTCGGCGGCATGGCAGTCCGCCTCCCGGTCAGGCAATGTGTGCAGTGGCCGCATTTAGGCTTCCCGTCGGGCAAGCCCATGCCGAAGTGAGACGCCAACGCTAGGGCGAGACACTTGTCTCCCGTGATGAAATCCTCCACCTGTTTTGTGCGGCGCAAAGTGTCCTCCTCGCGCCGCGAGAGAGCCGTATGCAGGTTATCGACGAGCACCTCAATGTCCTCGACTGAACGGGGTAGCGATCGCAGGATACGATATTTCTGCTCGATGCCCCCCGCCTTGAGCTCAATAAGGCCGGTGTCATGCATCTCATTGAGTTTACGGACGATGTCAACCCGGTGGATGCCTGTCTGTGAAACGATGTCGTTGACGTCGACATAATGGAACTTCCGTCTCTTGATCGCACTGGCATATATTGCCTTGCCTTCTGGAGACTTTTCCATTTCCATCAGTCGGAAGTACAGGTTTGTTGGTTCAAACTTGTACTCACTGTACTCCGGCGTAATCGCACGGATCAGCCCGAATTGTAGCTCAAGTGCCGCGTAGATGGTGGCCAATGGGTTTGCACGAATGTCGAAGTCGCGGGACTGGACATGGTGACTGGTCTTGAAAGTCTCACTCACGGGTTTTAACGCATTCTCGTGGCTGAAGATGTCAATCATCAGTCCCTTGAGGGAGTTACGTGACGGGAGGTCGCCTCGTGCAAAGTTCTCCCGGATATACCAGTCATCAGGGCAGATGTAAAACATGCAATTGCTGGTTTGCCCGTCCCGCCCGGCGCGGCCAATCTGCTGGCAGTACTCTTCGATTGAACTCGAAAGGTCGAAGTGGATGATGTTGCGGATGTCTGGCTTATCAATGCCCATGCCGAATGCAATAGTGGCTACAACAATGCGCACCTCGTTGGCCAAAAACTTGTCCTGAGTTTGTGTCTTTGTCTCCACTCTCAGGCCAGCATGGAATGGCTCCGCATCAAAGCCCTGGTTACGCAGGTCAGCCGCCAATAGGACTGCCTGCTGCTGGAGAGTGACGTAGACTAGAGTTGGTCCTGGGTTGTTTTTCAAGAACTGGAAGATTAGAGGGTACTTGTCTTGCTTGGTCTTCGCCGCCTGGACGAGGAGATTGAGGTTCGGCCGATAGGCAGAGGTGCGAAACACGCCCTCTGGTTGGATCTTGAAGGCGTTGCAAATATCCTCGGTGACCTTCTGGGTTGCCGTTGCCGTGAGGCAGATGACCCGTTCCGCCTTGATTTCCTCGGCAAAGCGAGCAACCTTGAGATACTCAGGCCTGAACGAATGGCCCCATTCGGAAATGCAATGTGCTTCGTCAACAGCCAGGAGGCGGACACCGCCCCGGACGTGCCGCATCGTCGCAACAAAGCCTTCATTATTCAGCCGCTCCGGGGCACAGTACAGGATGCGAATTATGCCTTCTCGCAGACCCGCGTAAATCTGCTGCTGTTGCTCCCACGTCTTTGTCGAGTCAATGCAGTCAGCGGGCAGTCTTCGCCGCTTTAGAGCATCCACCTGGTCCTTCATCAAGGCGATGAGCGGCGAGACAACAATGCTAAGGCCATGCTCACCGGGTGCTCTTGAGCCATTCTTCAAGTCAAGCTGCTCGAAGGCAATGGCTGGTATCTGTAAGGTGTCAGTCAGGAGACCACTTGAAAGGGGGTTCCTCGACAGCGGCAAACCTGATAGCAAAGGGACTTTCCAGCGCCGGTGGGAAAAATAGTTAGAGCGTTTCCGCCAGCGAGGATGCGTTCGATTGCGCGCTCTTGCTCGTGGCGAAAGGTTTTGTGCCCGAAGGTTTCGGTCAGCAGGTTCTGAGCCAAGTGCATCCAAGCTGAGATATTCGCAGGGTCCTGTCTATCAGAGACATCGTCAGGGAAGGCATCGACATTAGTCATGGCATCCCCCTCATCGTGAAGGACTAAGGCATTGTTACTGTCGTTTCGTTGTCTTTTCAGCTGGTAGGTGTGATTGTTAACCTCGGTTTTGTGCTTTCGCTTTATCGATGAAGGAAGCGGCTGGATAGAGAGTAGCTGGTCGGTATCTATGCCGTCGAAAAGGTCGTCCCCGGAATCAAAATCGCTCATTTTCCCTTTTCCCCTGGAAGATACAACGGATGATGTCTAAGAAGCGCGAGGCATGAGATTCGTTGGGCAGAAGCGCGATGTCCAGCGAAGTCTCGCGACCAGGGTTGGAGTCGCACGGGCCAGTTGTCCATACGCTACCTTACCCTTGCCACGCCCACTTTATTTAGCACTTGCAAAACTAGCACCAAGTATAAGTAAATCAGCCAGCCAAAATAACCAGATTCAGCATGAGCCCATTGCTTAGCTGCCTGTACAACATATCTTGAGGGCCTCGAAGGTAGGGTCGAGCCGCCTGTCCCAATGCTAAACTTAATATGTTGTCCGTGCAACCACAACGAGGAGTTACAGAGGCTGTTAGGTGGGATGGCAATAGACCACGAGCTAGACGGGGAAACCAGATTCGAGCCGCAGCACCAGCTGGAAGAGCGAACATAGGTTCATGTCCATTGTCCTTATAGTGTCCTCGCATCTTACTTGAGGGTGGCCCACTCGCTATGCATCTACATTACGCAGTTTATCCAAAGCATCATTTACGGACAGTCGAGTAGGGTGTGGGAGTTCCGGTACGTGCCCCTTGGGTTTGTGAGCGCCTGTAGCGTGACCCTGGGAGTTTGGCAGGGTATCAGCGAACCAGAACAGCGCGAAACTTGAGGTATTGTTAATATTACCATAGTTAATGCGAAGAGCATAAAAACCTTACTGGCACTTCGCCTTTTCATATCATTCCATTCTACTTCTTTCCTCAACACCCCCATCCCTGTGTTGGTTCAATACAAATGAACTCAGGATGCAAACCCTTCACGGTGCCAGGGAGCAATCGCTGACATCGGAATGGATGTCCCTAGCTGCATACGGTCATTTCTGGTCTATTAGAGTCACTAAATCATTCGTTCCAGCCATTATGCAGCGCCATATTCGCCCACATGTCTGCCTGCTTGTTGCGCTCGCGGGGCACATGCCAAAAGAGAACCTCGACTTTCCGTTCATTCAACTCTGCGACAAGCTCCTGAAGCTTCTTGAATAGCGAGGCATTTGCCACGGCCACCCCCCTTGATGTCCGATAACCATTCATCTCCCACTTGAAAACCCATTCGGTCATGCCCTTCACAAGGTATTCTGAATCTGCTTTGATGACGACCTGTTGCAAATCTCCGTCTTCTAGCCCTTGACTTTTAATGACCAGAGCCTGTTCCAGCCCGCGGACACCTGCTCTGAGCTCCGCTATTTGGTTTGTTGGGTTCGGTACATTTAGGATGAAGCTGTCATTGTATCTGGATTCGTGACCGACAAAAACCCCAGCAGCGGCCTTGGCATTTGGAGTGCCGTTATTCCAACAAGCACCAACAACTGCAATGACTATGCAGTCTGCATGGGCCGACAGCCTGCCACAGTTTTTGCAAGGCTTGTCTCTGTCGTATGCTACATATGTCCAACACTCGTCATCACAAACTTCTACAAGATCCAGATCGACATTCTGGCCGTAGCGCTTGTTTGGAACGAACTTACGATCACGAGTCCACTCCCGTGAAGACAAATCGGCATGGTCGGTGACGGATGGGTGTCTGCGAATTCCCATGGAGCTGAGTACTGTAGCGAGAGTCCAATTTGGTGGCTGATTTCGAACAGTTTGCGCAGATTGTAAAATTTATGTTAATGAGAAAAGCTACTCAACAAAATTCGCGCTGTGGTCTTTGCTTGAACTGTTACAATTGCGGGGTTCTGAGACGGTAAACTTAGTTATGTGGGAAGTGATTACTAACATAACGTGCCCCTTCCATGTGTGAAGCACTGTGGGGGGACGACTTTAACGTAATGGGGGTAGCAAACGATGCATTTCATCCATTCAAACTGCTGACGAACCTAAAGCCAGTGCACAGGTGACAAATAAACTGTAGCCACTGGCCTGTACGACGATCGTCGTGGTGTTTGTAGAGCCTGCTGGCATCGCCCCTAGATACTGCCGGTTCTGGCCTTTTCTGATTGTTTCTGTCGACTATAGATACCCGTATCAGAATCTACTATGCCTACCTGCTACTACAGGTAATAGGCTACTAGTTGCAAAACAGCGGCGGTTTGTGGGGGTTTGCAACATAGACAAAGCTTGCCCCATCTAAACTCGCCCTTGCAAACAGGAAGCGCCTTTGTGTACCCAAAGACTGCCGACGCCGTTGTAACCCACCATGATAACGTTTTGTATTACTAAGTTGGGAGCATTAAGGCCATGATCTAATATTAATTCTACAGCTAAACACACCACAATTGCTTTGACTTTATCTATGCAGATGACGGTGGCCGACATTATGTATACTAAGGCATGGCTTCTAAAATTTTGTCCACTTCTTACCAGTTGCTACCCATGAATCTGTCCGCCAAATAAATGCTCTCCACTTGCCGTCGATCATTTGCTCCATTTTATCAGCCCGCATCCAAAACACAGCCGCCCTAGAGTCCGTGGTGTAGTGTTAGGTTGTGACCCTCAAATACTGTCATTACTTCACATAGCAGAGCGTGTTTCATCTCGGGCCGTCAACCAAAAGTGATCCCTGCTTTTCTCGGTGTGACTGCCAGCACTTTGGCAGCAGAGTGTATCGAGGAATGGCATGTAAAAAGGTAAAAATTACACCAAGCTTTAGTCGCTTCCGGATGAGATCCGACCAAAGCAACCCATCCTTTGCCCAGTGGCGTCAAGGAGGCAGCTACATTGCCGTTTTTGGAATATCGCCCCAGCACGGTATTGCTGTCGCTTGATAGACCGTTGATGAATGCACCATCTTGGAAGTACACCAATTGGCTTGTCGCGGTTTCACCTATGCTGAAATTGCCGGATGCGGACATAAAGTTCCAATCTCCCTGGATGACCATGTCCTCGGTGCCAGTTACTTGCGCGCCATCCTGGTTTTTTTCTGCGGCAGCATTGACTCCGGAGGGAAGAAGTCCAAATCCAGGCGCGTTGCCAGCAAGAAAGGCTCCGAGACTGAAACTCATGTAGCGACCACCATGGTTTTCGACAAAGTCGCGAATTGCTGGCGCGCAGTCCTTCAGCTCACCCCAGGAAGAATCCAAGTCTGTGTTCGAAGGGAATCAGTGTTGTTCTCGTGTAGTAGCAGTTCGTTATGATGGTTCTTTTGTCTACATTGCCCTCGCATTAAACAGGGGAATTGGTAGGTGTCCAACACTTTCTGGCAGGTCATTTGTGATTTTGTCTTTGGGCGCGCGAACGTCATTTGTTCTTGTGGGATATGAGACTTGTTTTTTCGTCTTATAATCTTGATCCATGGATGCGGGTACGGTGTGATGATGAGATATTCATGTACGGACCACTTCAGGCGCCATAAGCTCAAGGTGAAAATCGAACGTCAGGAAACCCGGCTCCAGGGTCAAGAAGCGGAAAATCGAAAAACACTGACGTCGAGATTTCAGTGTGGGGCTTCAAAGTGCCCCCGTCGAAGGACGAACTTCGAAAAATAAATGTTAGGAAATAGCTAACGTGGTAGAGCCTGTGGCTTGCCGCTCCCGCACTCAACTTGGGACGCGTCAAGAGGCCTATGTCTACTTTGTGGCTTACTTTGGTGAGCTTGATGGCTTGCTGTTAGAAATACGGCGGCACTACAGTGTCACGGAGAGAGTACTATCTTCAAATGTAATTAAGTTGATTATTCTTGTTTTTCTTCCTCGAAGAGTCCAGTAGAATGATGCAATCATAAATACTTGTGTTATACTGCTGCCTGGAAGGCAGCAGCATTCTGATTGAATCTTGCTACAGGTGGTGGCGGCGCCACAATCTGACACTTGCCTTGAGCGCATGTGGCAGGACGCCTGACCTTGATCGACATTAACCCGGCCTTACTGGATTTGCCAACACAGATTGGGAGACACGGCAATTGTGACGCTGCAAGGTAACTACAACGCCGCAGCAGCCGTTTTCGTGGGCGACAAGTATATAACTAGCGTTATCGATATGGTTATTCTATTTGGCCCATCTGTTCACCTTGTGGACACAAAATAAGTATTTGTTGCTGCAACCCATTTGCGGCCAAGGGGGGTGGAACTGGTGGTAAGCCTAGCCCAATGGTAGTGATGGCGCTGTTGGCCTTGGCCGGCTGGCGCCACAAGGCTTTTGACTACAAGTGGCTGCCAATAATTCCAGTAGTTACGTAGCTTTTTTGCAGCCCAGTTTGTCGTTTCCATTGGCTGGGGCTTGGTCCTCCCTCAAGCCTTTAATATCTCCGCCTGCCCCACCCTTCTTTAGGCTCAGTGCAATTATTTTTTTCTTCCTTCTCATTTTTCTGGTCTATTTACTTGGCCATAGGTGTCGACAGTTGTCTGAACTTTAGAGAAACGGACCTGCCGCTTGTGCTCTACTTGTCACCCGCCGCTCAAAGTGTTTGCTTAATAAAGTCCATGGCTCGTGTCCCATTCCCATGCCAAACAGGTGGAAGGGACCTGTAATTTCAGATGATGACATTCTATTGGAACGCCGGGATATCCTCAAAGTGGAAGTCGTGGAAACACACACCTCCCGATTCACCAACACCATCGTCACAAAAATCACCCAATACGCTACCAATACCGCTTCTCATGTTCACGGTCTTGTTACCGACTCAATAGTTAAGGGAGCCATGGCAGATGATAACGGCGAGGTCATGGCGTTTGCCCACGACAACATGGCCCCCACCTATAGCTCGCGACGACCTCGTCACGACCGACACCGTATTCCTATGCTTAGTTTCCGAAGCCATCTGGCTATATTTATTCTAGTCTTTTCATCGGTACTGGCCGTTGCGTGCTCGTATCTCAGAAAGTAAGTTCATTTGCCCTTATTACCTTTAGACAACGGTCTAGTCTGCTACCTGTTTTAACTAACTCGCCCATTTAAGAAGCCACATCTTTTTAGGGCGGAAACAGGTAGAGGATTCAATTCTAGATGGTCCTCTTTCTGCGAAGAGCTCGTCACGGACCAACGGGCCTGATAAGACCACCCCATGATGAAAACTGAATCAACACGAAGAGACAAATCAGTAGGCGTGCCGACGGGGGGTGGACACTGATGCACATGACTTTTCCCCATAATTCTCAACGATATAGGATTGGAGCTTAATCCAACTTTGCACGGCGATTGTTGTTTGGGGAAAGGCTCGGAGATACCAAACCTAGATTCCTAAACATGAATCTCGATCGTTTGTCAGGACAGACAGAGCAATACCACACTAAGCCCCAGATCAACCAGTAGGCGTAGAGGCCATGTTCTCGGGTGCGATTCGTTGTGGATCCTTAGAGTCGCATTCCAATATTTGTCGAAGTCGCTAGAACCAAGGCTCTTTTTTCGAGGCCCGCTCACTGAGGGTCGGGAGTAGCAGCCGCACCACCTGCTGCATACACATCTCCTGGAAGGCCGTACAGCCTGAAACGCTGGGATCAGAGCTGGGGTTGGTGGCTCTGGCCGTGGGTAGGAGGCCGCTCTTGTGAAGGACCCGGTTCTGGTGAAGCAGCCCGCTCTAGTAAAGGAGTCCGTTCTGTTGAAGATATCTGTTGTGCGGCCGCTCCTGGCACTCCTGGGCTGTTCTGGATTCCCGCTTTGAGACATTTGCTTGGGGTAGGTATTTTGCAACTATTGGTAATAAAAGCCGAGAAATGTATTTATGGGTTTCAAAAGCATGTTATTAGTTCTGATACTTTGCCCTAAATTCTATTCCTGCTCAGGGAAGTATACGTCATGCCTCTGTCCTGGTCGTATGCTTTTTCATATACTGGCGGAGCTGCGTGGCCTGAGAGCACAATCTCGTGCAAAGGATGGGGGCGTAATGCACTTCACTAAATTGGCGGTCACTTAAGGGGCCTGAGTGCCTGAGGTAAGCGGAAAGTGCGTGAACAGCTTTGTTCACCACCTTTCCCAGGCAGACCAGGCAGAATTGACAAATACAGTAATAGACGCAAGAGAACAACAATTGGTGGCTGGTGATACTTTTACCAAAAGTTTCCCTTGAAGAGTAGATTTTCCCTCACGTTGATTGATGTGCGTGATACCAATCCAGAACGTGACACAATATGACAACATGCTCACACCCTTTGCATCACCAACCGTCAAGTGGTTGGGAGCTGGTAGAATCCTCTATCACTAACTTACATCTACATTTGTTTGCCTCTCATACCGTATGAATGTATTTTTAATTGGAGATATACCACATGCCTGTGTCAGATATCAGAACCTCAAAATGGGGCAAGTCGTTGCTTTTCGCTATGCCGCGACGCGGCATTGCAGGTATCACCGACGACTCCTAGTCTTATGGTTTTGTCCTCTAGGAGCCGGAGACGGTCTTGGATAGCATATCTCCATCCCTTAATAACTTTGTACAAATAGAGCGGATTGAGAAAGCCAAAGAGACCGCAGAAGCAGATGATCACAACCACGCTGCAACACAGAGCTACGCCGAACAAGATGCCCATGCTTGGTGGGGCTAGCCTGATCGCACCAGTGACAATCTGGAATTCGTCGAGAACGATGGAGGTGATGCTAATGAATAGAACCGTAAAAAAGCGGGCGAAATACGCCACAGACTGCGGAGCATAGAATTTTAGCCTGGTCAGCCTTATCTCACCATAAGCGTACCGTCCGAAGATGTCTTGATCAGCGACATCGGCCAGCGAGTTGCGAACCCGCAGAACTGTTCCCAGGCGATGCCTTCAGGCAGGAGGCGCAAGGCCCGGTCTTGCGTGATGTGAAAGTCAAACTCAGACTTCACAAGTAGTGGTACATCCTGAGCTAGCCTAGCGCGCCAACGCTAATAAGGCGTTCTGTAAGGGGCACGGGGCTTATTCGGCCAAATGTGCTTTAGGAGCCAACAAATTGATTGCATTGCAGAGCAGAGAAACTAGAAGTTCTCCAGGAGCCGGCTACCTAGTTGCATAGTCGATGCTCAGGGGCAAGCTGTGAGTGAGACCTTCATTTGGTGGCGTTATTAGCATCGGCATCAGCCGAGTGCATATCGACGGCTCAGCCCGTTACATGATCTTTCCAAACGGTTTCGCCAGCGACAACCTTCCTTCTCTCCTCACACGGCTAGTTCCTTCATATTCCCAGAACTTGTCTGTTGATTCCTCGACAGTTTCGTGCCTGGGCCATATTCAGCTTCAGAGCCCTCCGGTTGCCCAGCCTGCGCCGAGCCGACCATGCATCGCATCTGAGTGACGGTGTCGCAGGATCCGACCTGATATTAGCCGCTGGCACCAACCCCCGGAACTTATCCAGTTTCGTCACCTCTCGCTTCGACTGCATGGATGATTTTCGAGACCAAGAGCAGCGCCCGGCGAAGCGCATCCATATATATCCACCTTGGCGGCCAGAACTCTGTACCACAGCAAAGTTTGTACCATAGGTCAAGGCAGACAGACGATAGCACACGCTATACTATTATCAAGATATGTGCAGCTCCTCAACGGAGGAACTCGGGAGCTAGAAGCAGTGATGCAAACGCAGCACGAGGGGAAGGCCGCCTTCTTAAGAGCGGTTTTGGCCACCAGGAGAAAACATCTGAGCCCAGTCGAGGCTGGGTAGAGTTGGAGGTCCCATATATGGGCATACCGTTCTGACCGGGCGGGACATTGTAGCCTTGCATCTGATGGCCGTTCATAGAGTTGACGTCGCCTCCATAAGGCTGAGAGCCACCCATGACCGGGGGGGGGCATGCCACGGCGGTCGCCGTTAGTGGGGTTATCCATTCTGCTCATTCTGCCCATGCTGGAAGAGCGGTAAAGCTGGTCCTGGTCGCCAGGCATACCGTTCATGCCGTCCTGGACTGGAACCATGCCAGAGGGGTGAACCATGCCGTCGCCGGGCATGCCGTTCATCTGGTTCATTTCGCCCTCGGGAGCCATCTCCTTAAGGGCGGCTTTGCAACCATGGTCCGTGCGTTTACAGCGATCCAATTAGAATGGTCCTAGGACATCAATTAAAGTACAGTACCTCGTTTTTTGGCGCACAAGTCAGCAGCTACCATCATTCTTATGACCGACGTCGAAACAGTCCCTCCCGGCCGCTCTACTCCTAATGAAATGCACAAGAGTAGTCCACTACAGGTTCCGGGTCGTGCTGTGGCTAACAGGGCCGACCACAATGCACGAGAATCTAATCGGGTTGTTGCCCACATGGCTCATATTCCTCCGTCGTTTCGAGCCAGTCGGTCTTGCCGTGAACACCTACTCAACAGTACGCCTTCCCGGGAACGCAATGCTTCTGATCATCCCGTCAGGTAATTACCAGAGGCGAAACTGACACAGCTGAAGTGCATTCCATTGACACCTTCAAGGTGTGCTTTTCGGTCAATTTCTGAGTCACTGGTCCATTTAGTCCTATAATTAGCGATAGGATTGCTGGGGCTCAACAGAATGGATATGTTGACGTTTTCTCAATTCATAAAGTTTATTCAATCTGGCTAAATACAAACCATCTTTATTCCGTAACCCAAACGAAAGAGAACAACAGTCTGTAAGCCGTGAGTCGTGAGTCGTGAATAAGTCATCATATACCGCCCGATCTAGAGTCGGTTGCTGTCGGCGTCACCAAGTGGCACCCTGGCAACATGAGGAGGAGAGGTTCCGGAGCCACCGTTGCCGGTCTGGCTCGATGCATGCTCCTCGGAAGACCTCTTGGCCAACTTATCTTCACCTACAACGTAGCTTGGGTCATTTTCGTTGGTATGGGATTCATTCGCCGCCCGCCTGTCGGGAGTTGGTGGGAAGAGCAGTCGAGCAGTAGAATCTTTGCTGGATTGAGGTTCAGACTGTTGTTTCTTCGAAGGCGAGTTCTCCGATGCATCGGGTGAAATTGGTCTTTTCCTTCCAAGCACACGGCTTGACGTGGACCCTGATGCCATGACTGTTTCACTCCCGGCAGAAGGGGGAGTTATGGCTGGGCGAGTTGGATCTATGGCTGAATTAGCGAAGCTCCTTTTCAAAGCAGGCGGAAACAATTGCGATTACCGGTCTCTCTGTCTTGGCCATCGGATTTTGCGGGGGACCCAGATCGTCCGTCTGTAGATGGCGTGGGCAGTTGGAAAAACTGAGTGATTCTTTGTTGTATGGCGTTCGAGGGGTTCGAGGTGTTTCATGAGGAAGCAGCGGTTTCACCTTGTCTACCTCGTCGAAGTACAAGTACCTTTCGCACGACCCTTCTCCCCGCGCGATTTCGCAGGCCCAGACTTAATGGTCAGTTTTGGTTCAAGTCGACGGTGGTGGGAGCGACAACTTACACCATTTGCCAGTCTTGCCACTTCTTCTCCGAACCATGCGCTTCTTGTGCAGACATGTCGGTTCGTCGTTGACAAAAGTAATACCCTGATGGCAAGGCCGTAATGGATTCTTTTGTGGGGTCATGGTGGTCATGATTGCGGCGTGGGTTAGCTTCTGAAGTGGATTTGTCTCTGGTGAGCATGGGTGGAATGGAAGAAGAGAAGATGCACCACTCTACGCGGTCATACGCGTCAGGATGGGATTTCTCTTTGTATGGGCGGCCAATACAGAGGCGCCCCCGTACACCGCGCGCCCCCCGATTAGTCAACACACACCTGCCGCAAATTTTTGGCACCTGCTGTGAACTCCCCCTTTCAAACTACTTCGTACAGCTCTATGCAATGGAGCCTCATACAACATCTTTGCCTTCTTTTCAATGGTGGGACTCACGAGAAGATTTGCTCTCTCTCTTACAAATTTACGCAGCTACTGAGGGCTACCGATTTCTCATTAGAAGATCCAGGTGGGAATGTGGTCGGCACAGCCTTGTATATGCATGCAGTCGTTGGCGTGAAGGCTGTCAATTTTCAATATTGGTGAAGGAAAAACGCTACGGTAATTGGGTATATGAATATCGATCAGAGGCTCGCTTTTCACAGCATAACCACAAGCTACAACCTATACGGCAGCCAGAAGACAGGCACCAAGACGAGCCAGAAGATAGGTGCGAAAATGGGGGCAGACCAGGACACAAACCAGCAAACGAGCCAAGAGACGGACAAGAAGCCAGACTAGGAGTTAGACCGGAAAATAGTCTAGGAGCCAGACCAGAAGACGGACCAGAAGACAGGCAGGAAGATCTACCGAAAAAGACACAGCCTACTTGTAGTAAATGTCATATACAAGGTCATAAAAGAGGCGCGAAATGCTGCCCTTTGAGAGGTAGAAGCAGCCCATGATAGGAGGGCGATTTACAGCAGGTGCCAAAAATTTGCGGCAGGTGTGTGTTGACTAATCGGGGGGCGCGCGGTGTACGGGGGCGCCTCTGTATTGGCCGCCCTTTGTATGGTGCCGATGACTAAGCAGGGGCAAAAGGTTGTGCTGACCCATGACGTATGTAAAATGGGAAGCGGGAAGCAGCATGCATGGTGTCTGCCTTGGCACAGGTTTGTCCAACTGGCGGGAGACAGCCCCACACCAGCGGCCATTGTGGATGGGACAAGGGCCAGACACATGGGTGAGACGGGAAGCGGGTGGACGGGCACTAGGGAGTTGGGGCGGGTGGCGGAGATGCAAAGTGTGACGCCGCGAGACGGGCAAATGGAGAATGGCAGTTACTACCCTATAACAGTGGGAATTCTGCACAGGCAACCAAAAAGCATGAGTAATGAATAACAAATGTTGGAGTGAAAGGCAAACCTAGCAAAGATAATGCGTGAGGTCTAATGCGACTAATTATGTCGAGTGTCGACACAGTTGAAGCAGCGGTTGTGGCGGAATCCGATTGTCAGAGCAACGCGGTTAACGGTAACAAGGCCGGTTCAGAAGTGCAGGGGCGTTAGCATTCAAGTCACAGGAGCCACCAGCATGTTCGTTGTCCACCTCGCACACCGCGACTGACGCTGCCGACGTGGTGCTCAATAGTATTCGTTACGGTCAATTCGTGGACCAGCCAGGCAACCGGGATTCAAGATATTTCCCGCCCGTCTGCGATGAAATCTGAGGGGGGTGAGATGTGCCAGGAGATCGTGCTGGATCCCTCGGGGACGGTGTTGTGCACACGGCCAATACCGAGCCGTTCGCGCTATGGGGCCCACAAGAGGAGCAAGGGGACAGTGATGGGGAATCAAAGAGAAGGAAGGAACGGAGGGCGGGCGAGGAAAGCTCACGGCACGCTGCTCATCGGATATTCTCCGCCTCGTATCGCCAATGCTGAGAAAGTCGCTGGATGGTCGTTGGACAGAATCGGGCCCAGACAGCGAAGGGATTCGTCATGTACAGCTGAAAGAATTTGATCCGGTAGCACTGCAGTATGTGCTGAACATATTGTACCATCGAGCGGACCTCAATCCAACGTCTCACGGTGGAAAAGCTGGCGAAGATGGCGGTGATTGTAGAATATCTGGGATGCCATCAGGCGTTTGTGCCTAAAAGTAGGGCATGGGCTGCGGGGTACAGGTCTTCCCGGCACGGGGTTTGGCAGAGCTGTGGTTCTGTGGCTACTCGTGTCGACGGTGTTCACGATGAAGCCGATCTTCGACTCGGCGGCGACTCGGGCGATCGAGGCGGGAACGGGCTCGCTGGAGACGGTTGGTCTTCCGATTGCAGAAAGAGCAGTGAGTGAGTGCATTTGCGTGTCTGTTTATACCGACAATGAGTATGGGGACTAACGGCTGCTTCTCTCGGAATTGGTGGACGAGCATCGGCAGGATAGGATCGGGATGCTGGTAAAAGGTTTGTATGGCGTGACAGACAAGCTCCGGCATGGTAGTGGGTGCACAGTCGAGTGCGACTCATTCCACCTGGGAACATTGATGATACACATGACGCAATGCAAATTATATCCGCGTCCGAGTGCGCCGTACGATGGGGTCAGCGGGATATACAAGATGGCGACGGAGTTCGGTATGTCGACGACAAGAGTCGCAGCTTACAAGGCATGTCATGAGGGACAAAGATGGCAAGACAGAAATGCATGTCAATTGGGGAATGCGGTTCAACGGATATTGAAGATGGCCAAGTTGGAATATAATCGGGGGGTCGAGCTAGGGTAGAGGAGGGTGATAAAGCGACTTTTCTTGCAGTGTGGTTAGTGCCGCCTGACCCGGCGGGGAAGGCCGCGACACTGATATTATACAATAAAGCCCAGTGCGACGGTTTGGACCGCCAAACGAAGTGACAGTTGGCGCCATTTTTAGCGGTAACAAGCATTTATACCGCAGTCTACTGCGTCACTTCCACCTTCAACCCCACTTGACAGCAGTCCGCATGCCACGCCAGGCCCTACGCCAGTCGAGACGGACGCTCCGCATTGCGAAGTTGATATTGACTGGGGGAACATCTGGCACTGCGGAAAACGTCTTGTGGGCGCCAAAAGAAGGCCACGTCACAAACGGGTCGTCGGTACAAAGATCAAAGAGTCATGGATATATAAAAATATAGGTATAACTAGCACTATAGTAAATTTCATAAATTTCATGTCATAAAGTATGGTGGGATAATTTAAGTTATTCCTAGTGTCATCAGGTGTTAGTAAGGGTGATGTTGACTCCAACGCCACGGCATAATTCAACGGGTTTAGGTTAGAACGCTGAAATCAACACAGACCAAGTAAAAATAATAAAGGTAAAGAGAAAGAAGAAGGAGATCTACAGAGTTATGCATGCGAGGGGAGGAAATTCTCTGTGGCACGTGATCCAACACGTGGTAGGCTGCGAATCGGCGTGTTGTCATAATGCCGACCGTGACACATTTAATACCATTCAGGGCAATGTGTGCAGTGTGCACACTCAACTTCATAATCCGTAAACAATAATGCCGCCTCCACCCTCAACTACGCGGCCCGTACCGCCAGGTATGGATGGGCGCCTCTGGATGCAAATGAAAGCTGCATTCAATGACGACCCAAAAGCACGTCTGCACGCCTGCGTCCGCGAGAACGACATATCCACGCTGCGAGAGCTCCTCCCTCTCTGCGGGACTGGTGAGCTTGACCTCAACTACTGTGACCTAGACTTCGGCTCTGCTCTTCAAGTCGCTGTGTTATGCGATAACATGACGGCGGTAGGCATCCTCCTTGATGCCGGCGCCAGCCCTTGGGCTTTCAATGGTTCTACTGAGCCGCAAACTTCGGCGCTTGACGCGGCGATTCAAACAGGCAACCGTGACATGTTCACTCGTATTTGCGAAAACATGACCTTGGGAATCGATAAAACTTCGCAACAACGCTATCGCACCCTTCTAGACCGAACAGCCCTCAATGGTCAGGCCGCCATGGTCGAGGATGTCTTGGGTTGGGCTGGTGGCTGGTCGGAAGCTACCTTGGAGCACGCCCTCGGGAACGCGGTGTCGGGATGGCACGTTGAAGTCGTTCGGCTTCTTTTGGACCGTTTCGATTACTCGCCGCTATGCATTAACTCATCTCTCTGCCGGGCGGCCGACTTCAGGTCAGACTTGCTCGGCCATCCTCGTGCAGAATGCACTGGTTTGGATTATATGAACCAGCAACAGCTCATCAGCTGCCTTGTCGATGCAGGGGCCGACCCAAACAGCAACCACGAAGAGGAAAATATCGTCATCAAAGCGGCAACGTGGGTTGACTTGGTGGGAGCTCTCAAGGCGCTTCTTGAAAACGGCGCTGACCCTAACGAACGGGGCCCTGCGCGCGAAACCGCCCTTCACCATCTGGGGTCACCGGTGCATATTAAGAAAGGCCCTAAGCGCTGCTTACACGAAACCGGGATTCGATTGTTATTGCAACACGGTGCGTCCGTCGTAATCCAGGATGAACTTGGTAACACGCCACTGCACTACGCTGCGTTTGGATCCAATATGCGCATTTTCCGCCTCTACACCTCTGGCCTGGATGTCGACAATTCACACAGTGACGCATTAAAATCCATCAAGAACTATAGCGGAGAGACACTTCTTCATTGGGCGGCTGCTGGCAAGAAGATCGACACATTGCGGTTTCTATTATTGTCCGGTGCGGATGTCAATGCTGCCAACGACAACGGCTGGTCCCCCTTAATGTGTGCCCTAGCCCCGTCAAGTGCAATCGAGACCTCTATGCCACGTCGTTACAAAACACTGCAGGCGGCAAGACTTCTCCTAGATCATGGAGCCGATCCCCTCGCATCCACAGCCGAGGGTTGGACACCGCTGCACTGCTTGTCGCTTTATCTGGACGACAGCGACAGCAAGAACAACGAGTTAGCAGAACTTGCCAAGGAATTTATTGCGAAGGGTATACCAGTTGATGCTCGGGCTACCATGTTGGCTGTTTCCACAACCTCTGGTCGCAAATCACTTCGTGTGTCTAATCGGGAGGTTGGCATCTGGGGCTCCCGCGTCGTTGAACATCTTCAGCCCAACAGGAACGAGTCGCCTGCGACTACAAAAGATAGAACACCGCTACACTGGGCCATGTTCTACGGCGCTGTTGGCCTGGCGAGTGTTCTGCTAGCAAACGGAGCGGACGTGAATGCTGTTGATGAGAAAAACAATCTGCCAGCTGATCTGGCCAACAGCTCTCCAGTGCTACAGACGCATGCAGAATTACGTGCGAAGCTGACGCAGATTTTGATTGATGCTACAAAGTCTAGTGTAGAGCACTCGCAAAAGCAACAGCGGACCACATAGGGAACAGATGAGGCTAGATTAAAAGGACAATTTTTCTATAATTGACGCTGCGCAGCTTCCACATGTCTAGTCTACAGTTAAACTCTGTGCGAGCTCCCTTCTCCTACACTCCCTGCTTACCACTCAGGCTGGTCTGCTGGAGTGTCTGGATCTTCACGGTCTTGCGGGGGAGGAGGAGTAGAAAATTCGTATCCTTGCCCCGACAAGATGAAGTTGATATCGTATGGGTTATTTCCCCCGACCACCGTTGTACCCATATACCCACGAGACAGGGTTCCCGGGTTATGAGGGTCAACTTCGGTGCTGCTTCCACCCTGTGGCGGCTCAATGATCATTCTCAGGCCGCGGTTGCCGACATACCCCTGACGATAGATCATCTCACCCCATTGATGAAGCAGTCTTGCCCACTCGGGCTCATTATTCGGGAGCGTTATTCTGGACCCGACATACCAGAGACTACCGAGCTCTTCCTCGCATGAGAATCCGTCACGGGAGTTGTATCGGCCGTTGCCACGAGATACACGCCACGCCTGGCCGGGGCTTCCGTGCATCCAGTACTGGCCGTGCATGACACGGAAGTCCCTGACACCGACATAGGTGTTTCCGTTTTCGTTGATCAGCCAGTTTCGGTTTGATGGATCGATGTGAAGGTGGAAGACTTTTGGGGAAAATTTAGTACGCGGCAATAACCATGAGCGGGATGGAAATATTCAACTTACGAACCCACTGATCTGACGGCCAGTTTGGTCGCGGCGTCCGATCTTGGTATTGCGTAATGTCTTCGTTATTCTCACGGCCAGGCTGACGGCCAAGCCAGTACGCCATTTCAAGCATAGGCCCTGGGACGTTTCCGTTTTGAGAGCTGCGATAGTATTGCCAGCGAGCATAGTGCAGTGTGATAGCTCCGCTAATGATGGCGCTTAGGATCGTATCTAGGGCAGGAATGTTACCTCGTCCGGTCCTCCACGCATCGACCTTTCTGCTCTTAATGTCAGAGAGGGTGGACTCGGGCACACTACGGGCGCGCGAACCAGGAACTCGGCATAGTGCCTGGCTGGCCGCATCCGCATCTTTGATGCCGGGTCCGGCTTGAGTTGGGTTGTAGAGCACCCACTCCACAACACTGCGAGGCTCATAGTCTCTGTACTTGCCCAAAAAGGCGTGGAGGTTCTCATACTCTAGTTGTTTATCATAGTAGCCGGCAAACTCCTTATCCCATACCTTGACGAGGGGATCCATGCCGGCGCGGCTGACCGAGAACACGAGCGTCGCATATTGAAGCAGCCGGACCCAGGTATCTAGGGTACAATCCTTGGCCCTGGCGCGCAGCACGTTGAATTCGGCTGCCTCGAACTCTAGGGAACGCTTACGAGTGAATTTGTCATGGACCGTCGGGAAGAGAATGGTAGCGGGACAGGTCGGGTTCTCCATGTACTTGCGGATCAGAGCTTGGAACTCGCGGCCCTCTGACGAGCCAGGGTCTTCATCGCGAGGCTTCAACTTCTTGGGTTCCGTGCAGCAGAAGGCGAGATCGCCGTAGCAGCCGTCGCCGCCTTCACTACCAATGGTGAGACCGCTTTCTCGGGCCAACATCAGCTGGTTCGACGAGCATGCCCCTTCGCAGAGGAGTTTTTCATTGTCCGCGTTGAGAAACCCGGCCTTCTTTCGCCACTCGCATTTACCAGAAACATCATAAGGTGGCGGGGATACGCAGCAGAGACTTCTCTTCTCGCCCTTATCGCATGACTTCATACCGCCAGAGCCGATGCTGCTGGAAGTGAGGAAATGCGGGTTATTGCCTGTACAAGCATCCTTCCCCTTGTTGGTGCATCCGGTCCAGACGCATCTGCTGTACAGAGACGTGACCAAGGTATCGCTGCAGCAAGCTGATTGGTATCCCGAACGGCAGCCCACATCCAGTGAGCCGACTTCAAGCTCAAAATCGTTGCAGCCGGGTTTGCATTTGCCAGTATTTCTGTGGCCACGCCAGGTGCACGTGGGAGACTTGAAACTCGTCGGGCAGCAAAGACGACTAAAACCGTGACCCTTGCCAAAGCAGGGTGTTGTGTCCAGCATAATCTCCTTGTGGCCGTCACGCTGGACCTCTTTAAAGCCGGACGGGCAGCCCTCGTAGCAGCTTGTCCAACGGCACGTCTTGGACTCAAGATCGGGACTATCTTCCACCTTGGCGCGTATAGCAAAGTTGGGAAACTCGAGCTTCTTACGACCTAGAACAGAAGCCAGAGCCTGGGCATTGGTGCCAAACTCGTCATCCTGGCTGATGGCCCATACCATGAAGCCCGTGATGCACTGGCCGCGCAGCTTGTTAGCCTTGAGGCGCCAAGTCGCGGCATCGTCAAACGAGGTCCACTGGTTGCCCCATGAGATGGTCTTGACGGCAGCTTCCCGGTTAAGTACAGGCTTTAAATTATTCTTGGAGATTATCTCCTGGATCTCGGGGTGGAGCAACACCCCGGCCGTGCCAGAGCATTTGCCCGCCTCGCCGGGTGAGCTAACGCGGCAGCCGGGCTTGTTGCAGCCGGGGTCTGTAAGGGTGAAGGTACGAGCATAGTAGGACATGCCCATGGTAACTTTGCTAGGACTAATGTCGTTGCGCCATAGAAGATCCAAGCCAAGCTGAATCTCGGTCAGGTTAGTGTGCGAGTTCGCCCAGGGACCAGTCCACTTATTATCGATATCCCAGGCACCGTGCATATCGTACGTCATGAGGTTAAACCAGTCGACATGCTCCTCAAGCTTAACAATATCAAAGTGCTGGAGGTACCAGTAGCTGGCGGGGAGAGCCATGGACACGCCTCTGCGGGACTTATCCATACGTTCACGGAGCTTCTTCATAAAAGTGACAATATTCTCATAGTCTTCACCGCGGCCGTGGCGGTCGGGAGCGACTGGATATTCCCAGTCAATATCCACGCCGTCAAAGTTGAACTTATCCATCAACTTGACGAGCGAGCTGAGAAACGTGTCAGTGTTAGTCTCAGAGGCAGCCACGTCGCTAAAGGTTGTCTGGGTTGGTCCTGGGTCGTTGAACGCCCAGCCGCCTAGGGCAACCCAGATCTTAAGGTCAGGCTGGAGGAGCTTCATGGTGCCGATTCTCTCCATCATGTCCTCGGTCTTATAGTTGCCGGGCGAAACCTCGAATGTCTTAGAGTTGATGGTGGCGAAGCTGAAGATAAGATGGGTGTAAGCGCCGTAGGGAATCTCTTCCGGTCGCAAGGCATTACAGCCGCGGTTGGAAGTTGCCCAGCCCTCATAGTAGCCGATGACTCGGTCTACAGGTGTGTCGCTGACGGAGCACGAGGGCCGTTTGACCTCATTTCCCTTGCAAAACTCCTCGGTATAGCCGCAGAAGCCGTGCTTGCTGCAACAGACATTGAGGGGGCATTTATCCTTTTTGCTAAAGTCGCCGCTGTCCCAACCGGGGTTGCAGTCAGACTTGCGATCGCAGGTGCTCTGGCATCCCTTTCTGAGGAAGTGTGTTAGTCGACAGGTTGACATCAACGATGTGCATAAACGCGCGACGTGTATACACATAGACTGAGTCGGATCGACTTACCCGCAATAGTCGGGTCCGTAACCACAATAACCTGCGCTGCTACAACATCCTGCAGGGCAGAGCTTGGTAGCGCTGCACTCGCCGTCTTGCTGTACGGAGAGTTGGACGAGGGCGCTCAGGAACACTGTGAAGGTCACAAGAGCCTTCATGGTTCGTATTGCCCAGAGGAAAATAAGAGTGTAATGGTTAACGAAAGAAGATTTTGGCCATGCGGGAAAAGAACATATGTACCTGACCGTATCAAAAGAGACGTCGACTTAAACGAATAGAGCGAGGACAGGAAAGGGCTTCTGACTATTATACCCTTGCTCGTCGCAACACACTTTAGCTTCTGCCGGTCCATAAACGTGTGGATACGAGCAATACGTCTTTTTACAAGTAATTTGTAACTTGACCATGGACAAAGAACCCATATGCACGGCAAATGAACCTGTTCAGGATCCTTGCTCCGCTGAGGGTCCTTGGTTCTGCAGCCTGCATACAATGGTTCCATGGCTCTTGTACTTTGTTATAGAGGCCGTCGGAACGAGACTGGAACGACCGGAGAATTATATGACCAAAAAAAGGGCCGAAGTACTACCATCCCGAAGGGAGTTGCAGCTCTCCGTCAAGATACAGCTGCCCACATAACAACTGAGCTGCACCTGTCGAGAGATTGGGGAGCAGCCTGTTACAAACCTGCATCTTAACATCGACTTGACCAAGCTCTACATCTTCATGATGAAGAATCTTTTGCTTTTGTCGTCCTTCCTGGGTGGCTTCACACCCCTTACAACTGCATTGCTCGAGAGCCGCGCTACCGGGTTCCAGCTCGTCACCAGCAAGCAGCTAGAAGGCTCTACACTCAACTCCAACTGCCAGCAGGTTCTCCAGCAGACGATTCAGTGCGATGAATACGTCGCCAACTTTCGGGAGAGGGGCTACCGCGGTTCTCTCGACGACTCAGCACTGACCGACAGCGTCTGCCAGGCCACATGCGAGAGATCTCTGCTCAACGCCAGGAGACGCCTTGCCGCCGTCTGCGCTTCAACACCTGATCTGATGCCCGGATACCCCGTCGCGACGCTCATCGAAACCACCGTTGCCGGCTGGAACGAGACATGCCTCAAGGACAAGGACACAGGAAAGTACTGCAATGGTGAGTGCGCTGCGCCCTCATAGTAGCTCTGGCATCTTGCTGTCATCTAACATCCACTATACAGACATTATCGATGCTTTTGAGGATTACGAGAGCCTCGAAGCCATGCCTAAAGCGCAGCTGTGCTCCTATTGTTACGGAGCCAAATTGCGCATGATGCAGCAGTCGCCGTACTCTGCATACGATGAGCTCTTTGCTCAGACACTTGAAACCGTCAATAAGCGTGAGGTCATCTATTATCACCAAGTCCAAATCACGAATGCTGACATATCATAGGCTGCAATGTCAAGGGACCAACCGATACGCTTCCACCGCCCATCAACGTCAACGTCACCAAACCCAGCGAGTGCAGCAGCAAGCAGACGTACAAGACGCGCGACGGCGACACCTGCGACAGTATCGCTCTGGCAAATTCTGTATCGGCAGCATCACTCTTCTTCCTCAACCCTAACCTGCTCAACTGCAGCAGCGTGCCCGCAGGCCTGCAGCTCTGCCTGCCGGAGAAGTGCAGCGAACTATACACAGTCAAGAACAAGGACGAAGACTGCGTGGTGATTGGCGTACAGCACGGCACGTCGTGGGCCAAGCTGGTCAAGTGGAATCTGGCGCTCAAGGATGACTGCCGCAACATTTACGGCACTGACCCCTTCTGGGGCCGAGTCATCTGCGTTAGCCAGCCCGGCGGCGAGTACGCCGACCCTGGCTCTCCAGGCACGACTCCTGGCAACGGCGACATTGGCGGCGAGGGAGGCTCTGGTGACGGCTACGCCAGCCATGTGGTCTCTGCGCCTGAGGGGGCCCAGGTGGCTGAGGGGACGACCAAGAAGTGCGGCAGGTATATCCAGGCCGAGAAGGGGGTCAGCTGCCCCAGCCTGCTCGCCAAGCGCGCCATGCCGATGGACCTGTTCCTCAAGATTAATCCCTCACTTGGGTCCGTCGCTGAGTGTGACGGCAAGATTGTGCCTGGCGTGTGGTACTGCCTGAACCCCGTTCACGGCTGGGAGCAAGTGTCATCGTGAGACGGCCAAGCAAGCGGCGCAAAGACCAGCAAGTGGAGTCCTGGTGACGATCCAACTTCAACGGTGCGACCCTTACATAGACGGACCGGCCTGGGCCGCGGCCCGTAGCGCCATGTAACAGCGCTAGTTGAATTGATAAATGGTTTGGCTTACATTTCTCCACTCCGACGTGCACTTCTGGAGCCTCGGCCGTTATTGCACCTCGGGCATCAATCACCAGTCCCAATGGCAGCCGAATTTGGCGACGACTTTGTCGCGGCCGAGTACGATAGTAATGGGATGCTTTTTATGGTATTTTTGTAGCTACGAAGATCTCTGACGAAGGCCTTGTTGATGATGATTCCGTCCGGGGAATCTCCGTTGCAGCGGGGCCATCCTTCACCGGCGACTAACACGATCACGAACGGGATACACTCATTTCCGGCAGTCTCCTAGCTTGCAGAATGTATGGAGTAAGCTTATTGTTGAGCCCTTGCCCTGTTTTTTATCAAGCCACCGGCACTTTCCTCATCTGTCGACAGGTAGCCAAGCGCAGCATGCTGCAGGATCCTGCATAAGGAGATTGGGCGTTAGACTGATTTTGGCCATTGCCGACCCGCCGTGCCAATATTCTGTAAATGAAAAAAAAAAATTTTCCCCTCTCGTCACTGAAAATCATTCATACCTTAGCCATGATGGAACCGAATTAGGAACGAGGCTTCGCTCAGATGGCCATGTTTGTTTTCGCTGCAGTGAACCCTATGAGCTTGGTGTCCACCGGCAGCCCATAGAGCCCATCTATGAGTGGGCACGGAGTATATACAAAACAAGGAAAAGAGCAGCAGAGCGCGTCCGAAATGGCATATAAGTTAGGGTATGTTCTGCTCGTGGTAGTATTCCTCAGATGAGCGCCAGCACCGGAAACACGCCATGCAGCTTTCGCTAGCCCTCTTAAACGGACTCTTCATCGTCCCGGCCGTCTTGGCCGCTCCTCACACCCGCACCAAGCGCGGTGAGAAGCCTGGCGGCAAGGTCGATCCTGGAACCGCGTCGGACTGCACGTACTGGGAGGAGAAGACGGATGCTTCTGTGACTTGCCAGAGTCTCCAAGCTGCGTGGTCCATCTCAGCCAAGGACTTTGGCGAGTGGGTGAGTGTCCAACCTATTGAGAGATGATATTGCTGTTGCTGTACATGTACTAATGCGGCTGCAGAATCCCCTCGTTAAAGATGACTGCAGCGGCATGAAGATTGGCAACTCATACTGCGTCGAGGTCAACTACGGTCTTCCGAGAAGCACAACTACCCAGCAGCCAACTGCCGTGCCCACGGCTACTTCCACCGGTAATGGCCTCGGTCTCGTGGGTGCGCACGCCAACCTTGCCAGAGCGGAAGGTGCCGTCGCGAACATTCAGCGCGGGACGGTCCATGTTGTCGACATAGATGGCAATCTGGTCGCCCGTGGCCAGCGCCTTGATGGTCAAGGGACGGTCGGCAGAGACGCTGACCTTGGCGCGGCTCAGCTCTCTCCAGTCATTGTTGACGCGGCCGAGAACCAGGTCGCCGGCCAAGCTGACGCCGGCGTAGTAGCCACGGTACTGGTCGCCGCCCTTGCCAATGTCCGAGGCGCGGAACATGATGCCGGCGTTGCCCGAGCGGCCGGAGCGCAGAGTCACCTGCGCCTCAAAGGCCACATCGTTAAAGTTGACGTCGTAGTAGGCCTTGTTGCTGAACGATGTCATGGCCAGAGCCTTGGATGAGGTTTCGGCGCTGCCCTCGGCGACGATCCACTGGTTCTTGGAACCGTCGTCGAAGCGGAAGCTGCGGATGGGATCAACGCAAGCCCAAGTCTGGCCAAAGATGCGAGAACAGTCGCTGCCGGCCTTGGGGTTCCAGTTGGTCAATTCGGAAACGGTAACACCGTAGCGAGAAGCAATGTCCTGGCAGCTCTGGCCGGATTCCACAAAATGGAACTTGTTGCACGAGTTGATCATATCGGGCTGAATGGGAGAGGGAGTCTTGACACTAGAAGACTTGTTAGCTCAGTATGACATGGTTTGTTAGATGGCATCAACAGCACGTACGCGTTGGGAGGAGCAGTTGGCTGGCCCGCTTCCGAGCCAAGAATACCAACACAGGCAAACGTCTTAGCCCAGAGTCCGGTGCACTGAGGGCCAACTTTGGTGTTCCACTTGGCGAAATCCTCGACGCTGATGCCGTTGGCAGAGGCAATCCCAGCGTAGCCATCGCCTTCCTTGACAAAGTAGAACTTGTTGCAGTTGTCGACCATGCCGGGCTGGGTAGGCATGGGAGTGACGACGCCGTTGCCGGCAGTGGTGGTGGTCGTCGGCGCGGTCGTCGGGCTGCCGGTCGAGCCAAGGACGCCGACGCAAGCGTATGTCTTTGCCCACAGACCAGTGCACTGGGCGCCAACTTTGGGGTTCCATCTGGAGAAATCCTCGACACTGATGCCGTTGGCAGAGGCAATGTCGGCGCAGTTATTGCCCTCCTTGACAAAGTAGAACTTGTTACAGTTGTCTACCATGTTGGGCTGAGTCGGAGTAGGGTTGACAACATGTTTGTTTCGACGGTCGTGTTTGACGATTTTGAGCGCAACTTGGTCAACTGGCAGATCTACGACGGCGGCTTTGACGCCCGCACCCATGAGATGGTGGCCAGTGACGTCACCAGCGGCAAGATTGCGTACCAGGCAACCTTTGAGGACTTTATCCTCGAGGCCGACATTGCCATCACGCACAGCGGCGACAACAGAAATGCCGGCTTCTTGTTCCGCGCCGCCGGCCTTGGCAACGGCCCTGACGCCTACCACGGCTACTACGTCGGCATCGACGCCTCCAGCAAGGTCGTCCTGGGCCGGGCCGACGGCGGCTGGAAACACCTCGGCCAGAACAATGTGGATATCCGCGTCAACCAAAAGTATCGCCTGAGGGTGCGTGCCGTCGGCGACTCCATTGACGTCTGGGTCGACGGCAACCCGTACATCCAGTTCCGCGACTCGACCTACAAGAGGGGCATGGCCGGTGTGCGCGTTTACACTACAGGCGCAGTCGTTGACAACTTTACTATTGCAAAGATTTAATTTTAATCTTGTATTTATTTATTTCTCCTCGATGGCATTTTGTGCTATGTACTACGGAGTAGCCCTGTACTTTTAAGCCTACTGAAAAAAACATTGATAGGTTGCTGGGCAGCTGGATGATCTTTTAATATTAAATTTAATTACGTTAATGTGAAAGAGTTTGTAGTTGTGATTCGTTCGAGTTGTGCAGTTGGCAGCGCGAAATATGTCTTTACGTGGTCATGGAATCCTGTCTCAAGATGTGGTAATGCCATTTGATGGATCGAATCCTTGTCCCGTTTTCTTTCTAACTTTGCGGTTGGTGGCAAGAAAAACTCCAACCCCTCATGCATACTACCCGTTGGTCAAAGTGTGGGGCCCACAGCAGCCCAACTAAAGGCCTTCGCCCTTTAGTTGGCGCAAAAAATGCGGGACATCACAAAAACACCGGGACAGCGGACCCCGCCGATTTTGGTTGTGAAATCAACGGGTTCTCAACGAATTACATTAGAGTATTGTTAAAATACGTTCAAATAGCTAAATTTATAACTATTAGATGAGATGAAGACAGCCCGAATGTGTACACATCTAGTAAAAGTGACATAAAGTGCATATTTGGGCTGCTTTTCGCAGCGCCGCAGACTGATCTGTAAGACGAGAACCCCGTGTTGTCAGGCCCAAATAGACATATCATACAGTATTCTCGCCTTTATCGTCTCCCTTTGAGTTATTTCGATCGTCTCTATAGCCCTTGAGCATCCGCTGGATGTGGTGGTACCGTCGGGTAGGTTTGACGGGGCATGGGGTGTTGGTGATGTCTCCAACCGCTGCCGGTGCCGGCGGCGATGAAGGCATATATTCTTGCGCATCGTGAAATTGAAACTCGAGATCATCGTTATTGTCATCCTCTCCTTCCTCATGGAAAGGACTAAGGCCGGGGAAGTGAACTGTGTCGTCACTTCCGGGCAGCGACGACATATCCTCGAGTGGATGTGGCCGAGTCATCGCCCGCGCCCTGATATCTCTTGCTGAGTTATTCCTCTTCGTGGTATCGATAAAGTATATCTCTTGCGATGGCCTCTTAAGTTCCTGAGTGAGGGTATCGTGAGATTGCTCGAGGAGGTAGAATTCGACATCTCTCCCGGTATGCTCAAGCCAGGGTTTGAAGTTTAGCTGCTTGACCCTGCCATTTACCACCTGCTTCTTGGTCTTCTTGTAGTCCTCCCGTATCTTCTGCATCTGGTCCTTGACTTGAGAAATATGCATCCGCAGCTCCTTGCGTGTTCTTTCCTTGGTCTGCCTGTCTTGGAGCCGTTCGTTTTCGCGGACAATATCATCCATGCTTGAGCTTGTGACAAACTCGCCGCTCGGCCTGACAGTTTTCCCACGCTTCTTCCTATTGGTGTAGGCCTGGACTCGCTTGGTGCGGTCAACTATAAATTCGTTAGAATGATTGTGTAGGATGATAGACTCCGCAGACACCTTGGCGATCTGCCGAAGCCCTTCTCGTGACGGAGAACTCAATATGTCGTGGTACCTCTCTCGTATATCATTTGCAGCATCTGCAGCAACTTGGAAGCGCGTTTCGTTTGGCAGGAGCGAGGTGTATGCCGGATTTATGCGTTTCCGCTGCCGGAGTTGTTCCTGCAGGAGTTTTGCTAGTACTGGCTGAGGCGAGGCGGGCCATAGTCCAGTTTCCTCGAATCCCGACATGATGTTATGCTTCGTGAAGCCAGCCTCGTAGACTTGTTGAAATACAGCGAGGAAGTCGACCCGTGAAAAGGTTAGGTTGCCCTCTGCAAGGGATTTGCGAAGTGCTTTCTGGTGGGCTGCCTTCAGTGGCTGGAACACACCAACGTCAAGCGGTTGCATGAGATGGGTGGAATGCGGCGGCAAGATGGCGATGATGATGTCGAACTTGATACAGTACTCGGCAAAGGCAAGAGTGGTATGGCCAGTGAAGCCATCCACAACCAGTAATCTATATATCTTCTCCTCATCGGGACGATCAACTGGAGGCCTCTCCACGCGACTCATGCCTCGATCCGGGAGCCGGAGATGCTCGTCACATCCAAACCACTGTTCGAGAGACTTTCCAGACTGCTTTGCCTGTGCTGACGATGCCCAAGACCAGCGATTGAAATGTCTTGCCCACTCAAGGTGTATCTCAGCATTTGAGAAGCCAGTGGGTGACTGGGCAAATCGCACACCCGTCCCGATGTCAATGCCAGTCCAGTTCGTCGTCGGGTAATGAGCGAAAACGAGCCACGGAGGAAGAGAGTCACCCATTGCATTTATCGAGGCAATTACTGTGCAGGATTCCCGATTGGCTGGGTCTAGAACTTCCGGCCGGGGAGCCTTATGCCTGGAGGTGCGAGTGACAAGGACTTGGACGCGTTCCCGCAAGCAACCGATGCGCATTCCGGCCTCGTCTTCATTCCACATCTCTGAGGCGCCGAGACGGAACTTCAAAATAGTTTCCTGGAGTTGAGAATAGAACAATTCGACGTCTTCAAGTCCCTGGGCCTCGAAGGCTTTCCGTGATCGCTCCACGGCCTTGAGGTATGTTTGCGTGATCTCTGGATGGTTCCTTCGCCAGCCAGTAAGCCAATTTGGTGATACACCACTGGCATTGGGATTCCGACGTAATCTAATCGTATTTGCCGCGCCTTCAAGTTGTTCTCTTGTAGCCGGCATGCCTGTGCGTTCCATCCATTGCACGTACGCCACCAAGGCGTCATCTTCATCGTCTGTCAACGCCATTGGGCGTCCTCGCCCCCGCGGAAGGGGATTTCCTAGGAAATCAACGGCTCTCTGTACTGCAGACTTACTAACTTTGTACGCAGAGGCCGCATCTCGTACGGAAAGGGGGTTTCTTTGAGGTGTTGTGGTGCGACGAAGATCAGCCCTAGGGGGATTGCGTGATGCGAGGACGGCTCGTGCTGCCTGTAGTGTTTTTTCGCTGAAGGTCATGATGCAAAAACCCAAAAGATCACCATGTTTTGACCGTATTGCGTGAGAAATCGCGTATTGAAAGCTGTTGGCTGGGTATCATGAACGTCGGCCGCTGTCCCGGTGTTTTTGTGATGTCCCGCATTTTTTGCGCCAACTAAAGGGCGAAGGCCTTTAGTTGGGCTGCTGTGGGCCCCACACTTTGACCAACGGGTAATTTAGTAAATTACATGGGACCCTTTGTAAAGTAGGGTGTGGCACGGGGATGTAGCCGTATCACCTGTGGCCGCTAAATTACAGCTCGCCCCACCACGCTAAAATACAGCTCCCAGTAGGAATTCTTTTCGTGGCTGAGTGGGTCGAGTGTGAATACGCTTCGGAAAAGCGTTGCCGAGAGGCGTATCATGGAACTTCCCGATGTGTAAAATTGTGGCCCTGTTAAGATTTAACGAGGTGGGGAAGCGAGTCCATTTATGCCCTCTCTTTAGCTGATTCAAGCAGTGGCTGACGGATTAAGGAATGTGACTGACGTAAAAGCCACGATGCATTGTATCGTATTGGCCACATCCCCCCCAATATAACACTTAAGGGAGATATTAAGGCGTCAGGCTGTAGTCTCTTACCTCCACGGAATCATGCGCGTCAAAATGACATCTAGCACCGGCACAAGGTCAGCCTTGGCTGTTTAAATCCGGGATGGTGGCGTTTGGGGAGCATTCATAAGCCCGCATTCGCATGCCGTTTAAGTATACATTTCGCCCTACTGTATAAAGATTAACCATAGCATCGCTGTCAGCGTGGCAACATCCTCCCGGACATTTTGTTCCGCGGGCGACCTCCCAAGGTCGAGACTTGTCACGAGGAGTGAAGAAGCGATGATGTTACATTTATAGAGTTTTCACTTGAACACGACGGGAAGTTCCCCGACAATATACAGCCTCGAAAGGGGTGTTGGTATATAGTCCGTTTTGTTAGCTGAGATATTAAACCTTAATTGCCATGTTTCCTTGCTAATCATGCAATTTGTATGTCGTGGTGATGTTGGAACTTTAGGAGCCAATTTCGTTTACAGTTTCAGATTCGACTTTGCGCGAAATTGAATTCCGAATGCTATGAGTGCTGTTACTTTGATAGCATGGTACGGGGGAGACGGGGGCTGAATGAGTCTTACAGCACCGGCAATCTGGTCATTTCAACTCTGACGCCTATATGTGTTTGAGTTTGGAGGAACCTGATCAGCGTCGTCTGGGATCGCTACCATTCCAGTATTTGGTAAGAATTCTAGCAGTTCTAGGTGATGTATCAAACATACTAAGCATTCTGGCATACTGTGCCAGGCGTAAAGGTTAACTTGTCCTTGCATCTCACATGTACTAAAATCTTATTCTGTCAATTAGGCTTATGCTTCTTTGATTACCTTCTCGTGACCAGATTCTGGTAGAAGAACGAAAAGAGAGGTACGATCCAGTGGGAAACTTAGGCTGCCTCAGTGTGGACTAGTGCACAAATGAAGTCTCGTTGTAGTGACACGATTATTAACGGCAAAGCGCTGCTCACACGTCACAATGCCGACTGTTCTGGCTGCCAAGCTGCTCCTCGTGGCGACACCGAAACATACAGTCAATTCTCCGCCGAGATAGATGTGGCAATAGCCTCACAATTCTTTTTGGTTGTCTGAGAACCAGAGGCGCTGCAAAAATGGTGTCGGGAGTTGAGTATTAGAGAACTTATAGTTTATACACAGTCTGGTATTGTGAAGAAGATCAGTGAACCATCGCAGGAAGCGCGTCGCAGGGTTGCAACTACCGCGCATGGTTGGAAGACCATTGATGTCGAACCGTAACAGTTAACGTATAATAGTAGACGAAATGTTTGTATTGGATCTGTCCCGTCCGAGGAAAAGGTGGTTTGGTGGCAGATGGATGGCTTTAGCGGCTCCTCCGTTTCTTATCCGCACCAAACTAAATGCGCCGCGGATGAGTTTTACGCCACCGAGAAGGCGCAAAGTCTCGTACTCTTATGAACTGGAAACCGTGGGAACGGGAGCGCGGATGTTGTGAATAATTGGGAGCTGGACAGTGATATTGCCACAGATTCTCCTAATTCGTTTGCCCACATCCTTCGTGTTCTATTTTACGCCATGGCGGCATCACATGCCTTACCTCCTGAAAGCTTAGCACATGCGCTAATGGGTTCTCAGCCTTGATCTCCGGTTCATACCATCTTATCCTCGGGGATTGATTGGTTTAAGAGCTTGTTGCTGTTGCAAAAAATATCCGAGGATAGGTTGAATTAAATACAGTATATTAATAAGAATACTTCGTGCGAAAATTTATCCTGGACATTATGCAATATTGTTGCACCAAGTTATACACCACGTAAAACTAATACGACCAAAACCGTCCTTTTGTCGATCCGCCTGAGCTCACGCTAAACCGGCACAGAACCCAAATAAAGTGCGTCAACTTCAGCATGGCAAACCAGGCAAAATACTACTTCCTGGTCCCAGGTTTCGACTTTCCTGTAGGCTCAGTTAAACTAGGAAGCATTATAACCAACCTCAATAAACCTCACAATATCCATTTCACAGCCGAAGAGGGAGATATTGACACTACAACTATAATGCCATCAGACAAGTACAATGTCAAGGAAATTGTCATGGATAAAAGCGCGCAAAAAGCTGGCCTTTTCGCTCGGTTTTTCAGCGCGGCTCAAATCGGCGCAGAGGCCAACATGCAATTTGACAAGGCCACTTGCACAATGTACGACTTCAATCACATGCACACGGAGTGGTTTAACCCGACGGAAGATCTCCTGAACAAGGCAGTGAACAGCGAGAGAGTCGCCAAATATCTACGACTCACAGCATTCAAGAACCCAGTTTACATGGTAACGGGTGTTAAAACAGTTCTTGGGGCAAGTGTTTCTACATTCAACACCAAAGGAAGAGGAGTAAAGATACTTCTGGGCATCGATGCTTCACCAGCGGGACTGCCTTTATCTATAGGGCCGCAGTTCCAAGGTAACTCTATGCATCAGCATGCCGCTGTGTTCAGAGACTCTTCTGCCATTGTATTTGCATATCGGCTGAAGGAGATTCGGTGCGAAGGGGGAAGGGTCAAGGCTGAAGACAAGCAAGGTGGTGACCTGTACGACGCGGGAAAAAGGAAGGGTATATCAATCAACGACGAGAGGGACGAATATTCCGAAGACGATATAAAGCGCATGGAAAAGGTAAAGGACGAGGTGTTTGATGAAGAAGATGGAAATGATTGTGTTGCCCTTGTGCCAAAGCAACCAGACTCTCCCACTTCCTAAGCTGCTGTGGAGCTTGGGACACGATCTACACTAAGGGATTTTACGGTGATGCGCCGGATCCACTGATGCGCCGGATTTTAACCAGCCTACGCATTGGACTTCAATGTAGAGCAACACAACACACACCAACTCAAATCCCTCAAAATTGGAGAAATGATAAGATTATAGCTGTGAGATACATCTTAATTTATTTCATAATCTTCAAGCCATCGTGGCCGCTTGCTATTCCGCTGCGGCCGCCCCGAGTCCCAATATGACACTACCATCTCTCGAGCACTCTCAACAACCAGAGAAGGCCTTTTTGAACCTGTTATACCTGCTGAAGTCATCTTCATCTTCTTCTCTGACGTTGTCTTGCAGTGACTTGGTGATATAGATGGTGCCGGCATCTCCACACTTGGCGGAACAGCGACGATTATTTCGTCTTGAGTCCTCTCATTTTCTTCGATAGCATTAAAATCCTCCTGCAGCTTTGGCTGCTTCTGTTTGGATATTCCCCGATTAGATTCTTTAAGAGCTTCTCGAATCTGTCGATTAACCTCCCTCTCTTGCTTCCTGGCTTCCTTTACTTGCCGCTTTCGTTCCCTTTCCTCGTCTCGTTCCCTCCTCCGCTCTAAGGCCTGTGCTTTTTGCGCCGCCGCCTTCTGTTGCCGTTGAGCTTTTTCCGTTTGCTTCTGAAAAGCCTCCTCTTGCTTTTTGGCCTCTATCGTGGCTTTCTTTAAACGTGCTTGCGCGATTTTTGCCGGGCTAAATACCTGGGCCGAGTTAGGGTCCGTACGATCAAAGAGGTAATCTTTCAGAGCTTTACCACGTTGTCTGCGCTGTTTCTCATAAATAATTGTTTCACGGAGTCCTTGATTCTCAGATCTGAGCAGCTCGACCTCCGCTTGAAGGCTTTCGAGCGTACTCTTCAGCTTTCGAGCACTAGAGCCAGAATCCCTTGATTTATCGACTACATTGTCGACCAGTCGCCGTAGTTCCCGGGCAGTGGGCTTCTGCAGGGCTCGAGAGTCTGCCGAGTCACTGTCTGTATCTGGGTCCTCTTCTTCAATCTTGGCGATCTGCGATAGGACGACTTCTGGATCAAAAGGGAGGAGACCCGTCCGTCTCCACCCACTGGCGATGTTCTCAGGAGAGAAGGAAGCTTCAAAAGCACTCCAAAACAAGGTCCAAAACTCACGCTTCGATAGATTAATGAGTCCTTGGGTCTTTGCCGTCCACTGGACCAGCTGATCAGTGTATGCCGTAGAGAGGGGGCTAAATAACGACACGTCTAGGGGCTGGAGTCGATGCGTGGAATGGGGCGGAAAGACCGCAATAATGATTCGGTGCTGGTCGCACCAGTCCAGGAAGTCCATATTAATATGGCTGGAGTGTCCGTCGGTAATTAGAAGGCGGTAATCACGACCGTTGCGTGCCTTGGCTTTGGTAAAGCGATCAAAAACGCCTATAAGCCATTCTTTACCAAGTTCATGATTAGTCCAACCCGACTCAGAGGTCGTAAAGAAGGCCGACTGATGCTCGGGGTCAAATTCCGTCAACCAGGAGTCTTGGACCTGTCCTGCCTTGCCTTGGTAGATGAGGAATGGGGGCAGCGATGTCAAGTCCTGACAGATGCAAGCCAGGAATGTAATCCAGGATCGACTGCCGTCTTGCGATGCACCGAGCAGCTTGCCTTGCTTTTTGAGATTAAGAGTGAAAACTCTCTTTGTTTTATTTATCACACCCATGAGAAAGCCTTTTTCATCCATGTTATATGTGTTGCAAGGGGCGATGTCGTATTCCTCAATTTTCTTGCGAATCTTTCGCTATTAGCAACGAAACTAAGAGGCTGTGCGCAAACCTACCAGCTCAAAATATGATTTATACCTAGGTGTATTATCTGCTCTCCTTCGTGCTATGTCAAAGCCATCAAACCAGGTGCAACCAAGGTCAGTATGATGGCGTTTGACGAAGCCATACGCCCAGTTCCTTCCGACCTCTATTTTCGCTATGTCCTGAGCGAAATTCTTGATCATAGTCAGGGTAGGTGGAATGCCACGTGATGAAAGCTTATGAATATAAGCAACAAGTTCTCGTTCTTGTTGTTTTGACAGCCTTGATTTATACAAACTGTCGGCATCACGTCTTGACCGCTGTTTGCCTTGATGTCGGCGTCGCAAAGTAGTCTCGTCGCAATTGAAGCGCCGTGCGGTTTTTGCATAATTAATTGATTCTGAAGATTCCAGAAATCTAAGCGCCTCGTCAATTGCAGCCATGGTTGTTGAGATATTCGAGGTTGAAGTTGAGTGAAGGAAGCGGTGTGAATCCGGCAGATCATCGGATCCGGCGCTTCACCGTAAAATCACTTACAAGGTGTTGAAAAAAAGAAAAAAAAAAGGAAAGAAAAAAAGGGGGGGGGTGGGGACCTAACAAAAAAGTGACAAAGTCGCCTTCGCGCGATTCTTGGTCTGAAAGGTGCTTATTCTAAATGTATTTTTGTTGCTGATTTTTAAATCACTCTCGTTTGCATGTTCGCGGCTATCTGCCGAGATACCTAACTGATATATACCGGCCGCAATCGACCAACACCCATGACATGAAGCAGTACAAGAATTGCCGAAGCAAATAGAAGTTGTAACAGATATTTCGACATGAATCGGCCTAAATTTCCTCAAGGCCGACTGTAATATGAGAGCGAACGTGATCCCTAAGACTCTCTTTGAGGATTTTCCATGGGGTGAGCATACAATATATGTCTCCCTCCGTCCGCCTCAGCATGTCCATCGCACGTAACATCCCTCGTTTCGTTCGTAGCTTGCTGAAGACAGAGACCTCGTCATCTGTGCGCGGCCACATAAGGTCCAGCAAAACAGCCGCGAGGCCTGCCGCAATTGGCGCCGCATAAGAGTTCCCAGATTTCACCTGTCCCATGTCGGCCTCTGGCCACGAACAGAGCAGACCTTCACCTACCAAGCAGACTGACCTGCCGACCGGAAGCATTTGTGTGGTGAAAGGAGATCTGTTTCCGTGACCGTCTGTGGATCCAACGCAGATCACTTCATCCATTCCAGCAGGGAAACCAACAGGATGCCGGCTGCCGTAATTATGTGCCGCAACAAAAATTAGAACATCTGCGAGGTACGCATCTAAGATAGCCCTACGGATGGGGGCTACACGATTCACAAGGCGTGAGAAGCCAAGTGAAAGAGAGATAATATGGACCCTCTTCTCCACGGTGGCCCAGTTGATTGCCTAGAACGAGTCAGCATGGCATCCTTCGATAATACAAATACATATTACCTCGCAAAACTTAGTATAATCCCAGTTAACTCCATCCGATGTGACTCTGGCAACATAAACATCAGCATTAGGGGCTACTCTGAGCAACAGCGACGTCACCGCAGTGCCGTGTCCATCGGTATCTGGGGCAAAGTCATGACCATTTGCGAAATTTTGGTAATGAAGCTGGCCATTCTTTAGAGCTTCCCTTATGCCATTGACTTCAAGATCCACGCCAGTGTCCAGAATCGCTACTCTGATTCGATTGCCATAGCCAGTAGGTCGGTCGCGAAATATCGGCAACACAACGGAGTAATAATCGTCGAACCAACTTTCGGCACGTTCCTCACTAATGAAATCGTGAGTAAAGTGTGCTCGGTGCACTGGGGACAGCTTACGTTCCAGCTCGGGCATCACGATCATCGAAGAGTCGGGCGAAGACTGTGTCGTCCGAAGCCTCGTTTGTCCCAAGCCCAAGTTCGGAAAAGTCATCTAAAATCGGACCGTATAATTGGTGCTGATTGTAGTCTTCAACCGCAAATTCTAATGGTTGAATAACGTTAGTAAAGTATCTGTCGAAATTTCCGCCACGAACACAGTTTCGCGTTGCTTCGTAATATGATGGACCTTCCCTATAGAACGGTCGATCCCAAGGAGCAATGTTATTATTGTTGATAACAGCGTCGATTCCATCCCATGCTTCCTCGACATGTTGTGGATCAAACAGCTCCATGATTGGATGGTTGTCCACAAACAGCCTGCAAATGTCGGGCCATGGAGCCCCAAAGGAGAGCTCAGTGAGAAAAATGCCCAAAGCGAAGATACTTGATTCTGAACCAGCAGCCGTCTCCATCATCGTTCCTCCATTTGCGTGGGCGGTGAATGCGTTCGGTATGGTATGGCCGGATTTTTGTATCACATAAATGTCGTCACTGGTCCATCTTGATCTCAACCATGGTGTATGGGATAGATACAGTACAGTCCATGCAACGTCCAAGGCGAGCTTTAGCTTTTGTTCGGTCGACATGGCACTGGGATGAGTTTCTAAGACGTTGCTGAAGCGCACGAGCGATGTCTGTGTGTCCTGATTTTTGTCTGCCGGTTCTGGTAATAGCTTGAGCTCCCAACCGTCCCGCTTCAAGTCGAAGGATGGGAGTGGCACGGAAGGGTTATTTGCGATACTGGATAAGAACTCACAAAGGCCGGTATCTTCTCGATTTTTCTTTCTTTTCTTCGCTGGTGGTTTATCTGTATATCTGGAGAGTCGAGCCATGATGTCCCACCATTGCCAACCCGCAGCTGGGCTGCTATGGAACGAAAGTGGTATGGGATGGTCGTAAGCAGGACGATCTGAACTCCTGATTGTAGCATCAACTTTTACTAGCGTACGGTGATTTGGGTAGCAAACGCATTCAAATCCAGAGTGATTTCCAAGAAGCTGTGATGTTCTCTGCAAGCGTGCCTGAAACCGCTCCCGATGGACCCCTAGCCCTTCTCTCATTCCTATTCTTAGACTCTGCCGGAAAACCCTCATTATCCTGTCATTTTCGCTGTTAATTTTCTCAATAAATTGCAGGATTTCGCCACTTGATATTGCGTAGATAAGTTGTCGAATCGCTTCGGGTGTTATCGTTGCGAGTAAATTCCCAGGAACAACTGCCCACTCTGGAACTGCTTCGCCTTGGTGACTGGTTTGCTTCCAGGGAGCCTTCAGCGTATCACTAACGTTAGTGATCGATATGCGTTTGGTAGTCAAATGGACAGGGCTCTGAAATATTCAGCCGGGGCCCAAAGCCACGGACTGAAAGGTTTGGCCCCTCCATTTCCAAACATTGTGGATCAAGGGTTGCGGCATACATCATCTCTGTCCAGTTGTGCTAGACGGGCTAGCCTAATAAGAATGATATTTAACCTGTCCTGGATGGCATAGAATTTTCCAAGGAAAGAGCCTAATCGGGTTCTGAGGTTATCATCCACTGCCGCCGATTCCCAATCTCCTCGACGAGCCGGAAGGACCGTCCCATATATTGTTGACAATGTCTGTTCGAGACCATATTTCTCCACACTGAGCCTCATCTCACAGCCCCTTATTCTCGTGACATCGTCGAGAGAGAGATTTCGTTCATTGCGGAGAAGTTTAAGTCCGTTGATGACATACTCCAGTGAAGCAAGCACGCACCCGCTGTTGGAAATGGCCATTTGGTGGTGTTGTGTGTCTCTGTGTTTTAGTAAAATCTCTGGGGAGAGCGATTTTCGCCAGGAATCATATGGTTAATGCTGATATGTAATTTGTAAATTGTCACCAACACTAGAGCAGGCTGTAATTTCCTTTTGCGACCGGGGGGTGGGTCGTGTGATGTGTCTCACACAGTCCTCGCGCGAATATAGTTTCAGCCGCAGTAGTGGCGGCGGTAAGAGCGGCCAATAGTTCCGGAACACGTGATCTGGACGACTGAGTGTGCGCTGACTGGCTTGTCCACAAGCCCCAGACTCTAATGCGGAGGAGAAAACATCAGTTCACCTTCGTACATCTCAGGCTCAACCGCTGATCGAATCTGGGAGTCGGATACAGTTACGAACAATTAGTAGCCGTTCAACATGGAACAGGCATCGTCAACCATTTTAGTACTCACAAAGAGCTGTTGTAAGTTGTTCGATAATGCTCCGAGTGGTATTCTCCAAGAGTATAGGGAGAAGTTCCAGGAGTGCAAACGCCGGATTGAGGCGTTTGTGAAAAGAGGGAAAATGGCAGATACCGAGACCGAGAAGCTCGTGTCTGGACTCCTAGAGGATATTCGGGCATCTATTGATTACTTTTGTAAAAATCCAATTTGCTCTTATCACTGTTTCCTATTTGCTAACCAGAGAGATTTTAGCAAAGACTATGAACACGAGCGACGGCGAAATGCCCGAGGCAACCATGCCCTCGCTCCCAAATCTGGCAAAGAAATTGAACACGAGCGACGACGAAATGACTGAAGGGAATTTGTTTCGTTGGCGATCAAGTCTTGAATACACTCTTCGCAGCCTGTGGCGAATGATCGCCACCATTCAAATCCAGGCGCTCGTTGAAGAGACGCGACGTATCGTGTCGTTGTTTGAATTTTCGAACGCCGATGTCAACAAACATGTCAAGGAATTTTTGAAGCAAATAGGTATGTTAACCTGATCGCATGAAATCTATTTTGTTATTATTAAGCATATTGCGTTAGATATTGACATCACACAACAGACAAGGGCTTGGAGACCGACGGGACCAGTTACAGCCAGATGGCGACTTATGTTACTGAGGTTCCCGATGGCACTGAAACTGTATGATATAGTCATATTCTACGTGTTACTTCCATGCGGATACGTCGTTCTAACACCTCTTTCAGGGGCAATACCTGTCGGCTGAGCTCATAGGCACTAAGTTTCATATCCGCTCTATTAAGTTTAACGGTGATACAACTTACAGCCCCAAAAAAAGAACAATACCTGTCCCGAAGAAGCTTAGGTCTAGAACAACTGCGAGGCGACTCTTTGCCTTTCTAGCCAGGGAGATTGAGTCATTTCTTCGACAATACCACGGCGATCGAGTCGCAGGCCGTCCGCACCGTGGAACTGGCCCGATACAATACCAAGACAAGGATAAATTACGCCTCGGGTTTACCTTTGGATTTCCTGTAAATCAATCAGCCATCGACAAAGGCCTCCTCATCCGATGGACTGAGGACTTTGACATCCCTGATGCCATCGGCAAGGATGTTTGTGACTTACTTCAGGACGAAATCGATAACCGTCACATTCCGGTTAAAGTATCAGCTCTCGTTAATAATGCGGTCGGCACTCTTATGGCGAGATCATACACCTCTCGTGGAAGAGACCGACCTGTGGGCAGTAGTTTTGGAACCGGTACCAAGGGCGCTTACATTAAATGGATACCAGGGTTGGAAGAGGATGATAACCCCACGGATAAAGTGATCATCAATACAGAATGGGCTGCATTCGATGACCGCCTTACTATTCTGCCCTCCACTCGCTGGGATGCTGCCCTGGATAGGCAAAGCACATATCCTGGCGCCCACATGTTTCAGAAGCGAATCTCGGAGGTGTTCTTATGCGAAATTTTGCGACTAGTTATCGTTGACATGATTAACAAATTTAGCCTTTTCCAGGACGTTGATTTGAGCTTCTACAATACAGATGCAACACCAAACATCGAGAAAAATTCGAAGATATACCAGATGTGGGCCCTTGACAGCAGCATTTTGTCTGCAGCCGCTGCGGATAATACTCCAGATCTGTCCGCGACCCGATCAATGTTAAAAGAAAAACTGAGCATTACCGCGCCGTCATTAGAGGATACTGAGACCTTTAAGGCTATTTCCGCCGCGATCGCTCGTAGAGCAGCCAGGCTATCTGCAGTTGCCATTGGAGCCATTGCTCTGCAATCAGGCAAGAAGCTCCAGGATCCAGGGGAAGGGGTGCTTGATGTCTTTGTTGATGGCGATTTGGTTGAGCACTACCCAGGCTTCCAAGAGATGATTTACGGGGCGCTTTCTATTATTGATGATATTGGCCCAAAGGGAGCTGCAAAGATCCACATTACTACTGCTGAGGGTGGTAGCGGAGTTGGCGCAGCACTGATGGCGAAACCTAGCAGATTGCCAGATAATTGGCACAACAAACTCGACGGGCGCCTTGACGGAGGCCTTGACGGAGACCTTGATTCAAAATTATTCTACGTTCTAAAGCCAACCGAGTGGCTTGACGCGACGTGGGAAAACAAGATTCTTGGTGCGTTCGTTAAAGAATATCCCAGTCCGAAAAACGCCTATGTAGAATGCTTAAAGCTGTACAACGACAATTCATTGTGGGAAGACGGTCAATTATTTAATTCGTCTTCGGAGAGAGAAGCCTACGCCTTTTTGGAGTCCCTTGGATGGAAGAAAGAGATGGGGCGTGTGAATCTCCTCAAGGGCAAGTATCTCCATAGGAAAAGTCTCCGCCATGTCCACGAATACTTTGAAAGCGCTAGGCAGGATCCCGATGTAATGTCGCGGGTGCTGAGTTGGATTAAACCAGGCAGCAACATTCCCGTCTGTATCGTGACTGGGATTTTGATATGCGAAGATATTGAAGCCTGGGGTGAAGTACCAATAGCAACCATTGGCGGAGCAGCCGCTGGTGTGCCTAGCGTGGATTTATCCAGTAACGCTAGTTTTTCTGCTCGGGGATCAGATGGCAAAGCTTTCGTGGCCGGGACCAGGCGGAGTAAGATTTTTGCACTTCAGCTGAGACCGGTTACCAGAAGACTCCTCAGAGAAGGAGCGCCGAAAATACGCAAGAGACAAAAGCTTCACAGGGGAGTGGCGCATTTTGGTGTTGACGAGGAGAGTGATGATGAGGAGAGTGATGATGAGGAGAATGATGATGAGGAGAATAATAATGAGGGAGAGAATGATGGCTGGTGACTGTGAAAATCAAAGATCGCCGGAGATGAAGAAGCGAAAGTATGGATAGTAGATCTTTTTTGGGCATTGTGGGTTACTGAACTATTACATTTCTAATATTCTGATGTAAAAACTTCTTGTATAGGTACTTATGAGGACAGGACTCATATAGGGAGCGACAGACGAGGGCTGATTATGCAACTTATTATTATTGCAGGCTTTTTGTGTATACATAGCCTTTATTCTTCTTTCGTTTGCAATCAAGGTTGCAGTAAACAACTCTGTGGGAATCGTGGCTATTATTCTCATGTGTATTTTGGCGCTTAGCTTTCTCATAATAGTTTTCCTAAGGGCCTTTTTACAAAATAGCGATGGTACAGATCTCATTATTTTCGGGGACGCAGATGGAGAGGGGCCACGAGTACACACTTGGGCAATAAAGAACGAAATCATACCTCCTACAGCACTCGAAAAGCTCAACAAAAAATTCGAAGAATTCTCTGGAAAACCTCGTCAAGAGGACCGCGCCGTAATACTGGTAGCACATGATCCTCCTAGCTGGGCAATCAGACTTATTGTCGCTTGTTTTGTTGCGCAAATTGCAGCAGCAGCTGTGCTGCTCGGTTTTGGTATTAAAGCGGCTGTTAAGTGATTTTACGGTGAAGCGCCGGATCCGATGATCTGCCGGATTCACACCGCTTCCTTCACTCAACTTCAACCTCGAATATCTCAACAACCATGGCTGCAATTGACGAGGCGCTTAGATTTCTGGAATCTTCAGAATCAATTAATTATGCAAAAACCGCACGGCGCTTCAATTGCGACGAGACTACTTTGCGACGCCGACATCAAGGCAAACAGCGGTCAAGACGTGATGCCGACAGTTTGTATAAATCAAGGCTGTCAAAACAACAAGAACGAGAACTTGTTGCTTATATTCATAAGCTTTCATCACGTGGCATTCCACCTACCCTGACTATGATCAAGAATTTCGCTCAGGACATAGCGAAAATAGAGGTCGGAAGGAACTGGGCGTATGGCTTCGTCAAACGCCATCATACTGACCTTGGTTGCACCTGGTTTGATGGCTTTGACATAGCACGAAGGAGAGCAGATAATACACCTAGGTATAAATCATATTTTGAGCTGGTAGGTTTGCGCACAGCCTCTTAGTTTCGTTGCTAATAGCGAAAGATTCGCAAGAAAATTGAGGAATACGACATCGCCCCTTGCAACACATATAACATGGATGAAAAAGGCTTTCTCATGGGTGTGATAAATAAAACAAAGAGAGTTTTCACTCTTAATCTCAAAAAGCAAGGCAAGCTGCTCGGTGCATCGCAAGACGGCAGTCGATCCTGGATTACATTCCTGGCTTGCATCTGTCAGGACTTGACATCGCTGCCCCCATTCCTCATCTACCAAGGCAAGGCAGGACAGGTCCAAGACTCCTGGTTGACGGAATTTGACCCCGAGCATCAGTCGGCCTTCTTTACGACCTCTGAGTCGGGTTGGACTAATCATGAACTTGGTAAAGAATGGCTTATAGGCGTTTTTGATCGCTTTACCAAAGCCAAGGCACGCAACGGTCGTGATTACCGCCTTCTAATTACCGACGGACACTCCAGCCATATTAATATGGACTTCCTGGACTGGTGCGACCAGCACCGAATCATTATTGCGGTCTTTCCGCCCCATTCCACGCATCGACTCCAGCCCCTAGACGTGTCGTTATTTAGCCCCCTCTCTACGGCATACACTGATCAGCTGGTCCAGTGGACGGCAAAGACCCAAGGACTCATTAATCTATCGAAGCGTGAGTTTTGGACCTTGTTTTGGAGTGCTTTTGAAGCTTCCTTCTCTCCTGAGAACATCGCCAGTGGGTGGAGACGGACGGGTCTCCTCCCTTTTGATCCAGAAGTCGTCCTATCGCAGATCGCCAAGATTGAAGAAGAGGACCCAGATACAGACAGTGACTCGGCAGACTCTCGAGCCCTGCAGAAGCCCACTGCCCGGGAACTACGGCGACTGGTCGACAATGTAGTCGATAAATCAAGGGATTCTGGCTCTAGTGCTCGAAAGCTGAAGAGTACGCTCGAAAGCCTTCAAGCGGAGGTCGAGCTGCTCAGATCTGAGAATCAAGGACTCCGTGAAACAATTATTTATGAGAAACAGCGCAGACAACGTGGTAAAGCTCTGAAAGATTACCTCTTTGATCGTACGGACCCTAACTCGGCCCAGGTATTTAGCCCGGCAAAAATCGCGCAAGCACGTTTAAAGAAAGCCACGATAGAGGCCAAAAAGCAAGAGGAGGCTTTTCAGAAGCAAACGGAAAAAGCTCAACGGCAACAGAAGGCGGCGGCGCAAAAAGCACAGGCCTTAGAGCGGAGGAGGGAACGAGACGAGGAAAGGGAACGAAAGCGGCAAGTAAAGGAAGCCAGGAAGCAAGAGAGGGAGGTTAATCGACAGATTCGAGAAGCTCTTAAAGAATCTAATCGGGGAATATCCAAACAGAAGCAGCCAAAGCTGCAGGAGGATTTTAATGCTATCGAAGAAAATGAGAGGACTCAAGACGAAATAATCGTCGCTGTTCCGCCAAGTGTGGAGATGCCGGCACCATCTATATCACCAAGTCACTGCAAGACAACGTCAGAGAAGAAGATGAAGATGACTTCAGCAGGTATAACAGGTTCAAAAAGGCCTTCTCTGGTTGTTGAGAGTGCTCGAGAGATGGTAGTGTCATATTGGGACTCGGGGCGGCCGCAGCGGAATAGCAAGCGGCCACGATGGCTTGAAGATTATGAAATAAATTAAGATGTATCTCACAGCTATAATCTTATCATTTCTCCAATTTTGAGGGATTTGAGTTGGTGTGTGTTGTGTTGCTCTACATTGAAGTCCAATGCGTAGGCTGGTTAAAATCCGGCGCATCAGTGGATCCGGCGCATCACCGTAAAATCCCTTAGCACATAATCTTAGTTCGCCTCGGGAAGTGATCAACTAAGGCCCAAAATGGATGGAATTACCCAAAATGGGATGGCTTGACGCTTAGCGAGGGGTACCTAGATTTATCATGTTTATACCCAAAATGGGATGGCTTGACGCTTAGCGAGGGGTACCTAGATTTATCATGTTTATCATCATGTGTAGACCCGCAATAGGGTGAGACACCATGGATAGATATCGTGACTACCAACGCTCCCCCTTTTCCCTCCCTTGAATAGAAGATAGACTGAATTGAATATTACACCCCTGTTGCAGTACTGCATCCCCAATTGCCTTGTGATCCCAACACCTGGTTCTTGCCTGGCCTACCTACAGGCGGGTGCCGAGCCGTCCACAAAGGTCTTTTCCACGGAGATGACTATCCGCTTGCGAAACACAGTTAGCCATTGGGACTTGTTTATCCACGAGGGACGAATTATTATTGTTATCAGTTATACCAAGGCCCGTTCCTCGAATAACCACGCTTTCTATATTGTTCGCCACCCGCTGGATGATCTCATCATCTGGGTTTGTCTGTTGTAGTCTACCTTGCATATATCCGACCATTTCTTGACTTTCTAGCGGAATCAGCTTGGGCTGCCGCATTATCACAGCAACGAGTTCATCTTTTTAGACGCAAAGCGCAAAGAAAGGCATTTATCCACTACGTAGGCGACAGGATCTCTTGGGGACTTAACACGTACTCTTCAGACGCCGTGGAAGATATCACTCTATCGCCAGGCATCAATTGCCATTGCTAAGCGCCACGTAAGCGAGCTAATCAAGGAAAGAAACTTCTACTATCCAAGCAGTGCTGATACTCCAATTCAAATGATTGCTGCCGTCGTTAGCCATCGTCCGAGGATGTTTCTCACGGCCTATGCCATCGATACGGCCTTATCAACTCGACTTCAGCCCGTACTTCCTGAAATGTACCGCCAACTATCGACACTCTGACAAAGCTAGAATTTGCAATATTATGACCAGAACTGCGCAGCAAATTGCAGAGCGGTGACGGAAAGCGCAGCAGGCCAGCCGCCGGGCCGGAAACAAAGTCTGGAGAATAGTACCAAGTCCAATATCGGTGTACCGAAGAAGAGAGGGCCGGCCATCCCTTACCTCCGAGTTTACAAAGCATTTCGATGCAACGTTTGCCAGCATCGTACAACACGATGGGAAACAATACTTTATCATTATCAACGCATAAAATTGGTGTCTCGCCGATGCAAGCCTGGGAGAGGGGGAAAGTAGGCAGATGCTACGTGCAAATGTACTCATCCGCGAAAGGGCTCATATCGTACTTCGAAGTCGAAGCGCCACGGTCTTTAAGTTGTCGAAGAATGTTGGAAATAGATTTTTTAAAGTTGCTTAACTAGGTAGCATGAAGTTTCTCTACAGATGTGTCAATGCAAGGGCTCGGATTCGATGCAATGGAAATGTACTGCGCTGCGGCCCCATCCGGCTATGCACTCTGAGATTTCTAGTTACCACTCTATATGCAGTGCTGGGGAGAAAAACTCCCCACAGCTCAAGCCCAACAGGAATATTACTTGATATGACATGATGCGGCAAACAGGGCACTCATGCGCCTAATTAGGCGGCCGGCTAACTAACGGCTATTCGAAGTATTTTATGATCATTGGGCTAACGTCATTAATCATCTGGATATTGCTCCTTCATAGGGAATTGATAGAGCGGCATGACACTTTTGATACAGAGGCATGACCTTACAGAGGCATGACTTTTTGCAGATTCTGATTCGCCCAATTCTAGCTTCCCCATAAATACTTCCCGGCAAAGGCGGTGTAGCTGGCTGCCTTAACAGCTCTCCATAATACAAACTCTGGGTCGTAGGATATGTCAATCAAACCTTTCACAGGTCTCTGAAATAAGATTATCCTTTACATCAGCTGTTCAATCCTATTAACACACAGATGATGAGAGAATCCTGATAACTTAGGGTTTGTTTTACTGCTTAACGATAATACAAGATGAGTCTTCATCGCTCTCAGCAAGTTCCCATTGACTCCTTGTTCTCCGAATACTGGGTTGCATTCTCCGACCGCTAGAGCACACTCCTGTTGTATTTCCAGCCCTTAGAACTGCCGATAATCTACTTCTCCGCCGCCGAGTCGAGTCGCTTACCTGATTACTGGCCTGCGTAATAGTTTCTTGAATCTCTTTTTGTGCTCTCCTGGCGAGGGTGGGTTTATTGAGACTTTCTGGGGGTCGACCTCGGTTTCGCTCGCTTCGCCGACCTCGCTGACCATCGGATTGGCAAGTAGATTCGCTACTTGACACAATGGATAACCTTTTTGGCACAACTTGCTTGGTGTTCTTTGGTCTTCCGCGTAGCGTTATAGTAATTTTTGGGTCAAGAATTCGACTGTATGGATCTTGAGATATCGAGTTCCGTAATCGCCAGCGAGGATGGATATCCCATTTAGTAAAAGGGGTTGCAGAAGCTAGCTTCGCATAAATCTTATGATAGCAAGGGATGCCAAGCTCGATAGAGACCGTACAATCATCGCTACAATCTCCCAGAGGGCTAGGGCGGGGATTCTTCCCCGTAGGCATAAACTTGCGAGCAATACGGTATTGCTTATTGACTAGCCCAAGTCCCTTGGACGATGTAATGGTTCGTAGTTCGCCAAGATAATCCCCAACAGACCCTAAGTATTCACGAGCAGTAAGGACCTCGTCCTGTGCACAGGCATCTTTGAAGTCACGTTCTTGATCGTGCATCATATCCTGCATCGCCTCGACAAGTCGGTAGAGGTTGCTCATACCATTTAGGAGATAACTCTTGATATTGTTATTGCTGGCTTCTGTGCCAGAGGTAACACGGACACCAAAATTACGATAGCGGCGGATAAAGCAGCGCGCCCACTGAGCCCTCACAGGCAGATAGGTGCCATGGAGGTATTGTAAGATCGCTCGTTGATCATCAAACTCTTTACAGAGCTCTCGCCATGCAATCTCGTGGGCTTCCTCTGTTTCAGCAAAGATGACGCGTTTCCACATCAAAACAATACCTCGGTAAGTATGAGGAATCTTATCGCTGGTCGAATCGCTGACAACTTGTTTATCTGGAGCACTGTGCTGAATCTGCGTCTCAGAGGAATTATCCTCGTCATCACTAGCACTAGGACTGCTACTGCTCTTTCGCTTGCTTATCCACTTCTGCTTCGATTTGAGCAGTACATTCGAAATGATATGGTGAATACAGAGCTGTTGCTGTACATTCGAGAACTGGTGATTAAGAGCAGCTTTCATTGAGTTGTCATAGTCTGTGATGATGACATCTGGTTGCCTGATAGAGTGTTGCTCCATGAGTTGACGAATGCTTTCGGCAAGAAACTGGAAACCCTCCCTCCTCTCGTTGTCGATCAAGCCAAACGCAGCATTGAAGACTGTACCAAGACATGTTTGGCCAGTAGCTTGAAATAAAGGAAGCTTAAATCGATTAGTGTTGTATGTATTGTCAAAACTAATGACCTCAGGGAACCGCTTCCACGTCTGCAAACAGTAGGGAAAGGTCCAGACAAGACCAAGTAGTCTATTAGGTTGGTCAGCATCCCATTTCACGAGATATGGGATCTTCAGCTCATCGAAGAGTTTAATTAGAGATCCAGTAGGTGTATAGCCGCCGAGCTTCTCCCGATTAATAACGGCACGAGCGTTGTAAATATCCCTCTGTGTGAATACAGTATCCGGATGTTGTTGTTCGACGACAGCGCGTACATCGCGGGCCCGAATACCAACTCGGCGACTTGTTGACTCAATAGTCGCTCTAACTGGTGTAGTAAGGCGTCGATGGGACGGGTGCGCGGATGAGGTAATACTACGGTCATGGTTGTGCTGGCTGTGTTCTGGATTTTCATGGTGTCGGAGAAGCCACCTGCCTTCTTTCACAGCTTCAGCAATTACCATCCATTGGCATCCACACTTCCGAGACTTCCGCTTTCGAATGCCTGCGCCCTTCGGAGCTCCAGGCTGCCCAAATCTATCACATTGGAAGGAGTATCTGACTCGCCGTCCCTTGTAGGAATATGCATTCCGTCGAACAATACCAAAACCGTTTTCCTTCGCAAACTTGTTTACTAAGCTAAAGAGAGCTTCAGCCGAGGGCGCTGGGTTGCCTGGAATTGTTGGGTTCGGAATTGGCTCGTAGGCAGGGGATAGAGACTGTCGAATTGACGATGAATTAATGCTCTCTGGCACAGGTGATATTCGGGGAGGCTTTGTATGTGGCGTATGGGGCGGAGAGTATGGCGGAGGAGTGTCGTGTGCTTCTGAAGTTAGAGGCGACCAGCCCCATCTCTCTCGCCATTCCCGTACCCGTTCGTACGACCGAGCAAGATCTATGGTTAACCGTCGGCCTTCGCCGATAACCTCTTGTACTATACTCATTGCCGATACAAACTCGGCCCTTGTCCTCGTCGGGGATTGTTGGACGGATGGAGGTGATTCAGGAGGCTCGGAAGCGAATGGATCAAGCTCTGGGCCTGGTATGGGCGCTCTAACTAGCTGGCACCGTCTTTCTCCACGGAAGAAGTCATTTTGAAGATAGATTTCATGATCGAAACGAAGCTCCCATGGAGGCTCATAGAGACCTTGTGAGCCTTGGGGATGTGGAAGGCTTGAGAATGTTTGCGGATATGAGGCAAACAAGTTGTCGAGTGCATTTTCATCTCCAATTCCGTAAGACCGACCGATACTTGTAGCAGAACTACTTGATGTTGGCCGGTCTTCAACTAGTGAGGAATCAGATCTAGCTTCCCATCGCTGTCGTTTTTCTTGGTATAATTGATCGCTAGGACTAGGACTTCGTTTTCTGCGAAGTCCCGCGCGACTTGAACGTATGGATGCAGATGTGGCCATTATACAGGAGCTGGCACACGCCCTGGTGGACTGGAAATGTCAATGTCACAAGTTATGGGTCATTTTTGTAGTGGACTCAAACCTCAATTTCATCTACCTATTTTGGACAATTGAGATCATCTGGTACTTATGACCTGGCTATCTGCAGCTACTATTTGTAATTCTGTAACGTATCTGATACGTCGGGATGTTTGATCGTCTGATAATTCCTTTTGATGGCCACAGTTGAATTCAGCGCTCGTATTTGTAATCTGGACAGCTGTTGATAAGTTAGTAAATAACGTGTCTGCGTAACTGACGTAGGCTTTAAGGTCAAATAAGGCAAGCTCAAGGTCTAGGTACTTAGAGTGGAGGTGGCAGAATTCAAGGTGATTTAACAGATAAAATTCGAACGAATCAGAAGCCGAGAAAGTCATGCCTCTCTAAGGTCATGCCTCTGTATCAAAAGTGTCATGCCGCTCTATCAATTCCCCTTGAATAACTTGCTTGAAGGTTCCTTTTCTTCAGAACTCTGTTCGTGAGCTAAGTTATGACGAAATTTCGTTCTCTCTTCCGAATTCTGCTGATTCTGTTGGCCTGAAGTCTCGTTCCACTTCAGTTGGCCTGTCCTCCAGTTGATCAGTGGGTTACTCTCCCATAACCATGGGTACCCTAACACTAGGTCGTGTTCCGATACGTCCATAACATCGAGTTGAATTACTTCTGAATGACCTTGAATCTGTACTTCGAGATGATCAGTCTCTTGGTTAATGATTCCGTCATTATAGGCAAAAAGTTTTCCTTCGATATCGGTTAACTCGTATGGTGCCTTTTTGTGTTTCCACGGTAGTTGGTAACGATTAACAACTCTGGGTGAGATATAGTTGCCCATCGCGCCACTGTCCACAAGTATGCGAACGCGATGTCCCTTGACTTCGGCTTCCAATACCATCTTGCCTTCGTGACGTCCTATCGTCGCGCAGAGGGTCATTGGTTTCTTTCCTTTTGTGCCAGTCTGTAGCCCTTTTACAGATGGCGTGCCTCGTTTTTTGATTTGTCCGGAATAGTTTCTTCGGTTATCTGTCTTCGTAATTCCAGGTACCATTCTGTAGGTCCTGCTCCGTTTAATGTGTGTTTGTGGCACTCGTCTCTATATATCATAGTTTGAAGTTTGTCGTATATAACTCGCTTCATGTCTGCATGTCGTTCGCAGTACATATTTTCGCAATTGATTGCATGCTTCCACTGACATGTCTTTGTTTGATTGTTTTCGTACCATGTATCAAGTATCCTCTCGTTTTGGTTTACTTGTTGTTGGACTTCTACAGGCTTCTCTTGTAGCATGTCGTGTGGAGCCTTCTGTGCTTTTCTGTAAAGTGGTGGCGTCCCGTTATTCCACTTATGCCATTCTCTGGCTTTCTGTAGCATATGATCTGAGTAGTTGATCTTTCTGCATGCGAATTGGTCATTGCCCTCACACGGTCGTAGAACTTCTTGTTTTCGTGCGGGTCTTGTTTTTCCGTTGGCTGTATACTTATGCCATTCTTGTAGCTTCACAAGCCAATGAAGTCTGCATGATTCCGATCTACACACTGCATCCAAGGATGGGTTATTCCTGCATCCTAGGGGTGTGTTTGGATCTGGTTCAATAATCATGACCTTTTCCATCGGGTTTCGTAGTGTCGCTCTCCATTCAAGTAGCTCTTCTTCCAAGTACGGTAGTGTGATTGCGTGTCCTTGTAGTCGTATTGGGAAGATATTGAGTCTTGCCTTCACTTTGAAGTGTGTCGCACACTTCAAATATGCGCATGATGCCCATGAGATCTGTGAATGATGTCGATGCGTTGGCAGTAGTCGTGGGTCATCTGCGTATTCTTGTGTGGGTTCCACTGTTCTGCTTATAGCTGCTTCGAATCCTTCCGCTAGGATTGGGATTGCTAAACTTGGTCCTTTTGGTGCAGGTACATATCTTCGTACTGCTCTCCCTTGCGCATCCGTGAGTGTTGTAGTTGCGTCTTGTATGTTTTCGTCTTCCGATGTGCTTTCTGCCGCGTCCGATGAATACTCATCGTCTTTGCACTTGATTTCGAAATTATCGTCGGGAATTTCCTCTGGTTGTCTGTCTGGTATCTCTCGTTCTTCTTCTAGTTGTAATGCCTCCCTTCTGGACTGTTGCTCGATCCAGTTGAGGAAGTCTTGCTGTTCTTCTTCTTGTTCCGTATCTTCTGGATCAGGTAGTCCATAATTGTGGGCCCGTCGTCCCATCATTGCGAGAGTCCGTATGGTGCTGAGTTGCGATTGCACCCATTCCGAAGCTTCTTGAAATCTTCGTTCTTCCAATTCTTCTTGTGTTGTTTGGCTGTTCTTGTCTTTTGTGTGGATTTTTGTGGTTTCAACTTGTTGTTGTTCGGCTTCGTATTGCCTAAGCCTTGCTAGCTTTTCACACATTGGCATTTTGCTATGATCCGGTTGTTCTGTTTTCTCGGCTTCTGGCGTCTGTTTTTCCTGCATTATCCTGAGTGGTTGTGTGTTGTGTGTAGCCTTAATTGGTCGTTTTTCTGTTACGGCAAAAGTTTTCTTTTCCCCTCTTGGCTTCTTTGGGAACCATCCACGGTCTTGCTTGCTGCTAAGGTGGATATAACAGTTGTCATCGTAACAGAAGGTCCAGTTTAGGTTTTTGTGTTCCACCTCTGGTTCGGAGGTCTCGATCTTCTGTTGGTTAGTAGCATTGAGCTGTTTCTTACCTCCTTCTGGTACTGGCTTCCATTCTTTCTTGGGTTTCTTGCATTCCTTGGCGAAGTGTCCAAACTTCCCGCAATTGAAGCATTTCTTTCCTTTCTTATCTTTGTCTTGTTTGGTAGCGTCAAGCTCCATTCGCCCTGGATTTAGTGTATGTCCGTAGGCGATAGGTTCATCGCGCTTTCGGCGTTGGTTTGCTTGATAGCTTCGTCCCTTGTTAGGATTCCAAGTACCTTTATGTTGCTTTTTCTGTAAGCGTCGCTGATACTGCCTGTCGTCAATTCGTACTGCCTTGGCGATATAGTCCGATAAGTTGTCGGGTCTGTTTTCTCTGTAGAGTTCGTCTTTGACTTCTTCTTTGAGTCCTTTGTAGAAGGCTGACATGAGGGGTTCATCTTCCCAGTCTAGTCGTGATGCCAGCAGTCTGAAGCGAGCAGCATAATCCGATGCTGATCCTTTCTGTCTGAGCCCATCGATGTTGTATTCGGCGGCCCTGGCTTCATCAACTGTTCCGAATGCCTTCTTGATGGCTTTCTCAAATTCCTCGTAACTAGAAAAGATAGTATTGGTTTCATCGTTGCGGTCGTCTTCTTCGTTATTGAGGTAATCTCTCATGATGGGCTCGAACCATGCAAGTGCGATCCCAGTCATGCATCCTCCAGCGTGGAGTATCTTCGCACGATGTTCCGACATCTTGTTAGGGAAAAATTGGTGGTACGCCCTAAGTTGGGTAAGAAATCCTTGAAGTGCGCCTGGGGCTCCATCATAAGGTCCTGGCGACTTAGGCTTGGTGATTTCTCCCAAATCCCTCTGAGGTATAGCTTGTTGAGCCTGATGCATTTGCTGAATCTGCTGACGCAGTCGATTGATCTCTTGCGCCATTTGCTGTTCATTGTTAGGCGATCCAGATGAGGTTGGTGTTTGAGGTGCCATTTTTAAGACAGTTATCAGATATTGCTCAGAGTGACGCAGTAGTAGTCTGAACAAGAGCTTTCAACGTGTAACGGCTAAGGTTCCCAAGGGATAAACTAGTCGTAGTTTATGTTGGCAGAACAACTAGGGCAGTCAATCTGAGCAGTTGGGTGTTACGTTGGTAATAGGTCGTAGACCGTAACCAAGTGATCAGAGTCAAAGAGTTGTAAGCGAAGCTTAGGTCAATGTAATGATCGTTGTTGAAAGCTAAGGAGCTAGAGTCTATCTATGAAGCGAATTTGGGGGTCCCTATATACTGCTTGGATTCCTTGGATCATTGAGAGATCTCAATGATCCTACTACTGGATCACTCATGATCTTGGATGATCCTCTTGTTGGATCTCAACGGATCATGGGAGATCCGTTGTGATCCTCTCCTATTGGTCCAGCCGGCCCCACTTCCTTGGGTCGTCCCGTCCTTTAATCCGTACGCGCCTGTACCAGTGTTGGCCCATCCTGCGACCGGTGCTGCAGTCTGTGGTCAGGTCGTAACAAGTAGTATATAAACAAATATAGTAAGTATTAGATATACTTGAATAAAAAAACCCTAAGGGAACTATAAAATTAATATACTATAATAAGTAAAAGCTGGATAAGTAGTATAACAAACAGAAATTTAACCCTAGATATAACAAGAAATATACAGTAAACTATAACAACCTAAGATACAAAAAGTATAAAAAAATAAAAAACCAAATTTATAACCGCTTATATTAAATATTTAATAATAAGTTTTACTTTAAGTATTTATAAAACAAAACTAGACCTATAAAATAGTACTAAGAAATAAAACAATAAATTACAAAAAAATCTATTCCAGAAAACTTAAAAAACAAGGCATACTATCTATAAAAGGGCTACAAGCTAGCATAAAGAGAAAGACGCTAATAACCCTTAATATAATCTAAGATAAATAAAGTAATAAGATAGTATTAAACGCCGAAGTTATAGGATATCGCGTTTATATACTTATAAATAATAGCGCGATAAGCAATTATATTTTACCCAGAGTTATTAATTATTACTAACTACTATAAAAACACAAAAAGGCACTATATAAGTTAACTAATATTAAAGGAAAACTTTTTACCTATAATAACGAAATTATTAACTAAGAGACTAATTATCTCAAAGTATAAATTCAAGATTATTCAGAAGTAATTTAACTTAATATTATAAATGTATTAAAATATAACCTAGTATTAGAGTACTTATAGTTATAGGAGAGTAACCTACTAATTAACTAGAGAATAAGCCAACTAAAGTAAAATAAGACTTTAGGCTAATAAAATCAGCAGAATTCAGAAAAAAAAACAAAATTTCGTTATAACTTAGCTTATAAATAAAGTTCTAAAGAAAAAGAACCTTTAAGTAAGGTATTAAAGGACTAATAATAACAAATAAATAGTACAAAAATAACAAGTATAAAAAAAAAACAATTAGATTTACTATAATAACCTTAACGGCGCTATAAACTAGAATATAAATAATAATAAATAATAAGAAAATAAAAGCTAAGATCTGAAAGGTTATTACCACCTTAAGGAAAGACCTCGTAAATACAAATAAAAAACTTAAAGAAAAAAAGAAGAATAAGAACAATAAAAATAATAAAAGCCTAATAATAAAAGAAGAAAAACTTAAAAATATCCCTAAAAAATACCAGAAATACAAAAAGTTATTCGCAAAAAAATTAGAAACCAGATTACCAGAATATAGCTAGTAGGATTATTAGATTAAACTAATAAACAAAAAGTTAATAATATTCTATAAGATTTATAACTTAAACGCAAAAAAACTTAAAACACTATAAAAATATATTAACAAAATACTAGCAAAAAGCTACATCAAAGCATTAATATCAGAAGCTAAATACCTAGTTATATTTATTCTAAAGAAAAACGGAAAATTATAGTTAATAGTAAATTATCAGCAATTAAACGCAATTACTATAAAAAATTAAATACTATTACTACTTATCTCCAAACTATAAAATTAACTATATAATATAAATTAGTTTACCGCAGTAAACCTAAAAGGAGTATATAACTTGATTTAAATAAAAAAGGGTTATAAATAAATAACAGCTTTTAGAACAAAATTCGGACTATTCAAATATTTAGTAATACTAATAAGGCTTACTAATATACTAGTAATATTCCAGAGAATAATTAATAGTATACTATAAGAATATTTAGATAACTTTATAGTAGTATATCTTAATAATATACTAATCTTCTTAAAAACCCTAAAAAACTATAAAGAACATATATATATAGTACTAAAAACGCTATAAGATACTAAACTATTACTTAAACTAGCAAAATATAAGTTTTATACCCAGGAAGTAAACTTCCTAGGATATATAATACAACCAAACAAGATATAAATAAAAAAGACAAAAATTAAGGTAGTAAAAAACTAGCTAACACTAAAGAATATTAAGGATATATAAAGCTTTAAGGGCTTTACAAACTATTACCGGAGATTTATTAAGAGCTACAATAAGATTATAGCACCCTTAGATAAACTTACTAAGAAGAATAAGTAATAGAATTAGAATAATAAAGCATAATATACTTTTAATAAGATTAAAGAACTTATTATATCTAAACTTATTTTAAGAACCTTTAACCTAGAAAAGGAAACAGAATTAGAAACTAATTTATTAGACTTTACTCTAGGAGCACAAGTTAAATAAAAAAATAATAATAAAAAACTACACCTTATTATATTCTACTTAAAGAAACTTTATAAAGCAAAACTTAACTACCTTATCTACAACAAAGAATTCCTAGTAATTATTAATACTTTTAAGGAATTTAGATACTATCTTATAAGAAGTAAATACAAAGTTAAGGTGTATACTAATTATAAGAACATCTCTTATTTTATAATAACATAATAATTAAATAAATAACAAATTTAATAGGCCAAATATCTTTTAGAATTTAACTACAAAATTATCTATCAAAAAGGATCTAAAAACAAACAAGTAAACGCTCTAAGTCAAAAAAGCAACTATAATATAAAAGTACCTATAATAACAAGACAACTCCTTAAGATCAATAAAAATAACAATTTCTAGCAAAGATAACTAAATACTATATTAAAAGTACAAAAAAAAGACCTAGTATACAGCAAAATACACTAATAGGCAACAAATAATATACAATATATTAGAAATATACCGGTAAAATATATATATTACCTAGGAGAAATACTAATATATAAAGAGAAAATCTAGATACTACTAGAACTACAAGAAGAATACATTAAAAAAATATATAAATACCTAGTTTATAAATATTAAGAAATCCGCAAAATACTAGATAAAATATAATAATAATATAATTTCTTAGGAATTAAGAAAATAGTCAAAAAGGTTATTAATAAATATATATAATATAAAAAAAGTAAGGCTTTATAATATAAGCTATATAGAGAATTACAACTATTACCAGTACCAACACAACTATAGGAATCAATAGCTTTTGATTATATTATAAAGCTACTAATATCAAAAGAACCAATAACTAATATAAAATATAATAGTATATTTATAGTTACAGATAAACTCATAAAATACAAATACTTTCTACTATACAAAAAAGCAAGCAATATAAAAGAACTTATATATATATTCTTACAAATAATAGCAAGTAATTATAAGCTACCAAAGGAAATTATATCAGATAAAGGAAGTATATTTACCTCTAAGTTTTAGCAAGTACTTATAGTATAACTTAAAACAAATTACAAGTTAAGTACTATATATTATTTATAAATAAATAAATAAACAGAAAGATTAAACTAGACACTTAAACAATATCTATGATACTACATTAATTATTAACAAGATAATTAGGTTAAATAATTACTTATAGCGTAATTAGCTTATAATAACTTAATATTAGAATCAATAAAGCAAATACCAGCCTACGCTAATTACGGATTTAATCCCAAAGTATTTCAAATATAGCGCAAAGAACTACAAGCAGAACAAGTAATACTATAAGCAAATAAACTAAAAAAATTACATAAAGAAATACAACATAAATTAGAATTTATATAAAAAAAAATAGTATAATACTATAATTATAAAAAATTAAAAAAACTAATTTTTAAGGGGGAAAACATAGTTTACCTACTCTAATAAAACATTAAAACAACGCAACTAAGCAACAAATTAAACTACAAAAAATTAGGACCTTTTACTATCAAAAAACGAATATTAACAAACAACTATAAACTTTTATTACTAAAAACTATAAGGAATTATTTTATAGTATATATTTCACTTCTTAAAAAAGCACCAGACAATATACTAGCAGAAGAAAATATCAAAGTTATAAACAAAACGGAATATAAAGTAGAATAAATCTTAGATATAAGAACAAGAAACAAAACACGCTAATATCTTATTAAATAGAAAAGCTATAAAGATAAGAAAAACACATAAAAACCTATAAAGCACCTAAAGAATTACTAGCACCTATTATAGCAGTATTACCAGTAGTATTCACCAAGGTATCCCCAAATACAATATTCTAATCTAACACATTAATAGCGCCTAAAAACTACGTATTAATAACAGCCTTGGATTCGTGACGCTCCTTCTTATCCAACTTATCTAATAACTATAAACCTAAACAAGTTATCTTATTTCCTTTTAAGAGCAATTAACGCTTTTACTTATATAATTACTCCAAATAATTCAAGGATTTATCTAAATCAGCTTATACCTAATACAACACTTTATAATAAGAGGCAAGAAGTTCTTTATGTGAAAGGCCGCTAGCGAGTTGATTCAACTAACTAGTCCCTATGCTGTTTACTATCAAGATGAAGAAGAAAGGAAAGTTTACACACTCCGTGGCATAATAACAGCGCCTTATAACTTCCCAATACGCCTCCACAGAAGGTTCTAGAATCAACCCACTGGGAGAGTTAGTGATAGGCGGCACAGCCGCCGTTCAAGCGGCTTGGCCCGTTACATTACCTCCCCCCCTTCTCTTCTAAAAAGGCCATGGCAGCGTATTCAGGATAACTCTGCGAAGCTGACCCTCTTCCTACGTTTTTTCCAATGTTTCCACGCATCCGTATGCCGTATGGTTCTGAGGTGCTCCCATGTGGGTTTTGAGTAATCTACCCATTTTACGAGCGCTTTCTTATACGTGCCTTCCTTCTTTTCGTCAAGTATACATTCAACAAGGTACATCTCCTGGCCGTCCACCAGTACTGGCTGGGCAAGCTCGTGATCAATTTCCTGTGAGGGTAAAGGGTCATCGGGGACTGGCCGGAGCAGATCCACGTGGAATACCGGGTGTATGCGTCCGGGCACGTCTAACTTGTAGGAATGCGGGTTGACCTCCTCGAGCACTTGGTATTTTGCATGCAGCCAGTCAAGCTTCTTGCAAGGCCGCGACGTCTTGACATTTTTCAGGTTGAGGTAGACCCAATCTCCAGGCTTGTAGCGCGGTGCGGCTGTCCTGTGCTTGTTGGCTTGTGCTTGCTGCATTTCCTGAGCCATAGCCATTGCCGCTTGCGCGAATTCTCCGGCATCCTGTAGCCTCTGGATGAAGTCTTCTGCTATAGCTTCGCCTTCCTTCACGTCCTCTGCGCTCCTGTCTTCCACTAACTGGATTGGTTCGTTGTGATATCCGTGCATGAAGAAGAACGGGCTGAGGCCTGTGGAGGTTGCTTCTCTCTCGTTGATAGTGGCCATGGCTATTGGTAACAGGTCTAGCCAATTCTCTTGGAGGTAGTTTGTCCATATACGAAGGATCTTCTCTACTTCTTGGTTCATTCGTTCTGTCGCGCCGTCGGTTTGTGGGTGATACGCCGTCGATAGCCGCTGCTCGATCCGTAGCAGCCGGCAGAAGTGCTTCCACATGTCACTGACAAACTGGGGACCACGGTCGCTGGTTATGGCTGTTGGGATACCGTGGATGGGGTAGTGTCGTTCAAAGAGTCTTTTCGCAACCGCCTCCGAAGAGATATCGTCCAATCCTTCGAGTTCGACGCCCTTGGTAAGCCGGTCTGTGACTACCATGCAGTTCGTCGCGCCATCTCTTCCCGACGGTGGGAGGTCAGTGATGAAATCAATAGTGATTTCACTCCATATGCGTTGTGGGATAGGTAATGGCTTTAGGAGCCCTCTCTTTGTGTCCCTCCAGATGGTATTTCGTCCGCAAACCTCACAGTTGCGCACAAACCGACGTACTTCGCTAGCTGCTCCCGGCCAGAAGAAGCGTCTTGACAGGATCGAGTACGTAAGGTCTCTTCCGGGGTGTCCGGTAATATGAGAGTCGTGCGTTTCCTGGATAATCTTCGTACGCAGCGGCTCAGAATCGGGTATCCAGACGCGTTCTCTAAAGCGTAGCAGGCCTCTGTTATCCAGCGAGCATTCTGAAATGCTGACAACCTTCTCTTTCTGTAGCTTGGTTGGCAAGTTTCTCTCTCCATTTGCTACCAGTTTCGTGAGTTCTTGATAGGACCTGTCCTCTTGGCGTGCATCGTGCCAAAGCTGCTGTAGTTCCTTGTCTTCGAATAGCCTGATATCTCTTCTGAAATTGAACTCCTGGTTACCTTGAGGATTGGTGGACATTGTCGATATGGGCACCCTTCTAAGGTGGTCGTTCTGGAATAGCCTCATAATGCGTCCTTTTAGTCGTTCATCCGAGTAATCGGCCGGCATATCCTGGTCTCGTCTAGAGAGCGCGTCGGGTAACCCACCCTTCCGGCCTGGCCTCCACTCGAGTGTGAATTGGAACCTGGACAGGAACTCTGACCACCGTACTTGCCTTTCTGTCAATCTTCTCTCCGAGTAGAAATACTTCAGGTTCTTATGATCCGTCAGGACTTTAAAGTGCTCCACGGCGCGTAGCTCTGGTTCCCATTGCTCCAGGCACTTGACAATAGCAAGCAGTTCTTTGTCATGAATGGCATAGTTCACCTCGGCCGGCGAGTGTTTCTTTGAGAAATAGGCGACAGGTCGCATAAACCCGTCCTTATCGTCTCGCTGGGAGAGCACGCCCCCAGCTGCAAATCCTGAAGAGTCTGCTTCCACAGTGGTCTCTCTTTCCGGGTGGAAGTGGGCTAGGGTCGGGGCGGTGATCAACAGGTCCTTAAGCTTCTCGAAAGCTTCCTCACATAGATCGTCCCAATAGAAGGGCACATCCTTTTTGGTTAGTCGCGTCAGCGGCTCTGCTATCTCCGAGAACTCTGGCATAAAGATCCTGTAGAAGTTCGCGAACCCGATGAAACTCCTAACAGACTTTACGTTGGCTGGCGTTGACCATTCCTTAACGGCTCTGACTTTCTCCGGGTCGACTCGAATCCCATTTTCTGCCTCGATGATGAATCCAAGATATTTTACAGTCTTGACCTCAAATTCGCTCTTGCTGATGTCTAGCTGCAGCCCAGCATCCATGAGTCGTTGGAGGACCTTGCCGACTTTGTCACGGTGGTCCTGCAAGCTTCCAGAGGAGAAGATCAGGACATCATCGATGTATGCCGATACGAAATCGTCCAAGTAATCCTGAAGCACGTTGTTGATGTACCTTTGGAAGGCTGCTGGTGCACCTGTCAGGCCGAATGGGACTACCAGCCATTCGAAGGATCCATAGCGTGTTCTGAAAGCCGTCTTTTCCTCGTCGCCCGGGGCGACCCTGATCTTATGGAATGCCGCTATAACGTCTACCTTCGTGAACCACCTTGCCTTGGCTATTGTTCGTAGCGTCTCGCTAAGTAAAGGCAAGGGATAACGGTCCCTCTTCGTTATGTTGTTCAAACCTCTGTAATCCACGCAGAAGCGAATGCCTCCGCCAGGCTTCTTCACCATGAGGACCGGTGCCGCGGCTGGTGAGCTGCTAACTCTGATAAATCCCTTGTCTAGTAGTTCTGTAAGAGTCTTCCGTAGTACCAATAGCTCCTCGCGGGACATGCTGTAAAGCGGCCCCCAGGGTAGAGGCTTCTCGCGGCCATGTTCGTCTTGTAGCACGTCGATTTTCAGGTCCACACCCGGCCGATGAGGGGGCAGCTGGTCAGCCAGTTGCTGTGAGAAGGCTTGAGACCACTTGTGGTACTGTGGCGGCAACTTCTCCACTGGGTCGATCTTCAGTTTCGGTCTCAGGGCTTTGTCGATATCCGCCATTGTGACTGCATGAACTCCGACGCCACCTTCGCGTTTGTCGCGGCGTGCCTCTGCCAAAAATGCAGCAGCCATGACATTTGAGACGTCCAGTCGAGGGGGCCGGTAGCGTCGTTGGTCTTGTATTCGAACTCCATTAGATCCAATCTCGAGATATCCTTCTTTCGCATGGATATGAACGTCTTGATCTTCCATCCAACGTTTGCCTAGGATCATATCCCAGTTGAGGTCGTCGATGACGTACATGAATACTCGATGCTGCTGATGTCCATCGAGGTCGATTGATACATACGTGATCTTGTCGATTCTGACCTCCTTGCCATCACCCGCTGCATTCTCGAGGATGCGCGGCTGAACACGTATGTGTGGCAACTGGAGAGAGTGAAAGGTGCGCTTGCTAACTGCGCCGTAGCAGAGGCAGCCATAATCGACGAGAGATGGCACAAAATCCGTGCCGTTCACTCTAACGTCCGCTATGAACGGGTCTCCGTCCATCTTCGTCCTTCCGCTCGCCTCCCATTCTCTCACAGCTGCCGCGTGTTCCTAGTCTGAGTCCTCATCGCTAGGAGAAGCGGTGTCTTCGTCTTCTTCAATCGCGGCGATGGTGACCAAGGGGCGTGATGGGACCGCGGCGTTCACCTGAGTACGCCGGGTCGCGTTTCCGGGTCGGATAGGCGCAGCCAGTGGGCAACGCTCGACTCTGCAGTTGTCTCTTCCACAACGAAGACAACGTCCTTCGCGGTAACGGGCGTCCATCTCGGCCTGCTCAACCCACTTGGCGCGCTTACCCAACAGCGCCTGGTCTTCCGGCCGCTTGGATTGGTAGCCGTATGTATTCTTATCCCTGCGGGTGCGCACAGCGTTTACTTGGGAGGATGCTTGTGGGGTTGGCTCCCATTCCATCATATCTTCTCTTCGGTCTTCTGTCTTCTGGCCGGGCTGTTTCTGTGCAACCTGACCTCCCTGGTTGTCAGGGTTCTTCGTATTGCTTCGAGGCCTTTTCCACTGACCCAACAACTCCATCTGGCTACTCAGTGAGTCGCATCTCTTCGCCAGCCCAACATAGTTGCTGATAACGGAAGGATCAGAACCTATGAGGGCAGCTTTCATTTTGTCGTTGAGGGCCTCTTGGAGGTAGGAGATCTTGCTGTCATCTGGCCAATACTCGGCGTTGGCGTTGGCAATTTCTCTCTCAAAGCGGGGATAAAACGACGTGAATGGTTCGTTCTCTCCTTGCTTAATCGAATGCAGGTTGCGTGTAGCTCTCTGCTTGCGATCTCTCTGCCCATACAGCAGTTCCAGGCGATTGAGTAGTTCAGTGACATCGAACGTTCTCTTCTCGGTTTGCATTTCTGCGAACGTGGTCACGTTTTCTTTAGCCTTTCCTTCTAGACTCATAAAGACATATATAAAGTGGCCTTCCGCGTCCCCAATAACTTCCTTGTCGACTCGTAGCTTCCCTTCGGTTTCCAGCTTCCAGCTTCGCCACTGGGACTTATCGCCTCCAAATTTTGGGATGTCTCGTAATTTGGGGCGTTTGGTTAGATGAGGGCTGCGAGTGGCCGCCACATGGGCGTCCTCGATGGGAACAATCGGGGTGACAGATGGTGTTGGTTCCGGGAGTTCAGACAACCGGATTTGCTGTTGGTTGAGTTCCAGGGCGGTGAAACGTTCTTCCAGCTCAGCATTTCTTCGGGCATTTTCTTCTCTCAAACTTCGTATCTCGGCAACCAGAGCGCTTAAGACGTCGGGTCGTACATCGTTGTTATCTTCGGACATATTGGTGACTTCGTTCATCGTGGCTTCTTACTTCTGAATACTAACTTAATAGCTTCGGTTGATCTTCGGGTGACTTCGAGTGACTTCGGGCATCTGATGTTAGGCTTCGTTGATCTTGATAGTATGTGAAAGGCCGCTAGCGAGTTGATTCAACTAACTAGTCCCTATGCTGTTTACTATCAAGATGAAGAAGAAAGGAAAGTTTACACACTCCGTGGCATAATAACAGCGCCTTATAACTTCCCAATACGCCTCCACAGAAGGTTCTAGAATCAACCCACTGGGAGAGTTAGTGATAGGCGGCACAGCCGCCGTTCAAGCGGCTTGGCCCGTTACACTTTAGTAAACTCCTCTTCTTAGTTTAAACGTTTTAACTCAGAAATAATTTAACCAACTAAAAAATATTTATTAGTAAAAAGCAGTAACACACAAGGAAGATACCTACACAAGTTAATCGCAATACTAGAGGTATTATAAGAACGCCCTTGCCGTATATACTCTTCACATTTTAAAGAACACTTAATTATTTTATAGCGAAAACCACAGGCAAAACAAAAAGAATATAATATAATATTAAAGCTATAAGAATCTATATATATTACTAGAGTATCTTAATAACGCGTAGAATCTGACTTTGGTTTTGATTTCTAGACTCTAGAAGGGTAACTAGACATGGCATTAAAAGGACATCACAAAAAATAAAAGAAGGAAAACTTACTAACAAGAGAAAAAGAATATAAGGCTATTTATAAAACAAACTTAGATCTTAAGAACAAGACTATAAGAAAGGGGACATCGTGTTACAACCCAGCTATAAGCTATAATATAGGTTATAAAGTAAGCCGACTACATAAGCTGCTACGTAGTATAGGCAGGAAGAACCACAAAATAATAGTTAGCACAAGCTACTAGTAAGAAAGCGCTTACTATACAGGAAGTAAATAGTGTAAGTAATCACAATAAAACCAACGTGAGCAACGTTATTACTTACGTCTAGGATAAGTAATTACTATTATATATAAGGACCCCTAAATTTGCTTTATAAATAGACTCTAGCTCCTTAGCTTTTAATATAATTATTATATTAACCTAAGCTTCACTTATAACCCTTTAACTCTGATCACTTGGTTATAGTCCATAACCTATTACTAATATAATACCTAACTACTTAGATTAACTGCCCTAGTTATTCTGCCAATATAAACTACAACTAGTTTATCCCTTAGGAACCTTAGCCATTACAAGCGGTTATAAATTTAGTTTTTTATTTTTTTATACTTTTTATATTTTAGGTTATTATAGTTTACTATATATTTCTTATTATATTTAAGGTTAAATTTCTGTTTATAATATTACTTATCTAGCCTTTATTTATTATAATATATTAATTTTATAATTCCTTTAGGGTTTTTTTATTTAAGTATATTTAATACTTATTATATTTATTTATATACTACTAGTATTTTATATTACTACTTATACTATTTCTTAGCCTTATTTATTATATATTTTAAATAATTTAATAGTAAGTATATTATATAATTTTTTATTTTATATTAAGATAACTTAAGTAGTAACTCTCTTTTATATATTAGGATTTTTTCCTTATATATATATTAATATTATTACCTATTTTTTATATATATATATAATTAGTATATATCTAGTTTATATATATTTATAAAATTTATATAAGCTTAGTATTTAATAGGTATATTTAAATTAAGTTCTAAAATTATTATATAATTATTATTAATTATCTTTACTTTTTATTCTAGAAGTTCTTATTTAAAGTATAATACTTTAATTAAATATTCTTTTATCCTAATTAAAAATATATTTAATTATATCTTAGTTATAAAATATACCTAATATATTATAAATATATATAATACTTATACTAATTATATATAATCCTTATATCTTAGTAAGAGTTTAGGGTTATCCCTTTTTTCCCTTTCTAAGTATTATAATATTAGGTTTCTTAATATTATAGTAGTATTTACTATAATAATAAGAATTATAAAATGTTTTCCTATTAATATAAGGAAATATTATTATATAGCTTATTTTTATATAGCTATTAGCTTTATTAGCGTTTTTTTCTTATTTTATTTATTTTTAAATACTTTTAAAGTATTTAAAATTATATTATTATTATTAATACTTATATCCTTTACTTTATTTTCTGGTTTATTAAAGGTAGTAAGGATTTATATATTTTACTTTTTTTTATATTATTATTCCCTTTAAATTTTCCTTACTTTTACTTATTATTATACCTAATTAAAGATTTCTTAGTATAAGTTTTTATTTAAATATTTTAGTAATTTTAGTTTATAAAGTTCTTTTTATTTTATTATTATAAGAGTTCTTTTTTTTATTAATTATTTATTTAGGTTTTTTTATATAAGTTATTTAGCTACTTATAGCTTATTTCCTATAAAGTTTATAATTTTCTTCTTTAGTTTTCTTAGTTCTTTTAGAAACTATCCTCTTTCTTATTTACTACTTATATAAATATAGTAATTATTATTATAATAAAAGGTCTAGTTAAGGTCTTTATACTTTACTTTTAGTTTAGTAACTTTGTTTTTTTATTAGTTAGTAGCGTTAAGATATTTTTTACCTCCTTTTAGTACTAGCTTCTATTTTTTCTTAGGTTTCTTATATTTATTAGTAAAATATCCTGGTTTTTTATAGTTATAGTATTTCTTTTCTTTTTTATTATTTTTTTTAGTAGTATTAAGCTTTATTTATTTAAGGTTAAAAATATAATTATAAGTAATAAGTTTTTCTTATTTTTTTTTTTAGTTTACTTATTATCCTCTTCTTTTTATAAGGTTTTAAGTTCTTTTTCCTTATTACTTTTATATATATTATTAATATTATTTATTATTAATTTAAACTATTATTATTATATAATCTAAGAAGTTATTTAGTATATTTTTTTTATATAATTTATTTTTAATTTCTTTTTTTAGTCCTTTAAAAAAGGCTAATATAAGTAGCTTATTTTCCTAGTTAAGTACTAAGATAACTTATTTAAAATATACTATATAATTTAATATAAATCCTTTTTATTTAAGTTAATTTATATAAATAATTATAGTTCTTACTTTATTAGTTAATTTAAATGTTTTTTTAATTACTTTTTTAAATTTCTTATAATTAATAAATATTTCTTTTATTTTATCTTCTTAATTATTTTTTATATTAATAAAATAATCTTATATAATTAGTTTAAATTATATAAGTATAATACCTATTATATATCCTTTAGTATATAGTACTTTTACTTATATATTAGTTAACTTATTTAAGTAGAATTAATAATATACCTTAAGCTAGGTTAAGAATTCTTAGAGTATTTTTAGGTTATTATTATAAGGTTTTAGTGCTTTAGGCTTAGTAATCTCTCTTAAATCTTTTTATCCTAATATAAGTATTTAACGTTTAAGGCTAAGTTACTTAACTTATTAGTATAATTATATAAGTTTATTTATAAGGTCCTAGGGTTTAAGGCTTTAAGGTTTTTAAAGTACTAGTAATATAATTACCTTAAATAAAGTAGGTATTATAAGTACTATCTTAATAGTTATTAGATATTACTTAAAATAATATAATAATTATTTAAATAAGAGCTTTTAACGTGTAATAGCTAAGGTTTCTAAGAGATAAACTAGTTATAATTTATATTAATAAAATAACTAAAGTAGTTAATTTAAGTAATTAGGTATTATATTAGTAATAGGTTATAAATTATAATTAAGTAATTAAAGTTAAAGAGTTATAAATAAAACTTAAATTAATATAATAATTATATTAAAAGCTAAGAAGTTAAAGTCTATTTATAAAGTAAATTTAAGGGTTCTTATATATTATAATAATTATTTATCCTAAATATAAGTAATAGTATTACTTATATTAGTTTTATTATAATTACTTACACTACTCACTTCGTATATAGTAAGCGCCTTCCTACTAGTAGCTCATGCCAACTATTATTCTGTGATCTCTCCTACCTGTACTGCGCGGCAGCTCATGCAGTCAGCCCACTCTTATAACCTACACTGCAGCCTGCGGCTGGGTCGTAACACTAATTAGATCTGGGAAAACTTTTATGCGTCCTTGTCCGCACTAAACCCTTATAAGAACTAATATAATACAGCCTTCGGCTGAATAATAATAAAAATTCAATATTTATTTTTTTTATTAGTTTTATAAGGGATTAATATTACTAGTAATAAAATATAAATTATATATATTTAAAGGTCTAAAAAAAGAAAAGCTATTACTTATATACAGCCTAATATTATAGCTTTTATAATTAGTATTATTACCCTAGGTAACCCCTATTATAAACCGCCTTATAAGCCTAGCTAGTAGTGCTAAAACAGAATAATATTAATACAACTAATCAGGGTGGTTACAGGCCGGAGCAGACTGGTCTGACCGAACAACGCCACATCGTAGGCCTAGCAATGATTTGGAGCCGTCTTTTGAAGTGAAAAAGAGGATGGCATGGGGCGCAGGCGAGGTACCCTTGACAGCGTAATTTGGTGGCGGCGTGACGAGGCAGCTGGGGGCAGGGGCTTTGTAGGTGAATTGAAAAGGGTTTGTCTTGAAACGGCCAAGCATGATTGGTGTAGACAAGGAAGCTGATGGGGCGTCTTTTTCCCGTTTCCCTCTCCAATCTAAATACCCCAGGTAGCGATTAACACATTCGCCGCAAGGACCAGTTGAGTGAGTGGGCTGCATGTGATGGGCGTTTTTTTTTTTTTTTTTTTTTTTTTTTTTTTTGTTTTCTCAGACGCACGTAGGGACATGGGGGGAAAGGGGGGCGCCTAGTAAAAGCAAGGTAAAGATGAAGGATAAAGTGAACGTTTTTAGCAAAAACCAGACCGGCCTAATGCCCGGCACCCGTTAAGGAGGAAGCTAGGGAAAAAAAAAAAAAAAAAAAAAAAAAAAAAGGCAGAAGGGTTCAAAAGAGCGACTCTATCCCTTCCGTCCCTCCCTCCTTCTGCTTGCAAGAATCGAGACGATGGGTGCGAACGACTTTATCTACAATGAAGAGCATCGAGTAGTGGTGTGCGTGGATTGCGAGAGTTGCCTTGCGCCGGGGGGCAGGAAGAAATGGGAGTCCCATCTTCGCAAGAAACCGCATTACATGGCAGGCGAGCAGCTGCGCAAAACAATCGAACTGCTGTCAACCTATGACCTGCGCGAAACGACGGAAGAGCTGCGACAATGGCGGCCCAAAAGGAGATCACCATGCGAGCAGATTACCGGGTTAAAGTTGTTCAATGGCTACATATGCAACTGCGACGTGGAGACGTGCGATTTCGTGACAACAAGGCTGGAATCAATGCGCGACCATCTGCCAAGGCACGGGAGAACCGCATCGCAGCACAGGGAAGATAGCCCTCTGTGGAAGCAATGCCACTTGCAGACCTACCTGACCGCCAAAAGTCGAATTGACTACTTCACCGTCAAGGCAACAGAGAGCGGCCAAGACCAAGACGCAAACAACACTACCGGGCCGTCACAGCCGGTTCTATACACGGGAGCCCCGCCCTCGGCGGCGGAGGAAACACTCTTCGATAGACTAAAGAACGACGTACAGGAAGCGGCGCGCGATGTGGAGGACAATGGGGCGGTTGTTGAAGATTGCGGCCGCGGCCGAGCGGACCGGGAGCCGTGGCTGGTCCACACGGGTTTCCCAACCCACCTTCGGGGGCTCACGAACACGGAGATCTGGTCGTCATTTAAGTTGCCGAAACATAGAGATACTCTGTTCCAGAGCAAGCGAGACAAAGACAATGCCAACCGTCGCGAGAATGACAACGATGAGGCAGGAGAGGAGGACGAGGAGGATGATGATCTTAGACGCATACTGGCCGCAGCCGACGCCCTTTTTAGGAGCGCCTATACCCTGGTGTCAGATCGGTCACCAAATCGCAAAGTAACGCAGCAGCGTGCACAAATACTCAGCGACTTTGCATGGGGCGCGGGCAAAAAGGGCAAGGATACGGCATTTCGAAGGTTCAAGAACCCTTCTTCCCTGGCAGAGTACTTCAGGACGATGAAGCAGCTCCTGATGTACTACTACAGGGTGGTGTATTGCGACGACGGGCATTTCAGTCGGCCTCAAGAGATTAGCCGGCTAGGCGTGGCCGATGAAGAAAAGCGTTCATATGGAGATGAGACCGAGGCGGTAACAATGCCGCAAGATGTCATCATCCCAACAGATGAACAGCAGCAGGCGATGGAAGAGATGTTTAGCGCGTTGAGGGAAGAGGACGACGAGCGGAGGAGACGGCCGAAACAGGCCCAACAGGACACGACCGAGCAATGGGACGAGGATGGGGGTTTGAAACAACAAGGTGATGTTGAGACGTGCGACTCTTATTTGAACTCGAGATTAGCATGTGCAATTCGCAGGTTTTACATTGGGCTGATCTTCCACGAGGTAGGGAGTGAGCCCTTCCGGTCGCCAGTACTTAGCTTCTGCGCCATGCTTAGCCGCGCGACGCTTAAAGACAAGAGTTACTACGAAAGGCAGAGGCGGAAGAAGAGTGAGAACAAGGGCGAGAGTCGGGACCAGGGCAAGAGCAGGCGCAACGTTATGACCGAAGAGGGGCATGGGGATATCGTGCCGAGGCGGGAGGAGAGGTTCGGTGGTTGGGTCAAGCCCGGAAGCTACACTAGCAACTTGTCCAAGCTTGTGTGGGGTGCACAGCTCATGATATTTGAGAGCACATGCTTCTACAAAAGGCATCAGACTGAGGAAATCCCCGACACACTAGAAAAGATTTGCAGGAAGTTCATGCACCAGAGGCAGGAAACGGCGTTTGGCCACATCCTACAATGGCGGCTGTACCTCGGAACCGTGGCGCAGGGAGCCATCTCTAGCGACCAGGCGCGCTGGTCACTAGATGGTCAGGAGATTGACTTCAGAGGCACGAAGCTTCACATGAAGCATGTGCCCCAGCTCGTGGTATCGGAGTACGGACGGGCTCGTACTCTTCTGCACGACAAGCTGCTGTTTGGCGCGCGGGACATTCCGCTGGTCAAGGCCTGCATGCTTCACGACGATCTAGACGCAGAGGACTATGGAGGATCATGGATAACGGACGAAAGAAATGCTGAGTACCTTCGCGGGACGCATGATGCCTTGCTCCGGCAGATCGAGCAGAGGGCAGACTTACGACGGGCATTTGTGCGCGATGACGGAGATGATACGGGAGGTAAAGCCCTATGTCGGCAAGCAATGGCTGTTTATGAGTGTGAGGTGCAAGAATTCCTCAAATCAATGGTCACTCTGTTACATGTTCCGCCAGCACCGCCGTTGAGGGCACCGGAGCTGCTGAGCATAACATGCGTAAACGGGGGTGGGCGGCGCCGCAGTATGCTTATCTGGGAGAAGATGCTCATGGTGCACCTGCGCTACCACAAGAGCCAGGAGCAGACGGGAAAAGAGACAGACAACATCCGTTTCGTGCCGTCCTATATCGCGGACCTGCTGGTCACGTTCCTGGCGGTTGTGCAGCCGCTGCGGCAGACATTTCTTCGACAAATCCACCCCGGAGCCCTCCTATCGCCGTATCTATGGTCAACGCTGAATGGCGATGTCTGGCGGGATGATCTCGTTTCAAAGTACCTCAGTCAAGCATGCATGCGTGCCCAGGTGCCCGAATTCAAGGTCTCATGGTGGCGACAAGCAGCCGCCTCTATTACGAAGCAGAAATTCACGCCTAAAGAGCGGGCAAACTTCAACATGGAGGATGTCGAAGCGCCGGAGATGATTGACGAGGAGGAGCTGTTGGTGGACCTAGCCGTGGCCAGCAACCACGCGTTCAAGACCTTCAACCAAATGTATGCAGGCTCGACCACACTCGTCATGAATACGCCGCTACACCGCGCCTACCGAGCATCACAGAGCTGGCGCACGCTCTTCCAGATCGACCAACAGCTGTCAGCGGAGGAGGCAGCCATGGGCGGGGGAAAGCGCCGACGGCTGGCCGGGCAGTCGGACGAGGCAGATATGCTGCAGCTGTGCAAGCGCACCAAGCTGCGTACGAGGCCCCTGGGAAGGGCGAAAGACCTGGAGGCGGTCGCGCGCAGACTCTACAATGATCCCACCTTGTGCTTCAGACAGCCTGGACAACGCGACGCTATGTTGGCGGCCATGGGACCCCGTGCCGAGGAGCAGGTTATTGTTGTGCTGGGCACGGGTTCGGGGAAGACGTTAATCGTCATGGTCGCCGCAGCGTTAGAGGGAGCCGGCACGACGATCATGGTGCTTCCTGCCGTTGCCCTGAGATGCGACATGCTTGATCGGTTGAGGAGAGTCGGTATTAAAACCCTCGTTTGGGAGCCAGGACAGTTGAAAGCAGCACCGCTTGTGGTCGTGTCAGCCGAGGCAGCTTGTACGGAGACCTTCGTGGGCTACGCCCATCGGCTTGAGTCTCGACAGCGACTGGACCGGATTGTGGTCGACGAGTGCCACCTTACTATAACTGCCACTTTCCGCAAGAGCATGAGGCAACTTGGTTCGTACGTGCGGCGGGTCAGGACCCAGACGGTATGGCTCACCGCAACGCTGCCGCCGGACTTTGAAGCAAGTTTTATACAGCACAACCGCCTATTGCAACCTCGTATAGTCCGGGAATCAACAAACCGGCCGAACATACAGTATTCTATACGGCGCATCAAGGGCCCGGGGGGGCTGTGTGCGCATGCTGTCCAGCTTGCACGCATGCTAGCGGGCATGGTCTTGGAGGGTGTAGATGTTGATGGCAGCATGTTGGCTGGTGGCAGGAAAGCCAGGATCATCGTGTATTGCCAAACGCTGGATCTTATGGGGGAGATAGCGAGCGAGTTAGGATGCCCGATGTACACAGGCGACGATGAGAGCATGAGTGATGAGGATAGAGAGGCCGCTCTTGAAGCGTGGATGAGCCCAGATGGCCCGCCAGTCATCGTAGCAACATCCGCGCTAGGCGTTGGGCTCAACTACCTGTACGTGCGCTGGGTGGTTCATGCCGGAGCGCCACGCCGTATTACGGACTTCTCGCAGGAATCGGGTCGGGCCGGCCGAGATCAAGAGAAAGCCAGGTCTATTCTTCTATTGAGCGCGGCGTGGCAGCCGCGAGCCGCTGGGCAGGAGCCCAAGACCGCAGACGAGGAGGCAATGCAGCTGTACTTGACCCAGAAACACTGCTCGCGCGCAGTCCTCAGTCAGTTCCTAGACCAGCGACCTGATTGGAGGTGGTGCATGGAAGGTGAAGACGAACTATGTGAGGTCTGTCCCCAGCCTCACACCGAACAGCGGCCGCCCAGCCTAGAGCTCCGCCTGCCAGTCCCGGACACAGCTGCTGAGGATGAACAGGACGTCGCATTTGAGGGAGAAGGTGGAGATGATGCAATAGCCGGGGAACCTAAAGAGATGGTGTACACCGGCCCTAGCGAGGTGCTTCGTCAGGCGATGCTCGAGGACGAAGTCATAAGACGGTTGGAGATGGACCTGGAGATAATGCGTCAATGCTGCCTGCTCTGCCGAGTGCAAGGAGGCAGACCGTTTGATCACAGCGCAGCAACATGCGGCAGGCGATGGCCATGGATTAGCGCGAAGTCCAAGACTCTGCAGTCGTGCAAGAGAAGGGGCAAGCCTTGGATGGCGAAATTCTCCGCATGTTTCATGTGCTATCTGCCCCAGACGATATGCCCTAGGGCTGACTCCGAAGCTAAGGAAGCGAACGACGATGACAAGAGCATGACGGCGTGCAAGTACCGTGACATGATTATGCCGCTGTGCTATGCAGCTTTTTTCCAGGCGTGGTCACGGGCGCTCATAAAGAGCAAGTTTCCACGAACCTTTCGCGACATCGACGATTACATGTTATGGCTTGGAACATCAGCCACGCTCGGCCGTGATTCATGCGTGCAGGCCGTTTGTGTCGCCGCAGCCCTTCTGGCCGAGCTAAGATAGATCCAAGGAAGTTGTATGTAGATAATAATAATCGCATGCGAACGAATAGGTTGACTCCTTTCTACTTTTCCTTATGGCAACTAAAGAGAGATTCTTGCTGAAGAACTCTTCGCCCTACCCTATACGTATATCTCCCCAGCATACGTCCATTTGTAAAAGGGACCCCAAGCATTTACAATATCTGTCTAGGGTATACTAAGGGTTAGCTAAACCATATAACGACTGGGTTCTTAAGGGTTAAACTAGGTGGAGTTTATGTTGGCAGAAACACTATGGCAGTTACTCTAAGCGGTTGAATGTTACGTTGATGACAGGTCGTAGACCGTAGTTACTTGAGGGAAGATTATAGTGCCTATATACCTTTATACGTTTAAATGATTACTCCCTTTCCGCGGTGGTGCTATCCCAGGTGATCGCTTGCCTGCGATTACTTATATCTGGGTGATCACCCGCCCAGCGTCCCGATCAATGTTCTGCCCGTGCTACGCAGCCGCGGGGTGGCTTAGTAAAGGGATAAAAAAGATAGGAGCCCTGGTGAGTATAGACTGTGAAAATATTGCTTAGTGTTCTAAAATAAGATGAAAGCTCTCAAGATAAAGAAAACTGTAGATTGAGCCCTAACCCTTAGGGCTTTAAATTTAAGTTCGTAGTTTTCAGGGCTGGCTTTAAAGCTAGGCGGGTGCTATTTAGCCAGTCACACTCTAAGACTAAATAAGACTAAATAGCTGGCTGTTATTAGAGCGTTGAGATGAAGGGGTCCCTTAACCCCTAAACCCTAAGGTTTAACAGCTGTTTTTGGAGCTTCAAGTTAAAGCGGACCCTTTAAGCTTAACCCTCACCGGAGTATTAAGAGCTGTTTTTGGAGATTTAGGTTACCCTAAGTGCTTCGGCACTAACGCCTAAGGCAAAACGGGTGTTTTTCGAGCGACAGGTTGAAGAAGACCCTTTCTCCCTAACCCTATGCGCAGTGCGGTGGGTGTTTAGTTTAGTTGGGGTGCGACGCGACCCGCCGCTTCAGGCTCCCGGCAGGGGGAGCGCGGCGACAGAGAAGTTGGTTTTGAACCGCTAACCGCTGCGTGTTGGTTAAAGTTTTTGTAGTTTTTGAAGTTTTTGTAGTTTTTGAAGTTTTTGTAGTTTTTGAATTTTTTGTTTAAAGGTAGTAGTTTTTGTAGTTTTTGAAGTTTTTGAAGTTTTTGAAGTTTTTGTAGTTTTTGAAGTTTTTGTTTAAAGGTAGTAGTTTTTGTAGTTTTTGAAGTTTTTGAAGTTTTTGAAGTTTTTGTTTAAAGGTAGTAGTTTTTGTAGTTTTTGAAGTTTTTGAAGTTTTTGTTTAAAGGTAGTAGTTTTTGTAGTTTTTGAAGTTTTTGAAGTTTTTGAAGTTTTTGAAGTTTTTGAAGTTTTTGAAGTTTTTGTAGTTTTTGAAGTTTTTGAAGTTTTTGTTTAAAGGTAGTAGTTTTTGTAGTTTTTGAAGTTTTTGAAGTTTTTGAAGTTTTTGTAGTTTTTGAAGTTTTTGTTTAAAGGTAGTAGTTTTTGTAGTTTTTGAAGTTTTTGAAGTTTTTGAAGTTTTTGTTTAAAGGTAGTAGTTTTTGTAGTTTTTGAAGTTTTTGAAGTTTTTGAAGTTTTTGTAGTTTTTGAAGTTTTTGTTTAAAGGTAGTAGTTTTTGTAGTTTTTGAAGTTTTTGTAGTTTTTGAAGTTTTTGTTTAAAGGTAGTAGTTTTTGTAGTTTTTGAAGTTTTTGAAGTTTTTGAAGTTTTTGTTTAAAGGTAGTAGTTTTTGTAGTTTTTGAAGTTTTTGTAGTTTTTGAAGTTTTTGTTTAAAGGTAGTAGTTTTTGTAGTTTTTGAAGTTTTTGAAGTTTTTGAAGTTTTTGTTTAAAGGTAGTAGTTTTTGTAGTTTTTGAAGTTTTTGAAGTTTTTGAAGTTTTTGTTTAAAGGTAGTAGTTTTTGAAGTTTTTGAAGTTTTTGTAGTTTTTGAAGTTTTTGTTTAAAGGTAGTAGTTTTTGTAGTTTTTGAAGTTTTTGAAGTTTTTGAAGTTTTTGTTTAAAGGTAGTAGTTTTTGTAGTTTTTGAAGTTTTTGAAGTTTTTGTTTAAAGGTAGTAGTTTTTGTAGTTTTTGAAGTTTTTGAAGTTTTTGAAGTTTTTGAAGTTTTTGAAGTTTTTGAAGTTTTTGTAGTTTTTGAAGTTTTTGAAGTTTTTGTTTAAAGGTAGTAGTTTTTGTAGTTTTTGAAGTTTTTGAAGTTTTTGAAGTTTTTGTAGTTTTTGAAGTTTTTGTTTAAAGGTAGTAGTTTTTGTAGTTTTTGAAGTTTTTGAAGTTTTTGAAGTTTTTGTTTAAAGGTAGTAGTTTTTGTAGTTTTTGAAGTTTTTGAAGTTTTTGAAGTTTTTGTAGTTTTTGAAGTTTTTGTTTAAAGGTAGTAGTTTTTGTAGTTTTTGAAGTTTTTGTAGTTTTTGAAGTTTTTGTTTAAAGGTAGTAGTTTTTGTAGTTTTTGAAGTTTTTGAAGTTTTTGAAGTTTTTGTTTAAAGGTAGTAGTTTTTGTAGTTTTTGAAGTTTTTGTAGTTTTTGAAGTTTTTGTTTAAAGGTAGTAGTTTTTGTAGTTTTTGAAGTTTTTGTAGTTTTTGAAGTTTTTGTTTAGCAATGATTTGGAGCCGTCTTTTGAAGTGAAAAAGAGGATGGCATGGGGCGCAGGCGAGGTACCCTTGACAGCGTAATTTGGTGGCGGCGTGACGAGGCAGCTGGGGGCAGGGGCTTTGTAGGTGAATTGAAAAGGGTTTGTCTTGAAACGGCCAAGCATGATTGGTGTAGACAAGGAAGCTGATGGGGCGTCTTTTTCCCGTTTCCCTCTCCAATCTAAATACCCCAGGTAGCGATTAACACATTCGCCGCAAGGACCAGTTGAGTGAGTGGGCTGCATGTGATGGGCGTTTTTTTTTTTTTTTTTTTTTTTTTTTTTTTTTGTTTTCTCAGACGCACGTAGGGACATGGGGGGAAAGGGGGGCGCCTAGTAAAAGCAAGGTAAAGATGAAGGATAAAGTGAACGTTTTTAGCAAAAACCAGACCGGCCTAATGCCCGGCACCCGTTAAGGAGGAAGCTAGGGAAAAAAAAAAAAAAAAAAAAAAAAAAAAAAGGCAGAAGGGTTCAAAAGAGCGACTCTATCCCTTCCGTCCCTCCCTCCTTCTGCTTGCAAGAATCGAGACGATGGGTGCGAACGACTTTATCTACAATGAAGAGCATCGAGTAGTGGTGTGCGTGGATTGCGAGAGTTGCCTTGCGCCGGGGGGCAGGAAGAAATGGGAGTCCCATCTTCGCAAGAAACCGCATTACATGGCAGGCGAGCAGCTGCGCAAAACAATCGAACTGCTGTCAACCTATGACCTGCGCGAAACGACGGAAGAGCTGCGACAATGGCGGCCCAAAAGGAGATCACCATGCGAGCAGATTACCGGGTTAAAGTTGTTCAATGGCTACATATGCAACTGCGACGTGGAGACGTGCGATTTCGTGACAACAAGGCTGGAATCAATGCGCGACCATCTGCCAAGGCACGGGAGAACCGCATCGCAGCACAGGGAAGATAGCCCTCTGTGGAAGCAATGCCACTTGCAGACCTACCTGACCGCCAAAAGTCGAATTGACTACTTCACCGTCAAGGCAACAGAGAGCGGCCAAGACCAAGACGCAAACAACACTACCGGGCCGTCACAGCCGGTTCTATACACGGGAGCCCCGCCCTCGGCGGCGGAGGAAACACTCTTCGATAGACTAAAGAACGACGTACAGGAAGCGGCGCGCGATGTGGAGGACAATGGGGCGGTTGTTGAAGATTGCGGCCGCGGCCGAGCGGACCGGGAGCCGTGGCTGGTCCACACGGGTTTCCCAACCCACCTTCGGGGGCTCACGAACACGGAGATCTGGTCGTCATTTAAGTTGCCGAAACATAGAGATACTCTGTTCCAGAGCAAGCGAGACAAAGACAATGCCAACCGTCGCGAGAATGACAACGATGAGGCAGGAGAGGAGGACGAGGAGGATGATGATCTTAGACGCATACTGGCCGCAGCCGACGCCCTTTTTAGGAGCGCCTATACCCTGGTGTCAGATCGGTCACCAAATCGCAAAGTAACGCAGCAGCGTGCACAAATACTCAGCGACTTTGCATGGGGCGCGGGCAAAAAGGGCAAGGATACGGCATTTCGAAGGTTCAAGAACCCTTCTTCCCTGGCAGAGTACTTCAGGACGATGAAGCAGCTCCTGATGTACTACTACAGGGTGGTGTATTGCGACGACGGGCATTTCAGTCGGCCTCAAGAGATTAGCCGGCTAGGCGTGGCCGATGAAGAAAAGCGTTCATATGGAGATGAGACCGAGGCGGTAACAATGCCGCAAGATGTCATCATCCCAACAGATGAACAGCAGCAGGCGATGGAAGAGATGTTTAGCGCGTTGAGGGAAGAGGACGACGAGCGGAGGAGACGGCCGAAACAGGCCCAACAGGACACGACCGAGCAATGGGACGAGGATGGGGGTTTGAAACAACAAGGTGATGTTGAGACGTGCGACTCTTATTTGAACTCGAGATTAGCATGTGCAATTCGCAGGTTTTACATTGGGCTGATCTTCCACGAGGTAGGGAGTGAGCCCTTCCGGTCGCCAGTACTTAGCTTCTGCGCCATGCTTAGCCGCGCGACGCTTAAAGACAAGAGTTACTACGAAAGGCAGAGGCGGAAGAAGAGTGAGAACAAGGGCGAGAGTCGGGACCAGGGCAAGAGCAGGCGCAACGTTATGACCGAAGAGGGGCATGGGGATATCGTGCCGAGGCGGGAGGAGAGGTTCGGTGGTTGGGTCAAGCCCGGAAGCTACACTAGCAACTTGTCCAAGCTTGTGTGGGGTGCACAGCTCATGATATTTGAGAGCACATGCTTCTACAAAAGGCATCAGACTGAGGAAATCCCCGACACACTAGAAAAGATTTGCAGGAAGTTCATGCACCAGAGGCAGGAAACGGCGTTTGGCCACATCCTACAATGGCGGCTGTACCTCGGAACCGTGGCGCAGGGAGCCATCTCTAGCGACCAGGCGCGCTGGTCACTAGATGGTCAGGAGATTGACTTCAGAGGCACGAAGCTTCACATGAAGCATGTGCCCCAGCTCGTGGTATCGGAGTACGGACGGGCTCGTACTCTTCTGCACGACAAGCTGCTGTTTGGCGCGCGGGACATTCCGCTGGTCAAGGCCTGCATGCTTCACGACGATCTAGACGCAGAGGACTATGGAGGATCATGGATAACGGACGAAAGAAATGCTGAGTACCTTCGCGGGACGCATGATGCCTTGCTCCGGCAGATCGAGCAGAGGGCAGACTTACGACGGGCATTTGTGCGCGATGACGGAGATGATACGGGAGGTAAAGCCCTATGTCGGCAAGCAATGGCTGTTTATGAGTGTGAGGTGCAAGAATTCCTCAAATCAATGGTCACTCTGTTACATGTTCCGCCAGCACCGCCGTTGAGGGCACCGGAGCTGCTGAGCATAACATGCGTAAACGGGGGTGGGCGGCGCCGCAGTATGCTTATCTGGGAGAAGATGCTCATGGTGCACCTGCGCTACCACAAGAGCCAGGAGCAGACGGGAAAAGAGACAGACAACATCCGTTTCGTGCCGTCCTATATCGCGGACCTGCTGGTCACGTTCCTGGCGGTTGTGCAGCCGCTGCGGCAGACATTTCTTCGACAAATCCACCCCGGAGCCCTCCTATCGCCGTATCTATGGTCAACGCTGAATGGCGATGTCTGGCGGGATGATCTCGTTTCAAAGTACCTCAGTCAAGCATGCATGCGTGCCCAGGTGCCCGAATTCAAGGTCTCATGGTGGCGACAAGCAGCCGCCTCTATTACGAAGCAGAAATTCACGCCTAAAGAGCGGGCAAACTTCAACATGGAGGATGTCGAAGCGCCGGAGATGATTGACGAGGAGGAGCTGTTGGTGGACCTAGCCGTGGCCAGCAACCACGCGTTCAAGACCTTCAACCAAATGTATGCAGGCTCGACCACACTCGTCATGAATACGCCGCTACACCGCGCCTACCGAGCATCACAGAGCTGGCGCACGCTCTTCCAGATCGACCAACAGCTGTCAGCGGAGGAGGCAGCCATGGGCGGGGGAAAGCGCCGACGGCTGGCCGGGCAGTCGGACGAGGCAGATATGCTGCAGCTGTGCAAGCGCACCAAGCTGCGTACGAGGCCCCTGGGAAGGGCGAAAGACCTGGAGGCGGTCGCGCGCAGACTCTACAATGATCCCACCTTGTGCTTCAGACAGCCTGGACAACGCGACGCTATGTTGGCGGCCATGGGACCCCGTGCCGAGGAGCAGGTTATTGTTGTGCTGGGCACGGGTTCGGGGAAGACGTTAATCGTCATGGTCGCCGCAGCGTTAGAGGGAGCCGGCACGACGATCATGGTGCTTCCTGCCGTTGCCCTGAGATGCGACATGCTTGATCGGTTGAGGAGAGTCGGTATTAAAACCCTCGTTTGGGAGCCAGGACAGTTGAAAGCAGCACCGCTTGTGGTCGTGTCAGCCGAGGCAGCTTGTACGGAGACCTTCGTGGGCTACGCCCATCGGCTTGAGTCTCGACAGCGACTGGACCGGATTGTGGTCGACGAGTGCCACCTTACTATAACTGCCACTTTCCGCAAGAGCATGAGGCAACTTGGTTCGTACGTGCGGCGGGTCAGGACCCAGACGGTATGGCTCACCGCAACGCTGCCGCCGGACTTTGAAGCAAGTTTTATACAGCACAACCGCCTATTGCAACCTCGTATAGTCCGGGAATCAACAAACCGGCCGAACATACAGTATTCTATACGGCGCATCAAGGGCCCGGGGGGGCTGTGTGCGCATGCTGTCCAGCTTGCACGCATGCTAGCGGGCATGGTCTTGGAGGGTGTAGATGTTGATGGCAGCATGTTGGCTGGTGGCAGGAAAGCCAGGATCATCGTGTATTGCCAAACGCTGGATCTTATGGGGGAGATAGCGAGCGAGTTAGGATGCCCGATGTACACAGGCGACGATGAGAGCATGAGTGATGAGGATAGAGAGGCCGCTCTTGAAGCGTGGATGAGCCCAGATGGCCCGCCAGTCATCGTAGCAACATCCGCGCTAGGCGTTGGGCTCAACTACCTGTACGTGCGCTGGGTGGTTCATGCCGGAGCGCCACGCCGTATTACGGACTTCTCGCAGGAATCGGGTCGGGCCGGCCGAGATCAAGAGAAAGCCAGGTCTATTCTTCTATTGAGCGCGGCGTGGCAGCCGCGAGCCGCTGGGCAGGAGCCCAAGACCGCAGACGAGGAGGCAATGCAGCTGTACTTGACCCAGAAACACTGCTCGCGCGCAGTCCTCAGTCAGTTCCTAGACCAGCGACCTGATTGGAGGTGGTGCATGGAAGGTGAAGACGAACTATGTGAGGTCTGTCCCCAGCCTCACACCGAACAGCGGCCGCCCAGCCTAGAGCTCCGCCTGCCAGTCCCGGACACAGCTGCTGAGGATGAACAGGACGTCGCATTTGAGGGAGAAGGTGGAGATGATGCAATAGCCGGGGAACCTAAAGAGATGGTGTACACCGGCCCTAGCGAGGTGCTTCGTCAGGCGATGCTCGAGGACGAAGTCATAAGACGGTTGGAGATGGACCTGGAGATAATGCGTCAATGCTGCCTGCTCTGCCGAGTGCAAGGAGGCAGACCGTTTGATCACAGCGCAGCAACATGCGGCAGGCGATGGCCATGGATTAGCGCGAAGTCCAAGACTCTGCAGTCGTGCAAGAGAAGGGGCAAGCCTTGGATGGCGAAATTCTCCGCATGTTTCATGTGCTATCTGCCCCAGACGATATGCCCTAGGGCTGACTCCGAAGCTAAGGAAGCGAACGACGATGACAAGAGCATGACGGCGTGCAAGTACCGTGACATGATTATGCCGCTGTGCTATGCAGCTTTTTTCCAGGCGTGGTCACGGGCGCTCATAAAGAGCAAGTTTCCACGAACCTTTCGCGACATCGACGATTACATGTTATGGCTTGGAACATCAGCCACGCTCGGCCGTGATTCATGCGTGCAGGCCGTTTGTGTCGCCGCAGCCCTTCTGGCCGAGCTAAGATAGATCCAAGGAAGTTGTATGTAGATAATAATAATCGCATGCGAACGAATAGGTTGACTCCTTTCTACTTTTCCTTATGGCAACTAAAGAGAGATTCTTGCTGAAGAACTCTTCGCCCTACCCTATACGTATATCTCCCCAGCATACGTCCATTTGTAAAAGGGACCCCAAGCATTTACAATATCTGTCTAGGGTATACTAAGGGTTAGCTAAACCATATAACGACTGGGTTCTTAAGGGTTAAACTAGGTGGAGTTTATGTTGGCAGAAACACTATGGCAGTTACTCTAAGCGGTTGAATGTTACGTTGATGACAGGTCGTAGACCGTAGTTACTTGAGGGAAGATTATAGTGCCTATATACCTTTATACGTTTAAATGATTACTCCCTTTCCGCGGTGGTGCTATCCCAGGTGATCGCTTGCCTGCGATTACTTATATCTGGGTGATCACCCGCCCAGCGTCCCGATCAATGTTCTGCCCGTGCTACGCAGCCGCGGGGTGGCTTAGTAAAGGGATAAAAAAGATAGGAGCCCTGGTGAGTATAGACTGTGAAAATATTGCTTAGTGTTCTAAAATAAGATGAAAGCTCTCAAGATAAAGAAAACTGTAGATTGAGCCCTAACCCTTAGGGCTTTAAATTTAAGTTCGTAGTTTTCAGGGCTGGCTTTAAAGCTAGGCGGGTGCTATTTAGCCAGTCACACTCTAAGACTAAATAAGACTAAATAGCTGGCTGTTATTAGAGCGTTGAGATGAAGGGGTCCCTTAACCCCTAAACCCTAAGGTTTAACAGCTGTTTTTGGAGCTTCAAGTTAAAGCGGACCCTTTAAGCTTAACCCTCACCGGAGTATTAAGAGCTGTTTTTGGAGATTTAGGTTACCCTAAGTGCTTCGGCACTAACGCCTAAGGCAAAACGGGTGTTTTTCGAGCGACAGGTTGAAGAAGACCCTTTCTCCCTAACCCTATGCGCAGTGCGGTGGGTGTTTAGTTTAGTTGGGGTGCGACGCGACCCGCCGCTTCAGGCTCCCGGCAGGGGGAGCGCGGCGACAGAGAAGTTGGTTTTGAACCGCTAACCGCTGCGTGTTGGTTAAAGTTTTTGTAGTTTTTGAAGTTTTTGTAGTTTTTGAAGTTTTTGTAGTTTTTGAATTTTTTGTTTAAAGGTAGTAGTTTTTGTAGTTTTTGAAGTTTTTGAAGTTTTTGAAGTTTTTGTAGTTTTTGAAGTTTTTGTTTAAAGGTAGTAGTTTTTGTAGTTTTTGAAGTTTTTGAAGTTTTTGAAGTTTTTGTTTAAAGGTAGTAGTTTTTGTAGTTTTTGAAGTTTTTGAAGTTTTTGTTTAAAGGTAGTAGTTTTTGTAGTTTTTGAAGTTTTTGAAGTTTTTGAAGTTTTTGAAGTTTTTGAAGTTTTTGAAGTTTTTGTAGTTTTTGAAGTTTTTGAAGTTTTTGTTTAAAGGTAGTAGTTTTTGTAGTTTTTGAAGTTTTTGAAGTTTTTGAAGTTTTTGTAGTTTTTGAAGTTTTTGTTTAAAGGTAGTAGTTTTTGTAGTTTTTGAAGTTTTTGAAGTTTTTGAAGTTTTTGTTTAAAGGTAGTAGTTTTTGTAGTTTTTGAAGTTTTTGAAGTTTTTGAAGTTTTTGTAGTTTTTGAAGTTTTTGTTTAAAGGTAGTAGTTTTTGTAGTTTTTGAAGTTTTTGTAGTTTTTGAAGTTTTTGTTTAAAGGTAGTAGTTTTTGTAGTTTTTGAAGTTTTTGAAGTTTTTGAAGTTTTTGTTTAAAGGTAGTAGTTTTTGTAGTTTTTGAAGTTTTTGTAGTTTTTGAAGTTTTTGTTTAAAGGTAGTAGTTTTTGTAGTTTTTGAAGTTTTTGAAGTTTTTGAAGTTTTTGTTTAAAGGTAGTAGTTTTTGTAGTTTTTGAAGTTTTTGAAGTTTTTGAAGTTTTTGTTTAAAGGTAGTAGTTTTTGAAGTTTTTGAAGTTTTTGTAGTTTTTGAAGTTTTTGTTTAAAGGTAGTAGTTTTTGTAGTTTTTGAAGTTTTTGAAGTTTTTGAAGTTTTTGTTTAAAGGTAGTAGTTTTTGTAGTTTTTGAAGTTTTTGAAGTTTTTGTTTAAAGGTAGTAGTTTTTGTAGTTTTTGAAGTTTTTGAAGTTTTTGAAGTTTTTGAAGTTTTTGAAGTTTTTGAAGTTTTTGTAGTTTTTGAAGTTTTTGAAGTTTTTGTTTAAAGGTAGTAGTTTTTGTAGTTTTTGAAGTTTTTGAAGTTTTTGAAGTTTTTGTAGTTTTTGAAGTTTTTGTTTAAAGGTAGTAGTTTTTGTAGTTTTTGAAGTTTTTGAAGTTTTTGAAGTTTTTGTTTAAAGGTAGTAGTTTTTGTAGTTTTTGAAGTTTTTGAAGTTTTTGAAGTTTTTGAAGTTTTGTAGTTTTTGAAGTTTTTGTTTAAAGGTAGTAGTTTTTGTAGTTTTTGAAGTTTTTGTAGTTTTTGAAGTTTTTGTTTAAAGGTAGTAGTTTTTGTAGTTTTTGAAGTTTTTGAAGTTTTTGAAGTTTTTGTTTAAAGGTAGTAGTTTTTGTAGTTTTTGAAGTTTTTGTAGTTTTTGAAGTTTTTGTTTAAAGGTAGTAGTTTTTGTAGTTTTTGAAGTTTTTGTAGTTTTTGAAGTTTTTGTTTAAAGGTAGTAGTTTTTGTAGTTTTTGAAGTTTTTGAAGTTTTTGAAGTTTTTGTTTAAAGGTAGTAGTTTTTGTAGTTTTTGAAGTTTTTGAAGTTTTTGAAGTTTTTGTTTAAAGGTAGTAGTTTTTGTAGTTTTTGAAGTTTTTGAAGTTTTTGAAGTTTTTGTTTAAAGGTAGTAGTTTTTGTAGTTTTTGAAGTTTTTGTTTAAAGGTAGTAGTTTTTTGTTTTTGTTTTTGGGGTTAGGGTTAGGGTTAGGGTTAGGGTTAGGGTTAGGGTTAGGGTTAGGGTTAGGGTTAGGGT